>JAXCHB010000035.1:5290000-6555000 GCA_036926305.1 Uropetala carovei
CTTACAAATTGAAAATTAGTAGTTGCGTAAACATAAACACCATATAAATCCCAGTATTTTAAGCTTAGCCCCGATTTAATTAGATGATGTGCTATTTAAAAAAAATAAAAAGCCGAGGGAAATTTTATTGTGTGCGCGTGCGCGTGTATATAAAGATGTTGGAGAGTCGCTGGGGGGGTGCTGAAGACACACGAAAAACAGAAGTACACGAAAACAACACAAAATTGGAAGCTTTTCTGGACGGAGCCCTTCGTCAGAGACGGAGGGAAACGTAGTATAAACAAACTTCTATGATAAATTTTCATTAATTTTTTCCTTTAAGCGTCAGAATAATACATCAAAGGACGTTTCGAAGTCAAAGTGGGCATCTCGTTAATTCTTCCTAGTTTCCTGAAAATACTAAAAACCGAAAATAAAAAGAACTCATAGAGTGTAGCAATTCCTTATTCAACCGAACCAGTGTACATCTCCTTAATTCAACCTAGTTTCCTAGAAATACTAAAAACCGAAAATTAAGATATTCATAGAGCACCTCTTTTTGTCCGGACCAGCGTGGGATACGGAGCGGCAAGCGAAAATAGTTCTGAGAAAACCGACGCATACGCCTCTGATACCGCAGCATCATCCACCCGCACTGCATCCGTAGGAAAAGGTTAAATTCATCAAAGTTTTGCGAGAACTCGATCGGTGAATTATTAAGCGTAACAGTTTTGAGTTGATCGCGATGAACTTTCCACGAGTCCTGCTCTCGGCACGAGTTTAAACTTTTAATAGAACCCGGAAAATGTATCTGCCTAAGCTATGTCTCTTTTGCCTGACTATTAATACTACATCCGAGGACACGAAGAAAATGTAATTTTAGAGCGTGATGACAGTTAGCAAGTTAAAAAATATATTACCGTACATTTCTTTTGTAAAACAACACGTGTGAACGAATGGCTGGAGGAAATCGACATAAAATATTTTTACGGGCAAAGTGGAATTCACGATGCTTCCGAATTACCACCAGTGAAGGAAAGGGGTAAAAGTAAACTAGGAAATTCCAAAACAGGAAATAGATTTAATGTGCGTTCGAATTGACAATAATCGGGTTGTCACTGTCCAAAATTAGGCCCGTCCTATAAAAATTTGTGTCATAAAATTTCTCGAGTGTCGATAAGGAAATGTTAAGAGTGACTGTTAAATGGTCAACTAAACATCAATGCTATTATTATTATTATTTTATTTCTTCGGAATGGTCATCATTGGAAATCTAGCGCCATTGAATGGATTCGAAGAAACGTTAAAAGATTGGAACACAGACGACGCTGATAAATTCTGAAGTTTTTAATATACGTAGGTATATGTGAGAGAAGAAATACGTAGAATGCGTAGTCAGCTTCATATAGTCATTCCGGCGACTTTTGCCAAGAGTTCCAAAGTTTATTTTAACTTTCCATTTCATTACACCTATATACATAAATAAGTGTATGAAGTTTGTATTGATACATTCTGCTAGAAACTAACTCATAGGCTTACTAATTTACCAGTAATCAATGCATAACATAATTTAAGGTCAAAAGAGACGAAGAAAAATAGTCCATTTCAATGACAAGACTCGAATCCGCGACCTCCGTATGGGAATGCCTACTTTAGCCCGAATCTCCTTTAAATCTCATTCGAAACAGGTTTTTCATGTGTTGTACGAGAATATCGCGAGGTTTCGAGGCATGGAATAGCGACTTTGAACAGAGAATATAAATCAACGGGGAGGAGGCGGCGGTTGAGAAAATACTGATGTGAGTTATGGGATTTTCCTTAAAGGGAGAAACTTTGGGACTTGGAACAAACGAAATGCCGAGAGGAAGGAAACTGAACGACACTTCCTTAGATGAAGAACGAAGATGCTTGCAGAAGCGTGCAACCGAGAGACAAAACGAGAGGAATACATTACAGCCGAGTGCAGATACACAGCTTCAGATTCCCAGAGAGTGAACTTATTATCTCATAAAATTTTTTTTTTAAACTCAGTAACCCATGAGTTCTCCATAATACGCGGCCCTCGTGTCATACTTTGCCCATAAAAATTTTCATAGATCCAACAGTACTTTTCCTTCAAATAAGACGAGTTTTTCGAATAACAGTAATGCCAGCGCGGTCCTTAGACAATGAATTTCGAATGAACGTGGCCCTGATTCACCATAGAATTCGGCATAACCGCTCCTATCCCAAATAATTTATTTTATTTAAGTATGTATTCCAGGTTGTATTTAATAAAAAATACACTTTTCAGAAGCGACTTATTACTGTGATGAAACAGCTGAGATGGAAATTTTCTCTCGTACTTTCGGAGGTCTTATTTGACGGAATTATACCAATACGCCAGAATTATAATCGAATTCTCCTTAAAACGTACGCATGAAACTTTGTCGAAAACTCGTCTAATTCGCCTTTGCTATATATACGCACGCGAACGGAGCTTTTTATCGTCTACTAAATCAACTAGAGAACGCCGTTTCTCTCGAGGTGGAAAAAACTAACGCTATACATCAAATGACACACATATATCACAATAAAACTCCAGGCATAAAATAAACTTCGTCAAGAGCGGCTGAGAGAAGAATTCCTAAGATAAACAAATCGCGCGAATATCAAAATTAAATGATAGAAACTTTGGTGCCAGTTTCGAAACTGGATCGAGGGATGGAGAAAGCGAGAGATGGAGAAAGAGAGGGAAAGAAAAAGGAAAGAGATAAAGGAAGTGAGAGAGGCAAGTACACACTTCCTTTTTTGCTCTTTTTTTACAAACGCGAAAACTTCAAATAAAGAACGGCAAATTCGCAAATTGTGTTTAACGGCTTCTTCCTTACTCTTCTTCTAAAACGTATTTTCAAAAAATCTTTTTTGACTCGGTCGACAAAAGGCAAAGTTTACTATTTTTATTGCGAGGAGGTGTAGTAGTTTCGGAAATAAAAGAATACTCTGTTTTTTTAGAAGGAAAATTATTAATATTTTAAGGCCGGTTGATGGTTAAGTACGAGAGAAAAGATTTTACGGTACGTAGAATAGGGGGAAGTAGTTTGAATGCTAGTCTTTTACATAACGGCCTTGGGTTCGAATCCTGGCGGAGAGAGGTTTTTTTCAACCTGTGTTTCTCCCGCTCCGGAAGGGATGTTAAGCAATATTCTCTCATCGTATTTTTTCGTAGTATTAGCCTAATCCCGGCAACGGGTTTCCTTCCTCCATCCAACAAAAATGTTCGTGTGTGTGTGTGTGTGCACGGATGTAGGACCAGGAAACCCGCTCAATAATTCATTATCCCCACGAGCGCCTTAAAAAGGTCGCTAGGTCCCAGCAATGGAGAAAATCTATGAAAGAGATAAAAAACAGAAACCGCAGTTCGTAATTGTGGACGAGCGTCTTGGGATTCTGCTCACTCCCACCTAAGTATTGCTTTTACTAAGCCCCTGAGGCCAATGAATAGCATTAGCACTAGCTTGTTAACTTGCAATTAATCTTTGGGAGATGTTTCCTGAAGTGGAAATGAGGAAAAATCCGGCTCACAGCAAGCTTAGTCTATGCGAGTGAATTAATGCGTTAATTAACGGGTCAAAAGGTCGCATCGGGCATTAGCAATGTTACTGTTGCGTAAATTTGCTACCAAATTGAATTTTGTAACAAATTTTGAATGAGATAACGATAAAAGCCATTATGTCGCTGTCAGGGAATTAAACTTCCACATGCAAGAGATTTTATTGTTACCAAAAGCCGGATAGACGGAAAGAGTAATTAAAAAGAAAATTGTTTGACACTAGGATTGTTGATTGGACAAGACCCAAAAAAAATCGCCGTTAGAAACGTTCAGCCCCTTTTACCTGCGCACAAATGACAGACTGAGGGGCAAATAAAACGAGCATATTCATCCAAATCTCTTATTGCAATTAATAGAATTATTTCACGAATACAACAGGGTAAACGGTACAGTTATTGGCCACGTGATAGGAATTGGCCGTTCATGGTATTATTTTGAGTCATAGCAACGGATTTGTCGATTAATTCATAATATCCGCACCAGTCAGCAATAGATTGACCTGTTTGAATCACTCAGGCATCGCCGGACCTTGCCGTTGTCGCCATAAGTGTTTAAAATATAATTAGTAAGTCATTTCTTAATAAGTTTGTTAAGAGTTGTTATTTTGAAAATATCACGTAAATGATGTTATTTAAAAAGTTTCCTGAAATTTCATTCTGTTCTCTTAGAATAATAATTTAGAAACAATATGTTTTATTTTTCAAGGAAAGAAAAATTTATCCAACTCACGACATCAAATGTAGGTAAAAGTTTCCTTCACGCCACGGTTATTTTCTTCCAAATTCTCTAATCGTACGCGCAACAAACCGCGTAGACACGAAATTGCTCGAGAGGGCGTAACGATGTTCGTCCCCTGAAATTCGATTCGTCCCGAGAAGAAATTGAGAACGAGTTTCCATGGAAACACCTGCATCTTATTATTTTTTCTCGCCAGAAAGCATCTCTTCTGGTGCTTCTCCTCCTCTCTTCCTGGAAGGCGAAGTTTCGCCGCGAATAACCCAGTTTCCAGAATTGCCTTTTTTTTAAGTGCCAGACTCTTAGCCGTCGACGAGGAAGTTTCGCGGGCTAACTCCAGTTAACCTCCTCCTCCTCCTTCTTCCGGAAACAAATGACTAGCGTCTCGGATCGAAAACATCTCTCGCATCCACGTCTGCAGCAAACGGAAGATATTTTCAATTTCACAAAGCGAGATGAAACATTGAGTGGAGAAGAGGTATTTAAGGTACAGGGTATCCCAAAAAGGTTTCTTTACCCTCCAGGTGTTAAGACCGAGTAACAAAGATTAAATAAATGTCGTTTATGTCATGTCTACTTTTAAAGTGTTTTATACTTATGGTTTATTTAGTCGTCGAAATTATTTATAATAATCAATTAAGGTTCCGGAAGTCTCTGCGCCGTTTGGATGTAGCAAGCTGTAATTGCTGCTTTTTTTTTAATTTCTCGCTATTTTTGGGGTGAGTATATGACCAAAATTCTTTTTGATAATCAACCCTAGAAACTGGAGCTACGTGAAATTTTGAGGCACCCTGTAGTACTTTTACGCGGGATGGGCTTACCGCGCTAGGACAATCAATTTCAAAAGGAAAATTGCTTCGTTGAAAGCATTTTCGAGCTGTAAAGCAGGTCAAAATATTCTGCGACGACAGACATTTTTTATTAAAATTCACTCTCATATCCCATAGACTCAAGAAAATTTTAAATATGACCAATCAAACGCATTTTTAGGCGCGTTTCGCTTAGAGCGTGAGCGCCTATTATCGTCCGTCTGTCCGTCCGTCCGCATGTTCGTTCTCGGCTTCTACCGAACGGATTTTTATGAAATTTGATATTAAGGACTTTCAATCAAATATAATAAGAAAATCGCAAAAATGAATCACGTACGCCAATCAGGGGTACCACTTTACTGGAGACAAAAAATTAAATTTTCGTCATATCTCGTAAAGTATTGTTCATATCAAAATATTTTTCAAATAAAACTTGTAGAACTGGTAAAGTAGAGTATTTCTTTCCCTAGACATTTTAATCATAGGAGTAGCCGTTATCGAGAAAATCAAACAAGAAAGTCTTATATGAAGTTGAACTTCGAAAATTTCTTGCATGGTTACTTCATTGTTGCTAGCATAAACAATCTCCCAAACAAACGTTTAATTTCCTTACGTGTGCATGTAATACTATTAAATAGGAAGAAAATGGATTATTTATGATGAAGAAAAGGACTTTAAAACGCTATTTCCCTTACGTACAGGTATATAATTGCTTTCTAATACTCCATTGCACGAAACGCGCCCCAATTGTGATACGTTGTACGCTTTCCTAACTTGTTTAATTAACTGTTAATTACGGACGTCAACAGGTCAAGCGCTCATTTTATAAAGAGCTGCAAGAGTGCGATGAACTTCGACTAATAGTTGATTGGTTTTCTTTTGGCATCTATTACTACTTTTTATTGCAAGTTTCTGATCAGAAGATCTTCCTTCTTGGTGGCTCTAGGACAGTAATTTTTTCATCCACGGCACACCTTTAATAAATAATTATTAACATCGCGGCACGCCAAACCAATCTTAATTAATTTTATTGCTTTAATACATAAATTAAAGAAAAAAACAAGCACAAAGCAAGTAGATATCGTAAATATATATGATTTTTATGACTGGTGAAACAATCTTCAGATTACTGAATAATTTTAAATTAAGTGCATAATTTAACAATGTAGAAATGTTATGCTCTTCACTGGGAAAATCTGGCATGCCTTTCCGAATAAATTCCTTTCCAATAATAGATAGAGCTACACAGAGTTCATCTAGATTCTTCAAAACATGTCATTTTATTACTTTTAATAGAGATCGTTGACGAAAACTTTAATTCACATAAATACGTCGTTGGAAATATGGAGAAACACATCGATTGCAAATTCAGATATTGAAGGATATTCACTTTTAGCTTTTAGCCAAAATAAATCCATATGTACCACACCTAATTTACGTTTAAGGACACGGTCGTTTCTAAGGTCTATTACTTTCTGTCGCAGTTTCAGGATAAGTTCCTCGGTTGATAAAATGCGAAATTTCTTTGATGCAAACGCTTTAATGAATTTTAAAATCCTCAGAATTCGCGCCAAACTAGCGCCTTCCTCGACTACACACCGGTTAAAAAACTCTGATATAGGGAACGATTTTGACATCCACTACGTCGTGAGACGAAAATTTGATAACCAACACAACCATAGAGGAAATGATTGCCGCTGTATACAAGACGTCACGCGTTATTGCATTCGCGTAAGTAGGAACGTAGTCCTTTATTCGCTATGAATCGGGATAACGGACAGAATATTGCTTAACCGGTAGACGAAGCTTCGCTTATCTGTCCGAGTAGACACAAGATTACGGAGAAACTCTCACAACTGGAGTGATAGTTTTTTTTACAATTTATTAAACCGTCAAAAGTTTTTGAATCGGATTAAAGACTCGAAAATGACATTTCCAATGGCAATGGCATAACCGGATTACGAAACGAATTTCTATTATCAGGATGTTATAAATCTAAAATTTTTATCTCTCAAGGCTGAATTATTGACTCCCTTTCATATCTGAGCTGAGCTTAAAAGCTATAAAAATTAGATTGAAATTTCGCCTCATCATCGACAAAATTCACGATCATCGGAGAGAAATCGTCGTAACAGACTCAGAGAAGTTAAATATAAAGAATTTATTATTATTTCGGATCACCACACTCGACTCTTTCGCCATAAAGAGGACGAAAGCGATTTAAAAAAATATATATCGAGTAGAAGAAATGAGAGGTTTCCAATATCCAAAATAAAATGGAGTTGAAAAAGAAGTCTATTATGACGCATATAAGGTAGATGAGGAAACGCTGAGAAGACGGAAATATCTAAGAATTAATGATCAACTTCTAATTTATATTCTGTTCTTTATTTGATAAGGTCATCAAATGTTGACAGTTTGTATTATATTATACAGTATATCCGAACAGTTTCTTAGGGTATGACGCAGTAGCCAAAGTTCTTTATTGCCTCTAGGGGTTTTTGAAAAATAGTAGCCACCATACCACTCTTTCCTTTTACGGACATTTCTCTTTGAAAGGAGTTGGTTACGGTGTCGGCTGCGCAACCAAGCCAACCTTGGACCTGACAGCCTAAGGGCGGATTACCAAGCATGATTGGCGGAGGGAGAAAAGTGTATGGACGCGAAGAAGAGAGAGAGAGAGAAAGGTGGAATACGAAAGGAAAAGGAAAGAACAAGATGGATGAAAGCGCCAAGAGGATCGCGGGGGTGGCGGGGGGGAACAAAAGAATAACCACGACGAAAACAAACGTCGCCCCAATCCAAGGTTTATTTATTTTATAATACGCTTCCACGTGTCTCCGGAACCTTTTTAATTAAAGGTTGTTTCTATCTGCGTAGAGAGAGAGAGAAAGAGATATCGAAGAGGTCTATTATATCCGTTGGAGCAGTTCGTTAGAAATGTTTTTAAAAATTTTTATTCCACTATGACTTGCTGGATTATTTGGAACGTACGTTACGAGATCGCGATTTATTCGCGACAGATCGATTTTCGATATCGAGTCTGGTAAAGTGGCAAAAAGGGTACCGCGATGCATTAGTATGGAAAGTAAGTTCAGTCTGCAAGGGCGTCGTTATATTATGCGAGGTGTAATTTATTTTGGGATCAGAATAGTCAAGATCAAAAAGGAGTTAGGATTTGAAGAACGTCCGTTATGGATACGTGTATATTTAGAGATGTTATTTCCTGACTAAAGTATAATCCCTCCTTTTTGGGCTTGAACCTTTGAGATATAATGATTTTCGTGGAATAAATTTCTCGCGCTCTTAAGGAACAAAAAATTAGAAATGTTTTCATATTCAAGGAATTCTAGAAAAGAATTTACGATGCATCACGGTGATTTTATCATAATTGTGCGGATTTGAACATATAATATATTGAAAAGTAATTTTTTGAATTGGACGTGGAAAAACGCGTAAGATCACGTTGAAAAAATGTTGTAGATTTTCCATTTTCATCTCAAAGTAACTGAAGGAATATAAATGACAATATAGTTTAATCACACCGAAAACTCAAAATATATCTAGTACGTAGAGGAATAAAACGGGATAATATAAAATCCGATTTGAAGAGCTTCGAGTTTATGTGACAACAGCACCAACTATAATCTAGTAAAAAACTTCTGAACTATAATACGTCGCAGATACGAAGACTGTATTTCAAGCATGCATACTTTCATGTACAATTCTACGAACATATATCTAGAACGCAAGGATAAAATATAACACACATCGGCATCAATCCATCGTGGTCGACAAAAAATCGTCTTTCCCGTTTCACACCTAACACAGAAACGTTCCTAGCGTACGGGATTACAGAGATGGAGTAAAAAAAGCAGTTTTTCAATTCGATCGGACGCAGAACGCCCACACGTGCGTATACACGCCTCCGAATAACAGCGATCGCTTTCGGATCTAAGCCTTTTGATCTCGGAACTATATGCCGTCGCATCATAGAGGGAGGAAGAAGACTGGTCGTATCCGGCCATCCGCATGAATAAATTCCCTCTTTCTTTTACACTTTTTTATTCTAGAGTTCGCAAGAACTGTTCTAGTTCCCGGAAGAAACGTCCTCATCGGAAACTGATCTAGAGGTGATATCTGGAGCGCCGAAATTAAAACTTCATCAAAGAATGCAGGAAAATCTATAATAAAGCGCTATTATGAAAATATATCGTTGAGTATTCAATGTTATAAATGTTCACGATTCGGGATGTTACCCAGAAGAAAAAATATTTCATAGGGTATAACTTGGTCATTCTGTCTCTCTCTTCAGTCTAGTTTATAATTTTCAAATATTTGTTGAAATCTATTTCTGAATAACTGTTTTTCGAAAATCGTAAATTCTCTCGTTTCATAAACGTCAACGCGTTCTAAATGCAAATGAGCCGTCATCACTGGTAACTTAAAGGACAATGAACTTTCAACGATCGATATAGCTGAAAAGTGAACAGAAATAGGTTTCTATTGTTGTGGGAAATTACTATAAAATATTTTGATAAGTGCTGAGATAAGAACTCGATAATGTTTCAATGTTAGTTTTTAAATTTTTTTAAATATTTGCAGTAATAAGGCAACGATATATACTAAATAAAAGAGCATCGTCGATAATGAAGAATATTTGCCTTTAAGATGAAAAAGTTAAATGTCATTTTTATCTTCATCACTTTCCACCTTTAAATATCCGAGGTTTGTAACCACATAAAAGAATTTTTTTCTTAGAAAGAAGGAATTTTATTCTATCAGTTTTCCACTACGTACGTAAATGAGTTATGTGACATTTTCTCATCAAAATTTTATTGGCTGTACATAAACAATTCCACCCGCATTCTACATTGTTCCTCTCGAAAACAACAGCGCACTCCTGTCAGTCGTCAGATTTGCGTCCGTCTTCCTTCGTAAAGTTTTCCGTCGCGTCCTCTCCCTCTGTATCAAAAACCCTCCGGAAAGCAGAAACTTAATGTCTTGTTCCCGTTTTGCTATCAGAACAATATTTAATCTATCCCTCTCTTTTAAAATATCACATATTAAATAGTCCTTTTTATATCATTTCATTTTTTTTAACTTCGGTATGTTTGAGTGTAAAAGATACAGGAGTTATTTTTTACGTCTTGTATTTGTAATTTTATTTTGATGTAACCACAAGATGTTAACTATAACTATATTACGTATAGGCAAATAGCACCTATACAACATAAATCTTAAACGTTTTACTAAAAATAAATGCAGTTACAATCACCTCACCATAAACCGTCTGATAGTAACGTTGATGCTGAACGAACGCGACGCTCCGTACACAGTCATAATCCTGAACAAGTTCTTTTTTTTCAATCGAACCTAATACCTGATAAAAGCACCTCCTCCTCGTAAGTCAAATTTACAAAATACTAATAAAAAACTGTTTTCGAGATGCTTGTTTTAAAGCTTATGGCTTTAAACGTCCTCCATTAAGTCTGAATCTCCCCCCCCCCCCCCCCCCCCCCCCTCCTCTCCATTCAGGCAGTTAGAAACATTTTAACATCCTGGAGCATTTTCTAAATCGATTTAAAATTAAGAAAAGACAATGGCGAACGTAAAGGGAATTTTCTTTGTTCTCTATTTCCACGTCCAACCCAACCCCTCCACCTGCAAAAATAAATCCTTTTTTTTATATAAATTACTCCGCGCTGTGCACGCGCCAGAACCCGACGAATCTTCAAAGGGATTCGTACGATACTCTTCTTTCTCCCTTATCTGTAAGGAATTCCGCTAATATCGCCGAAAAGAGTTCGCATTTAACATCAAGGGACACGCGCCTCTTCATAATCACAGAAAGCTGGCTGTTTGTTTTTTTTTTTGTCGTTTCCCGAATAAAAAAAAACGGGCGCTTGAAACGCGAAAAGAGACAAATTCCTTTATTTATTTTAGTTATTAACGCCGCACTGCCTGTCACGCTGATAAATTTCTCTCTCGCCCACCTCTTAACTTGTCCCTTTCCATAGTAGATAAGCGACGAACAAAACTTATTGCAGCACTTATCTTAATTGCTAAAAACGATGGATCGTTTCAAATATCGATTTCGCCTTTTTTTCCTAAAAAAAATTCGCGATGAACGCGGGAATTAAAGTAGCAACATTTCGTATCTAGATTTATGTAAACCGCGAGAACGAGGAACGTTGTTAAAACATATATACTTGTTTGGAGTGACGATGATTTTGGATAGTTAACATAATAATTCGACGCCCTTTGCCTAATACGGCGATACTAATTCCTGATGAATTGTTGAACTTCTCCCGTTGAATTAGAGCGTTAAAATAAGACAGTAGCTTTACCCGTAATACTTGAGTTGAGTGATGCCCGAAAATCGACGGTTTTAAGGGGCACACAAGTTATCCTAACGATAAAATCCATCAGCTGAGTGGTTAAATTGTTTTTGTTTTAATTTAACTTGTTTTTCTCCAAAAAAATAAAGCAATTCGCATACATACTGACAATGAAAATTATCGGACGGAAGAAAACGTTTAACCCAACCAATAAACAAATAACACGACGTAGATAAATTCTTCGATGCGACTAAAATTACCTGAAAAACTAAACGCGTGGCTGACGTGTATCAAAATAAATGCATAAAACAGCTGATTAAAACATTCGGTTCGATAAAATATAAATTATCCCCGCGTGGTCTCTGTTGATTTTTACAACCCGCTGTTACGACTCCAAAATAAGTAAATATCGGATCCGGATCCGATGAAATATAACAATACGCAATCATCCTTATTTTCGTGCCACGCATTAAACTTTAAACATAGAGCTTAAGTTTTTCAACATTAATTTGCGGTTTTAACGTAAATGTGTGCAGGAAAACGCAGTATGTGCTATTCGTTGATATTTATACTAGTCAAAACATAGACTAAGTTTCTAACCAGTAAAAAATTAAATGTTTGGGAAAATCAGATACGTATGACGAAGGAAAAGCATCCGTCATCAGTGGTGATCAAGCTAGAGTAGATTTTTAGGGCCTATTACCATTGGATCACCACTGACGACGGCTGCATTTTATCCGGAACGCTCGTTTGATGTTCCCAACCTACTGCAAAGCTATCGCTGAGTCATGGTTTGCCAGTTTGACACCAGCCATAAGACGAGCCCGCTAATTCTTTATCGAATCAAATCAATACGTTTCGCGTGTTTTACTTTAAGGTACCGAGGAACTTAACACGTGCGTAAAGCTTAAACGTGTGAAGAGATTTTCATCAGACACGAACTCTTCACCTCCTCACCTCATCCAATTACCCGCAATCTCTCTTGGCCGCGGGAGCACTCGTTCCCCCCCTCACTAATCATTCAATCATCGAACCTCCTTTCTCATCAGTGCATCCCCGAGGCATAATCCCTTCGATTCTAAGATCCTTACCTCCCTCTTCCCTTCCTCTCCCACCCGACGCCTTCACCCCCCTTGACCTTATAAAAATCATCCTCTTTCCTCCGTCTCTCTTTATCCTTACACATCTATTCCCACGTTCCCTTTTCTCTACCTCCGTCCTTTATAATACCCTCACTTCATTTTGCATCTCAGTCTTATTTTATACTTCCTATTTCTTCTTCCACTTTTATCTTCTAGCCCCGCTAATACCCTCCTCTTTCTCTTTTCTAATCCCATATCTATCCTACCCCTCTCCGGCTATTTCCACCTCTCTCCATTCCCTCTTCTCCATATCCCCGCCTCTTCTCCCATCATATCCGCCTCTATTTCCCTTTCACCCTCTTTTCTACGCCCCTTCTACCTCAGCCTCCTCTCTTTGACGCCCTCTCATTCTCTCTCACTCTTTTTTCTTCTCCCCACCCTATTACTCTCTCTCTCCCTTTCTCTCTCTCTCTCCCTCTCTCTCTCCCTTTCCCTCTCTCTCCATTTCACCACCTGCCTCGTCCTTTATTCCTCCCCAACCCACACACGCAAAATCGCTCCTCTATTCGGTCCAATTATCCGATCGGTCCGATCCAACCATTCACGTCCCAGCCAATCACTTCTTTCCATTCAACCTTTAGCCGCTCGCGCGGCGCCATCTTGCGGTCCGTTTTCCAATCTCCTTTCCACCCGATAACCTCGTTATCCGGAATGCATTGAATCATTTCGTCCACGATCACTACGTCTTACCTCCATCCTTCCCTCATCCGTGCTGTCTCTCTCTCTCATCTCCTCCGTCCCGCTCAAACTTCCTCCTTCCTTTCCCACTTCCTCATCCATCGTCCTCCATTTAGTCAGTGTCCGAGGACGGAAAGAAAGAGGCGGAGGGTGAGAGAGATTAAGTGAGAAGGAGAGAGTAATGAAGAGAGAGAGAGATACAGTTAGAAAGAGGGAGAAGGGATGTAAGGAGAGACACAAAGAAAGAGAAGGAGAAAGAGGAAGAGATAGTAAGATAGAGGGATAGAGAGAGAAAAAGATGAATAGAAAGAGAGATGTAGAGAGATACATAAACAGAAGGAGATACATTAAGAAAGAGAGGAGGATAGGGAGTGAATAAAAAAGAGAAAGAGGGATAGAGTGAGGGAGAAAAGAGAGATAGTACATAAACAGAAGGATATACATTAAGAGAGGAGGATAGGGAGTGGATAAAAAAGAGAAAGAGGGACAGAGTGAGGGAGAAAAGAGAGATAGTACATAAACAGAAGGATATACATTAAGAGAGGAGGATAGGGAGTGGATAAAAAAGAGAAAGAGGGACAGAGTGAGGGAGAAAAGAGAGAAGTAGAGATAGAGAGAGGTAGTATAGAAGGAAGTCAATGAAGAAAGAGAGAATGGGAGGGGATGGAGAGAAGAGGGAAGGAAGAGAGAATGGGAGAGAAAGGATCGAGGGAGAGAGAAATGAATAGAAAGAAAGAAGTAGAGAGAGAGAGGGAAAGAGAATAGGAAGAGAGGGGAAGAGAGGGAATGAATAGAGAGCGGGGAAACAAAAGAGGAAAGAGAGTGGGGCGGAGAGAGAGAGGGGAAGGAAAGAGAGATGGAGGGAGACGGAAAGGGAAGGAGATGGAGGGAGAGAAAGAGACAGGGAAACAGAAAAGAGGGTGAGAGAGAGAGAGGAGGGATTTAAGTAGGAGAAAGAGGATAACGCGAGAGTGATAGGGGGAAGAGAAAAGTAAAGAGATGGATGCGTTGAGAAGAAGAGAGGAGAATGATAAAAGTGGAAACCTCTCCTCTTCTTAACTCCAAGCTTCCGAAGCGAGGCTTAAACCTTGCTAACACCCTTAGCAACAGGGGTTCTAATACAAGTATATAAATGGAAATAGAAAAGTGTTGGGAGAGAAAGAGTAGGTGAAAGAGAGTAGTAGCCTCTATGAGATACAATCTATTCGTCCCTCCTTCCTGCTCTTCTTTTTCTCCTCTTCACTTTTCAGCGTTCTCCTTTCTCTGCCACTGGCGTTTGATCTTATTCAGTACAACAGATTAACTCTTCAATTAACCGAAAAAGGAGAATCTGCGCATACGTAGAAATGTAATCACTTTTTGTTCCTATTGGCTAAATAAACTTTTAAGCACAATAAAGTATTTGTTCCTCCTCTATTACAGTTATTTAGCTAATAAACCTTACTAAACATAAGATTATCTATCCATAATTTACTCTATCCACCCGAATCAATCGAAAGATTTCTTTTCCACAATCTTAATCAAATACTCGTGTTATGAATAGGATCTTAGGAAAACACCATTTTCCCCGTTTTAGAAATTTTCGAATTACTCGCGTTTCCCAATTGAAAATTGTAAATTATCAACTTTTTTCGGTATTACGGACAAAAAGAAATTAATCTTATGCCAGAAGAACTGTACGTTTCGAACAGTAAGAAACTTTTAGATTTTTTCGCAAAAAAACTGCTATCATCTTTTGAGTAGGCGAGGATAAATCAACTTGCGTAGGATTTTTTTCTTCAGACTCTCTCTCCCTTTAATTTCTCCTTCCCTATGAGGGGTCAGGAGAAGTGTATTACGCGGGGTAGCCTTCATTTATTCCTTAATTTTTTCGGTGCGTGTGAAGCTTGCCAAAAGGTTTCGAAGTGGAAGTTAGAAAAAAGTAGGCAAGGGAAGAGTGGGAATGAGAAAGAAAAATGGGAGAGCGGGGTCGACTCCCTTTCAACTCACGCTTTCATTCTTTCCTTTCCTCATCTATGGCGAAGCGCTTTCGACCTTTTGAGAGAGGAGAGAGAGAGAGAGAGAGAGAGAGAGAGAGAAAGCGGTGATATGCGTATATGTAACCGACGTCCAAGATAAGCAGCATTAACCAATATGAAGATTTCCATTTTTAAAATTACGGTGAAAGATCGGTATAACGAAAATTTATAAAATTCATAAAAATAATTGTTCTAACGAGTACTCGTAGGGTCTGAAAACGGTTAAAATAATTTTTAAATGGGTCTCCTAAACTTTGTGTACATGTATAGTTATGCTGATCAACATTTTAAAAGAAAATTAAAGCGCGTATATGCGTACAGGGGTATAGGTTTTGAAACAACCGTAATTTTTCATTTTAATTTTGCAAAAAAATTAAACGAATTAAGTTGCCATAGTCGTCATAAAAATAAGTCTCATCGTGTCATACCCAGATGGGGACCGTGACACTTGCAGTCATAGTTTTCCAGCGAATAAGACGTTCCACTCATTACATTGGTTTCACAGGTCTTCTAAAGTTATAGTCATAAATGTCAGAGTTTCAAAAAACGGGCTTCAGTACTTTTTTCCACAAATGTGTACACACGTGAAACAACATGTTCGATTGTCTGAGTTTATATATCGACGGATAATGTTTTGAAAGTTACAGCAATACTAAATAAACAAGGTAAAAATAGGTAATGTGTTTTATAACGTTAATAACTATAAAAATATACTATATATATATATATATATATATAAGAAAAATAATGCACTTCTGCATAACAGTTCAGGAAAAAAAGACGGAGCAAGTTAGGATGCGCTCGCTATAGTGAAGTTGCTGCAAATGTAGTCCTCGTTTTATGCGCAACTTTTCCGTATATGTAACGTTAAAAAATTTACAGTGACGGTGATTTCGTTCGCTATAATAAAGTTCTCGTTATAGGCCGCACTCGTTCTATCGAGGTTACACTGTACACGAAATTTCAACTCAGTATTTTTCATTTCGCCCTTTCTAACCTTTTCGTGATCGGTGTCTTCCTTTATCTCGGGTCCTTACCCATTTATCACCTAACTAATCTCTTCGTATCCCTTTCTCTTCCTCTCTCTCCGGAGAGACTAAATAAAAGAAAGAATATTACCCATGATGCCGGTGACCCAAAAATCGAAGGCAGAAAAGGCTGGTTTTAAAAGTAATCTTTTCGTTACTAGAATGACGACAGGGTGTTTCTTCGAGAGATGTACGGATATACTTTGAAAATGAGGAATCAGTAATCTCGAAAAAAAAATCTTTTAGAAGAAAAATTTCCTGCTCTAAAGGCAAAGATTTATCCCGCAAATTTGTTCGCTGACCTTGACTGCTTCCGGGAAACATAACGCGGAAAGAAGTGCTTTTCCGAGGAATGTACCGACCAATTCTTTCCTCTGATGACAAAAAATCTTTGACTGAAGGCTTATCTCCGAACAAAATCTATTTTTAAAATAACCTCATTGGAAGTCGTCATCTTGCTTTAAAAAAATTTCAAAATTAATAATGGCAAATAATCGGGCACAGATGCTTTGAGCAGAGTCGGGAATGTGGGTAACGAAAATACTAGTTACCAAAAATGATTGTTTGAAATTCTTAAAGCGGTATAGTGTTCCATTTGTCAGATGTTTGAATCCCAAAATATGTGGATTAGAAATTTTCATAATGCATCCAATGTATGAAACAAAGAAAAATAAATGAGAAAAATTAATATAAGAAAAAAATGCTAAATATAGCTGGAAAGGTAGAAAATGAACAAAATTTTGACGCAAGAAAGTAGCAGAAAATTTTTAAGAGTAAAATAAATGTTTACGTGCGTATATAAAAGGTAAAATAATGTAACGCATCTGGCCATGGTAGAATGTTAATTAGAGTAACTGCTTCCTGTAGCTGGGGTCTCGTATTCGATTTCTTCCGTGGGTGTGGACCCTTCAGCTCGTTAATACTCCTGTAAATGAACTTATTTTAATTGGCCCTGATTTATTTTTTGAACTAATTAAATTAATAATTAGCATAAACCGTGTGTGATTATAATTAGGTACTATATATGATTCTCGTTAAAGGAGTGCCTACGAAAAGATAAATAAAAGGAGTTTAGATGAATAAGATTGCAACATCGATAAACTAGTAAATTTTACATTTCTGGGATTATTTGTTACTAAAAAATCTTATTTAAGACTATATGCCACATTTCTCACGCGAGTAAAATCATTTCTACCAACTGTGTGCGGAAAAGAGAGATTCACGCCAAAGTGAAACCAATAAAAAATTCTGGAGGGTCGAAAATTAAAAAAATAATGGCGCGAATCCTATTTACGACTAAGATGACTTCTGTAG
The DNA here is from genome assembly GCA_036926305.1 of Uropetala carovei. Classification (NCBI taxonomy): domain Eukaryota; kingdom Metazoa; phylum Arthropoda; class Insecta; order Odonata; family Petaluridae; genus Uropetala; species Uropetala carovei. Next base: position 5,307,637 of record JAXCHB010000035.1, read on the forward strand.
CCATTAAACGGCCGAGCAAAACATGTAGGTTTCAACTAAAACTTAACCCTCCTCGGTGGTATTTTATTCATCGCATTAACTGAAGTCCATCTTTACGGCTACTGAATGATAATCAATGTAATTCGTTCCGCGAAAGATGCAATTAGATTCGCAGACTGATTTCTCGTATAAGAGAATTTAGAGCAGGCGAGTGTAAGGGGTTAACGTTATTGGAGAAGGATTGCAATGAACTACAAAAGATAAGTACAGAGAGGAGAAGGAAAGAAGGGAGGTGGGAGAGAGGGAAGGAACGAGGGAGGAGAGACAGGAAGGCAGGGGAGAGGAAGGAAAGAGGGAGGGACGGGAGATGGGAAGAGAATAGCAATCTGATAAGAAACACGATACCGCGAATTGTGGAAGGAATAATGAAGGTTAGGGACCCTGACCTTATCATTAATGAATGAAAGAAGACACTTCTAAACAATGATTAATTCGAAGAGAATTTATTCCTTGAAATAAAAGAAGCGAGAAACTTAATCGCCCGATGCTTATTCTTCGGTTCGTAGCTATCCTAAATAACGGCTACACATATGGAAGCCTAGCTTATTTTCTACGATTTTATTTTATAACCAAGATTTAAATTACTGAATTGTGTACTGTGTCACATTAACGATATAATAAGCACAAAACAAAGGAATGAGAAATTTAAGGTATTTGTTCCCATTGATGTTTCAAAATCAACGACCTTACAGTTATCATTGGGGGATTACTCGACGGATGGATATACTGCTTAGTAATACCTCTTCAATGTATACGCTGGGCTTGGTGATTCACTTTTCGAATGAGTCTATGCCCTCAAACGATTCGATTTGTTAAAAATGTTTTCCACGACAATTTTCGATCCGAAGGAAAATATGCTAACTATGGTATTCTTTTGGACAACGCGGAAGGTATGCTCTTAGATAAGACCGTGCTGGATGAAACCGTGGTGAGCGAACTTAATACCCTATGAAAAAAATAACGTGTTCCTGAAGGCTACGAGCTCAGGTCAAAAACAAGTAAAATGCAGCGCGCTCTCAATTCAGGGCCGCATATAATTAATTATGTGCGTTTTGGAGGTGTGTCATATTTATTAAACCGTGTACATATAATAAAAAACCGCGTTGGGAAAACGCGTCGCACGAGGATGTACTTAACTACACAATATGACAATTATATAGACAAATTTTTAAGTGGGAATTTTGGTAACAGAAGAAACAAATCTTTCATGACTGGGAATCGAACCAGGGTATACCACTTGCGGGGAATTCTGCTACTGAACTATCGTGACAAACTAATTCTTTGATGTATCTCTTGGAGGACATCCTTTGGGATCTTACTAAGAAACAACATCCCAGATCTCAAATAGGAGAGTTAGTCTGCCATGATATTCCAGTGGTAAATTTGTTCGCCCGGCAAGAGAAATAACCGAGTTCGATTCTCGGTCATGGCAGATTTTTTTCCTCTTTCCAAATTTACCAGATTCGAGCTGATGCTTAACTGCATATAAATCCATCATAAATTCATTCCATCGATTTTTTTTATTTGTCTCGAAATTTTTATAAATACTGAATAATAAACCTTTACCTTTAAATATTCAATTTAGATGTCACTGCTTATTTCTGATAGCATACGAGAAAGACTAAAGTAACTCACCGTTATCTCTTCGATTAGGATGGTATGTTTGCGTTGAGTCAACAAAAATCGTTCGAGGTTCCAGTCACTTCATCAAAAAATGTGTTAATTTGCCTAAAGCCGTATCTCTAATTGAAATATGTTTGCCCTTTTATTGGCGAAATTACAAGCGGGATGTTCTTTTTAATTTTTGAGAACATTTAGTACCTCTTAATCGTCCTAACAGGTGACGTCCATTCAGAGGAAAAAAGCGCAAATTAAGCAGAAAGAAACCACAAATGTCGTCAATTAAATTATTATATGTATACTCAGCTGCTGGAACGGCTGACTTGTATGTTATGGGTAAGTTTTTCGGAAACGACAAACAGGATGAGGGTTAACAGACCTAATACACGACGAGGGAATTCCGCACATGACTTGAAGGAGCAGTCTCAGGCATCCTTTAAAATCTAGAATTTCGGAAGTGAATATTCAGCTGGTGTCCAAAAATCAAAAGAAGAAATATTTTTTTCCGATACTGGATCCAAAATATTCAAATTATTTGTATCGAATTCGGAATTAAACTCATTTTTTTTATCGTGACATTTTTTATCGAAATTTCTCTAACATATATGATAACGCATATCGATATTTGCAACTTATTCTTCGAACTTGGTTACAAAATGATGTTCTTTTGCTTGATTAAATGTTAAAATACAGATTCACGAGAGGCTAATCTGTCGCGACGGTAAGATTGTGTCTCGCTTTTTATCTCGATAAACACATCGATGAAAATTGCTCGAAGTTCATCCAATAAAACCTCCGGGCTTAACTTACTCGATCTTCAATCACCGCAAACAGATTGCCGCAATTATCGATCATTCGTCGATTCGAAAATAAAATCCTTCTCCCGCTAAATGTAGGCGACACGGATTTCAAAATACCGGCGGATTCTGCTAGTTTTTTTTTCTTTTTAATTCAGAGAATCCGACTTAAAAGCGAGTTTACACTCGGTCAATTTCAATCGAATTTTTCGCTGCGGATGGAGATTAACATTAGAAGGATTCCATTTAGAGATGTGCTTAATGCGTCGGATCATGTCCCTTCGGAATAAGGTTGACTCGCTCTTTTATTTTTTAAAAAAAACGAGATAAGATTGTCTTTTCGTGAAAGGAGGGATGTCGGTGGGAGGGGGGGGGATTCCATTAGATTCAACGGCCCCTCGTAATGCAAGCAATTCCGCTCCACCCCCTCTCTTTCTCCCTCCCTATCTCTCTACCTTTCTTCTGTGCCCAAATGCCTCCTCTCTGCCTTTATCATCCCTTCGTTTTTTTCTCTCTCTCCGGGATATCTCCTCCTCCTTTTTCCCCGCTGCGAAACCACTTTGCATCCATCTCACCCTCTCACTCTGGTTCATTTTTCTTGGCTCTCTAAAACATACCCGGCTTTATATCCCTTTGCCTTCCTATTTGGCTTTTTTAGAAGCACCATCCAAACGCTGAAGCTCATCGTGAGTGTTGAGGATTATTTTTTAAAAATATTTTTCTCCAAAATGGTATTTTTTGCACTCCGAGTATAAATTATTACAAGCTGAATTTATTTTCTATATATAACATACAATATATCGGTAAGTAATCATATTCATAGCTTCCCGCTCGGTGCGCTAGAAATATAAATTATCGATCATAAATAAATTGAAAATTAAAAACTAACAATGTCTTTATGTGTTCAATATAGTTCAGTTGAGATCAAACTTGTAACATATCTGAATTTCGTTCGAATTATGCTGATGGCCTTACATGTGTATGTGTGTATATATATATATATATATCTTGGGAAAATAAGAAAGAAACCAATTTATCTTAAATAAAAATTCAAATTTGTATGTACTGTATACATAAAGCGGTATGCAATAACCTGTAACTGGTCAGGTGTGGACATAGTCCCCTGACCACCAAAATCTGTTTTGATTTGTGTTTGATTCAATAAAATTTTGATACTGTAATAAAAACTAACCTCCTTTTATACTTATATCGTCTAATTCATCGGTTTTGCTGACTTTTAGTAAAATATTTTATCTTAAAACATTATAAAAATAATATTGTGTCGTCTCTCGCAGATGTCACCTGACCATTAACGGGTTAATCAGATTTGTGAGGGGAGAAGCACATGCGTATTTCGTTCCTGTTTAATGACATTTGACCCGCGAAATCCGTCATATGAAATAAATAATCCTCACCTTAATTCCCGCAAGATCACTTCGTAACAAGAATTGCTATATTAAAACCTACTTCCTCTCAAAGCCTCATGGACTTTCCCAGTCCGAGAGCCGCACGGCACACATCCTGTGCACATACATTTATGAACAACAAACAACCTGTATTTGAAGCAATATAGAGAGAATACATCTCCAACGCGCCTTACTGCGTTCCGTAGTGATAAGCGCCCCTGGACGGCAATTTACAACAGCTGCACGTTAAATTAAAAGAGCCGAGGTTTGGCCAGTCCTGTTAAATTATATGAAAAATATTTACTAAAAATTGAAAATATTGGCAGTGTTACGTTGAAAAATGGAAGGAAAAACAGAAATGATGCGAGAGGATTTCGCAATCTAATACGAACGTCACCAGCAAGATTTACGCAGATGCAATATTTTTTTCGACAGAGAGATGTTAGGTCGATTTGTTGCAGAAGAAAGAAGATAGGTCAACCTAGATAAGTTAGGTGCACGAGTCAAACCGGATTGGCGGAAAGAAAGACGGGAGGCGGACCTAGAGAGGAGCAGATCCATACGCCAACAAAAAAAAACAGGAGAGATATTGAGAAGAGAGATCAGAGAACGTGGATGAGTTTTTCTCTGAACTTTGGCTGGTGGGATGAAAACGCGAGGATGCAAATAATCCCTACTCCAATATTCCGAAAACGCTGCACTGTACGTTAAGAAGGTTATGAAAAAGAAGCAAATGAAAGCTAAAACGCGAAACATGTGCACGCGAACATTTATTTGAGATGCATTCGAACTATGACAGCTTACTCTATTTCTTATTATCCGAAGGAGAATTCGCAGAAGCCTTTCGCTGTTTTTTTCGAAAGGCTTTCTTTGAAAGTGATCGTGATATCGAGGAAATTGTTCCCGTTGAGATAGGAAATAAAATTTGAAGAATTACACTCGTGGTTCGTTCGAGACGTGAAATTATTAAATTTGTTTTTTAAATGAATATGAACGGTAGGAGAAGAAGAGAAATTCTCATATTACTTCTAACGGGCATCATAATTGCTAACTGGTAACACACGAGGTTCTAAATAACGAGTAAACATTTATCGTTCCAGTTGCCTGAATTTCATTAAAAACGTCGCGAATATTCGGGATAAAACAGCGACGAATAATAGTGTATCTGCAATGTAAATTAACCCAGAAATTAATAAATAGTGTCCATTGATGATAGAATATTAAAAATCGTAAGAAAATTGTGGGAGTCTAAGTTAAGTTAAAAAAGCGCTTTGCATTTATTAAAATATATCTATGGAAAAAACTTGGTTTTTATCATACGTTCTCGGCTTATATTAGCAAGGCAACATATAATAATTAATGACGTCATATTTTGCGGTGGACCTTTTAACAATCTCACTTGCTTTGGTAAATACATATTGATCCTATAACCAAAACCACGATATTGAATAAATTAACATGGTTTATGACTACGATCTTTACTTATATTTTTAATGCTAGTACATGTCCCGGTGGGAAAAAATAACAGTTTTTAAATATTGACCTCCAAAATTGGTTTTGATACCGAATAATGACAATGCTTATAGGACATTTATAAACAACTTAAGTATTAACTAGATAAATAATATAACACCAAACTAAAACCAAACTAGACTGGCTAGGGCGAAACTCAATTTCAAAATATTCGATGTAGGTAATTAAATATTCAAAATATCAAAACGCTCGATTCGAAGCCGCAAAGCTAACTGAGGTGCATATTTGCATAAAATTTATTTATGAAGCCGAAAACATAACTGAAATCTCTCTCATACAGGCAAGTAATAAAGGGCGTTAAAAAAGTAATAAATTGGTGTGTCCAACACATGACCCTCTATTCGTAAGTTGTCAGCTAAAATCAAATAAATACGGGGATGGGAACAGTTCAACTTACACGCTTCAGCGCTAGCGATTCAACTTTTTGGAAATTCAACTTTGACGTCCTATCACACCGTCAATTTCGAAGAAAATTGATTATCTCTTGAAATATTCCTTATATGAAAATTTATTTCAAATAAGAGTTGTAGAAAAAAAATAATAATTACAACTTATCACACACACACACACACGTGTGTGTGTGTGTGTGTTTTGACAAAAATTCAGTCTTAGGCGAAATATTAAAGAAAAACGAAAATTTGACAGGGGTAAACCGCTACTTCCGGTTGACCGATTGTTATAAAAATATTTTAAAATCCTAAGGATATATATAAAATCACAAATATCGAATTTCATGCTGATCTGATGAATAGTTTTTTTAGTTAGAGCATCCACAAAATTTCCGCCACACACATACGGGCATACAGACACAGATCTCATCGATAAAACAGTCAAAACGTGTTCAGGGGACCTCAAAACGTGTATTTCCGTTGAAATCTCGAATTCGAATTTTTTCATGAAAACAATACTTTCTCTATACTACGTATATGGAGAAAGTAATAAATTGCACGATTGGCTTACTTCACGTTAATCCTATGAAGATTTATTTAAAAAAATAAAACGCAAATTCCTAAAGTTTTATTTATTTTCCTTTGTAATTTTCGGCCGAAGGTGATGCGAATTGACAGATTCCGGAAACTGAGCGACGTGTGATTGACAAAAAAAATCACCCGCTCGGAAAATGTCACATCGGCGAAGAGGTTGTCCCCGTTTATGTAAACGCGCCATTCCATATTTGCCCGGGGAGGAAAGAGACGCCGGGTGTAAATAAAGGAAATATTTTTGAGATCGCATTATCATTACGGCTTAAGTTTTATTTCCCCTCTCGAAGCAAACGCAAAGGCTCTATATCTTCGTATTCCATCGTCAAACGTTACAATAGGATTATTTGACTTTAATGGAAATATTTCTATGGTATCGATTCCATCCAAGAACACCTGTCTCAGGTATTTCCAATAGACACGACGAGGTTACAAAAAAAAACGGATGCGCATTTAGGCTACAAATCAGCCGTATTCAGTGTTAATTCGCCGAAAATAGTTTCTATTTTTCTTGTTTTTGCTTTTGAAAATACCCGAGTATTTTTTAAAGTTCTTCTCCTTGAATTTTTTTCAGCCAGAAGACGAGCTCGATAATTCTTTGTTGAACCGATTCCGTAATTTATTTTTAAGACTCGTCGAAGAGTTATCCATGTTTTAAATCCCTATAGGATTACGTAGAAAATCCTGAGCAACGAGATCGTACAGAACACGAAAATTAAATTAAATTAGTTCTCGCCGACATCACAATATCTGCGGAATCGGTCCATTTCCCTTGGCGCCCTCTCTTCTAGGTGTGGAACGTTCTTCGCTGTGTCAGACAATCGATCCCCTCCGATGGGATTCTCGGGGTGAGGGTGACTCTACCAAAACCTTCTTTCCTCCTCGCCCTCATTCAACCTCCTTCTTTCCTTCCAACCTCTCCCCCCCCCTCCCTCACCTCACCTCGACACACTTCGTCTTGCCCCTATAACATCCCCTCTCCTCTACCTCCTTACCCATCCCCGTAGGAAGAAGAAGGAGAGAGAAAAAAATACATTAAAAAAACCCTCGGGCCTTCCTCTCGTTCGCCTATTCCACCACTACTCCCTTTCCCAAAGGAGGAGAGCATTCCCTCCCGCCCAAGTATATTGGACGCCACGCCAGCCACATAGGCAGCCGGTGAAGCATGAGTGTAGTGCGGGTAACATGCCTTTCCGGGCGATCGTGTTTTTCCCCCCTCTCTTCTTCTCCTCTCCCTTTTTTCCTTCCTTCCTTCCTTCCTTCCTCCCTCCCTCCCCCCCCGGACGAGTAGATGGATAGGACTGGCGGGGAAAGGTTTTTTTTTTTGGCAAAGCGGAAGAGGTGAGGAGGTAGCTTGACACGGGGCTTCCCATTCTTCGTCTTCATCCAGTTTCTGCTCGTGCGTTGGCAGGGGTTAAAAAGGGGGAGAGTAATGCTCTTTCGCCCTCCTTCTCTTACGTGCTGGGTGAGTTATGCGCTTAAGCGTGGCAGTGCCCCTCTTAAAAACCAATTTCGACGGGAATTAGGAGGAGGCGGAATTTTTTTTAAGAAAAAATAGCTGTAAAATTCGGCGAAGAATCCGATCCGACGTTATAGTAAAAAAACGGACTTTCTTTACGTTTTTTTTTCCTTTTACAAAGGCTGTACATTCTTGAGGAAATTTTTGCCGGGAAAATTCCGCGAAATCCGGCTTTGATGTCGGCGTGATTATTATTTGTTGTTATTCTTTAAAAAGTTCACAAAGTCCTGATAGAAATATGTGGCTTCGTTGGTCTTGTGAAAACCTTCCTTACCCACGCAAGGGGCCATCGTGAAATACTCATATTGAATGAAAATACGTGATTAGATAAGGTCATCCGGCTTATTTCTTAAATACAACGAAATACGAGTATGAGGAAAACTCTCGAGATCTTTAACGAAAGCGAACAGCATACACATTTCTGAACTACAAAGCAGTAAAAATAGTATCAAAATCAATATCAATCAACAAGGAAATTTCCACAGAAGATGGAATAACTGCGATTAAAATTTTCAAGATATGGAAAATGAGGATAATTTGAACTAAAAACGAAACAAACTGCAAACTTTATTAAAACTCTTGTACTATATAAACATAAATAAGATACACAACCAGTGGCAATGAACGATCGCCATCGTCATATTAGAAAGTTCACAACAGAATGCGCAGTTTATTACATTTTCAGCTAAAATTACACCCATTCCCACATTATGTAGTTCTACCAAATTTCGGCCTCTTCGGTGAATTATATTTATCGAAATATGCTCAACTTTTTAATATCTGTAAGAGTAAAAAAGTCGGCGGTGAAATATGGCGTTCCCTCGCCTCAATCGCCTCGTCTTCCATCGACGCCTAATCATCTTTCCGCAATTTTTAATCAACGCTTTCCTCCGTACTTTCGCGCACAAACGTATACGTCCGTAAAATCTTCTAAAATAAAAGGACTTCGGACAAAAGGGAATTGTGCGAGGAGGAAAGGAAATTAATAATCCGCTCCGAGGCGACTCGCGAGAGAGAAAATGAGAAAATATTTTTCTTTTACGAATCGAGAAAGTAATAACAGAACATCCTTGAAGAGGAAGAATGGAAAGAAGAAAGGCGATGGAGAGATTTGATAGAAGGCTTGCGAGAAGGGGAAGAAGAGGAGAAAGAAAGAAGGGGAGAGACTTATAAGCGAGGAAAGGAGGGAGAGAGGGAGAGAGAGAGAAAGAGAGAGAGAGACGGCGATCGGAGTTGAGGGGTGGGCCATAAATGGAGAAAAAACTCGAACGTAGTACGGAAATCCCCTACGCGAAACCGCAGAATTCCACCAACGTCTCACCCCACTCCACGCCAAACGGCAACAACGAAAAACGACGTTACAAATCACGACAAAACGCGAAATCTAGTATTGGGATGCCGTCTCCTAATTAAATATAAATTGGACATTTCGTTATGAGATACTTTTATTAACCGACTCGTATTAGATGGAGAGTTGAGGGGTTAGGGAGGAGGAGGAGGGCAGAGGAGAGAGTGGGAATGGGAGGGAGAGGGGAGGGAGGAAAAGAGGATGGAGGGAGAGAGGAAGGAGGGGGAGAGGATGGAGAAATAGGAAGGAGGGAGAAGGGTAGAATGGAGAGAGGTAGAATGGAGAGAGGATAGAAGGAGAGGGGAGGGAGGGAGAGAGGAAGGAGGGCGAGAGGAGGGAGGGATAGGGAGAGAGAGGGGGGAGAGGAGAGAGGAGGGATTGATATAAGAGAGAGGGAGATACGAGGCTGGGGAAGGGGAGGGAGAGTATGGATGGGAGGAAAAGAGAGAGGGGGGTAGAAAGGAGAGAGGACGACCTCTACGCGACAAATGAGGACTCAAGCTTAACCAGCCAAGGAGGCCTATGCTGTCCGCTCAATCCGTTTCCTACTCGTCTTTTCATTGGCGAAGCAATCCGTTTCCCTCCTCCTCCCCATACTTCCCCCTCCAGATAAGAAGCGGTCTTCAGATATAAGGAATCGAGGGAGGTATGCTCCTTGAGCCTTCGCCTTAACCCTCCTGATTGCATTTTTATGCCACGATAATACGCGGATGTTCTGATGAGTGCCGCGAGTCTGGAATCCTTTCCTTCAATTATACCTCGATCCATCCACATCCTCTTGAATTTCGCTTTGAGTTTAAATATAATCTTTTCAACGGAGGATTCATCCTTGCGTGGAAAGCAGGAGCGTTGACACCGGGGTCATGACCCGGGATTTTTTTTAAAGGTGGTTGAGGTCAGAGAGAGATAATGAGAAAAAAGTTTGGTGTTAGCAATAGGGAATGGTTCAGTGTCGTGTTGCGCGTCTGGTGACTGTATTCCAGAGCACGAATAGGTATCTGTTTTGCTAGGCGAGGAGAGAGAAAAACCGGGGAAGGAAAGATTACGTGGAATTTCGAAAGGCAAAATACGATCGCAACGCGTATGAGAAAAAGGAGGTGGAGTTGAGCCCCGCCCTTCGCTATTTCTCTTACACCCAATCGTCAACACACTCCCGCGACTGTAACCAATGTGAATAAATATAAGAAGATTCAATTATCGATGCTCACGTTTTCGGGAGATATCTGGAAATTAATCATCGCTTGTAATCAAATTTGATCATAAATCTATGCCGCAAAATCTCCAGTATACTATTACCAAAGCGGATAAAAAGCGAATTAAACTTAATGGCCCGATCCCACCGTTTAAATGAAATTTTAACGAAATTTCAAATATAACAATACATTAAAAATGTCAAAATTTTATTAGAAGCAATATATTCCTTTTTACACAAAGTTTTCAGAAGGACCATAATCTGTCGCTCATTTCCTATCAGAAAGTCTCCATAAGAATTCAATTAAAGTCATTTGCTTGACTCGTCATAAAACCTTCCAAAAATCCGTTATTTACAACAGCATGTAATTTTAGTTTAATTGCATTAGTAACAAGTTAAATGTTTCTGGGCGGGGATTATTCATTTGCACTCCAATGGAAGTAGATGCGAGTGCAAAATCAGTTAATTAACTGGGAAAAAGTATGCGCAGACTACAGTCAGGATGTGTGTAGTTTATGTTTCACCTCCTGCTTCGTTTAATTTAATTAATGATTTGTTAATATAGTCCATTATTTGAAGCGTAATATGGTTGAATTTATTTATTTTTTTTATTTTACTTTGGGAAAGTTTCTATAGACTCAAAAGATAATAGAACACAATACTTAGTGTCAATGAACTCTGGATTAGAGAACAAGTTAGGAAAATGTACAACGTATCACAAATGGGCGCGTTTCGTGCAATGGAGTATTAGAAAGAAGTTATATACCTGTACGTGAGGGAAATAGCGTTTTAAAATTCTTTTCTTCATCATAAATAATCCATTTTCTTCCTGTTTGATAATATTACATGCACACGTAAGGAAATTAAACGTTTGTTTGGGAAATTGTTTATGTTAGCAACAATGAAGTAACTAGGCAAGAAATTTTCTAAGTTCAACTCGATATAAGACATTCTTGTTTGATTTTCTCGATAACGGCTACTCCTACGATAAAAATGTATAGGAAAGGAAATACTCTAATTTACCAGTTCTACAACTTTCATTTGAAAAATATTTTGATATGAGCAATACTTTACGAGATATGACGAAAATTTAATTTTTTGTCTCCAGTAAAGTGGTACCCCTGATTGTCGTACGTGATTCAATTTTGCGATTTTCTTCTTATATTTGATTGTAAGTCCTTAATATCAAATTTGATGAAAATCCGTTCAGTAGAAGCCGAGAACGAACATGCGGACGGACGGACGGACGGACAGACGGACGGACAGACGGACGGACGGACCGACCGACGATAATAGGCGCTCACGCTGTAAGCGAAACGCGCCTAATAAAAAGAGTAAAAGAGCTATAAATGAGACGAGATCCTCCAATGCCATCGAAATATCAAAAATAAGCTAAACATTACATCGTTTAAACTTTACTTGCAGAGGGCTATCTCCACCACTATATTTTAGTAAGTCTGTCTAATAATAAGAGTGAAATGATGGAAATTTAACTTATATGCGTGTGTGCATAACATTGATCACAAATGTGAAGATTGAGAAGGAGAAAAATTCTGAACTTGACCGGGACACGAACCCGGGTCTTCCGGTCAAAGTTCAGAATTTTTCTCCTTCTCAATCTTCACATTTTCTGTCTGTCTGTTCCTTTTTGCACGCCCACATTTCTCAATCGATTCCGACCAAATCCGGCAAAATTGTAGGGGTACCAAGGGAAAGTTTAATGCCCGGTTTTAGGTCCGTCTGTTCACTTGATTTAAAATGGCGACCGATTTAAACGTTAAACTACGCGTATTCTCCAGAGTCCTGATATCGATTTGAATCAAACCTGGTATGATTGCGGAGGGCTCCCAGGAATAATTCATATGTGGTTTTTGTTTCTCTCTGCCCGTTTTACTCAACATGGCGGCCGACTGAATTCGTAAATACCATGTATCATTTAGAATATCGATCGGATATGAACCAAATTTACACGCCGGGTATTTCTGCTACGGAAGAGTAAGAGACTGTCAAAACATGCCCGGTGAAATAAAAAGGGGTCTAATACTTTTGGGGTGGCAAATTGCGGAAGGGGAGACATCGATCGTAAAACTTCGCAGCTACATGTACCCTCAAAGGCATAGGGAAAAAAATCGCCCGTCTTATCTTACAGCAGAGAAAAAGCCAGCCAAACGTCGTAGAAGATGGAATATTTTAAAATTTTAGCAAAAAGAAGTATCTCGCCGGTTTTGCAACGTCGAACCTACGTCATAATATTATGGTCGACGAACTAGAATCAGAGATTGCAGCGAGGTATAAAAAACGTCAAATTCTTGTGTCTGGAGCCAAGACAAATTGATCGAAGATAACAAAAATAAAAACAACAAATGTAAAAACAACAACAAAATGCAACTGACTTTAAACAACAATGTAAACAATTCACCGATAACGCAGCCAAATATTTTACGTTTATTATTTAAAATAAACGTTTAAACGATAGAAATACCGTGCATTATAATTTTTCACAAAAAATTTATTTCTACGCACATTTTGAAAAAAAATGTTCCAATCGTAACAATTTTCCTGCGAGGATGGGGAAACCCCAATAATCATCCCTGATCCCTCGGGAGAATACGAAAAGAAAACACGAGTATCGCGAGAGTAATTTTAACCCGCGGCGAGAAACCTAAATAAAAAGTAGGAAAAAATAAACTCGATCCCTTTTCTTCTCACTTTGAACAGAAGATATCAGAGATTATTTTCCAATCCACTCTTTCTCCTCACACCTCAAGAAAAAAAAAGGATTAAGTCCGGCAAAATAATCTCTCTGATCCCTATTTTTACGCCCACCTTATTCGCTTCGTATCCTCCTAAGAGATAGAGAGAGAAGGAGATAAAGAGAGAGAGAGAGAAAGAAAGATGGGCTTTTAATTAATCTCCCTTCGCATCAAGGGGAACGAAAATAAAACCGCCGGTTGATTGAGTCGCAAGGGAAATCGAGAATATTTCTATCCCTTCGACGTCAAAAAAACCGTACGAAAACCTTATCCTTTCATCCCCCGATCTTTAGTGCGGAAAAAACACGCGCGTTTGACGCTATCGGGTCTGAAAACTCTCTCTACCCAACTCCTTTCAATCAAGGTGAGAGACAGTGAGAGAGAGGCGGGGACTTCGATAGAAAGACAGAGGCTGACAGGATGAGAGAAAGGAAAAGAGATATCTGAAACCTTGGTGCAGCCCCAATCCCAAGAGAAGAAGATACGGAGGTGACGTTATACACACACACATTTACATATACACATATATATATACACACACACACACACACACATATATATATATAGTGCCGTATATAACTAGGGTATGGCGAAGGTGGGATTTGCCATAGGCGCCGCTTGCAAAAGTCGCCAAACGTTCCTGTAGAAAGTGCGAAAACTTAATTTTCCCATAAATAAGTGTTATTTTAATACTCAAACGTTGATTTATTTATAATAAAAACGCTTTTATTCTTTATTAACATAAAGAAAAAATTATACTAGATAACCAAGGCATTTCCTAAAATTTTGCCATAGGCGCCATATCGCGAAGATACGCCTATTTATATATATATATATATATATATATATATATATATATATATATATATATATATAATGTATGCATGGAAATATTGCTCTCCAGCTTCCTTAGCTGGACTACATCCAACAACTCCTTTTCTTTCAAAGAAACCCTTCTTTTTCGGGGATATCCCCGGGCACTTTTTCTCGTTCGACCAACCCCTTTTATACATTCCTCCTCCACCACTCAGATAGTCCCCCCTCCCCCCCTTTAACTCCTCTTCTTCATCCATCCTCGCAGCTTTTTTATTTTGGGGAATACCTTTTACTTGATCCTTCTCCAGACCTTCTTCCGAGTCTGTCTGTCCCTCTTTATATATATATATATATATATATATATATATATATATATACCATCTCTCTTCCCGAACCATTTTATTCCTCTATTTCTCCCTCTACTTTCCCTCTTTACCTTTCACTTCATGCCTCCCTCATTCGTTTATTTCTTTATCTTCTTACTCTCGCTCTTTCATCTTTTTCCGTCTCTATATCTTTATATTTCCCTCCCTCCCCCCCCCCCCTCTCTCTCTCTCCGAATTGGTACCCTAACTTGGCGCTTTTATGATTTGCACCCATCATAATATCATATAACGTTACGTGTACGCCTACATCCGTTTATTTGTATCTTCGTTGAATTTAGTGCAATTCCGATTAACCGGGCATCGGATAACCGGAATTTTGATTAAACAGAATTTTTAAAACTTGTGACTATTGTCTGAAAGTTTGATGCTACGTGACGCACGTAAATATTTACGTATTACATGTCCTATAGCTAATTAAAGTACTATTAGGCAATATAAAGTTACTTGAACTCTAAATTTACTTCTGAAAAAGCAGGAGAAAAATTGTTCCTTGACCGGGAATCGAAATCGGACCTTCTACTTGCCGGACAGACATTCTACCACTAAACTGGGAATACTAGAATATCCTTCCCGCAAGTGAAAGACTCGGGTTCGCTTACCGGTCAAGGCAGAACTTTTCTCGTGTTTTTTTTTCAGAATGTCTTCGTGCCCCTCATATGCCTGCCTGCGTAAACTTTACATAACCACTTTCATCTACGTGTAAATATACCAAATAAAAAAAATTAAATTATTAATTTAAAATTTTCATTGTTTTTAATATTTACGATTCTTTTTCATTTGTGTGTACTATGGCAAGTGTAAATAGGTACCTATATAGATAGTGAAATATTTGATGAACCGGAATAGTTTTGTCTTATAACTTCATTAATTTAATCTGATCTATATTTCGTTTCTCTTTCTCGTGTACCTCTCACAATCAGTCAGCACACTACCCTTTTATCTTTGGTCTTCTTTCCCTTCTTAACCACCGTAATCCTCAATTCTCCTCAGATAATCCGGTCCCTATCACAACATCCCTTTCATCTGCTTCCATATTTCACTCTGTTTTTTCTTTATGAACTTTTGCTCATTTCTTCACCGAGGAGGCTTTCAAACCTCTTCAAGCATGATTTTTTCCTTTGAATTATACAATTTACTTGTTCGCATCTCTTCCGAATATTTTTAATAATTATAAATGCTTTCGCAAGACCTTAGTCGAACGACGTCAGCCTCATAGTTTCATCATCCCCTATATATTTATGAAAGTTTGTTTGTTTGTACATCTATACATTTCCACACACTTAAAGCTAGAGTAATCAAACTTTCAACAGAGACTTTCTTCACAAATAGGAAGACCGTAGGCTAATTTTTAATCCCAAATGTTTTATATTAATAGTACAAAAAGAAAAATAACTTTGTATGCTAATGCTAAATGCTAGAGATGGGTCAGAAAGAACGGAACAGTTCTTTTCGAACTGTTCTAAACTGTTCAATAAAATAACTGTGCTCATAAACTTGCTGTTCTCAAAGAACTGGTAACTCTGCATAGGGTATGGCTTTTTCGGGTTTTACCAGATTTTTACCAGATTTTTACCCTCCGAATGGCTTTTTTGAAATTCGGGTGAAACCCGGAAAACCCCGAAATCATTAATTTTATCGCACAAAACTTTTTAGATTAAAAATTCTATTTTAATGCTTTTATGCATCTAAGAACTTGGATGAGCTCTGTGATGTTCGTTGAACTGAAATATATATATAGTATTATATATTACATATACTAATAATTATTCATTAGCAAATTGAATATCCATTTTACTAGATTTTAGAATTAATGTCTACATTTGTCCACCCATTCTGTACTCGTGTCGAGCCATATCCCTTCATCGGAGGTTAACTCTCCAGTGGTTAAGATTACCCCTTTTCGCAGCTACCTCCCCGCTTGCGCATTTTGGGACCTTAGACTTGTAACATAGCTATACAGTGTAACAAATGTCGGAAAATAACAAGTGACGCATTGTGTATCTGTCAGAGTAGCACAAAGTATCAAATTAAAGAAAATGCACACTCGACCGAAGATACCAATACGCTCGATATCACTCGAATCTACAGTAAGCCATTTAGTTTATTATCACACATCGACACGGTGAGAGCGCTATTGGCAAAAATACTTTTGCGGACAAATAGTTAAGAGATTTAAAGTCTTATTTTGATGAGGATATTATTAAGTTTTGGGTTGATTGTGGTACCCGATACCCTAAATTAAGCAAGTTTGCCCTAACATTACTATGTATGCCCACGGGTAGCTGTGATGTTGAGCGTTCATTTTCTCATTTACGTCATTTGCAAACTCCAGAAAGGAGTAATGTTACGGAAGAAAAACTTGCCATGCAAATGTTATTGTATGTTAACCATAAAAATAATTGTTAAATTAACATTTAAAATTTTAAATCATCCGAATTACTCTATGCTAACCCCCGATAGTTACCCAGATTGAAATTATTTATAGACCACGATAAATTTATGCCATATTTACACCCGATTTTTACCCGAATGCAAAGAAAAATAATAAAACCCGATATTTACCCCCCGGATGGATATTTTTTTTAAACCCGAAAAATCCATACCCTAATTATGCACAGAGAAAGGTGGGAAACGACTACTTCCTTATCTGTAATTGGACGGCGGGGACTGATTAAACTACGCGTATCTTCCCAAGTCCTACTACATATTGACTTGAATCAAATTTGGTACGATTGTGGAGGTCTCTCAGAAATAATTCATAAGTGGTTTTTGTTTCTCTCTGTGTTCGGGATTAGAGAGTTACATTGTGCCTGTTTCATAGTTACATTAGAGTGAGTTACATTGCGTGTGTTTCATAGTTACATTAGAGTGAGTTACATTGTGTGTGTCTCATAGTTACATTAGCGAGAGTTACATTATATTAAAAGGGTAGGCAACGCTGTTGGTTGCCTTTGTGAACGACAGTTCAGACATGTTCGTCCTCGCTACGAGACGCGTTGGTGGGCTCCGCTTGGTCAAGCAGAGACCAAGTGTGGTGGTGTTTGTCCTCTCCACGAGGTGCGATTAAAACACTGATAACTAGCGTGCTTGGTGTACTTGCATGTGTTTGGTGCACTTGCATGTGTTTGGTGCTATCGGGGATTCGTTTGTGTGTTACGTTATTTAAGTGTAAAGAGGAAATATATATCCGGTGATTGAGCCACCTATGTCTGCCGTCAATAATTTATACAGCCCAATTTCCTTTTATCTTCAACCGAGTCGCCGGAACACTCTGCCCGTTTTATTCAAAACGGCGGCCGGGTGAATTCTTAAATACCATGTATCATCTAGAATTCCGATCGGATTTGATCCAAATTTCCCCGGGCAACGCTGCTAGTTTCTTATAAATAAACATGAAATTCTATTTGCTCTCCTTCAACCTCCACTATCCCTCTCCTTTCTCTCTCGCTTTTTCTTCACTCGCTTTCACCAACTTTCTTCCATTTTCCTCTCCTGTTCCGTACGTCCGCTTTCCTCAAGATATCTTCTGACATTTTCACGTCGCCCTGCACGTCTTCCCAAAATGGTGTATATCGCTTTAAAGGTTTCGCAACATACCCTCCTCCTCTGCTTCTCTCCCTCTCATTTTTCATCTTATGCTATATCTTCCTCCCGCTCTTTAAAAATCTCCTTTGCCTCGAGGGCTGAGATGGAGGAGAAAAGGAAGACGTATCGGTGCATGCAGAGTGAATTTCAGATCCCGAATATCTCTTCCTCCCTTCCTTTCCCTCCCTCCATTTCTCGATATCTCTTTCTTCCTCATTTATACATCTCTCGTTCTGCTGTCCTCCTCCCTCCATTTTTGGTACTATATTACCTCCTCCCCTTATCTCTCTCTCTCGGGCTATCTGCTCTCTTTCTCTCTATTTCTCTCTCCATCTCTCCCGTCACCTCTCGTAATCCTTTCATCTCTCTTACTCTCTTTATCTCTCTCCCTCCATCTTTCCCCCATCTCTCTCTTCATCTTATTCCATCTCTCTGCCTTTATATCTCTTTTCCTCTCGCCCTACATTCATCTTTCCTTCACTCTCTTTCTCTTCTTCCACTCTCTCATTCTCCCTCTTTTCGCCCATAATAATCATATTCTCTCCCATTCGCTCCATCTCTCTCTCCCCCTCCACTTTACGACCTGTCTTCCATTCCCAATATTTTGTTTTCTCTCCAAACCTCTCAGCCCTTAGTCTCCCTCACCTCTCTTTTGCTTCGAATATTTATCTTTTTCTACATTTATATTCTTCAACGCGTGTATATTCGGATTCAAGTTGTTCGAGTTATTACTCTTAAATCCTACTCTTACGCTGGAATTTATGCACGATGGGACCAAACAGTCTCAATTTCCTCTCTCTCGCTCTTTAATTTACTTCACATTCTTCCTTTTACTGAAAGTCCTTGTTTTTTTTCGAGTACTTCTCATATCTTTCCAATAATCTCTCTCTCTCTCTCTCGTCACGTACATTTGCCGGTGTAATTTATTCCCATTTAAGTGGGTAATGTGCGATCTCCGAAGATGGCGGTTTAATCGCCGGACATGTATCACCTGGTACTTGATAGTTGCATAATACTTTCACTGCACCCTTAAGTCATAAACAAATGACGCTGGCTACACCTGTGAAGGTGATTTAGGTAGAATATGATTATTTATATATATATACTATGCGAAAAAGAACAGCAAATTACCATATTAGCATCGACTCTAATCGGTATAAGATTGGTTAACGTGTTTGCTTCGTGGGTTCGAATCTCCATGCAGATATGGGTTTCTTTGGTTATACTGTTACTGCTTACAAGCCTATACAAGAGCTGTTTAAGATCTAATGGTAAATAATGAGGCTTAGACGTTATGCATTTACCTCTTATAACAAGCCTTTCTAATAAGAGATGATTTGTGGTGATGCAGATAATAAGTGAAGATGGAGATATTATTTTATCGTCAACGATAAATTTTTACAGCTTGGTACGTTTTTTATTTCCTCAAGATCATTTTCGCCTCACTCCTTGTTTGAAGACTGATCCAAGAAAAAAAGAACCGAAGCAAAATATAAAAGACTTAGCCTCTTATTTCAACATCCAAATGCGGAAAAATGAAAGCAAACGGAAATGACGCGGCGGATTCCAACAAAAAAACTTTAAAATATCTTATATTTACGCCAAACAATTCGCTCTGATCCTGTATCAATTGTTATCATAAAACATGACACGGCCACTTTTTGTACTTCTGAGGTAATCCTCCTAGCGGTAAATGCAATGTATTCGTTACTTTTTTCCAATGCTCTATCACGAGTTTTTAGCTCAAGAAATCTAAAAAGTTAAACCCAAAAAACCAGCTACGTATTTGGTTCGCCACACATGTTATAAAAAGACGCGTAACACGACAGACTAAAATTCCCCAGATAATGCACATTTCTCCGAATAAGAAAATGAACGTTTTTTTTGCGCGGATTTTGAGCCGCTGTCATTCTTCTCTCTCCCTCCTCGAGCCTCCCTTTCCCTCCGACTCCCTCGATTATCATCTCTCCCATTATCTCGCTCTCTCTCTTTAAACTTGCATTTTCCTTCCGATTCCGGACGATTTTTCCCCTTCCTCAGGTTGGAGAGACTTTTCTCAGGGCGCTAGCGCGCAAATCGCTCGCTAGACTTGCCTCTTAATATTTCATAAGAAGAGAGTGGAAATTTACGTTCTCCGCTGCGTGCGTTATTTCGCTGCTAGAACAGAAAAAAATAAATAAACCATCGCACCAATGGTGAATCTCTATCTCTTGATAAGAGCAGAGATCGTGAACTTTGGCCTTTCTTCGGCGAAGTTCTCTATTTTATCGGTGTTACATCTTCGAATGTATCTGTGAGTCTTGCAAGTGCATTTGAATCGAAACGTCTCGTGCTTTGAAGGAGCTAGAGCATAGACGCGGCTTTCTCAAGTTGCTGCGATGCCGTGGAAACGCTATTCTCACATCAACTTGTCACTTACCGCACTAAACCAATTTTGGGTAATCCTTCGGATGAAGCAGCTCACATAACTGCGCTAAACGTTATCGTTAGAAAATCGACGAAGGGAAAATTATCTAAGAGGCTTTGGAAGTTATCCGACATTTTCAAGCAAAGAGAAGCATAATAACATTTTTTATTAACTCTAAGACATCAAATATCGCAAAGGATAACACGTGATTTTCGTCACAAAACTCCAGCAATCGTATAACTCTCTAAAATAAAAGAAATGCATTTATGTATTATATTATCGCCTCATTATCGTCTCGCCCACATTTCATTTCCCTTACTAAGCAGCGAGAGGATTGCAATAAATAAACTGGTTGACTTCTCGCTTTAGGCTAAGAGCGTGCAACCTACGGGCCGCGAAGCTTTCATTGAAAAGCTGTGTGATATTATTCAGGTAATTTCATATTTTTAATTAAAATTATGGGCAAAAAAACTTTGTTTGGCGAGGTTTCAGGGATAAAAAATTGTATAGCATAGAATTTAACTTTAACTTTTATAAAAACACTATCCCTTGATCGGTTATATTCTTCGGTAAGCTTTGACACATTGCACCCACTGCTACCTACCACTTTGACGATTCGCAGAGTAACATATAGATGTAAATTCAGTTTCGAGACCCTCCGAGATACTTGTAACTACGAATACAGACCGATACTTTAAAAAGTAGCGCACGCTTGTTATACACCCTTATTATGGTCATAATCATCCCTCCTTCCCTAAACAAGGGATACTGCTAAGGAAAACCATCGAATGGTGATGATGCGATGCAGCATTTACTATTTACTATTAGCCCATAATTCACAAATTCATCTGTAACCAAGAGGATAACACCTTATGCGTCCAATTTTACTACAAAGAAAATATTATCAAATCAAACTGGATCGAAAGAGTTGCGAAAGTTTCGAATTACCTGCAATTCACGATTTATTCACTGAGGTATGTTTAAATCATGACAAAAATTACGCATATATTTCGTAGCAGTGATCATTAGTAAAGGATTATTTTAGAAAAATGTTATATACAAATTTAAGAGCATACTTTATGTTCAACAAATTCATACAAAATGCTACATAAAAAATAATTAGGAACATGATCTCAACTCTTTATCAGATCACCCGTCTTAGTTTTTCTTAGGCAGTGGAATATGTCGGAATATTTACAACAGTTAATATTTTTTAATTCTGCATCAAAGTTTACTGAAAATGCCTTCCACGAATTTACGACTTCCTCGACCGATTTCACCGGCTTCGCTTCAACTTTATATTCTCCGAAAACCCAAATGCAATATATTTCAAAACTTTATACGTGTATTAAAAACATCGCATGCCTTACGGATATCGAGAAACAGAAAGGCAGACAATCTTTCATTTTTACGTGTATGGCGTAAAACATAAATAACGAACGAGGAAATTCCACTATTCGGAAAAGAGAGCTTTTAAACTTCGTGATTAAGAGCATGCAAAATAATTGACCACGAGAGACGGATTCGAGATGATAGAGTAGGCTGAAGAGAGTTTAACGAAGGAGATACGTAACGAAATAAATAAAAGAGGAATTAGGGTAGAATTACAGACTAGGGATCGTTAGGAAACATGGCGATAGCTACGAGGAAAGATGAAAGGACTGGAACCGAACGGAGATAATTGGGACGCATAGGAACAATTGACGAACACCAGAGAGAAAGTCTCGACGTCGAGGACGAGGATGACGAAAGCGAATAGGCGTCCCGCTTTTCTCTCTCTCTCTCTCTCTCTTTTCCTCTCTCACTCTCTCTAGTTTTTTTTCGCGTCCTAGCGTCGCTCGTTATATCCCCTTTGCAATTTCGGCCGCGTTTCGATATAGAAACGCCGGCCTAAAAACCACAATTCCTCAGGTGACGTCGATTCGCGAAATAGGGACTACTAAGTGGTCGAGAATAGGTAAGAAAAAAAGCCACGTTAAAGACTTCCGCCGCTTCAATCCGCTTACTCCTCCAGCGTCTGAAATTATGACGACATGACGATATTGCGGCTGAATGGTAAATACTTAAAAAAAAAAAAGATACTAACCAAAAGTTCGTGGGTTTTTAACTCGCCGATAAAGCCTTATTTTTACGTTATTGATTAAAAGATTGTTTTCGTTCGGTTTAAAAACGTGTGTTTCGGAACATCTTTTGTTTATTCTAAGTTTGGATTTAATTTTCGAACTATCTCTAGGGATTGCATATTTTTTATTTGTAAATAGATTTGTTGAAAATACTTTTCATCTACATTTTACATTATTTTAACAGTGTTTAATTTTAAATCAATTTTCATATAAATTAATCAAATCATTACCACTATATAAAATAAACTTGACTGTCAAAACCAATTTTAATGACCTTATGCATGGTAATATAACGAACAAATTTGAACACAAAAACTATACTTATGAAAATAACGGATCATCAACGTGTACATACACAACTAACATGTTCATTTTTTCATGCTTTAATCAATCGAGAGTTTAATTGGTAATTATTATGATGTATTCAGGCGTTGTAAGGTATGAGAGCCGTATTGCAACAGTGCTTTAGATTTGGCTTTGCATGCGGCGGGCTCAGGTTCAAATCCTGACGGAGACAAATTTACCCCTGAAATGTCCCGATCCCTGCTTGCGTGTTGTAAGGAGGACATGCAAACCAGAATTCCTTCGAAACTGATCTTAACTAATGTGCCCCTATACAAATCTAAACCTAATAGAGATTTAATGATATAAAAAAATACATTCGTGTAATAAATACCCCTTATATATGTGATATTTATAACTCACATGCATGTTTTTATTAATATAATTTAATATAGATAGAAGTAAGGATAAAGGAAATTTTTGGGAAATAGCTGTGACTACGATCGGTGCGTGTAATCTTCGGAGAAAAGAGAATGAATATCGAGGTGTTGGGGTAATGGGAAGGCATGTTGAGGTATGACCAAAGTATGGAGGTTCTGAGAAAAGAGAAGGATGATGAAGTACAAAAATTAAATACTTGAGACGGTTCGTAGAAAGGAATGGAAATGAAGAGAACGATTTTGAATGAGAATGAAATGCGGGAATATATAAGCATACAGCATTATCGGAATCAAACACCTCTATTAATTAAACATAAGTTGTAATCACAAGCGCTCGAAATACAGAAGCTTAGATTGCGTACACTACACCCTTAGAGATGAAATCACGGATATGTAAATCGAACTCTCATTTATATCAAAATAAGGCCTCCATTTAAAATACGAAATCACCCGCGGTTAATTTTGTTTTTAAAAAAACTCAAAATTCCCATCTAGCTGCGGCGCAGTCACTCCTAGCGACGATCCTAGTTTTCTTTCGTCAATCTGGCAAATGAAATGGAGCTTCTCAATTGTTCTACCGAGTCTCGTGAGTTCTTTCTCGGCCGACTCCATCTCATTCAAACCCTCGAAGCGTCGCGCACGAGGCAGTTCATTCTCCCCTGCGGAGAACACCGCAAATTAGCGGTTGCTTGGCAATTTCCAACTTTACTCGTTAGCTAATTACCGCTCCGAAATTCCACCCTCTATGCCCCCACCTCTATATCTCTGTTCCTCTCTCCTCCCCCCTCCCCCTTTCTCTCTCCCTCTCTCTCTCTCTCTTGTTCAGTGCCGTGGAAGACACACCCACGCATACAAGCACGCCATTCAATCACCTGAGACGGTTCATCTAGTCCTACGGACGAAACTAACTGCGCCGGAAAATCGAACGAGTAAGATATCGATCGAATCAAAAGTTAGCGAGAAGTAGACTCGTGTTTAATTTCCGAACGAAACTTTCCTGTTGGCAATATGATTGATTTAAAGTCTCGCGTAAAATAATACCCAAATTCGTTGATTACCTTGTTTCATCTGGAAACAGCGGAACGGAAAGAAATTTGGTCTGCATAAATAAATGAACCCAAAAGTTTTGCTGTTGAGGAAAGAGGAGTTCTTCGTCAGACTGAAATAGTTTACGGAGGTGACTTAATTTATGTTTTTTTTCATTTCTTTGTGGTTTTAAGAGATTGAGAGAAACCAGAAGTGAAACGTAACGGAAAGCACCTCTTTAACCGAAGACTTCAGATAAGGCGTCTTAGAAAACTACGGGCTATGAAAATCCTCTAATGACAATTTACTCTATTTCACCTCCAGCTCTATGTTAAATCGCGCAGATTTACGTAGTTCAGAGGCATCCCAAAGGCCATCTGTTTCTCAGTCCTAGAAAGCTTTCCTAATTACATCGACTGCTAAGAGTCTTTCAAAGTAGAGGGTCGCTACTCAACAATTGATCGGGGAAGATAACAACATGCTGCACATATACTTATGCTGTGCAACTATTACAATTTTACGAATAAAGTTCCTATTCAAGTACTTCTTGAAACCTGCGAGATATACCTGATAAGTATGCTTTGGTTCATTGCACCCCCTGCCACCCACCAATTTGTTGAACTGCGGGGTAACAGGTAGATGGCTTTCTACGAAAATTTTTATTACGTTAAACAAAAAATAACTGATGCATTTAATTTAAAGGTCACTTACAAAGCGACCTTCGGTGTTAACCTCCATCCTTCACTACAAACATACCTTTCCAGAAGGCGACCCAAAAAGTTTCATCTTTGAAAAAAAAAAATCCTCGAATCGAAAGGAATTTTAGGGCAAACCGCCCGATCCGCGCTCCCATATACAATATTTATGGATTAAAAGGAGATCACTGCACGGAAGAGGTAGACTCCTCATATACCCTTCTTGTAGCGGCAGATAGTTTTCCCCGAGGCCTCATCGACCCTCCAGTTCGGTCTTCCAAGATAATCCGCGAGGCCGGCGTTAAGAGCGGACGCGAGCCGGTTTATAAATACGACATGAGCACTTTGCACCGCTGAAACTGCGCCTCCAGGGGGCGGAGTGGGGGCGAGGGCGTATCTTACAGCCCACTATACCTCCTTTATTCCTCTCTCGTGGGTGGAAGTAAAGAGGGAGAGAGAGAGAGGGGGGAAGGATTGAAGTATTATCATGCGAAGTAGATGGAAGAGAGAGAGACGGGAAGAGAATAATAAGGAAGAGAAATGGATGGAAAGGAAAAAATCGGTAGAACATACATTGCACAAACTTTCTCATATACTAATGCGACGTTTAGTTATCTTTAGAAAATGAAAATCGTACGAGCCGGTTTTTAGAAAATCAAATTATTGTTAAAGTTGCCTAGAATAAACTAGCCTTATATTCATTTTTTGAGAAATATGAACTATTTGGTATTATTGAAGGCGTAAACTCAAGTAACTGTAGGAAATTTGATCAAAATCGTTCGAGCCGTTTTTCAGAATTGTTGTTTAAAATGCGTAGAATAACCTTCCCTTAATTATTGAACAATGTCACCCATTTCTTCGTAGCTTCTGCTCTGTATGATAAAATGGCAAAGTACGAGATTTCATTCGTTTTTACTCTACCGTTTACGCTCTAGAGCCAGTAACAGACAGACGGCATTATGAAAACCACCTTTTCGGACTCAGCTACACCTAAAACGTGTATTTCCGTCAAAATCTCGAGGTCGATTTTTTTCGCGATTACAATACTTTCTCACCATACTTCGTATATGAGAAAGTAAAATTAGAGTAATGAGTAGGGTGTGAGCTAGGGTGGCATGAAGTCCCGTTTTTCCGCGATATTTCCCGTTTGTCATTAACACTGTCCCGGAGATAAGAAAACTCTTTTCAGGATGGTCAACAGTTCTTTATCGCAAACTTTTTTAAATTCCATCTATAAACTTTACTTACATTCGTAGTTAATAGTAAATTAATAAATTTAAAATTAACAAACTTCTACCTACGAACGGTTGGAATTAAAACAGTAAAAGTACCTATTACATGAGAATTTACACTAGAACTTATTTCGGAATGTTAATTTAAACGAAAGTTACTACGAGACTTGAATTAACAGTGGTAATGTCTTAATTGTTATTATAGCGAATGCTGTTTCTTGAAGTCGCGTCTCAATCCGGAAAATATCAAACAGTTTTAAATTTTAAAATCTTTCAAATTCCTTCAAAAATTGCGTCAAAATATTTCCAAACGTGCTTCTTACAACAACTAGCTACATTATGGCCCCGATAATTCGCGGGCTGGTAATTTGCTTATTAACAATATGCGACGACCTAAAAAACAGCTAGTTAGTTTTCCTCTAAAGACGGGAACCATGCCAAAAAAAACAAAATAATAATACTGATTACTTTCATTAAAAGTTTGATGGGAAAAAAAGCATAGATATATACTTCTACTACTTATGTATCTGTATTGCTATTATATTCTTTATTAACCCTTTAACTGCTAAGTTCAGGTAATGAGAGAATTAGGAATGTTTTTTATAGAAAATCCACATTTAACATTATTACATTTTTACTATACATTTGACTTCACCAATGGTATATTTTCCTTTGTAATTTTTAAAATGTTTTTTGTTGTAGTATAACGCGTGAATATCACTGAAAGCAAGAAAACATATAACGCGTAAACGCATTCATAGCAGTTAAGGGGGCTTAATAGTAATTCGCGTTTTTAATGATTCGCACCGCTCCTTGCCTTCATTACCGCGAACATTCTATCTTCTGAGCCATGGAAAATGCCGTTTTTTTATTTTTAGAATTTGGTCATCATAATGTGGGAAGAGATGAGGAAAAGAGACTTATAAAGTGGGAAGGGAAGAATAACACTAAGAATTGAAAGGAATAAAAGTTAAATAAGTTGGGAAATGAAAATCTAGGAATAGAGATTGAAAAATCAGGGTAAAAGCGGCAGAAATTGTTAGGCATAACGAGATAGAGATAAGAAGAACAGCAAGGGCGAGATGGAGACGATGCGAGAATAGATTAAAGGCGGGAAAGAGGGGAGAGGGAAAATTAAGGAGGCGGGAGAGGGGAGGAAGAAAAATGGAGGGGAACGCTGTATGGAAAAATGGCGGGCGAAATATAAGTGAATGACAAATCGGGAGGAAGGCAGAGAGAGAGAGAAAGAACGAATTGGAGAGAGGACAGAGAAGGGATTGGAAGAACATGGAGGGCAATGGAGTGGGATAGAGAAAGGGAGACGCAGGCTATTTTAATTAACTCCCAAATCCAAAATTCAAAGAACAAACACGAGGGGGCAGGGCAGTAGCCCCAATCTCTGCCATAACTACCAAGGATTCATTCCGAGCTGTGTTTTGGAATAAGGGAGAAAGTGGTGAGAGAGAGAGTGGAGGAGAAAGGGCTTTTCGACCTCTCTCACTCCCTGTATCACCTTGTCCCCCTCTCTCTTTCCTCCGCTCACTCTCTCCATCTTTCGGGCTCTTTTGCTCCTAACCTCCTCTTTATGAAAATATAGAGGGAGTTGGACAGAGGAGGGGGGGGGAAAAGGTAGACAGAGAGAAAGAGGGAATTTATGGAGGGCGAGATGGAACTGCGAAGCCGAAGGGCTGTTTATCTTTCTCTACGCCGCACTGGGCGCCACCTGTTGAGCGAACGAGGAGTTGAAGTGACCTTACGCTCTCCTCCTCAAGGAGAACTCTTGGAAGAAAGGCGTAGACACGTGGCGAGGGAGGTGAGGGGGCGTAGAGGGTGGAATGAGAAAAGAGGAGTTGGAAAATGTAAGCAGCGAGAGAGAGGTGAAATGAGAGAAAGTCGGGGAAGAAAAGAGTGCGGTTTTAGTTTTTAAAAATGGCTTGAAGAGGAGGCTGCGTTAGCGCCGGCAGGGATGACGGAAAGAAGTGAAAGAGGAAGATAAATAGAGAGGAAGAGAGACAGAGAAAGGAAAAGGCCGTGAGAGGGTTGAAAGGGTGTCGGAGTGAATGGGGGAAAAGGTGAGAGGCGAGTGAGCGAGTTATAGTCGGATGAAAGAAGAATGAGATGGAGGGGGGGGAGAGAGAGAGGGCAAGAGAGAACGAGGGACGAGAAAGGAGTGGTGCGAAAGAAGTGAGTAGTTGGGAGCGAAATTCCCGGCGTAATGGGAGCAGCAGGGGTTTAAAAACGGTCCGCTGTGTGAAGACGGTTATTTTTTGAGAGAGAGGTGCAGGTAGGGCATCAAAGTTTATTGGGAACAAACTCGTCAGAAGTCTTGTTATAGCGAGAAAAAGGGATCAGCAAGTATTACGGGAAATCACGATGCCTCTTCTTCTCTGCAAAACGCTGCTATTAAATGGGACAGATTACCCCATTTAACCTCACTTACTAATAGCCTCAAATGGCAAACATCCCTCCCTTAAACCGCATACAATGCGTCTTCGCTTTCTCGCTTATGACAGTGAGGAAATGGCTCAAGGGCCACTGTATTACTCGGTGAACTCGTTTGTGATTGTAGGGCGTTGTACCGACTAAGGCCAAAAGAGGTTTATGTTCTTCATGTTGAAGCCTTAGACCCTCCTTAATGTATTAGCTCAAAAGGTTAATAAGTTGTAATTAAAGACAAGACTGATACAAACGCTGTTCATTTTTCCCGGATGTAGCTTCAATTACCGCTAATACAATTTTATCTGGCGATTACTGCGAAAAATCTTATATGATATTATAGGCATTAAACGTAAAAGCTCCCTATCATATTTGATATTCTGTGCACTAAATATGCAAAGCTGAATAACTGTAATTACATATTGATTTTACAAAAAAATTTACATAGCAATGTTGATCTATCGGTATTATCGGATAACTGAGACATCGGACGCAACACGTGTCCCTGTTAAATACATAGGAGCTGTTGTGATAAGAGCTAATACAATGCGCGTGTTACTAATGCGGCAGAATGAAGTTACGAGAATTACCCAGTAGAGCGAGATAACGTTCACGACAGAATTTTATCTCTTCACTTCGAATATGCGGAACACATCAAATATGATACGTTAGTTACGAAGGGGTTAAAAATAAATTGAAGCAAAAATGACCCTTCAAACTAAAATTTTTGGTGTTAAGTAAAAAAAACAACTTGATGAGTAGTGCGTGGAAAATTAATTACAATTGACGTAAATATTGGGGGGAAATAATTCATGCTCTGAAATATAAAATATATCTCTTTCGCTGTAATTTACGAAAAACCTGTGGAAGATAAAAGTAAGCGCAGGGCGATGATAGGACTTGCGAATTCATTACCCTGTATCTTCGAAGAGCGAGATTAAGTTATTCCCCTCTCCCTTGTTGCTGGAATAAAGGACTATCCATTCTTGGCAGCCAAATATAATACTTGTTAAAAAAATCCAATCATAATTCTCTTAGCAAAAAACTACTGCGCAATATATTAATAAATAATTAACACTTACATTTTGCATGGTAATTGAATTTGTGTGAACTAAATAACTAAAAACTAAGTAGAAATGGAAGTGGAAGGATGAGGATAGCTAATAAGGCGAAAAAATGCTCATTCGGAGAAACGCATCCCGAGAAAACAAATGAAGCGTAAAAGGTAAAAATACATGCAATTATGGATAAAGAAAGGGGAAGAAAGAAACTACGAGCGGCAAAACAGAGAAACAATATGGGAAAAGAAACGGATAAAAAGGCGCTTTAAGCCAAAGTAATTATCGTGCGCGTACAATTTTCAATTTCGAGGAACTTTCGCAGGCTGCTATAATCAAAAGCAAATATTACACAAAAAGGATCGTTTAAAAATTCCCAAAAAACTATATTTTTCGTAATTTCACGACGGCAAATATAAACTTGAATTCACATAGCCCTCTTCCAAGCTCTTGATATGTATTCTGAGCCTCGGTAAATACAAAAAAAAACTAACACGAACGAATATTTATTTATTATTACACTAAATCGTACCCTTATTACATAATTTGACTTATCACGAAATTTAGCTAATTTATTTTTTTTAATTCGTTACTCCGGTACTGGTTGCATGCATGAGATGTTAATGTTGTCATATTACCCTCACGTATTTGTTAATGCACTTGTTTGTTACTTTACTTTATATTCTCCAAAATTAAAACAACGAAATTCGAAAAAAGCAATTGTTCGCAGTAGTTTCCGAAGCAGTGACCGTATATCTACCCCACAGCATATTAAAACAGTGAATGGCAAGGGGTGCAATTCACCAGAGAGATGAAGAGAGCTAAATAAAAATATTCAAAAAATACAAAATAAAGTGAAAAGATAGAGAGAAACACTAGTGCTGCAAGGGAAATGTAGCAACATAATTAAAACAATTAGTTTAATAACTTTTATTATATAAAATTTTCGAGAAACAATTAAGTAAACGAACCGGCAGAAAAAAAAAATACGTTGATAAAACTTCACCTTCAAATTAAACGTAATCTCGATCATTCTACCTCTCCTTGGCTTGGTAGATTACGAGGGAAAAGGGCGCCAGCGAGGAAAGACGGTCTCGGAGAAATAATAAAATCGAGACTAAGGGGGGGAATATACCGAAATTAGTGAGATAAGAGGAGGGATTTCTGAGGAAGACACACCGTCGCGAGACAGTCTTCAGGGCGATATTAAATGAAACCGGGTTTGGGAGTGACAGGTAAGGAATTGAGAGGCTAACGGAGGGGTGGGATGGAGTGCCAGTGAAGTTTTGAAAGTGAGAAAGCAGAAGGGATGAACGGACGAGAGAAAGATAGGATGAAAGGGAGACGAAGAGAAAGGGAAATGGTAGAGTGGGAAATGGTAGAGTAGGAAATTGTAGATTGAGACAAGAAGTTGAGGTAAGAATCGGATAAGAGTTGGAAAGAGAGAGAGAGGAAAATAGCCTGTGAAAGAGAAAGGAAGAATCTTATTGAGAGAGAGAGAGAATGAGAAATGGTGCAAAAGGGGAGAGGGGAAAAGAGAGACGGAAAGAAATATAAAGGGACAGAAACAGTGGAGAAGAAAGAGAGGGGAAAGAGAGAAGGAGAGAGAAAGAAGGACGGGGACAGAGGGAGGTTTAGAGATATTAAGGAGAGGTGATTAAATGATTGATTTTACTCTTTACTAGAAAGGATGAATTCACTTGGAAGACGGTAAGAGAGTGAGATGGAGGTAGCGCCAGAAAAAGAATGAAATGAAGATAAAGGCAGAGAGAAAGGTGAGACGGAAAGGAGGATGGAGGTGAGGAGGAGATGCTCACCTTTAAGATAGCTTATGGTTATCCGAATAATATGTGAAAGACCATTAATGGAAAAGTTGAAGAATCTCGTGTTACGGAAATATTTTCGAGATATGAAAGGCTACAGAAAGGAGTTGACATTTAGTGGATGGAAAAGGAATTTGGTGTATTTTAACACCGAGTTTGAAGTAGATGTAACAAGACAGAATAATGAAACGCACTCGGAAAAAGTAGTCATATTACAGTAAAGTTAACATAACATCGTGATCACATGAGGAAGTTTCCAACAGACGGATAATGGAAGTAGAATAATTCCATTATTTAGTGGCACGGTCTCAGGTGATCTTATCTTTGCATAGGGATAGGAGAAAAGCATTTCTGTCACAAAAAAAAAGAGAATGCCTAAAAGAGGCGTAGGGTACGTGGAAATAAGGAGATGAATTTTACATGCAACGTCCGCACCATTGCTTCCATCGACCGGTTGAAACATGCTTATAAAATGGAGATGTGGGCATTTTAGCATCTCATATGGCTCGCGAGACCGTTGTGATTCGGGATAATGGGAAAAGTTAGGGGGGAAATTCTAAGATGTGGGAGATTTCGGCCCTTCATGTTTACGAGATTTTTGTGGGTTTGAGTTTCATCCAACGAATTTCTGTTCTTCCGCGATATTTTTCAAAGGAAGACAAAGACAAAAGCTTTTAACGTAAAAGTTTGAAGCGGAAAATCTTTCATGTTTCCTGATTCGCAGTTTCACCGTTATCTCATTGTTATTATAAAGAGATTTTTATTCATATATGTGCATGTTTTATTTAGAAATGCTCAACGTGGATTTCTCAAGAAATAGAAAGGAACGTGGGATACGCTCTTTCATTTGTGTATAGCGAAAGGAAAGGATTATTTTTCATTGAATTTTGGAGGTTTCAGAAGTGTTTGACAGATTAGATCAAAAATTAATTAAAACGCATGTGTAGGATTGAGAAAAAGACCACGAATAACTTCTTATCCATCTCAACGGAGAAATGTATCTAAAAAGAAACAACGCGCTGTTTTACTGGGGAATTTTGATTGATGCTGTAAAATAGAAAGTTATTTTGAAACATTACAGTCTATTGAACAAAGTCAAAAAGTTATCATCTAAATTTTTTTAATTATCGTTTGAAATATTGTTATTGTTTCAGCACAAACATTTGTTTGATCTCTTTGGTGAACCTTTTCATGTCTCGCATACAATGAGGAATCTTTCACAGTATTTTTCCGCTTTTTTAACCCGTTTCGTAGCGCTGTAAAAATGGATGGCGTGCGCTTGTTGCGCATTAAAGAGAAAATATTTACGAAACCAAAATCCTGTTTATCGCGAAAGATTTCCAAATCAAAAACAACCATGTTTGTTCGAGATATCGCGAGATTCTTTGATACAATACGATACACGGGTAAACAACACTACTTCAATGTGAAATTTTCTTGTCTATGCGCCCGCCACACTTTTATTTTTGACTTAAAATTTTAAGAAAATCAGTGTATATTTAAGAATTTTAAGTATGCGCGTATGTGTTTGTATATGTACGCACACATCACACACAGAGCTCGTATTTGTCTTCCGCTGAAGAACAACATAATAGTCTGAAAGCTTCAAATCATCTTTCCGAATCTTTTTTCGCAGGTACCACAGTAAGTGTTTGATGGATTTCAACCATCCTATATTTTTACCAATTACATTTTTATTTTTCCTCTTTATTTATATTATGTGTGTGTGTGCATGCATGTGTTTGTACGTATGCCAGTGTGTTTTCTCACATCTCGAGAACGTCTGGTCCATTTTCGAAAAACTTTCACCGTCTGGCCATGGATGACTTAATTACGGAAATAATTATATAAAAATGGCATGTGAGCTCCAAACATAAAAATTAAAAACCAGGAAATTCGTTTCCTTAGCAAAGAAACGATGAACCTTCTGCATAAAAATCATAACGAAGAATAAATCACAAATATTCAAGTTCAGCCTTGCGGTGCGCTATGTAAGCCAGTTTCAGCAATGACTCAACCCCCGAACAGGACTATTAAGTTGCGTAAATATTGCCGGTTAAACGAAACGCCTTTCATTTGACTGACATTCTCTGTTACCTGGAGATACATTCGACTCAACTTACGGCGGGCTAAATCGATTTCAGTTCTTTCTCATTAGATTAAAGAATGGATTGAGTAACGTTACAAATATGCCTTTCGCGCAAGCGATGCGGTCTGTAGATAAGGCGTGAAATTGCTGCGGTCAACGCGTTGCCGCAGAGGAAGGAATCGGGTTCCGAGATGAGTGGTAGTGATGGATTAAGGACGAGGAAGGAAAAATTATAAGATACCGACTGCAAACGAGCGCAAGCCATACGACAAGAGGAGAATGAATGACGACGGTGAAAAAAGCGAAGTAAAAACTTGGACACGTGGGAGGCTACGAGCGTGGCAGCGAATTAGATTCGTTCTCCTTTATTTTAATATTAAATGCACGTGAGTCCAAGGAAACGCACGTCAATATACATGTTCATTTTGATAAATTCGAACCTGCATGAAAATGCATTACGAGGAGGTTGCATTAAAGTTAGTACACGAAATAAAATGACAAAAGACATCTGTTTGATCTTGAAAATTGCAATTTAGCATATCCATTTAAATAAAAAACATTTAAATTAATTAAACCTTTTCATTGATATATTCTGTAGCTTTGGAGCCCAACTACAGTTCGTTGAATGTTAATAACGTAAAGTGAAAATTGAAATGTGTTATAAAATGGGAAAAAATCCGATTGCAATGTAACCGTCATGAATGGCGATTCACATATAATAGTAGAACCCGCTTTATTTTTTTATTCTAATATTAGTGCACCATAATTTATAGTTTAGTTGTAGTTAAATTCTCTATTGAACCAGGTATTTACCTCTTCGGTGAATTATGAGAAGATAATAATTCTGTTACCCGTCCATATATATTCATACAAAGTATGAAAAAAACACTAATTCAATGCACCCGATATAGAGATGAACCATATAATGGCTCTCAACTAATAATTTTGAGCACCACTGCGTTATGGTATAGTTACTCAGTTGTATGTAGAGATATACTTCTTTTTACAAAACCTTAGTGAATGTAAAAAACACTAGACAAAATCAACACGACTGCCTAAAGGAAAAATTGTACGAGCTCAGAATTTGTCGGACACTGCTTTTGGCGCCGGAAAAACAGCCGGTAACAAAGTAAACCAAAGCAAAGCCAACATTCAAGTGACTAACATAGAGATTAATGCGTACAAATACCGAAGACGGGCAATGGTATTCAAAGGAAGAGAAACCACAAAACGAAGAAACTAAATAAAAACACGACCCAGCCTCCAAACGATGAATACGGCTAACAACTTGACAATAATGTATTAACTTTTACCACCTCAAAGTTGTCATCTGTTTATTTATTACCCATGTGCGCCGATAAGCTGTGGCGGCGCTGAAGGCAGTGCTAAAAAAATTATGATCTTGTGTATAAAAAAAAATACATCGTCATTATCATATGGTAGAGGGATGTGTAACCTATCTCGCAATGCTAGGGTCGCGGGTTCGAATCCTACCTTGGACGTGGTCGTATGTGTTCGTCTTTGTTACTGCTTATAGTAAGAAGTCGTTCATGAGCCGGAGAAACATAAATAAATTTTTAAAAATAAACTTTACCAAGTCTGGACGACTTCGGTAGTAGTTACTTATCCTTGTCTTGATCACACATTTTATTTTGGAACGTGCACCTCTTATAATTACAGTACATGCTCAAAATTTATTCCTCGCAACGAACGCGCTTTCGACTTGGGAAGGCACCGGGAAAATAAACATATCCTCCCCTGAGAGATGAAACGCAAGTAAAAAAGAATCGAGTTCGGATATTTCAACGCACAACGTTATACGACCAAGGCCGTTCCGGAGATGGCAGCTAGAGGATGTTATTATAAAAATATTAAAGAAAGAAACTGTATCGGGAGGTCGCGAGGTGCATTTTTCCCCTTCGCGAGAGCACGAGGGAAAATAAAACTCATCGTCGGCATTTTTCTTGTTTATTTTATAAATTGAAATTTTCGTCGTCACCGGAATTGCCGTGGGTTAAGTAAAAGAAAACCGAGGGGCGCGCGCGCATAACAGCCAGAGATGACGTGAAAGGGAACGGAGATAAAATGTGAGAACTTGGGTAAATAAGACAAACCGTATTAGACCCGGAGAATAGGAACGAAGGGAAAGAAATAGAATTGGAGAGAGAGGGAGAGAGAGAGAAAGGGAATTTGAGAGGGAGAGAGAGAGAAAGAGAGAAACGGACGGGATACAAAAAAGAAAGAACATCAGCGAGACGAATTCGGAAAGGAAAGTATTACATCAAAAGAGGAAGCGAGCGACGAAAAAAAATGAGCGTGGCAGCAAGATGAGAAGAAAGAAAGATAAAAAAATAAAACTCGACATAATGGCCGTAAATGAAGAAGAGAACGGTGACATATATTTCCAAAAAATATGTGAACTGGGTGGTAACAGGAGACGGAGAGTGAAAGTGAGAATGAGAATAACATCTTCTAAGTATACCGAAGAAAACGTGTGAGAAAACAAAAATATCGTCGTAGCATTCAATGGCTTCCTTCTAGTCCACACAACGCCAATATTTAAACTATTACTTTGATCTAGGAATAAAACTCGATGCGTAATAATGCCACTAGAGAATATATGTTTATATTTTATACATGAGGCTAATGTAGCATCGTTTATGACATAACGCTCCATAACTGGACGGATTTTCATTGAAATCCATTTCGCCATTTTTGAGTAAATCGACATTTTTTTGACAAACGACTATAATAAACTATCCTCCATTACAAATCGATTTAATTCATTTCGGCTAGGCTTTTATTTCATACGATACCCCATTCAAATACGAGATTTCTTCAGATCATGTTAAAAACGTGTAGACTCAAGGGCCGTGCACAAACCACGGACTACATAAAGTCGCTTTTTGGGACACTTGGGCACATAAAACGAGCATACTCATCGAAATCTCGAAGTCGATTTTTTTAAACGATAACTTTACTTTTTAGCGTACTTTGTACGTGAAAAGGCTAAATATGATTTTTTAAAATCTGATGTGGCCAACACATGACTTTCTCCATATTTGGGGTATAGATATTTAAATTATTATGAATAATATTACTAGGCTAAATTATTATTTCGTATCATAAAAGAAGACACGTCCTTGTTGCCGTAAATTACGTATATTTTGAATGTTTACAGAATTCACCGCTACATGGTGTTGGCGCTGTACACTGGTATTAAGATAAAGCGAAATATATCCGAAATGGATGGTTCTACGAAAATTAGTTTCAAACAAAACATGGAAGAAATATTATTCTCTACAACTTTGGTCCTTACGAAGATTACCAATAAAGATGTTTTTAAGGAGATAAATAACGGAAACCGAAAAACCGGTTATTTATAAATAACTCCTAAACAATAACTCCTATAGAAAATTGTTTCAAATGAAAGTTGTAAGAAATTACATTCTCTATAACTTTTGTATAGGATTGTATATACAATAATGATGTTTTAACGAAGAAATATCGCAAAAACCGAATCGGGTTTCGAATAAACCTCGACTTCCGGTTATCCGTTATTGTCCAAAAACTAATCAGTTCTTTGTGCTCATGTTAAAGTGTTACATATGAAGTTTGGTAAAGATATGGCGCGTACTTTTTGAGTTAGAGCGCCCACAATAACATACACACACAGACATCATTCCGAAAATAGTCTAAACGTGTTCTAGGGACCTCAAAACATGTATTTCCGTTGAAATCTCGAAGTCGATTTTTTTCATGAATACAATACTTTCCCATTACTACGTATGGAGAAAGTAAAAAGCACGACACGAAGACATAATATTTGAAAAAGCGAGGGGAAAAAAACGAAGCTTAAAATGCTTGTAAGGCGTCGAGGGATCGAATGGGAGGGAAAAAAGAAAGGAAAGAGGGAGGACCTTGAGAAGCGAAAAAGAAGCGCCTGAATGGCGAATGAGATAATTAAGAACGAGACTGAAGAGAGGACAGCGCGTCCAAGTTGAAAGAGTAACGAGGGAAGAAGAGTGAATAAAACGGATCGGAAGATGGAAAAAAAGAAAGGAATTTTTTGATGAA
Source organism: Uropetala carovei (assembly GCA_036926305.1). Classification (NCBI taxonomy): domain Eukaryota; kingdom Metazoa; phylum Arthropoda; class Insecta; order Odonata; family Petaluridae; genus Uropetala; species Uropetala carovei. The sequence goes on from JAXCHB010000035.1 coordinate 5,345,299, forward strand.
ATAACGCGAAGAGTTCGAGATGCGGGAAGGGCACGGAAAGAGACGTGGAGTGAAACGGGGGGCGAGGCAAATCAAGAGAGGGAATGGATGAGAAAGAGCTTTCAACGATAAAGATGGAGGGCGATGGAGTGAGGTCAGAAAGAAATGAATGGCGCGGCGCGAAGAGGCTTGGAGGGAAAGAAAGAAAAGCGCCAAGAACGATAGAAAATGGAAGCTTCATTTGCTGACGCAATATGAAAAAGCTCATTTTATTTAGAATTGAAAACTCGAACGATTTATAAATTTGGCAATATAATTATACGACGAAGTAATTTTTTTAAATGATTAATTTTTTAAATTAATTACTGAATTTGCGCGGAATCTTAATTTGACATTTTTGAAGGCACTCCCTGCCGCCCATTGATTTTTCGAAATGTTTTCTTCTGCGGTGTAGTTGACGACGTTAAGAGGTCACACAGATCGTGAAAATTTTTAACTTTCTATTTATAACCATTCGCTAAGCATCTTATTTTTTAATTTGAAGGCACCCTCTACCAACTACCGATGTCCTAAAAAAAATTCTTTACCAGCGTAATAAGTGGCATCATAGAGTACATACACCCTATAAATTTCAGTCGTCTCTTATCATTCAATTGCAATTTTGATTTATTATAATTGATTGCGCAGACGGACAGACAGAGAGAAAACGTAAGCGCGCTCACGAAATAAAACGCGCCTTTCTTAGGAAGATATTTAGAATTTACAGCCTATTTTCCCATATAATCCAGTGCAAACTAATAAACGTGTCAAAGCAAAGATAACGCGGATGGAAATAAAAAAAGAAGGATATCTGTGGGCGATACTAAGAGAAAGCGTGTAATCACGAGAAAACGCCCAAACAAAAAGGGGGGAGGGGGGTGCGAAAAATCAGTGAATCCAGCCGATAAAATTTATAAAAGATTTAGAGTAACACGACAGTAGAGAACGCGCTAATAAAAATGAGAGCAAGGAAAAGCCGAAAAGGAGCAAAAGAGGGATGAAGATGAAGGAAATTGAAGCAAACTGAGAGAGACAGAGATGAAAAGAATGTTTGGCAGATAGAAAAAAAGAGAGAATCAAGTTGTTAACAAAGGAAAAGATAGATGGACAATATGAATATTGAAGAATTAAACTAGAGAGGTAAAAAAACCTTAAAAAAAGGAAGCCTGAACATAAAAGGAGAGGGAGACAAATGCTGAAATAGAGCACAGTGAAATAGGAAGGAGAGGAGATAAAAGAAAGTGAGGAAGGAGAGGATCGAAAGAAGGTAGAAAAGGAGGCAGGAAAAAGAAAGGATACGGTCGGGAAAGAAGGAGATATAAAGATAGACCAATAGAGATTGTGGATAGGAAAAATTTCGGGAAGAAACGCCACCGAAAATATCAGACGAGGAGTCAAGGAAAGAGAGAAAGAAAGAAAAAGAGAAAATAAAGGGAGAGAGATGGAGGAGTGAAGGAGTACATAAGCGTACCACTCCATCCCTAAAGACAGGCAACTTCGAGATAAGGACCTCTCCGCAGGGGGTTTAGAACAGTTTGGCACGACCGGTTCGGCGACGGAATCATTCGGCGATGGGATTATTCGGCACCTGACAGTTCGGCGCCAGCCGTGTTCCGCACGACACAATTCCGATATATTTTTGGAGGAATTGGCGTCATGATAATATTCATATTGCAAATATTATGTTACCGAATCTATTACGTAGAAATAACAAGTTAGGAAAGTGTACAACGTATCACAAATGGGCGCGTTTCGTGCAATGGAGTATTAGAAAGAAAGTTCTACCATGTTTATTTTAAAAATATTTTGATATGAGCAATACTTTACGAGATATGACGAAAATTTAATTTTTTGTCACCAGTAAAGTGGTATCCCTGATTTGCGTACGTGATTCATTTTTGCGATTTTATTATTATCTTTGATAGTAAGTCCTTAATATCAAATTTCATGAAAATCCGTTCGGTAGAAGCCGAGAACAAACATGAGGACGGACGGACGGACGGATAGACAGACAGACAGACAAACAGACAGACAGACAGACAAACAGACAGACAGACGGACAGACCGACGATAATAGGCGCTCACGCTGGAAGCGAAACGCGCCTAAAAATGACTATATTTAAAGGAAAATAGATTTAAATTAACTTGCGTGAGAAAAAGTACACGATAAAAATTATTCGAAGAAAAATCACCGGATGATATGTATAAAGATTTTGCACAATTAATTAATTATATTAATGTTAATTTAATACAAGTGTTACTGTTAAGTTAAATTAGCTGACTTGATTTCATCGAACCAATAACGTTTGAATAAACATGGATATATTTAAAACAACTTAAATTTTAAATCAATTTACGTGAGGAGCTTTGTAATGTATTAAGTTAAACAATAGTATTTCTATAAATGACAACAATTTAAAGTATTTTTTTATATTTGATAATAATAAAATACAATCATAAACGATAAAACTATTTAAACACAGTATACAGCCAAAGTTAAACTTGCAGCTACGACATCTAACTTTAAATTCAATGTCCTATGCAGATATTTATAATTTTATATAAATATTTAAATAGGAACTATCCCTTTTTATAAAGCATAAAAATCTCCATACAGAAATATCCACTGAGATATGCTGAGCTCCTCCGACTAAAGCTGAGAGGAAATATTTATATTTGTATTAAATTACCATTAATATGGTTAATTAATTGTGCAAAATCATTATGCATATCATCCGGAGATTTTTCTTCGTATACCTTTTTTCGCTTACTTATTCTCACGAAAGTTAATTTAAATCTATTTCCCTTTAACTATAGTCATTTTTATTTCTACGTTATAGATTCGGTAACTTAATAGTTGCAATATTAATATTATCATGACACCATTCCCTCCTAAATATATTGGAATTGTGCCGTGAGGAACACGGCTGGCGCCGAACTGTCCGGTGCCGAATAATCCATCGCCGAATGGTCCCGTCGCCGAACCGGTCGCGCCGAACTGTCCCTTTCCGCCGCTGATGGAACGGTAGACGGAGGGAAGGGATGAGGAAATACTACGTGAGACGAAGAGAGGGAAGAAGAGGGAGATGAAAAGAGAGATGAAGGGAATAGGGAAGAGAGAGAAGGAATAGAGGGTGTGAGAAGGGAAAAAGAGGCAGATAGAGAGAGGGAGAGAGCGGTAGAAAGAGGCAGAGACAGAGAGGGATGGAGTGAGAGAGGTAGATAGAGAGAGTGTGTGTGTGAGAGACAGAAGGATACAAAGGGAGGTAGAGATAGGCAGAGAGAGAGAGAGGTAATGAGAGGGGTAAAAAGAGGCAGAGAGAGGGAGAGGCAGAGAGAGGGAGAGGCATAGAGAGGCAGAGTGTGGTAGATATAGGGCCTTATCTAATAGGCAGTGAGAGATATGGAATGAATGAGGTAGAAAGCGGTCGGAAGAGGTAGATAGGAAGAGAGTGAGTGAAAGAGAAAGGGAGCGAGAGAGATAGAGAATGAGAGAGGTAGAGAGACAGAAAGAGGTAGAGAAAGGCAGAGAGTGGAAGTGAGAGAGGAAGACAGACAGACAGACAGACAAACGACTTTATTTAGGGCGAAATTGAGACTGTGAAGTCCCTTCTTACATTTAACCCTTTCGTCAGATTTGAAAATTATACAGAAGTTAACTACATAATTTCTCATACATATTGTTCACAAATTTTGTTAGTTGAACATAGAGAATTACCATAGAATAATTTTAGTTTTGTGGGCTGGAAAAAACTGTGTAATCGCTTTGTTTAGCACAGGAAAAAATCCCACTGCGGAAAAACACCTACGTAGAGGAGGGAGGTGTAAAAAACCGCGAAAGAGAGGGAATGGGAGAGTAGAAAGAGACCGAAAGAGGTAGAGAGAGAGAGAGAGAGGGAGATAGTGAGAGGTAGAGAGAGAGAAGACGAAATAAAAGGAGAGTTAAGAGGAAAAAAGGACAGCGGGTGAGGAAAGACGGACCCGAAAGAAAATTCACTTCCGCGACACGCAAAAATAAACCGAACACAGTGTACTTTCCTCTTTCTCCCTCTCTCTCCCTTGTTTTTTCCCCTGCAGAATTCGACTCCATTTCCACCTTTTCGATCGACTGTCATGAGGGGGAGGGGGGAGGGGAGGACGGAAATGAATCGACATGCCTGGAAAATAGTCGAATACCATTCGTATATTTCCGAAAGTTTGACTTGCGAGCCCTCTCTTACTCTCCCGAACACCCCATTCCTAACTGCACTCCTCTCTCTCACCCTCCGAACCTCTCTCTCTCTCTTCTTCCTTCCTCCGATGGTCCCTCCTTCCTCCCTTACCTCCTCCTTACTCACAACGATGATACGAGAGGAAGAATGACCCTTGGAGATGGGTCTGGCGCTGGGGAGGTAGGAAGGGAGGCGACGCGATATACTATAAAGGTGGGGAGAGGGCGAGAGAAATAGAGAGGTTGAGACACAGGAAGGGGAGGAGGGAGTGACGGAGTAGGGAGGGAAGGGGTGGGAGGGAGCGGCAAGGCAGAGAAGAGGCAATCTTGGTTGCCCTGGTAACGATTCCCCAGAGGTAAGGGAAGGAGCATAGGACGAAGGGAATAGAGGGAACACCGCGTAGTCGAAAGACAAGGGAATGAGGGAAAGGAAAAGGGACCAGTAGATGGAGAGGAAACTGAGGTAAGGAGGAACAAAGGAAGGGGAAACAGGCTGATGGAGAACAATGACAGATAGGAGAAAGAGGAATTAGGAAGACAGGGATATAAAATAGCCAAAAAATTCGACGAGAAAGAGAAAATGATAAAGAAACAGAAGGGAGAGTGAGGGATAAAAAGGAACGGAAGAGAGAGTAAATTATGGAGAAATAGAAAATGAGACGGGCGAAAATGCAGTTAGAGGAAAAGAGAAAATGAGAACGAGAGAGGAAATGGGGGATAAAATGCGTGAATGAAAGAGATAGAGAATGAAATAGAGATTGAGAATGACAGAAAAATTAACGATTAAAAAAGAGAAATTGAGAGAGAGAGAGAGAATGACAAATAAATATAAAAAGAAGGGTTAAAGTAACGAAGAAATAAATAGAAAAAGACGCGTTGCTAGAGAAGGTTATGGAATAACAGGGAAAACGGGACAGAAAGAAAACTTTAAGGAGAAAGAGGGAAAGAGAGAGAGGGAGAGAAAAGCGGCCAAAGCAAAAGATTGAATAGCACACACACTGATGAGATAAAAAATGGAAATACGATAGAAAGATAAAAAGGAAGCAATGATTAAAAAGAAAAAGGAATAGGGAGAAAAATGAGTGAGAGTAAAGGGAAGATAAAAATGTAGGAGAAATAAATGCAGGAGCGAAGGAAAAAGAAAAAAAACATGGAAGGAAGGAATGGAGAGAGAGAGAATATGAAGGACGCTTGAGAGTAATTAAGAATATTAAGTCTCCCTCTCTCTCTCTAAGGTCCATCCCATTCACATCTATATTTTAAGTTGATCCTTCAAAATATTTAAACATCAAAGAGATATAAAAAAAATCTAGATGAAAAAATGCGTTGAGAAAACCTGTGGTTAAGAGACGGGGAGGGGGGAGATAGAGAGAGAGAGCTAGAGAGACGGAGCGGGAAGATAAAATGAATGACTGGTAGAGACAGAGAGAGGTGGCCAGATTGGAGTGGGTTGAGAAGGGTTTGGTCGTTGAGAGATGGAGTGGACGCAGGCGATGAGGTTCAGCTAGAAAGATGGAGAGGAGGAGGGGAAAGAGGGTGACGATGGAATAGGGGAGAAAGGTAGGAGGGAGGCAGGTAGAGAGAGGGAGGTGTATAGAGGGAGAGAGAAACACGAGAGAGACAGGGAGGGAGATAGAGAGAGGGAGACACGGGAAGAGAGAGATGGATAGAGAGAGAGAGAGGAAGAGAGAGGGGGGAGTATAGAGGGAAAGAGACATGAGAGAGGCAGGGAGGGAGATGGAGACAGAGGAAGAGAGAGACGGGTAGAGAGAAGAGAGAAAGGGGAGGGAGAGAGGATGGAAGAGGGGAGAGAAAGGGAGGGAGACGCGGGAAGAGAGATATGGATAAAGAGAGGGAGGAGTATAGAGGGTGAGAGAAATAAAGGAGAGAGAGGGAGTGAGAGAGAGAGGGAGTGAGAGAGAGAGAGGGAGGTTGAGAGAGAGAGGAAGAGTGAGAGAGAGAGGAAGAGTGAGAGAGAGGGAGAGTGAGAGAGAGGGAAAGTGAGAGAGAGGGAGAGGGAGAGTGAGAGTGAGACAGAGGGATAGTGAGAGGGAAAGTGTGACAGAGAGATGGTGGGAGAGAGAGGAGAGGGAAAAAGAAAGAGAGAGGGAGAGAAGGAAAGGGAGGTGTTGTTTCCACAGCAGGGGAGTCTTTTAAGAGATAGAAAATAAAAGGGGAAATAGAAAAAAGGACCATGAGATGGGAATTGTACACGGCCAATAGCCGTAGTAGGTAAGGAAGCCCGAAGAAGACCGCATTTCTGTTCCGAAATGAGAAAGTTTTTCGGGACGTGTCCCTACTCCTGACGTATTTATTTTTTCCCATTTAAGTGGTTTACAGTCGCTGTAACACGTGTCACAGTTTGAAATCGAATATTCCGTCCTCTCCCTTACCCTTTCATTTATTTGTCATTTCTACCGACGTAGCGGATTATTTTTTCCGTTTTATTTCAACTTCTCGTATACATGGTGCATGGAAAATTAATTTTGATAGCGAAAAATAAAATAAAAGTCTTCGATATTTTGACGAGTATGCAAGTTTTAGGTTCCCTCGATTCCGAAAAAGAGGTTTTTTCATCCCTATCTGTCTGCACTCTCTCGTCTACGCGCGACTTAATGGGCTAAACGGTTCAACAAAAGCTGAAGATATCTCACATTTGTGTCACCCAGAATAGAACCCATGCTCCAATTAACTGTATCGCACAAAAATTAACGTTAGTTAAGTTCTTGTCGAATTTTTTAAAATTTCGATCCTCTCGAAAAAGATTTTCGTTAAAATCCGTCGATTTATAATAGAACTTGATGTCGTTGACCTTAAATTCTATGCGTGCAGGCATATTCTGGATTACAAAAGTGTCTGGAAAGCGAGAGAAAAATTCTACCTTGAACGGAAATCGAACTCGGGTCTATCACTTAACGGCCGGATATTAGAGTAGTCAGCGACATAACCGCGTGGGCTAAAATAGTCCGTGTACGAGGAAGCTGACGGTTGGGAAGGAAGAAAAAGTTATATAATTTTATAGCGCTTTCAATCACAAGTTGTCCGAACCTTTCGCTTTGAAAGCGTTAATATTCATAACCATTTCGAACGTTTTCACAGCAGGTGGAACGCTCTCTCCCTCTTTCAACGAGAAATATCGAGAAACTTTTTCTCCGAAAACAGTTTTTTATTTTAATTTTAATCCGCGATAAAAAGTCGCGTTCCGTTTATTTTCTTTTTCGTGCGCATGCTCTGAAACAAAAAGTTCGGCTGGTAAATTTTTTCTTCCTTTTCAGATTCCCCCTATCTGATGTTCCCTTCGTTCTTCTGCGAGAAACTTCTTGAGATGAGGAAATTTGGTGAAAGGATTCTTATTATGGAGAGTTCGTACGCCGTATACTTTGATAAACAATAACACTGCAGAACTTCATTAATTTTTAATGAAAACTTAGTGAGCTTTTCTAATGCACGTTCGGGATCTTTATATTTTCGTAAAGAGGCTATTTACCTTTGGAGGTATTACGCATAACGTGCATGGCTTCTCCAATGAATTTTTATGCGAGCTTCTATTCTCCAAATAAATTAAGAATCCGTAGAATAAGGGCTTTTCGAGAAATACATTTATCAAAGAAAATAATTTGCCACACAAATATAAGTCGTGGGATGGTGGGACTCCGACGTAAATTTAATGCATAAGTATAGCGTTTGGTTTAACTTCATGTCTCTGTTCCGACAAGAGCCGTAGTTTTTGTGCACAGTTTTTACAGAAAGAAAGCGATCACCTAAAATTATCCTTCGTATGGCCGGTCTAAGGTAATTCTGAATAACGCGATTTATCTTATACGGGCTTTTTTCTCATTTAGAAGTATATATGTAAGTATACTATATATGTGTGTGTATAAATTTTGAAGACCCATGTGAAGAAGTGTATTTGCAATTTGTTCTTGGACAACTCACAATCAGTTTATTTAGTAAAGCAATACTGAGTGAACAGAAAAAACTAACGATAGTGCAACAAAAATAGTCTGTGAACAACGAAATTTAAAAATTAATTTGCAAGAACGCAAGGATAACTGTTTCATCCCGCATGGTGCTAAAAATTTGCTAACGAAATTCGACGAATCTGGGAATGCGATTTCTAAAACGTTAATCAAATAATTTGACGCTTTTTATGTTAGAAGTTCATCATACATATCGTTGTGGGAGAACAGTTTTGAAGAAGCAGAATCATTTTATTCGGTAAATAGTACATGCAATTGACACGAGGTTGAAAAAACTGCGCAAACCATCCATCAAAGATATGAACAGCTTTTGATTGATATCGACAATCTTTTCGATGAAGTAAGTTTAGCAAAGCAATTTATGTTTCATAATGACATAAAAGAGAAGTTGGGGTGAGGAAGGAACGAAATTCTAAGATAGATGGATTAAACTTTTTAGACTTTATATTTCAATTATCAATCTAACGAAAGTTATTGAATACGTATTCTGTTTACCCAGAACATCAGCTCCAGTAAAGCGACTTTTCTCCATTATGAATAACGTGTGGTCCCTAGACCGAAGCAGTAGCAAGTTATATCGATGTTCCGTATTGCGTTGTTTAATATATTTATGTTAAAAACAAAGGGGAAAACCGTCTCCTATTCCTTTTTAACGACGCCCATGAACCCAGATTTTAAATAACGATGTGTTTTCACAGTTTAGAAAAATCACAATTTTCCAAGGCGGTGTCCGAACCCGGTAGACCCCCCCGTTTGTGCGCCTGGACCGAAGTTGCATGGATGACAGTACAGTACGAGCGATATTACAGAGTAAAATCAATATTAATTTGAATGGTGAAGAATTTTACGCTAAAATAAAAAATGATAAAATGTTTTTGGATAAAGCTATGTCTATCGACAAATATAACCGGTTTAGTAAACAATAAGACTTTTGTTTATTGTAATGATATATTTAATAATGAAATATAAGAAATATTTCGTGTTTTTCTTTTAGATATTTTTTGACAACTCTCTTTCCGTCTCCAAATCCCCATGATATTCTTTTGTGGTTTTTAAAAATGTATAAAACGGAAAAGAATAGAAATTATATATATATACATATATATGACTAGCCGTCTCGGATTTTGTCCCGGTCATGTTAGATTATGTCCCGGATTTGTCCCGGTTTTTCTTCTTCAGAAATTGTTTTGCCCCGGTTTTGATCCTTGAACAAACATTAACTACACACAAACACACATATGCGTTTCATTTTATAATTGCAAACTAACATGATATCACTTCTTTTCTCTCAGCATTTTCATAAATTCACTTTGAGGCTAACAAAACACAAATGTCGATAATTAATTTTACAAATAAGATTTTATCTTTGCAAGAATTGAAATAAAATTATCGTTTTGAAATATGAGTTAATTAGGACCTCTCCTTTTTACACGAAAAAAACGTCACCTTAAAAAGTGAATACAGCAACACGTCCATAGTCTCTTTGGATGTCTTACTTTTTAGAAACGAATTAATATTTTTATAATCTGGAACTTGGAGAGCCAGAATAAACTGTTCTCCTTTCAGTTTTCGGAAATTATTACTTAGTAATCAGAAATATCTTCCTTATCGAGGTAGAAATATAGAGAGTCCAACAAGTGAAAGTAAAAATGAATTGTAACGCGATTGTAATTGCTATAATACAAAACATTATTTAATAATGTAGATATTAAACTCAAATATTTGTTGCGTGATACTTCAGGCTGATAAATGAAATGAACGCGTTCGAGCTGTGCGCATATTAGCTAGGTCACCTCGCGGGGAGTGACATTTTCATAAAAAATTGGGAGGGTTTCTATTATTTATACATTGAATACTACCCAACACTTGGGCAACCTGTTTGATGGACAAAAAAGGAAGCGAACTACCGCTGGATATCGCTCCGACGCGAACCTGCTCTGTGAATATTTCAGAAGATAAATATTTACCCTAAATTTATTCACTTTATACCAATTTTCACGCCATGTTTCAATTCGTTCCTTCCGCGTAATGAACAAACCTTTCGAATTAAAGGAACAGTTTTCTTTATACGCACAGTAAGACCAGTAAAAATCGAGAAAAAAAGCTGAAGGTGAGACGATTAAGTAAAACCATTATATGTTTCCATTAAAATTTTAGCCAGATTATGAATAGCGTCGAAAAAAACTAGAAGGATGATACAAAGTGAATCTGTCGAGGGTATGACGCATTAACTACCTTCTCTTAGGAGACTGGAGGGCAAAGGTGAAGGCTTGGATAAAATGGGAGACAACCAATCTCCCCCAGACGGCAGAAACTAAAACGAAGAAGAATTTTTCCCTTTGTGTCTCACGGTCCGTCAGTTAACGATACGACATTAAAACGAACCGTCCAGGAAAAAGACTACCACAACTTTTCCCCCTCACCAAGTCTAACTCCCCCTTAGGCGATCCCACTCCCCTTATTTCCGAATAAAAGCGTCCAACAAATCCATACCTCTCCGGTCAGCGATTTTTTTTATGAACCACTCATGCAACGCGCATGGACACGCGAACGCAATCACGCGCGCACGAGAAGGATATCGCAAGAACGAGCAAGAAATACACGAGCAAAGTAACAAAAAGAGAGCATTAAATCGAGGTCGAGAAAGATAAAAACGAACAAAGCTGCTTAGAAGAAGAAACAAAAAAAGCGAAATGAAAAATCCGCTCGAGTGGTTCTTGTCCCGAAAACGCGGGCGAAATGGAGGGAGTGGACGGGAGATATTGCTTCTTTTGAGAGAAGTTGGATTGCGAGAGAACAATAAGAGGGAAATGATTGAAATACTAAAGCGGAAAGAGAAAAGAGAGGAAAAGAGAAATGCCGAGAGAAAGAGCGAAAACATAAATGGGAGGAAAGAGGGAGGGAGTGGGCGAGAGGAGAAAGAGACGGAGAAAGTGAGAAAGGGAGCGATAGAGGGAGGGAGGGAGAGAAAGAAAGGGATGGAAAGTGAGAGGGAGGGATAAAGAATGGGAAAGGATGGAGGGAGACGGGGGAAATGAGGGAGGGAGAGAGTAAAGAGTGGGAGGAAGAGAAATGGATGGAGAGATAGAGGGAGGGACAGGAAGTGAGAAGAAAAGATACAGAGAGAGGTAAAGGGAGGAAGGAGATGGAAGGAGGAGGCGGGAGGGAAGAGGAGGAGGGGGAGAGGAGGGAGGGAGGAGGGGATGGAGAAGGAGGGGAGAGGGAGGATGTGGGAGGTAGGGAGGAGGGGATGGAGGAGGAGGGGAGAGGTAGGGAGGAAGAGGGGGATGGAGGGACAGACAGACAGACAAACGACTTTATTTAGGGCGAAATTGAGACTGTGAAGTCCCTTCTTACATTTAACCCTTTCGTCAGGATTGAGAATTATATACAAGTTAAATTACAGACTTTAACATACATATTGACTACATATTTTGTTAGTTGACAAAGAGAATTACCATAGAAGGATGTTAGTTTTGTGGGTTGGAAAAAAAACTGTGTAATCACTTCTTTTAGCACAGAAAAAAGTCCCACTGCGGAAAAACACATACGAAGAGGAGGGAGGTGTAAAAAAACCACGAAAAATCCCTAGACAGATACAGAAGAAGAAAAAAAATATTAATAGATAAAAGCTAAGGAGAGTGAGTGTGGGAGTGAGAGAGGAGAAGGAAAAGAGAGAGAGATAGAAGTCAGAGAAAGAGAGAGAATGAGGGAGAGAAAAAGAGGGAGATCAAGAAATGGCTGGAGAATGGACGGAAAGAGAGAGAGAGAGAGACGGAGAGGAAAAAGATGGATGGAAGTAGGACGAAGATTGAAGCAACCCTCGAGCATCGTATTCAACTGGTTCCACTCACCCGCGTCTGATCTGTTTCGATGGGATTTTATTTGAAGATTAGCCATACTAAAGGACAAAGATGGGGTATCCAATCATTTGGTGCTTGAGGGGAATAATTGAAAAACTGATCAAGGGTCAAAGGGTCGGGAAACAAGAAAGGAAGGGACTGGTTTAAGGATTTTTATCTTTTAAAAATATTTTTTAACTATACCATTGTCTGCTGAAATATGTACACACAGTTACTGCATAGAGGTAGTTCTTATTTTGCTACTAAATAAGCGTTACTTGAGCACTGCTTCTTATGAACTCATTGCTCTTAGAGTTGCAACTACTTGATACACTATTTTTCTTGCTTGCACCAATAAATATGAAATTCAACCATCCTTTTTGGCGCAACGGTACAATTAGCGCAAAAAAAATTAAAACCAAACTCGGAAAATCAAAAAAATTAGCAAAATCTAATTTTATACCGTGGAATAGCGGAGTTTTTCGGGGCAAACTGCAAAACATATGTTCGAAAGATAATAATAAGGAATGAATGTACGATTCGCGACATTTCCATAGCAGTCTACAAGGTGAAAACAATGAAACTACCCGGACTATACCGTCTGATCCGGAATGTCTGACCGCTTCGTTTAAACTGAGCGATTTTAATCAGTATTAATATCGGTTGCCTGGTATTTTAATAGTCGTAAATCATAGCAAAACGCGAAAAAAACAAACGGGTTAGGATGGCCGAGCGGTTTACGGCGCCAGACCTAACCCGGTACGCGAGTCGATGTGATTTCTGGTCTCCTTTCAAGGGCGTGGGTTCGATTCCCACTCCTGACCTGAACTACCTTACCATTCACCAAAGTAAACTAGCTGACTGACCTTTTTTCCCAAAAATTTCATTTTTTGCGTCACACAGAAGATTATGTGTCAATTTCATTTTCCACTAAACTCGTAAATTTTTCAAAGCAGCTGTTACATTCCTATTTTAACATGCTCATCTTACTACTGTGTCAAGGGAAATTCGATTCGTGGTGTTTCTTGACTTTTTTAGAATCGAAAACGACGAGGCAAAACAATATAAAATAGATTGAATTCAAAATGACTCGAATTTGAATAACAAACGTTTTTGAGGTCAAAATTTCAGTTAAGGAACATATCTTGCTTAGATCTCCTAAATTGCTCGTTGCCTTAAGCACTAGAATCTCGTTGTGTAAAGTAACTCTAACGATTAAAAGAAATCTTTTCCTCTCCCTCTCTAAACCTAGTGGCGAGCAACATTTTCTACATGGTGATCCGCATTGGTGGCAGAGAATCCCTCGGTGGGCCGCATTGGAAATTTCCAATGAATTTGATTGTTAAATCGTGAGTTACCTAGAGATCCTTAGGCTCCATATGCGTGAAAATCAAGTTAGATTTAGCTTTTTAGGGTTAACATTTCAATTTTAAAAATAATGATGGAATTCAGTCTTAGAAATATTTATGAGAAATAAATAAAAAACAGCATTAAAAAGAACACGTGAATTCAGAAACATTTGCTAACAGTTCGCAATTTAGCGTTAGACATTTTAAGAGATTTCATTAGATGGAAAATAATATATGGCAGTTAATTAAAATAAATTAAAAAGTTTTGAAAACTATGAAACACTGGCGGTGGGTCGCATACAATTGCTTAGTTGGCCGCAGTTGGGCACCCCTGCTTGTAAGAGTGTATAATAAAATGTCCGACACGCGTTGCCGAGTAGCCATCTTCTGAATAGTATGTAAGAAGGCTTTAGTAAATGAGATAACAAAATAAAGTAATATTACCTCGTGTTTTGTGGAAGTTGTTGATGAAAAGGGAGACTGAAGATGGTCGTTTAATCACAATCGTTCGTTTTTCCGGGACTCGACAGTATACTACGTACACGTGCAAGCATTGGGATAGAGATGGATGTTTCGAATCAGGAGAATACCTTGACATTCGCAGAAAAGCTTGAGATGGGATTGTTTTACGAAAAGTTCCTTTGAAGGGAATGCGGTAAAACGCTCTCGTGGGTTCCGAAAAGTGCCTACAATGCAGTGGGCGATACCTAAATGAAGATGGGAATCTCATCGAGGGCCTCAACCGAAACGCCGAAAGAAAAAGCCTCTTCATTTCCGACAGACTTGGGGAAGGGAAGAATTCCTTTAGGACGACATAAGAAAAAACGAAACCCCATCCATTTCAGCGGGAAAATGGAGAAAACGAAACAAACCAACGTTTGATTGAGCCTCGTCGAGCCTGAAGAGAGTGTTTTTTTAATAAATTTTCGATTTCCGTTACCGACATAAATTCTTTTCCTCTTGCTCTTTTATATAAGGTTCAGCAGCTGTTGTTCCCGCTTTCCCGTTGTTTTAACCAATCGCCGTTCAAAATCTTACATTTCGTCGTGAAATGGACGTGTAAAAAATAAGCGCGTATCAACTAAAAATTATCTAACCGTTGATTCTAATCGCTCCGTGTATTTCCACTGAAGACGGCTGCTTTTTATCTACGACGCGCTTTTGGTTTATTCAAGCATTTACTAAAAATTTTGGTAACTTAAATAGCTTCTCTCATCACGTTAATTCTCGAAGTATGCGGCAAAATGAAAAAAAATCATATTTTCACTTAGGTTGACAAATACGTCGGTTATTTCTGAAATTTAACTGTACATTTTGTCCACACACAAAAATATCGCGTTGAAATTTTGGAATGCAATGGTTTGTTTAAATGACGCAAGCTAGAATATTTTAGCAAGCAGTATTTGGTCGAAAGTTTTTCCAAAGAATCATTCAATGTTTTCTGACATTACCGGAAAATTTTCCGGTCATTTCAAAGATTTATTACAACGATCGACGCTAGCTGAAGGAAACCAAAACTGAATATTTCACGATTAGTATTTTTCCTACATCGGTATGCGATGGGAGTTTTGCGATTATCGATAAAGTTTCAATTAAAATTGTCAATGTCAAAATGTATGTTCCCGACATTTACGCTTAAGTTTTTGATCGCAGTTTCGTTCTCTCGTGTTAATACGTCTTCTATTTCCAGCGCCGCAATATCCAATCAAATTTTCAAATGACAATTTGAGAGAAAATCAAGGTACTTTCAGAGATATGCGTATCAAAGCAGCTGTTTTGTGTTTCAATATCGGAAAGGCCGAGAGAAATGTTATAATTTTTTACGTTGTTTAAAACGTGAAAACGTCAGAAGAAGAAAAACCGCCTGTAAAATAATGGAACCCAGACTTGAGAAAGTGGAGACTTTACTAAAAAGTTTAATTAACGGTTCCATGGAGAAAATTAATATGAAAAACATCCTCTTCAAGAGTTAACACAAGATATTTTCGAAATTGGAATAACTAGTTCCTTAAACGATCTTATAGAAAACAAAAATATGTACGAGACCGAAAAAGCGATAATGGAGGCCGTATGTTTATATCAGAAGCTCCCAATCTTTAACAAAACGCAGGATTTGCTTGACGAATTTTCACGACTATTTTTGCTTTCGTTCACAATATTTTATGTTTAGGCCATAGGAAAATCTGGTTCAAACATTCGTCGAAAGCAAATTCGTAGAAAACAGAAGAATTAATATTATGTAATAATATTAAAAGCAATACACAGTAGTATAAGAACTACTATTAAAACAAGAAGACTAAAATTTATAGAATAATTTTCCAAATTGTAATAACTGTACTGCTATTTTTTTTAATTCTACATTTACCGTCAAGAGACCAACAACGGTTCAGATCACTATAGTCTGTTCACTATCTAAAGTCTCTTGGCCTTCATAGAGCAAGTAGCCAATCACGAACGTTTCCCCTTCCATCGCCCCTCAACTTTCGCGCGGGAGGCCAGATACCCAATCACGAACAGCAGTAGCAAGGAAACGGCGGCAGAAATGGCAACGCAGACCATGTGAACGCTTCGAGAGCGAGAGTAACACTGAGTTCCCCCCACTACCTTCCCAAACGAACCGTCTCCTATTGGCTGCCGGTAAGTGGCGTACGCCCCGTTTTCAAGGCCAAGAGACTTTAGATAGTGAACAGACTATAGTGATCTGAACCGTTGCTCTTAAATCTTACGTTATTTCCCTCCAGTTAAACTCGATTGTATGAATTAGTCTGAATGCAATTGTTTTCATTAAAGTTTCTCCTTTGAAATAAAGACTGATTTTCGACGAATTTGCATTCGACGAATTTGTCTGTTACAGAAAATTTCGGTAGCTAACTGATCTAAACACCTTTCACAGCACCCAATTTATCACCAAGTTACATAGATCACGATCGAAGAAGAAAACGGAACATACGCGACACGCGTCCTTCGAACTTTTGCTAAAGAAATTTTCAAAGAAAGAGATTTTTCAACTCACCAACGAGATCAGTAACCGGCTGTGCGCATTCCTCTCCTCCTCTTCCCAAGACGTCCGAAGCTCTTCAAGAAGAACAAGTTGCACGCGACCTCTTGAGTTGAAATCCTTCCTGTAAAGAAGTAATCCGTGATATCATAAGACTATAACCGAAATGTTTTGGAAAAACGTAACTTTTCTAATTAAATTACCACGTTTCGAAAATCCGTAATCGTTTTTTTTTTCAAATAAGTGATTACATACTGATTTTGCGACGACTCGATGTATCGCCAATTTTCTGTTGAAGCAAACAAGCCCAAATTTTACACTTATCCTAATAGTGGAGAAACATTTTCTTTTGAAACGTGCTTTTATAGTATATAATCACTCAACCGTATGTCCGTCCGTCCCTGATTTTATCTCTTGAACAATTTGTCATAGAGAAATGCTGTAAACGCAGTTTTTTTCTGCCAACTAGGAGATCCAGGGAAAACCATTTTCGTTTGCGGAAGCGTCCCGGGTTCGTCTCCAGGTGGTAATTTCCATTTTCTACAAACAGCACACGTAAAAATGCGTTTTCGAAACTACAGAATTAATTTATTTTGCAAAGTCAAATTATAAAATCTTAGGACCTAAAGTTTAGGTCCTAAACTGTATTAAAGAAAAATGTACGAAGTTTCTTATTTTTATCGTTTATTCTCGCTTTTTATTCGAAACCGATTGAATTTATCTTTTAAATAAAAAATTAATGCGTATTTAATGAGCAGTTTCCTTACACATTACATTAATTACACATAATTTTTTAACACTTTCAGTGATATTTACATTTAAAAAGCAATAAGTAAACAAAATCGTTAGCTGTTGCAATCTATAAGAAAATAACGATGCGCGATTATAATTACCCCTGGGAGTGTCCGCAACTCTATCAACAATTATAAATGTTTATCATAGCAAGATAAACAATGGTATCACTTAGCGACGTACTTAACATAAATTTGCGCGAAAAATCCAAATATCTCTTAACAAAACGGTCTTATCTAAAATGTTTCAAACAAAACTTGTAGGAAATTAATTTGTCTACAACTTTGATAATGACAAATATTTATGTAAATTGAGTTTTAAAAGAGATATTTGGAAAAAACAGAAAAATAACAATAATAAACCACCTCCGGTTGACCAGTCTCAGCCAAAACCTTTTGTAAATATTGTAACTAATTAAGAAATAAAACGTTGAGAAATCGATTCACAATGTATGTACAAAGTAAATAAAAGACTGAGAAGGAGAAAAACTCTGAACTTGACCGGGACTCGAACCCGGGTCTCCCACTCTCCGGGTAGGTGCTTTAACCAACTTGGTAGCTTAGTTGGTTGAAGCACCTACCTGGCAAGTGGGAGACCCGGGTTCGAGTCCCGGTCAAGTTCAGAATTTTTCACAATCTTCACATTTGTGATCAGTATTATGCACACACGCATATAAGTTGAACTTCCATCATTCCACTCTAAATAAAGAAAATTGTAAAAATCACAAAGCAGATTTACTTTAATTCACGCTACCATGATTTCGTTGCAAAGAAATCGTTTTACAAAGTTGTTTTATTTCCTTTCATTGAGTAACGTTGCAGTGCAACGAAGCATGGCATTGTAAATATCATTCCATTTGGCGAATTTTTAAACTTTTATTGGTGCGTTCATTGAAAAGCTTGATTCGGTATCTTTAATGTCGCAAAATACATCCTCTGGTAGTCGTACTTCTTGTCGTCCGAGCTTAAGGCATTTCCGTTGACCTTTATCCGGCCCCATCATCTTTTCTTTAGCCTTCCTACTTTTCTTTTCATACATTTATTCATAATTTAGAGCCTTCTCCGGTATCCTTTCTAGGAAGGCGATATTTTGACCTTTTTCCTGGATTCATAAATTTTATCTTTTATTAAAAAGTTTTCAGATCTCCTCATATTTTGTCATTTCTCATTCTCTCTTACCTCATCTGGCTATTCCCTTTGTTCTTCCCCATTGACACATTATAATCTTTACTCGTTTGTATTAACTTCACTCAGATATATTCATGTATCGAAATACGAAATATAAATGTATTAATAAATTTGAATCAAAAGTTCTACATGATAAAAAATTTTTAGGACGTTCCCCGATTAAAAATATTTAAACAGTATTCGCGTTTTATATGTTTCTTTGATTAAACAAGATTTTCAGACTATTTATAATGTAGTGAATGGTTTTATCAACATGTGCCATAATACATCTTTTTTGAAGAGATTCATGATCATACATAATGAAAATTTTCCTTGAGATCCAGATATTTTCTTGAACCCAAAAATTTATTCACTACTGCACGCGAAGTTATTATGAAAAAATTGGTACTACATACATTGTACAAACTTTCTCATATAATAATGCGTCGTTTAGTTATATTTAGAAAATGAAAATCGTATCAGCAGGTTTTTAGAAAATCCAATTTTTGTTACAGCTGCCCAAGAATGAACTAGCTTTATACTCATTCATTGAGAAAAATGAAATAGGTAGTAATATTGCAGACGTATACTCAAGTAACTATACGAAATTTGATCAAAATCGGTTTAGCCGTTTTTGAGAAAATCAAATTATTGTTAAAGTTGCCTAGAATAAACTAGCCTTATAATCATTTTTTGAGAAATATGAACTATTTGGTATTATTGAAGACGTAAACTCAAGTAACTGTAGGAAATTTGATCAAAATCGTTCGAGCCGTTTTTGAGAATTGTTGTTAAAAATGCGTTGAATAAACCTCCCTTAATTCTTGAACAATGTCACCCATTTCTTCATATACTCTGCTCAGTATGATAAAATGCCTAAGTACAAGATTTCATTCATTTTCGCTCTACCGTTTAGGCTCCAGAGCCGGTAACAGACAGACGGCATTGCAAAAACCACCTTTTTCGGATTCAGCGACACCTAAAACGTATATTTCCGTAAAAATCTCGAGGTCGAATTTTTTCGCGATAACAATACTTTCTCAATACTTCGTATGAGAAAGTAAAAAGTGGTCGGTTAAATTTAATATAGACAATTTAACATTTTTGCAGCAAAATTGTGGTCTTAAAAACCTTTTATGACGAAGCATTAACGCTAGTAAATAATATAGACTCCATTTACACTAACAATAAAATGGGCCCACAGAATCTCTAGGTAAACGCTCATCCGGCACGCCGAAGCTCCCGTGACTTCCGAAGCAATAACGACTACGAACGGAACCCGCAATGCAGAAAAGGTTTCCGACTCCTAGTCTAAACTGCTGTTTTCACATCCTTCAGAGGTGACAGAAACGTCGTGCGAGGTCTGAATTGTAACCAGTGTGTCCCAAAACCTTTGGTGCTCTTCGTAAAGAGTAGGCTAATGCCGGCACCAGGTTTTCCTCCTCCCTCTGCTATGTGTCTGGTGTGGAAGGATGGCTGTTCAAGAGGCTGATTAGCCAGAAATACATGCATACAGCGTTCCAAATTCTCCCACGTGAAAAAAAAAGATAGGAGAAAAATTCTATATTTCACCAGGAATCGAACCGGTCATACACGTTCTACTCTCATGTTTTAACCAAGCTAGTAATCAAATTTGATTACGGTAGACTCAACGAGATGAATACGCGGTCCCGATTCCCGATGAAGCGCCCAGTTTTTCTCCATCTCTCCCTTTGCATTTAATAGCTCCTTATCACCTCTAATCTCTTCCTCTATCGATTTCTATGCCTCTTCCTCTCCTGCTTTCGCTCTCGTTCCATCTCTTCCTGTTCCTCTCCCAACTTCTCATCTCTCTTCCATGGGACATGCCAAACGGGAGTTGGAACTAATTAAAATGAAAAGTTTCCAGAAGCTCGCCTCGAGGCGTAAAAGGGATCTTTCGAGGAAGTTGAAAGATTTTGCCGGGGGCCTTTTTGTTGCGACGTATTTTTTGGCATCATATCTCAATTTATCTATAGAACCATCACTCGTGTTTACTTAGCATAGGAAAGAGGCTTAGTTGGAAGCATGAGTGACAAGTTGAACGCCTTTGGGCGAAAGGTTCGCGATTATTCCGTGGTTCCAAGGGACACGATGGTGGTATAAGAATGGTGCGTGTGTGAGCGCACACGCACGTTTTTTTTCGATGTGTTTGTTTTTATTTTTAAGGCAGGCACGTCAAACGGGCAGTCTCATCTATCTCCGTCTGCGTCAAACTTCCTTTTTTTATTTTTCATAGACGGAGTAGCATATAGAGAAACTATAATGACCGTGAAAAAACCGGCTTCGACATTTTGATGTATATTTAGATTTTGGATGGCCCTGAGTCCGAAAAATTAGCTTTTGCGATTTCGCCTGACTGTATTCTTTCACCTAAGCTTTGCAGGGATGGGCAATCTTTTCTACATGGCGGGCCGCATCGGTGGTAACAATTCTTCGGAGAGGGGGAAGGGGGGGAGGTTGCATTGGAAGTTGTAAATATATCGGAAGTTTAAATAGGAAGTTGCCTAGAGATTCTTAAGCATCATATAAGTGAAAACCGAGTCTAAATAAGGATTTTAAGGTTAACATTTCAAAATTATAGGTTTTATTTTCGCAGTCTTACCCAAGAGATACGAATTTAAGTTATTTTTTTATGGATTTATAAGTTTAGCAGGGCGCGCAAGACACACAGGCTAATGGTTCCCACTCCTGATATAAGCACAGCTCTATTGGGTTCAACGGTTAAGCAGAATCTGAAGTAATTATACACTGCGTCACCAGGAATAGAAACCTTGTTATTCAACAAGCTTATAAAACACGTTTTCTTGGATATTGCTCTTCATAAAGAGCTAATCGATCGATGGCGGAAAAAAAGGCCCAATGTTTTCTTAAAAACCTATTCTTCGCAATTCGGCCATTTCCGCGTCAGGGCGATCCTGATGCTTGGTCGCAATTTTTGTCTGAGGGCTTATTCAATAAAAAATTATCAAGTTCGTGTTATTCATGGAAAACAATTCAAGAACAAGCACTTAAAAACCAAAAGGTTAAAAAAGCAATAAAAGTAACTAAAACTAATTGCATCCCTACGAATTTGGTCCATTAAAATTGTACGGGGCACAAGATGCTATTAATACCCAAGCATCTGGCTGAAGGACATCAATATAAGCTGAAAATAAAGAAAGGAAAAAGAAATACTAGGCCATGACCAACAATGAAAAATTGAGGTAAAAAAACGACAAAATATTCCTCCTTTACAATCATATAGACTTTTATCCTAAACATACTCTTGTCCTTAAGCACATGATTCGCATAATGCACTTTATTTGACAATAAATAATTTAAAGCTTGCTTCATTCTTCCACTCCATTGTCAGCAAAACATTTCCAGGCTCTCTTTTCTTGAGAAAACACAAAAATCGAAGACGTCTTGTACTAATAAACAAGATCAGTGAGAAAACTCTTTAAAATATTTACAAAAAAGCTGAGTTTTCATTCAAAATTCAATCCAAAGCGAAAAGCGTCCGTCGTTTTTTTTATTTCAGACCCTCGTTCCCTCTCTGTTATTCGTTCGCTTTCATCCTCGTCCCTCTTCTCTTCACCTCCCTCTCACTTCATTCTCCCCATATCTCTCCCAACGTCATCAATCCGAAGCGTCCATTAAAATTTGTTTACGCACCAATCCATACGGCGGACGATATCGCCGCTGGTGCCGCTGCAGTCGTAAAAAAAATAGAATAGTTATGAGACACATGCGAGAGGAACCGACCTCGGCATTTCAAAAACGTTTTCCCCGGCCGGTTCCTCGTTAATATACTCCTCTGGGGTTTTATGTGCAGAGACGAACGGACGCATCAGATTGACCCAAATACTTCCGAATATTTTTATTTATTTCCGGATCGGTCCTCGGTCGTTGCGATATTTCCGCCATCTTGTATACACGCCGTCCGCACTAGCGCCGCGTGGCGGATTCTTTTCCAAAATGCCTCGATGATTGTATGCGGGTCTCGTTGGGACCGTGTCCTGCGACGGGGAGGGCTTCTGCATGGGAGGACAACAACTCTCGCGGCCATTCACGCCAGCGCGGGTTTTCCCAGTATGCGGGAAGCGGTTAATTTGCTAATATGGGACTGCCTGCTGGAGGAAACTTTCTCGAAGTGGAAATCATCGCGCGGGTTTTTTCGTATCCTTTAAATTATAAATGCAGAATGCTGAAAATCTGCGTATTTCCTAAGGTAGGGGTCCCCAAACTACGGCCCGCGGGACACTTACCGGTCGATCGCCAACTCGTTTTAGGTAGATCTCTGAAACTTCCCCCCCTCCGAAATAATTTTTAACAGTGAAGTTGAAACTTGCTCTTTGAAGTAGGTATTTGAAAAGTCTTAAGTGGCCTGAGCTGTCGTACATAAAGCCCCATGTGGCCCTTTCAATAAGAAGTTTGGTGACCCCTGCCCTAACGCAGGGGTAGGGTTTCTTCTCGAGAAGGAATTCTCGAGAAAACTGCGAATTTAAGAATTCTCATTTCTCGAGAAATTTTATCGTATTTATCGAGAATTCTGAGATAGATAATTACCCCCCTAAGACAAAGTCGGTTCGACTGCGTTGTAGAACCGCGCATAGGTCGAGCGGCACCTAATTCATTAAATTACACTGTAGAATGTTTTTCCGCGGTGTGTAGTTATTTGCCGTATACACTGTAGTCCGAATCGAACTTGAGGTGTCAAACGACCAAGCGTCATATGTCCAGAGCGTGTTCCTTAAATTGTGACTTTTTGGAGTTCCAGCTATTAATCGGCTGAATTTACTGTGAGTACATACATATATTAGCTTTTCATCGCATGGCTTTTAGAAAACCTACACGAATGACAATTATAACTGCACGTATTAATGTTCTTCATACCATTTACTTAGTTTGGCGAATTACATACATATTTAGAAATTAAATAAACTAATGGAATTTCCTCGCTGATTTATTTGACCTTAGTGATAAATTGTTTTGCCATCGCTTCCTCGCCTCCGCACAAAGGAAGGAAATTCCTACAGGTAGCTTTCAGTTTCCGCAGTTTTTTCCGTCATTGCGAACCCGAACCGAACCTTTGATGTGCACAATTGATATCATTAAGATCGTTGAACTAATATTTTTAATTTGTCACAATCCATCTCAAAACCTCATACGAACTGATAACCGATGCAAACACTTTGTTTAGTCATTCACGTCTCGCGTGTTCGTGTATGTGTATTAACGGAAAAAACGGCATTGTGTGCAAACAGCTCGATCAACTACTGGTAGAACAATGCAAAAATCAAGTTTAATCTTACTTTTACTAGAAAATCAAAATTACTTTTTAAATTGCAATTTGCAGTAATATTGTTGGTAGTAAGCAAAAGTGAAATTTTGTTAATATAATAATTATTTTCAAACTTCTTTAAAATGGGTAAAATGAGAAAGACATATGCGAATTGTTGGACTCATTTTAAAAAGGATGAAAAAAACCAGATAGCTAATTACCAGTTGTGTGCAAAAAACCTGGGATGCAAAAATTCATCAACAAATGGTCTTCATCGCCATCTTGAGGGAGTTCACGGTATGAAAAGAACAGCAGCCGTAATGGATAATTCCGAGACACCCTCCTGCTCGAAACCAAAGATACAGACTTTCATCAATCAATATATGCAAACTCATTATACAAATCTGGAAGAGTAAGTTGCCAAACTTGCTGCAGTTGATGGATTTTCCATAAATGCAACATCAAAAAGTAATTTTATACGGAGAAGCATGCAAGACAGACTTGAATCTTCCAAAACTCCCTCTCAAATTATGGAATTAATACTGAAATATTTTGAGTGAGTAAAACAGGAATACATTGAAAAGATCATCGGATTGAAAAACGAACACAAGAAAATTAGTATTTCAATCGATGAATGGACGAATTTGAGAAATCGCACATACATGAATGTCCACTTGTATAATAATGGAAATTCATATAATCTTGGATTGGCAAGAATGCATGGCACCTGCCCAGCCGAAAAGACTTGAACGTTAGTAAACGAAATGTTAGAATCATTTAATCTTTCATTCGAAAATGATGTAGTTGCGGTACAAGTGATGGTGCGGCGGTAATGGAAAAATTTGGAAAATAATCCCCTTCTACGCAACAGCTTTGTTATAACCATGCAATTCATCTTGCAGTAATAAAATTTTCTATAATAAGAAAGCACAGATTGATAGATATTCTGACAGTGATAATGATGAAAGTGATAGCGCAACAGATGAGGCTTCTGTGTATGACAATGAAGATGTTGTCGAAAATTTTTTAAATTATTCAAATGTTCACCAGTGAGATATCGGATAAATCAGCCAATACCACATTTTTGAAATATTATTTTTAAAACAATAGCAGAAATCAATAAAATGAAAGCTAAACAATGCAAAATTAAATTTAATAAAAAACGTATAGATAATTTTATTTTTATTTTCAATAATTATGTTTTTCTTGAAATTCTCGAGAAATTCAAGAAATATTTCTCGATTCTCGAGAAATAAAAAACCTCGAGAAATGAGAAACCCTAGGCAGAGGTCTCCAAACAACGGCCCGCGAGCCACACCCAGACGTATCCCATCAATTTCTTTAAGTTTTGTATATTTACATGTAGGAATTTTCATTATACATCATCTTTTATATCTAAACGATATTTTACGAGTGTGCTAAATAGTTTTAATATAGGGGTATGACATATTACAGAATCCAAAAAATCACAAAGCACGATCTTATAAATTTTCACAACGCCCGATCAGTCATTTGAAAGGTGGTATGTGGCCCGCAGAGTCATACATTAAGCCTCACGTGGCTCTTTTATTAAAACGTTTGGTGAACCCTACCCTAAGGCAGTGTTTCTCAACCTTTCTGGAGCCGCGGACCCCCTGCAAAGTCCCACAAGTTCATAAATTTTCCATTCACTGTCTCGTTTTTTCGCTTTGAAATATTAATGAGTTGAGCGTGTGATCAAACAAGTTAACGATAAAAATAAACATCATGTCCTACTCAACTCGCGGACACTTGAAAAATAACTTGCGAACCTTTAGGGGTCCGGGGAGTTCCGGTTGAGAAACACGACTCTATGGGATGTAATGTGTGTAGCGGCCGGATGTTTTCATAACTTACCTAATTCCACTCCTCCAAATCATGCATCTAGTATACGGGAAGAGAATATAGTCCAATCGCTGTCGTTTAAATTCTTGATGCTCAGTGACGTAACTGGGAGCGGAAGGACCCTTGGAAAAATATTATTCATGGTCCCCTTGCCACCTCGTCCAACAAATGCATATACTCGTAGTTAAAACTGAAACCTTTTGTAAAACTTACAAAGTTGCAGTTATTAATCAATTATAATCATATTCCTGATAATTATCAGGAATATGATGAAAAGGTAAGGCTTTTTTTAGTTGTATGTCCAAAAATAATGATTAAATGGAAAAACATTCAGAAGGTATGATAAAAAAAGGAAATCGCTAAAAAATCTTCCTTTTTTCTATACTAAGAAAAATTCGAGGTCCCGTGGCGTTTGGCCACCCACGCTACTCTACTGTTACGCCACTGTTGATGTTTAGTTTTATTATATTGTAAATCAAATGGACGGAGAAGAGAAAAATTCGAACCCGTCTACTACCAGGGTTTTTCTACATCTCTCCGTCATTCCGTGAATTCGACCATATCCTTAGAATATAAATTCGTTCTATACCTTTAATCCTTATTTGTTATGAATTCTTTATTGATATTCGAAGTGGATATTGCCCGTAAAACATGGAACAACTTTTCATTTGAAAGTATATCGTAAAATTGACGGAGCCAAAATATCTTTTTCAAATCATCTATGTTTGTCTTAATTTTTTTTAATTACATCCCACGCGCGTGATATTTTGCAACTAAAAAGTCCTGCATTAATAATACATTGCGTGTGAAAAACCACCCAATCAACAGTGAGAGAAAAACTTATACAGAAACTTTAACGCTAGACTTCTTCAAAATTAACTTCAATCCGTCCAACTTTGAGTTTAAACTATGATTAGAATCTAAAGAAGGTATACATAGCGT
Organism: Uropetala carovei; assembly: GCA_036926305.1. Classification (NCBI taxonomy): domain Eukaryota; kingdom Metazoa; phylum Arthropoda; class Insecta; order Odonata; family Petaluridae; genus Uropetala; species Uropetala carovei. The sequence continues at coordinate 5,371,743 of JAXCHB010000035.1, forward strand.
TCACACTAAATAAATGAACGATTAAAAAACTGATTGAAGAGATTTATGTAAAAAAACAGACATTTTTCGTTGAAAGTCAATTTGACAGAGGAAGAAAGCGGAAAATGGGAATCGAGAAAATGGCTTGGAAAAATATAAGTGCCTAAAGAAAACGAAGCAGAGAATGAATTTGCTTTGAGAATTCCCAAAAAAAAAAGTTTGAACCAAGTCAAGTCGACCGTCTCCGTTCGAGCCCTATCTCACCATCCCCACCTCTCACTTTTTCACCCTTTCTTAATCCATATTTTATTCTCCATCTCCCCTTTTCTCTGACGTCACCTCTATCAATCACTCCGCCGCTATCTATTGAACTCGCTCCGTAAATTTTTCGTATTTTTCCTCTTCCACGATGAAGACTTGGCCTCTTAACGGAGTCTTGGTTTTTGACTCCAACACGAGCGCCGTTCCAGTATATCGCTTTTATTATTAGGAGACCTTTTGAGGGCAGTACACGAATTGAATTCACGCAGGAGAGGTCGTTATCTGTCTTCCTCTCTTCGTTTTTCATCTCGTAAACCATTCGGTTTATTTTTTTGACGTTTGGCACTGGAGAGCTACGCTAATCTGTAGGGGGAACTTTATTTTGGTCCATGTCACCCAATTAAAGCAATTCCTTTGCATAAGGACCTTAATGAATTCAACGCGCGACAAGGGAACACGGGAACAGATTATGACTGATAAAGAGACAATTCCAAGATTCTGGTCTTTCTTAAAAGTGGAAATTTCCCACTTGTGAACTTAAATATAAAATTTTATATAGGATAATATTTCTATGTTTTAATTTAAAAAAACCCGGACAACAAAGTGTGTTTCTCCAGCTATAATGACAATAAATGATTTGGAAAATTAAATGTGCATTTTGAAAGCCAAATAACGTTATTAGTGGTGACTGACCGATATTAGATCCTTAAAAAAAATGACGGGTGCTTTTTATCCGTTATGCGCAATTTGTTTTTCCAGCTTTTATATTCCTGTGGGAGAGACGTATATTTTCAATCTGATTTAGACATAAGGCGTGTTCGATAATTCTCCTTTGAATAAATCCGATGGCTTTTCTGAATTTTTCTACCAATTCGCGAGCAATGCAGTTGGATGTTATTTGTACGTAGAGTAAGTTTTTCCACCGTTATTCGTCAAAGATCGAATTTGTAGATTAAGAAAAATGGAAACTGAAAAAAAGAAAAATATGAAATTTTCCAAGCACTTACAACGACGAAGCAAAAACAAGTACTCTTCGAAAAAAAGTTTTGCTCAACTTAGTTCACCCTCTCTATCCTTAACGCCTCTATTTTTTTATGTATCTCAGAATTCATCTCCTCTCTGTCTGCCTCACGATTCAATGGCGTGACTATTCTTACGCAACGAACGTGCTTCCACTTTTGAGAAAGACATGAACGAACGCTAAAATTATCATGGTTTTTATTTCTCTTCCTATATTCGTGTACAAGATAATGTTTGCTATTTACACGCTTACCAAGCCGAAATAATAATTTATAAAACTTCGCGTTTTTTCTGCAATTGAATGTTCCGCAAAGCGTGAAACTTCATCGTTCAAGAGGCGGATCCATTAAAAACGAGTACACCCCCACACGCAGTCATAACTACCGCACCGTTTCGATTATTATCCCTCTCGATTACTCCATCTCGATTAATTTCTCTACGCGTCACGCTCTCTCCATCACTTTCCCTTTCATTCCCCATTCCATCTCTCTTCCCACCTCTCCTCCTCTCTTGACCTTCCGGCCTATTCCATTCCTTCCTCCCTTTCTCTTATTCTCTCCCCTATCCCCTACGTTTTATCGCTCTCCCGCATCCATCTCCTTCCAATCTCAAGTCCCCCCAGCCCCATTCCCCCGTTTCGTGTTATCATAAGGCGTGACAGATCATGCGAAACGATCGTGTTTGACTTTAATTTCGTTCACATTGTTTGAAATGGGAGACTAGAGTTTTTGTTTCTGGGAACGAAATTGAAAAGTGAGGGAAAAAAATAAAACATTTCGAAATAAAGGTCGTCGATCCATAGGTTCCCATTTTGTTTGGTCTGGAACGAAGGAAAGAATAATATAAAACAAACACTCCGTACCAACTAACGGAATAAAACTGGGATTGTTTAACGATCTTGATGGTTAATATTAGTATAAATTTATCGGCCAGTATAATTTACGCAGGTATTTTTTTTAACTTTAAAGCCCTTAGGTTTGTATGTACGTATGTGTATCAAGCGTTATGATCAAAGAAACGTTACGAAAGTCAAAGTAAAATTTCATAAAATAGCTATTCATTATTTTACGTTTGACGAACAAAGTTACCCTTTGTTTTGAATTTTCTCTTTCTGAATTTGTTTCTCCACGTAACAAGTGAATAAATGAGAGTGAAAACGTTGGTGTACGCCCAAGAGTGACATTTATTACGAAGTGTTCCGGAGAGTGACGCGTTCGCTTTTAACTTCGGTGTCACGCTAAATGCACGTTTTGTACGTAACAAAAGGAAAGTTATACCGCGAAAGAGATTCGAGCCTTTGCGGCCCTGGTTCCTATTAATAAATTACTAACCCGAAATTTCCCACCAACTCAACAATTGGTGAGACCCATTTGATCCTCTCGGAGAATAAGTCAATATAAAAAAATCGTTTTTGATAATTTTTTCGGGTCTCAACCATTGTTAAAACTAATCAAAATCTGATGATCTAAGCATTTAAATTAGATATATTCCAGATTTTATCCCGTCGATTCCATCATGGCAGTCGGAATTTCATACAAAAAAATTACCTAAACGTGTGAAAACAAATCCGCTATAAATCCGTGAGCAACCGGAAAGTATTTCAACAAGCCTTCCTTTTAGCGTTGATTAATATACTATTGAAAAATATGAAAGAGTTATGCAAAAAAGTAAAGTTGGACGACGTTTTTAACTTTATTTAAGACCACGCGAGGAAACTCAAGAAATGCGTATGGAACTACGCAAATCAAAGAAGTAACCAACATTTACGTATTGAACCAAGGTAATATAACGATGATGGAACATTATCGATTGAGAATATCAACAATAACATAATCTGACGAGCGTCATTCGGTATTTTATAGTTAAAGCATGATATTAACAATTTAATTCAACGCGGACTTTTAAATAGATCAAACCGAAGCTTTTTAACTCGCAAATGCTTCGCTTCGCTCCATCGTATTAGTTAAAATAGAATTCGATTCATTCCAGGTACCAGCCAAAGAGGTGAAAACCTGCCGAAAGTTCAGGTCAATCGAAGAAACTATAAATGAAATACGCCTACCAGTGTTCATTTGCACCATAATAAACAAACCAATCAACAATAGAACGAGTATCCTTTCCATTAAGGGATATAAAAGTCGACACGCCTCAATAGAAAGTGATTGTGGCGTGTGTTTATTCATTCAGAAGTACTGTAGGCGTTAAATGGACTTCGTATTAAATCTCCCTTTTACTTTCTCCATACGTAGTATAGGTAAAGTATTGTGATCACGAAAAAAATCGACTTCGAGATTTTAACGGAAATACACGTTTTGAGATCCATAGAACACGTTTAGACTATTTTCGGAATGATGTCTGTGGGTGTGTGTGGATGTATGTGATTGTGGGCGCTCTAACTCAAAAATTACTTGTCATATTAATACCAAATTTCATATATAACATTTTAGCACGAGCACAAAGAACTGACTGAGAAGACATTAAGAAGGGAGCAAATTTCTCCGTCGAGCTGCGAACGTTCGAATCATTTTATTTATGTATCATGTATTATTATGTACATATTTATTTACTCTTCCATTGTTTATGTATCAGTTAAATGCCCTAAAAGTTTTTTAAAATTCTTAAAATAGCATCATGAAAATGGAGAGGAAATATATATACCATGGATTTTTTATGTTACTCAGAATATAAATGATGCAAAAATCAGCCTTTAATGGAATATCGGGAAAGTAATATCGTTTGGCACCCTAATTGATCCTGATTATATTGGTTTAGATACAGTTTCTCCTCCAATTAACTGGAATGGGAGAAAAATGATCCGCCATTAACTTCTATCGCCTGGGATTTGAAGCTCCGCAGTAGGAGGTGGAGTTATTGACCAGTTCAAGGAATACAATTTCAATAACGTAAAACTTCAAATCGAGTTTATCGTAACTAGAGACTTACTAGGTTCGGCGCACTTTAATTCGATTCAAAGAGTACCTATCGTGGTTCGGTTTACAAATAAATGTACGCTTATGCCCAGGGATGGATCTGCCGAAGGCGGTTCAAGGCAGTTACCCGAATCGTCCAAATTGAAGGGGGAGAAGATATGAAAATTTTTTCGGAAAACTTACAAATTGAAAAGGCATTATCTTCCCATAGAAACACATGCTATTTGAAGATATGTTCCACCCATTCCGAGGCATAATTATAACTTTTATGGAGGAAAATAAAACTATTATGGAAACTACATCCGAGTAACTAGGATGTTAGGGCCCCAAAATATTATTAACACCAAGGGTCGCAAAGTGCTAAAATACACTTCCACCGATACATATAATGAAAAGATAAATGTACGAAAGATAAATAGAATAGAATAAATAGAATAGAATAAATAGAATAGAATAAACAATAGAATAAATAGAATAGAATAAAGATTAAACGAAAGAACAAGAACGACGTTGAAAAAATATGCTTCTCTAACAGCTACAAAAGGTCGAGAAAACCGGACGCACAATTCAGCTACAATGCGGCCGCCATCGGCGGTTATTCACTGTTATTTGATTCTAAAGAAAATCTGCGAATCGCTGCTGATGGCGGTGTATCCTAAACGAGCATCTCTTAATGGCCATTGGAAAAACTTAATTTTTCGATTTGATTTCGGCTAGAAAGAGATCTCGATTATTCTCTTTTGAATTTAGGACATTTCTGTGACCTTTATGTCCCACGGGCCCGTGTGCGTGGGAGAAAGAGGGAGAGCGTTCTATAAAAAAAGGCTGAAAACACATAAAATGCGTGGATTATTTTCACGTGAAAGGGAGTGCGACAGAGAGAGATATATAAATTCCATCTGATATTGGAATAGAGATGATCTAAAGGCGGACGGAGTGGCTAGTTAGACGATTCATTCGGTGAGACTCGGGCATAAAAAACTGGTGAAATTTATAACATCTAAAGCTTGAAAAGTTTGCATCCTTTCACTCTTAAAGCAACTGAGGCAAATCTCTTTCAATTGGCCATAAATACGTCCAAGAGGAATTTTGGTAGCATTTTGGGAAATTATTTTTAAATTACCACAAGAATATGTTACTTTTTAGCCGTGTCAGTCATTTCCATGCACATATAATAGGCCATGACATTTATAAATTATTTATGCATCATGGCGAGTGTATCTTGAACGACTGGTCAAATCAAACGAGCAGAAAATTTCACTTGTATAACGGAGAACGTTATAGCAGATGAATAATAAGTAATCGTTTGCAATGACCACACCTTAAAGTTTGTGAAAATATTATTCGTTACTTCAACGAATACATTTGCGGAGCATAGAAGCGAGGGTGTTATTTTCCCGCGGAACCCTTGCAGTAGCCTAGCGGACGACCAGGGATCCGCGGACGACTGTTTGGAAACTAGCGATCTATATCATTCATCAGTATACCATACAACTGAGAGCTGTTCCTAAAATAGCATAATCCTGTACAAGGTTCGGTTTTAAACATATTAGAAACTAAGTCATACAATACGTTTCGCTTTGATTTCTCGACCGTTAAAACCACGCGATCCGAGTTGTGTTAAATTTCAACCGGCGCAAACACAAGCAAGCGTTTGCTACGAAAATTCACGCTACACAGGTCGCGACTTCAGGTATGAAGATGAAATATCGGAATTCGTCCATCTAACGGATTCCCCCCCTCAGGCGACCGAGTCAGAGAGCCAGGAAACGTCCTAGGGATGAGTTAAGAGAGGGGGGGAGGGGGGGGGGGGGGAGAGGGAGGAAGGGAGGCAGAGTTTAACCTCTCTCTCATATTTGTCCGGAAAGGTGGGCGGGAAGGAAGGGAACAATAAGCCCGCCGGCTGCGACGAACAGGGGGAAAATTTTGGATCGTTGGCTGTGTTTCACCTTTTATTTTTTTAATTTACGACAGATTAATGACATACAGCACCCATTGCGCATTTCTGTCATTTTTGTAAAGAAAGAGGCATGCCGTTTTACCGAATCATCCACGTTGGCGTAAAATGTGTGCGTGTTCATCGGCGTATAAGGGATTTCGTTATTATCGCAAATGTCAACGTGAGATGAAAGGCTTTCACATTAATTTTCCCTGCTTATACATAACGATTTTAAATACATAAATATTTCTTACATTTAGATCACATATTAGAGAGAATTATATGTATACAAACCGTATCAGCCCGATCATGAGCTTTATAGTCGATCCAGCATCTGAAGACTCCTGGCCTCGGCGTACACCAGTTAGCAGCAGCCAATATGAGACTGTTTGTTTGGGAAGGTAGTGGGGAGAAAACCAGTCTCACTCCTGCTCTCGAAGAGATCACATCTGGATGCGTTGCCATTAGAAATTGCGTAGTATATCAGATGAAGGCGAAAATCCGCAAGAGCTGGCAACGCGCACCGATATCTGCTCTCCCGCACGAAAGTTGAGAGGGGCGATGGAAGGGGAAACGTTCGTGATTGGCTACTTGCTCTAAGTAGGCCAAGAGCCTTCCGATGTTGAATCTACTATAACTGCGACCGAAGATGGAAACGATAAACAGTAAACTTTGGTATTCTACGTATTTTTTCTTAAGTGAGAAAGTGTTTGATTGCTTTATAGTCGTTCTTCTTTAATTACAAGTTAAGAGTAACCTATCGCTTATTTAAAGCTACAAAAATGAATACTATACAATACGCTAACAGGAACGGTCATTAATCAGAGTGATTTATCATCTCAGATTCGGGCGTAACACGACTCTTCACGATCGAATCTCTCTATGAATTACTCTCAACATTTAAAAACGTGATTGATGCATTACTGAAATTCCTCCATAAATGCAAAGACTTGCGTGTGACCGAAAATTGTGTAATACGTTATCAAAACGAAAAACATTTTTACTCCGTCTCCAGCTTTTGAAAATTCTATTCCTCAATTTTAAATCAGGGATATGACAGATTTCAACGGTCTCCGAGTAATTAAAAACACACCATGATAATAACTCTGTAATATTTCCTCACATGGAAATGGTTTAAAGTTATCATCACTAACTATTATATTTCATTCAACAAAATATCATCCATTATTATCTTCAGTGTATTTTATAAAATTTATATGTGGATTTTTAGAGTCACTTTGACTCACTCCTTTCGCAATAAAGATCCACCCAAAATTTCCCGAAATAACTTACTCTGAAACTTCATTTATTTTCCAATATCCAGCTAGAAACTGGGATCTTTAGCAACTTCACAACTCATTAGTCTACGGGAAAGTATTTGCAGCATGCTACAGATTCGCAAACTTTCAACGACTCTAGGCAGACAAATGGCAACGGACAGTTCACTCGGCCTAACAGTTCCATGAATAATTTGTTCAGCAGAATATAATCGTTCTCTTAAAATTAAGAACCTTACTGAGAAACAGGTGTACAATTGAAATGGTAAAATCTGATTCCTTCAAACTTTTTTCACTGTGCATGCATCGCGTCAAATGGAGTATCGAGTATTAAGCATCCCTATGTAGAAGGGAAGAGTTGGTGACGTAATTTCTTACCACATAAAAGTCCGCGCTGAATTTCATAATGAAATTCAACTGTTTCAGTAGGTATATTAAAATTCGAAAATGTAATAACAATTTATTAAAACTAAAATGTCAGAAGAGGTACCATGTTTCTGTTACTATTACCGGTCCATGCATAGGATCGTTTAAGCATACATTCCCACTTTTAATTACACGCAGAAGAAAATATCGGAGTCCAAGATACTTGAAAACTCCAATCAGCATCTCCAAGAAACCCCTGTCCGTGTACATACTTGGATAGGAAGAATTCGGGTGAAGGGATTGAGGTACCGGAGGAGAACGAAAGAGAAGGAAATAGACCGACGAGATCAGGTGTGGATTTAGAAGAGAGGACTGGATAATAAGTGCTTCCGTCCAAACCTCAGTCCACCCACCCTCTCCCTCCCTGATCTCTCCTTCCCATTTCTCCCTCTCTTATCCTGGTCCTTCTCTCAATCTACGTACCTAACTTTCCATTTCTACAATACATCCTTCGTCTGCCGCACTCCCTCTCACACTCTCCCTCTCTATCCCTCCCACTCCCTCTCCCTCCTCCCACTAACTCTCTCTCCTTTCCATCCTTCTCCTCCTTTCTCCCTCTCTTTGCCTCCCCACTTCCCTTTCTCTCCCTTTCTGCTATTCTCTCCATATCACTCCCTTTATCTCCCTCTCCTCCTCTCTCTCTCTCTCTAACTTCCCCCCTCTACCTCCCACTCACTGTTCCTCCTCCTCCACTTCACTCTCTCCCTTCCCATCTCTCACCCCCTCTCTACCGCTCTCTCCCTCTCTACCTTTCCTTCTCTCCCTCCCACCCACTCTCCTTCTGTCGGTGCCTCCCTACATCAATCTCTCTCATTAAATACCTCTCTCCCTCTTTCTTTCTTCCTCTCTCTAAAATCCCCCTCTCCACCTCTCTATCTAACTTCCCCGCATTCCATCCCCGTCTCTCCTCCCTTTGTTTCCTTTTCTCTCTCCCTCCCGACTCTCCTTTCTCTCTCCCTCATTACTTTCCCACCCTTCCTACCTCACAATATTTCTTTCTCCCTCCCTTCTTTCTTCTTTTCCCCACTTCCCTAGACCTTTCTCTTCTACGCCATCCCGCTCTCCTTATCTCCCACACACACACTAACACGCGCAGATCCCGGGCTAAATTAAAACGGGAATCGCTGTTTGGAAACCCCACTCTTCTTCCGCAGCCCTAACCGTCCGACGCACACAAACGCGCTCTGGAAAACCCTTTCACCTCTTCCTCCTCCTCGTCCTCATCATCATAGTCCTCTCTCTCTCCACAAGAGATTACCGGAGGCGCCAACCAAGCCGGAGCTTATTTCCGGCATATTGAGAACGGACCCTCCCCCCCCCCCCCTCCCCTCTCCCTCTCATTTTTTTTGTTATTTATTCGGATAAACTACAAGCTGGATTTCCTTTCTTCGCAGGGGTCGTTTCTGTCCTTCCCGCTCACTTTCCCCTGTTTATCGCGATGTCTCGAGCGTCACGTGCTCATTTCGTCCGTGTTTCGTTTATTTTTTGTTCATTTCTGGCAGAGACACGAATGGAAGTTTTGATGAAAGTCCAGGTCGAAATGGTTTTCGAGGGGAATGTTTTTCCGTTTCTTTAAATACGCGTAAATGCCAGTTTTCATTGCCGTCCCCGTTAGAATTTTGCGTCTTCGTCCGCATTCGGTGTTTCCAGATTCTAAACGAGAACGGCAGATTCGTTTCGCAAAAAAAATTTACGGGAATGTAATTAATTCGACATATTCCCTATACGAGTAACCTAAACGTAGATCGGATTCTTTCTTATTACTTTGAATAGTAATTAACAAAAAACACTAACGGTTTGAACCTCTAAAACTTGATTTTTAGATCACTCGAAGAAGATATTTTCGATAGTAAACAGTTTTGAATAACTATGTTTTTCCAATAGCCATAGAAAAGGTTCCATTCGGCCATTTTAAGACTACCGGTTTCCAAAAAGATTTCTTGGATTACTACAGGTGATTTGAAATCTCCATAACTGGAATTATCTTTTTCTTCCTTAGAGGCTTGATTTATGCGCATTCGATGTTTTTAGCTTTCTATTTATGTTGGCAAAGGATAACATTAGGTCAATGGCAGTTTAACAAAAAATCTTCTAACCATCGGCTTTCTTTAACAATCCCGAGAATTTACTTTTTAGTTTTTCATCTCAGATGAAACCCAATTGACGCAAAATTTTCATGGCACAAATTTTAGCGAAATAATAGTCCAATAATAAGAGAAGAGTCAACGATTATACAGACTATCAGAAAGAGGAAGGCGAACTGGATTGGACATTATCTGAGGAAAGAGTGCATGATTAACGAAGTGCTAGAAGGAAAACTGGATGGAAAGAAAGAAAGAAGTAGAAAAAGGTTTCAGCTGATAAACGACTTGAAAGGGAAAGACATGAAGAAGACTGCGGAAAATAGGAGTATATGGAGAACCAAGTTTAACCATGAATAATCACGGACCTGTCTATGGACAGACTACCTACGATGACGATGAATAAGATGTACATACGTAACAAAATAATGCGCTGTACGCTGACTTACAAGCTATTACTTTCTGAAAGAAGACAAAGTACTAGATAAGGATTCCAGAATAAGCACTTAAGCATCTAAAATTGAAAAATTAAATACTCTCAAATTGCCATAGAATGAGATACCTAAGGTAAATACTAATTTTTTTCAATTGTAGATACTTCTGCAGTATGTTTTCAGCCGTAAGACGAATTCGGTAGTTCCATAGTGAGAAATGGTGAATGGCTCTTGTTAGATGGAGAGAAAACCTAGATTTTGGAAAAAACCATACCGACTTTCCCTAACAAAATACACCCAGGGCTGCCTTTAAAGCGGAGCAACTATTCGGAAAATATAACATTCATCGGCATCGCACTCTAGCTATTTTGTCAAATGTAATATAAGAGAATGCGATAAATTCTTCCCTGTTATTGTTTCCTTTATTCTTCTTGGAACGACATCCGGCGCTTCGAGTCAAATTCAATTAAATTCTGGAGGGAAAAGTAAAATGATTTTAAAACAAAAAATATTTTCAGGAAAAGCCGCCTCTAGAGAAGAGAGTGGAAAAAAACGACGACCGAACGCACAATCAGTTGGAAGGGAGAAAATCAGAAATAGACTTCTTCGTTTATTTTACATTGTTGATTTTTCCCCTTTCTGTTGACTTATGAGAAAATTTTCGATTGTTTCGAAGCGGAATCCAGAGAAAATATATTACATCACTGGGCAACTATCGACAAAAATCATTGTTTATCCATTACATTTTCCTGGCGTTGACAGGAGACACGAGAATTTTTTACGGGGATATAATGTAATACATCGTTTCCTTACAGCACTCCCTTCGTCTTTTACGAATTTGTGACGCCATTTACTTGCGAGTAGTACTGAATTTATGTTTGGGGAAATGGAAAAGGCGCTAGAAAAAAACGAAAGGATCAATTTGAGCTACTTCGCACAGATGTATACATGTGGTTTCACAAATATTAGCGTGTGATTCTATCACACTGACAAATTTTAATTTTCGCTAGGATAAGCGAGCTCGTTTGGCTCTGGGTAAACTAATTTCGTACTGTATAGAATTAGAGTCAAGGTTCAAATAAAAAATTCGTTTCGCTCCGTTTCCGCAAAAATCAATGTTGGTAACGGACGGTAATCGTACAGAGTACCTACTTGGAAGTGAAAGCACAGGGAAATAATTGCAGATATCCTTTGAGTTCATTGAACACTGTGCCTGAATTCTTCGGGCTATAATATGTATAGGTCTTCACAAAATATGTAATAAAAAAAAAGACGGAACGATTTCACGAATTAGCTCGAAAACTATCAAAATAAAGTTGACATTATTTTAATGCTAAACTTATATATTATTCGAACAAAATAATTTTCCTGCGAAGTTATTTTGATTGCTCTCCTTAGGGATCCATAGCATATCGGTTATATTTTATTTCAAGTTAATTCGAATTCGTGTCAAAATAACGAACCTAATGCAGCCGGTGAATAAAAAATATAAAGTTCGAACCGCCTATCGAGTGCATAGGAATTAGATTAAATTTGTATACATACAGCATAGCAATTGGCATTTCTGAATCTGAACGAAAGAGAGAACATTCACAAAGCCGGAACGAATTTTCCAGGCAACGAAAGACTTAATCAAGGCAGGGAAAGGAACCCCTGTGTTTCACGTACATCGATAGGTTCATGAATAATAAATTCAATCGTGATTTTTTTCAATTTATGCATTTTTACGATGTCAATACTGACACATGCATAATTCAATTGTCCTAGCCCTTGAAAAATGTTTTACCAGTCAATAGCAGGTTATACCTTTCATTTACATTTCCGTTTTTCTGTCACACACATCAGCGAAAATTTATCTCTTTGTTCCTCCCGAGTGTCGAGACACGCTCCGACAGAAGAAAATGAGACACTCGTAAGAGAAATTCGTCGCGGCATTTTATCCGAGGAAGTCGGAATCATGACTCTCTAAAAAAGCTATTTCTGCGCCAGCTTCTCTCTCTCTCTCTCTCCCTCTTTATTTTTTAGACCATTTTGCTCTTTCAATCCAGCGTAAGTTATCGCTATTTCTGACTTTCTGTCACTCTTTCAGCGATAGCTCCTTTTTAATAAAATTTTTCTGAGAATCCTTCCAATGAAAAATAGATTTTGGTTAATTTTTCCACGAAGCACTGTTCATATTTTCATTAGGAGGCGCTGATGTAAATCTTCGAAATATCAAACGCCCTTTTTACAATTTTATTTATGACAGAGGATGAGTTTACAAGCTACATAAGACCTAATAAACTTGTACAATTTAAAGGAAGTCGGCTCTCGATTTCCTAAGGAATAGGAAAAAATTCTACAACCTACATTGTCTGCGAAGCACGAGTACATAAAAACTAAGTATCTTTCCCTCCACTATAATTTAACGTAAAGTTCAAATCATTCGGAACGGCCTTATGAAAATGATCATGGTATTTTTAAGTAACGTAAGATGTAAACTTAGCAATGTTCCAAAATCTGTCTTCGCCTGATATCGATATATGAAAATCTCGACTACCTTATAATATTTAAGGCGCGTGTCATGCCGTAAAATAAAATTTTATGGTTAGTTACCACAGCGCCTTATAACACCGCATCTTGCTTTTCCTGCTTTGCATTTATGCGATAAACATACCGCCACCTCGCACGCCTGGACGAGCGAAGAGGTCTACACGGATGTTTTTCGGTTCGGGAGTGGGCGTCGTAACAAGCCCTTAAGAGTAGAAGCTAAACTATGTCCGGACATGAGAGAGAAGAGAGTACCAGCTGCGAAAGATGGGATACATACAGGAAAAACCCCTTTTCTCCATTCTCCCCATTCCATGCACGGGCTCTGTTGCTCTTCGCAGGGCTACCACGCCAACGACTTCTATTCTTTTTCGGCTCATTATAAAGTTACAGCATTTGTAGGTGCGTACGCTTTACTTCCTCATTCACTCCATACGTCCTATCATAAGTTATAAATCGCATCGGAACGCTTCTAAATGGAGCGATTAATACCAATGAATGTGGCTTTCTTTTTACTTTTTCGTATACATAGTACGTACGAGAAAAAATTATAATTTGAGATTTTACTGAATATGCACGTTTTAAGATGCTCCTAAAAAGTTGTTTTTTATAATTCCATCTGTCCATATTATGTCGTCTGTGCGAGACTTTAGTGCAGTGATTCCCAACGTGGGCGGTACCGCACCTCGGGGGCGTTAAGGAATTTTTTGGGGGGCGGTGGACATCAAGGAGGTTGCAGATGAGAATTTAAGAAACTGGCATTATGCATCGTAATAGTATGGTATAGATAGATTATGAGAGATCAAAACCGTTAATTGAAGACTGTAATTCAGTGAAACCTCTTTAATCTGTGTTCCTCTAATCCGGGATCTCCCGTGCTGTGGAACAAATCTTGGAGTTTTCCCCCAATACCGTCACTCTCACATCTGTGCGTTTAAATTAAAAATTCAAAAAATTGTTTCATACACATCATATAACAGATAAAACTACTTCTCAGATGAGGAAGGCGAAAACTCAAACCTAATACATTAAGAATAATGTCATGTATACTGAGTAAACGGCATTTTAAATGGTCCCCAATCGCCGCATATGGCGAACAGGCCATACTCAGGCATATTTTAGCATGATATATGGTTTACGAATACAATCAACCCCCGCTTTTCCTTGGTCCGCTTCACGACGATTCGATTTTACGTCGATTTCTCCATCAAACCAATAATTCAGTTTTAAGTCGCCGAATCTAGTTTTACGCCATTATGAAACATTGTGTACATTATGTAATAGTTTTTATATTTTTACGTATTAAAAATTTTTACGTTTTCTATTAATGTTAAGATAGGTTTGCACATATTTGTATCATTTCTATGTCACAAAAATAATAGGTTCCGCATTAAGTCGGAATCCGGTCTACGACGGTGGCCTGGAACCTAACCTGTCGTAAAACCGGGGGCTGACTGTAGTTTTTTGACTTTTTGAAATGACTGTACATACAGTCATTTCAAAATGTCTAGCGACACGCTCGGTCATGCCACGCATAGGCATAGAGCTGAATGTTCCGAGTATGTTGGTACCCACTGCTTGAGGGAAGCAGGAGAGGGGAATGATAGGGAGGGTGGAAGAGTGAGGAGGTGGGTTTCGAAGCCTGGGTAGGCTTGCAGGGAGAAACGAACGGAATCAGAGCCGGTGAGACAAACTCCATTCCACAGTGCGAAGGCATCCAATCCAACTCGGAAAAAAGGACTCTTAGTGGTTGCCTTCTTATACCAAGGGTAACAAGAAAACCTCCGAGAGAAGGAGGCGTGTAAACGGTTCGAAGTCCGCAGTGATGTCTTAAAATTAGATAGGGAAACAAATGAATATGCCGCGTCTAGACAGCACTTGCGGAAAAAATGCATTATTAATGCGAAATGCTAGGCTGCACTTCACTTCGGAATAAAACTTCAATAAGTCTATGGAATACGATTGAAATTAATCCAGGCATAGAGCTCAATGTCATAAACAACACTCTACAAGCATTACAATCAAAGATGATTATATAGTGTCTGATGACATCATAAATAAGCGATTTTTACGTCAAGCTACCGAGCTTTCCCTGACTAACACCGAGGCATAGTTCCTACGAGTCAAAGCGCATGTAAACAGTTTTTAATTTTACGAATGATATAATTGAGCGACTAAACGACTAGAATCCTGCGGATATGAGAAAGTTAGCGCCGATTTTTTAAATTGAAAACAAAGCAAATTTTTATAATGCCGACATGCAAACAGAACAGGCACCGCGTCAAATTATCAAACAATAGATTTACGCCGAAATTTCTTCAGAAGATAAGCAATTTTGTGATTAAAAATGTCAACGCCGATCGTTTGGGTAAATGAATTAGAGCCGAGTGCGGGCTTTGCTAACTGAAATTAGTTTTTTCGATATGGTGCGCTTGAACTCCATAAAGTCAAAGAGAAAATTGAATTCGTGCACGCGAACGATCGAATGTTAATTTAACCGGTGGTACCAAACATGTGAACGATTCTCCGCGTAAAGCCGCAATCTCTATCGCTTTACAGACATACATGTGTGTTTTCTTGGTTCTTAACAAGTGGTCGGGAATATTAGGAACGATGATATGTGCTTCTGAGGGGCAGCCAATAGTATGTATTGGTCGCTTGGAACGATCCACAAGGACAGTTG
The DNA here is from genome assembly GCA_036926305.1 of Uropetala carovei. Lineage (NCBI taxonomy): Eukaryota > Metazoa > Arthropoda > Insecta > Odonata > Petaluridae > Uropetala > Uropetala carovei. The sequence goes on from JAXCHB010000035.1 coordinate 5,387,302, forward strand.
GGATCAAACATGAGGGGGCGCGCGTGGAGCGGAACGGGTGAGGGTAAATCTGAGAGAATAAGGGAAAAGAAATAAAAATACCTTTAAAAAAAAGGGTAGTTAAAAGAGTAATTCACATATCGAGTGAATTGAAGTCGCCCCCTTGTTGCATTTGAAGTGAAGTACAATTAAAACTGAGAAGAGACAGCGCCGACTATATAAGGGAAAGCGATAGAGGCACTATAGACTTTCTATGTATGTATGTATAAGTTTTGAGGCATTGGCGTAACTGTAAGATATCTCCTCCACGCATAAATGCAATCGATCCCCTGCAAAATTTATTTCCCTGTTGAAGTTAGGATTTTATCTATCCCATTCTGTTTGTTTGTTACTTTTTTAAATACTGTGTTTCGAAACTTTTTGGAACCGTGAAAGAAGTGGAAGTAATATATTTATGGTGTATTAAAAATCCGATATAATTATTGTATGAATTAGCTCGTACGTATAATCAGACAATAAACAGCAACTATATTGTAAAAATATGCACGCAGTAACGACTGCTAAACGTAGAAGCCATTTAAAAATATTACTTCGGCGTTCTTTGGCATATAACTTGTGGTTTAGGAAAAGGTAAATGGATCTGAAATTCAAGTTTGAGTAAAGAGAAGTCGGGGTCCGTGCACGTGTACGGGCAACCGCTTCTAAGGTAGGATACCAAGATCCGTACACGTTTGCTGGTAAAAGGTTTATATGGTTTAGCGCCAAACAGAATTCAACACACTAGTCGCAAAAAAAAAACTTCGAAACAAGTATACCCAAGCATAAGCCTGATTACTGCCTAGTATTCATAACAACGCATAAATGGCAGAATTTGCTGTTCCACTTCAAAATCTCCCCGTCCCATAGGAACGACGCTAAAGTACTTAAACGAACGCTTTATTTAAAAGATCGATTTTCCACGAAGAGCTATTTTTGGATGAACGGATTCCGCACTCTTAAACGTAATGAGGCGGAGTTTATGGAGATGAAATTGTTCGCACCATATCGTTTTCTTTTCGCCCTTCTCTTCGTTTCGATTTTTTCTTAATTCCACGGCGCCGAAAGAAATGAAAAAGGCACCTATAAGATTTTTAATATTGGACGAATACGATTCCCTTGGCTGTCCTCTGAACCCGAGTTTACACTCGAATTAAGGAGATTCGTAGTCTTTTCATTATGCCTAGCGTTTAGAATGGAAATCAGATTCTGGTTTAATCATCACCTCTAATGCGTATTAGCTCGGTCGGTGTTAGCTATGTAATTTATGTTTCTTCCCAAATCCATTAAATGGCCGAGAAATTACAATAAGTAGTCCCTTGTGCAACGAATGGGTTTATTTTCTTGGAAGAGGACTTGTTAGACAAGCGGTCGGCGTCCTTTCAGTGTAAAAGACCCATTTCTAACGCGTTTTGTTTTATAAACGCGGTTATGATTACGGCCTGTCACTCAGACAATATATCAAATAAACGGTAAGAAATAGAAGACTAAAATTTTCCATTTATTACGATCTCAAAGAATGTTTTTGGGGAAATGAGTAGGCGGCAGAGGATGTCTTCAAAATTTTAAAATTAAGATTTTGAGTAAATGGTTCTAGGTAGAAAGGTAAAAATTTTCTCGATTTGTGCGATCTTTAATGCCATCAACAAGACTGTACAATAAATGTTTTTGGAAAATCGGTAGGCGGCTTCAAAACTTTCTAATTAAGATTCTGAGAAAATGGTTATAGATATAAAGTTAAAATCTCTTAAATAATTATTGAATAAAACACTTTGTCATTCAATTATAGTATCAAACTTATAAAGAATTTTATGATTAAATATTCTAAATAAATCTCAATAAATAAAACGTGCTTTTTCATACATAAGAAGCTTCCATTTTTTTTGTTTTTTGTCTCATTCTAAAATACTTGGGAGCCGCACAGTGACAACCTGTACGACCTTTTCTTTCTTTTTATAGAGCTTCGAGTGATTGCAATTAGCATGTTTCATGACAAATAAAGGTTAGGGAGCTTAGCTAACTTCTAAAGAGGCGCAAATATATGCTTTAGGAGCCATATGAGGCTCCGGAGCCGCAGGTTGCCGACCTGTGTGTTAGGCAAACCACCTTATGGAAAAAATCACGCGCTCGTGTAGGCTACGAGCTTTATGACGTCACATAATACCTAACGCGCGGTGCACCTCCTATTCAGGGCCGTGTACAATAACATTTCGTATATATGTGTGTGTGTGTTGGACAATTAAATGCCACATCTAATTAACACTGTGTTTACATTCAAATCCGCGTTGCATTCATTACCTGGCGTACAAAAGTTGCTATTCAAAAACAAAAAAGATTTCAAAGATATTTAAAACCAAATATCGACTCGCGTCTTGCATTTAGGTTATCCTTCGTTCACAAAAACATTACAAATCATATATCATCCCCCGGTAATGTCCCTATTAAACTCTATGAACTCATGGGATTATGTTTCTGGAAATTCGTAAATAAGCCCTCCATTGTTGCGACTTAAAAACGGGTCTAGTTCAATAGTGAATTCCTTATAGCTAAAATAAATTGACACGGTGGGGATCTCCAATGGCCTTAAAAAGCGTGGCGAAAACCAGAGGCATTTTTGTTTAAGAAATTACTACCCTTGAATGTCAATGATGACGGCTGATTTGTAGCTGAAATGCGCAGCTGGTCCTAATCGTCTTTTTACGGTTATTAAAGATACCTATTATGACAACGGGCCTTAACTTTTTGTTGCGCATGCATTCATAACACATCAGCGTTACTGATGTAAAACTTTCAATAATTTCACCAATAAAACAGCAATCTTCCGCGATTTTATCTCCATCCCTGCAACCCTGATTTCCATTCATCGTTCATATTAATCTATTTGAATAAAACTACACAAAGACTTTTACAATTTCCATTACAGGAAGTGATAAAATTGCGGGATTATGCCATGATGGGAACTGTAAAATACTTTGTTTTACAAAATTTGTATTTTTATACAAATAAATTGGCATATAATGGAGTTACGCCAAGTATTTCCGTGTATTATCGATTACGTATACCCATTCCTTTCTATTCCTCCTCTCCCTATCTCCCACCCCTCCCCCACATCCACTCGAACATATGCATCCACCTCCCTCACTCAGTTTTCTTCCCCTCTCTACTTCCCACGCATTTTTTCTCAAATGTCCGCAGTCGAGTGATCCTCACCGACCCGATCCAAAAGAACGGAAACAAGTGGAAGGCACTCAGGGGCGTTTGAATCAGCTTCGCCTCCGCAGTTCCGTCCATTTCATCGAAGGCCAAATTCATCCTCCATCGACGTCTAGCGAATAATTCTCGGAATGTGCCGCTTCGGATCAATTCCGCGTCGTTTCTGTTTCAAATCGATCGCATCGCGATCGTATCGGCGAAAAAAAAAAACGTACGAATTATGAGGATTGGTGCTAGGAGTCGCCAAAAGCATTAAATCCATCTGTTGCTGAACGAGTTCTGTATTTTCTGTTCTACAGTCATAAAATAATCGTGAAGAGCTTTTTTTATTTAGCCAGTTATGGCTACGAATTCAAAATAGAATTATCAAGATCGTGTTACGTCGGAAAAAATTGAAGAACAAGCACTTTAAAAAATACTTGTCTCAGGTATCCCCAACAGCCACAACAAGGTTATACAAATTACAGATACATTGAAACTTCGAAATGTCATTTTAATATAAATTTATACAAACGGGAATAATATTTTTTTCGACTCATCGGAAATTCGAGTTATAGAGGATACAGAGTTATTTAAGTTAGACTGTGTGTGGTATTGGTCGTAAAAATTGAATTTAAGAGATCAAGTGTAACGCTGCGTATGTGTATTTCCTTTTCATTTTGAGTGCATGTGTGTCTGTACACCTATCAGGTTTCTATAGCTGTCACAGACATGCATAAGAGTGACTAGGTCCACAGAGTGAAAAAATTAGAGCGAATTCTCCCAATCAGATATAATTCACACTCTCTCATATAGGTATTTAAAAGGGTCTTGCTAAGTTAGAGAGGCTCGGGAAAGCAGTTACGGATTCGATTAAAGACTTTACGATGAAAATACGAGTTAATGGATAGTTGCGATAAGACACGGGAAAATGACGTGCTTGGGATCATTCCATAAGTTCATTTTGACAGTTTTAATGATGGTTAGCTTGCCTGGCTGTCAACGCTAGGGGTACGGGTTCGAATATTGCCGCGGGCCTCGGCGCATATGCTAGTCTTTGCTAACGCTGAATTACTTATTATAAAAGGCAACAAAGTGCTGTTTATAATCAACGTAGGAATGAATAAATAGTAACGAAATGCAAAATCAAAGAAGCAAAGATATTATGCACTTTACTGGTAATTGGAAATCGTTTCACGGGTATTCAAATTCCATATTTATTCAAATGAACCGAGACTGAAAGATTTTAATAATAATTTACTTTATATCAAAATGTGACAAAAAGAGGCCGCACGGTTCGTGTGATATTACTCAATAATCTCACTCGTGCGCATCTCCTCAAGAGTAAGTTATTTCCACTGTGGCTTATAATTAAATAAAAATTTTCGTTAACTCTTAAAGGTTATGAACGACATTTTTGTTTGCTAATTAAGTTTAAACCCACTAAATCCAGCATCAAAACTTGATTTTCTGTTTATCCGTTTCTGAAAGTCTAAAAGGAATAAAATATCGCCCATGGAATTTGTGCCCATCTCGTTGCACACAGTCGTGAAATTTAACAGGTAATTAAATATGCAGAATGTGTACATCGCACACAATATTAATGTAGGGAATCAATTTGCGTTCAACGAAAATAATATCTGTTGAACGACTGCAATATCTTCATTTATCTACTAAATGTTGAGTGCTTGGGAAGGATTCATAAATTCGGTTGCGATGGCGGTAGAATGTGGTAATGGTGTATGTCAAAGGTAAAAAAATAGGCGCGCTAACAATGATAAAAATAAACGACAGCAATTTCTATTAGCCATTCTTAGCGTTTCCGGTAAAATAATGGAACGGTTGCGCTAAATTAATGAGACGTTGTTTGCAAACAGGATTACCTTAGTAAAATATTTGAAATAGAATATTTTTGAGTTATCATCTGACCTACAAACGGATGTGACTGAAACTTTTTCCTAATTTCACGTTGTTTTCACTGAAAAATCTAAGAAATTAAAAAAAACACTTCTGATCTGCTAAGATTCTGATTCTTAAATTATCATCGAAGCGATAGTTATTGTATTATCTTTGCTACCACCAATTAAAAAAACGTGCGTCTTTTTTAAAAATTCTCTATCGAACATAAACCGAGAAAATTTTGTTTCAAAAGAGAAAAAATTCAGTGTTTTCCGGTTCGTTTTAAAATAGGTTACCCGACAAATGATTTTCATTTTCCTACTATTCAAAAACATATCACGGCAGATTGTCCGGAAAAATACCACACGGAAAAGGATAATCGAATACCAAAAATTTAATCTTCGAATTATTTTTGAACTGAAACAAAATATTCTAAAATACTACGTGTTTGGATCATCTCGAGATAATTCTCAGTCGAATTCTAAATTGAGCCCATTGCTGAGGTTTATAAGAACGAACCAGTTAAAAAAATCTTCCTCTCTCGCATAGCTTGGGAACAGAATGAGATATAAAATATTTTTTAAACATTCATTCTCTCTCGTCCGGAACAAAACAGCCAAAAAAAAGAGAGCGGGCGATAAAAAAACGAGAATGATCGAGATGAAAAAAAATATAGCGAGCGATTTCGTGCCATCGTCGCATCCCGCATTCATCGCGAAGGAGGGCGATACCCGGTCGAACATTCTCCGAAGAAAGCATTTTCATGTATTTTATAAACCAGCAATCCACACGCAGAAATCCGTTCCGCGGTCGTAATTGAGAACGTGCTTTTTTCGTATTTTTAACACGCTTGCCCTTTCTGGAAACGATTTTTTTTAACAACTCGAGTGTTCTCCCTCGTTTTTTTTTTTATTCATTTTCGTTTCGCGTGAAAATAAACGAGACGCGAAATCCGAACTCTCTTTAAATTCCGTAATTAGGTCGCGCCCGCTCTCACAACGGCCTAGTTCGCTCAATTAACTAAATTGACCTGCTCACCCGAAGCGGAGTGTCGCGCCCTGTATTTTTTTTTAAGTTCTATATGTATTCACTCTTCTGGACCCCCCCCCCCTTTTTTTTTTTACAGAATTTCGGTCCCAAAAATAGGACGAATTGTGTAGGCAAAAAAAAGGAGAATGAGTCACGGTCTCCGACTTCATTACCACGCAAAATTCCCTCCCCCTACCTCATCCGGAGTAATTAGCGTCGTACGTCGCTTTTGGATGTCATTAAAATCAAACCGATTCAATCAAAATGGAGGTTTCTCTTCTCCCCCCCCCTCCCCCCCGCTCCCCTCCCCACTCTCTCTCTCTCAGGGAGAATGGGGGGAACGTTGTTTGCGGTCTTCCCTACCGCCTGCTTCCCTTTCCACGCGCTTTAACCCACTTTTTGACTGTCATTAACTTGCGGTTCTTTTGACTGGCGCAATGACACGGTAGCGACCCCGTCGAGGGACGGCGGAAAGGGGAAGAGATTAAAGATGGGTAGGGATGAGAGGAGAGGGACTGGGGAGTGGGAGGAAAAAGAAAGAGAGGTCGAAAGTGAGAGGGAGAAAGGGCGGTAGAGGAAGTGAAAGGGAGTGGGAGGATGCAATGGAGCGAGAGATCGGTGAAGAAGAGAGGAAGGAGATAGAGAAAAGGCAGAGATGGGAAGAGAAGGATAGAGAAGGAGAAAAGCATAGAGGAAAGAAGGATAGTTGGGGAGGGATAGAGAGAGAGAGAGAGGGATAGAGAGAGAGAGGAATAGAGAGAGAGGGATAGAGAGAGATAGAGAGAGAGAGAGGGATAGAGAGAGAGAGGAATAGAGAGAGAGGGATAGAGAGAGATAGAGAGACAGGAGGGATAGAGAGGAAAATAAGGATAGAGGGGAAGGTAAGGATAGAGGAAGAAAGGGATAGAGGAATAGATAGAGAGGAAGGGAGGGTAGAAAGGATGAGAGGGGTGGAGAGAATGAGACAGGGAGGGATAGAAAGAGAAAATAGAAGAGGTACAGATGGACAGAGAAGAAGAGAGGAATAAAGAGTAAGAGGGGGATAGAGAGGAAGAGAAGGATGGGGAAGAGAGGGGTAGATGGCAAGATAAGAGAAACAGAGAAGATGAGAGAGAGGAAGAAAAATAAGAGATAGGGAAAGACAGGAAAAGAGAATGGGAGGGGGATGAAGAAAGAGAAGAAGGAAGATTAAGAAACAGGGAGAAAAACAATGAAAATTTGATAACGGGAGAGGAATAAAAAAGAGTGAACGGAGAAATGAGAGATAGAATAACAGAAGCAAGTGTAGAGTGATTTGGCTAGTAATATATCTAGTTATGGATATAGAGAGAGGGGGAGAGAGATGGAGAGAGAATATGAGATGGGGACTAAGAGACGAAAGTAGAAAGAGATTGATAGAAAGGTGGAAAGTGGGATGTAAAAATAAGAAAAATAAATATGAAGGAATGTGAAGAAAGAAAGAGGAGAGAGGGTGTAAAGATAAATGGAGAGAGAGATGGATGAGAAGTGATGGGGGAGAGAGAGAATGATCGATGAATTTTAGGAGAATATTTAGGGAAAAAGGTATAATAGGAGGGGAGGTGTTCCTACGGAAAACCTACCTCACGGTTTCATTTTACGTGGCCTCTTCCAGAAACGGATGTGCAGTGCAAAACGAAGGATGTGTGCGGTGTATACAATTGATTAGGAAAGAAAGATAGATAGATAGATAGATAAATAGATAGTTGTCTTTATTTTCAGGGCGAAATTGAGACCATAAGGTTCCATCTTCCCTTGAACTTATGCGTAGGAAGTGAAAGAAGCATAGAGTGTGGGTGAGACACGTTTTTGGAGGGATAGTGACACAGAGGAGAGGGACGATAGCAAAAGAAACTCTGGAGAGAGCGTGAATAGAGAGTTAGAGAGACAGATGAATGCATGTTATATAGTCCTCTTTAAACTCTACTCCTAGAAAGAGTACGGGAGAGAGAGAGACTGGGTCAAGTGAGAGAGCTACAAGTCGCGACCGACGCCAGGGAAAAGCGGGATCGGAAAACGTTCAGAGGTCAAACAACTTTTGAGTGCCATAGGTCCGTAAATCCGAACCCCTGTGACAGCGTAAGAACGGATACGTAGCATACTCTTGTTTCGGATTCCTTTTTTTTTTCGTGAAGTAGGAAAAATAGGATGCCTAACTTCGGAAGGAAAAAGAAATATTTTATTTTTCGTATCCCTACTTCCATACTTTTCTATGTCGAGCGAAGTTTTTTTTATGTATTTTTTTATTCTAATCCATATCTGTCCTCGAAAAGAACTAAAGAATACTTCTACGCGTTCATGTTTCACGGAAGCCGTAAGTTCCGGGAAATTCAAAGTTTGATGACGCAGATTTTAGATTCCATTGCTGGAGATCAGCGTGCAGTTCATATTCCTACCAAAATAAAAAAATTTTGCCCATGTTGAATTGCATGAATGCTTGGAACTGAAGTATTGGGGAAATTTCCATTAGTTGAAAAATCTCTTGTATAGTCTAGAAATAAGTTATCGAAGTAAATAAAATCCATATGGCCAAACCTTAGGTAACTCTCGAATTTGATTTAAAACGTGGCTAAAAAAAAGGCAAAAAAGGTTACAAAGAAGCCTTAATCAGTGACGATTCACCTAATGTAGGCTATAGTTTTCTTTTTTAAGAATATAAGATCTGCGAATCGCTATTCATGTTGTTTTCCCAAAGTTATACATAGCCATTAGAGCTGCACGGTTTATTAACTGGATTCCAGCCGTAAGGTTAGCTCAGTAATTCTCTTTTGAACTCTCCTAGTTATTTATAGGATTGTGGGAAAACTCTCTTAGAAAGTTATCATAGAAATTATGAATGAAGTTCTCAAAGGCTAAAAAGTAACGCCATAAACTAGTCACTTAAATGTACGCTTACTGTACGAAAGTTTTAGCGTAAAAGTAGACGTTGACAGTCTTTGCATGTAGTTTTCACCATTAGTTGGAAATGTGGGTTATCGTTACTAGTGTATCACATTATTTTATAGTTTCATGATCTTTGTCATGCAAATTATTTAATGACCTTATTTATTATTATTTAATGTATTTTAATAGGTTGGTTGTGTCTGAACTTCGTGTACGTGAAAGATATTTCCATACACTCTGGACAATTTGCTGTACAACTAAGTTACAATGGTGTCCGGATGGAAAAATCCCTTAAAGTACAATACATAGTTACAAAGTTTTGGTTACGGAAAACTGGATAAAAATTATTTACGTCAAATGTTCTTGATAAACATACCCTCAAAGAGAAACTTCACGGAAATTAGGCTTTTCGTGGGTAAATGTTTGCAACGCTTAAAGCGCAATTCAATTATACTTCGACATCAAATTTCCTGCCAGGAACCGTGCAGCCATAAAGCAAACAAATAACTGTTTCCGCTAAAACTGAAAATAGGACAAAAAAGACCCGCTGAAATTTGAAGCAATGAGTTCATTTAAGGACTTATACTTACCAACCCTTATATGTAACGTTGTTATAAGAGACGATACCCTAAAACCTATCTATAATGTAATCTCACTCTCTCTCTGAATCTTTTTTACCGTCAAATGACTACTGAGTTAAAATTGAAGAATGAGGAAATCGCTTATTACCCGAAAAATTTTCATTCTTTTGCGATCAAACGTTCAGTAAATACTTTTCGGAGTGATTTTTATACCTATTAAGCTGCTTACAGTCGACACCGCAGTCATGAGTTCGATTCCCGGAGAGTTTATTTTATTCATTTGATTAACACGGGGTTTAGTTTAGCACAATCATTCGCATGTTAGAATTACTTACATTAGAACCATTGCTCGAGACATGAAACAACGAACGCCTAAAACAAATACATATTGTTGTTGCTTGCCATCGATTTTTAAACACGCGTCGAATCGATCGACGGATTAGTTTTTAACGAGAAAATTTGAAGTATTTTCCCATTAAAATGTTTCGTCGCCGATGTGAATTGCATTGCTGCCGGTTTCGTGTAATTGGGCACGATTGACTTGGATTAGAGTTTTGGAACCGGGAATTCCCGTTCCCTGTTCCCGGGAATTTACTCGACATTTATTATTCTCGTTTCCCGGGAAAAATGTTAACGATTCCCGGGAACTGTTCCTTTGAATTATAGTAACTGAGTTTTTATGAGTTTGAGATTAAGGATCCGCTTGGGTCTATCGTCATTCATTCAATTTCAACGGAAAACTAATACAATGTCAAAATATCTTCTTCTCGCGTCCGTGAACGTTGTCAGTAAACAAAAAGTCCAAAAAGTAATGGTTGCATTTTGCATGAATCTGAAACTAGGTCCTAGTATTCTTCTTCCTTCCATCCTCTCACTCTACCCCTAATCGACAAAATAGCTCCTTTGACCACGTGAATTACAAATACATCCTATATATTATATTATAGTGACCTCCCTTTCAAAAACCGGGCGTAATGTAACAACAGACAGTTATTATACATCTGTGGAACTCGCAGAAGAACTTTACAGTGATTATGGGCTAACTCTTGTAGGTACGATGCAAGTAAATCGAAAACATATCCCTGAGGAACTGAAACATTCTAATGGGAGAAATGTTTATTCCAGTCGATTTGCATTCACAGATCCTGCCAGTGGAAAGCCTCCGGTTACTCTTGTTTCTTATATAACACGGGAAAAACCGAAAATAAATTTAATTTTGCTATCCACTCAACACGCAGATGCTGCCGTTACTAATGACGAAAATAAAAAAAACAGATATTACCTATTTCTATAATAGTACGAAAGGCGGAGTAGATACTATTGATCAAATGGCTAGGAAACACGCAACAAAAAGGCCCGCGAGGAGATGGCCCCTATCCATATTCTTTACACTTGTGGATATAGCAGCTATCAACGATTATTCCCTTTTCACGCAAAACTTTCCGCAGTGGAATGAAAAGAAGAAAAACAGGCGACGTTTGTATTTGCAGGAACTTGGATTAGAGCTTTTTGATGCCACAAGTAGAAATCAGGTCAAAAAATATTTCTGGACTGCAAATAAATATTGTCGTTGCTATGGAAGGCCTGTTAGAAAGAAGCATTGCTCAAAAAGATGAAAGGGAATCAGTTCAACAGAAGGCGGGGAAGGGAAGGTGTCACGTTTGCTCCAAAGCGGCCAATTCCAAGAGTGAAAAATACAAATTAGCAAAAACTACTGAAACTTGCTCAAAATGCAACAAATATGTATGTGGAAAGCATAGTATAAAAACAAATACCTGTAACAACTGTAACAAAACATCATCTGAAGATTCCGAGTAAAAATACAAAAATGTAATAGTAGAATTTACAGGGGACTTTTTTTAGAACGTTTTTGTCAAGACATTTCTCATCAATATTTTTATAAATGAGTTAAATACTGCTAATTTGTTTGTTAATTGCTTAATTATTAATGTAATTTAACATTATATTCCACTGTAACAAGATTGTAAGTAATAAACATTGAAAAAATAATAATAATTGCGTGGACAATTTTTATCCCCCCTCAGGCAGCGACGTTACCAAAAATACCTTGGGCTTCCTAGGGTTAATGTGCTACGGTCATCCACGTGTTAATCAAATTGAGAAAATAACGATCCTACAATCGAACCCATGATTACAATGTTGACGGTGAACAGCTAAAAATTTTAAATGGGCAAGGCTAAGTAAATCCTGAAAGTATGAGTAGATTGGTATTATCATAAAGCCCCTGGATCTTATGCCGCCGGTGGTGCTCTGATCATTACACTTGATACATGACGCATAACCAGGGTTGCCAACCGTCCGTAAATTTACGGACTGTCCGTAAATAATGATCTAAAATTGGACGTGTCCGTAAAGTCCGTAAAAATATTTAGATGTCCGTAAAAATACTACAGCATTTTCAGAGGTGTAAAGAGTATACATATAGGTATACATTTCATATCCTTAATTAGCTGAATGCCATTGTGGCTCCAAATGTGACTCATTTTTGAAGAATTGCTTACACGTAACTGCAGAAGTGGAGCGCGTTTTCTCAGCCGTTAAACTCATAAAAACAAATATAAGAAATAAACTGTCCACGCCAATGCTGGAAGGATTATTGACTGTCAAAAGTGGACATGGAAAAACTACTACAGAAATGGTTGAAGGTGTGGCTGCTTCAATGTGGGAGCATAAATTGGACAATTTAGAAGATGCTGACGTGGATGACGAAATATTCAGAGGCTAGAATTGCGACAAACCGAGCTATGAGGAAGAAAAAACGAGAGATTTGAGGGACACGAGCGGAAAAAATGCAAAATACAAGTAAGTACATTAAACTATAGTCTGTTTCACACTTATTATTTAGTATCAGAAAGGTCTTGGTATTACATAAAGATGTGTCCGTAAAAAAAGATTGGTTGTCCGTAATTTTTTCCCATACTGTCCGTAAAAATAATTTTATGCGGTTGGTAACCCTGCGCATAACCAAGCAAACTATATATGGGGATGATATATATATATATATATATATATATATGTCTGTGTGTGTACACTGGAATTTACAGCCCTAATATAACTCAAAGGGATATATACGCAGATATCTACCCTCCGCACGTCCCTTCAAGTTATTATAGGGCTGCCCGTTCCCAAAGGTTCAGGGAGTGTAGGAACGGACTGATTTGTAAGCAGGATATCGTTTGCATCATTACTGTCTCGTACAATAACGTGAAATTATGCTGTAGGTGGCGATGGTGGATATGGTGATTTAGTAGGGAAGGAGAGAGAGAGAGGGAGAGATGAAGGACCCTTCCGCCATTACTCCCTCCGACTCTCCATCCATCCTCGTATCCATCAAAGATCGAATCGGCATTTAACGCCGAGAAAGGATAACGAGCGCGTGATAAACGTATTTTGTTTCCGAGGCTTTGGTTCGGATATTTACGAAATTATACAAGGAAGTACCTCGGAAATATTTTGCCGATGCTCTCCTCGAAACGCAATATAAATATAGAAGTCTGTCTGTCCCCCTGTCTCTCTCACTTTCCATTGCAGTCTCACGCAAGAACACGGCGTTACCTTAATTCATTAAACCGAAATCTTTTTTTGTCCGCATGTGACGATCTAATTCAAACGTAAAAAAAAGTTAAATAGAAGAGGGAACCTTTTGGTCTCAATTTCGCCCTGATAATAAAGACGTAGATCTATCTATCTATCTCTTAGCTAGCAGAGTGGTAAACGTGTCTGGGTTTCCATACTAGGGTCCTGAGTTTGACCAATGCAGTAGATATTATCAAATGCTTTCACGTGATTTTTATCGCATATCCAAAATAAATAAATGCATAATGTCGCAAAAACGTTTTCAAGAGAATAAATAATTCTTTCGCCCTTGAAGTTGAAGATTAGAACTTTTAGCGTTTAGAACTTTTAAGCTCGAAACGAATACTCGGTCTTGTTTATAAGGAAATAGAAAAACGTAAATGTCTGTACTATTCTATCGACGAAACTTTAATTCAACGCACAGAAATGCATGGAAATTAATAACTTTGTAAATAGAGAGATTTTGAATTATGCGCCCAGTTTCGCAACTATAGTTGGATCAGTGTCAATAGTTTGTTTTTTCCACATCGATGCAATGCAGGAAAATGTGCCTTTTGTGTGTGAATGTGTAAATGAGGTAAAAGAAGCAAGGGAGAAAGGTCAGTCAAAGATCTCGAGAATTAAAAAAGAATCATCGATTATCAATGAAGTAGAGTAAATTTTAGCCATCGCCGTCTCAAACGCCCCCTCTTCCACTTCCGATTTCTACATGAGGGAGCGAACAATAGTGACGTCAACGCCAGACCGGGACATCCGAAGCAGTGGGAGGAAAAGAAATGGAATCGGGAGAGGAGAGGAAGTTCGTTGCCTCCAGGAGACAAAAATCTTATTTCCGGAGTCTGTAAGAGGAAGAAACTAATACTTTCGGTTTATTTTTTACACAAATTGGACGGAAAAGTAATATGATCACGGCAACATGTGCTCACAGAACAAATATTTGGAGTATTTATCATGCCGTAACATTAATGTATGAATCGACAAGAAATGGTAGCAGTTCTTTATCCCATAAAATATTCAAAAACGTAGTTAAGAAAAGTGAAATGAACTGTGTATCATATCGTTCGGAATTGAATTATCAAATTCAAATGAAGAACACTGTCGAAAATTGAAATTTTAGAAAAAAATATTTTTTTGTTATAATCCATCTCATAATCTTACATCGCGAATATCTTGCACGATTATCATTGCTAAACATGGAATATTTGTGAATGTTTATCGAAAATTTCCGTTTCCTAGAAAAAAAGAAGTTTTTCTGTATCTTTTTACTTTCTCCATACATAGGATGGGGAAAGTATTGTGATCACGAAAAAAATCGACTTCGAGATTTCAACGGAAATACACGTTTTGAGGTCCCTAGAACACGTTTAGACTATTTTCGGAATGATGTGTGTGTGTGTGTGTGGATGTATGTGATTGTGGGCGCTCTAACTCAAAAAGTATATATAACACTTTAGCATGAGCACAAAGAACTGATTAGTTTTTGGACAATACCGGTTAACCGGAAGTCGAGGTTTATTCGAAACCCGATTCGGTTTTTGCGATACTTCTCCGATAATACGTCATTATTGTATACATTGACCATTACAAAAAATTTAGAAAATATAATTTTCTACATCTTTTATTTCAAACAATTTTCCATAGCAGTTACTGTTTAGGAATTATTTATAAATCATCGGTTTTCTCGGTTTCCATCAAATATCTCCTTAAAAACGTCGTTATTGGTAATCTTCGTGAGGACCAAAGTTGTAGAGAATAATATTTCTTCCAAGTTTTGTTTGAAATAAATTTTCGTAGAACCATCCATTTCGGAGATATTTTGCTTATTCGTAAATTTCCAGTATACAGCGCCACCACCATGTAGCGGTGAATTTTGTAAACATATTCAAAATATACCTAATTTACGGCAGTAAGGACGACTGTATTCTTTTACGATACGAAATAATAATTTTGCCTCATAATGCTATCCATAATAATTTAAATGTCTATACCCCAAATACGGAGAAAGGCATGTGTTGGCCACATCAGATTTTTTGTTGTTATTTTGCCTGTTTCATATGTTCATCGCTAATATGTTATATTCTTTTGTTGGTTTGTCATATTTTTGACGTGTTAATTCCTTGTTCAAGTCTACTGTAATTGGCTCTGTACTGTAGGTGGATTCCTTAATAATAAATAAATAAGTAAATAAGTAGACAGCCTAGACCATTTTCTTCAAATTGCAGACAGTACTAATGACCACTGAACCAGGCAGTAAATTGTGGTTTTTTCAAAACAAATTTTTGACAGACGGACAAACCGAGAGACCCTGCACACCGAGACTGGATACTGAATCGATTGACGAAATAACGAAGTCTCTAAACTGCTTCCGTTTAGGATTTAGCGCGTCGGGCAGAGACAGACGGGCAAAAGAAAACGTTCACGACGAGATAGAATACTAAACCGATTGGCAAAAAATAAGTAAATCTCTATCTGCTTTCGATTAGGATGAATTAGACAGACATGTACAGACCAAACGCGTAAGCGGATTTTTTTTTAAATCTCTGACAAAAGACGCCGTTGAAAATAATTAAAACGAAAGAAAGAGACGGAGGAGAGAAAGGTCGGGACGTTTTTTTTCCGATTCAAAAACTGCTGGATATTGTCATTTTTCGGGCAGCATGGGACCTTAGGAAGCGGACGTGATCGATCGCTCGGGCAAAAGAAAAAAAAAATATATATATATATGTATATACACTATATACTTCTCCCTCGATGCGCACCTACGCTTCCTCCGGAGCATAAAATAATTTCTCCATAATTGCCGAGAAATATGCGTTCTTTCGCAGGAGAGGGGAAAGAGAGCGGGGTTTAAAAAAAGACGAACGGTGAGCGTTTATTTTTTCTGTCACGGGTCGTATCTTTCGATGATCCCTTGAGGACGAAAAAATAAATAAATAAATAAAAAGGAAGACGACGATGAGGATTTTCGGGTCGTCGATTTTTTTGCAAACGGAAGGATGAGGAGTAGGAGGAAAAAATAAAGAGAGAGAGAAAGCGAGAAATGGAGAATTTTGATAGAGACGTAAGAAGAGAAATATTGAAATGGGTAAAAACTTTCAAAAGCGAATACTTCTTTTCTAATGAGGATTTCGCTACAAAGTTAATGGTTCTAAGCCCCGAGCTGATTCCAACGACAAAACTTAGCAAATCTTCGTTTTTAAATGCGTGTTTTTTAGTTTTGTTTGTTATTTTATCAATTTAAAGTTTATCTTTACTTTTTAACGGAGCTAAGCTACAGGAATGCCATTGAATATATGTGTGTGTGTGTCAGTCTGTGTGAGTGCGTGCGTGTGTGTGTGTACACACACACATTATATAGGTATATCTTCATTTTTCACAGCTAATTGGTCCTTTTGTATAACATTTTTTTAAAATATTCCTCCTCCAGAACATATTTATTACAGCGTTTTATTTTAAAGAGAAATAATAGGAAAACGAGGCAGCAGGAGAAGGAAAACATTTATAAATACGTAGCGAGAGGAAGAAAATGGATATAGAAAGGAAGATTAACAAAAGAAATAAGGGGATATGGTATGAAAACATTGAATGGACTGGAGCAGAACGGTGGTCAGAGAGATAAATGGATGAAGGCAGAACAGAAGAGACTGAGGAAAAAGCTAAGTTTAGGGAAACGAATGAGGAAATTAATGGAAACTTAACGAGAAAGAGAGTGAAAGTGGAGATATAATGATAAAAAACGAGATGAGTCTAAAGAGATATAGCTAGTTATATAGTTAGTTAGTTGGAGAGACGGAAAGGGAGAGCAGGAGTGAAAACCAGAAAGAAGCATTGACAGAAAAGTGAAGAGGAGTGGAGAGAGAGGCCTCCACCTCTTTCTCCAGAAATGGAAAGAGGTGGAGCGTGAAAAGTGGAGAAAGGTGGAGAAAGGTGGAGAGAAAGAGAGTGAAAAGAGAAAGCGGAGAGAGAATGAATGACGGAAAGCGAAAGAGGTCTTAAGAAATCTCTTAAAATTGTAACCTGTCCGTACATTTGTTTTCTTGTCGGGGTTTTACATTTTTTGTGGATTTCGCATCACAAGAAGACGTTTGAACCTGTTTGCAGAATTGTTGTCTGTCTGTTTGTTTGTTTGTTACCGCATCACGCAAAAACGGCTGGTCGAATTTTTATGAAACTTGCTGCGTATATTTAGACTGGTCCAGCTTAAAATATATGCTATGTGGTGTATCACCAAAAAAAATGTAAGTGGGGGGTTTGGGGGGGCATCGATTTGGTTTTTCGACGATAACTCTCGAGTAAATTAACTTAGGAAGTTCAAATTTGATATTTGTCACTTTCAATACAAGTATAAGATCAAGTTTGTAGATGAGCAAAATTAGACCAAGGGGAGGGGGGGGGGGGGGGGCACCCGTAAGAGAAATCGCTGATTTCAAGCTAACGGTTGATTACATCGAAGAAGTATAAATAAAAAATATTTTAGGAAAACAATCTAATACATAAAGGAGAATGTTTGTAAGTTTGTTCGCTAATAACTTGGACACTATAACAGCTACCGCAACCAAACTTTGCATGGGATAACCTTTCATCCAGGAGAAGGTTTTAAGGTACTTTTGGACCAGATCTATATATATAATACACAGTTTTTGTCTGTCCGGAGAATAGTACTATCTATCAGCGCGTGCAGGCTTTTATTTTTTTGGAAATTAAAATTTGAAAGAATTAACCTACGATCTTCGGATCTGAACAATTTTGAAGAAAAAATCACAACGTTTCTTATTCTGTTCATCTTTTTCCTCCTACAGTTCGAAACCGCTCATGTTAAACGTTAATTTTACATATTTTGTGGAAATTCTGTCATTTTAACGGGATGTTGCCTTGGCTACCAATTATATTGTTAGAACTCAAAATCCTATTGTTATATCAATCCTTGTGGATGTAAGCGTGCTTTGAATGCTTTTAATACGAGATAGGGAGGGAGAGAGAGGGAGGGAGGTAGAGAGAGAGAGGGAGAGAAGGGGAAAGAGGAATGATGGGGAGGGGGGGGAGAGAGGGGATGGGGGGGAGAGGTGATGGGGGAGAGAGTGGATGAGGGGGGAGATGGAGAGGGAATTAGGGAGAAGTGGTGGAGGGAGGGGGATTGAGGGGAAGAAGGGAGGGAGAAAGGGGGAGGGAGAGAGGGAAGGAGAGGGAGAGAGGGAAGGAGAGGGAGGGAGAGGGAGTGAGGGAGAGGGAGCGAGCGGGAGGGAGGGAGAGGGAGCGAGCGGGAGGGAGGGAGAGGAAGCGAGCGGGAGGGAGGGGATAAGGGAGGGAGAGGGTGGAAGGGAGGGGGAGGGAGTTCACACGTAATTCTCGATTTTTCACAGTGCAAGATTTTCTTCCTTCATTCATCTGAATAGGTAAATGCGGAGCAGTTTTCTTCATTTTTGCTTTATTCGACGGAAGTGGAAAAAATTTGTACATATTTGTTAAGAATAATGAAACAAAAAATATAGATTACAATAAAGTTCTTAATGATAACATGTAAAATTGGTTGTTTTATAATTCTTTTTTATATGTTTTAATCCCTATAGAAATCAGTGCAACTTTTCTAACATTCAAAAAAAGATAATGGGTTACTGTTTTTCTAAATTTTGCTCCTCCGGTTTCCCGGGCAACGCCGGGTAACTCCAGCTAGTCATATAAATAAAAGCCTTAGTCTATAGCGAACGTTGTGTGTAATGTTTTTTGAAGCTTAATATCTCGCAAACGACTGAACCGAATTTGACGAAATTTTCAGAATAGCATTATGACATAATAAAAAACGCTTTAATATATCAAACTCGGGATCAAAGATCCGGCTCCAGGGAATAATTTCTATTTTCCATAAGGTAACACGTAAAAATGGACATTTCGACGTGCAGGCTTTCATTCTTTTTTAAAAATTAGAAAGAATTGACCGACAATCTTCGGATACAAACCATTTGAAGAAAACATAAATTTTCTTATTCTTTTCATCTTTTTTCCGCCTACAGTTCGAAATCGCTCAATTTAAACGTTTCATTCACACAGTTTGAGGAAATCTTACCATTGTTAACGGAATGTTACCTTGCCTACCTATTCCATTGTTAGACCTCGATATCATTTTGTTATTTCAATCCTTATGGGTATAAACGTGCTTTTAATGCTTTTAGTACGAGATAGAGGGAGAGAGAGAGTGGGGGAGAGGGAGGGGGGAGAGATGGGGAGAGAGAGGGAGGGAGGGGGTGTGGGAGGGAGGGTGGGAGGGGGAAACGATTTTCAAGACAGTTGTTTCTGATGTTAATATGATCTCCCTAAATAGTTTGAACGATCGTATCTTTCCTCCCGTCATTTTTGACGGGCATTACACTAGTAGTTATACAGTTTGTGAAACACGGAGAGACAGAGAAGAAAGAGTGAAGTGGGGTGGAGAGAGGTGGATGGAGACGGAAAGAAAGATGAGAGAGAGTGGTATAGTGAGAAAGGCGGAGAAAAAGAGAAAGCGGAGAGAGAATTACAGAAAGCGAAAGAGGTCTTCTTATATAGGTAGGGGAAAATGCAGTTGGAGAGACGAAGAGGGAGAGCAGGACGGAAGAGTAGAAAGAGGTACCGAGAAAAGGGTGAAGAGAGGTGATGAGAGAGGTGGAAAAAGAAAGGTGGAAAGTGAGAAGCGAAGAGAGAGAGAGGTGGAGAGAAAGTTGGAGTGGAGAGAGGTGTAGACAGGAGAGGAAATGTGAGAAATGTGGAGAGGTGGAGAGAAGGGAAGGTTGGGTTGGTGTAGATGGAAAGGGTGAAGTGGAGATAGGATTAGAGATTTAAATGGAAAGAGGTGGAGAGATGGGAGATATGGGCGGAGGGAGATAAATAGAAAGGAACACCCAACTGGAGGCGACAAAACACGATTAATAACGATCACGCGAGACAAAAGGGAAAAGAGAGGAGGAGAAAGAGTGACACTCCGAGAGAGAGAAAGAGAGAGAGAGACGTGGAAGAGCGTGGGAGCGAACGAAATCTACGGGACAAAATCGAAAGCGATTAATGAGAGACGGACACGAGAGGAGAAGATGGCAGATATAAGCGGAAGGGAGAAATATAGATATACGGAGGGGCATGATTCTGGGCGGGGAATGGGCGAAACAAAACACATTCCCCGCCACACGAAGGAGCGAAAGAGAGTGGACAAGTCAGGAAAGTGCACAGCGTATCACAAATGGGCGAGTTTCGTGCAATGGAGTATTAGAAAGAAATGATATACCTGTACGTAAGGGAAATGTCGTTTTAAAGTTCTTTTCTTCATCATAAATAATCAGTTTTCTTCCCATTTAATAATACTGCATGCACAGGTAAGTAAATTAAACGTTTGTTTGTGAGATTGTTTATGTTAGCAACAATGAAGAAGTAACCATGCAAGAAATTTTCCAAGTTCAACTCGAATTAAGACAGTCTGGTTTGATTTTCTTGATAACGGCTACTCCTACGATAAAAATGTATAGGAAAAGAAATACTCTTCTTTACTAGTTCTATAACTTTTATTTGAAATATATTTTTATATGACTAGAACTTTACGAGGTATGACGGAAAGTTCACTTTTTGTCACCAGTAAAGTGGTACCCCTTATTGGCTTGCGTGATTCATTTTTACGATTTTATTATTATCTTTGATAGTAAGTCCTTAATATCAAATTTCATGAAAACCCTTCCGGTAGAAGCCGAGAACAAACATGCGGACGGACGGACAGACTGACGGACAGACCGACGACAATAGGTGCTCACGCTGGAGGCGAAACGCGCCTAAAAAAAGAAACGAATGCAAAAAAAGGGGAAGGACGGATGGGGAGTGGAGGGCGAGGTGGAGCCATGAGATACAATTAACGGATAATTGAGTTGCCTGGGGAGAGGAAAGGAGTGGAGAGAAGGTCGCGGGGGAAAGTATAGAGGGAGGTATAATACGCAGCGAAGAATGGCTGATTGTGAGAGAGAGAGGGAGAGACGGTACAAAAGGGAGCGTAGGCGAAAAGGAGAAAGTGGAGATAGGGGCAGGGAGAAATGGTTAAAGGTGATGTGGAGACAGGGTAACTGAGGAGGAGAGAAAGGAATATGGGATGTATCGTAGGTGTCTATGTAATAGGTCGAGTGATGTGGGCAAAGAGAGAGAGGTCTGGTGAAAGGAGATAACGGATAAATGGAAATAGGGAGGCGGCGAAGAGGGAACTAAGACGGTCCAGAGGAAGGGAGTCACGTGGCATAGGGAGGGATAGGGACAAAAGGTGGGTTTAGTGAAAATAGAAAGGAAAAGACGAATCGGTGGAGAGATGAATAGCGAGTGAAGTGTGCGTAGGAGGTACAGCGTGGGAGTTGGATGGAAATGTAAAAGGTGGAAATGCGAGCAGGTGGCGGCGTACTGAAGCTCTGGGGCAAGTACTTCGTGGAATTCAGGAGTAGTTGGTCCACTTTTTTCTTCCTCTCCGCATATTCACTGCGGGATTTTTGAGTAGAGAGGAATTCCCCGGGCAATGAAAGGCAATAAAAAAAAAGGGGGGAAGTGAAACATGCCCTTTGCTCCACGAGCTTCTTAAGGGGTTATTGAAATAAATAAAGGTTAATAAAAATTGTTTCTTTTTTATACGGATGTTCCACCACTAGCGAGTGCATAAGTATATATGTATGTGTATACCTAGGCTTTCGTGTGCAAATAATGAATTGGATGTTAATTATGTACCCTAAAATTTTCCGTAAAAAAATGCCAGTAAACGTCAATAAAATTACTATTTTTAAATTAAATAATATGAAAATATTCGTAAATGATAAACCCTATGATTAAACGTCCGAAGTAAATTAAATGTTTTTTTAATGCCCAGGAAAACCTTTTAATAATTAAAACATCTACTTCAACTCCACTAATAATCATTAGAATGTTTATATACAGTGCAGGGATCATTTTGCGTAGCTTTTTGAAAAGATATTGATACAAATAATGGAGAGGATCTTCACCGCCTTTTTTTGGCCCCTTTGTATTACACGAAAAACAAATGGAATATTTAAATCCTTGGAGAGTTTTTCTCAAGAATTTGACTGGGAAAAATTCGCCGAGGCATTTTAAGGGCGACGGCTACGACCGATGAAAGGTTCTTTTTCACTTGCATACAAAGAATAAATGCAAATTAACGCTTTGAAGGAGCAAATCCGTTTAATCGAACAAATAAAGTTCAATAACAAAATTTCAATGGTGAAAGAGTTGCAGAATAAATACTAAGGTATCAAAAATTGAAAATTAAATACCTTTCTTAAGTATCTCAAATAGCCGTAATAAAATTGTAAAAAAAACAGATGTGCCTTTATGACTACAATGGTGCCATTCAAGGGCGATTTGCCGAAAGTAGATTATTTTTTAAAAAATTTATTTTATAACCATGTTATGACTATTGGAGATAACTAAAACAACAAAAAATTTTCAATTTTTTTATACTTAGTTGTTTATTCTGGGCTTTTTTCGACCTTAAGACGAGATCTATATTTCTCTAACGAATTGAAGGAGTTTTAAGTGTTTGCTCCTGGATCCCGATGTCCGATTAAAACAAAGGAAAGGAGCACAAGGTGGGGGAAAAGAAGGGAGAAAGGACACTCACCGCTGGATCTCGGGCGGGCCTCACAACTGTTATGTTGACGATGAGAGTCGATGGCTTGTTGATACGGCCGTCCTTATTGCTCGAAGCCCACAAGACGAAGTAAGTCGGCAGCGTGAGTGAATCTCACCCACGCCGCTGATGACAGAGCTGACGTAATGGATTAAGTCAGCGATGGCCCGGAGTAAAAGCGGATAGGTGAGAGGAAAGGGAAGGGAAACAGGAGAAACATATTGTCCCCAACATCCCGCCCACCTGAATTTAAATTAAATTCACAACTTAGAAAATTAGAATTTCATACTGAATGCTCTTGAACCAAAAATAAACAGGGAAATGGAGGTAAAATAAAGGAAAACGAAAGTAGCAAATAAGGTGAAAAAAATAAAATAACAAGTAAATAAAATTAAATGAACGTGTATTATGGGGAAGTTAGTAATGGCACTAACTTCACAGGCCTCCTTAAAATTCCTGAACGGGTGCGCAGCTCAACCACGCGTACCACTCCCAAAGAATCGGGAAAAGTTTGAGTAACTCGGCCCATTTTCCATTGGGAAGGTGGCATATTCGAATAGCCCACCAGCAACAAATCTCCCACTTTTATATTTTGGCGATCCTTCAACCATTTGCCGCGTTGCTGTAAAGTATGCGGATATTCGCACGACCACCTCCGCCAAAATTGGTTGAACATAATATGTTCGACTAACCTCCATCGAGTGGTAAGTGGGATGAAATTTTCTGTACTCGCTCCTGGCAATGAGAAAGTGTCCAGGAGTGAGACAGTCCAATTCCGATGGATCTGATGATAGGGGGGTTAATGGTATGAAATTTAACATAGCTTCTATTTTACGAAATAAGGTGTTGAATTCTTCCAAACCCATTGGTTGGTCCCGGGAAACTCGGCGGAGATGGTATTCTGATTGATCGTATGCCGGCTTCCCAAAAGCCCTCCGTGGTGAGGCCCGGAGGGAGGATTAAAATGCCAATGGATGGAAGCGGAAGGACAGAATGAAGCCATAACCTCTTTATGAGGTGAGGAACGCACAAATTTATATAGATCCGACAGGAGGCGATCATCACCTATGAAATTGGTCCCGCAGTCTGAATAATTGTCAGATGGAATACCACGCCGTGAAATAAACCGCTGGATTGCAGCAATGAAAGCAGGGGTGCTAAGAGAAGTGACCTTAGTGGCAAAACAAATAAATAGGCATATGTATGCCTACAAAGAGCCGCATTTCGTCGATTGCTGTTCTTATATAACACCGGCCCCCATAATCTATTCCCCTGCATCAACCGAAGAAGAAGAGGAAGGACCGTCGCAAGATACAAGTCCAGTTATAGTGAATAGTGAAAATGACATAACTTTTTTAAATTATCTATCTGACATATTATCTATTTATATAAAATCATATATTTATCTATATATTTATATTCTGTTATCAATTATCTGTAGTTTATGAAATTGTTACTGTTTTTTACTTTCAAATTTTATTATTTATTACTTATTATATTTGTTTTCAATAATGAGACTACGGAAGGTTTTGCTGGGTTTCCTTCCGTCTAAGGGTGAATGCCAGACAAATGCCATCCCCGGAAGAAACAAAATGAGAAGGTACCACATCTACATGATACCCTGCAAATCACCAGACTGGTGGGTGGCAGGGGGTGCAGCGCACCAAAACCTACCTAATAACGTCCCTCGTGGGAATCACCCTCCTATTGTGATCCTGTATGGTCCTTGGGAAAAACGAGCCCTGATATCGCTCGGTCCTACAGTCGATCACTCGTATTTTATCCTCGTGATCGTGCCTGCCCACGTACATAGGTACATACGTAAGTGCCTCTAATATTCCTGAGACCTCCTCTAAGAGAACTTCCGACCTAAATTTCTCCAGAAGCCTTAACCTGGCGCTAATTCTGCCATACTCTAGCGATATCCAATTCAACTCCTTCAAGAGTGAGGCGACGCTTAATTTTTGCTCATATTTTTGCTTAACGAATCTGGCTGCTCTGCGTTGTGACCAAACACGAACAGTGATAAAAGGTGGTGGACTATTTTTTTTCCTGAGAACTTCAGATGGGACAATATCGTGGACTCTAATTTTCAGAACGATACAATTTCCAGTTAACTATTCCAATGTACTTTACCACAATAACATTACTTAATAAACTACGCTATGGTTACTAGACACAACTGCTGAGTGTATAGGACTTAATATATGGTGGTATTAGGCCATGTGCTACGTGTAAGGGTGCGCTACAGTGGGGTGGACAACAGAGGGAAGAAAGTGATGCAGAATCTCCTCCCAACCCTTTAAAACTTTGTTTTTTATTCATTTTCCTGGGGATGATGTAGCGATTTTTCCGACACTCCGAACTTATACGCAGCACTTATACAATGGCGGGCGTTATTCCAACATGGCTTATTCGTCTGCGGATTTTCTTTCAATTCCCAGAAACGCCTAAATTGTTGCTCGAAGGGAACCTCTTCAACAACGGAACGAATACCCGATGAGGCAATTACCGGAGGAATATCTGACATTGTGCCCACCACAATCCAACAAAAAACCGTATTAAACGCAATTAGATTGCTCTCCGCAAAAGTCTTTCGTTCGCCCTTGAAAATTTGAGAAAATAAATCCATTCCGACCAGAAGATCCACAGGCGCGATACGGTCGAATTGCGGGACCGGTGAATGGAGATTTGGAATACTCTCTTTAACAGACGCTGGGAGCGGCACTGAAGGTTGCTGACCCATAATGTGTGAAATAACCACCGCCTGAGTTGAAACTATGGGTGACAGCGAATTCCGAGGAGACAGGGAACAACTCACATAGCCCTTAGGACGCTTCAACGGGGTGTGGGATAGCCCAAATAAAGAACCATGATATTGCGATATGGGCAACTTTAAGGTGGTTCCTCCATAAAGTCAATTATCCAAGAAAATTCTGAAAATCACGTTATGCATTCCTGAACGCTCAGTTTATCCATTGCATTAAAAAAAACCTGATCTTACCGAGCTAAATTTTCTGTAAATCGTCCTTAAAAATGACATATTAAACATGGCCCCTTATGAGTAGTTCCTCACCGACAAGTATAAAAATATTTATTTGAGGGCGAAGGGAATCCAACGCCGCCTTTAAAAATACTTCATTAAAAGGAGGGAGGAAGAGGGAGGGATGAAGAGAGAGGGTGTGAGAGAGAGGGAGGGGAGAGGGAGGGAGGGGAGAGGGAGGGGAGAGGGAGGGAAAGAAAGTCAGCTTTTTTAAGTTTAACTAAAGATAGCCCGTCAACAACAATACTCACTAGAAATGTTGTATATGACGAAATATTTCATATGTAAAAGTGTGATATTAATTATTTTAAATGAAAATAATAGTAATCTATCTATTTATCTATAATTCTTCCGTTGATATTTCAACGGGTATTACACTAGTAATACTAATAAAACAGCGATCTGGGAGGCCGTAACTTGGTTACAACGTGTTCATAATTTCACCTTAATATTTCAAGGTTAAGAAAACAAAAATTTCTCAAAGATCCTACACTCCAAAATAACTCTTAAAATGTCCACTAATCCATATTTAGGTGAATGATACTTCATTTTACGCTATTTAAAAAAAAAACATTTTATAGCCCATAAATTAGAATTTAAGCGCCCTTTACTCTGTGACAAAGGTGTGCCGAATCTCGCTCAAGAAAATGCACAACGACCGTGAAAGGAAAAAGGTGACAGTATTCACCGAACGAAAAACACGTACGAAGATAGAATCGTTCGAGCACCCTTGAGACCTTCATTAACACGTGAGGGCGATAGCCCGCTAATTCGACCGGCGGGCTCAAACCTGGCGACAAAGTGAGAAGTAGTCGTGGTAATTAAATTTCTCATCCCCGACGGACCGAAGAACTCGTTATTTCGGAATTCGCACGATTTTTTCGAGATACTATTCCGGACGCGTTTAAATTGAGACGGCATAAAAAATACGTTCTTTGGATAGTATGCACGTAAAATTTTCTATTCCGGACCTGCGTTCCGACCTTTTTTTTTTTTAAGTATTAAGTTCGTGACGCCCACCGATGACTCCTATGGATTGAAAGAACTCCGTTTTTTATCTAGATTACGATTTGTGAATGCCGTACGTCAGTGGTGCCCATACTACGGCCCACGGGTCACGTTCGACCAATCGAGTGTCTTCAACCGACCCATCTTGAGTATAAAAATTAAAGGATACAATGGGAAACAAAATTACACCAGAAAATTATTTAAAAAATCGGTACAACAAAAATTGTACAATGCGTCGTTTAGTTATCTTTTGAAAAAATATGAAAATATGAACGAAATTTGATGAAAATCGTATGAGCCGTTATTTAGAAAACCCAATTTTTGTTAAAGTTACCTAAGAACAAACTAGCCTTATATTAATTTTCTGATAATTATGAAGTATGTAGTATTATTGCAGACGTATACTCAAGTAATGGTATGGAATTTTATCAAAATCGTTCGAGCCGTTTTTGAGAAAATCAAATTGTTGTTAAAAATACGTAGAATAAACTTCCCTTAATTATTGAGCAATGTCAACCATTTCTATGTATACTCTGTTCAGCATGATAAAATGCCTAAGTACGAGATTTCATTCATTTTCTCTCTACAGTTTAGGTGCTAGAGCCAATAACAGACAGACGGCATTGCGAAAACCACTTTTTCGGACTCGGGTACACCTAAAACGTAAATTTCCATCAAAATCTCGTGGTCGAATTTTTTCGCGATAACAATACTTTATCACTACACTTCGTATATGAGAAAGTAAAAACAATGCGCCCTCGAATATCTTGGGCACCATTGCCACACGCTATGTAATGCTATTATTTCATGTGTGAATATGGAAATCTTTGAGCGTGTAGTATCAGGATCTCTGTGCTCATTGAAGTTTCGCTGAAAGATTTCTCGACAGCAGTAGATGCGTTTTCTTTCGTGCATATTTTTAATTTCTCCTCCACCTCAAATCACTCCAGCCAACGTCATATTCAGAGGCGTAACTACTAACCTCTCTCTCCACAATTATACACGCAGTTTATTCAATCGCAGCAAAAATAATACGTAACACCGTATCCTACAGCTTATGCAACCCAATAAACAAGGTTTGATCACTGAATGCGGACATAATTTGCAAGAAAATTATGTTGCTCGCCAAATGAGTGAAATCAGTTGACTAATGATATTAGCCAAAATGTTTGGGAAAACCAGATGAGCATTTTGGCTACAAGTTAGCCGTCATCAGTGGTGAATCGCCGATTTCAAATTTTTTAAAAATAATTCGTTGCCATTGGAAAAATTTAGTTAAACAATTTTATTTCACCCGATAATTAACTTTTGAACAAAAATACGCACCAATTCGCAAAATTTCATCATCCACAACAGAATTATTGTAAAAAATAGCTCGGCGGAAAAACTACTATTATGGAAAAATACGAAATTGGCTGAAATCCTATTTGGAGCGCGGAAATCATCAAGAAATTGAAAGGTTTTCACGAAACCGAATAATTTAACTGAGTTTATCACTAAATTGACGTAATGAAGAAAATTACGAACGAGAAAATAGATCAAGGAGACAAATGAAAAACGCTATATCTAACATGTTGGTAGGTATCTATCTCGCCCATAATTCCTCTCCCGTTCTGAGAGAGAAGAGAGAGAGAAGGGGAGAGAGAGGAGAGAGAGGGGGGGAGGGAGAGAGGGGGGAGGGAGAGAGGGGGAGAGAGAGAGGGGGAGAGAGAGGGGGGAGAGAGAGGGGGGAGAGAGAGGGGGGGAGAGGGGGGAGAGATAGGGGGAGAGAGAGAAGGGGAGAGAGAGAAGGGGAGAGAGAGGGGGGAGAGAGAGGTGGAGAGAGAGGGGGAGAGAGAGGAGGGAGAGAGGGGGGAGAGAGAGAGGGAGGAGAGAGAGGGGAGAGAGAGGGGGGAGAGAGAGGGGGGAGAGAGAGGGGGGAGAGAGGGGGGGAGAGAGAGAGGGAGGAGAGAGAGACTGTCAACAAACATTTACGACACGTGGTAATAAGCAGGCATTAAAATATCTTCCGCGGACTCCATATTTATCGGACGCATATGCGATATATTTGAAAAATCTGAGACGAAAAAAAACGAATTAAAGCAAACAAATAACCAATCGCACGACTTCCCAACCATCCCCTCCTTCCCAATCCACCTCCAGATCCAATCCAACCGGCCGACCGCGAAGGAAAAAAAATTTTTCTCTCGCATCAAACAAGCGGGGATCCAACAAACCCGACTTTTTTCCGTCAAAGTTTTTTTTACACCGAATCTCGTTTCCCATTTATTTTCGGAGTCGATCTGAGACGCGCGAGCGAGGAAGATGGAATTGGAGGGGAAGGCAATAGATGGCGCTAACGAGGGGGAAAAAATGAAAAACATTTGTTGGATCCCGATGGGTTCCGCTCCAACCTCAAAAAATAAACAAATAAATAAATAAAATTATCCGCTTTCAAACGCGTGTTATCTGGACCAGATCCAGAACGTTTGAATTCCGGGGTGTTATAACCCAAAATACCGAAGCCTTCAGCTGTTTGGAATGTTTCTCGGGAACTTAGGGAAAATAGAGAACGATCTTCCGCCATCTTTGATTAGACGCGTGCGATAAAACGAACGAAGAATAAAGGACATCGAAAGGGCGTCAAAAAGTTAAGTGAAAGGTGAATTGACTTAAAAAGGCTATTTGGCGATAAAAACGGAGATATATGTATGTGTTATTAAGAGATGGAGGAAGAAAGGGAGATTTCGGGGGAAGGAAAGAGGGAGTGGAGATAGATACCGATCTTTATTGAGTTTATAGAGATTCTCTTTTTCCATCAGAACCATTACAGAGAGAGAGGGGGGAGAGAAAGAGGTAGATGTGGAGAAAGGAATAGAACAGAATAGGATAGGAAAGGATAGGATAGGATAGAAAAGAATGTCTTTATTTTCAGGGCGAAATTGAAACCAAAAGGTCCATTTAACCATTCCATTTAACCCTACGTTACAAAATATATATTACATGACAATATGCTCAAATAGTCAAAACAAGATGAAAATAATCGTAACAAAAACAATGACCGAGTGTGAATATACACATTCAGGAAACTTATAAAAAAAGAAAAGACTAGATAATTTTGGGAAAAACCTAGGAAGTACCTAGTAAAAACCCACGCAAGAAAACACCCACGAAGGAGAGAGGGAGAAAGAGTATTAAAGTTAGAAAGAGCGAGTGAGGATAGGAATGAAAAAAAGAGGAAGAAATTGAGAGACAGGGAGATAGGGGAATTACGACAGAATTGTCTCCATTAGAAATGCAGAGAGAAAACCGCAGGGAGAATAAAAGGGAGGAATTGTACAAAAAACACGGAATGAGAAAGTTTAGTAAAAAGGAGGAAAAGGAAGAGATCAATGTGAATAGGAAGGAAAGTAAAAGAGAAATGAAGAGTTGGAAATATTCGCAAATAGAGTGTGCATAAGCTATGGAAATACAGGAAGATATGGAAATATAGGAGAGAGAAACAAGTTAGGAAAGTGTGCATCTTATCAGTCATAGGCGCGTTTAGTGGAATTGAGTATCTATATTATAATCGGCGGAGGATTCTTGTTTAATTGTCTACACTTTTGCAGCCACTCTCTAGACGCGATTTAAGGTAATTTCCGAGTAGGTACGAGTCTGAAATTCGGCAGGAATGCATGAATCCCGAAAAAAAAGACCGGGGTTCGACTCCATGTGATAATTTCTATTTCCCGTAAGATAACACGTAAAATGCGATCTTTCGACGTGCGGGTTTTCACTCTTTTGCAAATTAAAATTAGAAAAAAATTACCCACAATCACCGTACGTGGGCTGTTTTAAAGAATAATGTACAAGGCTTCTTATTCATATCGTCAATTTTCGCCTTCCGTTCGAAATTATTCATACTTCACGAATATGTGACACATTTTGGCCAAATATCGCGCTTTTATTGATAAGTTTCCTGGAGAACGAATATCATTGTTGAGACTCGAGATTCCTATTATTGCCTTAATACTCATACGCCATGCGATAGATATACGAAGCATTTACGTAGATGTATCGAGCGAGAGGGAAGGAGAGAGAGGGAGGAGGGGGGGAGAGGGAATGGGGGAGGGGCGGAGGAGGGAGGGGAGGGAGGAAGAGAGAGAGAGAACAAAGATTTAAAGAAAAACAAAAGATGATGGAAATAAGGACTTGAGAGAATTGTAGAGAGAATACATCTATCTGGTATTTGTTACACCGAGTGGAAGATACCTACGTCGAAATCGAACGTATCGTTCTTGAGCTATTCATCTCAATTCATAAAATCTTACATACAGAATGAGATTGGCTTTTATTATAATAAGGATGATATTCTATTCCATTTGGGAGCAATAGGGACCAAAAAATTCCCTTTTCTCTTCGGTTAGTTGAGGAAATTTAGGCATATTAAGAAATCGTTAAAAAGTCTGTTCGGAGCGAGATAGGAAGAAATACAGAGATGAAGCCAGAGAATAGGACGAGATAAACGGAGAAAGATAAAGAGGAGACGGCGAAATCGTAGGGGAGAGATAAGAATGTAGGGAAACAGGAGCGAGGGATATCGAAAGGGATGAACTGCCACATAGAGAGAGATGAATGGTCCCGCTTGCTAATTTCGTCCGACCCCGCATCACAGAGCCCGCCGCAAAGATTACAAAACACGGATCAGAGAGAGAAAAGGTGAGTGCGTATCCACATGGACCCTTCCAACTCCCGGAATTCTACGTTGACCGAGAATCCGCTCCATCCTACCAACCCCGGGACGGGGGAAGAGAGGGGGGAGAGGAGAGAGAGGGGGAGAGAGAGGGGAAGAGAGGGAGAGAGGGGAAGAGAGGGAGAGAGAGAGAGACTGATTGATTAATATCTTAATTGGGGCGAGATTGAGACTTTATCGTCCCCTCTTCCACCTAAACCCTTGTCAGTAAACAATAGTGGACATTTTACAAGCAGGTAGAACACAGATAATATAAGAGAAAAATAGGCATTCACAAGTGTGGGTGAAAAGAAAAAAAAACAAGGTTTCACAATGATATCATAATTCAATAACCTAAATAAAGCCGTAAAATTATATACTTTGTAAAAATCATAAAATAATTAAAGTAAATTATAAATGAGATAGATGAACATAACCAAGTGTGAGAGGGAAGGAGAGAGAGGGAGGGAGGGAGAGAGAGGGGGAGAGAGGATGGAGGGAAGGGGGAGGGAGAGGGAGGGAGAGAGGGAGGGAGAGAGGGAGGGAAGGGGGAGGGAGAGAGGGAGGGAGAGAGAGATGGTTTCCTCGTTCGTACGCGGGTGGGAGAAATGCACGGGCACAAACGATAGACAAAACCTGTTCTCAGC
The DNA here is from genome assembly GCA_036926305.1 of Uropetala carovei. NCBI lineage: Eukaryota > Metazoa > Arthropoda > Insecta > Odonata > Petaluridae > Uropetala > Uropetala carovei. Next base: position 5,419,535 of record JAXCHB010000035.1, read on the forward strand.
GTTGACACACAGAATAAAGTACTTTTTATCTCCCACTAAATTTGTTTTATTAAAAACACGGCCGGTTTCGCTACGATCGTAGCATCATAACCAACAGTTCAATAAATAGGGAGGAAGAAAGAGAGGGGTCGAACAGAAAGTGATTGGATGGTGTTTTGAGTGACGGTTAGGAGAATTGAGAGTAGAGGTGTGGGGGGGGGGGGGGGGGTTTGAGAAAGGAAGGGCAAATGAGAGACAAAAGTTACAAAGTATTACACAACATCTTTAGGTAAACTTAAGAGAGGAGAATGGTTTTCAAAAACGAACTCGTATGAAAGTACGAATTCTTTACAATTAATGATTTCCAATTGTTCTAGGGCAGTGGTGACAAACCTACGGCTCGTGAAGGGTTTCTGTGCCCGCGAAGCCATTATGAAAAAGCAATCCGAAAAGTTCAACATACAAATTCATGTTTTTTCATGAAAATTTTTATAATAAAACTTTTAATATTGGAATTTATACAATAAAAACCTCATTTAGACTTGATTTTCGCTCAAATGGCACCATAGAAGATATGGGTAACTTCCGATTTAAAATATAATCCGGCCCGCAGAATAATTCTTGTAGAAATAGTTGGGATTTCCAAACTTTTTTCTCCGCGGCCCAATCATAGCAGAACGGGTTCTAAATCGGGGATGCGGGTAGATGGTCCAGGGGGTGCGGGAAGATGGTCCAGGGGGTGCGGGAAGATGGTCCAGTGGGTGCGGGAAGATGGTCCAGGGGGTGCGGGAAGGGGGTCGAGGGTGCGCGGTGGGAACATCTTGCAATTTAACTTTTTTATTTATTAATTTTTTTAGATGACATTTTGAACCACCCATACTAAACAGCCTCCGTCCTAGTGTGTATATTCATGCGTCCAAGTTTCTTATTAGATATATAGCGAGATACCGAAGAACATTCGTTCCATGGAAATAACAAACCGTAATCACTATTCGAGGTCTGTTTACAAAGCGATTTAAACTGCCGTGCCCAGACATACTGTCGCTATATTTTTCCGCCTTTAATTACGTTTATAACAAGGTCATTCTCTCGGTCCTAATTTGCGTGTGAAGGCTGAGATAATCCCCTACAGAGGTTATTTTGAAGTTCAAGATGAATACAGCATTTAAAATTGTTTACAAAGAAACAATCTTGAAAACTATTATGGAATTGTTGGATAGGATTCCACTGTAATAAAATGCTGGAGCCACTTTCGTGAGGCGCCTAACCGTCGCCTCACCTGTATTACAATCTTAATGTGTCTTTAACTGAGGAAAGGTTGAGTTTAAAATGTAGTTTGTAATAAATATATTTGATTTTAAATACGTTTAATAATTCGTTAAACTTAAAAAAATTAAAATTAATAACCATTGAAAAAAATTTGGGGGGTGCGGGATTACGATGGATCGCTGTGGGGGCAAAACGTTAAGAACTCCTGTAGTAGAAGATATGTTATTCGACCCATCAAAATTATACCTTATAGAATATTGTCAAGTAATAATTTCTAAGGATGTATTTAAAATCTAAACGGTACAATTAAATAACCTTTATATCTCATTAGTTGATTCTGATTATCTTGGCAACATTTTAGTCTAGAATTTGCGTTAAAATATCTTGGATCGACCATTCTTTGAGGCCCTTACTGAACGTTTTGCGGCCCACCGTTGGGCCGCGACCCGTACCTGGAAAATCCCTGTTCTGGGGTATCAAGTTTACGACCTTTAAGCTCAACGTGGAGAAATTTAATTTAAAATCGTTGCGTCTGGTGATGTATAATAATATATATCGTTTTATTCCCAGCTACCGCCAAAGTAACCTCGCTGAAGGAGCTACAATTTTTCCACCAGTCAAAACGCGCACTGAAATCAGCGTATAGACTAGAATTGTTCGGATATAAGAAAGTTTGTGCGCGTATTTTTTATAAGACCCTCGCTTTAGATAAAATCGCGACCAAAACTTTTCTGTTGTATGTATCGCACGGAAACATTCACTTTAACGTTCTCAAATTTTAGGATTTTATCGAAACGAAAGACTGCCAATTTTCGCCTATATTAAAGGTATAAAAATAAGGCGTGCCGGAGCCACATAGCGCTGTTTCCAGGGTTTTGGCAGCCCTAGAAGGAATACTGGATGGAAAAAGAGAAAGAGGTAGAAAACGGTTTCAGCTGATAAACGACTTGAAAGGGAAAGAGAGCTATCAAGACATGAAGAGGACTACGAAAAATAGGAGTATATGGAGAACCCAGTTTAACCATGACTAATCACGGACTACCTATAATGATGATGATATATATATATATATATATATTCAAAATAATACGAAATATAAAACGAGCAAAAGGCCTTCTCTTGACTCAACAATTGAGCAGCATTTCTTTTTCAAAAAGAACCGAAAAGGGAAAAACTTTAATTTAGAGTCATAACCGTGGCAAAGAAGTATTTCTTCGAAAAGAAATTTGAAAAAAAAGGAAAACTAATTTCGCATTATAAGCTCGGAGCTGGGTTGAGTAAATGCCATGATGCGATCTCTTTCGTGTGAAGCAGCCTTCCCAATCTCTCTTCCTGTCTCTCGCTCTCCCCCTTTTTACTCTCTCTGTCATGAATTATTCATGTCGAACCCCTTTTGTGAGCGTGCGCCGTCGGAAAAAAGAGAGAGAGAAAACTATCAATATTTTAACAAAAATAAGGCACATCCGATTTATGAAGTACGCCCGCCATGAATATCAAAACCGAAATTCCCGAACCCAAAGGATATGGAACATTGTCTCCATCTCGCGTGCGTCTTCGGAACGAGAGAATGGGCATGTAAATGGTGAAGAGCGGGTTGCCTTTTTATATAGAAGACGTGGGCGAGTCAGAAATCAGCGTTCCGTTAGCAAAAAATCGAATCGCGTGCTTAAAACTCCAAGCGCCGTTTTTCTCGACCGTGTTGCCTCGGTACTCCGAGGTGTTGCAAGCGATGGTTTCTGCGTACAGCCAAAAAAAAACGTCTCCGAACAAATAAGTCGTTCAATTTGAGTCCGTTGATGTTTAATCTAAGTTAGTGTCGCCCAAACGATCAGCCGCGGGCCACATCTGAACGTTCGTCAGCATCGGCCTTAATTTATCAATTAAAGTGCCGATTCCTGCCCTGAGGCATTGATGATAAGCAGTGGCGGATTTGGAAACTTGCCCCCCTAAGCCAAGTTAATTTTCCGTCCCCTTAAAAAAGTTAAATTAAACTGATCAATTTAGGTATTACACCAGAGGAACATTCCGTTCTTTTCCCGGGTATTTATGGTTATTACCTTGACAAACTTCCTTAGGTGGGTACCAATGGTCTTTCATGATTTCGAAGTAATCCTCTTCGACCTTCATAACTTTTAAAATCACACTGAAAGCCCTCTTTACAGTGATTCCTCATATACTATTATATATTGACGATCTTACACTTTGGCGAATGAATATACAAATCCCAGCGCTCCGAAATTCTGCCGCCTTCAAAACCCCGCCGCCCCTAGGCCATTGCCTAATTTGGCCTTATTGAAAATCCACTAACGATGATGATAAGCTGTCACTAGCGTAGGGGTCGGCAAACTGCGGCTCGTGAGCCACATGCGGCCCTTTAAGGACTTAGGTGCGGCTCAATAAGCCAACTTCTTCTCCCATATAAATCGTCTGGAACGTCTTGTCTCCAATTACTTAAAATTTACATGAGTCGAATTTTATTCACAAAGAACCGTCTTATACACAATCACATCGGCTCTTCTCACCTTGGGTTTCATATTTAAATGGAAAAAAGTGATCTTCTTGTTCATTTGATAGCCGAATCCTGTACTGGCGCCACGCGTATAGGATTCTCTTCTATTTTTTATGCAAATTTTGAGCGGAATGGCATTTTAAAACATTTCTTTTTAGATGTGAAATTATATTTGTTTTTTTTGCCACTATGCTGCGCAGGCTTCCGAGTTTCCGAATAAACCGTTCTGTGTCAAAAAGTATAGTAAAAGAAACGGAAATCCGTTCGAAGCGTTGTACCAACGACGGTAGCAAAGATAATAAACATACTGGCCCTAAAAGGCCTTGCTATAGAAGGAAGCTGTCAGCTTCATTTCCTGGAAGAACTTAAATTTTAAAATGGCACACCATTTTCCGTAATGCAAAGTGTTATAGACGATGTATTAAAAACCAATTAATTTTTGTAAAAATCTAAATGGTTTGCCGATATTTTATCCATATTTTTTATTAATCTATTATTTTACAACTACATATAAGTATTTATCGTCGGTTCATAAACAGCTGTATCCCGTCTTCGAGGGTTACCCACCGTTCGTTGATACGAAAACGAATCGGTGTTCGGTGAATTACCACGGATGCCTGAAGGCATACAGTGCCTATCGCTAATTGGACCCGGAATCGAGAGGCGCTCGCGTGTCCATAGAAACGAGATATGCGCGGAGCGATTCAGACGCGGCCTTAATTCCGCAGTGGAATTCCTCGGGGCTTGTTGTTATACGGCGGCGGAAGAATAGAAAAAATACATCGCGGAAAAAATCGCAGGGAATAAAGTGAGTTTCAATTTAAAAGGTATAGCAGATTTACGATGTACGAATGAATTTGCATTTTTAAAATAATAAATTTTATAAAAAACACTTTTACAACTTAAACAAGAGTTTTTTAAACAGGACAAGTTTATGCCATTCCCACCTTAGGATTTCATAGGATATGAATAAATAATCTAGAATATGTAAATACGATATAAAATCTGTATTTTCTATACAAGTAAATTTACATATAACGGAGTTCCAATGAGCAACGCCGTGTAATAAAGATCACGCAGAGCAGATTCTCTCTAAGGAGGGATTTTTTCCGGGGAATTACGTTTCTCAATCCGCCGACGAGAGTTTAAAAATAAACGAGATCTGGTTAACCCTTCCTGAACTCCTATCCACACGAAATCCCATTTCCGAGCAAAACGTAAAACTCGAACATTAATTTAAGGCGTTCGTGACGGTGAAAATTGCTGTAAACTGCGACCTAGCCATAGTGGAGATGTTTTTTATTATCTTTCTCTTCCGCTTAATTCGGGTCATAATTTAGATAAGAGATGATTTTTTTGAGCATTAACGTTCAAAGGCACGCGAAGCGCAATCAGTAAAGGAGTAATAAACTCGCGATGCGTATATAATATTAATCAAAATTTAATAAATCGTAAATACGAAATTATTCTTAATATGATGGGATTAATTTAATTGAATGGATTGCCAAGTAATATCCAGGCAAATTAGCTAACTGAGAAACGTGAGAAAAAATATACAAAATCATTTCAGCAAAATATGAGTGGAAAACAAACGGTTGTTATTTTAAAATATTTTTAAGGTATACGTATATGGTTGAAATATAAGGGATATACGAACATTTTTTTAATAGTTTTAAAAATTTGAAAAATTTCATTTCCGGACGATCATCCACAAAGGCGCGTAAAATATTTTTTGCTGTTTATAACCAGTTCCCGAATACGAAAGTAAGCACACTGAGTTGGTTGAGAATAAAATGAAAATTTGGTACTGCATATTCTCAATCTCGCCCCAATAAAGACGATGTTGAATTCTTTCCATAATAAAAAAGTAAAATTAAGCCGTTTCAGGCCATTGGAAACGCTTCTGAAAATATATGATGTAGTAAATTCGATATAAAATAACAAAAGACAATGTAGACAAGCTATTCGTCGACCGAAATAAACCACTCGTATTTTTGTTAAGGGATGAAAGTAAAATCTCCAGCTCAGTAAAAATAGAAATTCTCGGGTATTTCTTCGCATTAGTGACATTATGTAGTCCAACCAGTGGCGGATACAAGGGGGGGAGGGGAGGCGATCGCCCCTCCTTGGATAACCCCGTTGTACTCCACTGGGCGCTTTCTTAAATTCATTCCGCGCAAAAATCCTCAATTATAAGCCGCAGATTAAGTCTGTATAGCAAGGGAAAGAAGGATCCTGATAGGGGTAGAGATTTTCAAAATATAGGGCAGTTGACAGGGGAGGATTCGATAGGTGGAGGGGCGATCGCCCCCCCTCCCCCCCCTTGAGAAGTTTCTGGATCCGTCCCTGAATCCAACATTACGGAGTGGACAGTGACCACGTTAATATTAATTATAAGTCTAGGTATGCTATTAGATATTCTGTGTTTCTAGGTAACGGTTCATTCAATGTTATAATAAATAACCCTTCAGAAGAGAAGAAGTTAAACATTTTATCATTTAAGACATTAGATGGAAAATGAAAATTCTCTGGCTTATTTATATTATACCGTACCCATTTAAAATTTTTAAATGAGTTGTTTAAAGAAAAAACAACCAACAAACTTTCCCACCTCCTGCAAATGTCCTACGTTTAAAAGAATAATAGAAGCAAATTCCATTTGTAACCTCAATATAAACATACAGGTTCCAGTACATCATGCAATGATTCCAACATAAGGGATCCGATTCATTTAAATCGGAATATTTTACTTCGACGAATAAACAAATGCCAAAAAATCGTGTAAACGAATTATACGTTGAATTTTTCGATAGTATGTTACCCGTTGAAAATTCCCGAGAGTCACCAGATTTTTAAAAACAAATTTCCAAGGGAATAAGCTTGTTTGATATTCCTATTACGAAATCGGTAGGCACAATTAGCTTGTTTGTACTAATTGTAAGTATACCTCAGACCCCTTTCGAAAGCTTAACTTTGTTAATATTACCAAATGTCACGTGCATTTGGAAATTTAAATGACGAAGAATTATTATGGTTGAATTAAATTTAAATACACTTAAGTAAATGGTAAACTATTTTACTCATTTTATCGGCAGATTGGTTACTGCAACAAATCTTCTCATACAAACAACGTGTTTTAAGTTTTTGAATTTTTTAACCGTTTCTCCTATATTTTACATTTTTATTTTGAATTGCGCTACATATCTTCCAATAGTTGACACTTATAGACCAGCACAGCGTTTAAAATAAAAGATTTTATTTTATATCCCGCGTTGGAATTGGTTTCGCTAACGCACTTGGATACGGGATGTTTTAATTCAGGCGTGTGAATGTATGTCGTTGCTTATGTGTCTAATTAACTTTTAATTATCCAAACAAAAGCAATTCAGACCGATTGAAATTACCTAATTGGGAAGAACAAACAGCAGCATTAGAACTTCGACGGTGAAATTTACTCCATTATCCTCTCATCCCTCGCTAATATACCACTGTAATTCACTCGTAATTGGAATACAAACAAATGAATAAATACTTTATTTAATTTATGATTAATATGCCCGGAAAGTGAATGTTTTCGGGATCGATTCCCGGTCATGTCGATAATTTTCTCCGCTCCCTCGCCTTCTTTATACAGTAGATACTACTAAATGCGTTCACATAGGGTTACATTTAATTGACAAGATTAAGCGTCTGACAACAATAAATGGCAACTTAAACCTAACCAGATTCTTTCGGATTCCGCGTTTGATTACAATTACCGGCTAATAACAACAACCGGAGATAATAATAAGCGGAATCTACAATAGGTATATAAAAAAATCTGATGTGGCCAACACATGACTTTCTCCATATTTGGGGTATAGATATTTAAATTATTATGAATAATATTACGAGGCAAAATTATTATTTCGTATCGTAAAAGAAGACACATTCTTGCCGTAAATTACGTACATTTTGAATGTTTACAGAATTCACCGCTACATGGTGTTGGCGCTGTTTACTGGTATTAAGATAAAGCGAAATATATCCGAAATGGATGGTTCTACGAAAATTAGTTTCAAACAAAACTTGGAAGAAATATTATTCTCTACAACTTTGGTCCTTACGAAGATTACCAATAACGATGTTTTTAAGGAGATATTTAACGGAAACCGAAAAACCGGTTATTTATAAATAACTCCTAAACAATAACTCCTACAGAAAATTGTTTCAAATGAAAACTGTAGGAAATTACATTCTCGATAACTTTTGTTTAGAATTGTATACACAATAATGATGTTTTAACAAAGAAATATCGCAAAAACCGAATCGAGTTTCGAATAAAAGGCGACTTCCGGTTATCCGTTATTGTCCAAAAACTAATCAGTTCTTTGTGCTCATGTTAAAGTGTTATATATGAAGTTTGGTAACGATATGGCATGTACTTTTTGAGTTAGAGCGCCCACAATAACATACACACACAGACATCATTCCGAAAATAGTCTAAACGTGTTCTAGGGGCCTCAAAACGTGTATTTCCGTTGAAATCTCGACGTCGATTTTTTTCATGAATACAATACTTTCCCATTACTACGTATGGAGAAAGTAAAAATAAATGGCTGCTCGCTCTCTACAGTATCTGTTGCTCGAGGTAGAAAATACTGTCCAGATGTAATCTAGTCATAATAAATCCAACTCGTCCCATAAAAAATTAGTCATGCGAATCGCAATTACGAGAAACGTCGTTATGCGAAACGCCGTCATGCGATTTATAATATATACTAAGAAAAATATCATGATGTGTTAAACTGATAGAAGGACCCAATAACATCAATTTTGAAACAAAGGTAAGAGAACAATCATCTGATCTTTTCCTAACCATGCTAAACTTAATTTAGAGAAAAATAATCCGATGTTCTTAAAGCTGATGACCCAAGATTTCCAATGTACAAACGACGGAATGCGAAGTACAGAAGGCTGACGTACGAGGGAAGGAGATCCGTAAATTTAACAACTAAACCACACGGGCGTCGAGTTTCTTTATATTTGTTCACGGGTGAAATAATGTCACCAAACTGACAGACGCTATGCCTAGCGTCAGCGTCGTAAACGTGAATTTGCTACATCACAGAGACAATTAACATTATAAAGTCGTAACCGCGTAACGTCATTGTCCTATGCGTCGTTACCCGAGGGATTTCTACAGACTTATTTATAGCCCAACTTAGACTATTTACAATCTTCCTCCCTAAGTTAACAATTAAATTAAATTAACCGTTAAGGGAAGAGAAGACTGAAATTCGCAGGGTGTACCTATGTAATCTACGATTCCATTTACTGCGCTGCCAAAGAATTTTTTTTGAGAAATCGGTGGTTGGTAGGGGGTACCTTCAAATTTTTCAAATGAGGATTCTAAACAAATGGCTATAGACAGAAAGTAAAAACATTTTCAATATTTTGTAACCTTTAATGCCATCTAGAAGAAATCTTTTGAAAAACTGGTCCGCGGCAGGGGATGCCTTCAAACTTTCGAATTAAGATTCTGAGCAAAGGGTTGTAGATGGAAAGAAAATTTTGATTAATTATTGAGTAAATTACATTATGATTATACTAGTGTATGGACCGTCAAAAATGCGGGAGTAAAGAGTCAATCGTTCAAACTATTTATGGGGATCAAATTGGCATCAGAAACATCAACTGTCTCGTAAATAATTTCCCTCTACTTCCTTCCCCTTCTCTCTCACCCTCTTCCCCCCTCTATCTCTCCCTCCCTGTCCCTCCCTCCCTCTCCCTCCCCCTCACTCCCACTCCCTCGCCCTCACTCCCTCCCTTCCTCTCCCCTCCCCACTCTCCCCTCCTCTCTCTCTCTTATTAAAAGCATTCAAAGCACGTTTACACCCTTAAGGATTGAAATAACAATAGGATTTCGAGGTCTAACAATGTAATTGGTAGGCAATATTTCCCCAATCTATTTTAATTAAACGTGTACCTGAGCGATTTAGAACTGTAGGCGGAAAAAGATGAACAGAATAAGAAACTTTTGTCAGCACTAACGGCATTGTAGATTTCTCGAGAAATTGTTAATTTACTTTCCTTTCGACTCTAGGCGATAGTTTTCTTTTCCCATAAGATAACACATATCAATCGTCTTTTTTGACGTGCAGACATTATTTCGTTAACATTTAAAAATATCTCAAAAATACGATTTTGACTCGTACCTTAGACAGTCATGCGAAGAAAATTATTAGGATTAATTTCCAAATCGCAGAAATTGAAAGACCATCTGAACATCTCCAAAAATTAGAATTGAATACGATTATTTCACAATTTTTATATATTTCTTACGCAGTTGCCATGGCATGAATTGAATAAATGAGTAAAAATCAGGAAAAAAATAGTTATTAAGGGTAATTTTCTTACCTTTTTCGAATGAGATTAGAATTTCTACAGCATGGAAATTCATTTCCATAGTTTTATCGGCATAACTATGAAAATCCCGCGTCGATATTTCATTTTTAAGATATTTTAAAATACCAAAGAAAAAAGGCTTGCTCGCTTCGTTTCAGCTGTGCCCATGTTATTCAAATGGAGTAAATATATGCTCTTGGAGTAAAACCCAGAACTGCTATGTACACAGCGAACAGTTTCAAATTGAAAAGTTGAAAAGTCAAGTGATTCCTGAAAGTTTGATCGAAAAAGATTGAAAGCCTTTTGAGTTATGGGCAGTTATCCTCATTCTCCAACTCTATCGAGCGTCAAAACATCACGACGTCAGCAAACAAACTATATATGGGGGGGATTACTACATTTATAAACAAGTTTAAAATTCTAAATAAACCTCAATAAACAAAACGGGCTTGTTCATATTGCGTTAGCAAATTAAGCTCCTTTTTACTTTCTCCATACGTAGTAATGGGAAAGTATTGTATTCATGAAAAAAATCGACTTCGAGATTTCAACGGAAATACATGTTTTGAGGTCCCTAGAACACGTTTAGACTATTTTCGGAATGATGTCTGTGTGTGTATGTTATTGTGGGCGCTCTAACTCAAAAAGTACATGCCATATCGTTACCAAACTTCATATATAACACTTTAACATGAGCACAAAGAACTGATTAGTTTTTGGACAATAACGGATAACCGGAAGTCGCCTTTTATTCGAAACTCGATTCGGTTTTTGCGATATTTCTTTGTTAAAACATCATTATTGTGTATACAATTCTAAACAAAAGTTATCGAGAATGTAATTTCCTACAGTTTTCATTTGAAACAATTTTCTGTAGGAGTTATTGTTTAGGAGTTATTTATAAATAACCGGTTTTTCGGTTTCCGTTAAATATCTCCTTAAAAACATCGTTATTGGTAATCTTCGTAAGGACCAAAGTTGTAGAGAATAATATTTCTTCCAAGTTTTGTTTGAAACTAATTTTCGTAGAACCATCCATTTCGGATATATTTCGCTTTATCTTAATACCAGTAAACAGCGCCAACACCATGTAGCGGAGAATTCTGTAAACATTCAAAATATACGTAATTTACCGCAACAAGGACGATGGTATTCTTTTACGATACGAAATAATAATTTTGCCTTATAATGCTATTCATAATAATTTAAATATATGGAGAATGTGGAGAAAGTCATGTGTTGGCCACATCAGATTTTTTTCTTTTTATTTCATGTTTTTCTTCTCTCTTTCTCGTCCCCATCCATTCTCTTGCCTCTACCCGTCTTTTTTTCTGCACCTCCTTCCTCTACTCAGCCTCCCTCTATTCCTATTTATCTCCTTGCTTCTCGTTAAGAGTAGGCTAATGCCGGCACCGAGTTTCTCTCCTCACTTGCTTTGTGATTTAGACTGACAAGCTTACTAGCGCCGGTCGTTGTTTGAAGTCATAGGGTCCCAATTCAATATTCAACATTTATCTCCTTCCTCCCCACCCCCCCCCTCCACTTCTCCCATCTCCTACTCCCTCCCTCTTTCCATCACATTACTTCTTCCTCTCTTTATAACTCCCCCCCACCTGCTTTTCTCCTTCATCTCCTTTACCTACTCATCCTACAAACCTATGTCTCTTCAATCGTGTTCATGAACGCGATCAAAGCGTCACATCATCATTTAGGGATTTGAATTGGGTATCAATGGAATACCGCAGAAGGTTAAGGCTTCTGGAGAAATACAGTTCGGAGAATCCAGCAGAGAAGGTTTTAGGAATATACGAATTATGAACGTAGATGGCTAGAAACGATCGTGAGGATAAAATACATGAGATTGATTATAAGAAAGAGCGTTATCGAGGCTTGTTTTTTTCAGTGGACAACATGAGAAGTCAACAGGAGAGTCAGAGCCGCGAGATAAAATTGTTTGGCTACGGTGCATCGCACGAAGGGCCGGTCAAGCAATGACACACAGACTCAAATCTTTTCTCACATACATGGTAGCTCCACGAAATCAATATTTATACCAATAACGAGCGCAATATCAATTTTTACTAGTGGTAGTAGTTTATTTATCCTTGATTGGATCCCCTGACAACCAACAAATTGGCGAATTTCAGGGTGACATATAGATGTAGAAAGTTTCCCTCCCCCCACCCTCCGGATTCACCCTCCCTTCTTCTCCCTCCCCCTTCCTCCCTCTCTCTCTTACAACTCCCTCGCCCACCTTTCTTCAACTCTCATTCCTTCTATCCGCACCTCTCTCTCTCACTCACTCCCCAACCTCTATTCTCTTCCTCCACGCCAAAATAAATTTCCTAAGAGGAAACGCGATTCAATGGCAGTTCACGTGCGCGCGTACACACACACACAAACACACAATCAGAATTGTTCCTTCCAACGGAACCCTTTGCTTAGACCGAAAGAGCCTTTTGACTCTGGAACCGCACGAGGTTAGCGAAGCGTAAACTCGAGCGATATAGTTGGAACGATTTTATATACCCTTCGAGAGCGTTACCCAGGTAGCAGGCGACCCGCTGTTACCCAACTCAGGAGCGAGCTAGTTTTTGCTCGCATACACACAACGCGCTCTGCGGAGAAGTCACGCTACGTTCCGTGTCCTGACCCCTGCCGAGACCTCCCGTAACTTTCCTCGGCTGCAGAAATAGCCTGTGCTATAGCAGACAATCGTTTTTGTGTGCATGTGTGTCTGCTTCGTAACCATTAAACATTAGGGCACAAGTGAGGTTCTTTCAAAACCAACCTTATTGCTGTCTCATTTTATTCAAAACTAATTGTACTTATTAATGTATGCGTTTTTTATGTAAAACTGAGCTGCCTTCCTCTTTTTGGTACCTCTTAATTAATTATTATTGTTTGTCTTTAAACATTTAACAATTTCTCACTTTAATAGTTTGCAATAACTGTCACATTAGATATGGAAATACGGAATATTTGTCGGCTTATTTTTCAAGCATTTACGTTTGAGTTTCGTTTATTAATAAACGTCGTTAAGCGTTAGTCGTAATAGAAGAAATTTTAATTATCGTTAGATTTTTTGCTTTAATTAATGGATATATAAGGATTAATATAATTATCTAACTAGGAGAGATTAAAACAAAGAAGAAATACCAGCGAGCACGACTTCGAAGGAGCATGAATAATCATAAAATTCTCTTTAGAATCATTTATAAACCGCATTCGTAAGTTACATATATCGTTTGTAAGCACAAAATTATACAATATTCGTTTAAAAGTGTATTCTTACCGAAAAGAATAAAGCCGCATACAATTGGTTTATGCGCACATTTATTCAAGTTCGGTCAAACTTTTTCCCATGCACTCCTTTGACAGTTCATTAAATTCTTGGTACCCACACTATTTTTCCTTATCTATTTACTCTACCTTTGAAAACAAAAAAATCATTACATAGGAACATGTATCGAAGAAAACATATTGATTCAATATAAATATACTGAAAGAATTAAAACCGATTCAGTCATACGTTCAAAGAAAAGCTATTGACTTCCTTGGTACCCATTTGAAGATCATCTGGTCCGGCAATTTCACTGGCACAGCTCTAGTTTATCAAGGCCGATAGCTGCGAGTAGTTTATTTTTCGAGAGGTATGAGGGAGTCGTAAAACCTCCTCTACGCAACGAGTGAAAGTTGGAGAAGACAAAAGTTTATGGTAAGAATGATATAGCCCGAAGGAGGATAAGGAGGAGGAAGAAAACGCTGTGACGAATATCTCAAAACAGTTTACATCCAGCACGAATTAATTGTACACTCGAAAAAGGAGAATTGATTTGAAGAAAGCTCTATAACAAAAATTTTCGTAAAAAAAGGGGAAAGATCGCCATTCTGCACAATTACGAACAAGAATAAGGCCAAGAAAACTTATTTAAAGGTTATTTACATGTAAAATTTGTTATGTTTTAACAGATGATACGTGAAAATGTGTTAAATTTTGGAAAACTTTACAAGCACGCGACTATTTTACGATCTTCACATGTTAACTTTGTATTTATCCTAGAGTACAGTTTCGCATAGATTTTCCATTCAAATTTGTATATGAATTGTATGTAACTTCAATACAGTCCCCAGCCTTGTAAGTAGCTTCACGTATATCATTACAAGTAACTTTGCCAGACGAATGTTCTGGCAACTACACCGGTAACTTTCTGAGGAACTTTGCTGGAAGTTCCCAACGCATTCTGGTCGTCGAAGATTGCTTCCCCAATTCTGTTTTCAGTTAAAATATTTTCTTCATAGTCGTATTGGCTATTCACGACATTACGAAACTACTCTTACGTATTTGTTGCTAGGTCACGGAGAAAGTTTCCATATTAAGCTCACGAATTTTCCGATCCGGAAAAACTATTCGCCGCGCTTTATTTTTCTCGTAATTTTAGGTTATCTTATAGTAAGCTTCACAAGATCCAATGATTTTATAATATGAATACGCATAAAAATTCTTGTACCGCACTTTAAAAGAATGTTTATACCGTCTATTACCGTACTAGGGAAAAGGGGGCGTATTATCAAATTTTCAAACACGTACATTTGATGCCTCGTGAAAAAGATTTTTAAAAAATACTTCCTGGATTTATTTGGGGACTAAAACAAGTTCGAGAAACAATCACCTTAAAGCAGCGGTTTCCAAACTTTACAAGGCCGCGCCCCCCTTCAACTAAGAAAAATGTCCTTGCTCAATCAAAGTTCACTAACAATGCCAATTGGATCTACAATTGCAATTAATATATCCACTTTAAGAAAATACATGGACGCAAGTGATACACCCTAGCCACTTGAGAGCTAGAATTCGGCGACTGCATATTGTAGGTCTCACGATTGCGATAGTTAAAACGACAGTAAATACGATGCGAAGTCTTTTTGACCTCCACCTGACCGACCCATCACGCCCTCCAGGAGGGGCGCGCCCCATAGTTTGGAAAGCACTGGGTTAAAAGGTTCTCTAGACATGCATTAAGACATTTTACGGTGATCTTTAGCGAGCCAATTCATCGAATTTTTCTTCTCTGACGTTAATTTCACGGATTTTATTTCTTTTCAATCGTGAACATAATAAACATTATAGAGAATATCAAATTTGCTATACAGATAATCATGATATCCTCGAAGCAAAACTCACTGAAAAGGATCCACGATTGATTGATGACCGCTGAAGACGACCGCTCTTTAGATGAAATGCGAACCTGATTTCTACAAGGGCTGCACGGATATTGTGGTAGTCATGTTCAGTAAATGGATACCAACAATGATGTGAGCTCCATATATTATTTCTGGATCGGTTTAACTAGTAATAAAGTGAAGGTTCGGGAGTTACAATTTTTTTTATCCGCATTTCAACACATTTTCTAAAATCTCTAAGGGATACTATTTTAATTCGACAGAGAATTATCGAGCTGAAATACGACTGAAAAAATTCAAGCGCTTAAAAATCAAAAGATTAAAAAAGCACTAACCTCAGATATCTCCAAAAATCAACCATAAGATTATGAAAAAAAGTCTGTTACTTTTTCACAACCTTATTGTCGCTAATGGAGATGTTTTAAATGTATACTTTTGCGGTAATGCCAGAAACACTATACTATATTAAAAGATAGTTTGTTACAGAAGAGTATAAACATATAATACAATTCAGAAAGAAAAATAGTGTTTAATTCGACAATTAGCTGATATTATACGACGTAGGATTCAATCTAATTAGGCAACATATGGATGTAAACATACGGACCTAAAACGCTCAACACAAGCGAAAAAATATTAAAAACGCTCGCGAAAAGGAAAGATTTTAAAGAGGAACCCGCAGGCTGTCGTCTGATAATAGAGCGGAACGTTGACGTTCGATAGTTTTGAACGAAGGGAAAAATACGTTTCCTGAAGCAATGCCCAAATGAATCCAAACATATCAATCCCATGGTCGCTCGACTCAAGCCGACTCGCTCGAAATCTGTCGGTCTGCGCAGTGGCGGATTTAAGGGTGTACGCACATGGCGCACGCCAGGGGCCCCTTGAGGTAAGGGTTCCCGAAAAAAAATTTTTATTTACGATCTCAGAATCTTAAATATATCATTTTAAAATTCATGAAGACAATTTCTTTTGCACTGCGATTTATTGAAACGGGGAGTCAAATAAAGCGGTAGTAGTCGTTAGGTGAGGTTTCAGTATATATTTTTAGATTGCAGGGTCCCCAATTGTTTAGCGCCAGGGGCCCCAATAGTCTAGCGCCAGGGACCTCAGAATGTCTAAATCCGCCACTGGGTCTGCGATGAGGAAATTTTAGCGATACGAAAAAAGGAAAGGCAGAGAATCTCCCCTGTTTTTCATTTGCATAAGCTATTATGCACGGTACGCAGGCGACGATCCGTATAACGTTTGGCGAACAAAAAGGCAAAGAGAGGGAGAGAGAGAGAGGAAGCGGGAAAGAAAGAAAGCGGAGTAAGGAAAAGGTGGAAATGTTAGGGAAGAAAGAGAGAAATGAAAGACTCGGACAGGAAATTAAGAAGAGAGGAGATTAGGAAGAGAGAAAGAAAGAAAAATGCCTTCATTGAGAGGTTGAGGTAAAATAATCTCGTTTTCCACCTAAAAAGAATGCCCAACCTCTTGCCAGGGGGGAGAAAGACAAATGTGATCGAAATTTTTCACAATCACAATACTTTCTCTGTAAGCTCACTCTACGATAAATTAAAACTGTGAGGTAAAAGAAATGGATGTAGGAAATGAAGAATTTGTAAAAATACAGCAGAAGGAAAAGATAAGAGAGATGGAGAGAGGTACAGTCGGAGGTAGTAGGAGAGTGAATAAGATAGAAATGACCAATCAGGAGAATTAAAGGAAAAGTTAAAGTAGGAATAATAAGTAAAATATCCTAGCTAAAGCAAGAGGTGGAAGCACATTTTTTAGGCGCGTTTCGCTTCCAGCGTGAGCGCCTAATATCGTCGGTCTGTCCGTCCGTCCGCATGTTCGTACTCCGCTTCTACTGAACGGATTTTCATGAAATTTGATATTAAGGGCTTTCAATCAAATATAATAATAAAATCGCAAAAATGAATCACGTACGCCAATCAGGGATACCACTTTACTGGTGACAAAAAATTAAATTTTCGTCGTATCTCATTAAATATTGCTCATATCAAAATATTTTTCACATAAAAGTTGTAGAACTGATAGAGAAGAGTATTTCCTCTCCCGGTACTTTCCTGTTAACGGGAATACCTTAAAAAATGAACATGTATTGTTATGATTGTTTGAGAGGATATAACATTGAAAGGATATTTTGACGTATTGTTGGATTTACGATATTTTATTTTAAAAACAACATTAACAGAAACTGATTGGCCGGTCTCGACATTTACAAACCCAATCTCCGGACAACGTGGAGGGTTTCTTTGGTTCCGGGCGAGGCGAAGGGCGCGGTAGCGCCCGGAGATGACTACCCATTACAACAAAGCGAGCCGAAGGCTCGTCGATATATCCTCTCAATTTGCGGCACAACAGTCAAGAGGATATAACATTGAAAGGATATATTGACGACCCTTCGGCTCGCTTTGTTGTAATGGGTAGTCGTCTCCGGGCGCTACCGCGCCCATCCCCTCGCTCGGAACCAAAGAAACCCTCTACGTTGTACGGAGATTGGGTTTGTAAATGTCGGGACAGGCCAATCAGTTCCTTGTCCGGTGATTGGGTTTGTTTCTGTTAATGTTGACGTAAGTATGGCATGGGGATTATACGTAAGTACCAGGTCCTGCGAACGGTCCTGGAGGTATTCCCGTTAACAGGAAAGTACCCCTTTCCCTAAACATTTTTATCATAGGAGTAGCCGTTATCGAGAGAATCATACAAAAATGTCTTAATTCGAGTTGAATTTAGAAAATTTCTTGCATGGTTACCTCATTGTTGCTAACATAAACAATCTTCCAAACAAACGTTTAATTTCCTTACGAGTGTATGTAATATTATTAAATAGGAAGAAAATGGATTATTTATGATGAAGAAAAGAACTTTAAAACGCAGTTTCCCTTACGTTCAGGTAAATAATTTCTTTGTAATACTCCATTGCACGAAACGCGCCCACTTGTGACACGACACTTTCCTAACTTGTTTCTTTAATTTTCTGGCTTGTCTCCTCATTTTGAGAGCAGACAACCCGCACCGTTGTAATGTAGATCCTCACTAAACCTTCCCATACAAGAATACTTCACTCCTCTAGCTTCAGTATTTTGGTTACGATACCATGTCAAAGTTTTGAATTTTCCGACTCTGAAGCTCCCTAGCGGTAAATCTACGAACTAACGGGAAAATTCAATTGGTGTAAAATTCATAGATTGTTAAGAGCTATTATAATCCAAAAATAATTTTCCAAATACCTCTTGAAATAAAAAAGTATCACCAACAGACAGACGGATAGACGAGAGTGATCACTTCAGCACGTTTTATCTCTTAATAAAAACGCGCTAAAAATGGATCGAGAGGATAAATGGAGGAAGGTGATGGAGATAAGGAGAGCGGGAGAAAAAGGAGATGGAGAGATACTGGGAGAGAAGGGACTGACTGAAGGAAAGAGATGTATCAGGCGGGAGTGAAGACACGAGGAAGCGCTAATTAGCCTTTCATGCGGTAAGTTCACGGCGCGGTATTGGAACCGCAAACAGACGACCCCACGTCGTAAAAGAGGGAAATGGAGAAGAGAGGAGAAGAGGGCGGGAGAATAAAATTCCAACACGACGAGGCGAAGAGATGTCGAAAAATGAGAGGAGATTTGTCGCGAGGGAAATAGAAAGGGAGAAGGAAACCCTGACGAATGTGAAAATCAAGATAAAGACTGTCCAGTGTAGAGGGAGACGATGCGGGATACGAAATAAAGAGATGATATTTAAAAATTATGGGAGAGGAAGTGAGAGAAAATAGTGGTGTTTGGGATCAAAACGAGGAATCACGTGAAAGGTGGAGACGTACGCATTGTCCCAAAACTCCCTTTAACATGTGTTATGATTGAGTAGCACATGTACATATAACATGTTATGCTTATTGGAAGATTTATGATATTTTTCTCATTTTATTTGTTTATATGTTATATTATTGTTATATTTAGAGTTTATTTAGTCGTCACAATTATTTATAATCATGAAGAACATCAGAACGAATTTCCTGTAAGTCCCTTTATCCTTGAGTGTATGAAGTTGGAGTGGCAATTGGTGTTTTTTTTATTATCCATTATTTCAGGGTAAATATTAGAGGCCAGAGTTCGTTTTAAATGCTGGATTAGATTTTTGCTTCTCAATGGTAACAACTGGGGATGAATAGACTTCCGAGACTCTTTATAGAATAATAATCAATTATATATTCCAAACAATGGTATTTTAAAGACCACCCAACGGGTACTTGAATCTAATTGTAAGTAACCCAAAAATTAGTTTGGAATACGAAAAATCCCAATTATGAAGTTTTTAAATGTTTAATATATAAAGAACCGCCACCACATTAGCAAATCCGATGATTTAAAAATAGGAGATAGACATATTCATCATATTTTGAGACTAATTTTGATTTTTACAAATAAACAAATATTCCATTGATTTATATGAATTAATTAAGAAGCAAAAGTAATATAAAAGTTAATGCAAACAAGTACTATTTCAGCAAAAAAAGATAAAAGGACTCCAGAGTTTTACCAAAAAAATACGAAGTTTCCCTTAGTACATAATTGAATTCAAATAAACATTTTCAAACTATATATTAGATTTTCTTCATTATTCCCATCATGTGATTGGCATCTAACAATAAGTAGTGCACTTATAAGAGACTAGCAGAATTTCCCGTTGAATTTCAACGGATTTAGTGAAGCTACTACAGCACAACATACAAACTCTTTAAAATATATAGTAGATACTTTTTAAATCACAATTAGCTTTTCTTAACAATTATTCATATTTGTTTGTAACAATCCGTTTCCGAACATATTGCATTCAAATATAACGATAATTGTATTTCCTACCATATATATCACTTTCGCCAAATCCACCGTCATTTCTTGTGTAATTATGCCTCGCTGAAATATTTACTTTTGTCTTGTAAGCAAGAAACCCGTGAAAAATCAATGTACAGTTGTCCATGACTGAACACTGACTCCGGTAAATGTACACCAGATACATGAGCTTATTTAAGTTAATAAACATTATAATGTAGAATATACTGATTTCACTTACAAAAAAAGGTAAGATTCCAGTATTCAATAGACGAAAGAAGGTACAATTACTTTCATTAATAAACGCTTCCTGAATAATAATCAGTATCTATTTACGTTGCTATCCATAAACATCGATAGTTACGTTGTTTAAACAAAAGTGCGAAGCGAATAACGCTAAATTTTCGTCTATTTGTAAACTTCATTGAAGTTAACTGAATCGGAGGTAACAATGACGGCCGCCTTGGCAACGCCCGGAAAGAGTACGAAAAATCCACAAAATTTCGAATCAAATAGACTGTCTGAAAACTTCGACCGTGTAACATGTAAACTTCGCAGGAATAAGAGAGTATAGAGTTTTATTCGTCGAATAAAGCAAAACGAAAAAAATCGGTCCATATTTACGTATTTTAATGCTTGAAGGAAGGAAGAAATGGTTCCATACGTGTTATCTTATGGAAAAATGATAATCCCCTATATTGGCAGCACTGATTAATCCCGGTTGACAAAACCTTGACCATTCACTAAGTTAGGATGTAAGGAAGAATCATACCAAATTTGGTTATTCTAGCTTTTATCGTTTAGGAGGAGTTCCATGAACAAACACACAAATACACAAACACATACCTACTTCAAAATATATTATAGTAGATAGATAACAGGCGAATCGATTGAAATTACATCCTGTAATCATTTTTATAACGTGGCTTTGTTATCACCCCTGAAATATCAAGCATTAACGTAGATAAATATCAAAGCATATCTTACAAAATCACAGCGTCTAAATCAAAAAGATATTACGAACGCCCAGTTTTTACTATTTTCAAAGTCCAACTAAGTACTAAGCAAAACGCTTGAAGGAAAATAAGTTAACGGTTGAGTAATTCTAGTAATAGTATAATAATTACTAACACCTTTATTAGGTAGAGGACAAGCAAATACAGTGACAGCGTAACCCATAATGAAAACCTCAAAGTTATAAATTTGAAACATTCCGGTTAATCTAAATCCCGATTATTCGGTATCCGGTTGATCGGGAGTTCAATTTATATACAGATTTTCCACAATCAATCCAACGAATTTCACCGCGAAACGGAACGGGAACTTATGGGAATCTCCTTCCCCGCACCATTATTACATCGTGCATAGAAACGACAAAACAACCTAACGGCAACCGAATCTCATTGCCTTGACGTCAAAATATTACACGCAAAGGGATGCGGTCTTGTTAAAAAGGAACATATCCCTGGTTCCAATTTGACTAGGCAACAATACGCCTAGTCGCAAATCCAGACCCGGAACCAACCTTCCGGAGGATGAACCAACAAAATGGCGCGCGCTCTGGAGGAGAATGCTTGCGACGCGAAATGTAAACCATATATCACAGAGTAATAGGTGCGTGAGGAGAGGTGATCGCTCGACCTGGATTCTCGCGAAGAAAGAAAGAATCATTGATGGTCGTG
Organism: Uropetala carovei; assembly: GCA_036926305.1. Classification (NCBI taxonomy): domain Eukaryota; kingdom Metazoa; phylum Arthropoda; class Insecta; order Odonata; family Petaluridae; genus Uropetala; species Uropetala carovei. The sequence continues at coordinate 5,441,379 of JAXCHB010000035.1, forward strand.
TATCTGAGCGAGGTATGACGATAAACATCGTTGTTAATGGCGATTTACTCCTTGTCTTCGAGTATCATTTTTGGGATCTTTACCTCACCTTCAAACCCATTTTAAATCTAATAGAAGGATTTAACGTATCGCACGAGATGGATGAAATTATCCATTATCAATTAAGTAGAAAAATTTCACGTGTATCGACGTAATCGGGAACGGCGTGAAAAATCTGAATTCGACCACGTAGCGTCTCTAACAGGGCAGTTCCCGTATAACAAAACCAGAAAAGGATGAAGAAAAATAAGCAACGCGAACGCGCATCGGACGCGACGCACAGTGGGACCAATGCTCGGATTCGCGGCCAAAACTAGAATTTTGGTATAGGGGGGTGTTTGGGGGCGCGGAGTGCATTTCTGATGGTTTTAAGGCTCAGTGGCGACTCCTTCTGTCCAATGGCATAGCCGTAGTAGAGGTTTCCGGCGCAACACCTTAATTATTGTCGTCAAATTTCGTATGGTGTTTTTTGGGGACGCGGAGTGCGTTTCTGATGGCTCGTAACTTTAAAGGTGGAACTCGAATTGTTTAAGTAAGTTGATTAGATTGTAAGGGATGATGGTCGTGACGGAAAATTTTATATAATGCAAGAGATTCATATTTTTATTAACAAAAATTAAACACCACCTAGGAATGACATCTCTGATATTTTCGATCCTACAGTACACATTAATCATCACTATCACTATCGTTGAACATTTTACTTGATGCGTCATCCTTGACTAAGAGTGCCAGTACCTCAGGTTTTAGGCTTCCACTTTTCCTCGGTGGAAGTTTCCTGAGGGAAGATATTATTGGGTCAGATGACACCATCATAATTTTCATCAGGTCTAGATTTGTAGCAGTCCTCGAAAATTTTCTGCACCTCTTCTCCCTATATCTCCTCAAATCTTTATTGCGGCTCTCTTGGGCTTCCTCACTCAACATTCCTATGGGAAGCAATGTCACTGATATAACATCTGACCCATGGATCAGAACTTTATGTACGGAGGCAGGCATTGGGTACCATTCATAGAGGCTTACGTACAATCTAGCTGTTTTTATGGCGTACTTATGGAAAGCTTTTGAGTCCACAGCAAACCCACATGATAATGTTCGGAGGATTACATCACACCTTTGAATGAGGGATGCACTTATGCCCGTAATGGAGGCAGAAAGTTCAGCGTTTTCAAAAAAACGGCGCGCAGTATTGCCGTCATTTGTGTTTCCCTTCCCTTGTTTCACCACACCGACAAGTAATCCCATCATTGATCTAAATTTACTTTGAATTTCCGACTCCCTAGCATCAATGACGTCCTTGATGTGTTTCTTCTTTTGCCATGACTTGGTCTCTAGCCTGGCCGCGACATGAATAAGCCATTCAAGAAACCTTATATAGGCATGGAGAGTTGATAGTCCATATTGGTAAGCACTCCTATCTACATCTCTTTTCATCACCTTCTCAATGTCGTTCATGTCTTTGCTAGTGGCTCCACACATGTAGCACGACTGAGATGAGACTGTTCCAGTCACAGCATTGGCAACTTTACCGTCCACCATCGTCATGCACAATTCATGCTTCACAACTGTAACATCTGGATAGCCTTGCACTGTGGTGGGTTGAAGGTTCTTAATTTGCTCATCCATGGCAGCTTTTTCTCGTTTGATTACCTCTGTGGTCTCTTTCACAAATTCTAGCTTTACAGGCCTACAGTACCTCGTGGAAGAGGGGCGGGGATTCTGCCACACCACTGTTTTTTCGCCATTATTTCCTTCTATTTTCACGTAAAGCTGCAGTGGAACAAGGCATATCATAAACAAGTCACTGTCATTGCATTCTTTGTCAGTATTTATTTGCTTGTAGAGGGAATGATTACCACTGCCGTCACAACCCCATTTAGACACTAAATACATTTCACTAAGCAAATTTTTCGGGAGACGACATACAACTTCTCTCTGCAATTCAATCAACCTACTGACCGTTAGATCTAATAGTATCTGAAGCTTGACGTCCACCTTTGTGTCCGTCACAGTTAAAGTATCTTGATGCGGACAGCACTGAAGTTTCGCTTCCTTCACACGCTTATATGAGGGATACAAATCTGCACCTCTACTTTTTGCCTGACTTCTTAAAGTTTGATACGCATTCTTAGACAAATCCGCTTCTATGATAAGAGACAAAGCTTCTTGTGGTGCATAAGGTGTAACGCCAGCAGAATTCTTTGCGGATTTCCAAGCTGTATTTATCTTTTTCGCGCGCGTTGGTGAAGTGAACAGCGCTTCGGTGAGGAGCTTCACCTCTTCTGTTTTACCCTCTGACAACAAACTCGAACAAGTGGCGTGCGCGAGAAGACCTGCTCCAGTGTTTCCCCTGAACTCTTGCACTTTCCTCCTTTTGCTCCGCTCACTGCAGGATTCAAATTCCTTGCTGGGTCGCCCAGATGCTGAAAACGAAGTCGGGTTTTAATATAAGCATATGGTTTAAGACAATGACACGGCAATGATTCAGTTTTTCTAGAATTAATCGTGTATACTTCAAATACCTTTGGGAGTGATCGGCAACTGTCGTTCAAATGAAGAGGATGATGATTCGGGAACGCTAATAACGACAGTTGATCCAAGCCAGTCTTTATATTTTTCTAAAAATATATCTTCTTTGCGGTAGCACTTCTCCCACTTGGATCGAATCGCAGCGTAGTACTTGCGACAGACCGACCTGATCTCTCCCCTGACGGAGTCAGTCAAATCTTTCCCAAGTAGTTCCTCAATGTGCAGATCCGCATGGAGATATCGTGCGGTCCAACCTTCTGACTTCTCCCGCAAAATCTTGTAGAGATCTAGGCGCGTAATCTCAAGGGACATCGTGAATCGTGACATAAGCGCGAGCGGGTGTCGAATGCTGACAAGTGTCAACTTGACTGCGCACCCTCTACCAACGCTGCTCGGCGAAGCGCGTATGCGTAGATGGCTGGGCAAAAGTAAAAAAAATGAATTCACCTGAACTTGATATAACTAATTATAAATGAAACTAGAATGGTCCCAGATCACAATATATTACATTGTATGCAATTTCGCTAAAGCTATTAAATGGTAACAAATTAAATAATTACCTATAATTAGCGTTCAGGAGTCTTTGTTTGCCAATCTTTTTCCGATCGTTGAGTTAAGGACTAGATTTTGTGAGTTTTTTTGTGAAGTGCGTATACTAACAGCTATGGATATTGCAGGAAAAGGTATGTTCTTATTTTTTAAATTAAAAATGTATTTTATTCCCGTTAATTTTCCTCTCATTCTTCTTTGAATACGTGTAGTCTATTTTATACCAATGTTTTGAGATTCTTCCTATGTGTTAGGTTTATATAAAAAGTACCCCAGAGTTTTTTTTATTTTCTATTAAAGTATGGCTCTTTGCGAACAAAAAATAATGAACACTAGCTGCTTTTAAGTGCTTTTTTGAAAGTTATGTTTTTTTTCAGAGAGATACTCCATTTCTCGGATGGAGCTTTTTGATGTTTGGCATCAGGAAAGTGATACAAGAAAGCGAAATAATGCAGTGTATACATTTGTTCTACACAAACTGAGTTTAGAAGACTGTTATAATAAAGAGATGTGTCGTTCTATTAAGAACCAAAATAAATTAATTTTTTGTAAAATTGCAAAAAATTGGAATGAGTGTACACGAAGCTTACAGAAATTCTTATCCAGAAATTCCGCTTGGTTAGAGCAAAAAATTACTTTTCCTTGTAAAATAATATTTATTACTTAAATGTTCCCAGTTTAAAATCTAAGGGTCATTATATAAATTCCGATTAACTTAGACTTTTGTCCCGCTAGAATGGCCATTTGTCCCACTGTGCGCTGCTGTGCGCTGCGCCATGGCTCCTGGCCAGGCGAGCATTCTCATCGAAAAAGGGCTCGTACTCCCGCATCCGCAAGTATCCGCAGTTTATTTTTGGGGGACATCAAGGATACAAGTGTAGCATCAGATTCCATCCGGAAAGAGAGCGGGGCCTCGCAAGGGTTTTTTTGCAGGCCTCGTTAAAGTGCGGAAAAGTCTGAAAATGCACAGTCCCGAGATACTACAAGAAAACGCATTCATAAATTATAGAAACATAGACTGTTATGTGTTTACTTATATCCTTAGACAACACCTAAGAACGGGGAAAAGACGAAAACCGCCATAGCGTGCCTTAAATCGACGGTGATGTTGACAAGAAAAGTTTGTTGCGGGCAATGGTTGACACAGCTATTTCTCATGCACACATTTCACTCGCCTGCTGACAAGGCTCCTGAGGAAAAATATGCAAAAATTAGGTATTTTTGGTTGCCCCTGACATTCGTCTTTCACCCAGGCACGTTACCATCGGTGTGCAAAAAATTTGGTTTTTCGGGGTTTTGGCCGCGATTTCGAGCATTGGTCCCACTGTGCGACGTGCGGAAAATCATGGAGATCACCGATTGCACAAAGGAAGACCGTATTTTTTTTTAAACGTCGAAACTCGGTGTTGAGAAAAACGAAAGCGACTTTTAGTGAGAGAGAGAAAGAACATGAGATATGGAAACCGACAGGAGAGGAACGGCGTGGGTAAGACCGTAAACAAGATTAACATAAGGAAGGATTTTTTTGCCTAAAGGATAGGTCGAAGTGATGGCCACGGTGAATACTGCATTGTACCAAGAGATGGAGGGCTTTTATTTAAGAGTAGGCTGAAAAGGAATGAACAGAGAGAGGGAGCAAAGAGGGTGGAGACATTCACTGGCGTTGAAAAATATTTAGAGAGGAACAAGAGCGGAGGATCGGGATTTGGAGTTTCGAAAAAAAAGGAAGGATTAGGTAAGGCATCCCATAACCACAGTTCAAAGAGAATAGCCAACTCACACAGTGATTCCAGAAATGTGGACGTCTGGTCATTTTTTTAAGCATCCGCATAATTACCAACTCCTGCAGAGGAGGTGGACGAACTGATTTTATTTAGACCTGAATCGTATTATTAGAACAAACGGATGGTTTAATCTCAAGATTATACTTGCATTTTTACTAAAATTAGAAAAAATCCATTAAAAATATGGTTACAACTCCATCAAAGATATTAAGCACAAAATATTCCGATGTGGTGTTTTAGCACGTTTTAAGAAAACGTGCTTCCGCGTGTTGCTTCGGCAAGGGTATCTTACTTGTTTAAGCCTTATCAACAGCTCCACCGATGAGAATAATTTGGAAATAAACGATAGATTACGTGGGTTAGTGGAAAGTCTATAGCAAAGATTATAACGATTATTCCTGTAAGGACGTTCCATAAGTTACCACATTTATTAAGACTCAACCCCCTCTCGAAAAAAATGCTCAAATTAAAAAAAAAAATATTCCCTGATGCTTTCGTGTTACTTCTGGTCACCACAGCGGCGTTTGTCTAAATCATCCTCCTTATTGCGACATATTATAAGATTCAGGGCACTAAATATCTTGAAATGCTCATCAAAATCCAACTGTGACATCGAAGTCAGTAGTTGTGGCCTCGCTAGGAACCAGCAAAAAGCGGATATGAACCTTAAACTTGGCAGTGATGAGGTGAATGCAGCGAAACACGAGTTACGTTGGAGAATCGAAAACATGTCCAAGTGAGTCAGTGTGACATCGTGCATCATTTGTATGTAAAATGGCCTCCGTAATACATGGAATGTCGGTAAAATGAAAGACCGTGGAGAAATTGCCGGCGATGGAGGAGAAGATTCGTTTCATCCTTAGTTATACTGCGTTTCCAGAGATCGTACGGGTGAGGCGTGTCTACGGTTAGACTTGTAGGGTGAGGGGGAGAAAGTGTCAGCCAATAAGAGGTCTTAAATTTCCCACGCCTTTCAAAAATTCTTGACGAGCGCTGTTGACACGATTGCTCTCAGAACTTCACTCGTCCACAGCTGCTGCTGAAGTGAGCGAAATTCGAAATCTGGCAACATTGGGTCGTAGCCTAAGCGAAATAACCCGAATGCGGACGGAATACTGCGAATCTGACCCGTACGACTTCGGGAAACGCACTATAGCAAGCGAGTCGAGACTAGAATGCCTGAAGGGAAGGATCCTTGCGTCAGAATCAGAAATAGTTTGGCGTGGGGCGAATATATTTGATAAAGAATTTTATGACAATAACATGAAGCACCGGGTTGTTGTTTATGGCTACTAAGAAAAAATAAATTTCCCTCGAGATTCAGGTCAGGTAGAAAATGCATGACAATTTCATGACGATTCCCACTGATTTATTTTTTCGTTAAATAATTAAGATGAGCCTTGTGCATTCTGGAAAAACATCGTCTCTTCCAGCTACCTTCAAAACACTGAAATGACGTTGGAGAAACACGAGACTAGTATAGCGTGTTTCTAACGCTTGCGTTTTCGTGTTCTTACGCTATTTCACTTCCTCTAATGAGAAATTCCTTCAGCCATCGCGTTAGGCTGGTGTTAAACACCCTTAGTCGAAATTACGGTTTATAATACAGCAAAGAGAGTAATGTAATCGACGGATGTGCTGGATGAAAATAAAAGAGTAGAAAACGGTGATGGCAAGATAGGATATAAAAAAATTAAAATGGCGGCTTCGAAAGTACAATTCCAAAAGAAATTACCAGCGATGGAACAAAGTAACACTCGATTTGGTCGGATTAAGGAGAAGAAGTGATTGCTACCGAAACCTAGAAGATGGTTGGAAGGAACTGAAAAATGAGTAGGCGATAAATAACGTGAATTATGTCTCGTAGTGACCTCTTTACGGAACTATAAGAATTTTCTAAGGACGCCGATAAATATATGATATACCATGTAATTGCTCATCCAGTTATGTGACAAAAAAATGAATTGAAGCGAAAACAGGGATTATCAAACTGTCTCTCTTAGATAACAATAAAAAAGTTGAGAAAAACAGATGCACATTTCGGCTACAAAGAAGCCTTTGCCAGTGGCACGATGGTAAATCCTTTAAAAAATATTTCATCCAAGAGGCATTATTTGTCAACTTTATCGTAACCATAAGGTGAGCTCGATCATTCTCCTTTGAAAAGAAAGACGCAAAATATGCACAATTTCAACATCAATAGCAAAAATCCCGGAAAAGTATAACTACAACAAAAAACTTACTTTAATAGAATGTCCACTTGGTACAACGGCAGCTATGCGTGTCTAACTCCCGATGCTATGGTGGCAGGTCCGAATCTTGACGAGGTCATGGGGCTTTTTTATCGTTGTGGAGCTCATTATAAAAGACCGTAAAATACTGTTTATGAGCTAGTTAAATAAATAACATAAAAATAAAAGGAAATAAGAGGCGAAAATCAGTATTAGTATTTTACAAAAAACTCAAAAAATATTGAAAGATTCTCCTGAACACAATCCATTCGCTGGAGGTAATTATTATGAAAAAAAGGTAGACAATAGCAAATAGATAATTGCAAAATGTTATATTAGTATTTTAAACGACTTTCTTTCTCGTCTAGAATGAATTTCTCCCCTCTCTTCTCTTCAAATAATTGATTCGTTTACCAGACGTTTCCTTACCTCACGCTTGATTAACTGAGCGCAGGAGGAAAAGCCATCCGTCAACAGAGTTCAATTTAACGGTTGGTTTATCAATTAATTCTCGGAAGTTGATGATTGACCCTAATTGCCTAAAACATGAATCGAGCAAAGAGAACGGAAGTGAACCGAAGGAAGCTTAACTTATAATATTAAATCACACAAGCCCAATTAGCACTGGTTCTGTGTTTGTCTATTGATATCTTCCGCGAAGCAGGCGCTGAACACTTTCTACACTCAAAACATAAATTGTACATTAAAGCGAGGCGTTGATATAGACAAGGATAATCATATCTCTAATGGCACGCGTTTTAAATATATCGTAGCTATTTTTGGAGAAATTTTGAATAAATGTCAGATTTCTCCATCTTTAAACGGTACCGTCTATTCTTTACCTACAAGTGGGGACGATTCTTTTATCTTCAAAGATTTTTTTAGAGTAGAAGTCACTAAACGTTTTACTAAGGTTGCCGCATGAGGCTTTCTGTACAACTGTGTGGGCCACATAATACCTTTCAAATGATTGACCCGTGGTTAAAAGAGCTAGTTTTGAGGATTTGTTCGACTTGTTAATTTGTCATACGTCTATATTAAAAGTTTATTGTATCCAAGAACTCGGAAAATATCGTTTATAGTTAATTAAGTATATCTAATGTGCGGCTCAGCTGGTAAATGTACAAATATGCACTTCTTAAAGAAACTTGTGCGTTAAGTTTGGGGACCCGTGTCCTAAAGGAATAGTATTTAAAATTGTGTAAACATGGGTCTATGAAAAAGAAAGTCCATAATTTTAAACATAATGTGATTTAAACATTATTCTCCATATTTGGAGATGTGACATTTTTCGGCCAAAGGATATGATAATCAAAAGGCAGCTACGAAACAAACACGATCAAAGTTATTCCCTAAAATAAATATCCCATAAAAAATTAAAATTCTGATCCATTAGAACAGTTTTACTGAACCACTAATAGGAGCTCATTACGCGTCATATCAATGCAACCTACGTTTCTCAAACTTTCTCATATCCGCACGCTTCTAGTCCCTAAAATTATAATACTGCTTATATTAATACTAGTGTAATGCCCGTTGAAATATCAACGGAAGAATTATAGATAGATAGATTATTATTATTTTCATTTAAAATAATTAATATCACACTTTTACATATGAAATATTTTGTCATATACAACATTTCTAGTGACTACTCTGTTGTTGACGGGCTATCTTTAGTTAAACTTAAAATAGTTGCCTCTCTTTCCCTCCCTCTCCCCCTCTCCTTCCCCCCTCTCTCCCCCTCCCCCTCCTCATTTCTCCCCCTCCCCCCTCTACTTCCCTCTCCCCCCTTCCCTCTCGCTCCACCCTCTACCTCTCCCCCCCCCCCCCCTCTCGTATTAAAAGCATTCAAAGCACGTTTATACCCATAAGGATTGAATTAACATATGATATAGAGGTCTAACAATGGAATTGGTAGCCAAGGCAACATTCCGTTAAAATGGCAATATTTCCACAAAATACGTGAATTAAACGTATAACATGAGCGATTTCGAATTGCATGCGGAAAAAGATCGAGCAGAATAAGAAACTTTGTAATTTTTCCTTCAAAATGGTTCAGATTCGAAGATCGTAGGTTAATTCCTTCTAATTTTAATTTCCAAAACAATAAAAACCTGCACATCAAAAACGGATTTTTACGTGTTACCTTACGGAAAATAGAAATGTCTTCCTTGGAGTCGAACCCAGGACTTTTTTGGAGATTTATTTTCGTCGTTACCTTAAAATATGTTAATCAAGCATCCTTGTCAAATTTCAACCTTCTACCTATTCGGGAAGTTTGTTAAAACGCTTTATATCGGCCATCGTGAAAGCGTGACCAAATAACCAACCGTCCTGGGCTATTATAGTATAAACTACATATTTACACGCGGAAGATATTTTTCGAGGTTCGTATCGTAAAAACAAGAAAGAATGACCATACGAGTTTTAATTGCCAGTAAAATCACTGAATCAAACCGTTTGGTTGGGTTGATCTTTATTCACTTCCTACAGTTATTTAAATGAAAAAAATCGTGTTTTATACATACTTGTTTCTCCTCATATGTAACGTTAAGAAATAGACGGTGACGGTGTTTAACTCGCTAAAATGATGTTCTCGTTATACACCGTACTCTCTCTATTGAGTTTACATTGTATATATTACTAAGAATTTAAAGTTTTCTCGTTAAATAAGGATTCCTTCAACATAAATGTATATTTTCAATTAATTCTTCATCAATTACAAAGTTGTCTCTCTGAAATACAGCAATACTGAAAAATGGGCTTCTGTCGACTAACTGGGACCACATGTAAAACTGACCGCGAAGCTGACCCGTCGACCGTCATTAACTCGGGTTAGAGGCCCATACATCGAGACCCATCCTCAAATCCGAGCTCAGGGCTCTTTACCCTCTCACCATGGGGGCATTAGCCGACCACGTCTTTTGCAATAAAATTTAAACTATTTTAAGTTGTTAACTTAGTGCGATTGTGACTCAAGCAACATATTCGGGTGAATGCGCTGATCAAGAGCGTCTTTTTAACGGAATTCTACGATAAATAATAACATATTTACGCTCACATCAAATCTTGACGCCAAGGAATACCAACCTCTTAAGAGTTTTCGCCCGGGATTGTAATGAAAGCAGACATTCGCGAGACGGTGCGGAGGGTGTAACGCTCGGTTGTTATATGGTGTTAGATGGGAGAAAGGGGAAACCGCTCATAAGTAAAAAGCTTTACAACATTTTTCGATCAAACTTTCAGGAATCACTTGACTATTCAACTTTTCAAGTTGAAACTGCTCGCCGTGTACATAGTAGTTCTGGGTTTGACTTCAGGAGCATATCTTTCCTCCATTTGAATAACTTGGGCAGAGCTGAAATGAAGCGAGGCCTCTTTTCTTTAACATTTTCAAATATCTCGAAAATGAGATTTCGACGCGGTATTTTCAAATTTATGCCGGAAAAGTATGGAAATAAATTTCCATATCGTAGAAATTCAAATCTCATTCGAAAAAAGCCAAAAATTAGGTTTAATTTTTTGTTGGTTGGTTGGTGATCATAGAAAAATGCGATTAACAAGATAAAAGCGTTACACCCTCCGCACCGTCTCGCGAATGTCTGCTTTCATTACAATCCCGCGCGAAAACTCTTAAGAGGTTGGTATTTCTGGGCGTCAAGATTAGATGTGAGCGTAAATATGTTATTATTTATCGTAGAATTCCGTTAAAAACACGCTCTTGATCAGCGCATTCACCCGAATATGTTGTTTGAGTCACAGTCGCACTAAGTTAACAACATAAAATAGTTTAAATTTTATTGCAACAGACGTGGTCGGCTAATGCCCCCATGGTGAGAGGGTAAAGAGACCTGAGCTCGGATTTGAGGATGGGTCTCGATGTATGGGCCTCTAACCCGAGTTAATGACGGTCGACGGGTCAGCTTCGCGGTCAGTTTAAAATGTGGTCCCAGTTAGTCGACACAAGCCGAAAATTTTCTTGAAGGAAGAATCCAGGCTCTGTATATTAATTTTTGAAATAAAAACATCATTATGAGTGACATAAAAAAAATAAATTTTATAGGTATGAATGGGGTTCCTACAGAATAGGTCATTCAAAAGGCAATGCTCACGTTCCTATAATCCCTGTTCCGTTTAAAAAAATCTGTGGCCAACTTTCTCCATACAGAGCAATGAATATGATTAGGTACTCTCGACGTCAGCGTTCTCAGAAATAATTAACAGCGATTACACTCGAGAATAATTTCAAAACATTTTCAATAGTCTTTTTTACTTGTTGTTCTTTAAGAACAACAAGTAAAAAAATTGTTAGCCGTTTCAATGGATAACAAAATATCTATGAGTAATTAATAAGTATCATCCTTGGAGGCGTACGCACTGCTATCAACAATTAGAAAGTTTTATCATAGCAGTGGAAACTATGGTATCACTTAGCGACGTATTCTATATAATAATAGCCGTCATCGGTTGGTTGGTTGGTCACGCTATGCAAACGGTAACAACTCGAGAAATAATAATGATAGAAACTCGAAATTTGGTAGGGATGCTTGATTAACACTTATTCAGAGAATGACGAATTTAAATCGCGAAAAATTCCTTGGTTCGTCTCCAAGAGAGGCATTTCCATTTCCCATTACTTAACATGTAAAACGCGATTTTTCGACTTGCAGGCTTTTATTCATTTGGAAATTAAAATTAGAAGAAATTAACAGACGATCTTCGGATTTGAACCATTTTGAAAAAAAAGTTATAAAGTTCCTTACTCCGTTCGTCTTTTTTCGCCCACAGTTCGAAATGTTCCATGTTAAACGTTTAATTTGCATATTTTGTGGAAATCTCGCCATTTTAACGTGATGTTGCTATGTCGACCATTATCACTGTTACACCTCAAATTACTATTATTGTATACATCCTTCTGGGAATAAGCGTGCCTTGAGTGCTTCAATACGAGAGAGAGAGGAAGGGGAGAGATTGGTGTGTTTTGTGGAAAATAAGTATATTAACGTAAATATAAAAAATTTTAAGTATCAACAGTGTCATTTTAAAAAAATTGGAAATAAAGAGCATTCTTAAATTAAATTCTTTGTAAACCATACGTGCTTACGAATTTATATTATTCCTCGAATTAATTTCGTAACAATGGCCGATGTTTGGAAACGAATATAAATTAAAATTCAATTAAAATTAAAAGGGCATTTAAAACTGTTAACAGGCAATTTTCGAAGAAACAACAGTGGATCTTTTAATTAATTGATTTGTTTTTATAAAAGGAATTTTGGTGCTTATTTAATACAGAGTAAGTTCTAAGACTTATAATCCATTTAAATCTAATAACAGTGACTATTATAGTTTAAAGAAAGAACTTTATTTATTCACTTTGCAGAATGAATTAATTTTAGGCTAGCATTGCCTATTATAAAAGGAGTTACTTTGGAATTTACAGTATGTAAAGTGGAAGTTGTACTGAATTGACTCAAGTATATTTCAAAGCAAAAATCAATTTAAAACTATTGAAAGTTGTTGTTTCGGAAACTGAGAAGGCAAGAGTGCTGAGCGGACGATAAACGATATAGAAGTACATTATATTCCAAAATCTATTTAAAGTATTATCAGAAGCAACTGAAGATTGAACCAATTTTTTGGAACCGGAATTCTGCTTATTTAACGAAATTGAAATCCTAATGCTATAATCAATTTAAAACGGTACTTTCCTGTTAACGGGAATACCTAAAAAAAAAATATGTATTGTTGTGATATGTTACGACGTATTTGTTTGTTAACAATGCGTAACAACGGGGGAATTACTTAAAAATCACACTTTTTTGAAACTTATTTATTAATAAAAGCAACATAATTACTAATACAATCTAAATTTATGTTACTAGGGGGTCAATATGTCTTTATGGCATTTAAAATAGCTGGAAATATGTCGATTTCTTTGTTATGTTGTCGCCACATGAATTCTTCTGCTGACAGGCTTTCGCGTTGCATTTCCAAAATATTCTGTCTCAGAAGTAAAGTTTCATAATATGGCCCTTCTTGCACATTCGCCCTTTACATAAAAGCAAAGCAAAGATACAGCTTCTTCTTCACTCCTCGGCAAGCTCCACAAATTCAACATTAAGGGATCAATGTAACTATCTTAAGATTTGTTACGCATTATTAACAAACAAAATATTACAACATATCACAACAATACGTGTTTATTTTTTGAGGTATTCCCGTTAACAGGAAAGTACCTTTAAAACTAATAACAACAGCTATTTTAGTAGAAAGAAAGGTACTATTTTATTCACAAGGAATTTCTGTGAGATTTTAATTAATTAATTAAAACAGACTTATAATATAGAAATATTCGATGGTTAAAACAGTGCACAATTTTATTGTTGCGATTTTTACATGTTGCATTGACGAAAATTTAGATTCATTAAACCCGTTGAAATTCAACGGGCACTTATGCTAGTACAGTTATAAATTTAGAAGAAAAATGATAATATCTCTTAAACTATCGGCATTATGAAATAATGTTTCAAATAAACCTTCTAGCAAATTTTATTCTCTACAGCTTTTATAATAACAACTATATGAAAACAGAGGTTTAAAGGAGATATATGAAAAAAAAGGAAAAACGACTGGAATAAACATCCAAAACGTCCAAAAACTAATCAACTCTTGCCACTATTATAAAAAGAGAAAATTTTACTTACGAAATGGGTACGATTTCAATATTAAAATTGAACTGCTTTGGCCAATACTTTTCCTTATACATATAATAATCATTTAAGTAGCTGCCGTCGCCGCTCATCGAGGCTCGGATCCTCATTCCAGGTACCCGCAGGCCCTCCTTGGGCCCTTCCACTCCACTTCCACACAAGCGTGGCTGAGTGAAAGTGGAGGGGAAGCTTCGCTTTGGGTTGTGACTGACGCGACCTTCCCTTGCTCAATTAATATACTATACGTTGATTATATTTTAAATTTGGCACTGAAATGGCAAATACCTTTTTAGTTAAAGCTCCCACAAAATTCCTATCACATACACACACACACACAGACATCACCGAGAAAATAATCAAACCGTGTTCTGGGGACCTCAAAACGTGTATCTCCGTTGAAATCTCGAATTCGATTTTTTTCGTGAATACAATACTTTCTCTATACTACGTATATGGAGAAAGTAAAAATGATTCAAACTATTCAAAGAGTGCTTCCTATTATTGTTTATTATTCCAAAAGTTGGGCCGAATAAAAAGTTTTGATCAAAAATTGCGTTTTCAAATTTTCGGGCAGAAAAAATGCATCAATTAAAGTTAAATTGCGACTGCTGCGCTAGCTTTTTCAATTCCTTCGATTCTTTTCTTCACCCCAATAAAAACTCACGCGCGGGGAGTGATTTTTAACAAACGGCTACAGTATAAAGATACCACGATATCACCCGATAAAAACAAATGCGTCATCGGAAGCGACTTCTTTTTTCCTGTTTTTGTCAAACTCGAAGCGATATCAGGGACCCGTTTTTTACGACAGTCTGATGTCGATAGTTCGGACCCAAAATAAAAGAAACAAGCTAACGCCAAATGATTTCGTAATGGGTCCACCGTGGACCGAAACCGGATTTGGACGTTTCTATTGTTTGATGGGTCCAAAGTGACGCGAATTCGAACCGTCGAATACAGAAAAAATCTGCTGTGGCCAACACATGACTTTCTCCATATTTGGGGTATAGATATTTAAATTATTATGAATAGCATTATAAGGCAAAATTATTATTTCCTATCGTAAAAGAATACAGTAGTCCTTATTGCCATAAATTAGGTATATTTTGAATATGTTTACAAAATTCATCGCTACATGGTGGTGGCGCTGTATCCTGGAAATTTACGAATAAGCAAAATATCTCCGAAATGGATGGTTCTATGAAAATTTGTTTCAAACAAAACTTGGAAGAAATATTATTCTCTACAACTTTGGTTCTCACGAAGATTACCAATAACGACGTTTTAAGGAGATATCTGACGGAAACCAAAACAACCGATTATTTATAAATAATCCCTAAACAATAACTCCCATAGAAAATTGTTTCAAATGAAAACTGTAGGAAATTACATTCTCTATAACCTTTGTATAGAATTGTATATACAATAATGATGATTTAATGGAGAAATATCTCAAAAACCGTATCGGGTTTCAAATAAACCTCGACTTCCGGTTAACCGGTATTGTCCAAAAACTAATCAGTTCTTTGTGCTCATGCTAAAGTGTTATATATGAAGTTTGGTAACGATATGGCAAGTACGTTTCAAGTTAGAGCGCCCACAATCACACACACACAGACTCATTCCGAAAATAGGGATCTCAAAACCAGGGCCGGCTCAAGACATTTTGGCGCCCAAAGCAGATTTCAATTATGGCGCCCCATCGATACATAAATTTTACATTAAAATTCGGTAGTTTAGTAGTATAATAGGATATAATTATTTTGAAGTTTTGTGTATTTTTATGATTAAACGGTTTGATTAAAAAAACAAGGTTTTATTCACAGAAAAATAAATTTGAAATGTCACAAAGAAATTATAAATTGTGCGATACTTATTTCAATGACAATGAGATTGATTGGAACTACTGCATCGCTATACGTATGCACAGATGGGGCTCAATCAATGGTTGTCAAACTTGCTAGTGCAGTTTCTTAAAGAAGGCATCGAAAATTCAACATCGAAACATTGCCTTATTCATACACAAGCACGCGTTGAAAAACGCATGAATAAAGGCAGTGACGAACTTATCTAAAGCTAATGGAACAAATTGCTCTTGGAATGAAATAGAAAGGATGAAATTGATTCTTGATTGCAAAATGCACTTGGGGGTCTGAATACTGCAAAGGAAGGATGCTGGGGAAAAAGAAACGACAAAACGAATCGAATCAAACCTTATCGTGGAAGTGCCCTTGGAAAGACGTTCCGAAAAGAAATTATTAAAAACATATGGGTTGGGATGAAAAGCGGGCTTTATCGTGAACAAATGAGACTCCAACTTTATGACTGATTACGAACTTAAACAGCAAGATAAACATCGTCTATTACCTGGAATCATTACAACAAAGGACAACTTTCGTTACAGAAACAGCTCACGAATTTGTTACCAATTTAAAATTGAAAATTTAAGACGACCTTCAGGATGAATTTCTTAAAAGGAAATAAAATTTCCCAATAATAGAGTTAATTACCTCAAATTTTAAAGAGAAAAACCTCTACATTAAACTACTTATGAAAGGTTGATTCAAGAAAGAGTATAATAGCAACAAACTTATTTGAATTAAATTAAAAAATAATTTAACCATTCAACGTGAAAGATATCGGTATAGAAAAAGATCGAATAAAAATATGTATATACTAAATTCCTTATTTAGAAATTCTTCGTTGATCGTAAATTAGGTATAGCTCCAACTTCAGGGTGAAACACCCGCTTTTATCAATGGGTATTTTTCCCATTTACACTAAATATTGACGTCTCTTCTTGAGCAAAGACAAAAACATCAATTATGCCCAAGGAAAACTAACCTGTTATAGAAAAAACCTGCTATAACTTGATAACAGATTCTTCAAACACTAAAAGACGCACACCACTCGACTGACTTTTCCACAGCGATGGGCGTATTGGAACTAATGCGGACAAATATTTCTTTTTCGATGCCACCAAAGCAAAATGCGAGGGAGGAGGAAATGTTGAAGGAGAAGGGGCTGAAAACAGTGGTGTGAGAATATGTACCCCATCCTCACACACCCTAACACAGTGTAGCAATTACTAAGAAGCAGTAAAAGAAACCCAAAAGATATATATTTCGTCCTCAAACAAGAGCCGCAACCAATCACCGAGAATTTTGAATGTGCCTGAATGAATGCACGTGGAAACAAAGAGGAAGCGCAGGAGGGAGAGTCTTGGGATATCCCGCATCCTCCTCGGACTTTTTAAGGTTTTCCTTGGCTCTTGGGCACCCTTGCAAATGTCTCCCGCTGGCCAACTTCTGATGAGAATGCAGAGGCTAGTAGGGCGGGGGCGATGCCGAGGCATGACCTTTCTCCCATCTCCCCCCTCCAACCTAAGGGAATGCTCTCTTCAGGCCTTTGGCGCAAGGGGTGCATTGCACCCGGAGAGAAACCCTCGGGGGCGGCAAATCACAGAGGGAATCAGCTAAAAATATTAGGGGTGGTGAGAACTGCTTTCACCCGATCGGCAAAGATCCCCAGAATGTAAAGGTATGTACACATATGCGCATTTCCCTGCAACAGAACAACGAACCTAGCAAAGTAGCGCAACATTTTGGCGAACGCGAACGTGCAACATTTCCGCGCAACACTCTGGCGATCCATGCATAGACGGTATTTCAGCGAACCATCAAAGGATGTTGCGCGCGCACGTTGCAACCTGTCTGGACGGGCGTGCAACATTTAAGCGAGCGTAGACGTGTTTACATTCAGTTATCATCTTACCACCAAGAAAGACACGTCGTTGTTCGCATGTGTATACCGTTCAGTTGTAGAGTGTATGCACTGTTTCGACTGTTTCCTAACAGCGCCTCGTCACTTCGAAAAGGAAGCTCAACTACGTAACGACCAGTTTCCAATCTAGATACGGTTGACTGAAAGTGAGATTCACATTATCATCCTCACTTAGGTTATGAGTGACCGGAGGTTCCTCCACCTCCCAAATTTCCGAATAATGTAATCCAATTGAGATTCCATCGTCAAGCAAAACGAATCAATGCGGTTGGCCTCTTGAGGCACCTTTCCCACTAAACAATAGCCCCAAACTGTCTATATTGCACACGGAGCGCCCTTTGGACCTATTACTGCATTACCAATCATTACGGTGCCCAACCATTCGGCACCCAGCAAAATATCAATAGCCTCAGGACGATAATACGATGGATCCGCCAGCGTAAGATTACGTATGTACGGCCACTGCTGCCTTGCTACCTCCATCGTAGGGCAACGCGCAATATTTTCTATAACTAAGGCTTCAAGCTCTAATGCCCCCATCTTCGGAGTCGGTTCTAATACACAAATTAATTTCCCTTGAGCGACGCCCACCGATGTTTGAGCTAAACCGAAAATGGACGTGATCATCCTCTGAATAGGCAAAACCAAGCGCAGAGCGCACGCCTTCGTAATTAATGGTCCTAGACTTGCGCTGTCAATCAAAACTTTTACACTCTGATAATTTCCATGTCGGTCCCGCACCCGACCTTGCGCGGTGGATAACAAAACAACGTACTTTGTAACTTCCACCTGGGTCTTTGATGAATCAACAACTGCTTCCACAGGAGTGGCCGACGTTATAGTCGCACCTTCAATTTTTCCTTGAGCAACGGAGGTGCTTTCTGTATTCGCTCCCTTTTCCACGTTCTTGACTACCCTTTCACTACCCGAGGCTTGATTCCGTGGAGTGAAATGCAGCAATGAATGATGACTAAACGAACAGTACCGACAGGGGTTTCGACTGCGACAAGTTTTAATCAAATGCCCAGACTGCAAACAACTTAGGCAAAGGCGGTATTCTTTCGCCACACGAAATCTATCATCTACAGATAAACCCTTAAATTTTCCGCACAAGTACCTATATTGGATGCTTAGCTCCGCATAACACGCATTTCAAAGACGCGGGAAAAGGACATGCATCCGTGCTTGCCACCTGAGTACTAGTCCGGGCCCCATACAATTTATATTTTTTCTCCATTTGTATTCCCGATGATCTAATACCGGGCGAACTTCCTTTCGAAGGCCCACATTTGGCTGCTTCCAGCACCCAAGCCTCCTTTTCCAAGAAGGAAATAAAACATTTCACCGTCGACAACCCTTCCTCCGAAACATTTTTCTCCCACCTCTCTCTCAGATCTGCGTTGAGCTTCTTTCGTAAAATAAACAAAAGAAGTACGGCCCAATCTTCGACGCGATGCCCTAACACCGTTAGAGCGCCCGTATATTCCGTCAACAAGGTAACGAAAGTTCGCAATTGTTCGGGTGCTCGCTCCACTAATTTCAAACCCAGTAGCCCTTCCAAATAGGCGTTCGTTAACAATGACGGTTCACTGTAGCGTGACATCAACAACTCTCATGCTACCGAATAATTCCCACTAGTAATGGGCAAAGATGACACCAACGACAATGCTTCTCCTTTTAGACATGACCGCAAATACATAAATTTCCGTATATCAGACAATTCGGTACTATGATGAATCGTAGCCTCAAACATGTCATGAAAACCTTGCCACGCCTTAAGGTCTCCATGAAATTCAGTTAAGTTCAATCTGGGTAGCGCAATGCCCGATATCCCTGACCTGGTCATAATGTTAGGAGAAACTGACGCATCTTTATTTGACCCCGATCCCTCCAAAAGAAGCATAATTGCCCATACCGCCTTAATGTTATAGTAACTAGATTCAAACTGGACAATCTTAGACTGAAAAACTTCGGCTTGGTCATCATTTTGTTTCTTATAATTCAACACGATTTTCGCCAGAATTTCATGATAGCGATCAAACATTTGATCCAATCCTTCCGACATTACCCGCAATAACGCCGCATCTTTCTTGTTAGCCGGATCCCTTTTGACCCGACTAGCCACCTCTTCGATACGAATAATTTTCTGCTAAATTAATTCCTCCTTTACTAATAATTCTTCGATCGTAGGCATGCTTACCAAACGAAAAATGCAACAAATGCCACTTTACTATACAAAGTATCAAATTCTCAGCGAAAAGATATGGAGGAAAGCCGACAAACTTTAACGAAGACGAAATTCATTTAACGACAAATTTTCATAAAACCCATAGGCCATCCGGCCCGAAGGACCAAATTGTTTGCGATTTGCACGAGAACGAAGTGGACTGTAATCTAATTTTAATTCTATGCGAGAGACCCTGAGACTGGAACCCAAACCCGCAACAATAATCCACCACTCACCTCTTCTCTTGGGTCCTTTGCCTTCAGTATTAGGGAACTTTCGGCTCCTCCTTGTCGATCCCCACTCCGGCATCCACGACGACAGCTTTCGACAGACTTCTCCAACAACTCTCCGTCCACGACGACAACCTTCGACCCACTTCCACCGAGACACAGTGCCTTCATAAAACCCCTACAGAGACCAACCCGTGAGCCGTGAACTCATGCCCCAGGTGGCTCCCTCTCGCGCATATATTACGACAGTCCAAGGAAATAGTATACCGCGCGTATTCAATCCTTTAAATGGCGCGAACAGATACATAATTTATTTATTTAACGAAACCAATTTTCCTTCTTTTCTTCTTGGAAGCGTATTTATGCACAAAAATATAAGCTGCAGCAGCTACTTGAAGAGAAGTCATGTCTACTCGGAGACCGAAAGGATACTGGCGGAAAACAGGCGAACAACGATTTGCAACACCGTGCCGAGCGCCCTCTTGTTGCAAGGTATGATTCGCTGCTTGGTTGGCTGCTCGATCCGCTGCGCGGTTCGCTGTTCTGCTGCCGGGAAATGCGCATATGTGTACATACCTTAACAGTAATAAAATGTTGGAAAAACCACATCCAGCCATCTGTATTCGGTAGTTTTCTCGGAAGCCGCTTTCGGAAATACTATTTTACCATTCGGAGTAGAGCTGCCACTGAACATTCATTTGAAGTCAAATTTTCACATTCATTCGCAACCTGCAAACACTAAACATATCAATGGAAAACCAAATGGAAAATTTCTGCCAGGAAAATTTGGCGCCCCTAAAAATTCGGCGTCCCAAGCGGTCGCTTGGTCTGCTTGTATTGTTAAGCCGGCCCTGCTCAAAACGTGTATTTCCGTTGAAATCTCGAAGTCGATTTTTTTCGTGATCAGAATATTTTCCCATTACTACGTATGGAGAAAGTAAAAAGGAAGAAAATTTACAAATTTTGATGAATGAAGGGAGAAAATGTTGCACATTGAAAAATCGAAAATCACGTGTAAACTTACGGGAAAATAATTAATGAATTAAGCATCCCATCCCTCCCACATTTTTTATCGCAATATAGCGTATGTTACCCACAGCGTAAAACTACATATGTACCTATGCGAAGTTTCGTTAGGCCATCTTCAAACAAAATCTGAATTTCACTTTTATATATATAGATAGGACAATTAAATACTGCGTGCCTACGTAATTCAGCATAAAATGCTTCCTTGATATATGGTTTAAATAATCCGAATAATCAAAATTCCGGTTATTCACTATCCGATTGTCTGGGAATTTACTGATGTATCTTCTGCAATCATGCGTGAATTTCATCTGCTGACTAAATGCAACGGTGGAAGGCGTAACTTTGTGGAATCGTTCCATAGTAAACACAATAAAAAACACTGGGTAAGTTGTACAATCCCGACGATGAAGTAGCGCTTCGAAACCAGAGTCGTGATACTGAAATAAAATATTGTGGAACTTACGGACAGGGGCGGATTCATACAAGGTTAATTAGGGCTTCATTCTTTTTACTTTCTCCAAACGTAGTAATGGGAAAGTATTGTAATCACGAAAAAAATCGACTTCGAGATTTCATCGGAAATACACGTTTTGAGGTCCCTAGAACACGTTTAGACTATTTTCGGAATGATGTCTGTGTGTGTGTGCGCGTGTGTGATTGTGTGTGTGTTTGTGTGTGTGATTGTGGCGCTCTAACTCAAAAAGTACTTGTCATATCGTTACCAAACTTCATTTGTAAAACTTTAGCACGAGCTCAAAGAACTGATTAGTTTTTGAACAATAACGGTTAACCGGAAGTCGAGGTTTATTCGAAACCCGATTCGGTTTTTGCGATATTTCTCCGTTAAAACATCATTATTGTATATACAATTCTATATAAAGGTTATAGAGAATGTAATTTCCTACAGTTTTCATTTGAAACAATTTTCTATGGGAGTTATTGTTTAGGAGTTATTTATAAATAACCGGTTTTTCGGTTTCCGTCAAATATCTCCTTAAAAACATCGTTCTTGGTAATCTTCGTAAGGACCAAGTTGTAGAGAGTAATATTTCTTCCAAGTTTTGTTTGAAACAAATTTTCGTAGAACCATCCATTTCGGAGATATTTTGCTTATTCGTAAATTTCCAGTATACAGCGCCACCACCATGTAGCGGTGAATTCTGTAAACTTATTCAAAATATACCTAATTTACGGCAGTAAGGACGACTGTATTCTTTTACGATACGAAATAATAATTTTGCCTCATAATGCTATTCATAATGATTTAAATATCTATACTACAAATATGGAGAAAGTCATGTGTTGGCCATGTCAGATTTTTTAGATTAAAATGAGATAGAATTGACCTACAATCTACGGATATAAACCATTTTGAAGAAAACATTACAAAGTTACCTTTCTGTTCATCTTTTTTCACCTACAGTTCGAAATTGCTCAAGTTAAACGTTTAATCCAGACAGTTTGAGGAAATCTTGTCATTTTAAAGGGATGTTGCCTTGCCTAACAATTACATCTTTAGACCTTGAATCCTATTGCTATTTTAATCCTTTAATGGTGTAAGCGTGCTTTGAATGCTTTTAATACAAGAGAAAGAAAGAGAGGGAAACGATTATCAAAGCAATGAAAATAAACCACATTCGCATATTATTATATTGAATATACATCCATTCTCTATCGAGAAAGAATACATGCACATATTTTAAGTTTCAGATAGAATTGTTCTCACTTTGTAAATTACGCAATTACATAATTTTGAATTTTCAATGCTCCCGCCATTTCTTTGCGGGATATACAGTAGTTTTTATATAAAGAACACAGTATAGTTTTTATGTCTAATGTGTAGTTTCGAAAAAACTGTCACAACTGTAAAAAACGTCATTCGTCTTTCCGTGCACAAGGAAATTGTGCTTGTCTCGCTCGACGAAAGAAACGTCCAAGATTTCATTAACTGGAAGAGATAAAAAAAATATAGTTTCAACGTTTGCAAGAAGAAAACAAAGTCGAAGCAATCAAACGTCGGAAGTCATTGAACGCGTAGACGATCGCGGCAGATAAGTGAAAATCAAAACGCTGAGTTCGGTGCTTAAGGAAGGTTCAGAATAAGGAAACTGAGGATGGAGAAGAGAAAAAAAAATTGGGAATGACAGAAAGTGGAGAAGAGATAAGGAGAATGAGGATAGATAACAAGAATATGAGAAAGAGTCACAAGAAAGGCGAGCCAGGAGACGCGAGGAAGATGAGGGAGGGTCCGAGGGGTAAAGGGAGTGGGAATAAGAGGGAGGATGGGACGGAGAAGGGAGTAAGTGCACGACGGATAGAGGGAGTAGGGGTGTGAGAGAGGGAGGGCTCGAGGGAGGAAGGGAGGACTTGAGAGGGCGCGAGGGAGGGTGGGTTGGAGAGAGGGATTGCGCGAGGTAGGGTGGAATCGAGGGTGGGAGGATGAGAGGGAGCGAGGGCTTGAGGGAGGGTGTGCTCGAGGGAGGAAAGGCACGAGGGAGGGATGGCACGAGGGAGGGAGGGCACGAGGAAGGGAGGGAACGATGGGAGGGCACGATGAGAGGGAGGGTACGATGGGAGGGAGGGCACGATGGGAGGGAGGGAACAATGGGAGGGAGGGCACGATGGGAGGGAGGGCATGAGGGAGGGAGGGCACTAGGAAGGGAGTGCACGATGGGAGGGAGGGCACGATTGGAGGAAGGGCGCGAGGAAGTGAGGGCACGATAGGAGGGAGGGCACGATATGAGGGAAGGCACGATAGGAGGAAGGGCACGACGGAGGGATGGCACGAGGGAGGGAGGGCACGATGGAAGGGAGGGCACGAGGGAGGGAAGGCATCATGGAAGGGAGGGAACGACGGAGGGAGGACTCGAAGGAGGAAGGGTACGAGGGTGGGAGAGTTCGATGGAGGAAGGGCACGATAGGAGGGAGGGCACGATAGGAGGGAAGGCACGATAGGAGGAAGGGCACGATAGGAGGGAAGGCACGATAGGAGGAAGGGCACGATAGGAGGGATGGCACGAGGGAGGGAGGGCACGATAGGAGGAAGGGCACGATAGGAGGGAGGGCACGATAGGAGGGAGGGCACGATAGGAGGGAAGGCACGATAGGAGGGAAGGCACGATAGGAGGGAGGGCACGATAGGAGGGAGGGCAAGATAGGAGGGATGGCACGAGGGAGGGAGGGCACGAGGGAGGGATGGCACGAGGGAGGGATGGCACGAGGGAGGGATGTCACGAGGGAGGAATGGCACGATGGGAGGGAGGGCACGAGGGAGGGATGTCACGAGGGAGGAATGGCACGAGGGAGGGAGGGCACGAGGGAGGGAGGGCACGAGGGAGGGATGTCACGAGGGAGGAATGGCACGAGGGAGGGATGGCACGAGGGAGGGAGGGCACGAGGGAGGGATGGCACGAGGGAGGGAGAGCACGAGGGAGGGATGTCACGAGGGAGGGATGGCACGAGGGAGGGAGGGCACGAGGGAGGGATGTCACGAGGGAGGAATGGCACGATGGGAGGGAGGGCACGAGGGGGGATGTCACGAGGGAGGAATGGCACGAGGGAGGGATGTCACGAGGGAGGGAGGGCACGAGGGAGGGATGTCACGAGGGAGGAATGGCACGATGGGAGGGAGGGCACGAGGGAGGGATGGCACGAGGGAGGAATGGCACGAGGGAGGGATGTCACGAGGGAGGGAGGGCACGAGGGAGGGATGTCACGAGGGAGGAATGGCACGAGGGAGGGAGGGCACGAGGGAGGGATGGCACGAGGGAGGGAGGGCACGAGGGAGGGAGGGAACAAGGGAGGGAGGGCATGAGGGAGGGAGGAATGACGGGAGGGAGGAATCGAGGGAGGGATGTTGACAGGGAGCGAGGGTTCCAGGTAGGGTGGGTGCGAGGTAGGGAGTGCATGAGGGAGGGAGGAAAGAGCGATGGAGGGAGGGAGGTCGCGAGGAATGGGGAGCGAGGGAGGTTGCGAGGGAGGGAGGGGGTCAGGGAGCATGGGAGGGAGGGCGTCAGGGAGCATGGGAGGGAGGGGGTCAGGGAGCATGGGAGGGTGGGAGGATGGAGTAAATTGTTGTTGGTAGTGAAAGAGGGATTATAAAAGAGAATGAGTGAGGGTAGGAACAGAAGGAATGGAGGGAGGGAGACAGTGAGTGAGGAGGAGATGCTGGGGTTAAAGAGGCAAAGTAATAGCCTCGTATCTTGCGTTCGGAGGAAGAGCGTGATGATTCTGTAATAAAAAAGAGACCTCTAGGTCGCCCTCCAAATCTGTTAAAAAAAAGGTCGGTCGGGACATCTCGGTAAAAATGCTACTCTGGGAGGGTGACAGTTATAATGGAAGAGTGAAAAAGTGAGAATGAGTAATAAAGAATGCGATAAAGAGTGTTTGAGAGAGAAAACGGAGAGAGATATGACCTTGTAGATAGAGGGATAAAATAGAAAAATCTGATGTGGCCAACGCATGACTTTCTCCATATTTGGGGTATAGATATTTAAATTATTATGAATAGCATTATAAGGCAAAATTATTATTTACTATCGTAAAAGAATACAGTAGTCCTTATTTCCGTAAATTACGTATATTTTGAATATGTTTACAGAATTCACCGCCTTATGGTGGCGGCGCTCTATACTGGAAATTAAGAAAAAGCAAAATATCTCCGAAATGGATGGTTCTACGAAAATTTGTTTCAAACAAAACTTGGAAGAAATATAATTCTCTACATCTTTGATTCTCACGAAGATGACCAATTACGACGTTTTAATGAGATATTTGACGGAAACCGAAAAAACCGATTATTTTTTATAAATAATTCCTAAACAATAACTGCTATGGAATATTCTTTCAAAAGAAAGTTGTATGAAATTACATTATCTATAACCTTTGATTTAATGGACAAATATCGCAAAATCCGAATCGGGTTTCGAATAAACCTCGACTTCCGGTTAACCGATATTGTCCAAAGACTATTCAGTTCTTTGTGCTCATGCTAAAGTGTTATATATGAAGTTTGGTAACGATATGGCAATTACGTTTTGAGTTAGAGCGCCCACAATCACATACACACGCGCGCGTGCGCACCCACACACACACACATAATTCCGAAAATAGTCTAAACGTGTTCTAGGGACCTCAAAACGTGTATTTCCGTTGAAATCTCGAAGTCGATTTTTTTCGTGATCACAATACTTTCCCATTATTACGTATGGAGAAAATAAAAACGTGTGAGAAGATGTAGGATGAATGTAATAGATCTGCAGAAAAAGCAAAGTTGGGCAATAAAAGCGAAATGTGAATGTAAAACCGAGATAGTGAAAAAAGACCTGGGTTGATAAATGGGAGGGTGCGAGAGAAAGTCATTGATAAAGTAAAATATGCACGAGATATAGATTATATTGTAGATATTATTATTATACAGGAGAAATTTTAAAATTGGAAACAGGAATTGAGAGATTTTAGAGAGAAAGTGATCGAAAGAGGTAAAAAGATACAGAAAGAAAATCTGATGTGTCCAGCACGAATTTCTTCTGACGGTGCAAAGAATATGAGCGAACTCGAAATCAGCGTCCTAAAGAATTGAATATCGGATATTACACTCGTGATTAGTTTTTAAACACCGAATAGTTTTCACAGTGAAAAATAATGTTTCACATTGAAATAACAATATGTAAACAAAATTGTTAGCATTTGCTAAGGATAACAGAATATGTTTACCCAATTAAAATTACCCTTGGCAGCGTACGCATCGCCATCAGCAATTAGAAACTGTTATATAGCAACGTAAACGGTATTACGTAGCGAGATAAATTAAGACGGATAATAGAAACGTCTCTTTTAGAAATCCATTTAATGAAAATAGTTTCAAACAAAACAGAAAATTACATTATCTGCAACTGAAAATTACATATCTATATACGTACCTATATAAAAGTGAAATTCAGATTAGGTTTGTTCTTTATGCAAATCCACACTTTTAAAGATATCGGCACAAAACTTCGCATCGGTAACATAGACCAGTGCTTCTCAACCTTTTTCGCTCCACGGCACACCATGCATGCTTAAGAACATCGCGGCACACCAAACCACCCCTTATTAATTTCACTGCGTAAATACTCATTTTTAAAGATAAAAGCTAGCGTAACAAGTAAAAGTCGCAGTTATATTACATTGTTACGATTGGTAAAGCAATAATTGTATAATTTTATTGTACATTAAATACATATATAATTTAAAAATTAAATATCTTCGGAGTGTGCGGCACACTAGTCCCTTCCTCGAGGCACACTAATGTGCCGTGGCACACCGGTTGAGAACCACTGTCATAGACTATATGGCGATAAAAATTTTTGGGGAGGTGTTTAATTCAATAATTATTTTCCCATAAGTTTACCCGTAATGACCCATTTTTCAGAGTGCTAGGTTTTTCTCTTCAATCACCTAAGAACCTAAATATACACTTTTCTTCGTTATTGATTTATTCGATGGTTATAACTGTGTGCTATCTTATTCTTGCGATGTTTACATGTTGCGCGGTCGAAGTTTTCAGAAATACTCAATTTGTTTCCAAATTTGGTGGATTTTTCGTAGTCTTTCTGGTCGTTGCTAAGGCGGCCGTCATTGTTACCACCGATTTAATTAGTTTCAATGAAGTCTTCTGTTTAACCCAGAAACAAAAAAATCGTTGTAACAACGTCAATCTTTGTACATAGAAACGTAAATAGATACTGATAATTATTCAGAAAACTGCGTGTGGGAAGCGTTTATAACGAATGACCAAAACAATTGAATCTTCTTTCGTCTATTGAATACTGGAATCTTACCTTCTTTGTAAGTAAAATCATTATATTCTACATTTTTAATGTTTATTAACACAAATAGGCCCACGCATCTGGTGTACATTTACCATGGTCAGTGTTCAATCGTGGACAACTATACGTTGCCTTTGCACGGGTTTCTTGCTTACAAGACATAAAAGACAAGACACAACAAATGAATCTGAATTAGACGAAAGTGATATGATCTATATCGTCTCATACAATAGCCAATTTCTGTTTGAGTGGTTGTACAGCTTTTGGGGCGTTTTGATTGGTTCAATGGCAAGCCAATCAGAGTTCGGGGTATCGTTATTGAGGAATGTTTACCATCGTTACGTAAACTGTTTAACGCGAGCGTATACATTAAAAAATAAGTGCCCGAAATTTTATTCTTTTCCCTTATATTAGCAAAAATATCTACAGTCAGTTCCCTTTACGATGAAATCACAGTAGTGAAACATTAACATTAAATCTTTAAATTAAATTTATCGTCTTAATTTATTAAACAGATGTAACAGCTGTTATATTTTGAAATGTGAATATTAATTTATAACGCTGCGACGAATCATTCATTGTTGAGAAATCAAAAAACATATGTTTACCTTCGTTACGTAAACTGTTTAATTAACGTGAGCGGATACATATATAAGTTTAAAACAGTTATATAGTAAGTGTACGAAATTTAAGTTTTTTTCCATTAGATTTTTTTTAAATTACATAAGGTACGATCAATTCTCTTTATGTTTGTATTTTTTTGTCATTGGTAAGATGAACGCAACAGAATTAGAAAAAAAGCTCACTTCTTTCGTAAAAAAAATCATGAATGTTCGAACGCATTAAAACAATTTTTTATGCCTGTTCAACTGCAGCTTAACAAATTTTAAGAAGCCAGTTTAAAATTTAATTTTAAATAGAAAAGTATCGGAACATTATTTGTGTAAAAATTGTGATGTTTCTATAATAAAGACTAAAATAAGATCTTAATTGAAATTAAATAAAGTCAATGCAAATTTTACTTTGAGAAAGCCATATTTGTTTTTAATAGCTTTTTTACTGTGTTCCTGATAAACTTTTTATCACAGACTTTATCGCAGACTTTTTCGTACGCGAATTTTTGTTGATATGGTGAAAAAAGTTCAAGAGGCAATTTTTGGGCAGTTTTGTTTTTAATTTTAAACATAACGTACGCATGCATTAAAAAAACATTTCCCCGTCCTAGGATGGGCGGGTACACAAGTAGTATATATAAAAGTGAAATTCTGTTTTTGTCTGTCCGCTATACAAATCCACACCGTTGAAGATTTCGTCACGAAACTTCGCATAGGTATATAATTTTACCCTGCGAGTAACATAGGCTATATGGCGATAAAAAATGGGCGGTCCTTAATTCAACAAGTGTTCTTTTTCATCTGGTCCCGGGCATCGCCGGGAACTCCACATTGTATTTACATAAATTGAGTTCTAAAGGAGGTATTTGGAAAAAATCTGATGTGGCCAACACATGACTTTCTCCATATTTGGGGCATAGATATTTAAATTATTATGAATAATATTACGAGGCAAAATTATTATTTCGTATCGTAGAGGAAGACACGTCCTTGCCGTAAATTACGTATATTTTGAATGTTTACAGAATTCACCGCTACATGGTGGTGGCGCTGTATACAGGTATTAAGATAAAGCGAAATATATCCGAAATGGATGGTTCTACGAAAATTAGTTTCAAACAAAACTTGGAAGAAATATTATTCTCTACAACTTTGGTCCTTACGAAGATTACCAATAACGATGTTTTTAAGGAGATATTTAACGGAAACCGAAAAACCGGTTATTTATAAATAACTCCTAAACAATAACTCCTATAGAAAATTGTTTCAAATGAAAACTGTAGGAAATTACATTCTCTATAACTTTCGTATAGAATTGTATATACAATAATGATGTTCTAACGAAGAAATATCGCAAAAACCGAATCGGGTTTCGAATAAACCTCGACTTCCGGTTAACCGTTATTGTCCAAAAACTAATCAGTTCTTTGTGCTCATGTTAAAGTGTTATATATGAAGTTTGGTAACGATATGGCACGTACTTTTTGAGTTAGAGCGCGCACAATAACACACACACACACACGCACGCACACACACACACAGAAATCATTCCGAAAATAGTCTAAACGTGTTCTAGGGACCTCAAAACGTATTTCCGTTGCAATCTCGAAGTCGATTTTTTTCATGAATACAATACTTTCCCATTACTACGTATGGAGAAAGTAAAAACGGAAAAACGACAAGAATAAAACAAATCAGTTTCAGCGAAAACCTTTCCAAATTTTGATTTAAAATCTTAAATATAAAGTTTTGTGTTGATCTGATTATTAGTTAGAATCCCCACAAAATTCTAATCACACACACGCAGATATAATCGAGAAAACATCGAAAACGTACTCAGGGGACCTCAAAACGTGTATTTCCGTTGAAATTCCGTATTCGATCTCTTTAACGAATAAAATACTTTCTCCTATGCGACGTCCCTTTATTTGGGCGAAGTTGAGCCTTGTAAGTCATCTTTTAATCCTAAACCTATTCGTCATAATGTAAACGTATATGATAGTGCAATTACAATTAAATAAATTTACACTCGTAGGCAAAACGAAATGAAAATACGATTTTACACGCAAAACGCAAAAGAAGGAATAATTCGGTGATATCGTACGAAAGATGAAAAGAGACCTTGAAGAAGAAAGGAAAATACGGATGAAGAGAAGGCAGAGAAGGGTGATCCTTGCGAAACGAGGATCAATTCTCCCTCGATATAAAATAAAACACGTAGTCCTTACCGTGTTTACGAAAGGAACGACCAGTATGTTGACTGAAGACCAACGTGTTACCGGGTATCCCCTCCGCCCACACTATGTGTCCGCAAACAAATGAGGTGAGACTATGACGCCGAATGGTGCATTATGCAACCAAAATAGGTCCTCTCCAGTCGTTCGATACGGTGTTGGGAGAAAATTCGAAAGAGTGAAAGAGGATGGAAGTGCGTAATAAACGGACCGGGAGAAGAAAGGCGATTTACAGTCATTCATATAAATGTATATATTACCCTGAATTTCATTAAATTTGGGGGGTTGGAACGGAGCAAACTATGGATTTAAAACTATATCTTGAAGCCGTTAAATTATTTCAGTGGGATTAGGAAATAATTCAACGCCAGTTATCCAATAAGGAAGAATTTTTTAGTTTCAAGTAAGTGAAGCAGCGAAAATAAAATTAAGTAAAAAAACATTTTTAGTGTACCTATATACTTTTACTTAAAGCTGCACTCAAAGGTAGAAAATAATGTTTTCCTGGACAAACAAATATTATTCAAGACTCTTATTAGGCGTACGATTCTCTCGTATATTTTCGAGACTGATTTCTCGAGCCCAAGGGCCCATTAACAAAACTCCCAAGACATGTGTCTCCTTATTTTCGATGTAGATGATAGCGTTTCATCAAAATCCGTTGCGCAAGCCTCTCCTTGTTAATAATTTGCTAACCCGCAAATATTACCTAATCTTCGCAAAAGATACGCGCCTCTAAATAAGTTACGCTTTGGGTACTTTTCTATTTATTCGAGCCACTATTCATTGACGAAAATAATTAATTACGCATGTGTTTGCTTGCACCTGAGCGCCCTAACGATCGAACTTTTTTCAACTATAATCTCAATGGAAAGCGAAAAAATTCTATTCTTTCAGAGCAGTGTTATCCAACCTTTTCGCTTAGAGGACCACAGTTCAATTTTTTTCTGACCTGACCAGTTAGCGAATTTTAGAAAGGCGAATCAGAATTATCCTATTGTTTAGTATGGCGCCGTATACAGTGTTACGAGCGATTATAATACATCGTTTTATCACACTAAGCAGAATTACTATTGCGATTTGACGTTTTTGCACACAAAAGATAATTTCATTTTAAGTTAATGGTATTTAGCGTCACTTTGTGGAACGACCCCATAACACACTGATTCACACATAGTGTATATGGATCAACGCATTGTTCCTTTTTCCTGGTTTATAATAATTTCAACTAACCAGGATATAATTTTTGTTTTTTTTTAGCAATCAAAACTTTCCACTTGGTTTCATTTGCGAAAACATACTTATTTTTATCCGCACGAGTCATAATAGGGTAGCAGGAAGGAAGAAAACAATTGACCCGTTTTAGTGGGCACGCGCTGGCACACACGCGCGCGCGCGTCATTAACACCGACCGACTGACGTTACTCGAATACGGTCAAATTACCGCATTCGGTCGGCCCAAATCGCCGAATGAATCGCGTTTCGCCGGGAGACGGAGTAATGAACTTGAAAACGAAATGGGTATCGGGCAAGCCGCCAGGAATGAGAGAGAGAGAGGACTGCAGGGGAGGGGGGAGAGTCGGGTACTTTCCCCGGAGAAAGGGAATGGGAAGCGAGATTTCAAACGGGAACCCTTTCTACCTACTCCCTATCCCTTCTCTCTCCCTTCTCCCTTCCCCCCACTTCCCCGCCCTCTCCCACCCACGCGACCAAATAGACTGTTAACGCCCGTGTTCTCCGCGTCACGTAACACGCCGTGCGTGCGAGGTGAAAACATTCGAGAAGGAGAAAGAGAGAGAGCTGCTTTACTCCTCGATTAGCGATTGTTTTTTTTTTCGCGAGAGACCCATAGACAGTCGAATTACGACGGAAAAGAAAATAAGTACCGGAAACTTCCTTGTGAGGTTAGGGACCGTTCCATCCTCAAACATGGCTGGAAAATACCGAACGAGGCTCTCTGTTATCTCACCGAGGTTCCTCCCCTGAAGGAGAAACTGAGAGAGGTAGCGCAAGGATTTTTCAGTCGTCTCGAGGTCAAAGAGAGAGAGAGTCCCTTCGAGAGGGAGGAAGGGAGGGAGGAAGACGTGTCCGTGGGATGTCCACAAAGGTCCCAGGGCAGCCACGGGCGAACTGGAAGACCAGCCCCCTCACAAGAGGAGAAGAAAATAAGGAGTGAGGTTCTCCTTCCTGCGGATAGGCATGTGCGAGAGAAGTATTCCCCACCCCTACAACGCCTACAAGTGCGGAAGGGGTAAGGCATGATTCGGAATCCAGCCTTGAGTCACAACCCCGCGAGGTTAGGAATTTGATGCTCGTCATCGTCGGCAATTATTTTCGCGGATATTTATTGGTTCAAGCTTCCTCCTCCGCGACCTCCTTTACTTCTCGATTGCTCGCTTTTTTTCCTTTTTAACACGTCTGAAAGGCTGAAATACTGCAATTTCTGGTAATAATTTTGAAGCAGGAGAAAAATTGCCACGTGACCGGAGTCGAACCGGGCTCTTCCACTTGCCGGCGTGAACTAAAATGGCAGAATAATTAACCTGTTTCTGAACGCGGATAATATGCCTGACAAGCAGAAGACCCGGGTTCGATTCCTGGCCGTGACAGTATTTTTCTCGTGTTTCGAAATTATTTCCAACTTTCCGGCTTATTGCCTGCCCGCAAAGGATGTTAAGATCAATTTATTTCATCTCTTCAAATTCTTAAGAAATTCTCCATCAATATTGCCTCCCTCTTTCTCATCAGCTATGTAGTCATTCCATTCTCTCCTATTCAAGGTCACTCCCTATCCTTTCCTTACTAGACAGTATCCATGAGTACATCGCTTATAACGAACACAAAAAGTCCTCGATTAACATAGTCTCGTATTAAGTTGTTTACTTTATATATATATCTATATATATATATATACACACACATATATATAAACATATATATATATATACATATATATATGTATATATATATACACATATATGTATATATACACACACATATATATATACGTATATATGTCCATATTAGTTTACGCCGTTCCAACATAACGTCTTTTTCGAAAAAGAATACCTCGAAGTGCCCAAGTAGCCTAATACAACTAAGCTATGAAATGTGGAAAAATAATTTACGAAAGAATAATGAGCGATAAATTACTGCTTCCTAATTGGTGTATGTACCATCAGCAAGTGAGATTAAAGACAGCCACTTTCAGGTCAGAGTAAGAGTCCTAATTCTATGCGCAAGTGATCATTTTCATCTATCCAGGCCTTCATACATTCCCCGCTATATTTTTTAAATACAGTATCGCCGTAATTTATGATCATAAATGATGTATTTAGGCATTGTTTTGTTATAATAAAGTATCTTTTGGTATTTATCGGACATTCTTTTCTTCACATTATGACAAAAAAATATCCTTTATGAACCTATCTTAAATGTACAGTGGTCTTTCCATATTCCCGGAAAACGCCGCAAACGTAGAAACCGCGGATATCGATGCTTGAAGCTTACGGGAAAAATAGTTAAGGAAATGAACTTTTTTACGCTCTTCTCAGACTTTTCTCGGCACTCGTTTCACTTCCTTTGCGTTTTTTTTTTGGCCATATTCTAATCACAATATTACAGATAAGTGCAAAAGTATTTTTAAAACTGCTGGTAATTAAACGCGTGCGAACATAAGAGGCATAAAAAGACACGCTGAGAGCACGGCACTAAATCGTTCTCCGCGTGAGTCAAGGCGTCACCTTTGCTGCATTAATTCATTACGTATGTACTTTTTTATTTTCCGAGAGGAAAGTATGCCGTGTTTCGTAGAATTCAGCAGAAGAGCAGCGAGTGCTGAGGTCGGAAGGCGCGACTGAGGTAAATTAGCCACCCGAGAACATTTAAAACTGCTACAATATTTTCTGGGCGAATGCGTGAAAGCACAAAACTCTAGAAAATCGAGGGACTACTGTGTAATGAAACACCAATCGTTTTTTCAAAAGTCATCTCGGACACTCGGAGTCGGTATCTTTCTAGGCCAGTGATTTCCAAACTGCGTCGCCACAATATGTACCCAAAATGCGTACAAAAAATCTTTATATATATTCTAACTCTTCCGGTAAAAACAAAGCAAAACTGCACTGCCATATAAAATATTTGTGACAGTAAGCAACGCTAAAACTACCTAAAAACGCACGAGTACAGCCCTAATAATAATACAGTATAAACAAAAGCGTTTGATTTTAATATAACATTCATAATATAATGCATTAAACCAGGGTTCGGTAATCTCTATAAACCGTTAGTGATTGAAAACTCACCATACTCCGTCGGTCTCTCCTCGCGCATGAATTTAACACATTTTTAACACTTATTAAAGCACACACACACACACATGTACAAAATAGAAAAAATGAAGGATTTGGGGGGGGGGGAGGAAGGGGTTTTGCGTTTATTTTAGTGTTTTTTTAGGATGTCGCCACCGGAAAAAAAATGCTTGAAAAACACTGTTCTAACATAAGTAGTGCAGGTCAATTGAAACGGTTACCCACATCGACCCACGGAGGAAAACGAGCATCCGCACCGCCCTCAACAGGTGTCGCTCTGACGCAACCTACATACCTTCGCGAGGTATCGAGACGATAATTGTGAATGCATAATTCGAAGAGATTTTTTTCCCAACAAACTGAACGACAAACTTTTCGACGACCGTGAAATTCTCGCCGCGTAAAACGCGAAAGCTATTTACGGATGGGAAAAGTTGACGGGCGCTGGAATTATCTCGTGGTGTCTAACAGAAAATATGGTTCCTTGCTGAAGCAACCGCAGCGAATGGGTCGGTTTAAAATGTTACTTGTTTGCAAGTTTTTCCTCTATGGGTCAAATAAAATAAAATATTTTTTTGCGAGTTTAAAAATTTATGTCAAACATAGGTTAAATTTTCATCTGCTAATAGCACGTGATAAGCGGAAAAGAAGAGTTGAGTTTTGTTTTGGCCAAATGGATCGTGCGAACTGCATTTTAAACTGCTGTCCTACAACGCATAGCATGTTGCCCTCGTCCGAGGATCGCGCAAAATTATCTCTATACGTATGGTAAAATCACGGGAGCGAATCAAAATAACACGTAATGTGATGAAAAAATAGAAGATTAGATATAATGGCCTTTCTTAAAGGGGATCGAGTACTAAAAAGCGGTAACTTGTTTTGGTGAAATGGCCATTATACTCCTCAAGGGGCAATATATATGTAATATTTAAAAATACATCTAAAATTTCAGCATGTTCTTAGTGAGTGGTTCCTATTTCTCATAATAAGATACTGCGATTTCGAAAACGGAAGGAAGGACATTGGAAAAATGAGCCAAAGAACGACATTAAGGTATAAAATGTTGATGATTTCACGGTTGTGATACACAAGAGTCGTGGTATCTGTATCTGATATGACACAATAAATTTGGGTTATTGGAATTTCTTAAAGTTTTTTTTTTATTTTCCTTGCAAGACTCATAATCTCATGGGCAGATAAACGGTATTTCAGGCCTTATGTTAGTCAAACGTCTCTATGGGCTCCCTACTCCATGTATGCAACAAGAAAAAAATCATACTGATCAATTTCCGTTAAGATGTCAACTTACACTCCTATTAAAGTAACGTAATAAAATAAATAAAACTCGAATAAAATAAAATCATATACTACATTAATTCTAGACCACCATAATTCACTAGTTTGTCTAGGCCAGGGTTCCCTACCCCAGTGCTCGCGACCACCCATGTGCTCTTTGCCAGTCTGTGCTCTTCTGCGATACTTAAAATCGCGTTTCCTGCCATTATTAATTTAATTTGTTCGTTTGACTTATTTTTAAACTTATAAAAGAACGTACGTAATAATTTTGACGTTAGTTTGATTTTATTTATGGCTATTCCCATGTTTGTCCAAGTATAGCGGGGCTCCCTTCATATTTTAGAAGATAACATGGTGCTGGCCGCTTCGAAAATGTTGGGAAACTCTGGTTTCAGCTGTAAAACATCCCAGCTTAATCACAATTAGGAATCATGATCCATGGTACAAAATTACGTATGGGGATTGGATGAAGGTACATTTTTTCCTTCCAAGTAGGTCCGTCGAAAAACTACCATTTTTCTCTCTAATATTTAGGCCCTGCTTTTAACATGGGATACATTATTATTATTGCCCGGTAAATGGTGCCGCAAGCAACAAAATCTGTTTGCTTTGTTTGCCTATAATCTCTAGCAACCATACAGAGTATCGATCTCAAAAAAAATTTCAATTACGGAAATTCTTTCCAGTTCAGAAAAAATAATAATAGGAAACTAAAGTGACATTTAAAATGTTAGCTACTTCATCTTATAAAACTGGCCATGGTTATTTTGGAAGCAATACAAAATCATCTGAAATACGACCGTACATATCGAAGAAATACCGACACACGGTGTCGTAATCGTGGAAGCCATCAACATTTTTTACCTTATGGTAGGCCCTAGGCCCACTCCTCCAAATCCCTGCTTTCAGTATTCTCGTGCATACTCTAACCATCACTATATATCAGTACCTTATATTTCTCAGTAACATTGATAAATTCGTCCTTCTTTAAAACCATTGTCATTTCGCGCTGAAGTTTGCCTTCCAGTGTACGACTGAACGAAATTCACTTCCTTTAAAACTCCTTTTAATCTGTCATGATTTATAGTCGATAAAATACAACAAATTTTTGGGAATTTAGAATAAAAAAATTGTTTACTCACAAAAACATTATCATCCGTAAAAATGGCCAAAGCGATATGTACGATTCATAACTACAGCATCCAACATATGATAATAATAAAAAACATCACACAAAACACCAGTAAATGCAAAAAAAGCGCAAAATGGATTACAATTTCAAACATATCTGTAAAAATATAAATACTAGTAGACGCTGCTTCCATTCTCCAAGCATTTCAGCCTATTTTCAGTTAGAATGAAAAAAACGACACCTAAGAATTATAATTTAACGATGTCGAAATCCTATAACCGTGCCAAACTTCAAGTCTCTAACCCGTCAGGAAGTGCCTTATAATTTTTTATCATCATATGGGAAAATAATGGGGCAAAACAGCCAATAAAAATTGCAATTTTAAGAATTTTATATTTTTTCCAATGTTTTCTAAAAATGCCACACATTTCTGCCAAATTTTAATGATGTCGCGCCTCTACAAATGCATTTATATTGAGTTAATTGTTTAAACTATGAATTTTTAACGGCCAAAATAATAAACTTGATTTCAATTTTCAATGTTAATTGCTGATAGTGCACGAAGCTCTAACTTTATGAAAATTTTCAACTCCCTAGCTCGACCGGAAGTACATAAGCATTAAATTTGTCCGTTTGTTTAACTTTTATGAATTTTTAACGACCAAAGAAATAAATACATTTAAATTTCTATAATCCCGTTTTGGTTATTTAGCGAATTCTACCGTTAGAAAAAAATTCAACATTGTAGCGCATTTAGAAATGCCTAAACAATTGAAGGCCTCCCCGGAAAAAACGTTGCAAGCGACAATTTTTTCAAAAGTGATGTTTTAATGCAAAAACGTTGCAAATGCTCTCTTTTATCATGTGGCACACTCTACTGGGATAAAAATGAACTAATTATTTAGGCCTAAAACATAGGTGTAATTCATTAAAAATTAATTTCTAACAAAATATAAAGTAAAAGATGTTTTTACCATTCCTTGTAAAATTTGTAAAATGGCGCTTGCAACGTTTTTCCGGGGAGCCCTTCAATTAATTATTTGTTTCAATTTTGGTATTATTTTAACGGCCAAAAAAATGAACATTTTTGTAATTTTCGATTTTTCTCCTAGACCTACCTTACCAAATTTCAAGTTTCTAGCTCATATGAAAGTGTCTCATAATTTGTATCCTCTTCCTCCTATGTCAGAAGCGTCAATCTTATATATAAAAATGAATGTGTGTATCATAATTTTAAAACTCGAAAACTACAGATCGTAGAAGCAAGAGAAAGGTATCGTTTTAACTGGAATAACGAGTACGGTGGTATAGTAAAGTTTTTATATCGATTTTATTGACCTGTCTAATTTTAAAAATATTTTCTTTTTTTCATTTTCTCCATCTGAATAACATAGGGACGAGTGCAGCTTATTTTTCATTTGAATTTTAAATTACTTAGAAACATGGCACGAACTTGAGACTTGAATGGTTCTACGAAGAAAAGAAGAAAGTTTATTTTTATTGAAGACAGAATCCGAATCCTGATCGAATTAGCATAAAAATGCATTTAGAATCAATAAAATACGTGATTTCATCAGTTTTATTACAATACCCATTATAAGCTAACATGACAATTCCCATTGTTGCCGAGTTCAATGCATTTATAGGGGGAAAATTTTAACGTAATATTTTTGGTCAATTTCTGTGTATGATTTTAATTTGTTTACATGGAAACCAAATATTTGTTGTTTTTAATTGAATTATCTTCTAATCTAACATGTAAAGGTGAATGTTTGTTTGTTCGCTTTGAATGCTTTTAATACGAGATAGGGAGGGAGAGAGATGGATGGTAACGGAGGGGGGAGATGGAGAGAGAGAATTAGAGGGAAGGGGTGGAGAGAGAGAGGGGGAGGGTGGGAGAGGGGGGAGGGTTGGAGAGGGAGAGAGGGGAGGGAGGGGGAGAAGGGAAGGAGAGGGTGGAAGGGATGGGGAGGGAGTTTATACGTTATTTTCGTAACATTTTCTTCCTTCATTCATCTAAATAGGAAAATTTTCTTCATTTTTGCTTTATTCGACGGGTATAACTGTGTACTATCTTATTCTTGCGATGCTTACATGTTACACGGTCGAAGTTTTAGATTCACTAAATCCGTTGAAATTCAACTCCTGCTAGTGTATATTATAGATTTGACACATTCATTTCTCCAATTGGAAGGAGCTGGAAATGGAGGCTAAAAAAGTTAGAGTCGGTATCTTTTCCTGGTGCTCTCTCACATAATACCACGATACTCGGGGTATCACAAAGCTATATAAGCATACGGACACCAACACTTAATCATTAATCACATGCAAAAACACGTAATTCATAATCATGGATTCATTAATTATGTAATTCCAAATATGGATTGATGCATCTTACACAGTTCTTTTTAAAAACCTTTGTGAAAGGTACTAGTTAACATTCCCAGATTTCATTAACTACGAACGTATTTCAATCGTTTTAACGAATAAATAACTGATAAAAACGCCAATCCGAGTTAATGTGAAATTCTTTCGAAAGGAATGATTCATTTCTTCGATTTCTACCAATTGCGAAAGGTAAAATCGTATTTATTTCGATATAAATATTTCATTTTTAAGGTCGTATTTTTTAAAAGCGCAGCTTAAAAGCTTCTATTCAAGCTTTTACTCGGGCAGGGAAAGCCTAGCGCGTTTTTTTTTCGTAAACAAAAACGTCGATGTTCCGTGAACCGTTCGAGGTAGGAAAAAAAAAGCGTATCGGGCGTTCGGTAAACAACCCAAAAGAGTAAAAAAAATCTCGGTATTACTAAATTCCGAGGCGACCGAGTCACGACGATGACAACAAAGGAACGGATCGCTCAAAAGTCGAATGAAGACGGGAGAAATACAAAAAAAAAAGAAACGATCGAATGAATAAGTGAAGGGAAAAAACCGTTAGCGTTTATCTATGTCGCCCATCTTTTTGATGGCGGGTGACAGGAGCCGCGGAGGGAGGTAGAGGATGGAGAAAGGTTTGGACCGACATCTTACGAAGCAAAAGGATCGGAGGCAATTTCGACGCATGCGTCACGCAAATACGATTTTATCGACGAAATTACGTCTTTTTTTTATTAAAATACATCTTTCGAGTGAAAAAAAAGAACTGAATTGACGCACTGTTTTTCTGTTGGCGGATTTTTTCAGCGCACGTCAAAGTTTTTTCACGATGTCAATTTTTAATTATTTCAGCAGAGTCTGCGGCGGTTTTTGAGGCAACAGACAGGACGTATTGACAGTTTATTTTTTTAATAAACCCACAGAAAGGCTATATGAAGCTGAAATGCGCGTATGATGCACTTTACATTTTATGGTTACCGTATTCCCATATATTACCCCTTACGATGCCAATGCAAGAGAGCTTTTGAGTGAACTGAGTTGACAGACGACGAAGTGGAGGATAATTAAGTACAAGAAGATAATATCCGAAAATTTTTGGGGTCCCATTACCTTGTAAAAAAATCGCTAAAAATTACGCCTCGCCTAATGAAAGTATACAATACAATACAAAGTAATTCTACCTTCCTGTAGGTTTTAGGCACACACCACCAAATCCTGGCTATCCAAAGCCTTTCTCTTAAAATTCTCATACCCCATCCTTTCAAACGAATCTAATATACCTATTCTTTTCCTACCTCTTTGCCTCTTCCCTAACATTCTTCCTTCTATGACGTATTTCAGTGAACCGTTTTCTTTCATATTTTGACCCACCCATTTCTTCTGTCTGCCCATTATTACTCTAATTAAGTTCCACTCTTACCCTGCTATATTCAAAACTTTCCCATTCGTTTTCCCCTCTGTCCAACTGATTTTCTCTAATCTGCGCCATACCCACATCTCAAACGACTCTAATCTCCTCACATCTTCTTTTCTCGTTGTCCATGTCTCGCACCCATATAATGCTACACTCCATATCAGTGTTTTCACTAACCGATTTTTAATCTCTTTACTCAAGCTGCCGGTCAACAGCTCTCGTCGTCCCGCAAATGCCTCTTTTTCTCTTGCTATCCTTGTCCTGATCTCTTTTCTAATTCTTCCATCATTTGACAGAATTCTACCTAAATAAGTAAAACATTCTACCTGCTCCATCCTCTCCACATCCACTATAACATTGGCACTGTGAGGACTATATACAACTTTTCAAGTGCCTAAGAGTTTCTTTATCGTGTAATGTTTCATACGCCTACTTATTAACGAGCAATTCACAAAATTGGCGGGCAGAGGGGGTGCAGTGGAACTAAGCCTGTATATGCCTATATGAAAAATATATTCATTCCACGTTCTTAAATAATACCTTATAGTTTTCATAAATTATATCCAATGGCACTCCTGATCGCAAATATATGATTGTGCACGTCTTAGAAAATTACGTGAATCACTTCGCGGGTCGTATTTTGGGAACCCTTACCCTACGTAATGGTGGCTCCAACCTTTTAAGATTATGTTTAAGGGGAGCTGAAAATTTTTTTTTAACCATTAAGCCGTGGGGCTTTTTTCTCGAGATGATTCCGATAGCTAGACCTATGGTTTGTTCTTAAAAATTGTATACTTTATGATATTTAGCGCGAAAAGTCGAAATAAATGTTACTGCGGCATACATATAGATAATGGGATGCGTAGTCAGTAATTTCTCCTATTTTTCCACACCCGACACCTCTTAACACGCTAAGAAGTGTCGGGTGTGGAAAAATAGGAGAAATTACTAACATAGTAACATTTATTTCGACTTTTCGCGCTAAATATCATAAAGTATACAATTTTTAAGAACAAACCATAGGGGATACGACAGACTTGAACACCTTCGATTATTTCCCTTCAGGGAAAACCGAAATAAAACCATCAGAATTTCGCCAAACTCTAAAAATACACATATTTACCGAAACGAAAGAAACGCGACGATTCTCATCG
Source organism: Uropetala carovei (assembly GCA_036926305.1). Lineage (NCBI taxonomy): Eukaryota > Metazoa > Arthropoda > Insecta > Odonata > Petaluridae > Uropetala > Uropetala carovei. The sequence continues at coordinate 5,483,835 of JAXCHB010000035.1, forward strand.
TGTCACACCGAAAAACAAACAAAAATCGACCTCGACGGTGAAAAACAAAATTCCCACGCGCAAGTGACGGTATATTCGTTTAAAAAAACGACGAAGAAAGGAAATACATCTCTCCTTTCATTAATTTTCCTCGTTCGCTCTCTCTCTCTCTCCAATTCCAAACCATCCTCCACAGCATTTATATCGAGTGGACTTTAATCTCCATTAATAACGAAAACAAAACAAGTCTGAGTGGACACGGAAAGGGGAGAAGTTAGGGTGGGTGAAAAAAATTTACGTGAAGGGATGTGGACGGAGGAAAAAATCTAGGAAGAAAGAGGGAGAGAGAGAGGGAGAGAAAGAGAGGGAGAGGGGGAGAGAGAGGGAGAGACAGGGGGAGAGAGAGGGAGAGAGCGAGGGAGAGAGAGAGGGAAGGAGAGAGAGAGAGAGAGAGAGAGAGGGAGAGAGAGGGAGAGGGAGAGAGAGAGGGGGGGGGAGAGAGGGAGAGAGAGAGAGAGGGAGAGAGGGGGGGGGAGAGGGGGGGAGAGATGGAGAGAGAGAGGGGGGGAGAGAGGGGGAGAGAGAGGGAGGGAGAGAGGGGGGAGAGGGGGAGAGGGAGAGAGAGGGGGGAGAGGGGGGAGAGGGAGAGAGAGGGAAAAAATATCGAGAGGGAGGAATAGAGAGGAAGGAATAGAGAGAGAGAAAGAGAGGGAAAGAGAGACTGAGTGATAGAGTGGGGGAAGTAAGAGAGAGGGAGAATGAGAGAGGGAACGAGAGAGGGAGATAGAGAGGGAAGGAGAGAGATGAAAGAGGTGAATGGAGAAAGAAAGGGAGAGAGAGAGAGGGGGGGAAGGAGATAGAGAAAGAGAGAGGGTGAAAGAAAGAGGGAGAGAGAGGAGAGACCTGTCAAAACCACACTCTCCCCTCAACCATCTAATGTCGATAATGACATCCCAAAGGAATCGAACGTACATACGTGAGGTCCTAGCTGTTGGGGAAGAGTAAGGGGGAGAAAAGAAATTTTGAGAGAGAGAGAGTTAAGAGGTGAAGCAAGAGATCCCCAAACCGACCACCTCCCCTCTTCCTCCCCCCGCAAATCCCCCCCCCCACCACCGCAGCCACCCTTCTCCCACCACATCCACCCACACAATCACACAGGCACCCGTTGGTTACCTCGTTAAAAGTGTTGCTGGCACCCAGCAGGTCTGAAATCGCTGGGATGAAGAGGAATATAGTCACCAGAGGTCGTAAACACATCGAGGCCCCCCCCCCCTCTCTCCCCACCACGACCACTAAACAGAATAATGTCACACACACACTCTCTCCTCCAACGTTCCCCGAGATAGCCGAAACAGAAACGGCGATAAACGCGCCCTCCGAAAAACTGCTGAAAGGCGATAGCTCCGTAGTCATTCGGGACTTGATCGGAATCGTACCGGCGTCGGGACCGGCCGGCGTCGCGAGGCGTTCGCACCCACCTCCCCTTCCTTCCAAAGAGAGAGAGAGAACGGAACGGACCACTTGTTGATCTTCCGATTCTCTCTTTTTTTCCGACCGAAATTTTCGCCGACGCTAATTTTTTTTTTTCGGGACTTGGAGGAGACAGATAGCAGTCGATGGATCAAACGAATTTTTTTCGATATCGTGTCGGGTGTATAAATATAGGCGACGGTAGCAGAGCATGCTGGTTGATAATAACATTACCTAGCGCACGACTTTAACTCGGAAGCGATCGGTTGATTGAAATCGATCTTATTGTTTTCGTTTATTATTCATAAATGGAAGTTGCGAAAGTCGATCCAGTAAAAACTTATATATATATATATATATTCTGAGCCGAAAACGCTTCGAAAATTGATGAGAAATTTACGGTATAAAATTGTGTCGCTCGATGAGCTAAGCGGCGACAAAGTTTTTTTAAAAAAATTTTTAACATTTTTTTCCTTACCTTTAAGTCCGGAAAGGCGAAGAGAATGGTTATTATCCCAGTCCGGTCGTCCGTAAGGTAATCTTCGATTCACTGGGAGACGCAACCGAAGCGATACGACAGAGTGACGTGATTTGATTTCCACTGCCTGCGCTATGCTAACGAAGACTGCCGCCGTCAGCTCGTGCGAAGTAGTTCAACCCATCGCTCCGTGATGATGCCGAAGAGGTTCGCTTAGTCTCCTATAGACGTCAGGACAATGCAGAAGTTACGTTGTCGCGTCCACTAGGAGTAACCGCGAACGCATGAAAGCAACGTAGAAATGGGATGTTATGCTATTCCTAAACTTCAGATATAAAATAAAGAAATGATAGATTTTTAAATCTATACATGTAATTATATTCCAAAGATAACTTAAGCTACATCAACATTCAATTTTGATATCATAATTTCAGCATCGCTGAATGTAAACACAACTTAATACATTAATCAACTGTTAAACTTAACTCGCATGGAGAGTTAATATTGTTAGTGAATAAAATTATGGCATACATTCTGGTTCTAAAAGTCCAAGAAATACCAGTATAATATGGAGAACCATAACTGAGGAACGAAAATAAATTTAAAAATCGAGTTTCTATCCGAAAACACTTCTTTGTTTAATAAACATCATTTTGGTCTGACTATTAAAATACCGTGTAGAATAAATAATTATCTGTAATTCAAACGTATTCCAGTGAACACTGTATAACCAAAAGGCAATGGATGAATAATATAGAGAAACACCTTACTATAATATTATTCTTATTATTCCTCATTTGAGAGTTGCAAGCCATCCTTTTATCGAGATGAATCCTTTTTTTAACAAACTAACACTTCCTTCCTATTCTTAAAGAAAAAATACTCTTAAATTTCACAAACAACCTTTAATACCGAGGTAATCTTGCATAGTAAGTACGAAGAAAATTCTTCGCCCCTATTTTAATTAAATCCTACTAATTTAAAAAACCTAACTTTAAATGTTTTTGCTCTACTTAGCTTGCTTTTAATTACGGAATTCCCTTTTACACTAGTCTTTACGTTCGATCGTAGAGCAAAATCATATCTCACAAGCAAATTTTAGAATATAATAAATGCCAGAATAATTTGTTTAAATTTCGATGGACAGAATGGCGCTTTGTCAGAGCATGAGTAACCAATTATAAGCAACACACGTATAAAAACTACGTACTATGTACGTACAGGAACCCTGGTCTTTGTACCGCATTTTCAAAATTTAACAAAAATACCCGTAAGATTCTAAGTTACCATCTATAACAGTGCTGCCCAACCTTTTCTACATAGCGGGTTGCATTGGTGGTTGCAAATCCTTCGGCGGGCTGCATTGGAAGTTACCAATGCTTCCGTGGGCCGGATTAGAATTTAAATTAAAAGTTATCTATATATTCTGAGGTGCTATTTAAGTGAAAATATAGTCCAAATGAGGTTTCTATTGTAAATATTCAGATATTAAAAGTTTTATTAGATAAATTTTCATAAAAATATATGAATTTTTGTGTTAAATTTTTCGAATTGCTTTTTCATCATGGCTTTGCGGGCTGCACAAAAACCCTTCGCAGGACGTAGGTTGGGCACCACTGATCTATAATGTTGTTAATTTATTAAAGGCAAAATACACTTTATGATTTTCAACTGTTTTTGGACAAACTTGATTTTCTCATGGATTCTATGCACAATGCAAAATCCAGCCCTAATGTTATAATTACGGGCGACACTAATTGTAATCTACTTCAAAAATCTGCCATGAAAAGTGATCTTTTGAACCTGTTAAGCTCCTACAACCTACACATTGTCCATAATAAGCCCACTCACCTATCATCTCACTCCAGTTCTCTCCTTGATGTAATTATAACAAACTTGGATTCTAGCCTTGTGGTTGCAGAAACAACTGAATATGACATTTCTGATCATTTCCCATTTTTGTCTACTTATGATATTAATATTTCCCCTAAGACTAAAGACTACTATCGGCACTCCTTCTCCACTGCAAATAATGAAGCATTTTTAAGATTGTTCCACTCTGAGATGTGGCATGATGTTTATTCTGCTGGAAGTTTTGTGGACAAATGTAATGTATTTTATGATGTTTTTATATTATTATAACACTAATTTTCCAATTGTATTTTTTTAAAGGCTTCAAAGTGTCTTCTAAAAACTGGGCAACAGATGAAATTCGTTTACTATCATATCACCTGAAAGATTTAGCTATCCTCTATAAATTATCAGGCAAAAAGGACACACTAATTCATTTTAGGATACTAAAAAAGAGGTATGAGGAAATGATAAAGGAAACAAAACAATCATACAACAGTGTTAGAGTAAACAATGCTGCTAACAAGACCAGAGAAATTTGGAGAATGATAAAGGAATCAATAAAACAGTATTCACTTCATCCAATTCCTAAAGTCAAAGATCAAGCTGGGAACATCATTTCGGATGTTACTCTTATTGCAAATAGTTTTATAGACCATTTTGTTAAACCACCCTCAATCAACTCTATATCTGTTAATGCATATACTAATAGTCCTAATTCCATGGTGTCATTCTTTCTTTATCCCTCAAATGAAATCAGATCAATTGTGAAAACACTTAACTCCAAATACTGTTCTCTAAGTCAGGGTACATTCCCATCTCCCTTAAAATCATCAAAAATCATCCCTATTTATAAAAATAAGGGGGATATTTATCATTCTAATAGTTACTGTCCAACTGCAATAAATACAGAATCAATTAACCCATATTTTTGGAAAAGTATTTCATAAAAGATTTAGAAATTATCTTGAGACTTTTTCAGTCCTATCTCCATCTCAGTATGGCTTTAGGAAAAGCAAATCTACAACAACAGCTACCATTCAGGCAGTAAGTTATATCTTATCTGCAATGGATAGAAAACTTGAATCTCTCAGACTATTTGTAGACTAGTACAGTGTAGGACCCTGTATCTGGCATGCTTGGAACCTGAGGGTTGCTGGATAGGGGATTTTTCTGGAATTCGGGTAGCCAGGCCTAAAATGTACAAACAAATGCACAACCAAGCACTGTTATCCTTTCTTTTGAGTCTTTAAACCCACTGGGTGCTGATTCCTCTGGTGCAACAACAGTTTTTCTAGGAATATACTCCAATATAAAGAAGTCTCGTCAGCATTATACACCTGCTCTGCAGTAAAAATGTGAGCAAAAATCATGAGAATACAAGCCTTCACCATCGACTGGTTATAAAACAAATCAGTGGCGCCACCAACAAACACAAATTACTTGGCACGCATTTTAAATATTACACTTTGTCGGTTTCCAGTTTTCGGAATGTTCCAGATACTGGGTAGCCGGATACAGGGTCCCACACTGTAAAGCATTTTACAATGTTACTCATCAGTTACTCTTAAATAAACTTAACAGAATAGGAGTACAAGGTACCCCTAAAAAGTGAATTACATCTAACTTACATAAAAGGATACAATCAGTCGTCTTTGGTAATACAGGCAAAAAATACCACCCAAATGCTAAGGTAGCTAATGTTGGTGTTCCCCAAGGATCAATTCTGGGGCCTATATTATCCTAGTTTATATTAATGACCTCCCTAGTGCCATTAATCTCTCTGATATCAATTTAATACTATATGCCAATGACACAAATGTACTTTTGTCTGCACCAGACTGGTTATAGTTACTCGAAAACACCAAGTCAGTGATTCAAAGGTTGAATTCCTGGTGTGAAAATAATTATCTGGAACTGAATGCTAGTAAAACTCAGGTATTATCCTTTTCTTATAAGAGTAAAAAATCTGATGTGGCCAACACATGACTTTCTCCATATTTGGGGTATAGATATTTAAATTATTATGAATAATATTACGAGGCAAAATTATTATTTCGTATCGTAAAAGAAGACACGTCCTTGTTGCCGTAAATTACGTATATTTTGAATGTTTACAGAATTCACCGCTACATGGTGTTGGCGCTGTACACTGGTATTAAGATAAAGCGAAATATATCCGAAATGGATGGTTCTATGAAAATTACTTTCAAACAAAACTTGGAAGAAATAATATTCTCTACAACTTTGCTCCTTACGAAGATTACCAATAACGATGTTGTTAAGGAGATATTTAACGGAAACCGAAAACCGGTTATTTATAAATAACTCCTAAACAATAACACCTATGGAAAAATATTACAAATGAAAACCGTAGAAAATTACATTCTCTATGACATTTGTATGGAATTGTATATACAATAATGATGTTTTAACGAAGAAATATCGCAAAAACCGAATCGGCTTTCGAATAAACCTCGACTTCCGGTTAACCGTTATTGTCCAAAAACTAATCAGTTCTTTGTGCTCATGTTAAAGTGTTATATATGAAGTTTGGTAACGATATGGCATGTACTTTTTGAGTTAGAGCGCCTACAATAACATACACACACACACAGACATCATTCCGAAAATAGTCTAAACGTGTTCTAGGGACCTCAAAACGTGTATTTCCGTTGAAATCTCGAAGTCGATTCTTTTTCGTGATCACAGTACTTTCCCATTACTACATATGGAAAACGTAAAAAAAATGTATGTTGTTCGGGAATTAGATGATAAACACATTCCTAAAGTCAGTTTCTCAAGATTTCTTGTCCTAACAATATAAGAATGCCTGAAATGGGACTTACATGTGGATTAACTAAGAAACTTATTGTTAGTTCCATTTGCTTCCTTGTAAGAAACGTCAGGAGTACTGTAAGTACAGAAATTCTACTTAATTTATACTATGGAAAATTTTATTCCCGCATTGCATATAGCACTTTTTTGGGGTTTATCCTCTCATCCCATCAAAGTATTCAAAATTAAAAAAAAAGTGGTTCATCTGACTGCATACAAGGCACAGAGGGAGCCTTGTCGCCCAATTTTCAAAGAAATGAATATATTGCCTGAACCCTGTATATTAATTTTAATAACTATTATGTATGTAAGGAAAAATCTACTCCAATACGAAAAAAAATAGTGATGTATACTGTTATGGCACATTGCACAGCAACCTGCACATCCCCTTCATCAGAACCAGGTCTCATTTCGGACCCAATTCTATAGGACTGCAGTTATATAACCATCTACATAATGATATTAAGGCTATCAACAATCTTTTCACATTTAAATACAAATTTTAAAAATTTTGCAAAGCAAAATGTATTATTCCTTATTTGACTACTTAAAGGAGATTTATTTTTTAATGTTTTTTCATTTGCTCATTCATTTACTGAACTTTTGTAATATTTTAATTGTATGATTGTATGTAAACTATATTGTATTTTTCACAACTGACTTATCATATATCCTTGAAAGGGTCTTTGGACAAATACAACTTATTATTATATTACCTTTTTCATTCATCGCCTGAAAACATCATTATTCGCATTTTGTGTAAAAAAATGTAATTAGTGACAGAACAATTTTCACATGAAACTTCGATATGTAAGAAATATAACTTAGACAAAGGAGAAAAATTCAATATGAATCCTTTCTTAAACTTTACAAAGCCCGTAAGAGCCCTAATAAATATTTTAAAATAGTGAAAACTTACACAATATATTCCAGAATCGTTTCATTCATGCCATCGAATAGAAGTGCATATATAACATTAACCAGCAGCCTTTGTTTGTAATGCATATTTAAAATGATCCGTTTTGCAATACATTATTGGAGAAACCGGTCATCTAGTTAACTTACATTTGAAAATTCAACAAAATATTAATTCAGAGACCTCTAGTGGTTAATTTTAGCCAACTCCGCCAATCACATATGATCGATTCCCATCGATCTCTCGTATCGAATGGCTGAGGTCGAACGGTTGTTGCTATAATTCTTGTCATCTTAAAAATGGCGTCCGTTCAAGAAATGTATAGTTTAAACTCTGCCTCAAGTACTAATCTCTCGATGATACCTGATTGGCTTCATAGTGAGCATAGTACAGGGGTAATTACCTATCAAAATATTATTATTTTTGTTTCAGTGTGCTATATTAAAGGATATAGCTTTAATATGGTCACTTACATTCATGCTGATTCATTTCGGCTAAATTATTTTTCTGTGGTTTCAATTCAATTGGTATGTTTAATTATATTCTACAGACTTCAATTATTGCTGCAGAGTTCGATGGGGGTGTAGTAATTGGAGCTGATTCACGAACAACCACAGGGTAAGTTGATTTTCGCTGAAGTGTTTATACAACAATGTTTCGTCTTTATTTAATTTTTCTTATTGTATTTTCAGAGCCTACGTCGCCAATCGAGTTACGGATAAGTTGACTAGAGTTACCGATCGTATATACTGCTGCCGTTCAGGTGCGGCTGCTGACACTCAAGCCATTGCTGATATTGTCACTTACCACCTAGAGTTTCACGAGTACGTTGTCAAATTAAAGGTTTTATGAAAATGTAAACTCTAATACATGTAGTTAATGTTTGCTTATCAATTCTAGGATTGAGCTTGGAGAACCGCCCTTAGTGGCAACAGCTGCTAATGTCTTTCGTGAACTCTGCTATAATTACCGTGATTCCTTAACAGCCGGAATAATTGTGGCTGGGTGGGATAAGCGGAAAGGGGGACAGGTATATCTAAGCTCTGCATGTTTATGATTAGTTACCAAATAACTGTAGTCTTAATAGAGTTCTGCACCATTAATAATTGATACTATGCTCAAACTTTGATCCGTTAATGTAGTCATTAAGAGCATCATGTTATATCGTTAAATATTAAAGATTCTCTGATTTTTTAATGGGTGAAATTGATATGTACAGCATGATTTCTGAAATAGTTACATTTAAGCTGATGCATTAATTTAGTGTTTTTCTTCATATGCAACAAGATATATTCAAATTCTTACGAAAACTCCAAATTATGTTTTAAATATACATTTGAGCTTTGATTATAATTATGGTCATGTTGAAATTTTCTTATGAAGTTATTTGTTTCTTGATTGCATAGGTATACTCTGTGCCTATTGGAGGAATGTGTATGCGGCAGCCCGTATCAATTGGAGGTTCTGGAAGTACATATGTTTATGGTTATGTGGATGCTAATTTTAAGCCCAACATGACCAAGAAGGATTGCCTCCAGTTTGTTACAAACAGTGAGTAAAGCTTTTAATATCGTTATTATGATTATTCATTTAATAATTTTAAACTAAATATTTTATTTTAAAAGCAATTAGTTTTCATTGCAACACACACAAAATATGCTTTCATAATTTGATTTTTTATGTCCTAATTTTTGTCATTCAAAATACCATCCAGGATTTCTAATAAAGAAATACATCACAAATATATTTACATTCATTCATTCAGGAAAAACATTTATACAGAGATAATAACTTAGGATTGCTCCTGAGGTAAAATGTTTTCATTAAAGTGTAATTTAAAGCAAACTGGAAAATAAAAAATCTTTTTAGACACTCAGAACTTGCTATAAGCATATTAAAACATATTGGTGCAAGGAAAACAATTTTTAGAATTCTCAATGACACTCAAACACATAATACAAAACCAAAAATTGATTAATACTATAAATATTTGCCCTTGCACCAAAATGCTAATAGCAAGTTTTGAGTGTCCAAAAAATGATTTTTTATTGTTCAGTTTTACTTTAAATTAAAACACTTAACCTTGAGAGTTTTTTAAACTTCTAATTTGTTGTTAAATTTTCAGTTTTTATAAGAAGTACGCATAATTTGATTTTGAGGGAGTTTCTTGAATTTGTCTTAGCAAAACATCTATTAAAATATGAAGATTAGAAACTACAGCAAATTGTTCCCAATTCATAGGATGAACAAGGTGAGGAAGATAGTGAAAAACTGGAAATGCCAACAACATCAGACGTTCTACACTCTTAAAGTTTTAAAATATTATGCCAAAATGTAGGGTGAAAATGATTTCTTTAACAAAGCTGTAGAATTAGGGTTTTCTTTAATCAGCTTAATGAAGCCACAAAGAAAACATTGCTACTGAAACATATTTTTTCAAACGTTTAGAATTTCTTAACTATGTTTTTCATTGGATTTTAATGTGTATTTGAAAATTTTTGCAACTTCATGACATTTTATTGTTCTGCTTCCGAAAATCTGTAGCATTTTTAACAGAAGATTGTTAATCTATATGTATCTCTCTATATTGTAACCGCACTAATGTACATTACGCAAACTATTTCTTACTTCTGTATGAGCTAGAATGCTGAAAAAATTCAGACTGATTATTCATGACTTACAAACAGGGAAAATTGCAACAAGTTAGAAAAGCGTACAACGTATCACAAATGGGGCGCGTTTCGTGCAATGGAGTATTAGAAAGCAATTATATACCTGTACGTAAGGGAAATAGCGTTTTAAAGTCCTTTTCTTCATCATAAATAATCCATTTTCTTCCTATTTAATAGCATTACATGCACACGTAAGGAAATTAAACGTTTGTTTGGGAGATTGTTTATGTTAGCAACAATGAAGTAACCATGCAAGAAATTTTCTAAGTTCAACTCGATATAAGACTTTCTTGTTTGATTTTCTCGATAACGGCTACTCCTACGATGAAAATATATAGAAAAGGAAATACTCTACATTACCAGTTCTACAACTTTTATTTGAAAAATATTTTGATATGAACAATAGTTTACGAGATATGACGAAAATTTCAATTTTTGTCTCTAGTAAAGTGGTACCCCTGATTGGCGTACGTGATTCATTTTTGCGATTTTCTTATTATATTTGATTGAAAGTCCTTAATATCAAATTTCATAAAAATCCGTTCGGTAGAAGCCGAGAACGAACATGCGGACGGACGGACCGACCGACGATAATAGGCGCTCACGCTGTAAGCGAAACGCGCCTAAAAATGGGATGTTTTTTAGTTTAAGAGCTCAAAAAAATGTTTTTTATTCAAGAAATTCTCATAAGATTAACATTGGAGGATTGTTGCCATCATGTCTGTTTTGAAAGCATTTAGCACTGGCGCACGCGTGGGAATTACGGTAACTAATCTAAAACATTGCACTTTCTCATAATAAAGCGCCTAATTATATCCTTCTTTATGTCATTTAAACTGGTAAATAATTAGTTCTGCATTAAAATATTATTAATGTGTGCACACATTGTACAAGTGCTGATTTTGTTACGACGCTCGAAAAGGGTTGTTAATGTAAACAAATCAGTACCAACAATACAATCGAGACCAAAAAACTCATTACTGATTGTGAGAGAATCTTTCTTGGAGTTGGATCATTGTCATTGGCTTCCATCATATTTTGTGGGAGAGTCTGAATATAGAGAGTGAATTGTGCTCTCAATTTGTATTCATCGTGTTCATTAGTCCTCAGCTGTAGTTTATTGCTTCTGATTTCCTTGAATTCTGTTTATGTCAATAATAAGATCCAAAGAAAATTGTAAACATGAAAGTTTGTGGTCAATTACTGTGTAGCATTAATTTCCTCTCTAATATGACTTTTAAAATGCAGATTTCTGACTTCGCAAAACTTTTATTCTACACTACTCTCAACAATTCAGATGCTACATCTGCCTTCACATATTGTATTTATCAATTTCTTCTTTTTACTTTCCCATACAAAGTATCGAGAAAGTATCGTTTTCGTGAAAAAATTCGACCTCGAGATTTTTATGGAAATATATGTTTTAGGTGTCGCTGAATCCGAAAAAGTGGTTTTCGCAATGCCGTCTGTCTGTCGTACAGTTACTTAAGTATACATCTACAATAATGCTATGTATTTCATTTTTCTAAATGAATGAATATAAGGCTAGTTTATTCTTGGGCAACTTTAACAAAAATTGGATTTCCTAAAAACAGGCTCATACGATTTTCATTTTCTAAAGATAACTAAACGATGCATTAGTACCCATATATGAGAAAGTTTGTACAATGTATGTTGTACTGATTTTTTTAATTATGGACAATTTATAAAAGTTTATCAGTTTTCTTTGCCGATTCTTTCTGACAGTTCTAGTAGAATTGGCAGATCTTTAATAAAATAAATAAATGTGTTACCACACATAAATTATCTTCTTTCTACTATATAAATTTGCTATTCATGAAGCCGTGTTAAAAGTGCTAATAACGCGATAAATAATCAAGATAGAAACTCTAAATTTAGCAAGAATGCTCGACTCATATATCGTAAGGTGGCGATGAAAAAAATCTCAGAAAAAGTCCTGGATTTAACAACAAATTAGGCATTTCTATTTCCCATAAGGTAGGAGGGAAGGAGAGGGAGGGTGAGAGAGAGAGAGGGATAGAAAGAGGGTGAGAAAAGGAGGAGAGAAGCAATTATTTAATTAAGAGAAGTAACTGAACGGAGCGTGGCACAGAGTTGAGCGCCAGGGATGGAACCCCTAGTATATATAAAACACTTGGGTACATGTGCCCATCCTCCATATTTCATTTGTATCTCGAGAACTGTTCGTCGTAGAGATATGCAGTAAATGGCATTTTGTTTCTACAAGCTAAGAGGTCCCTGGTAAATTATTTTCTTTTTCATAAAGTCCCAGGTTCGAATCTTAGGAATCATTTGTATTTTCCATAAAGTAACAGGTAAAACTCGACTTTTTGGCATGCAGGCTTTCATTCATTTGCTCATATAAATTCAAAATATTGGCGTCTGAGCTTCGGATCTGGAACATTTTAAAGGAAAATGATCAAGGATTCTTATTCTTATCATCTTTTTTTGTTTACAATTCAAAATCACCTGCATTTTAAGCTTAATGCACATAATTTGTGCTAAATTTGCCATTTTATAGCTAAGTACCTTGACGACAGACATTGTCATGTTCGAAGTCCTATTGTTGTAAAACTGTATATAGCTTATGCGCATAAAATTAACGTGTTTTATAAGTCATTTAAATGAAGAGAGGTGGAGGAAAGGAGGGAGAGGAAGGGAGAGAGGGGAAAGGGGAGAGAGAAAGAATGGGAGCAGGAGAGAGGGGAATAGGGAGAAGGGAGATGTTTCCATAATGCAAGAATATAGTAAAAGGCATCATTAATAGAATAGTATTTTATGAGGATATCATTTGCACCGTTAATTGATTCACATTAATATTAATAAATTTAGGATTGTATTTGCATGCAATTTCAAGTTTATGTTCACATTTTTTGTCTATATCGATTGTTGTTGTGATTTTAAAGCTTTTATTTCATTGAGACTTTGAAAAACTTCTATTTTATAATTAAAATATACCAAAAAGAAAAAAATCGCATAAATTATTTTAACCTGTATTAGGCAGAAAACCTGCAAAAGATTGAAAAATAGGCCAGTCCCTTGAGGTTCTGCCTTTTGCAGGTTTTACTGTATTGTATTAACAGATATTATACTAAAATTTACCTTTGAAAATTCGGATTAACAGTGATAATTCAATTACCTTAATTTTCTGATTATAATACGCATTTTTTTCTCGATATACTTGACAGAAAGTTAGGGTGCGTATTATACATGGTTATAAATGCATGCAACTTTTTCAGTACGGAAATAATTTATATTTTCGAATATGTTTTTACCAATAAATCGTACATTTCAATGCATTTCGATAACGAACATATTTTTACAAATAAATTGTACATTTCAATGCATTTCGATAACATTCCTTTAAATATTGTTTTTCAAAACAAAAATAAGAATATTTATTTATTTACTTTAGCTGTCAGAGTTACTAAAGCCTAGGAATTCATTCCCACTCCCCTCACTGTCCTCAAACAGTTCCTCTGCGATCTTGGGTTTTCGCTCATCATCTATGTAAATTGCATCGCCGAGAACATTTTACACACCTTGATCAGCTTGTATGAACTGGACTTGATGTTCACGTAAACGATATCGCCGGGTGGCAAAGGTCAAAATGTTATTCCAATGGGCCAGGTTAATACAAAAGGCAACATTGAGGCAGGTTTTTATAAATTGTATCGATCTTTAATGGTAGTCAGAACATAACGTGATATTTTCGTAAACTCTCTCAAACATATTTAGTTTGGCAACAAAGTGCGAACTCGTATTCCAACCGATCAGATTAATACAAAGGTGACATTGAGACAAAATGTTTTTCTATAGCATAGCATAACGTGATATTTTCGTAAACTCTCTCACACATATCTAGTTTGGCAGCGAAGCGCGAACTCCTATTCCAACCGACCAGATTAATGATTAATACAAAAGGCGACATCGAGACAAAATGTTTTTATACAGCGTAGTGATCTTTAATGGGAAAGTCAGAACGTAATGTGATATTCTTGTAAACTCTCTCACACATATCTCATTTCGCGGCAAGGCGAGAACTGTCCCGATACTACACATGGTCAAGTAAAATTACATTGATTTTTTACAAAAGAATAGGTTTGTATTATACATAGTGATAAGAGAATTTTCACATTTCACTCGTGAAAACATGGGTGCGTATTATATAGGTTGCGTATTATAATCGGAAAATTACGGTATCCGCCATTACCCAAATCCCAATTTAACACCTACTGTAATTCGAAAATTGGACAGTAGAGAAACCAACAGTGCCTGGGGTGGAGAGGTGCACTATATGCCAAAATCAGCAAAAATATGATTTTCCTTGATAATGAAAAAATTTTAACTGAAAGAAAACAAAAAATTATTGCATTCAAAACACCATGGTTGACGACACTTATGGTGGGAGACTAAGCACTACCATTACAGATCTGACTATCAAGAAAGCTGATCGATTGTTGGAGGAGGACAGAAGATTATCGTTACGGAAATTGTCTGCCAGTTTAAATGTATCATTGGAAAGGGTTCACCACATTCTCAGTCTCAGTGTTACCACAAACAAAATTCTGCTAACTCTGTTGGTGGAAATTTTACAGTGCAGAATATAGAAGTCCTATCAAAAACTTGGTTTTTTGTTAACTCACTGAAAACCTTCCTTCTCTTTAATATTTCATTATATTAAACTTTTGTCAGTCTTGCTTTCTAAAATGTAAGTTATTGTTGTATTACCTTAAGGTTTAAGTGGTAGAAGTTTGATTTTAATAATGGCTGTTCATGAGAAATGGATGACAGCTATTAAAGATGTCTTGATAGAAACTTCCTCTTCACTTTATTTTCTGTGTTGGTGAAGTGTATTTTTTATTATTAAAACAGTTTCTCTGAAGAATATTTTAACTGTAATTGGAGTTATTAGTTATATTGTAAAAACGCAACACATTCTGCTCCATTTAATATATATTCTTAATGTGATATTAACCCACCCTCAATCTGGAGGATCAATTCTTACTCATGCATGTATGTACATATACAATTTTATAAGGAATTACGGTAAAGTAAAATGAGATAATGTATTGCAGTGAAAACATAAAAGGAAAATGAGCAAACTGATGAAGCGATTAAAAGCTATGTTGTGTTGGCTTTACCTGTTTTTGCCTTACTTCAGATAAACATTGTTGAAGTAACTCATTCAATAACTTCCCATGTTTCTTTTAGCTCTTGCCCTTGCCATGGCTCGGGATGGTTCCAGTGGTGGAGTTATTCGCTTAGGTGTTATCACTGAAGATGGTGTGGAGAGATTCGTCATACTTGGAGACCAGTTGCCAAAGTTCTATGAGGGTTAATTTTCTCATTACAAAAAAACGTTCACATTCTGCTATCACTGAGGTTGCAAAAACATTTAATATGTATTAAGTGATTTAATAAAAATTGTTCTTATTCATACTTTGTCATTTTGTGTTTAATCTATAAGTTAAAAATTGCTGTGTTATTACCATAATATTTTCTATGGATTACACACAAACCACCATGGTTTAAGAAAAATCCAACTTTTGTCTCCTAATTCTTGAAAATCAAATTTGAGACCAAACAGTTGACTGTAGATAGTAATTGGGAGTTCGTCAACTTCATTCTAGAATACCCCACCATTAGGTAAACAGTGATAACTATTTATATTTAATAGGAAAGCAGCTACATTATACTTCGTATAATCTATATATATATCTACTAGCAGAATTTCCCGTTGAATTTAAACGGATTTAGTGAAGCTACTACAGCACAACATACAAACTCTTTAAAATATACAGTAGATACTTTTTAAATTACAATTAGCTTTTCTTAACAATTAATCATATTTGCTTGTAACAATCCGTTTCCGAACGTATTGCATTCAAATATAACGATAATTGTATTTCCTATCAAATATAAAAGTATTTCCTGCCAAATCCAGCGTCATTTCTTGTGTAATTATGCCTATGAAATGTTTACATTTATGTCCTGTAAGCAAGAAACCCGTGAAAAAGCAACGTACAGTTGTCCATGATTGAACACTGACTGGTAAATGTACACCAGATATGTGAGCCTATTTACGTTAATTAACATTATAATGTAGAATATAATTATTTTTCTTACAAAAAACGTAAGATTCCAGTATTCAATAGACGAAATAAGGTTCAATTACTTACATCAGTTGTTATAAACGAATGACCCAGAGGAAGATGTATCAATAATGCAAGAATATAGTAAAATACGTCTTTAATAAAATAGTTTTCTATGGGGATATCATTTGCACCATTAATTGATTCACATTACTATTAATAAATTAATTGAAAGAAATCCATGTAAACATTACGTGGGTACAGCTTCAGCCGGAATCAGAGTTGCCAACGGTCCGTAAATTTATGGATATGATCTAAAATTGGATGTGTCCGTAAAGTCCATAAAAATATTTAGATGTCTGTAAAATTACTACAACATTTTCAGTGTAAAGAGTATATATACATTTCATATCCTTAATTAGATGAATGCGATTGTGGCTCCATTTTTTTTCATTTTTGAAGAATTGCTTACATGTAACTGCAGAAGTGGAGCACGTTTTCTCATCTGTTAAACTCATAAAAACAAATATAAGAAATAAACTGTCCACTCCAATGCTGGAAGGATTATTGACTGTCAAAAGTGGACGTGGAAAAATTACTACAGAAATGGTTGAAGGTGTGGCTGCTTCAATGTATGATCATAAACTGGACAATTTAGAAGATGCTGATGTGGCTGACGAAATATTCAGAGGCTAGAATTGGGACAAACCGAACTATGAGGAAGAAAAAACGAGAGATTTGAAGGATGAGCAGAAAAAATGCAAAATACAAATACATTAAACTACAGTCTGTTTCATACTTATTATTTAGTATCATAAAGGTCTTGGTATTACGTAAAGATGTGTCTGTAAAAAAGTTTGGTTGTCCGTAATTTTTTCCTATACTGTCTGTAAAAATAATTTTATGAGGTTGGCAACCCTGGCCAGAATTCCTCCTCATGAACTGAAGCTTAAAGTAGGAGCCTTTATCATGCTCCTTAGAAACCTAATGCCATTGAGAGAACTATGTAATGGCACAAAACTATCTGTTACTCGAATACAAACACACATAAATCAAAAGTGATCGGTGCTGCAAACAGTACTTATTCCAAGAATGTCACTCATTCCATCAGACACAAATTTACCATTCAGTTTCAAATTAAGACAATTCCTTATACGATTGGCTCTTTCAATGACAATCAATAAGTCACAAGGCCAAACATTTGATAAAATGCCTTTACCTACCTAAGCCTGTTTTTAGTCATGAACAATTATATGCTGCTGTATCAATAGTCAGATCGTTTGATTCACTCACTGTAGTGTCAAGAAAGAACCCAGAAATTGACAGTTGTGTCTTTAGAGAAATCTTTGATTAAAAAATATAAGTTCAAAAAAGAAATAAATGCCTGTTTAATTAAGAGCCTTTAAGTTCTGCTAGATCGGCATATGTTACGCATGGCACAGCTAGTAATCTCCTAAATCTGTCGGTACATTAACTAGAGAATTATCAAGCTCCATACATTTTATTTTTTTATATTCTTTGGCTAATACTTATAGAAGTTACTGAAGAATGCAAGTAGTTTCTATTGAAATGTATTTGTATTATCTAATAAGAGAGATAATTTAAAAAAATTATTTTTTGTGTTCAGTGATGAAACAACTACTGCACATTAGTGGGTATTCCTCATAGTTTTCTCAAAACAAAAAGATTACCAAGCAGCCATAACGAAATCTAAAATTAATTACAATTAATGAAAAATTCTTTCATCCAGTAACATTTCAAAGACTAGCTGGTCCATAATAAACAGCATGAAAAAGGTAAAATCTAATCCAACCGATTTAACTCTTGATGGTTTTGCTAAATGGTCATGAGATTCATCGTGGACTTCCCTTAAGTAACAGAAATGTAAAATTCTACCTTGAGAATGACAAACTAAAAAAATTCAGAAGTACAGATACTATCTACAGAAGCAATTCCTTCTTTCTGCAACTAGTGACCCAAATTAAAGTACATATAGTATAATTGTGAGCCAAAAAACACAATTTCAAGTTACATTTATAGTCTCAATACTAGACTAGGAATTCTAAGGAAAACATAGAGGGTGGTTCAAGTAAAAACAGCAAAGTGAATAATTCAATAATTATTATTAAATAATAATAAATAAATCAAGGAACTGGTTTGGTGAAGGAAGAAGTGTATCAAAAGAGGCTATGTTGAAAATTAAAGCTGTTCTTTAACACAGTGGCTGCAGGTGACTCACACGTGAGAGTCGTAGGGAGGCCCTGACTGGGAGCAGCCATCTCACACGTGAGTCATCCTTCCCTTCTTAGAAAATGGGGTGGAGATTCCAGCCACCAAACTCAACAGACCTTTAAATTTACTCTTGCCCTCAGCACAAGTTTAAAATCAATCTATTTTGAGGCTCTGAACTACTTTTTCTCATATTTTCAAGGTAATTATCTCTTATAATCTTTACAAATCATATATATTGAATAACTATTGTTTTATTGCATGTTTATGTATGATTTCAAATTGAAATTAGATCAGTAAATCACTCAATTTCTGACAAATATAGCCATAATTTATTTTTTGTTTTTCTTCTTTATTTGCTTTACTTATTTTGATTTGATCTACCACTACAATAAATAAGGTATAAATTATGGCAATGAATGTTAGAATTGTGTGACATATTTACTCCATTTCCTAATGTTACTTGTTTATTTAGATTTCTTTCGACGGTTGGGAGTAAAATCCTCGATTTCTTGGATTCGACTCTTCACCCTCTCTTAGCTGAGCCACGGTAAAATTTTGTTCATTATCATACGCATAGGTCATGCTATAATTTTTAAATTTTTTTCTTCCTGTATTTGGAATATTTGACGTAGCTTTTTTATTAATATACATATTTTTTTCTAGATATGTCTTTTAAAAAAAGCCACTAAGCGCAAGGCAGACTTCCATGACCAGAGACCTTCGAGCGTGTTTGTGTGATCAAATGACAGGATAAAAGAGATGTTATAATCATATCGTCGGAATTTGATGGGATCGTAAAAGAGGAAACTAGTAGAGGAAATAATAGCCAGAAGCTATATTAGAATACAATAAGTTCATGGGGGTAATTGACAGGAGTGACCAGCTAATGCCATATTACCCTATTGAGAGAAAGACATTGAGATGGCATGCAAAACTGAGATTCCATTTCTTTCACATAATGATGAATAATAGCTATTTAGTGTACAAAATGGCAACCGGAAGTAACACGTCGCAATGGGTCAGAGGAGTAATATTCACCTACCGTTTAAAGTTGTGGAAACAAGGACAAAGAGAAAAAATCAGTACAACATACATTGTACAAACTTTCTCATCTACTAGTGTGTTTAGTTATCTTTAGAAAATGAAAATCGTTCGAGCCATTTCTGAGGAAATCAAATTATTGTTAAAGTTGTCCAAGAATAAACTACACTTATATTCATATTTTGAGAAATAAGAAGTATGTAGTATTATTGCAGATGTATAAGTAACGGTACGAAATTTTATCAAAAAATTTTTATGTAAATTGAAGACAGTTTAGAATTTTGCCTTCAAATCTATGAATCAAACAGTAAAAAGCTTCCTTCACGTTTTGGCGCAATACAACTGTCAACTCAAGTTGTCAACAGTTGACATGAGGTCTAAAAATTCAGTTTTATATGATGCGTGAACGAATTATTAACCTATGACATTGTTTCTATGAGAAAATCGGTTTCTACTATCATCGTTTCGCTAATCGCCAGAGTCTCCAGAAACCAATTAACAACGGTTATTGAAGTCTTACTTTAGTCCCATCCTGTCAGAAATATATTAATCAGCTATAAAAAGTAGGCTAAATTACTATTAGAAAAAACAGAATATACCTAATAAACATCAGTTTAGCTTCAGGCCTGACAAGTGTACTACTGATCTTATTAAAGCAATAGGTGTTATTTTAAATGGAATTGAAGGAAAAACAATGTTGAGTGCTTTTGTGATCTTACAAAAGTTTTTGAGTCTATGTCACATGAAATGCTCATACAAAAACTTGAGCACTATGGAATTAGAAGAAATCTACTTTTGCTGCTGAAATCCTTTCTACATGATAGACACCAGGTGATTTATATTATAAATGTCCACTCATATGAGTTTAATGTGAGCCACAGTGTAGCTCAAGAATCAATATTGGGTCCACCTCTTTTCCTCTTATAAGTAAATGATTACTACTCTTCAATATGTGGATATGTACCAGTATTTTTGCTACTAATCCAAAGCTTAACCCTTTAACAATTTTGTAAAGTTTTAATTTTAGACCAAAAGTTACATTTCAATTGATATTAAAAATAATGATAACAGCAGTAGTTTCAAATACTATGATATTTTCAACATAATACAGCAAAAACTCCATGAGAAAACAATTGAAAAATGCATTGGCAAATAAAAATATAGACAACATGAGAATGAGAACCTGTAAATGATACAGCCAAAGGGTTAAGCTAAATTCTCCCAAATTAGATATTGCTGTGAAAGAAATGGCCCATGTGTAATAAATGAAAACTAAATTTAGCTAAAAATCAGCATGAGAAAACAATTGAAAAATGCATTCGCAAATAAAAATAGTGACAACATGTGAATGAGAACCTGTAAATGATACAGCCAAAGGGTTAAGCTAAATTCTCCCAAATTAGATATTGCTGTGAAAGAAATGGTCCATGTGTAATAAATGAAAACTAAATTTAGCTAAAAATCAGCATATGTATGTATTCCAATGCTTGAAAAAATTCAAACCACAAGAATGAAGAAGAAAAATTGCTGGGGATAATGCTGGATCCTGGCCTAATATGAAGAAAAAACATTGATTACCTAGAAAATTAAGTATATAGATTATTCATTAATCAGTATAGTACATAAATTCTCAAGTGTCCATCTGTCATGGTACTTTTGCACATTTCACGATGGAATTAAGAGCTGAAAATTTCAAAACCATTAAATCTCCATGAGATGGTGCCTAGAAAAATTAAAAATCTCAGAAAAAGTCCTGGGTTCGATTCCAAGAGATGATTATATTTTCCCATAAGTTCACATGTAATTTTTGATTTTTCAAGGTGCAAGATTTTCTTCCTTCATTCATCTAAATAGGTAAATGTGTACTGATTTTCTTCGTTTTTGCTTTATCTGATGGACAAAACTGTAAACTATCATATCGCTGGAACATGAGCAAGAAGAGAAACTATTAATTCCAAGAATAAAATTAATGCCATTGGATCCAACAATGCCATTCAATTTAAAACAAAGACATTTCCCAATAAGAACAGCATTTGCTATGACTATAAATAAAGCTCAAGGACAAACTTTCCATAAAATAGGTTTACATTTACCAGAGCCATTGATCAATCATGGACAACTGTATGTTGTCTTTTTAAGAGTTTCGTGCTTAGAAGATAACAAAGTAACGATTCCTGAAAGCTATGGACAAGGAAAAGTAAGAAAAGGGCAATATCACACAAGAAAAGTTGTTTATAGAGAAATTTTGAAAAATTAAGGAAAAAGTCATATGTCTCTCTATATTATAAAATCGCAATGGTAATGATGCATAACGCTCTAATTTTGTGAATAACTTAATTAGAAATAAACTTAGAAGCCTGAAATTTCTTAGGATTTCAGTGTTGATGAATCTTTACATTATGACTAAAAAATTTCAAAAAAGGTCATGGGTTCGACTTCAGAGGATGAATGTCGTTTCCCATAAGATAACACGTAAAAATCACCTTTTGTTTTAAAGGCTTTCATTCTTTTACTCTTTAAAATAACTTAAAATTAAGTTATTGACATGAAATTTGCACAAAAAAATGCCAAAATGAATATGCACTTAAATAAAGGCTTAAAGACCGAAAATAAGATTAAAACTTGCTCAAAATGACCGAAGATATGAATTTAATGCAAATAAATTGAACATAGTATTCATGTTATTTATATTTTTTATCTATATTACTAAAATCCTATTTCTGGTTGTCTCTCTCTCTTTGACGCTCTATACCTCAGCTATTTTTAACCTCCGGGAAATGGTAGTAACAAAGAAACAGCAAGTGCGCGGGAGGGGGGTGTTGCCGAGCGCCAGTGAGCAGGGGGCTTGCCCCCTAGTATCCATTGAAAATTGATAATATTGTACATATAAAATAATTATATGTGCACATTTCAAAGGAGAGGAAGAAACAATTAAAATTAAATTTGACACATCACATTGAAAATGCCTGTTGTATTACTATAAGGAGATTATGGGTTGGTGATCAGAGATATATATATCATATTGTGAAGTACAAAAAATAATTATTGTGTAACTAACAATTCATAAATAAAAATTAAATGAATGGTTGTATTGATTGTTTGAAAGGAAATATATTTCAATGAAAAGAAACAATTTTGAAAAATTAAAAATGTTATATTTAGCAATTAATCACTGTGTATCATTAATTTCCTCTGTAAGATGACTTACAAACATTCTGATTTCTGACTGACAGCAAAATGTTTTGCAGACACCACTAGTATGGTTAAAATCTGAAGTTAAATTTGATGTACTTCAGCCTGCCTATTTAATGCTATTTCGCAGTGTAATGACATAAGCATACTTCTCTGCAAAGTCTCTTAGAGTAGTGATTCCCAATGCAGGCAGTACTGTCCCCAGGTGGTTTTAAGGAATTTTGTGGGGAATGATGGACATTAAGGGGATTGCAGGTGGGAATTTAACAAAATGGCATTATGTATTATGATTAGGGTGTCCAGACGTCCTGTTTTTCTGCGAAGTTACAAGTAAATATAGATCTTTTTTTTTCATTTTAGCATTATTCAATGGTTACAACTGTGTACTATCTTATTCTTGCGATGTTTACAAGTTACATGTTCAAAGTTTTCAGAAATGCACACTCTCTTTTGAAATTATGTTAATTTTTAGTACTCTTTCTGAACATTGCCAAGGCAACCATCATTGTTACCTTTGATTCAATTAGCATCAATGAAGACTTCAAACAGATGAAAAAATAGCATTATTCACTTCACACTTTTGTTTAAGCAACAAAATTATAGTTGTAGCAAAGCCAGTGTTCAATCATGGACAATTGTACATTACCTTTTCACAGATTTCGTCCTTACAAGACATAAAAGTAAACATTTCAGTAAGGCATAATTACGCAAGAAATGTAGTTGGATTTGGCAAAAGTGATATGATAGGAAATAAAATTTTCGTTATTTTTAATGCAATACACTTGGAAATGGATTGTTTACAAACAAATTTGGTTAACTGTTAAGAAAAGCTTAGTGAGAAAGTATTCTTTATAGGTGATTTTGTTTTTCGTAGACTAAAATGTTTTTCTATAGCCTGAATATGCCCTGGAATGGGCAACAAAAGTAGAATCACTAAGTCCATAGAAATTCAATGGGTACTTATGCTAGTAGTGTATAATTGTTTATTTTGTATAGATGTGGATTTTTTTATTAAACATAGATGATGCTAGTATTAATAGGTTAGGTGATATTAATATTTAAGATCTGGTCCTGTCTGATTTATTTCAATTGATCTTACTGCCCATTTTTTGGAGAATACCTATTCTAAATAGGTTAGGTTACTTATAAAAATCTTACTCGTCATGAGATTATTGTAATGAGTTCAGCATGAAAGTTTAAATGCATAGTTTTATTAAATGATCTTAAGTTGAATGAGCAACATAAGTGAAATTATATATGTACCACACCGACTGACGACAATTGTTTGATCAATCGTTATAAATGCTTTCTACACGAAGTTTTTTGAATAATTATCAGTATATATTTACATTGCTGTGTATAAAGATTGATAATTTTGTTGCTTAAACAAAAGTGCAAAGGGAATAATGCTATCCTTTGCTAACTGAGCATTGGCACAAAAATACTTATCTATGCATTTATATGTATTAACTTTCAAATTTTGGTGTCCCCCCCAAATATTTTTAGCTTTTGGGCTGGTCCCCCCTGAGTTGAGAGGCTAGTTATGTTGCTGCTTACACATAAAAAAATTTTAATAATAAATTGTAATAAATAAAGCAACTTGCCTCACTATGAGTGTTCAATGCTTTTTTAGATCTTTTACTAAATAAACACAACAAATAATTTTTAGAGAGTATGGGATCTGATGCATTTGCGCCATTGACTCTGCCATTAAGCCAGTCCTGCCACAAATACAATCCTGCCTAGACTCAATTCTAACATTAAGTGTATGTTGTTTGAGAAGAAAGAGCATCAACCAAGATTTTCTATTTCAACTGGCTAATATTAAAAAAAATGAAATCTCCATGTGTTAAAAAACTTAGGTAATCATTCTGCACAATTAGGACAATAGAAGAAACTTGGAAGACTGGCTTAAGTAGTTTTATATAAGAATTTAAAAAAAAGTTTTCGTCAACAAATAAATTTGGTGGTCCTGGTTGGGTAGTTGATATAAGCTTAAATTCTGATGTAAAAGTTTTTGAAATTTTCAATACGATTAGGATATAATCCAGATCTGTAAATAATGTCAAATGTTAGTCACATTCCTAACATTAGCTGTGACACATTCAAAGACAGGAAGAACTTTGGCTATGAATTTTTTTCTTATATGCTAGCTTAGCAGTGAATCTATCAGATAATTCCTATATCAGAGGCTGACAATCTACTTCCTGAAGAGCATTTTATGCAACCTGCGATGCTACATTAAAAAATAGAACCATAAAACTTAACACATACAATTTCAGATTTGCTAATTGCAGTTATGGTCATAATATCTTGACCACTGCAATTATAAAATTAAAAATCTAAATAGACTCATTTTTCACTTGTATAATACCATAGAATCACTAGGTAATTTCTAATGTAAACTCTTAGGTGGCCCCAGGACCAATCAGAGTGGGGGCCAAGAGAGCCATTTGGTCCAGGTCTCAAGCTCAAGGGTGGCCAAATTCAGACTCCTGTTAATTATTTGGCCGGTATGACATATAAAATAGAACAAGGGAGGTCTGGTCAGACCCCCCTTGTTTGGATCATAATTCATCTTCATTTTATGATAAAAAAACTTTTGATTTACTAAACATTTTAACTTGACTTGATTTAGAACCTTTATAAAATTTATATGGCTTTTTAAAAGTGTAAAAAGGTTAAAAAAGCCACATTAATTTTTCAAAGGTTCTAAATCGTGTCTAGAAAATTAAAATTTTTAGTAAATCAAAATTTATTTTTTCTTTTTAGTGCAAAATATAAAAGTGTAAAAAGGTTAACAAGTCACATTAATTTTTCAAAGGTTCTAAATCGTGTCTAGAAAATTAAAATTTTTAGTAAATCAAAATTTATTTTTTCTTTTTAGTGCAAAATATAAAAGTTATTTTTTAAAAAAGATTTTTTAATTATTATTTTATTTTTTACTTTTTAGTCTCAAGAAATAATTCATCTTCTGCAGACATTCTTTACGCGTTTCCTCTGTTTCTTTGAGCTTTCTCTTCAATTTATTTCTTTCTTTCAGTCATATTTCACATTTTTCCATAGCGTATATTTGTTAAGGCAAAGTTAATATAAAAATTATTAATTTATTGCAAGGAAAACTAGTATAATACAAGGCAAGCTTGTCTTACAGCTCAATGTTTTGTACCTTCAGCTCTCTGTCCTGTTGCTGCATACACTTGTCACTTATTAGCCAGTCTGAAATCTCCAGTGGAAATCATACTTCCTGCTGCTGCTGGACAGTTGACGCATAATGTGATGCTGAATGTTAATAAAAAACTGCATATTACTATTTATTTCATTGTATAACTCTGTAAAAATGAAGTCTTATTAAAACTTTTAAAATCTCAGTTCACACAGCTTTAGTTCCATTGGGATCTCTTACTGGTTCTGAGATATTAACGATTTTATAATGCCTAATACAAGCTAACATATAACTATATATACCTGCAGTGATCTTAATATAAAAGTTATTACCAAATTTTGTTATATGTGGGTTATGCTGGACCGCTTTTCAAATACTGTCTATAATTTAGGAAAAATATTTTTGTTGATGTTGTTATGTTGACATTGTTATGGAGTATTGTTATTAATAAATAACAAACTGTGACCCTAAAGGTGTGAAAATATCTTGCTTGACTGTTGTGCTGCAAATGGAGAGGATATTGGCTAGCCTTCGGCTCACTTTGTTTTTATTTTAGTTGTCTCTGGGCGCTACCGCACCCTTCGCCACACTGGAACCAAACTATCCCTCCCCATTGTCCGGTGATCGGGTTTGTAAATGTTGCGACAGGCCAATCAGTCATGGGTTAGCAAGCTTTATGGTACTTTTGTATTATTACAGCGCAACAGCCAAGTGAGATATTTTTGCACCTTAGTCACCAATTTCCCTTCACAAATCAATAAAGACTAGCAAAAAATGCAGTGTTGCATGGTCCGTGATAACTGACAAGTACCCAAATTTTAAAATGTAGCTTATTTTAAATTTTTATTCTGACCAGGATCCTCAAAATCTGGAAATGGCCCAGACCTTTCTGAAACTCTGAGAGGGCCTGGGTGGCCCACCAAAGTATTTTAAACTTCCATTGTTGCCTGTCATGTGGAAGAGTTTGCCAACTCCTGTCATGAACCAAGAGCATGTTGTATCTGCATAAAAAATTCCGTTATAAGCATTGTGAAATGTTTAAAAATTATCTGCTTCTCGATTCATGAGAATGCAAAATTTTAGTTGAGCTATAATAAATTTTTTAAATATACCAAAGCATACACTCACCAATATTTATAATCCTTACTCACAAGACAAGATAACTTGCTTCTTGATTCCAAATATATAAATATTTGTCAAAAATTTATCTCATTAATTAATTTTAGGGAGAGTGTAGCTAGCTACTTTTGCTGGATATGAATATGCCTGTACCTGACCCTACCTGCACTGTAAATCAAAAAATTTACTAAACGTGGTAATTACACGAATCATGTCAGTTAATAAGTGCAACATTTATAAAGTATTTAGGGCAAAACCTGTGAAAGATGAAAATGTCATTTTTCATCTTATAATTTCTCTGTAAGGTGGAAAGGATTTTTTATTAATAATTTTGTAATATTGAGTGAATTTTTAATCTGAAAAAGAAGTATTTTCTCAGTAAATGGTGCAGGAAAGCATTTCATAACAAACCTGCTATACATAAATCATAAAATTACTGCTTTGCATTTATTTATTGATGACCTTATGTTCACATGTTACATGTGCTGTTTTTTTCATTAGTCAACTTCATCATGCAGAGAATTGTTTGTGTTAAAGGTCCTTATTGTCTAATATAAATATTTTCTCAATGATTTCTACCAATGGTAAATGTATTTTACAAGGAATATGACTTAGGTTTGTATTAAATTATACCATTTAAAGGGATAATAAAAATAACAGTTAAATACAATAGAAATAAAAAAACTACAAATAAAATGTATATGAAATTCTCTGGGCAAGGCAATGTTGGCAATGATATATAACATTATTTCTATTTGATGAGCATTAGGAATGATCTTTAATTAAAACGGCATTTTCTTAAGTCTGAGCTCTGTGCACTCTTATACTTAAATATGCACAGATTTCTGTTATTTGTCATGCATGTTGAAATACATTTACTTTTCTATTGCCAAAACATTTTAGATACATCCTCTAAGCAACAAAAGTTACCAATTAGATGGATATTAATTTGAAGCATTAATTTATTAATTGTAATTATTTCCAAACCTTTTGAAAAAGTCATAAATAAAACTATTACTATCGGTGACATAATATTCTCGCATATAGCATAACATGATGGTCTATTATTTAAATGTTAAGAATAAGTAATCACAAATTATTAATCTCATAACAATAACTTGGAGTATTTGGAACTTCAATCGATTAGTCTACATAATTTATTTTCATGTCTATTTCTTAAATTATTTTAATACTACTACTACTTGAACCAGATATATAAGCGTAATCGTATATTTTGGTACAATAATTTATATGAACGTTTTTGTTTGACAAATGTTCAATACACTTATTAGAAATGCATTATATATAAATGCCATACACCTCCGCATGGTTGTCTAATTAAATTTAATAATATTCATTCAATATATTCCCTCACGATTCCTTTTATTTCTTTGGCATTCAAGCATTGAAATTAACATTCAAATGACCGCAATAGTTGTAGCGAATTTCTGTATCCGTTGCATTGATTGACTCAATGACTTTCAAAGGACGTCTAAATTTTTATAAGAATACAAATTACAAACATGAGTAAGCAGTTAGTAACTCCATATATAAAAAATAAAGGAGAATTTTGTTATATTCGTGAAACATTCCCATATGTTAATAGATATAACTCAAATCAACTCAAATACGTAAATAGGATTTCTACGGATGAGGTCATTAACAAACGAAAACGAACACGGTATTATTGGAAATTTTGCTATACACCAATTATTGGGCGAGAAACCGTCAAACTATGTAGAATGTGAATTTATAAGAAAATTTTTGAGAAAAATAACTATTATTATCTTGCAAAACTGAAAAACGTTGTATATTATTACGGGTGATTCACAAAGGCAACACTTTTTCTATCAAAATAAAACAATAACGATTTTATCCGTAGATTGCCGTTATTATTCCTGCAAAATAAATCTTGAATTTTTTATACTAGAAATTTAATGTATAACGTAATTAAAAGTATTCCATCAGATCTTATTTTGATACCAAGCCACCAATGAAAGCCTGTTTACACTTTTAGTAATTTTCCCGCGAAATGTTGCATTTATAACTTTTTCGTATTTAAGAAGTTCACTATATGAATGAACTAATTTGGTAATTTCCAGAAAGCGGTTCAACGGTCATTATACGTTAAAAAGCTACACATTAGAATACGAAGAGACAAAAATAATTAACATAATGTCTTTCTCGCTACTGATCGATAAAATAAATAATCAAAAATAAAAATATGCAAATTTGTACATTTCATTTTTTAATTTTCGGAATATTTTAATAATAAGGCATGTATTTTAATATTTTGACGACTTTATGCTACAAATTATTGAAACAGCCGCTTACAATCTAATCTATGTTATTTCATAGTTTACTTAAATTATACCTCCACAGATATTGTAAGTTCTGAAGATAACTAGCAAAGAAAAAATATCGATTGCAACATTTTCTTACTCTTCTCAATAAAAAAAACATATTTGTGATTTGCGTATAAATATTACAACACGATTTTTTGGCGGCCAATGAGATGCTGCATGAAGGCAATTTCATTGTTAGCCGAAAAACCCTAAATCAGTATTGGTTGAGATGTACATGACGTCAAGATGCACTGGGACTATGGGGGAGGGTGCTCTCCGACATTTCCATTACGTTAGTGTTTTGTAGTTCAACTTTATATTGCCGTATTATTCATCCAAAACAGTAAGTTTGAGTTTACTTTATTACTTAATTAATATATATTTATAGTTCACTTGCCCTGTCTTAAATCCTGAGTTAATGCTTTCATTTTGTTGTTTTGAAATTGGGTTACGCTACCGGGAAAGTTGAGAATGGTACGTTGAGTTGAACGCAAAAGAATATTAATTATGGGATTTTTCTTCAATATTGACAATATTTTTTGTGTGAAAATCATAATAAATATGTTTCGGTATACTTTAGGATTGAATGTGTTAAAGTTTAAATTGCTTTAGATTAAATAACTTGAAATTTAACTTCGAGCATAAAAACAAAGTAAAGCGGTGAACCGAAACATGTGTCTTGTTGGTGCGTTGGTTCTTTGAAACGTTAAAAACTACCGTTTATATCACAATTGCATTTAATTCAATGAATAAATTCAATAAAAATAATGTTTTATTGCTATGGAGTAATGTTAGTAAAATATTTTCCTATTTTCGATATAAAAAATAATTTGGAAGTTAAGCAGTTTTTAGTACTCATTTCATTATAAGCAAAAAATGCGCAATAAATACTTATATTTACTTTTTATTATTAAAATGTAAACGTAATGTTTTGTTTAATTTGGCAAATGTTACGAACCATTTTAATGTGTTGTAAAATGTTTAATCTTTCTTTTCGATCAGTTAAAACAAATGGAGCCAAATTTTTTGGGAACGCCCATAGTCACATCTGTATTGAATTCGGCACGGGAAACAACTGTCACCGTCGTTGTCTCCACACAAGAATCACCAGCAGCAAATATGGAAGAACTCCCAAACGAAAATAAGCCAGGAACGTCGGTTTCGGAAAATATAACAAATCAAGTGCAAAGTAAAATTTCGGAAAGTTTAGTGCAACAGACCTCAAATCGTACACATAAGATTGACGCTTCCACCACAATGGGTGTATTATCTCCATCTCTATCCGTACCTCCAGTTCAAGTACCTGCTACTCCACTGAAGTTACAGCAACTTCTTACGCAGAGTCATCAACAGTCCACTTCTGATAACTCTCCGGTGGTTGTACAATTGCCTGTTTCCGCTCCTGCCTGCAGTCAGAGTGATCCCACCACCATCTCCTTGCCATCGTCATTACCTTCTGTGTTACATTCTCAAGGAATGTCGACTCAACCTGTTGTAGTTCAGGTTGGACACCAGGGCAGACAGCATGTTACGTGTGTGTCTAGCAGTCAGACTGTAGGAATCTCAGGGCAGCGTAATCAGGAGTGTCACCTCTTACAGCCCCATGCTGGACTTATGCCATCTGTTGTAGTACAAGTAGCAAAGGGGACCCAGAAAGTTGTGCCCACTCCTGTTGTCACACAGTCTGGTGCCAGAGTTCTTCCTATTCTTCCATTGTACCTGCAACCTGCTGGAGGTGGAGCATCGGGTGGTTTAACAGCCGTGATGAATCCATTGCCTCAGGTAAATGATTTTACCTAATTAATGCCTTTTTTTTAAACAAAAACGATTAATTCAAATGATTAACAAAACATGCTGAAACAAGTTTCAAAAGCTTCATTTTTCTGTTTCTATAATCATCTAGTTCTGTTTTGTTTTGAAAATGAACTTATGCTTCTTACAACTTTATTTCAAAATATCCTACTCCTCAGCTTGCTTATAGTTTAATTCATTTGGTATAAATTTTTGTGCCTATGAAATTCATTATTTAGGATTCTGTAATTGTTGCTGGATTATTCTGTGCCTTAATGGCAGAGCCAATAATAAACAGCACCGTTTTTCAGCTTGTTTGATTTATTGAAGAATTATACAGATATTTGCATTTATATGTTCGCATATTTTTTTGCTTTCTTAGATAATTAAAATATAACTATTTAACTGGTGACACTAATTTTCCATAACAATCCTATAATGTTCATTGTAATACTTTTGTAATTATTATCTGTACATTTTCAGTTGCCATTTCCTTCTATTTGGCACCTTATTACTTTAGTTTGTTAAATTGAATTCAAACAAGGTAATATTTCAGTGAAACAGATATTTTTAAGGATCTTCATATTACCATTCTTATAATGCTGTTGTATAATAATAACCATATTGTTGGGAGAATATTATTTAATTGTGAAACAGGAACATAAGAGGATCAATTTTAATGACTTTTGTGTATTTATGCATGAAAGATTATGGTTTTATATGCCTATATAGTACCATTTGTTTGGTACTACAGTATGATAATTAAGTGCATGTTCTATTTCTTATGTATAAATTTTCATTCTGAATCTATAGTGGTTTCACATACATTATTTGGTGTTATATTTACTTAATTGTATATCGTAAACATAAATAGATTACTACTCTTGTGCTCTGCAGTCTATCTTTGTACAAACATATATGTATAGATTACCATCAAGTTATCTTTCTTTAACTGTTAACTGTCAATATAATACTATGATCAATCTAAATAAATACACATTCCAATCAGTAAAATGTCCCTAGAGTAGAATAGGTTAAATAACTTTAAAACAGTTCAACCATGTTAATTGCAGTGAAAAATCTCTGCAGTTCAACAACAGGTGGGCATTATTGGATCAAAGATGGAATTATTTACATACTAGAGTGCTGCTAAATATTTTCTATTTGCAATAATAAAATACTTAATTGTAAAAAAACTTTCTGAAATTAATATTATGCTTTCTTTATTTATCTGTTACATTTTCTCAAACTAGGAATTATCCAGAGAATTGCTGATCTTAAAAGGCACATACCTTATTAGGCTATACTTCTGCTTTTAACAATGTAGTAAAAGACAAAGAGTTTTACAGCTATTCTATCATACTGTATGCACGTCGTTGTGGTTTATTATTGAAATAATGTTTCATTTTACATTATTTTATTTTAACTACTGCTGTATACTTTGGGCATAAGATTTTGCCCATGGAAATTCAGCTAGTAGTATGATGATCAAAGTTTGATTTGCCTGCATTGATTTGAAAAAAAAATGAATTATCAAATTTCATAGCTGGAGTACAGTTGTTCATTTAGTCTTCTGTTCCATTTTATGATTTAGGAGTTATGCAAGATGAGGAATAGTATAGGATAAGTTTTCCAAACATTTTGTGGCTGAAGGGACTATCTTCATATTCTATTGGAATTGTTTTGATTATTAGTTGAGTATTAGCTGTGACAAGAATAATTTTGGTATTTTTTTATACCACATTATTTTAAATTAAGAAAGTATGAAATTATGACTTGAGAGGAACAGTATATTGCAAAACTTTTATACTAAATAATTAACGGTGTCGAAAATTTATACTGTATTGTAAATTGCTATTTAGTACAGGTGTGTCTTTGTGTTATTAAGCTTATTTTTATGTTCTTGTATTCTTGAGAATATTTTTCATCCAAATGAATTGCTTTTCAATGATTTTTTCTTATTGATATCATTATGTAATGTAAAACTTAAGAAGATAGATTAGAAGAATAATTTGTATCAGCAGATTCATTATTAATGTATAAAAATACATCAAGTAGTCAGGTATTTCTTTTATTTTCTTGCTCAAGTATAATATCAAGAATTTTTTCTTTTAATAATCATCATGATTGGAAGTTTTGCTCAGTTTTGATGAAGCACATTCGGATATGCTTTCTTATAATTTTACAACTTTTACACTTTTAGATACTGTCTTCTGTCGAAGCATATTTAAAATGTTATATTTGTTGCATTAATGTATAAATTATTATGCCGTATTTATATAATGGCAAAGATTTTCCAAGGTTTCATATTATAAAATTTGTCTTAATGTTATGTAAAACTCTTATTTAAGCATAAGTCTCAATCCACAATCTTTTTACAGGAAGTGATAGATATCGCATAATAGGTAATAGTCATACTTTACCTAAATTTCTTTAGAAAATTATTGTATTGTTAGTGTTGAGTGTTGCATGTAGTTAAAAAGAGTTAAAAGTAAACCTTGACAATTTTGGAAAAAAACAATGGTTTTTCTCTTTGCATCTGTGTGGAATCATTTATTATGGACAATATGAAGTTTTTGGATGGAAGCTTACTGTATAACCAAAGACATTGCTTGTGTTTGTAAAAAGTTTTCATTGTATACTAAATGCGATGTTCCCTCTAAGTTATGCTGGAGTGCAACCGTGCACATCTACGTTTTTGCTGTGCACAAGTCAGAAAGTATCATATGAAAAATCATAGCGAACATTACACAAGGGCATTCCTTTTCTAAAAAGAAAAATATTAATCTTTCCCGTGACATCACTCATGGACAGAAAAATCTTTGAGGGGAGCTCATGGAATCCTTTACTTTTGAGTTCACTTTTTTTTGCACCTTGGCTGCTAAGTTTTGCCAGCCACCCAAAACTCAAAAAAATTAGAGGGAACATTGACTACATGTAGGCTTTATGAGCTTCAGATGTTGATGTTTAAATAGTCTTTCATTCTAGGTATTTATGTTAGGTCTAATTATTTATCAGTTACCATCTTTGGATATTTCCTGGTACTTCATTCAGTTTTGGTTTTTCTGATATATTCCACAAATTACTGTTGAACGGATTTTTGTTTTTTAACAACATTATTTTTAGTTTTTTTAAAGAAATTAGTAAAATACAACTTACATGTACAAATAATTGTAATTGTTGAATACACGCATATATACTAGTAAACAGTGCTTCAGTGGCGTATCCAGGAATTTGTCAGGAGGGGGGGTTTGAACCCAAACTCTAGAGGGGGGGGGGGGTTTGAAGCTAAACCCCATGATACTTTTTACTTTCTCATATACGAGGTATATTGAGAAATTAATGTTATCGCGAAAAAATTCGACCACAAGATTTTGATGGAAATATCCGTTTTAAATGTGGCTGAGTCCGAAAAAGTGGTTTTCACAATGCCGTCTGTCTGTTTGTGGCACTAGAGCCTAAACGGTAGAGCAAAAATGAATGAAATCTCATACATAGCCATTTTATCATACAGAATAGAAGCTATGAAGAAATGGTTAACATTGATCAGTAATTAAGGGAAGTTTATTCTACACATTTTTAACAACAATTCGATTTTCTCCAAAACGACTATAACGATTTGGATCAAATTTCGTACAGTTACTTGAGTTTACGTCTGAAATAATACTATATATTTCATTTTTCTCAAAGAAGGAATATAAGGCTAGTTTATTATTGGGCAAATTTAATAACAATTGTATTTTTGAAAAAACAGCTCATACGATTTTCATCAAATTTCGTATAGTTATTAAAATTGATGTTTTTTAATGATTCTACATAGTTCATATTTTTCTTAAAATAACTAAACAATGCATTAATATATGAGAAAGTTTGTACAATGTATGTTGTACCGATTTTTTGGTGATTCGCGAGAGTGAGGGAAATTTTTTAATAGAGAGGGGGGGGGGGTCATGACCCCCAAAACCCCCTTCTGGATACACCACTGCAGTGCTTGCATTCTGCAAACATTTCAGCCTACTTTAAATAAAGGGCTAAAAACAACCCCTAAAAATTAGAATTTTAATGATGTCGGATGTTTTCCATTGGTTGTGGCTAAAAACCTAAAATCGAGCCAAATTTGAAGTCTCTAGGTCATTTGGAAGTGCGTCATAATTTTTACCCTCTTATGGGGCAAAATCGCCCCTAAAAATTATAATACTCAGAATTTTGTATTTTTTCCAATGTTTGTTGCAAATCCCACACATTTAATGATGTAGCACCTTTAGAAATGCATTTATATAGATTTAATTGTTTAAATTTTATGAATTTTTAACGGCCACAATAATAAACTTCATTGTGGTTTTCTATGATAATTTCTGCTGCATCACCATTCTCTAACTTTCTGTAAATTTTCAACTCCCTAGCTCCACCAAAAGTACATAAATATTAGTCTATTTGTAGTTACTTCTCTGCACCACATTGGTCTAGCCTAGCCACGGATTCGTCAGTTTGTTTAATTTTGAGATTTTTTTAATGGCCAGAAAATAAACATTATTGACATTTTCGATTTTTTTCGTCTGTTTTGCCACTAGACCTACCTACATGCAAAATTTCAAGTCTGTAGCACATCGGGAAGTGCCTTATAATTTGTATCCTTCTACATTCTCCTATGCAAGAAGCATCTATATATAATGATATGAATATATGAATACTAGCGGAAGTGCCAGTTGAATTTCAACAGATTTAATGAATCTAAAACTTCAACTGTAAACATATAAACATCGTAAGAATAATATTATATACCTATGCGAAGTTTCATGATGATATCTTCATTGTTATATAGAACAAACAAAAACAAAATTTCACTTTTATAAATATGTATATATAAACAAAAGTCTGAGCAAGAAAAATATAAGTAAAACCAGCAAGAACACAGTAATCAACAAAAAATGAATGAACAAAGGAGCAAATGAAATGAATTAATTCAACGAAAGACAAAAAAGTAAATCGAGAACATTTAAAAATCACAGAGTGAATATTATCCTCCAACTATTAGTTTCATTCTCTCATCAATGAGTTCTGTTACGAGAAAATTGTTTATATCAAAAATACTTTGGAAACAATGAAACGATTTATCCGATGACAATTTGTGGAAAATCTACGTCTAATTATTATGTTATTTACATAGTTTTAAAAACGACTTGCTTTGGAGAACTTTACGCCACACAAAAATATCACTAAAAACATTTATTAGTAATATATCAATTTAAATCAACAAATATTTGGTTGCCAGGTAAACACAGAAATTGAAAAACGTTATTACGTTAAAATTTTTTCCATATAAATCCATTGGACTCTCAACTTCGGCGACAGTGGGAGTTGTCATGGTAGCTTATAATTGGTATTGTCATAAAACTGATAAAATCACATATTTTTCTGATTCTAAACACATTTTTAAGCTAGTTCGATCAGGATTAGGATTCTATCTTCAGTAAAAATTAACTTTGTTCTTTCCTGCATAGAACCATCCAAGTCTCAAGTTCGTACCATGTTTATAAGTAATTTTAAAATTCAAATGAAAAATAAGCTGATCTCATTCCTATGTTATTCAAATGGAGAAAATGAAAAAAGAAAATATTTTTTAAATTAGAAAGGTTAATCAGTATAAAAATCTGACTACACCACTTAACTCTTTATTCTGATTAAAATGACACCTTCCTCTTATTTCTACATTTTGTAGTTGCTGATGTATAAAAAAACAGAAACATTTTACTTTATAGATATCTATAGAGCAATCATACCTGTTTTCTGGTCTATGAAAGTCAGATTTAGAAAAAAAACCTTGTTATAGGCAGACTAATTCTCCATTCTTGAATTGGGATATTTATGGTGAACAAAGGGCTAACTCAGTAGTAAACCTTACCACACTAGATATCCTCACGGAGGCACAGTGGAAAACACCCCTACTTTATCCCAGAATTGAGAAGATGTTAAATAACAACAGTGAAATGATGGAAATTTAACTTATATGCATAACACTTATGTGCATAATACTGATGACAAATGGAAAGATTGAGAAGGAGAAAAATTCTGAACTTGGCCGGTCAAGTTCAGAATTTTTCTCCTTCTCAATCTTCACATTTCGCTGCTATAGGCTTAAGGTCTCTTCAGGGTTGATTCAAATCAGCATATTTTAATACAGTTTAACCACATGGTAGATGCCAACAATAATGGTTAGAAAGATTGATTTTTAAAAATAATCCTGTAATGCATAACTTTAACTTTCAAGGTTTTGCCAGGGTAAAAGCAGAAAATGTGTAAATGCTGCATCAAGAAATTCACAGCTGTATGTTTTAATAATTTATGTATTTAACCATTTTTCTCAATATATAAAATGACTAGCTGCCAGTACAGCTCCGAAATCAGAGCTCTTTTGGAGTGTTAGGCCCCTTTCAGACAAGGATACGGTATCTCGGATACATGTATCTCAGATGCCGAGAATGCATTGGTGCCAATAACGCCTTTCACACAGAAGCGAGCGTCTGATACTGTATCGCGATACTCGTTTTGAGCGTCTTGTCACCGCCAGCCACCGGCGACAGAATTGGTATCTCAGTGGCCGAGAGTACATTTTGTTCAAGAGCACCATTCAGACGGTGATACATGTGTCGTCAGTCAGAATGTTTCAGCTGCTAGCGGGTTACGATTTTAATTATGGAGCGTAATATTTTTGATAATGATAAGTTCATTAGTGAAATTGAATGTCGTCCTAGCTTGTGGGATACGTCTGACGAAGATTATTCCAACAAAACAAAGAAACAGTCATCTTGGGTAGAAGTGGCAAAGGCTATGTATGAGGACTATGAGCAGTTACCAACGGTGAACCAAAATGAAATTGGTAAGTTTATTCAAAAATATTCTCATTTCATTCTCCTAGTACTAATAATGTGCAATCATTTCACTTACTATCAATCTTATTATCTAAATAAAACACCATATCTTATATATATTTATCATTTATTGTATCTTCTCAGTGTACATCAGATTTTAGAATACTGCCAAGGTAGTTCTCCTGTACCTATGAAATAATCAGCAAAATAGTTGCAAATAGTGGTTGGGGTTTTACCGGAAGAATTATCTGCATTTCTGTCAATGTCAAATGGCCCTTGATAAGAGAGGGTATCTTTGTATTTTAACCCATCTCTAACTCGAACTAAATTGTGTAGTACCACACATGCCTTCACAATGTCTTCAGCAAAATCTGTAGACACATTAAATTATCAGTGAAATATTCTCCACTTATTGGTCAAAATCCCAAAGATACATTTAATGAATCATAGTATTTTACATAAACGATAATTGAAGAATTTTCTTTAATGGCAAATTTTTACCTCCATATATATATATATATATATATATATAAATACTATGGAAGAGGAAAGGTAAGTAAGGATATTTAGGGCAACTAGGTGTTGAAGGAAACCCAGTGAACACTTACCAGAAGTAGAGCCGCTGGGATGTTGG
This sequence comes from Uropetala carovei, assembly GCA_036926305.1. Lineage (NCBI taxonomy): Eukaryota > Metazoa > Arthropoda > Insecta > Odonata > Petaluridae > Uropetala > Uropetala carovei. The sequence continues at coordinate 5,522,544 of JAXCHB010000035.1, forward strand.
AGAGACACATTTGTAGAGGTTAGAGCTTTTGGGATGATCCCTTCGTCAGCACAAGAGAGACACAACTGATATGGCAGTGACATTGGGGTGAAGGTGTGGGGGTGGAAGGGAAGGGAGCATGGATAGGTCGGGGATTGGAGGATGCAGAAGGGGGAGAGGGGAAAGAGAGGGTGGAAAGAAGGAAATATTAACGGATATTGAGGCCAGGAGGAGAGAAAGAGTTTAAGATTTGGATATGGGCCAGTTCCCATTGACGGAGTTGGGGGGCGGAAGCATCGTCCGGGAGGGCGTGGATATATATATATATATATATAAAATTAACTAAGAGGCCAAATGCTTCATCACCGACTATTACATAGGGCATTTTTACGTTCATTTGTTTGTGGCAAATATGTGGATGAATATCTAGCACTTTTTTGTCAATCTCATATAAAAGCAAGAATTTTTAAAAACGGCTGAATCACTATTTTTCCCATAATCACCTACATCCACAAATGTGAAGCAATAATTAGAATCACACATCACTAATAGTTGAATGGAAAAGAAATGTTTATAATTGTAATATAAAGACTCGCTACTCTCGAGCTTTATAACTCAAATATGTTTTCCATCTATGGCACCTATGCAGTTTGGAAAATTTGTATTTTTAAGAAATCCATCTGAAATTTCTGGCCACTTTTCCCTTGTTGGTTCTGCCATGCACTGCTGTCTCATACAGCTCCAAATTTGCTTGCGTACATCCTGTATTATTTCATTTAATGTTGAAATTCCGATTCTGTAGTTATAATGTAATTCAGTAAGTGAACATCCAGTTGCAAGATATCTGAAAACATAAATATTTTTATATTTACTTTTAGGCAAAGAACTTTAAAGAAATGGAAGAATCTAAGAAAGTCATTCACGGGGGAGTTGGCAAAAAGAAAACACGTTAAAACTGGGTCTGCCGTTAATTGGAAGACATACGTGTATTTTGAGCAAATGTCATTCTTAATGCAATGTGTGTCGAATCAAGGCCGATTCACACTGGACGGTGAGGGCAGGGGCAATTTTGTAGCGAGTATTTACACCAGGCGGTGAAGACATGGTCAATGCGAGGCCCACTGCGGGCTGTCAGCTAGAAATGCCATTAATATTTCCAGTTGCTTTCCTGCGGGCGTTCACATAACATGCTCAAGGACTGCTAAGAGAGTGTCGTAGTGATCAGCACTATGTCGGACAGTTCAGACACCGAAATGTTTATTGTCGCTGCCTTGTTGGAACAAGCAGAAAAAAGATAGGGAAGAGAAGAAGACATATCTGGGTAAACAAGATATTCGTAAGAACACACTGCTAAAATCAGCCTTTCATCATCCATGGTGACACCGGTCACCTCAGCCATCACGTATCTACACTGTCTTCACTGCTCGAATGCTCCACGTGGTCGAAAAAATATTCCCTCACCCAGTCAACGGTGGAAGGGAGGGGAAGCGATGGGCACCGACGAGCAGGCAGGCAAAATATTCTCGGGCAGGTGACTGCGCCTGCCTGTCCCCTGCCCTCACCGTCACCGTACCCTCTGGTGTGAATATAACATATGATACCAATGTAATGTATTTGGGCGGGCATGCCTGCGTCTGCCCTCACCATCCAGTGTAAATCGGCCTTAAAGGGTATGTTCATCTACTATTTTTGTACATTATACTATACAGGTTGTAAGTTTAATCTTGCATAGTATAAGCATCAGCAAAACTATTAAGGTATACCAAAAATTATATAACATTCTTGCCTCATCCTTTTGAGAAAACCATAATTGAATTTAAAAAAATGGAAAACTCTTCTTGAATTTTGTGACTTGACCTGCCTAGCTTGCATTTATCAATAATGAAAAATAATATTCCTTGCTATACTAGATATTTATATATTATTTATTTTCAGAACTTTCTCTAATATTACTATTCCACCTGATATGCAAGAACGTCTTCCTACTGAACGCGAACCCATGAGCAAAAAGCAGAACCTCTCCAAAAGGAGTGATGCTGATAATCAGCTCGTGGAGGTTTTAAGTAAAAGCTTGCACTGAAGGGAAATGCACGAACAGCAACTGATTGAGGATGATGACAGACATTTTTTATTGTCTTTAGTGCACAACTTGAAACAGGTGCCAGCAGAGAGAAAAGTGGACGTGAAATTGGAAATAATGCAAGCCGAAAAGAGAGGCCAACCATTGAACCAACAGGGCAATTATCCATACTACAGTCATCATAATTTTTCAGGACACTTTCCGTTTCAAGGTCCACTGATCCTTATCTCCAAGCCTATCCTAATGTCACAACCACTCCCATTCCTCATTTTCACAATCCTCATTCTGAAAATGCTATTGTTAATGTTATTACCTCTACCTCTATTCATCGTTTCCACTCACTTCAGACTCATTGTCAACCACAAACTCAAATACATACCACACCTCCAGTTGCTTCACCTACTATTTCCATTGCTTCCCCTTGTGCCAATTTGCCGTCATCATATCAGGACTCAGAAGCATCAAGCATCTTAGATTTGTTAACGGATTATAACAATTAAAACTGTTTGAAATAAATATATTATTTTAAATTAAAAAATTTTTCATTTACCTTGGTGTTACCATCAGCTGCTCCGTGGGTGTAATGCTTTTACGCATATTTGTGTCCCTCTTTTGAACTGAACTTTCTAATGTATCATAGAATTCATCAAAAGACTGGATTGACATTCTGAAATAATTAAAGAACTTGAAACAGTCTTGTCTAAGTTCATCATAGAGTATGTGGTATGTTCCTTGTAATTCTCTCAAACTGACACCCACAACTTTCTGTTTATTTTCTTTTTTCTTCTAAGTAATAACCAAATCAAGGCTACCTCCTCGACGTCAATATTCACCATGAGTTTAGAGCGAACTTTGAAACGCCCACCCAGACGGATGCGGATGCAGTATTATGATGCAGTATCTTGGCATGATCAGCCGCGATTCAGTATCTCGCATACTGCATCTGAGATACCGTATCCTCATCTGATAGGGGCCTTATGGTAAGAAGGCCCTCCGCTGCCCACCTCCGTGCCTCTGACCCACGGGCCTTTGACGCTTGCCACCCTTTACTGACACCGCCACACACTGAAGCTCGAAGCCCTATTCCAGCTACCTGCATGCCCCCCTCGTGTCCCATGCATCTCCTTTCCCTCCACTTCCCCTGAAGCATAGCTGACAATGAGTGAAAGTGGAGGGGAGGCTTCGCTTTGGTTGTGACTGACATAGGCCTTCCCTTACTCCATTAATATATACGTTGGCTATTCATAAACAGTAAACAACAATACACTTAATTTTTCAAAGTTTCTAGACAGACCTTCATCACTGACATCAAGCTTTGAAAAACTGAACTACAGCTATGTTCCAAGATTAAAAATTGTTGGTCCTACTTATACTAATAAATATGGAGCTTTCAGATTTTTCCCTTCAATGAATTTCAGAAAGATACCCACTTGCAAAATGTCAACCTTCTAGGTAAAGCAGAAGTGCCGTAGACTTAACTGGTCAAACATACAAACTTTCTGCTTTATTAGTATAAGATAGATAGATACAGTAAAACCTCTATATAGTGATCTTCAGTTTATGTACACAATTTTTACCACCTCTGAAAAGAGCCGCAAAAATATGACTACAGTGTTGCAAGGATGTATCATTTAAACCAGCGGTTCTCAACAGAAAGTTTACGGCAGGCCAATGTATTATGTGAATATTCCACCAAGGACTGGTAAAATCATTTTTTAATCACCAACTATCTGACAGTTTTCACTTTGACAACTGAAAACACAATCCTCTCATTAATCAGTGCTGCCCATTATAGAACTTTTATGAGAAAAATGGAATATTGTGGACCGGCCTATGTTGTACCGGATACAGGCGGCAGTCCAAGATTTACTAAGTTGACACAGGGTTGTGTAGGTTTTTCGCCCGATAAATCAGGCATGCATTCCAGTTTACATCAGACGTGCCCAACCTGCAGACCACGGGCCGGATGCGGCTCACTAGGCAATTTTATGCGGCTCACTGCCAGTGTTTCATAGTTTTTAAAACTTTTTAAATTTATTTTAATTGACTACCAAATATTCTTTTCCATGTAGCAGAATCTGTTAAAATATCAAGCGTTAAATTGGGATTTCTTAGTAAATATTTCTCAATTCTAGTAAGTTCTTTTTAATGCTGTTTTTGATTTTTTTCTCAAAGACATTTCTAAAATTGAATTCCATCACGATTTTTAATATTGAAATGTTAACCCTAAAAAACTAATTCTGACTTGATTTCCACGCATTTGGTGCATAAGAATCTCTAAGCAACTTCTGATTTAACGATAATCCAATGTCAATTTCCAATGCGGCCCACTGAACGATTCACTGCCACCAATATGGCCCACCATGCAGAAAAGTTTGCCCACTACTGGTTTACGTAAGTGCTCTATGAACCTGTCGGTGCTTACACTTGCATAGTACGAGTTAGTAGTCAGTTTGTAGTCACTTTGGTGTATTTAATTGAGCATTTAAAGTAATTATGGGTACCTAACCTACAAATAATACCATTTTCAACCATATTTTTGTCCTAAATCACGTATCCATATTATTTATTATTGAATTAGTAATATCTTCTTTTTCCGATACTGATTAAAGTGTGTTACGTGTATAATAACATCCTTAATTATGTCTTGAACCGCATTAAATAAAAGATATTGAAATAATACATACAATTAATTAATGACTACATTTATGAATTGATTATTTTATAGACTCATAATGGATATGGTACACAATAGAAAAAGACAGCTGCCAACAATAAAAATGAAGTTAGCTATTTTCCAAGCCATTACTGAAGGGAAGAGAAAAATAGATGTGGCAGAAATCTTTGGCATATCACCTTCGAGTCTAACATCTATTTTTAAAAATTGGCACAATATACATTGTACACACTTTCTCATATACTAATGCGTCGTTATCTTTTGAAAAATATGAACTATGTAGACTCATTATAAACATCTTAAATATCTATACAAAGTTTGATAAAAATTGTATGAGCCATTATTTAGAAAATCCAATTGTTATTAATGTTGCTCAAGAATAAACTAGACATTAATTTATTGAGAAATGTGAACTAGGGTAAAGGCTATAGTTGATTGGCACTACAGAGTTATTTGACACTTATTAATAAGTGCAGAAAATAACACTCATTCACAAAAGTCAAGTAGATTTCTGTTTTAACCATTGATACATGTCAAATCTTCAATAAAGTTATTTACTTTCCAAGCTAAATTTCAGTATGTCGTTGAAAAATTAAAATATTGCATCATATTTGACAGTTAAGCCATATCGCTGTTATGCTTGTGATTTGGATAAGAGATTGTTTTTGTAATCTGTTAATTTTACCAGTTGATTGAAATATTTTGTTTGAGTTTTGTTATATATTTTGTTTAATGTTATTTATTCATATAAACATTTATTTATTCTTTCTTTGATTTAAATCACATTTATAAGAGGGTGCCCAATAACTGTCGACCAAAAAATGAATAAATCTGATATTCGGCATAGTGTCTTTATTTTTAAATAGAGCATTTAATTTCAAACGTACCCGCATTAATTAACTCAATACCTGAAAAAACATTTTTCTTTTCACAGTATATAGTTAATGGCACATTGGGCATTATTTTTTGGCATATCAAGTAATTATCTATTGGCAGTACCAATACTATATTATCTCATATGTTGGCATATCAAGATTTTATGTTAATGGCTTACCATTAATTTGCATATCTATCTAAGATCATACCGTCTTGCATTGTCACAGGTTAAGTAGATAGAAAGAACAGATTGCTATGCAACACAACATGCAAACCACCATTGCAGACTGATTTACTCTGCAAAACAAATATCCTTCCTTATGTTACATTTGTGGTAATAATATTAATGAAAAAGTTGTGTTAAAATGCTCCATATGTTAAAGAAAATTCCACCATAAATTTGTACCTAAAACTCATAATCTTGTACCACCTGATGATGAATATGATGTATCTGTTTGTCACATATGTCTTAATGTTGGGAAAGAAATTGAGTGAGTGATTTTTACGATTCTAGTTAAAATATTTTCACCTTTCACTTATCTTAGCAAATTAATGTTTTGCTATTTTAAAGTTCTTTGATTTTTTATATAACAGAAAAAGAAGTAATTAGGTAGATTGTATCTTATGTTTACTACAAATGTTTCCATGTTATTTAAGCAATAAATTTCATTAGATAACTGGGTGCCAAAAAACTAGCTTAATATGCCAATAACTGGATTCATATGTGTCAATTACTGTGTTTTTGTATTTTTTGATTAACCTTAAAAATAATGAAAGTGTTGTTCTTCGTAATCTTTTTACGTTCCTTGGTGATGTAGATATTAATAAATAAAACTTTTTTCCTTCAGGCTAACAGAGGATTTATATTTTTTCTGTATAATTTCAAACGTTGAAAGCTGCTTAAGGTGCCAATAACTATATCCATTACCCTATGTAATATTGTTGCAGATATAAACTCAAGTAACTACAAAATTTGATCAAAATCATTGGAGCCATTTTTGAGAAAATCACACTGTTGTTATGGTTGCCTATAATTAACTGCCCGAAATTATTGTGCAATGTCAACCATTTCTTGGTAGTTTCTGTCCTGTATGATAAAATGCCTAGGTACGAGATTTCGTTCATTTTTGCTATGCCGTTTAGGCTCTAGAGTCGCGAACAGACAGACTGCATGGGAAAAACCACTTTCAGACTCAGGTACACCAAAAACGTATATTTGCATCAAAATCTCAAGATCAAATTTTTTCTCGATCGTAATACTTTCTCAGTATACTACATATATGAGAAAGTAAAAAGCATAAAGAAATGGAAGCTGCAGCACATGAAGGTTTCGTCAGAAAAAGATATTGCATGGTGAAAAATGAAGAATTATATGAGGGGTGTTCAAATTTGACCTGGACTTTCTTTATTATTAAAAGTAACCCAGTACAATAATAATACAGTCACTTTTTTAATGTACTCTCTGTCCTTCAGAATACACTTGATCTAGCGTTCTAGTAATTTTTGTATTCCAGTTTCAAAGGAATCTTTCGGTTGTTGTCGACACCAGTTGAGGACTGCATTTTTCACCTCGCCATTCGAACTGAATTTATTGCCTACTAAGTGCTCTTTCAGTGGTGTAAATAGATGAAAGTCACATGGTGACAAATCGGGACTATAAGAAGTATGGGGAAGAATGTCCTACCCCAATACAGCCAGTATATTCACAGCCAAGTTAGTCTTATGTGGTTGGGTGCTGTCGTGGAGAAAACAAATTCCTTTGGACAGAAGACCTGGTTGTTTCTTCCTTAGAGCTGGTTTCATACTTTTTTTAGGAGTGCTGGTAATAAGCAGCATTACCTAATTGTATGACCTTGTTCAAGGAAATCCACATGAATAATGCCTTGAGCATCCCAAAACAGTGGCCATCACCTTGTTTGCTGATGCCATCATTTTGAATTTGTGTGTCTCCACTCCATATTGGAACAGTTGTTTTCTGAAGTAAAGTGATGGAACCATGTCTTGCCCATGGTTATGATACAATTTAAAAAATCAGCCCCTTCCCTCAGAAATTGTTTACTCAGAACCCCTGAAACTTGAACCGCATCACCTTTTGTTCTGGTTACAACTGTTTGGGCACCCATCGAGCACTGACTTCATTGTATCTAAGGTTGTAATGAAGTATAGTCTCAGCAATATAGAAAAAACTGCTGATATGCATTCAGAAATGTTTTTTTTTCTAAAACGGCATTTGCTAATATTTCAATTATTTCATTTTGAATTTTTTGTGATAAATATTTTATTTTTCCTTGGGGTAAGTTTAAGAGTTGATCCAACAAGTCGTCATACTTTGCTAATAGCTTTATAATTGATAAAAAATTTCCTCTGTTTGATGACTTCTTATCCTCTCGATGACCACGGAATGGCAAGTTCCCCAAATCTAATGTGAGCGTAACATTGATTAATCTATCAAGGACTCTTCTCCAGTATGAGGCTTTTTGTTCTATTTTGAGATCGATTTCATCAGAGATTGTTTTTCCTTCACGCCACTGACTCAGCACTGCACAGCACTGTTTGTGATCAGGAGATTCTTCGTGACGTTGAATTTTTCGAGTTAAATGTTGCCAATCTCTGCTTACATTTGCCATACTGTTTGGAGCTTTCTTATAGAATAACCAGCATGGTTGACAGTAAACGTAATCCTTTATTTTAGAATAACATGGCCAATCTCTTCTAATATGAAACCCAGCTTGCGTAATTTGAAAATATTAACATTCATTGAATGATCTTTATTCTGTTTAGGATCTTTCAGAAACAGTCCTTTTGGTTGATTTGGTCCAGATAAAATAATCGTTCATCTTTCATTTCCACTCATATCTTTAGAGTATAAGGCTTTGCCTTTGGAACATGCAGATTGTAAATGAGTATCATCAGGTAATTCAATGTAATTTCTTAACTCATCTAATGTATTCAGTTCCAAAGGGCCTTCGAATTCATTCCCTACCAGTTGTGGAGTTTTTTATTCAGATAATATTCTTTCATCGCTGCCCAATCCCTGTCCTTAGTGATTTGAAGATGGTTTTACAAAAGATGTTATTTTCTGACATTTCGTAATTTCGTCTTCTTGTTTTTTGTGCAATTTTTGTTTCTTGGGATTAGTTCCGTTTCGTACGATATTCGTTACTCTGGATGTCTTTTATGTTTACTAAAAAAGCGGCCCTAAAAACCTAAACCGGTCCCCAAATCCTGGCTACACCACTGAGTGGGCACCCTCTGCGAAGTGGGCCCAGGTGCATTGCACCCCTTGCACCCCGGTAGTTAAGCCACTGGCACTGACATTCGCATGCCCCTCTGAATGAGCTTATCAACTTGCATAATTGTCACATCATTGACTGCAGTTGCTGGTCCTGTTTTGTGTTCTTGTTCTCCATACATTTGCGACCCTCTTTGAATGATTTGTACCACCCAAACATAGAAAACCAAGACAGACAGGATTCCCCATATTGTACTCAAAGTCAGTGATGAATTTCAGTCCCTTTTACACCTTCCTTACAGAGAAATTTAACAATAATGTGTTGTTCCACTGAAATAGAAACACATTCAGATGCCATCTTTGTTAGCTCTGACATGGATTGCTATGGCAACAAAACAATTTTTTGTATTGCCAACATTATAATGATAATGTATACACCTCATCAGCTCATTGTATTATATATAAGATTTAAATAAAAAATAAAGTCCAGGTCAAATTAGAACATCCCTTGTATAAGTGTGTTTTTGAATGGTTAATGGAAACTAGATCTAGAAACATACCTATATGAGGGCCTCTTCTGCAACAAAAGGCTAGAGAAATGGCATTAAAAATGGGAGTACATAACTTTCAAGTTTCTAGTTGATGGCTAGAAAAGATTGGTTTGCAGTAACTTCGCAACTTTAAAAATGCATGAGGAAGAAGCTTCTTTAAGTACAACTGTGGAAGAAGAGTGGAAAGAGACTTTGCATGCATATGATCCTAAGGACATTTTTAATACAATGAGGCTGGTTGTTTTTTAAAATCTTCTCCCAGATAGAACTATTGCAGTAAAGGAGATCCATGCCATGGAGGAGAAAAAGAGATATTTAGAGTCCTGTTATGTACCATTGCAGATAGTAATGAAAAATTAGAGCCGCTTGTGATTGGGAAATATAAAAAACCCAGGTGTTTTAAGAATATAAAAAAACTTCCCTGTTTATACAGAAATTCAAGAAAGTCATAGATAGCTGCAGCTTTATTTCATGAGTGGCTAAGCATGCTTGATTCAAAGATGAGAATGAAAAATAGAAAATTCTTTTTATGGATCAGTGCACTGCACATAAATGTGATGGGGTTGCATTGTGAAATATTAAGATAGTGTACTTTCCTCCAAATACCGTAAGTAAACTGCAGCCATTAGATCAAGGCATAATTTCTAGTGTTAAGAGAAATTACAGACACCAGTTGGTACTTAATATTTTAAGAAATATGGATGAAGCAAATGATCTTACAAGATACAAATGGAATATATTGCAGGCCATGCATAGGCTCTGCCAATCATGGAATTCTGTTCAATCAGCCTCTATTAATAAATGTTTTATAAAGGTAGGATTTATCTTGGCAACATATGAGGAAAATGAAGTCACAGATGACGAACCTTTGGAATGTGTTGAAGTCAGCAAGATAATTCATCTTCAAACATCATTTAAATCAGTGGTGCATAACCTGCGGGCCGCATGTGGCCCTCCACGGCATTTTGTGCGGCCCGCGGCCGCTTACGTAAACTTCTAAAATTTAAAAGAATTTACAGGTTTTTAAAAATAGTTTGGGGGAACTAACCCAATTTGTATGGGATCATCCTTAAATCTCGGGAAATTTTTATTCGAGAATTTATTAAAATTAGATATTTCCTGTGATTTGAAACCAAATTTTCGGAACTATTCAACAAGTGCATTTACTTTTCACTGGCAGTAGATGAATCGACAAATGTCACATCAACCTCTCAAATGTGTATATTCGCACGTGAATTAACACCAGATTTTGAAGTGTATGAAGAACTTGTAGAGCTCTATCTGTTGAAAGATCAGACCAAAGGATCTGATTTGCTTGAGGGATTGCTTAAAAGTCTTCACAAGCATAATATGGACTTAAATAAACTTTTGGAGATAGTTACTGATGGTGCACCTTCTATGACAAGTGCTCGAAACGGGATGGTATCTCTTCTGTCCAAACATGCCCAAAAGTTGGGGCTCAAAAATGAGTTGATAAAATATCACTGCATAATTCATCAGGAAAACCTTATTGGGAAGGATTACGTAAAGTTACGAGTTATGTTTTAAATGCAGTAACTTCATCAGATCACGTGTACTAAACCACAGCCAATTGAAAGCTTTTCTCGAAGAAATTGAAGCTGAATATGGCTATTTTCTGTACAATTCTGAAGTCCATTGGCTTAGCAGAGGCAAGGTTTTGCAATGTTTTATGTCACTCTTCGAGAAGATAAAAATGTTTCTGACAGAAAAAGGACAAGCAGCAAATCATCTTGAACATCCAACATGGGTATGTGACTTGGCATTTTTGACTGATATTAAAAGATATTTAAACGAATTGAATCTGAGATTGCAATGTAAAAACCGCCTGATATTTGTACTTGCTAACAGTGTATCAGCGTTCCAAATTAAATTATCATTATTTCGAGAGCAACTGTTGAAGAACAATACCTGTCACTTTCCTAACTGCCAACAAATATTTTTAAAATATTATGTGAATAATTTCAAATATGCCACTCATATAGAACGTATCCAGCAGTCATTCAGTGAGATATTTACAGACTTTGAGCGGGACAAAACATTGTTAAAAACATTATATAAATCATCATATAAAGACGCTGGCTCCAGTTTACAGCTCAAACTCATCGATCTTCAGAGTAATGATGAACTGAGGTCAAAATTTAAGGAGGGAATTCTGCCTTCCTAAAGAATCCTATTCAAATCTAAGACGGATGACAGCTATTTGCACAAGTTTGTTTGGAAGCACTTATATATTCAAACACGCTTTTTCATTGATGAAATTAATGAAATCGAAATATTGGAACCAGTTGACGGATGAAAATCTGTGTTCAATCTTGTGTCTGAACACAACAAACATTATACCAGATATTAAGCGTTTAACAACGGCAATGCAGGCTCAACGATCGCACTGAGGCAAATTAAATTCAATTTCAAATAGAAAAGGTTGGTTGTTCCTATTTTCTGTTAATTTTGCATCAGAGCTTTCTTAGTTAAATGGAAAGTTTAATTTATGCAGAAAATTAAGTTGTAATTATTATTATTATTTATAACCATTATTTAAAAAAATTTAAATCCCATAAAATGTAATAAAATAAGTTTTAATTAAGATTTTCCTTAACTTTACGAATTCAATATAATTTTTTTCATAATGCGGCCCGTGGACTCGGAGAAAATGTGAAATGCGCCCCTTTGATAGAAAAAGGTTGTGCACCACTGATTTAAATGCATGAAGTGCAAGAGGCTTTGAATATGCTAGAAAGGTTTTTTTTTAATATGAAGGATTACAATAATCTCTTGCTATTAAACAGAATAGAAAATATTGTAGCCAATGAATTTAAGAAAAATATTACACAGACTGCAATAACCAGCTTTTTTCTTACTAAGCAATAGGCAAATCACGTATTTTTTGTTCAATTAATGTTTTATAATTACAACAAGGATGTGTTAATTCTATTGCATGTATACACACACTAGGGGGCAAGCCCCCTGCTCGCCAACCCCCCCCTCCCCCCTTTGTTTGCTGTTTCTTTGTTCCTACCATGTACCTATTGGATTTATATTAGTTTAACAGCAATATGTTCTGAATATGAGTTTAATGAATATATTTTATAAGGGATGTATATTTGGTTTTTAATAACAAATTAAGAAAATTAGTTGAATAACTCGATAAAAAATAAACTTAGAGGGCTGAAATTCCCGGAGATTAAAAATGACTGAGGTATCGAGCATCAAAAAGAGAGAGAGAGAGAGACAACCAGAAATAGGATTTTAGTAATATAGATAAAAAATATAAATAACATGAATACTGTGTTCGATTTATTTGCATTAAATTCATATCTTCGGTCATTTCGAGCAAGTTTTAATCTTATTTTCGATCTTTAAGCCTTTATTTAAGTGCATATGCATGGAAATTACCGAGGACAACAATACCAGTAACCATGGAATCTTATTATTGAAATGTTAAAAAATTTACCAAAACTTGTGTGTAAATTAAAAATATGAGCGAATGAGATTGAGTATTCAACGGTAAGAATAAGAATTCTCATTCATTTTGGCATGTTTTAGTGCAAATTTCATGTTGATAACTTAATTGTAAGATATTTTAAAGAGTAAAAGAATGAAAGTCTTCAAACAGAAAAGGTGATTTTTATGTGTTATCTTATGGAAAACGACATTCATCCTCTGGAGTCTAATCCATGACCTTTTTCTAAATTTTTTTAGTCATAACGTAAAGATTCATCAACACTGAAATACTGAGAAATTTCAGGCTTCTAAGTTTATTTCTAATCGAGTTATTCACAAAATTAGAGCGTTATGCATCATGACCATTACAATTTTATAATATAGAGAGATATGTGTGTATTAATTTTAAACAACAGAGTATTTTTCATTACCAGTTTGTGCATTCATAAAAAATAATATGGGGGTCTTACAGAAAACCCCTTTATAGTGAACCTCTGTTTATCAAAATTTCCAAAAATCTGGTCCTTTCCATTTTGATATACAGAGGTTTTACTGTGTGTGTGTGTGTGTGCGCGCGCGCGTGTGTATTAAATGTGCCTTTTGATACTTACAGGAATGTTTGATAAAGCAAAGATTATTTTTTTCAGTTTATTGTAATCTTGTCTTAAATATATAACTATTAAGTTATGTTGAATCTCTGATATTTAATATCTTGGATTTATAACCTTTGATGCTGCTATTCTATTGTGTTCAATGAAGAAATTCAACTACTGGGACATTCTTTTTATTTTTTTTGGAGAACGTTAGGTTACAGGTGTAAACTAGTTCAGATTTTAAGTTAGCTTTGTTCTTTATAATATTCCTCCATCTCATCACTGGCCATAATTTATCATCAAAGAACCATAAAAGTTTCTCATCAATCAAAAGCACTGTAATCCAAGCGTGTTAAGTAGAATTAGTTTTTAAAATTTGACGCTCGACTGAAAGGTTTTTGTGGCTCCTTTTTTTAGAAAGTAGTAGTAAGTGTGTACCTCTTTTGAGAGCCACATGAAAAATTGCAGTTGATGACAGCATCTTCACAATTGGTGGACTACCTGCAGGTAGTGACTGGAGGTGGTGGGCGAGCAGCTGCACGAGCCTGCGGAATCCCTACCTCATCCTCTTCTTCTCAGACCATTGGTGGAACTTCTGCTGCTGCAGAGGCCATAGTGAAAAAGAAGAAACCTATCGCCCCGACACCCACCCATTTCCTGCCTCTCTCGTTGCCCCTACCACTTCCCTTGCCATTGCCTATGGGAACACAAAGTCAACAAGGGCCGCAGCGTCTTGGTAGCTGTACAGATCCTCCATCTACACCACACACTACGGCCTCTGCAACCACTACCACATTTGCCTACGTGGGCACCATCATAGAGGGTGCTAGCGGGAGGGGTACAGGGGTGCGAACTGGGGAAGAAGGGGCCGTCGGAGTGGGTGCTATCCCTCCTCCTGGCTCTAAGGTGCTCAACTCTTTCAGGAAATGGAGTTTTTGAAGTTGATGAATGAAGTTGCTTCATGGTTGTGCCTTTAGTTTGAGATTACCTTCCCACGTTGGCCTCTGTTGTATGGCTTCAATGTCATCTTACTTTTTCTACCTTTATCAAATGTTAATGTATATTGGGATGAATGTGTTTGCCTCCTTGCCAACACAAGGGATTGCTTGCTGCAGTGAGATTACTTAGGTCTTCAGTGGGTGCTCAGTAGGGTTTTGGAAAAAATGATTGCATATTGCTTGCCTTCAAATGTTGCTTGCATATGTTTTGCTGGTATCATTAGTTTTTGTTTGAATTTAAATGTGGATTTTTTATAACTGGTTTGCAGACTAACTTTGCTGTGTTGTATGAGGGTGGTTCAAGGTTCACCTGCACTTTTATTTATAAACTAGCAACCAATCGTGTTAGATAATAGGGACTTTGCTCACAAATGCTGGCAACCCTGCCAGACATGACGTCACACACTGATTTAGTTTGCAGTAAGGCATGATGGGTATAAACAATATGGCATTCCAATAAGTCACACCTGTGCTGGAACAGCGATGTGTTATCAAGTTTATGGTGAAAGAAGGGACTAAACCAGCTGAAATTTACGGAAGATTGTCGGAGCAGTTAGGAGAAGAATGTCTTTCATGAACATCTGTATATAATTGGGTAGAAGAATTCAAAAACGGTCGCAAATCAGTAAGTGATTTGGAGCATGCACATGTGAGACCGACTGCAGTAACAGAACAGACCATTTTCTGGGACTGGCATGGCCTTATTCATGTGGATTTTCTTCCAGCTGGTGCAACAATGAATACTGCATATTATAGTGACCTTCTTCATGGCACTGTGAAGGAAGCCATATGCAAACACTGTCCAGGTCTGCTGTCACAAGGGGTAACCCTGTTGCATGATAATGCTTATCCGCATACGGCCAATCTCACCACTTCAACTCTGGCAACAATGGGATGGGAAGTGCTAAATCATCCCCCCTTATTCCCCAGATTTATCGCCATGTGATTATCATCTCTTTGGTCCCTTCAAAGAGTCCCTCAGCAGTCGAAAATTCAATGATATGGAAGAGGTGAAAATTGTTGTCCTCCAGTAGCTGCATAGTCGTCCTAAAGAATTCTACCATGCAGGTATATATGCACTTCCTCATCGATGGGACAAATGTATTAATGTAGCAGGAGATTATATTGAGAACTGAAAAAGTTTGTTACTGGCTTTATGCTGTTTTATCAGGTTGACACACAAAAGTGCAGATGAACCTTGAACCACCCTCGTATATATTTAATTTTTTACTGTGACTAATGTTGTTTAGTTGTTTTCTTTGATGTTTCCCAATGCATCTACAAACCATCACTCATTTAATCCCCTTAGTTTTATGCAGCTCACCATTTGGGTCCATCAATTCATCCTTAAAGGATTTACTGGCTGCTCTTTTTGTCTGCATTTTTCCTACAAAGTGTATTGACTTCATTTTCATATCTTATGTTCATTTTGTTAATGAGCTAAATTACAGTTGTGGAACAATTTCACTTGCAATCATCATGCTTGTGGGGTTGAAAGGACATTGGAATGGTGAATTGTAAAATATGATGTTAATGAATGAAATTTTTGGTTGAAAACTTGAGTTGAGATTGGATTGCTTTGCTGTTATCATAGTTGCATCTGAAAATGGATATTTGTTGCTTTATCTGCAGTCTTATAGGTTAAACACCTGATATTTGAGGTTGTGCATGAATTTGGTATTCTTATCAGCTAAAAGATTTGAGGAAACTTTCATACATTGAAAGGCTGATGCTTACATTGCCATACAGAAAAAAATGGAATATCTTATTCTTTAAACAATGGAAACAAAAGTTTGACCTCCAAAAAAAAATGAAAATGACGAAAGAATGATCATATATATTTTATTGGAATAATATTAATGTAACTATTCAGGGACAGCATTGCATTTAATAATATGTATATTAAATTATATTTATTGTGAACAGATACCTCTGTATTTAATTAAATATTCCTTAAATATTTGCTATACATAATTTCAGAGTTTATGCAAGTAAAACTTAGTCTCTTATTACTTTTACCTTTAATTTATTTCGTTATAAAAATTATCATATCTGGAATTTATATTATATTCCAATATGATTTTATTGTTCCCTCAAAAACCTGCATGTGTGTATCTTAGACTTTTTTTGGACAAAAGATTGAGAACGTTGAAAGGTAACATAAATGCTTATTCTTTTAATGCGTTTTCTTTTTAATGGAAATTTGTAAAGAATTGAAATATGATGTTTAATGATAAATATTGGATTGAAATGGTCATAACTTAAAATTATGATATCTTGAAGGGAACAGATTGAAAAACTTATTTTTTAAAATTCAAATGCCATTTATGCTTATTCATAAAGGTTCATTCTTTCACAATAGACTCGAATAAGTCTCCTCTGCAAAAATGAAACTTTTAATCCTAGTCAGATGTATTTCCATTAAATTTCTTTATTAATTCAACAGAGATCTACAAAGCTGTGATGATTATAATTCTGTACTGTTCAAATAAAAGTAAAATACATGATAGCATTTAGTTTAAGAAGTCTAGCTTTGCATCACCTATGAATTCTTGACCATAATGCTGTTATAAGCAATTAGTTGCTGTCTTTATATTCCTGGATCAGTGGAATTTTCATAAGCCTACAGTATTACATGCAAGGCTGTATTTCCTCTTTTGCATGAATACTTTCACATTGAAAAGATTCATGGATTCTCATCAGTTTTAATAAGTGTTAGGCCCAGTAATTTGTTGAATGATTAAAATTAATCAAGTAAAGTATTAATTTAGAAGATCACTTTTACAGACAGCTTGAATTGGATTTTTTTAAATTTCATAAAAATCACTAATTGATCATATCAACTATCTTCAGAATGCTTTTAATCCTCTGTGGCGAACATTTTGAAGCTTTCATTAAATCAGCATTTCTCTTGTTTTCTAGGTGCTTTTGGCTCCATCTCTGTCTGTTTTACCTCACAGAGGAGGTGTGAATTCCGGTGGAGGGATAGCCGGAAACATGACAAGTGGAGCCAGGCTTCTACTTCCCATGGGAAGCACTCCTCAGTCACAAGGTGCATCTAATACTATAAACTTGAAAATAAGCAATGGTCAGATACAAGCAGAAGGTCAAGTTGGAATTAATGGTAAGTACTCTTTAAAAAAAATACTTCCTAATCCTCTTTCATTAGAAGCATTTCAACTCTTTCTGTTGCAATTTTTCTCCATTTCACATTTTAATTACGTCAATAATTTGAGCAATATTCATTTATTTCCTTATCTTTCATTCTGCAAGAATTTTATTTGAGAAATATAAATATCTGAACTTTTTTATTTTCAACCAGCATTGTAATGGTTGTGAGCTGTTAAACACTCGAACCTCTTTCAACTTGCATATTATTACAAAAAAGTGATAGTACGGTACTTTAATTCAGGAAATCTCATGGTTTGGAACAAACCGTGGAATTTTTTCTGATACTGCCACTCTGATGTTGTAGTGTTTAAAACTCATAAAATTCTTTCAGACACATATCATATAACATAAAATTCCTCTCAGAGTAGAAAGGAAAAACTAAAACCTATTCACTTAAATATAATGTCACCAAAAGTTTAATATTCTCCATTTTTCTTTCAGCTTCAACTATTTCTCATCTAAATAGAAACCGTAAGCAAACAAAATTGATTAATCACAATCATTAAGATCATTATAATAGACCAGCGTTTCCCAAACTGGGGTTCGCCAAGGTTTTCCTGGGGATCCGTGAATTTTTTTTCGGGTGTTTACAATGCTTTTCTAGAATATAGATACAAGAAATTATCCCAACGATACTTATACCAAGGTGAACAAAAAGCGATATCTGTTGCTATTTATGCTTTCATTTATCTGAGAATATCTTTTACATCAATAAATGGTTTACTATTCTTCCTTATTATGAGTGCACACGTGTTATTCTTTCACTATCTTCTTGTTACCATGTTGCACTTCCCTTTGTACAAATGTCTGCTAGGTTTCAGTTGTTTTATTGTGACAACGTAAGGGTATTATTTAAATACGGAGCATGGTATCAAAAGGAGAGGAATGAATGTAGGCAGGAAAACAGATTATTTGATAAATGAATTTGAAAAGTTTTGACTTTAATCTTAAATTAATAAAATACGTATTGCTTATTGTAAATTGTAAAACTAAAGCTTTGTTTAAAAATGTCATTTCTATCTAATCCTAACTGTGAGGGGGCCCTTGAAAATATGAGGGTCTGCAAATCAGAAAAGTTTGGGAATGGGGGTCCGTGAACCAGAAAAGTTTGGGAACTGAATGCCTCAAAGAATAATTGATTGTTGCAAAATAAATTTATCCACAGTGAACGCCTATAACATTTTTCTTTATGATGATAACAAACTTCCTTGTACACCTATTCTCACATGGCACATTTTGCTTCAAGGCTCATATATTATATTACGAATGAAAATTTTATGAAATAATAGCATAAAACCAAAAATGTATGTATAGATTTGGTTTACTTGTCATTATGCCTAATTCTCATGGTCCGGAATATTCTATAGTCTGGCATATCTTATTTCTCAAGAGTGCTGGTTTAAAGAAGTCTTACTGTATCAAAATGAATTTTTATAACTAACTTTTTTAAAGATAATACCTTTATAACCTTTTTTTAATGTAATTTTATTTACATTACCTTATATTACATTATTCACAGTATTTATTTTGAACTTTGGCGAGGCTAAAAGTCTTTCTAGTTCTGACAAAGCACTTTGTTTACAGATGTTATACCACATTACGGTGATTACCCATAAGCCTCTTTACATGTCAGCCTATTTAAAACTGAAAGAAAGGTTAAAATAGATACAGTCGTTTTTGAGTTATTTGACATTCTTTGGAATTTGAGCACAAAAGCAGAAGTATACAAATTACCAAATTGAAGTTAATATAAAAGTTATTAAAAACATTAAAGGTCCACATTGGAAGATTTTTTTTTTAATTCCTCAAATTATTCTTAGAATCCATGACTAAAGTGAATTTTTAAAAAATGCTTGCCTATGACTTATTTTCCTTTTTGTTTGAACAAACTTGTAGCAGAATATTTTCCATAGTATATCTCATTTTACTGATCATAAACTGTTCAAATTCAGTTCAACTGATCTCTTAATCCTTTAGAAATTAGCATAGATAAAAATCTTAGGGAAATCTTACAAAATTGTGTTTTATTTTTATTTGTTATTAATCCTTTTACTGCCAGCCAGCTGATCTATCATCCAATGCTATAACTGCAATAACACCAACTGCGTGCTTTCTTTCTTTCTAATAATCTCCTTATTTGATGTCAGATGTCATAGGTGACCACTTTTTCCATCAAACTAGAAGATTTAGAAATTATATCAAGACATTTAAAGAAAAAATTAATTTACATATGTGTACATGTTGATTCAGTAGTTAGGGAAAATGCAGAGAATAAGGTTTTTATAAATATTGCATGTTAAATAAATTATGATAGGAGAATAAAATTTTGAGTTTTCCCATCCAAACTTGTTACTACGAATAATGTTTACAATCAAAGAAATGATAAATAATTTTTGAGCCCAAAAAGTTATATTTAATTGAGATTTAAATATTTTTCATTTAGAAACTTGTAACAAAATTTTCATTGCTTGCAAAATATAAACAAACAAAAATTTACTCATTTCTAGTATTCTTGAAAAATTAATTCAAACCTCATGGGCATACCAACTTTTCTCTTGCTTCCACGTATGTACAATATGTTTTTCTGGCAACAACTGAAGGCAGTTTCAATGGTGAGTTTTTAATAACGATAAAGAACATTTGGGTGAATTCTGTTTGTCATTCTTTTATCCTAAACCAGGGGTGGGCAAACTTTTCTGCATGGCGGGCCGCATCGGTGTTTGCAAATTCTTCAGCGGGCCACATTGAAAGATGCCAATGCTTAGGCGGGCCAGATTAGAGTTTAAGTCGGAAATTGCTTAGATACTTAGGCATCATACATAAGTGAAAAACAAGCACAAAGAAGAATTGTAGGGCTAAATTTTCAAAACTGAAAGTTTTATTGTCATAATTTTACCAAAAGTAATATAAAACTGTGTTAAATTTTACAGATTGCTTTTTCACCAAAGCTTCGCAGGCCACATTAAATGCTCTCGAGAGCCACATATGGCCCGCGGGCCACGGTTTGCCCACCCCTGTCCTAAACCCACAATGAACACACTGTAAATTCATTGCCCATTAAATAATCTCATTCACAGTATTAAAGGAGACTAGGCCGATGATGGGCGGTTCTGAGCAGATGTCTGCATCTCAACCCAGAGATGTACCAGCTGCTGAAATTCCTGCCACGTCCATTCCATTTCCAGCCATATCACTTACAGGACAACAGGGAAAACAAGACCGAACTGCAAGGACCCTACAAACTTACATCCCAACTGTTGTTACCACAACATCTGTGCCAGTCGTCACAACTGTCACTTCATCTCGCACACAGTCTACTACCTCGCCACCTGTATCTCCCCACATCCAGCTCGAAGTGGACAAAGCAGGGGAAAGAAGACGTCGCTTGAGTCGTGACTTGAGTCGTTGTTTGCAGGAAGTTGTGGATGCTATATTTGCACCAGAAGAAAACTCTCCACCTCCTCCTCCGCCATCACCTCCAGTGGTTTCTTCTGCTTCTTCTCCCACGACAACCACCACTTGTACAATCACGACCACGACGACGACCACAACTGCAACCTCGCAGAGTATGAAACCTGTTTCGCCAGTTCAGTCCGTGAAATCCAGTCAAACAAAAGAGGAAAGGTAATAATAATATCTCTATGTAACCTGCTACATCAGTTCAATCTGTGAAATCTGTTCTCCATCAGTTGCGCTACTTCACATAGCTCATAGTAATTCAATTTTCTCTAGCCTTATATGTTCTCTTCCTTAAGTCATTGTTCATTCTTATTTTATATTTTTTGCTATTTACGTTTTTACATCATCTCCTTTCATCCATTTTATCGAAGATGTTAAGCAGTGGATAATTATCAGTAATGTTGCATGAACATATTTCTTTTATTGATTGTCATTTTCAAATTTTATTGGGTTGGTTTAATTATCTTTGGAAATGTAAACAAAATATGTCCCATGATGGTCTCGGCTGAAATAATTTGTAATTGCTAAATAAAGAATAAACAAAACTATGTAATAATTCCACCACGTTAATAATATAGTGGAATTATTAAATTATTTCTTTACTAATTATGGAATTACACACAATTAAGGCTTCCCCGGTGGATTACATTTGTAATTGGATTTGAATTATTAGCGGTGTCAGTAAATGTTCAAGAGTGTTTAAAAATAAAAACTGATAGAATATACTCATTTGGTAGCAGTTGCGTTGAGTATTGAAGCGCTGGAGCGTCACAGGTTTAGAGATTAGCACGGAGACGTTTACATTAAATACGATCAAATTAAAATGAACTATTAATACGCCAATTAAAACGGTGGATTTTAATTTCGATTTATTATAAATATATTATAAGATTTATCTTGTAAAAAATTTGTTTATTTTTAACACTAAATTATTTTATAAAAGTTTACGTCTATAACATTTCATTCAAATCAAATTGATTAGCAAGGTACATACGTTGAATGTCGCCGCGATCTCTCAAATTTTGAAGTATATTTTCAAACTGATTGGTTAAAACTTGGTTTACGATTTAAAGTTTAAGTTAGCACTCACAGAAATCTTAAGACGAAGTTTCATATAGTTCTATTGATAACAAGGTTATGAGATTGTTATAGAATGAATATTTGACGATTCATTTTTTGTAATGGTAATCGTAGTTATTTAGGCCAAGCTATCATGGTACTGCGAGCTCTCATTTGAATTTTACTGACTGGTTAAGTTCATTTTGAAATGAATTATGTAAAATTTTAGTGAGTTAATAACACCACAGCTTGAATTCATCTACAAAGACGGAATGGATATCATAAACGTCTTTCATTCATTTCCGAAGTCATTCTTTTTATTGCTGTGAATTTTGATGAATGAAAAAATAAGTTAACTTTCTTTTATCGAGAAGAACTTTAAAAACGAATATAAATTAACGAGAAATCCCTTTGAACAAATACATTGGTAATATCAAGGAAAGTATAATAGAAGGAATGAATAGGATAACTTCAAGGAATATTGTGGTAAGCTTCTAAATCGCTCTCATTTTAGATAGTAGTTCAACTTCATATAAGTTGATAATGCATGATTTAAGTGAAGCAATAGTTAGAATCGTACTTATCCTAGTGGTTTTGAGAGCACGATGTACTTTCAAATTATGCATTTATTGAAGTGAGTTAGTATTTATCTTTTGTCAAAATCTTTTCGTATACCTTGATTTCTTGTTTGTAAATTGCTTTAATTACCTCATACTTTTTTCGTAGAAATAAAAAAAGTAAGTCGCGGTAAAACTTGTATCTAGGAAACCTTATTCAGTCTTAGATAACAATTATAAGCAATTAAACTTCGTATTTACTGCAGAAGTGGTTTTAGTTAACCGAAAACATTAGCTGTGTCTGTAGAACACCGGTTTTTTTTAAATCTAAAGCTGCGTTCGAAATATCCGATTATTAAATTGCGAAACCGCTCAAATTGGTCCGGTATTGTCGCGTTCTACCAATACAATAGTCTTAACTGTCTGAATTATAAGAATCGCAAAGTTTTATTTTGAATAAAAACTCCATAAAACATTAGTTCGTCGGCTTCGTTTCTGTATAGGAACTAGTCTGGATTTCTTAGTTTTTCAATGTTGTCAGAGGCTACAGGAAAGATATTAAAAATAATCATATGTGAAGAAGGTAATTTTCTGAAACTTATTTTACTTATTGTATACAAATTCAACTAAGGAATGTAAAGTTGAAGCAATATACATACTTAAATTTATATTTACTATTTTATCTGGTTAGCATTAACAAATAAGTGTAAATTATTTTTTTAATCTTGTTTTTTTGTATTTATAATGAAGATTGCGAAGGCTCTTTTGGAGGATTGGAAATATTTTGCATTAATATTGTTTCATTTTATTCATGCAATAACATTTATGAAAAAATTGGAGTTAAGTGATATATAAGGATAATTTAACTTCATGTTTGATTGACATACTTTTTCTTTTCATTCTTAGTTCTAAAGATGTTCACGATGCAGTTAAAACTGAAACAGAAGTTGCAGCGATCAAATTGGAACCTATGGTATCCAAATCTGTTGCTACAGATGAGAATATTGCACCCAAGATTGTTATCCCACCTGATACTAAACTTGAAGAACTGGATGCAGTTAAAGTACTAGAATGGCGAGATGGAGTGGGAACCCTTCCAGGAAGTGATATAAAAGTGAGGGCCATTTGTCTTTGGTATTGTATGATGTAAATGACAGTGGTTGCTGAACATTACAATCTTTTTTTGCACCCCCCCCCCCCCCTCTATATCTTGTTCAATCAGTTCCTAAACAATATCGGATTTTCATTTGTAATTACTATAACCTTAAGAAAAACAGACACAAGTGATATGTCCTAGCTGCCTAAAGACTAGAATTTAAGGCTGCATATTGTAGATCTCATAATAAGGGTGATTAAGCAGACAGTTAATATGTGCCAAATATTCTGCATCCCTCACCTCCCCTTTAAGAGTTGCCAAAAGCTGAGAATGGTTTTTATGTGCAGTATGGAAAAAATTACAGGCAACCAAACATTTTACTGACAGAATTTTACATAATATCTACATAGCTTAAAATTGAACAATATTTAATGTTTTTATTCGTACATCACAACAGTAGTGTTATTATACCAGTATACATGTGGCCATGTTCTAGTAAGAAATAAAATAAATGTTTATTTCTTGAGTAAGCGGAGAAAGCTAAACATTCTAATGTTCAAAGCATCTGTTTATGCTTGAGTACTCTAAAAAAAATCCACGGAATTTGGCTGAACTTTGTGGTAATTGATATTCATATTAACAAAGAAAGTAATAACTTTGTTAAATTCCACAGTTGTGGAATTTAACAAAGTTATTATTTTCTTCATTAACTTGAATATTCTTTCTGCACTTATGATCTTACATCTAAGCGATGTTCAGACTAGCTCTGAATTTTTATTTAAATTAATTAAAAGTGCCACAGATGTTTATGAAATGCAAAAACAGGTTTATGGCTATTGTACAATGTCTAGTTCATGGTTTTTGAGAGGGCTAATCGATATACAGAGGAAAGAGAATATGTTCAATGACTTATGATTGTCTAAACCAAGAACTTCAAGAGCCAACAAAAACATGGCAACTGTAATCGGTTTGGTTTGAAGTGACTGATGGTTGATGATCAGAACAATAACAGATGAACTAAAAATTAATAATGAGACCGTTAAGTAAATTTTAACATGAGAAAAGTGGGTGGTTTTGGAGAATTTGAGAGATGGGCAACAATTGAAAAGGAAGAAAATATGTTCTGGCCTTTTGGAAAAGGTTCAAGGAGAATGTGATCTTTGGAATGAAATAATTTCTGGGGATAAAACATGGGTCTTTCAGTATAATCCAAAGATGGAAGGAGAAAGCCCTAAATGGAATTTTCTGATTTCTCCAAGGCTTAAAAGGCTTTCATGTCCAAATCAAAAGTCAAAACTATGCTGATCACTTTTTTTGGAATTAAAGGTATCATCCACTGTGAATGCATTCCTCCATGACAAACAGTTAATAAAGTGTTCCATCATCAAATCTCAGTAATAAGTTCAGGCTTACTTGTTATCTGATCATGCTACAATTGTAGCGAAACAGATTGTGCTGTAACAAAAATTTCCATGGAAGATACATAGTTGAATTTTATTTGTATTTTTCTATCATCAAGTTTGATATTGGTTATAAGAAGGCATTCAGCCCAAACAATGCTCCTGTATACAGTGCAGTTAGCATAAGGCAATTTATTGTAAATAAACAAATCTACATACTGGAACATCCAACATACTCAGCAGATTTAGTACCATGTGATTATTTTATTCCTGGGGTTGAAAACTATCTTGAAAGGGGCCCATTTTGAATCTGTTGAAGGCATTCAGAGTAATCCAACAGCAGTGCTGAAGGACCTCACAGAAGATGATTTCTAGACATGGCAGAGATGCTGTAATGCATGCATAAAGCTATAAGGATGTTATTTTGAAGGAGATCACAGTCACTGGTTATTAGCTATTAAATAAAATTTTTTACACATGTAATCTCATTACTTTATTGTCATACCTTGTACATTAGCTCTTCATTCTATCATCTAAAAAAATTGTTATTATTTGTTTGGGAATAGCTTTAGTGATTCATTACTGCCTTCAAAGTTATTGAATCGTTACTCTCAGATGGGTTGACTGTCTATTTAGGATCATCTTTTGTGGTACTATTGACAAAAAAATAATAGTCTAAGAATCCCTGACTTTTGACTCACTGGATAAAAGAGTGTGTCAACAGTCACTTTTAAAAAGTTAATGAAGTGCCCTAAATATGTTGCAATCATATTTTTAAAGCATTAGAATGAAGTTTCATCACAGAGGTTGATGAATCATCCTAAATATTTCACTGATCCCATAAGTAAGGTACACAGTGATAGGAGGATGTGTTAACTGTTAAACATCATTACGGAGCTAGCAGTAAATATTTTCATGCTTGATAGTTGCCTACTAATTCTTATTACTGAAAATGACCCTGATGACTATATTTCTTGCTTTTTTGAGAAATGATCTGAAGTAGAATGCAGATCTATTAATGCGATTGGGGTATTGCCGAAAATGACACACGTGGGCCATATCAAAATTTGAAATTTTAAAACGTTCAATCAGATAACAGCATATTTGTATCATATTGGTCTACCAGGTCTGCCACCTTACTGGAAATTTAAACTCTTTAATCTACTGAGAAAATTATTTTTGCTATGCTTCTAGTTTACCTTACTAGAGTGAAACCATACCTCATTTCAACTTGTTTCTACAGTTCCGTATGAATGAGTTTGGCATTATGGAGATGGTAGAAGATGAAGTAACGGTTGCAAAAGAGGGGAATACCGAAGACCAAGCAACTAAACAAGAATTGGTTGGAAGAAGTGCCGTTACTACAGTTCATAAAAAAGAACTAACTGAAGAAACAAAGAAAAGTGGTGAGTGGTGTAATATCTTTTTTAATTTCATATGTTGGTACTTTTTAACAAATTTGAGTTCAAGACATTTTAATGTCTATTGTCTGGTAGTTTCATTCAGCATTGGCTGACATTGGTTGCTAGGATTCATGAATGAAGTATTGAATTGTATGCTGTAATCTTAGCTATATTTAGACCTTGGCGTATTTTTATTGTTATATGTAGCAGTTTTATCAAATTTGTAACTATGTAATTTTAATGTGGGAAAAATAATTTTTCTTTCAAATAATATTCCATGCTTA
Source organism: Uropetala carovei (assembly GCA_036926305.1). Taxonomy (NCBI): domain Eukaryota; kingdom Metazoa; phylum Arthropoda; class Insecta; order Odonata; family Petaluridae; genus Uropetala; species Uropetala carovei. The sequence continues at coordinate 5,549,421 of JAXCHB010000035.1, forward strand.
GATGGTGATGAATAAAAATGATTTTCTTTTGTGATCAACAATCATGTCCTTATCCCTTATTTTATATTTATTTAACAATTTAAAATCCAAAAAATCCATATTTTGCAAGTAGGAATACATGATTTCATCAAGAAGGATTTATTCATGCTTGGTGAAATGTCAAAAATGCTAAATAAAAATTATAAATGCAGTTAAACTTCAATGTAGTTTTTGAGGGCTTGATTTAAATAAATGTAAAATCAGGAAAATTAAAATTCTCTGTCCTGAAGGAAAATATAACAAAGATTACTATAGCTATGCCAAATAATTGAATATAAATAATCTAATATCACTAATAATGAGATTCAGTAGTAAATGAATTAGATGCTTGTATTATTGTTTTAAAAATATGTATAGACTTGCTTGTTTCTTTTTCGTCTTTTATAAAATTCATCTCATTGCATATACCATTACTGTCATTAGTATCAAATCTTTGCAAATACTTCCTTGCTGTTTCTTATCTCTGTAATGTAGCCAGAAATGCATTATCTATTAGCCTTCTGAATGAGTTGCTTTCTGTAGTTGCATTTTAAAGCATGGATTATCTCCAGGTATAGCAGCTGAAGATGGCTGCTGCAATTGAGAGGGAAAAAACAACTGAAAATTGTAAAAATATCTGCCCATCAGAATCCTTTCCTGTATGGATTTGTTATTTTATTTATAATCAAGGAATTTTGTGTGGAATGGGTTTAAGAATGCAGAACATGTCAGTTAACATTAACAATTTTTTATGTGACATCATTTATTATTTTTGTTATTGTATAATTTTGCATAACACTCCTTACAGTTATACACTGTGTGATATAACAAACATATTGGCTGTTTAAACAGCACAAAAATAGTGCGTCATCCTATTTTTCTTTCTCTCACAATCCTTGCACCTACGTTTTCTTGAAGGCACACTCAGACAGCTTTCTTTGTCTTTCCCCATGCTGCTTTGGCCTTCATCACCTGTAGCATTTTTAATTCTGGAACTAAGTTCTCTTGGTAATGATTTTATTGTGGATCTTCGTTTGAGATGGCAAAATATGAATTTTTTAGCGAGACTTACTATAAAGGAACTTCGAGACTTCTGTTCATAGTTTTTGTTGCGAATGTATATTACAAGACTGTTTATAGCAGCTACATTCAACATTGAATAAAAGACCACCATAGGCCATCTCCTGGTATTTCATGAAACATATGTAGCACATTTTTCATCAACTGTGTCAACTCCTGATTTAGTAGCATTATAAAAACTTATTATTTCTGTTTTTTCTTGTATTCGGTTTCCATATCTATTGCTGCATCATTATGCATGGTTGAAACTAAAAGAACATTTTTAGATGGCGATACTTTATAGGAGACAAGGGTACAAGTTTTCTGGAAACCAAAAATTGAAGAATATAGGTCATTTCGTTTTGTATTTAGAAAACATGGGGGGATTTCCGTCTTGTTTTTTCGCATAGTCAGTTTTTGTTGTAACAGTACAGTTGCTAATGATACCGACATAAACCAGTTATCTATTGTGATATTATGCCCAGTACTGTGGATAGAAGAACAGAACCATTTCACTACGTCAGAAGGAGCATTGTTTACAGCATAGGGCTCTGCAGGTTGCTTTCCAGCATATATCTTCATGTCAGCTGTATAAAACATCCTGGCAATGCACAAAGCGAATATTTTTATGCCGTATTTACTTGGCCTAGATGGTATGTATTGCCTAAAAGGACATCTACCTCTGAATCCTTCAAGTTTCTCATCAATCTTTGTGTATTCCCCAATCATATAACAATTTTTACAATTATCAACAAAACATCCAAAAATTTCTGTGATAGGGGCCAATTGATCGTACTTTCATCTTTCCTCTCTTGTATGTTTGTTGTCAAATCTTAAATTTCTCAATAAAAACTTAAAACGTGTTTCTAACATGACGTCTCTTTCCCTACAGAAGCTTTCTTTTGTCAAAACGATTTGTATATTGGTGCAGTCAGCAATCCTTGTGATTATTTGGTCATCAATAAGGCATGTCCACATTTCCTGCACCGATTTTATATTTGTTGGTTTTCCTTTCACGCCAGGGAAATGGGAAACTATATTATGTGACCTAGTCCTAACAGCAAGATTATAGGGATGTTTAGCCCATTTAATTGCTTTGTAGAACTTGTTAGAGAGATCTTCGTCAGAACTGCCCTCTAAGTTGGAGTTTTCAATGTCCTCCTCTGAATTGCTGTCTTCTTCCTGTACTTCTACAGTGTCATTTTCTTCAACATTGCTGTCATCCTTTGGTTCGTCGAATTCTTCTGGAGAAGGCTGAAAAAGTAATTGATGAATTTCGTTAATGTCTTTATCTAGATTCAATTGCTGATGTGAAGCCATTTCTATTATTAGTGGGAAAAATTAGATATTTATAAAATAACTTATACTTTTAGTAGAATATAGATATAAATCATTCTTTGAAAAATTGTAAATTTGCTTACTTCTTTAGAGTATCAAAAAAATTGCGGGAAAAGGTGCATGCCATCTGTGAGACACTTGTTATAACTTCAATGTCTTACCATGAACTGATATTACACCAGACAGCAGCGAGTGACTCTGCATGAAGAAGGTGGATGCATCAGCAGTGATGTCTCGTGAATGACCCTCTTGACGAAATCTAACCAAAACAATAAAGGCTGGAGTTTGTGGGACGATTGGGATCTGTGGGATGATTTGAGCAACACTCTCGATAAAGGGATCATGGATGTAATTCTTGTCTGCTATAACTGATAAAAAATGAAGATGATTGCTTTTTTTGAAATTTAATAAGTTCACAAACACATTTTTCTACTTTAGATAAAATAATAATGATCGTTTAAGTAAAAAGAAACAAAAAATTGATAACACTTACATGTAACGTAATTGGACGCATGGCGTCTGACAGATGCCAATGAGTACTCCAACTCAAACAAATTGCTTTCACGGCGGTCTGCGTGGTACTAGCGATGTGATTACTCTACCCACTGAAGGGTCTTGAATAGGTAGGAAGGTAGGGGAGTAGGCGAGTCTATACGGCATATTCATTCAAATGTAAACAAAAAGAAATCTGACCCTGGCGTCTGTCAGATGCCACGCGTCCACTCCAGGGTTAATATTCTTGAAACATTGAGGATTTTAACATTTCCAAATTGCTGAAGGTGGTAGATTTTTCCTGTCATTAGCATTATATGCAGTAAGAACAGTTATTCTTTCTATGGATTTTATACTACCATGGCATGATTTTCTTCTCATGATAAGAGTTTTATTTAGTAGCAGATTATGGAACAGTTCAGTCTCACCTTCATTATAAGTGTCGCAGGGTGCATAACCTTATATGAGGCGTTGCGAACCAGAATGACGAACTCGCGGTAGGTGAGAAAATGCATTTTCTATCGCTAGTTAGATATATTCCAAAGACATCTCAATCAGATGGTACCCTCACCAAGGCTGTTGTTAGCCATTCTAGCCCAGTATATCCAGTTAGTTTAATGGATGTCAACGCTGAGAGACACTAACCAGAGCGGAAAGTTGCTCATCTAATCAATGTGATATAAAACCTAATGTACTTCTAGAAAAGCTACAGACCTGATATTTGGCATGATGATAAGTAATTTGGTAAAATCAATAAGTAAAATCAAAAATTCCAAAAAATTTCATTTTTAGTTGTTTATTTTCGAAAAACGTAGGGTTCAGTGCAAGGCAGTTTAAAAATGTTTTTTTAATTAAAATAGAGATACGAACTCAGGATGAAAACAGTTCCATAGATGAAAGAATGAAGCTTTTACAGTCTGGACGAAATTACTTTGGGATTGACTTTGAGGCGGTTCCGGTGTGATGTTGCCAGCATGTGCATAACAGATGCCCCCAAACGTGTTTCAAATATCTTTGCGACTGAGAAAGGGAAAGAGAAGAGAAAGCATCCCAAAACATGACCAATAGGAATGAAGGAGATGGAGTATCATTGGACTTAACTTCATTCTCTCTCAGGCCTCCATCCTGTCAACTTCGAGTCTCTATGTGCTGTGTTGCCTTTTTCTTCGCAAGCCCACCGAAAGGTGCATTCCAGTGTAGTAGATACAGCAATGCCGAGTTTGAGTTGTCTCCCCAGTAGACATCCCCCCACCTCCTAGCAGTGGAGACATGAGCGGTCCCGAGTACGTACGAAATGTCAGTCGCAAAGATATTTGAAATGGATAATAACATAGACTGAAAGTATTTTGTTTGCAGGGGACATAGCGGCAACGCAGCATGGTTGCTCTTAGCATCACTTCCCTCCCCTCCGCCTGTGATTGGCTGTGAGAGAGGAGAGTCTTTCCTACCAAGCCCTCACCCATCCTCTACCCCAAAGTGTCAATCCCAAAGTAATTTCGTCTACAGTATAATTATTGAAAGCAGAATTAAAATCCATGCCGAAATGCCTTATAAGTTAGTTTTTATTTACAGAAAAAGGCTATTTTTTCCGGTTTTCAACAATGAAAAATGCTTATTACCATCTCAGCGACCTCAGTACTTTTAAATGGGAACTGATAACAGACGTTATGATTGCATTTATTTAATGATTTTAATAGGAATTAATGATGTCATCTAATATAAATAGCTGCTTATCACTTGTATAGAATGATATATAACCTAAGGTAGATCTAGCTGACATAGGAAGTTGAAATTTGGTGAGCAAAGAATGAATACCAATGCATTAGTATTGCTCGCTTCCATCTAGCTAACAAAGTCACCTTTTCCACTCCCTCCGTCCGAGAATCCCCTCCCCTCCTAACTGGCTAGCTCACCCCTCCATCCCCTTCCCTCTCTTCCTATACGTGTGCTACACTATGCTTTCCCTTTCAGATACAAAGTAATAAATGCTAATAATTAATTTTAATTATCGTTGAGTCATTGACAATGTATTCTGATGCTGATAGAGAAAAACAGTATTAATTTATATCAATTTATAAAGAATTGTATTTAGTTAGTGTTTTGAAATTTTTGTTTCCAAAAGTCATTAAATCCAATAGTGTTACTTTCAAAGTAAGCGGAAATTCTTGCTGAATCAAAGCACCAACTACTAGTATCCATAATCATGAGTGTAAGTGATGAAGAGCAGCCTCGTGTTTCTGGATATTCAGTGAAACAAGTCAGTAATGTTTCATCTTGGAAAAAAGAGGTTACTAAGAGGCAGAGGAATCTTGGCCTGGAGTACACATCATGATTCACAAACAATCCAGTGAATGAGCGAAGACTTGGCCCTCCATGTTAGAGTAGATGTTTTGAGATTAAAGTAATATTTAGAGAATTTTGGAAACTTGAGGATTTTGACAAATAGAATGCTTATCTTGCATCGCTTCTGACATCCCACGATGTTATGCATTCCAGTGTTAAGGGTAGGCCTGTTCAAACCCTAAGACATCGTATAGGGTACAGTATTAAATTTGAAAATGTAGTGTTTTCCACGTGTCGAAAAGCAATTTACAGTATTCACAGTATTACAGAACATCAAGTATGAACTGTGCTTGCAAAACAAGGTCTCAGTGGAACTGTTGAGTGCGACAGGGGAGGTAAAATCCCCAGTAGGAAGGTGAGTGATGAACGAAAAATCATTTCCATGGATACATGGTAAATGTTTGCAATGAGCAGTCATGTTAACATCAATACCATGTTATTTTACACCCATTGCCGATCAAAATAGTACAAACCTCATGTAAATCTGACAATTAGTGGCCAAGTTATGGTTATTATTAAATTGAAAAACTTTAAACCTCAATTACTCAAAACTGTAATTTCTCAAGTTTGTCATTATGGTTCAGAATGCCTCATATCTCATTCGATGGTTGACCTGTTTTTCATCTTTCAACAGTTTCTATAGTAATACTCTTGCCTTCACCAGATACAGATTTATATAAAATTATAGAATCACTGGAACATGTCAGTTCAGCCTTGGATGCAGTAAAATTGTCTCTAATACTTGCAGCTACATTAAACACCTTATTGTTCAAGCAAGAGTGTCTGCCAGCTGCCGAAAGAGAGTAGGACAGTGTTTCTCAACCAGTGGCACATGTCTCACTGGTGGGACAGGAAGGTCATCTGGGTGCCTATATTCTGACACATCATCAAATTCCATTTTCTTGCATATAATAATTCTTTTCCACATTTCTACATCATCATGAACTTGTGTATAGTTTTTTATTCAAATTTTTTCTACCTCAGAAGGCCAGTTATTCTTCGTACTAATTTAATTTTATACTCTGTTATTGGCTCAGTTCTACTTTTATCATGTAATATCTCATTAATTATATCCAAATGCATTTTATGGCAGATTCAATTATTTTTTATCATTGCATCTCAGACTATATAAAAAAAATTGTTAAAGTAAATTCATTGAATGTTTCATCCATAATCTTACTGTGAAGTGCCTTAATTGTTGGTATAATTTCCTGTTTCTTTGTGAGATTTTTCTTTTTTATTTGAAATCATGCTTTTTGTCTATATATTTACTGACTTGACTGGTACTGATAAAATATTTTTATTTCTGACTCATTGGAGGGAATATTCACCTCCTTTAGTATCACTTCCATAGGTATTATTGCTTAATCTTACATACAATTTTGTCACTCTAACATGTGACACAGGAATTACTCTTTTCAAGCAATGAGTTGTGGCATTTAATTTTTGCCATACACTTTAAGATAATTTAATGGATTTTATTTTTTATTTATTCTTTAGTTTCCATGTTGCATATAATAGGTGTAATTTATGTTATCATTCATTGAATCTTTTTATTTTCCTAAGTTCTGTTGCCATCTAGTTAATTTTATTTACAACAGTGATGCCATTGGCTCTCTAATTACAACTTTTTTTTAGTCCTGTGTTCTTTTGAGGGTTTCTTAGTGCCACAGACCATTGTAACATGACATTTGTTGTGCATTATTTCACTTTTGCTTTCTTTTGCTCTTTCTTCTTTCATGGGGATAGGCTATCTTTCTCTGTTAGATGTTTCATTTTTTTATCTACAAAAATGTAAATTCTGTATGGTGCATATATTTACCACTTAAAGATGGTATGAATTTCTTCATCGTATTATTTGACTTCATCTCACCTTTTCCATATTTAGATATGATCTGGTATCCCATCATATCCTGAAGGCATAATTTGGTAGTTTGTCGCACTCTGTATTATGTGTTCTTGGTATCTTACATTGAATTTAAGGTTTGATAAAATTAAGGAAATTCACAGGGGAATCCCTACCATTACTACCTTGCATTTATCATGTCTTCTCTGTTGTTGTCATAGCCTATATTTTTTGATAGGTCGTATGAGATGAGTTAGTGAAATGGATTCTATAATTGTAGGATTACTTGATCAATAGGATTGTGATTTAATTATTGTACCCGTTTGTTCCAGAAACATTTTTAAACAACTTTTTTGTAGCGAATTGATGTGTGATGTTTATTGAAATGTGCCTGTTTAAATGGTTTAAAATTTAAAAATGTTCTGCGATGAGAGGAATGTTGAAATTTACTAAAAAAAATTATTGTCAAGTGACTGGCAATATTGATCTGAGAGATTCACTGAACCGCTGTATGCATCGAATAAAACCTTTCTCTCTATTTGTTGCATTAGTGAAAGTAAATTTGTTTAACCCTAATCCTACCAGGCTGTGACTTAGAGACACATTTGTATTTTTATTCACGATTACTTCCACAATTAAATTTATTTGGCAGTGAGACTTTGTGTATTCTATTATTTTATATTTCTACGTAAATAAACGCCATTAACTTTTTTTTAACTCTTAGCGTTTCATTTATATAGTCCCTAATATAAAATGACTCAGAGACGCATTGATACAATGTGACAAAAATGTTCTTTGTGAATGCGTCTTATGTTAAATAAGGGCATTTACTAGACTACTAATTAATGCTGGACTATATAAACAAGGTATAATTGACTATAAAGAATTTTGGGATCCATTGTTTGGTAGTCAAATTTTTTGTGCATGTATGTCTAAAAATAAATTTATCGCATTACATCGTCACATGCGTTTTGATGGCATGTCAGTTCGATCTATTTAACCATGTACAATATGTTACCATTAGTAATAGTGTCCAAATAAATCATATCTTACAAATATATCATGTGTGTCCCTAAGTCACAACCCGGTAGTTAACGTCAGTGAAAGAGCCTGGTAGGATTAGGGTTAAGATGGTTCGTTATTTAATGTCATTAATTGTAATGGTGAACTTATGTATCCATATGGCATGTTTTTTTAATGGTGGCAGGTTTTAGGTGCTGGTTATTTTCTAAGGTAGATTCACTTGCAAAAACATCTGCTTATTCCTTGTAGTACTTTTGTGGCATGCCTAATGTATAGCCATCTCTTAGTTTCTTGTCTAAATTTGGTGCTATCATCCACTAGTCTGTGTTCATCATCGTAAATTTCTTCATCTTAAAGAACAAAAGGGTAGCCTGAAGCTGTATTTTTGGTGTGGGTACTTGAGCAACCATTTCTCTCAATTTTTGGTCCCTCAAATTGATATCTTGGTTACTTTATACATTTGTCTGCTGTATGCATTAGGAGAAGAGATGACAGTGGCAGAGGAAGGGGGGGAGGCAAAGGTTGGAAGCCATCAGAAGGGATGTCACCCAAAGACCTCGTCACCAACTGGAAGCAATCCTTCAATGGGTGATGGACCAATGGCTTCTGGAGGTGATGACATACATTGCTGCGAGGGATGTGGCTGCTATGGTCTGGCCAGCGAGTTCCTATCTGGACGCTTCTGTGGCAAAGGTTGGTGAGCCTTGCCTCACTTGCTCGAAGCTTTTATCGTTTCTCTAGGTTGAGCTCCAATTACATGGGTTAATTGCTGAACAGTTTTTTTAGAAATATTTTGGTTGCTTGTATGTTGTTAAAATATTTTGGTTGACCTTAGACTTGAATGTTCTTCTCTTGTATTTTTTCTTGATGTTCTTCCATGAAGATATATCTCTTTCGAGTGATATTAATCGGGTTCCAAAGTTGTCCATGGATATTCAATTATCCTATATGTCTGGATAGTTTATATGATTTTGTATTTAAATAAATGTTGAAGAGCGGAGATACTTATGTTTGCACCAATTGTTTTAGTACATTCTTTGAATATGCGCAGATTTATGGAAGTGTTATATATCTCTAGGAAAGATATTTTTTTGCTGTATGGAGTTTATAAAAGATAAATATTTGATGGAATTTGAATCACTGTGTTATTATTTCAATTTTATATACCAGGTCATTTTAAATGGTTTTGAATTTAGCTTGTTTTGTATCACTTGTGGTTTGATTTCTTAAATGTGGTACATATTAATGAACTGATGTAATAGTTCTGCTTTTTTTTTTAAAGACAATAATTCATTCATTTGTGACATATATTTAAACTGTTTAAAGCCATATAATGGAACTAATGTAAATAAGCTATCAAATAAGGAAAGTACAAATTTCAAAATTGTTTGTCATATTTTTGGTGAGAAGTTTGGTGAAAAATAACGTTTTTGGTGATTTTTTGAATTAATTTAGATCAAATTTAATTTAACAATAAAGTACATAATTATCAGTAGCTAAGTTTTTTACTTATGGAAGTTATTTTATATTTTATCGTATTCTAGTGCTAAATATCAAATTCTGAAATAGAAATGTATTCTATAAACTAGAATATTGCCTGTCATAAAATGATGGGGTTTTATTGATAAGAAACCAAAGGAAGTCGATATTATTTTTATTTCAAATCACCCAAAGGTATTTCAAAGCATACATTATTAAACACACTTCTGCTTATTAACATTTTATAAATTTAGAGAATGGAAAATGAACTGAAAATATTGGGTGTAAGTAATTAAGGAATCCTAATTCTCATTATTGTCATAACATATGATTTAAGATATGATAAGAGACAAAATGGCAGAGTAAGCAACACTGGGTTGCTATAGATCTAACTTTCTATGGCTATAGGATATTGCTATATTATTTTATTTTTAATGTTATTTAGAATCATCAGCCAATGATCTCTTTCCCACCAACAAGGTACAGATTGCTTGCCTGACCGTGCACGGCCCCGTGCTTTCATATTTAAATTAGTATCATGAAACCTATTAAAGTTATTTATATTGAATCTTTTTCAAAAACATATTTCAATATTTCTGAACGTTTCATTTGAATGATGTACCCACCTAAACCAACTAGAAAAAAGTTTGTCAAATGTCAACTTTTTCATGTCTCGACTAAAAATTTGAAATGAAAGTTACATTTGTTAAATTTTTTAAAGGCACATCATAAATTTTATGTTTTTCAGTTACAGGAACATCATTAGGAATTATTAAAGAAGTTATATAAAAATAACACACTTTTCGATCAGTATAAGTCAAGATATGATGTTGTATGTTTTAAAAAGGATGACCTACGTGGAATACAAAAATTTCAAGTTTTTTAAACTTTTAAGGTAGTTGCCGATTTTTCAGAAATTTTAAACACACATAATGCGATTCAGCATGAAATTTACTATAAGAAGACAAACTTTTTTCAAATTAATGTCCACATTGAATATTTTTGCTGTTTCAGAGTGTGACAGAGGGAGTGACTAAGGGACAGAATAAGGCTTTTATATATTACCGATTAACTTTTAATTGGAAAATTATTTTGTTTGTAATAATTCTTATATGCTGCTGAACAATCATATGCACTGGTTTCTATATGAAAAAAATGAAAATACAATTGGCTTAGTTATATTTATAAATTTTTAACTAATTCTTTTTATGTGATTGATAAAAAAAAATGCAACAATACACATGCATGAGTTGTCTATGTTAATGCTTAGCTTGAATCAATGCTTTGTAGAACTACTTAATTAGGAATAACAAATGATTTGCACTAGAGATGTAAGCAATTCTTTTTTGATTTAAGAGTGAGTATTCAATAGTTTCTTTTTTACTATGATGCAGGATGTGCTGACCAAGTGGCTGCAATGGCCCTTGCTGCTTGTCGTGTGCTTGAAGCGAGATTGCGTCAGAAAAAGAGGCGACAGAAACGTCGGGAAATACTACGAGCTGCAGCCATTGCTATGGGACCTGCTGTTGGGGAGGCAACCCAAAGTGGAGGCAGCAATAATGAAAGTGGTGGTGAGGCACCGTCATCATTGGTTCACAATGCCCCAGAAGTGGAAGGTGCAAGGCAGCAACAGTCTTTGAAACATACTCCAATAAATAGCGAGGAAGATAACACAAGTAATGATGCACTCCCATCGGAAGTTAGGAGCAAGGTCAGTCAAACGCTACAATTTTGGGGTTGGATTTTCATTGCTTTATTAAAGTCAATGCTGATGGTGTTAAATAATATACACATTGCAAATTCTAATATTAATGCAATTGCGGTAATCTCAGTTTTATGGAAAATGTTGGAAATAGTTTTGTCATTGAATTTAAATGTGCAGCAAAAATGTGTGATAATATAAAATGCCTTTACGGTAAGGAATCTAATAATATGAGCGAAATTTATTTTGTTTCTTTAAATGCATGATGTTGATTGAATAGTCATTAATTAATAGGATTTCCAACTTTATTTCAAAGTTTTATGATTTCACAGACTCGTAATTAACTTTTAAATGATTTTTTTACTCAGTGATTTTCCCAAAATATGTTTTATTTTTATTGCTGTTACCAAATATATGATGTGTAAATGTGATTTATACTCTTGTTTCTTGAGTTTTTTCAAAATTCTTAAAGGATGTTTTTATTTATATTTCAGGCTGAGGGTGGAAGTTCTAATGTGCCAAGCAGCAGAGTACCATGGAAAGTTGGGAAGAACGGCTTCTCGTGGACCAAGTACCTCGAGCACTGTAAAGCAAAGGCTGCTCCACAGTATCTCTTCCGTGACATTTATCCTTGTGCCAAGAACAGTTTTAAAGCTGGAATGAAGTTGGAAGGTATAGACCCTGAGCATCCCTCACTTTTCTGTGTTCTGACAGTGGCACAGGTCAGAGGTTAGTGTTTCCCTTCTTTTACTTGCACATTATGGAAATTATGTTATTTTACATATACTGCATTGATTTGCATATAAGAATAAAATGTACCTGAATACGTACTATACCCCCTGTTAGGAAATCGTACATGAACAATATGGAAAAAGTCAAAACAAAGAATTAATTAGTACGTAAATGCATACGCACTGCTGACTTTCCTTGATAGTGTTTTTACAGTGTACCAATTGAATTATGTACCTTGCGAAAATATTATCTCTGTGTATTATATTTTCAAGAAACCATCTCTCCCCTCCAATCTCAGTTTGATATTGTGCATGCTTATCTCATCCCTCATTTCACTGTTTGTAGTTGGTCAATTTGGTAGATGAAAAATGTTGAATATACTGTATTTACTCTCATATTTTATGTTTACAAAATAAATATGCAGCTTAAGTAAGGGAAAACAAATTTGAAGTCTAAAATATGGGATAATCATTAAATTTCTCTGGTACACCATTAAATGACTCGCCATTCAATATGCAATATGTGGTTTATAGAAACAATGTGATCATTACAACAAATAAATAAGAGAATGAAATATTAATATTACCATATATATTCATGTAACCCGTGCCCTTGTGTAATACATGCACCTTAATTTTTGGGCCAGAACGGAGGGAAAAAAATAAATTCACACATCTCTTTATGCTGAGGTTAGCAGAAATCTCCTCATCAGTAGTTCCAACTATTATGTTAACCCCTCAACCACTGGGACATTTAATTTAATTACATTTCTGAGAATGGAGAAGGTTTTTATAAATTTGCGACAAAACCCATTTTATGTTCCTGAAAATTGAAAAATTCATAACTTTTTCATTTTTATGGATTTGTATGAAATTTTTTGAGGATTTTAGTAGAACATGGCATTTATAAACAATACCTTTTACATTATCTTACGTCAAGCGCACACTTTGCAGGAGTGAAAAGAAATAAATCATCCTGATTGCCAACCAGTCAAACATGCACCCATGCTTCCATATATCTTTCAGTATTGTGAAAACTATAAATGTCATTGATATGCAGTCTTTTTCAAAAAAATATTTCAGCTTTTATAAACATTTCATTCACTGGATCCACCTCTCTAAACCAAATAGGGAAAAAGTTTCTTATGAGTCAACTTTTTCATATTTTGACTATAAGCGTTTAAAACAGGGTGGGCCATAAGAAAGTACCCGATTTAAAAATGAATTTACAGGATAATCGAACAAGATAGGATTGAATAATAAAGCAGAATAATCAGGAAAATATCACTGTTTTTACTAAATACATACCTCTTTTTCTCATAGGTTCAAAATGTCTCAGAGAAGTTTACAAAAACACTTATAGCCAACATTAAGGCGTGTAAATCTGCAGGCTGTAATCAGCTACTTTACTGTACCATGTGTGCTCAGAACGATGGAAGACATTTTGAAAATCTGTGTTGAGGGAAATAAATATGAAATGTCCCTCTATTATATCTGGTTTTTACTCTTATGAAGCTTGGCCTTGAAAATCCTAGTTGTATGCTTACTGCTGCAGCCAATGAAAGCTCGAGAGACTGTCGATGGGGAGGGGAGAAAGTCAGTCGGTCTCTCGCCATCGTGCTGTTCACATCGCTCCGAGCTCGACTGTGTTGCCAGATCTACCGCATTTATGCCTTAGCATTCGCATGCGACTTTCTTCAAGAGCGGATATCGGGCAAGAGCGTACTACTTTCCTGCGCCTCTCGAAAACTTCAAATGGTGGAGGAAGGCTATTCGCTGTGCCACGATCAAGCTTCATAAGAGTAGAAAACGGGTATAATCGGTTTTTGTTTCACATTCGTATCACAGTTCATTTATTATTTTCTTAATTTTTAAATTGGTACATTTTTTTGGACCACCCTGTAGATTGTCCGGGACATGTTTCAGGTTGTTAGGCATTATTTCATGTTGTGTTTTGCATATATGTTCAGCAGTACTGGATTTTTCGAATCTGCCATGTCTGTAATATGATATATGTTCTATGAAGCATGCTTTTATGTTTCGTCTGGTTTGTCCAATGTCAAAGGTATTACATCCATTGCAGTTTTAGTAATGTTGTGTCTTTTGTGTTTCCTAGTAGTTTTTTTGTTTGTGTTGCTTTTGTATGTGATTTGTGCGTTAATTGTTTTGAAATTTTATTTAGCCCTTTTGTTAATTTTGGAAATGCTTATGAAAGTTTGTTGATATCCCTTCATAAGAGTGAACTAATAAAGAATCTAAGTGCCCCATTCCATTTCCCCATATTTTCTCCCTAAGAGACAATGTAAACTCATAAACACTACCTTTACATACCATCACTTTTTTCCCCACTCCATTTCCTTCATTCCAACCATCCCCCTCTCCCCTTCCCTTTACTTTTACTCAACCATCCATCAACTCTTAACTGTCACCCTGAAGAAAAAAAAATTATATATATATATATACATACACACACACACACACACACACTGGAGTCGCCATCAATCTTTCGATTCTCCAGAAGATGCTGAAGAGGCCTATCTTGTAGCCGAAATACGTATTTGTCTTTTCCTTTAACACGCCATGAGTTTGAATGTGTTCGTACCCGAGGTCACTGGAGCAGTGTAAAAACCTGTAAACCCTTGTGTGTGTCTGATGTGTGTTGCTGACGTGGTTCACTGGAGAGGCGTAAAAACCTGTAAACCCTTAGTTGAGAGATGTATGCGAGGATCGTGTGTGTCACTGACTGGGGTCACTGGAGACCTTTGCATTTGGTATGTATGTATGGACTGAGTGAATGCATTTGTACTAAAATTTTATTATTTTGTACGACATGGTTGAGTCCCACCTAGCTTTAATAACTTTAACTGCTGTAGTGCTCTAACAATTTCAACATCTTGAATATGGCATGTGTATGTATTGGGTTGAATCCAGTGCCCGAAATGAGCATGAACACACCAGAACACTGCTCTGGATCGTCACACGCATCGATGATACTGTTCCGTTTCATCAGACATTTAGAAATACCATCCCTTATAACAAGCATTCCGTTTCAAAAATTTCCGTTCCACTACCAATACAAGTGTTCCATTTCATAACATTTTCCATTTTGAGCACTGGTTGAATCATAATTAATGTTGTTTTTTTAGTCTTGTTAGTTAATTTTGTATTATGAATAAAAAACATTTATTATGGTTCTACCAAATTTATGTACATATACTAGGGCGAGTCAAAAAGTATCCGCAATGTATTTATATAAATTGTTACAACAGGAATACAGAATTCACAAGCGCATAATTTTTCAACATAGTCACCCTGCTTTTCAACAAACTTGGTTCAAGGTTTTGTATGCGTTCAGAAAAAAATGTTTTCGGCCAAGCGGCAAACCACCTATGCACCGCCTCCTTCAGCCCATTGTCGGAAAAACGATGGCCTCTTAAAGCAACTTTGAGGAGTCCAAATAGACAATAGTCTGACAGAGTAGGGTCAGAGCTGTATGGTGGATGTTCTAAGACCTCAAAGCATATCTGCTGGAGTGTTTCAACTTTGTGGACAGCATTATAGGGACAGACATTGTTATGCAACAACACAACAGCTTGGGGCAGTTTTCCTTGACATTTACTCCAAATTGCTGGCTTCAGCTCATCACGCAGCATCTCACTGTAACGTACACTGTTTATCATCATATCCCTTTCCTGGTAAAGTTTAAAGATTGGTCCTTGTTAATCTCAGAAAAGTGTGAGCATCACTTTTCGCAGTTGGCTGAGATTTGGACTTCTTTCTGACGGGGGACGTAGGGTGTTCCACTCCATACTCCGATGTTTGTCGTCCGGCTCATTGTGATGGACCCACGTTTCGTCACCAGTGAGAATGCGATTCAGGAAGGCATCACCTTACTCTTGATACCAGTACAAAAGTCGGTTACAAATGTCCTAACAGATACGACTGTGATGTTCAGTGAGTTGTTTGGAAACCCATCTTGCACAAAATTTATGGAAGAGAGGTCTGTTGTGGATAAATTCATAGGCCGAATGGTGACTAATCTGCTGGTGGTTTGCCACTTCATCGATAGTTACCTTTCTGTTGGCAAGAATGAGCGACTTCTTTAATGTTGTTATCAGTCGTCGATGTGAACGGGCGCTCTGATTGTTGTTTGCCTGTGACACTTGCTCGGTCGTTTTTGAACATGTCTGTCCACTCGTACACGCTTCGCTGTAGGAAAGCGCTGCTGCCATGCTTTGCTGATAGTCTTCGCTGAATATCTGCACCTGTTGCACCTTCAGCCTGCAAAAATCGAATGTTTGCATGCTACTCTTCTTTGGTGCATGTAATACGTGGAGCGGCCATGTTGGCACTGCTATTGTTGAAAGTCAACTGCATGGTCAAGGCCAAACATGCCACTACAACAACAGAGAGGCTTCGTGCTTAATATTGCACACACATTCAGCAGTGGCACCAATCTCAACAAAAAAATATGAGCACTTTGTGGATACTCATTGACTCGCCCTCATATCAATAGAAAGTTTTTGCCTGATTAAAGTATACTGCACAAATTGATTTGCTGAATCACACATTACAGTCACTATTGTTTGCACCCTAAATTTGAAGAAATTTTATTCTGTAAAAGTGGGCATTAGATGAGAAAATAACATTAATTGTTCCTGATGATTGAATACATCATGAATGTAGTCACCACATATTATGTGCTTGTATCTTTTCAATTTTTCACAGGTTACAGAATGCGTTTACATTTTGATGGTTATCCTGATATCCATGACTTCTGGACGAATGCAGATTCTCCAGACTTGTTTCCAGCTGGCTGGTGTGAAAAGAATGGCCACCGTCTTCAACCTCCAAAGGGTTATATTGGTGGAGTTGTAGGAGCTGAGAGTGGAGATGGTCCATGCTTTAATTGGGCTTCATATCTCAAGCAATGTAGAGCTCAGGCAGCTCCCCGACATCTTTTTGCCAAGAAGGCTTACGTAAGTTTCAGTCATTTTCAACTGAAGAGTTTCTATTAATAAATTTCATATCATTCATGAAACTTGTCTTCCTGATACTTTATAATGGTATCACATCAAAAGGGCAAAACAATAAGGGTATATAAAAATAAATTGCATGAAATACTCTCAGTCAATCATATGAAACCTGAAAATATAAATCACCGAGGCAACAAAGTATTTTCATGTAAAACTGTCATATTTTGGTGTTAAAAACTAATTTTTGGACTGACTCGATGATTACCATATTTCCCACCATATAAGACGCACCCATAATTTAGCAAAGATTATTTAGGAAAAAAATATACCAAGAAGTTCTGTATCTGAAATGGTGGAAAAAAACCAGCTGCTGCTCGTTGCGCAGTTGAAAGTTAGTGTGCATGCTCAGTAACTATGTAATATTCATTATGGCACCTTAACAGATCCAGCAAGGTTTTTTTTCCCAATGGTCAAATTTACTGGTAATTTATTTGGACGTTTTTAACATCTTAGCAAGAGTTTCATAAAATTACTGGTATATTGGTAAGTATTTTCGTCTTTTATTTATTTTTCTTCTATTTGGACATCTTTTTGGATTTTTCTCTACTGTTTCCTTTCTAATTCGTTCATTTAAGTTTTAATAGTTTTTAGCGATATTTGTTTGATATTTTTTAACCTTGCGATGCATTGCTGTTTTGTTTGTTCGAAGATTAGTAATTTTAAATAAAGCTTTGGGCGATCTTTGTTCTCCTCTAAAAATAACATTCGATCTTTGACCTTTATATACCTACATATACATACATATCATTTCCGCAAGGAATCATCGAGGAAAAATCATGACCATCACCTTATAAGATGCAGGGTGATTTTTTGAGATAGATTTCTTGAAAAAAAGTGCATATTATATGGCTGGAAATGCGGTATTTAAAAATTAATGGCAAGAAAATGAACTTTCATTCCTTTAGGCATTGCATGATTCAAATCCCATATTTGTACGATGATTGTAAGTAATTTTAAAATGCAATGGAATGTTATGAGTTTTAGTGTTGCCAGTGTAGCATCTCAAATCTTTTTTTTTAATATATAGAGATATTACATATAGAAAATTGTCAAATCTACTATATATTTTAAAGTTTTTATGTATGTTTCTTCATGGAACTCCTCCTAAACAATAAAAGCTAGAACAACTGAATTTGGTACATTTCTTGCTTATATCTTAAGTTAGTAATTGGTCAACCAGGATTAGTCAGTGCTGCCAATATAGTGGATTAACATTTTTCCATAAGATAACACATATGATTGATTTCTTGACTTGCAAGGTTTTTTTCCTTCATTCATCAAAATACATAAATATGGATTAATTGTTTTCATTTTTGCTTTATTCGATGAATAAAACTCTATACTATCTTATTCTTGCGATGTTTACATGTTACACGGTCGAAGTTTTCAGAAATATGCAATTTGTTTTGAAATTTTGTGGATTTTTCGTACTCTTTCCTGGCATTGCCAAGGTGACCGTCATTGTTACCTCTGATTCCATTAGCTTCGATGAAGCTTACAAATAGACAAAAGTTTAGCGTTATTTGCTTCACACTTTTGTTTAACCCAGAAACGAAAATATCGTTGTAGCAACGTCAATCCTTATGCATAGCAATAGATAATGATTATTATTCAGGAAATTGTGTGTGGGAAGCGTTTATAACAATTGCCAAAAGCAATTGAACCTTCTTTCGTCTATTGAATACTGGAATCTTACCTACATAATGTCAATATTATTCTTAAAAGTATCAATAATATATTCATACCCTTCGTATGATGGACATTAACGTCAGAAGATGTCCATTATAATAATTATAAAATTAAACTAAATAACATTAGATTATCTCATTCTTTCATTGATTTCAATATTTATTTATTGTTATTATATTGTATTGTTGACCGTGTGGTGTTGTATGAAAATTGAATTTTATTAGGTAGACACCTACAGTGAGTATTGTTGTGTTATTTAATATTAAATGTAACAATTTTACTGAATAAACATGGTGCTGTACAGCATTAATTTATGTGCTATCTATGATGTTAGCAAGGAATTATAAACAAAAATATTGTTTTATTTAGCAAACATTATTTTTAGAGCAAACTTTTTCAACATTGGAACCTAACCTCATATTTCCATTTTCCCGCAATGTGGTGGCCTAGAACCTAACCCCTGCATTGAGAAAAGTTTTATTCTACTATTTTGTATATCACAACTCATCATTAGAAAATTTTAAAACTAAGTCTTCATTTTTTCATAATTGAACATAATTTTAAATATTGTTTTAAATTGGAAAATTGCGAAAAGTCATATATCATCTCACAAAGTTCTTATGATTTTTGTAGTATAAGAATTAATTTGTGCACTTTAACTTTTATTTATTGTTATTTTCAGTCGATATGCCCGACAGGATTTCGTACAGGCATGAAGCTGGAGGCAGTTGATCGTAAAAACCAATCATTGGTATGTGTAGCAACAGTGGCTGACCTTCTAGACTCTCGTATATTGGTGCATTTTGATGGATGGGCAGATGTGTATGACTATTGGGCAGACCCATCGTCTCCATACATTCACCCTGTTGGTTGGTGTAAGGAAAATGGTCATCCACTTACCCCACCAAATGGTAATTGAAGAATTTTTTCAAAATCATTTGTAGTTTAGCAGTGTGTATGTTTATTATTCATATTTTCATGAGTCTAAACTGACTCAACATAACACTACTACTTACAATTTGATTGATGCAAAGGCTGCATTCTTGAAGGAGGTTGTGTTACACATTCAGTTTATATGACGTAATGCAGTGATTCTCAACCAGACGCCTGGGGGTCCGTATGTGGTCTCCAGGGAGTCGGCGAGTTGATTTTGATACCTTATATATTAAAAAGATGCATGATTTTCCATCAGATTCATTTTGATCCTTTAGAGTGGTTGGATAACGTTAGGAAATATCTTAAAAGAAAGGTCTCATAGCATAGATTGTTCTTTATTATGCTAAGTAAGATCTCAGCTCTATCCAATGGATTTTAGAAAATTTTGGTAGAAGGGCAGGGGCGAGATGAATGTTATACGTACGTACATACGTTTATAATAATGATATTTTCATGATTCTCTTTTTTTTGAAAATTTTTATATACACTCTCACTCCATAAATACAGCTGTTATGATTCATTTTTGAGGAAGAAATCTCTGCGATGTACTTGCACAAGCAGTAAAAATTTTAAATTTCGTGATAAACAATGTCACAAATTCACAAATGTTCTCTATGCTTTGTAAAGAAATAGATTCAGCTCATACTTCTCTTTTGTTTCATAACAGCCTTCGCTGGCTATCTCAAAGAATAGTCTTAACACGACTGATAGAATTGAAAGCAGAGGTTGTGATAATTTTTAAAAGAGAATAAGTCCAATTAAGGAGAAGTTTTTGAAGATGCGTATTGGTTGGCAAAACTTGCATATTTTAGTGGCATATTTAGCATCCTAAATTAACTCAACATCTACCTTCAAGGGTGATTAAGCGATATGTTTGTTATGATAGACAAAATTGAAGCATTGACGAAAAAGCTATTGGTCTGGTCTAAGAGAATAGATGTGGGCATTTACATGTTTCCTGAGTAGTACTCCGAAATTGTAAGCAATCTGCACATTATATTTGATGAAAATAAGATCAATTCTGCCATCTAAAAACTACCGTATTTAGTTGTGTACTCTGCGCACCTTTTTTTCCCAAAATGTCAGTAAAAATTTCTGACCAATTTTTAAAAATTGCACGTTTTGATAGTAAATATACTGTAACATGTTTGCGTCTACATTTATACTTGCAGAAGACGAAGAATTCTACGAAGTATACATGTATCTAAACGTCCAAACAAATGTTTAGGGTTTAAATGTGCAGTTTACACAATGGACATTTTGACAATTGAGATGACGTAATAATTTTAATATATGAAAGCTGCACCTTTTAAATGAGTTTTAAATTTATTATTGTTACTCAGAATAAGTAATTCTGTCAATAAAAATTTACTACATATCAGTTTCTACCTATACTTTTGCCATAATAAGTTGGTATCTGTATTCGTCGAATTCATTGTGAGCCACTGACGCTCCAGAGAGAATGCACCTACAGGGAATTCTCACACTTTTTTATTTTTTCTAATTTTTCGCCGCTGTAGATATCAACTTATTACAGCCTGAATTTTTTCCCTCCGAACTGGCCCAAAAATAGGGGTGTGCATGGTACATGAGGGTGCGGGTTACACAAGTAAATACGGTACTTCTCAAAATTTGCAGACACTTGTAAAGAGAACTTTTCGATCCAAGATCCCTTGGCACTTCAATCTGGGATTAAACTTATGCCATTAGAAGACACACTCATCTCCTGGAAACAAGATTTAGGAATAAAACACTTCCAGCATTTTGTATTAATGTTAGGAACAAGTATTCTTCTTTGAGCGAGAGAGCTCTTAAACTTTTGGTGCCATTTTCATGAACCTATTTGTGTGAATTTGGATTTTCAGCTGTCTTCTTTGAAATCAAAGAAGAGAAATCAGCTATGCCTTGATGTATGCGTGCAGCTGGCTCTTTTAAATTCTGTTAAGTCCAGATTTGATTTAATGACAAAAATTTCCAAGAGCAAAAATCCCATTAGCCTTCTAGTTATGTAATTTTAGTGTGTGTGTGTGTATGTGTGTTTTTTAAAAGAGTAGAAACTGTAGGTATTATTTGCTGTAAACTAAATTTTTGACACTCTCTTGTAGAAATATTATTTGCCAAGACATAAATTTGACCGTTCATGGACAGAGTAGGTATGTGCCCCAACCAAGACAATTGTCGTTCTCATTATTGCTAAAAACAACAAGACATTACTCACGTTCAAGAAATGGAAGCAAATCAGCTGTGAGTACAATCATGAGTGCTGAGAGAGGCTGAATATCAAGATTGGTTACCTCAAGACTTTTAAGTTAATAGTCCTATAACATTAGCCTTTTTAAATGATAATATTGAAAACACAATGAGATTACTACCTGAGTTTCTTATGCTTGTATGTAAAGACTTCTTTGTATACAAAGCTAATGAGGATAACGTCTCATCGCTCAGGGGACCAAAGATATCTACACTTTGTATACAAAGCTACTTAAAAACAGCTGCGAGTAGCAACATCTTCAGTGCCAGCAGATATCACAAAGCTCACCAAGTAAAAGCAATCTCAGCCATTGCATTAAAACATCGAGTCTGTAAAAAAATAAATTTAATATTTTTTATGTGTGTTTTGACCGTGATTTATTTTGTCTATGGGTGATGGGAAAAAGGTCTCTTCCTGTTTTGTTTTATGGAACATTATCTCAATTATTTTCACCCATTTACGTGTCTAATGTGGCCTGATTAAGCTTCAGCCTGCCATACACAAAAGGTTCCCCACCCATGCCATAAACAATTGAAAAACGCCACTGTTATAGCTGCTCGTCAAAATAAAGGTATCGAAAAATAAGTGCGAATTGCGCAAGAAATTTTTAAATATGGCATTTTCAAAGATATGCACTTTCCACTGTAAAACGTGGTTCCACGATAGGCAACCACTCACAGGAGGTGAAGTGATATGCAACATGTTCGAGGAAGATTTTTTCTGATATCTTAGGGGTTGAATATGTGTAAAACACATACAACTAGCGAAATTAATATAAAAGTTGGTAATAAAGGAAATCATATTCAAATTCTTTCGTCCATTAAGGGGTTAATAAATAAAGCATTGAATTTGGCGATCGATGGTTCTAAACATTGTGGTTCATGGGAAACAAAGCGAACTCAGAGACTATGCCGGATTAGAGCAGTTGCCAGATTATGGAAGTTCGACTGTACTTATGTGATCACTCTCTGTCTGTAGACTATCGACTTTTTTGTTTTAAGGAATATTTAGGGAATGGCATATTTCAATTCTTCCTTTGACGTGTTATAAAATTGCACATTCTCCTCAGTTATGCCAAATTGTCATGCTGTAGTGTTTTGAGGTAAAATAGCATTATTTCATAGTACATATGGCATTTTTTTGTAAATTCTACTAAGAAAATATCTCTTACGTTTAGATAAGTACAATATAGCAGTTTCTGATTAACAGTTTCAAAAATTACCCATGTGTGGTAACTTATACTTTTCATGAAAATCGTTTTTCTTTTACTTATTTAATATTAGTGTATTGACTGCAAACAGGGAGGTGCAATCTGGAAAGCTGTGTGTGCACTCCTAAATCATATTTATTTATACACAGTGCTTTTTTTCCAATGGTATGAAATACTGACATCTTTTTAAATAAAAATTCATCATTAAAAAAACCCATTTCAGCATATTTAGAAAATGACATATTGATTGTTTGTAGTAAGGAGTTTAAAAGACAGTATAGAGCAGGTCTGTTCAACTCATAGATCATGGGCAACATGTTGCCTGAGGAAGACCTCAATGTAACTCAGTGTACCAACTTGTAACAGAGATTTTCTTACTTAAGTCGTATGAAATGTTTAGTAACATTTATTTCAAATCCCTTTCAAGATAGTGGATTCAGAATATTTTCAAGCAAGGTACTACTTTTTAAGAAATATAACTTATTGATATTATAATGCATTCATTGCAATTAGGATCATATCTTGTTCTTTAATGCATATTAAGTAATACCACTTCTAAAATATGCCTCTCTTAGAATGAATCTGTTTTGTTTTGATTTATTTATGTAAATCTGAAGAGTATAAATAAAATCAAGTTGAATTTAATTTTTGACAGATAAAGATATGAATGACAGTATGACAATAGCTTTGATGAAATGTTTCTTCAAACCCTAAGCTAGCTTATAAGATTAAATGTCAGATTTTACATGTGGTTTCTGAAAAATATAATAACTTATTTTTCCATAAAATTATTCTTACCTATATTTCCTTATATTTCATTTTTTTACAATGTTGAAATGAATAAAAACAATGTGCCCTAAAAATTTTTAGCTGAAGTTGTCTGTTGGCCCTAAAAGGTTGGACAGGTCTGGAAAAAGAGCGTCTAAGTATTGTAATGTAATTAAAAAGGATTGTAGAATATATCCTAGTCCAGGGGTCAGCAACCTGCAGCTCCTGAGCTGCAAGTGGCTCTTTAAGAACTTGCATGCGGTCCCTGACAGCAACTATACCTCATAAAACCTCCAAAAAACAAATTGGATTTGTAAATTATTTTAACAGAAATTGCAGAAAACTAAAAAAGTATGGATGCATTAGAATAAATGTTTGTTTTACAGAGATAATAGCAAAAAGTAAAACAATGGCGAGGTTAAGGAGGGAAGAATCTCCCGTAGATTCGTCATTGACTGCAGCTCTTCTTATATTGCGTGTTATATATAATTTTAAAAAGGTCAGAAAAAGGTTGCCGACCCCTGTCCTATATCATGGCAACAAATTACCTCAGACCTTCTCTAGAACCATCTATAATCTGAGTTGACACCTCAGATTTGTCAGTGACCCGGAGATTTTCTAATTTAACCCAGAGATTCATATAGGTAAAGAAATTGAAGTACATATGTTTACTGTTTTTAAGTGTTTAATACACAAGAGATTATTAGTTTTCATAAAAATGTAAAGAACGTTTATTTATTGATCTATTCCACAGAAAAATATCCAACATACAGTAAAAAGATTTAACAATACTTATAAAATGATAAATTTAAAGTATTAATTAAAAATACATATCACACATAAAGGTTAATTATCTGCTTTACAATGTAATAACTTACGCATACAAAGGACTTAGCAGCCACAGAGTATAAATGCAGTTGAGATGTCAATGAAACGAAGAAATTAAAAAGTAACATTAATAAGACAGTATATGAAATTGTCTATGATCTATAAGAATATAAACAAGTAAAGGATGGACGAAAATTACCTAACACATTTTTAACTCGTAAAATTCTAAAAAATGTTAATGTGAATATTCTTTTTATTTCAGATTGTGAAGGACTAAGATGGTAGAATAATATTTGTTATTCATTAAAGGTTACATAACTTTCACATAGAATTTATAACACATAAAGAGAAGAAATTTTATGCTTGTAACTCATTATCTTTTCTTGAAAGAATATTTTCTATCGCTTATACTGCATTTTAATAGATCATTTTGCTGTGACTCTCTTAGAAAATTTAAGAACTCTTCACAGGACATGTTATAATTTAATTTAGTATAGATTTCTGCTTTTACGAAGTCTATCCTAATCCTATTCCTTTCATCCATCCATATGTTTACATGAAAGAAAATACACTTTCTACAAAGGAATTACTGACGGGAATACATTTTAGGGTAAATTGGAAAGGGATATCCCGTGAAATATGGGACATGTCGTCAACCTAGAAGTGTCACTCTGGTTCGTGTATGTTGTTTACCCAGAGAATTTTAACCTTGACCCGGAGACTAGTAAAACCCAGAGATTCTGGGTCAAACCTGGAGAGGTAGCATCCCAATCTATAATACATCTTGTACGTAGGCCAATACCATTTTTAGATTTCATTTGTGTAACACATTAGCTTGAAAATTATTATTAGTATGATTTTTAAAAAAAAGATGCACTTATAGTTTCACTCTGGGATGTCTGGCTGTGCACTTGCTTAAATTGAAATTGTGATGAAACTGTAAAATATAGTGTGCTGAAACTTGGAGGCTAGAGTTCTGTACTGTTGTCATTTGTTTTTCTTGAAATTTGAGTTTTGAAAAATATACAATTTTGGATTGAGGTTCATTTAAAATTTTGGTTTTGAATATCTCAGAAAGTATAAAAGACAGAAAACTGAAAATTTGAGCATAAATTTCCACACTGATGCCACTTATTCTGTAAAACAGAAAAATCCAAATAAATGTTTGTGTGTACATTTTCACAGTGATGCCACTTATTCTTGATAGGATTTTGAAAACATTGCAGTGGCATTCAAAATTATAATACAAAATTGATTTCCCTCAAAGCTGAACTAAACAAGACTAGTGACCGAATGTGTAACAGTATAACCACATGGAAAATAAAAAACGCTCTGATTTATCCATGTTCATGGATAAAATTCTACTTGTTTCAAACTGTTGTCATTACCAGTTATAGTCAATTATGACTTTATTTATTCTGCAGGATATTCAAGCCCTGGCCCTTTCACTTGGGAGGCATATCTGGCTGAGGCTAGTGCTGCTGCTGCTCCAGCAAGGGCATTTAAGCAAAGGCCACCTTCAGGGTTTAGGAGTGGGATGCGTTTGGAAGCAGTAGATCCACGTGTCCCATCTTTGGTCAGAGTTGCAACAGTTGATGAAGTAAGTATGCTTCATTTTATCTCTTCAGAGTGTCAAAAGTATGATGGTGATGAAAACGTAAGTCTTATGTTTCATGACTCCAAATTGAATTTATTCTGTATCTGTATTTTCACTGAAATGAAAGAGATGCATGAAAAAATTCTACAATTTGAAATTAGAGTCCTGCTCGGATATGACTTGTCTGTCCATACCTGACCTGCAGACTATTAGTCTGTACCCGATCCATACCGGCAAAGAAGATCTACATGACTGACCTGTACCCGCAAGGAAGGTCTATTTGCCCAACCCGACCTGCATTTGTTAATTGTCTTTATTTTAATATGATTCTACTATTAATAAGGAGATATAAAATTTTTATATAATGTATGTACTTTGAGCTCCAATACTGTAAAATACGTCTGACCATGAAGAGGTACCACCAAAAATGGCCACCGTACAATAAAGGTTAATGGTCTTGGGACATTTTCAAGATACTAAGTGCAACACTTTCAGTTTACAAAAAGGTTTTGGTGAGACATCTTTTGTCTCTTTTACGATAATATCTGCTGACCTCCTCCAAGGTTAGAATAGAAGGAATTTCCCAAATTGAGAATTCAGAAATGTCGAGGATGAAAAAGGGATTTAGTCCCCAGTTGGCTTCCATTGAGTCACCGATAAAGGCAATTGTCCTACTGCTGCTCATGAGGGTGGGCTCTAAAAGCAATAAAAGACACTTATGAAGTGCATCTGTGCCTATATTGGAGAGGCAGCTTTCATGAGAACTCTCTCTTTACCCGCACCTGCGCACATTCTACCCATACTCGCATAGAAGCAATAATGATCCAAACACATTGGGTTGGGTAAATTGCTGGTATGCAGGCCTCTATTTGAAATGACATTCTTTCGTTTTCTTCCATGAATGGAAATACTTGGATCATATTGGTATTGGTAGCAAATAATTGTTTTTGTTACACTTAATACTATTAGAAAGAATACTTTATTTGAACTGTTATATCTTGAAGGATACTTTTGTCTGCTGTGGTAGTTCATGCTGCTTTTTTACAATCTTCTCAAAAATGAGTTTATTTTAATAAAACTATTATGGATTGAATCTGATGCTATTCAATATCATCTTAAGTATATGAACTCTGCTATTTGTAAAAATATGTGAGTAAATTGTTCAAAACTTAAGTTATAATTATAGTTATTTAAATCTTATTACTATGTAACTGGTAATTAAGTCTATATTCTTCAGGTACGTGGCCATAGACTTCGCCTTCGCTTTGATGGTTGGTCGTGGAACCAAGATTATGCATTTTGGATAGATGATGATTCTCCAGACATTCACCCTGTGGGATGGTGTTCACAGACTGGTCATCCACTAGAGGCACCCCTTAGTGAGTTGACAAAGATCCAATTTAACTGGTCTTATTTATTTTTCCTTTATGAAAATTTCCCTCTTTTAATATTTACTTAGTTGATATTGAAAGGGGATTATATTATATTATTGGGTTAACAAATAAAATATTTTTTCAGGCAGTATTAATATGAAATGTGGTCTGTGTAGATTTTTAGAACTGTGCACACAATGCAGTTCTTTTCTTTGTATTTATTTTAGTTGAACTTTGAATCTACGTGGGTCGATTGGAAAGTAAGGTTACAAGGCTTACATTTTATACTACCGTATCTGCCCAAATAGAAGCCGACCCTCCAAAAATTTTCACAATTTTTTTGGCAAAAACATAAATTTCGTAGATTTTATGCTGAAGTGTGCTGGGCATTCATGCACGGCTTAGAATACATTATTGGAGATCGAAGAAATGAGTGGGAAATGGTTTAGTTGTTGACATTTTGAAATATTACTCCAATTAATATTTTGCGTTGTTGAATAATTTTCCACATTCAGTGACAATAATTTCATTCATCGTCATTTTCACTAAAGGTCAAATATAGCAATAGCGATCTCGCCAAGATAATTTTTCATCCAAGTCTATTTCCAATGAAATTGGCATTTACATTGCCTTAAGAAATTGCATTTTTAATAACTTTTATATTAACCCCACTCGATATATATATATATATATATACATACACACACACACACACACACACACATGTATATATAGGCATATGTAGCGGTTTGTAACCACTTTGGCAAGATACAAAATTGAGGCACTTCCAGATGTGCTAGAAACTTGAAATTTGGTAGGATTACAGGTTTTTGGTGACAGCCGAAGGAAAAAATCCGAAATTCCCAATTTGAGGGGCTATTTTGGCCCCTTTTTGCCCCATTTTTGGCCCATAAGAAAACATGTAAATTGGTGTAGAGGTTTTTATATTTGCACTTTAAAATTATTTCCTGTCAAGATACGAACTCGAGACTTAAACTTTCGGATAGGATATAAATTGTAGTTTCTTATTTTTGAAAACAGAATTTCAATCCGAGTAGAATTAGCGTAAATTTATAGTTTTTATCGGAAAAAAGTGGTAATTTTTCTGGGTCTAACAATCAGCTACCTAGGCAACAGGCTTAATGCTTTCATATGGGTAAGCTTTTAATGGGAATCAGAGTCTTATATTTCTCCTTTAAAACCTTACTAGCGTAATGCCCATTGAAATATCAACGGGAGTAAAGATTCGATCGTTCAAGCCATTTATGGAGATCAAATTGGCATCAGAAACATTAATTGTATTGAAAGTCATTTCCCTCTCTCACCCTCCCTCACTTTGTCTCCTCCCTCCCTCTCTCTCTCGTATTAAAAGCAATCAAAGCACGTTTACGCCCAAAATGATTGTGTAATAGTACCGATTACTTACCTTTGATATTACTCGTGTTGCGCTTCGTTGATTTGTATACAACAAGAAATGTCTTCAGCCTTGATATCCAATTTAATTGAATATAACACCGCCTCCACCAGTAAAAGGTAACTTATGCAGGTAATTTCACCAAATTTGAAGTAACGAGTATAATAAATGTTAAAATATAAAAGTTATTTATAAAAATTTATTTTTATACCATTACTTGTTATAATTATACACGTTCCATGTCAAGTTTTACCGAAATTCAAACAGTTGAGCATTCAAAGCCGTCAGCGCATTTTGCGTAATCGTCTGCGTAGTCAAAACATGCAAATAATGTGACCACTCAAATAATGTGAAAAACCCAGCCTTAAATGGTAACAAAGCACAGGTAGTGCTAAATTCAATATTCTAGCCTTTATTATTTATTCATTAATATTCATCGTAAGTCAAATATTTACTTTATGAAAAATATAGTACTATCATTTGAACGTGACGGCAATGAGAGACATGCTGCCATCTTTGGGTGACTACGAGATTTAACCCTAACCCAAATTTTCCTCGGACTCGCATTTAAGCTGAGTGGTGATTTTTTCATGATAGATTTTGATAAAAAACATCGGCTTATATTCAGGCAGATACGGTAATTTACTTATTGCAAGTAACTAAATAAACAGTATAAAACTTCCTCCAATATAATATTTTTCAACATAGGTAGTCAGCAAACAGAGTCAGGCATTGTCACAACATTTAATGAGCTTGTCCTTGCCCTGGGCATATAACTCAGGTCCCCAGGCAAGTACTGGCTACAATTTTTTGGGACCCATCTAGTATGATTTTGGCAGACTTTCTGGACCGTGAACACATGATTAATGCCGAAAGATAATGTGAAATATCCTGGTCACTGTAGTCAGGATGCCATTCCCCTCCACGACAATGCCTGGCGCCACAGCTCAGGAGTTGATGGCGCAGTTTGGGTGGGATGTGCTTGAACATGCCCCATACAGTCCAGACCTCACCCCAGTGATTTTTATGTCTTGTCACTGATAGACTTTAAGAACTTTTGTTTACCTTAGATATGGATATGAAATGTGTCAACAGTGTGTGGTTAAATCCACAGGGTTTATACAAGCTCATTAAATGTTGTGAATTTGTTTGGTGACTATGTTGAAAAATAGTGTATTGGTGGTGGTTTCATGTTGTTTATTCGCTTACTTGCAATAAATAAATTTATACAAATTATAAGCCTTGTAATCTTACTTTCTGATCGACCTATGTATATTATTGATGAAATAGTATCTTTGGTATTTACCAATAAATTTTCTCGCATTATACTAGTTGAATGTTTTTCATACTTTTTACTCCGTGGCTATGAAAAAGAAAAATTTCATTTATGAAAAATACCTTTTTGCATAATCCATGATTAAACTGCGTGTAAACTAATGTTATAACTTTTTGTCCATGCCTTTTTCTACATGTAGCTGCTGAAGAGGCTGCAGTGTGGCCTCGCATGCCAGATGCTTGTCCTACACCTGGCTGCAGAGGTTTGGGAAACTCAAGAGGGGCTCCATATACTGGTCATATGTCACCAAGTGCTTGTCCACTCACTTCCAAGGTAGGAGTCTTCAGATTTTACCGATTTTGATTAAGCAAAGTGGAAATAACAAAAATTAGCCATCTAACATGAAAAATTACTGAACTCGATCAAATTGTTTTTGAATTATTGCATATTTTAGAAAATGTTAGATAACATCATTGAAATTATCAATGCTTTTAAATACCGTTTTTTATCGATTGTAAGCCAACCTTCACTTTTCACAAGGGCACACAAGGAAAATTCCATGTTGGGTTTACAGAAGTTTCTGGGATTTGTTGCAAAATAATTACCGAAAAGTATGAATTCCCCAGTTTTTTCAATTCATAATTAAATAAAAATTTATCAACTTAGATTACGATGACACAAATTATGTTATATTCAAGCATTCAATACTATTTTTACTAAAATGTACCTAATTTCTCCCAGTTATGTCCCAGATTTTTAATCTCAGAACAAAAATATCCTGGTTTCTCTCTTTGTCTTCTCCAACATCTCACATCTGACTCATCAATCCTGTAGCACCATTGTGCAGCAAGATTTGATGTTTCTTCAGCATATGATATCACTTTTCTCTTAAAGTCCGCAGAATAATGCATTCGCCCCATTATGGGATTATTAAAAAAATTGAAAAATTCACCAAAATAAATGACAAAAAATTACACTTGCAAAGGTGTGAGGAAATGATGGTTAGATCGAGGAATCCTAGGATTATGTGCACATGCATACTAGAGATGGCTCGGGAGTGAATTGATCGAAACATTTATTTCGATTTTTAAGATTTGATTCTAAGCCAAGTGGCAATTTTTAAGGAGGCAAAAAAGTAAAAACAAGTCAGCCTACAATCGATTAAATATGGTAATTTCTTTTTTATTACTACCATAAAATATCTGGTACTTACGTATTAATGGAACTGCTGAACTGTTAAACTGATTGGCCTGTCTCGACATTTACAAACCCAATCACCGGACAACGGGGAGGGATACTTTGGTTCCGGGCGAGGCGAAGGGCGCAGTAGCGCCCGGAGACGACTACCCATTAAAACAAAAGTCAATATATCCTCTAAATTTGTGGCGCAACAGTCAAGAGGAGATAACATTGAAAGGATATATTGACGAGCCTTCGGCTCACTTTGTTTTAATGGGTAGTCGTCTCCGGGCACTACCGCGCCCTTCGCCTCGCCCGGAACCAAAGTATCCCTCCCCGTTGTCCAGTGATTGGATTTGTAAATGTCGAGACAGGCCAATCAGTTTAACAGAACTACCTTACGTATTACCTTAACGACCTGTCCAAATAACACATTTGTCCAGGTAAATCTATTCTCACTGCAATAAAAGATTATTGGCCTCTGGAGATTAATTATTAAAGTAATATTAAAATATTATGTATGAATGGGAAATATAAATAAATGTAATATTGTTGAACTAGTGGTATTCATTAATATCCTGTAGTTCGGGGTAGTTCTGTTATAGTTTGGTAGTTCCGTTAATACGTAAGTACCAAATATCTACACAAGATACAACCATCATCAGTATTTAATTCCTCAATCCAGTCGGCCACTTCCCTGAGCCAACCCCTTCTCAATGTAGCAAATTTCTGAAAAATCTAGTAGTGCTACACTTCAATATAATACTTTTTAAGACCATAAAATGACATATGAAAATGTCAAATAACTTGCTGATTTTGTAGGTACATATTTTTTTAATGATATTCTATATTAGTGCTAATTTTCTTCTAATCAGCATCTACAAGCAGTTTATCACACAGTCACCAGAACAACCAGTAAATTTTACCAATTACTATTGTTTTTTCTTTGATACCATAGCATGTCTGCCAGGTTAGACTGGTAGGCAGCGTGCCTGCCTTCTAACCCAAAGGTCGCAGGTTCGAATCCCACTTTGGGCACGGATGTTTTGTTTCTCCTTGTTATTGTTGTAATACTCATTGTAAAAGGCTGTGTAGTGCTGTTTATGAGTTGGTGAAATAAATAAAAAATAAAATGGCAAAGTTCAAAATATCTGATATAGTAGCCATTTTCATAAAACACATGCAACTGTTCAGAAAATAACATCGAACCATGAATAAGCTATGAGTCAAAATAGGATCTAGTTCAGAGGTGGACAAACCAGGGTCTGCAGGTCAGATTACACCAGAAAGGATATTTTGCACAAAATTATAAAAAGTTAGTGAATTTTAATATATATATAAATTCATACTTGTTAGTTAAAAATTATGGCTGGAAAATCTTTAGTGGTGGAGTTATTACACTTCAACTGTATTTATCATGGATTTTTAAGGATCTCTCACATTCAAGTAACTTCCAATATGAACTCTAATGCAGCCTGCCAAAGTTCTCTCTCATAATATGACTCACTTAAGCACTTGTTAAGGTTAATGTAGTCATAAAAAGTTTGCTCACTCGTGCTCTAGCCAGATACACTATGCTTTCTCAGTAGAGAGCAGAAGAGGATGTATTGATGCCTCATACAAAATCAGTTAAGATTAAAATGTCATATCACATTTTTTGATAAATCTGTACATATTTACCCATTGTCTCATTTAGACATTTAACCTTCTTTTTGTAAGGTTCTACCTCCTCTGCCTGACCGACTTGATCCATCAGTTCTCCGGATACGTCATTCTGGGGAAGAAGAGGAGGAAGGTATAGCAGGAGAGGAAGCTGAGAGAGAGGAAGAAGGAGAGGAAGGAGAAAGCGAAGATGACGATGAAGATGATGATGATGAAGAAGAGTGGTGAGTGGATTTTTAATTGGTTATGGCTTACAGTATATGTGGAGCCATGCAAAACGTAACACAAATGATCATTTTAACAGACAGCCAATCATTCTGTTTGCAATACCTACCGTATTTATCCGAATATAAGACGATCTCCCTTTTTTAAACTTAGTACAGTATTTCCTCGATTGAATGGACTAATAGGGAGAAGGGGTGTCTGTTAAAGCCGAATGCCCATTAAATGGAGAATGGGATTTTTCGAGCACAAAAACACACTCGTATATGAGAAAACCTACTTTATTGATAGTACATAATTATAATTACTGTCTAAAGTAATACTTTACTGTAATAACAACAACAATAATAATCTTATAATATTAAAATTCTAATTGTACGTACGTGAAGCATTACAGCAGCATATTTCTCGAGAACCGTTTGTCATAAAGATATGCGTTAAACGGCGTTTTGTTTCTATTAGCTATGAGGTCCCTGGAAAAATATTTTCTTTTGCTAAAGTGTCCTAGGTTCGAATCAAGTAGGCATATTTTCCCATAAGTTTACATGGGATTTTCGATTTTTCAGAGTGCAAGGTTTTTTCCATCATTCATCAAAATATGTAAACATGGACTGATTTTCTTTGTTTTTGCTTTATTTGATGGCTAAAACTCTATACTATCTTATTCTTTTTTAAAATTTTTCGGATTTTTCGTACTCATTCCGGGCATTGCCAAGGAGGCTCTCATTGTTGCCTCCAATTCCTTTAATGCCAATTAAACCTTCAAATAGATACTCAAACAAAGAGGCTGACATAGCCACTTTGTTTGAGTCGGCTGTATTGTGTACACTGTACACAACAGTGTACTACATTGTCTGGACTGATTCGCCAAACAATGCCCCGTTGTTTGGGGCGAAGTCTGTTATTGCCTGAAATTCACACAAAACTCGGATCCAGCAGATTTTGTCCGTTAAATCTGAAGTCCACTAAACCGAGGTCCGTTAAATCGAGGTATTTAAAAAAATATTTAAACAAGTAATTTTGACAAATTTACTATCTGATTATGTTCAATTATTACAATTTTTCATTAAAGTCATAATTACAATTTTTAAAATTGCCAGCACGACGAGATTGTTTCTTGGCACATACATTGGCCGCTGATCCACTGTGCATGGAGATCGTTTTTCCTGCTGCAGGGCCTGGCTCCCGGCAGTGCAGAAGGGAATCAGTGACGCCGAGTACTCCACGCTCAAGCTCGAGCTTTCTATTGTACCCTACATTTCTTTCCTGTTTCTGTTATCGTCGTTATTGTTATTTGTTGTTAATAAACCATTACAGAAACCCAGCATCATTATTCATGCACCCACAGTAGGATAGAATGGCATTTGCTGGCACCATACTGAATGTTTTCACTTTCAACGAGGACTGTTCTAATTAGCTTTTTGCTCCACTATGCTACATTGTAGTGCATGAAGTATCAGGTTTCTAAACCCCAGCTTTCCATTGTGATAGGATAGAATTACATCCTCAGGCATCAAAATGATTGTAATCCACCTTTATGGCATACGATTGATTTACATGAAGTTATTCCATACTAAGCAAATATAAGACGACTCAAGATTTTTCAAAATTGAAAAAAAAACCGTCTTATATTGAGGTAAATACGGTATTTGTCAATTTGAAGCTAGAAATACTTGGCATATGTAATGGTTGTATAGTGTTTCTGAAGGTGTTTTACATATCTGCTGAAATAAACTCTGATAATTTTCAATTAACAATAGCTTTTTTAAACAAGTGGCTGTTGAACGATTTAATACAGAAGATGCAACTTATTATTATCACATTTTATTGTTATTATCCACATCTTGTAATCATATATGGAATTCTAACACCATTTTAAATAAGTTTCTATTTTTGGTGATACCGTGAGGTTTTCAAATTTTTTTAACCTTATATTTAAAATACTTTTTTGTGTGAATCCTAACCAACAGGGCAATGCATATTTAGCCTTTTCCTCTCATTCTCTCACCGAACTCTATCTAGCTTTCATGGAACCCTAGAGTTCTGAGGAACATGATTTGAAAACCCTTGCTTTATATAAATACAAGATTTCATCGGACTTTGTTTAACCATTTAGTCCTTAGAGCTAGGAAAAGAAGGTAGATTACAGGCAGATAGAATTGCAAAAGTGATTTTTTCGAGTACAAGTGCACATCAAATGTATAAAAATCAAAATTTTTCACAGTCATACTTTATCTAAATAAATCCATAAATAAGCACAGTTAAGTATGGAAAAATTGAAAAATAAGTATTAATCTTAGGTACAGTAGAACCTCCAAATTCGCGGGGATTACGTTCCCGACAACACCGCGAATTTGGAATCCGTGAAAATAGAAGCAAAGGCCTTATGAGAAAATGGGGATTAGATTTGCGGCTCTCCATTATTTTGACAATAATAAATGCTGAAAAGCTAGGCTAAAAGTGGTTTTGAACCAATACAATCCTGTATATTATGCACATAAGTGAAGCTATGTGCATATGAAGCCTTGCGTAATTATATCGGCGTATTTCTTGAGAACCCGTTCGTTGTAAAGATATGCGGTAAACGGCGTTTTGTTTCTACTGGCTATGAGGTACCTGGAAAAATATTTTCGTTTGCTTAAGTATCCCGGGTTTGAATCCAGGAGACTTATATTTTCCCATAAGTTTACACGGGATGTTCCATTTTTCAGAGTGCAAGGTTTTTTTCCTTCATTCATTCAAATACGTAAATATGGACCGATTTTCTTCTTTTTTTGCTTTATTTGACAGCTAAAGCTCTATAATATCTTATTCTTGTGATGTTTACACGTCATACGGTCAAATTTTTCAGAAATACGCATTCTTTTTCGAAATTCTTCGGATTTTTCGTACTTATTCCGGGCATTGCCAAGAAGACTCTCATTGTTGCCTCCGATTCATTTAAGGCCAATTAAACCTTCAAATATACGAAAGAAAAGCGATATTGTTGTCTTCTCTTCATTGATAATCTAAATAAACGCATTGACGTCGCCTTTATAGTAGGTCCTGTAAGAAATTAAAAGCAGTCGTTGATAGACACTTGAAGGAAAGCAACTGTTTGTGAGTTCGTCTATAAGGGTGCAACGATAATCATTGGAACTAAGATAAGGTAGAATTAAAAATTTTTCCCCTTTGAATATACCGCGATATGATCTAACGTAGGGCCGAACTATTTAGATTATTTGCAAGAGTAGCTGCAGCGGGCTGCTAGTGTGGCATTTAAATCTGCAGTAGCCATACAGTAGGTTTAAAGAGATAAGTTTGCATAAACCATGATTAGCAAATATACCAAAAAAGTATTTACTGAATCACATAAACGGCAAAAAAATGCATTAAATTTGGTGAGAGCTAGAAAACGAACCCCACACCGAGCATACACAGCCACAGCGTGATAAAAAACCTCGCGGGTGGGGAAATTCATTTGTTTAAGAGTTTTTTCTCATCACTTCAAAGATGGCAGCAGTAGTCGAAAAAAACCTCGAAACTGCGAATCACGCGAATTTGGAAGCCGCAAATTTCGAGGTCCTACTGTATATCCAATAGTCATAACAAGATTATGAAAAAAGGCGTACATTTTGGCTACAAGGAAGCCATCTTCTCTGGTGATTAGATTAGATTTTTTAGAATGTAAAGTTACATTTAAGCATACTTCACTGACACCTGCGGAAGTATGACTACCTGCGATGTTGCAGGTGCATCCCCAAAGGGATGATAAAGAGGAGTCATTTATGTAGAAACTGGTTCTGAGTGTTATGTTCAAGAACATCTTTCCACCCTTGTTTTTAAAGTATAAAGAGGTACAGAAAAAGAAAATTCTGAATGCTGAAACATTGTCGTAGTTTATCTTCTATATATTTTAAACATGGCATTCCAGCAGTGTAGTATTTGACCTTGGTACTAATGAAATGCACTACATACCATTTAAAGAGTGCAGTAATTGTACATTGTGTTTCAGCAGTCATTTGAGCTTTAATGACTTTTACTTGTCTTTCTTTTGATTGCATTTGGAATCATTAATTGAAGATTTGATTAACCCTTTTCCTACCACAGCAAACCACCGCCTCCAAAGATGAAACGTGCTGACTCTCTACCAGCCAACAGTGACTGGGAAGGAGCATCAGATGGCAGACCAGCGAAAGTGTAAGTATTGATTCAACTGAATTATGTTCTCACTAGTAGAATTGCCCATTAAAATTTAACGGGAGAATTACAATCATTCGAACATTCAGAAAGTGAAACGTTTAAAATATAATACATCCAAATACTCTAAATAAGTATTCTATAAGGTCATTGTAATTTTCTGTGATGATACATTATGGCATATATATATATGCATATATATATATATATATATATATATATATATATATATATATATATATATATATGTATGTATGTATGTATGTATCTTGCTCTTTTTCTTACAATGTTACATGCCAGTCTCTTTCTCAGTTCTTTTCCTTCCTTTATCCGGTTATTTCTTAGTCCCATGTCTTGATCTGACAGTCCTTTAGTTCATTGTTTATTGGTTTTAATCAAATTTTGGTCTTTTTCTTAGAGCTCCATCTAACGTTGTACAGCTAGTTTCATAATCAGAATAAAATTCAATTTACATACAACAGTCCACACGGTCAGCAATACAGCAAATCGCAAATAAATATTGAAATCAACGAAAGAATGAGATAATCTAATGTTATGTAGTTTGTTTAATTTTATAATTATTATAACGGATATCTGCTGATGTTAATACCCACCAAACGAAGAGTATGAATATATTATTGATACTTTTAAGAATAATATTAGATACAGAATCCAAGATTCTGTCTTTCTTTCTGTGTTTCTCATGTTTAACCTTTCTCGTACTGATTTAAATTCCTGCTGTTGGCTAGACTTATGTGTTTGGTATATTTAAATGCCTTATGTTTTTTTGAATAAAGGTTAAGCTTTATAAGTGTGGAAGGGGCAGCAGTTGACCAAATTGCAGAGCAATATTCTAATGTTGGTAAGACACAACCAGTAAAGACAGTTTTCAGAGTGGTAGGGTGACAAATTTCAGTGAACCGGTACAGTAAGCTAACTATGGACATGGCTTTCGCAGAAATATTGTTAATGTGCTCAGTGAAGGACAATTTTTGGTCGAAAGTGACACCTAAATCACTGTGGGAAAGGACGGACGGGATTGGTTGATGAGAGAGGTAATAGGTGGAAAGGCATATGCTTCAATGAAAAGGACAATACAGGGGACTTAGCTGGGTTAATGTGAAGTTGCCAGTCAGAGCACCAAGTGTTGACAGAGGCTAGAGCGTTTTGTAAGGAACGGGAATCCGTTACTGAATCTACCCTGTTAAAAATTTTGCAATCGTCGGCGTAAAGTAAAATGTTGCAGCCACTATTAGAAACGCCTTCGACAATATCGTCCACATAAAGGGCAAAAATAAGGGATCCCATGACACTCCCTTGTGGCATGCCAGAAGTAACGGGGAGCAGAGAAGACATAGCACCATCAATCAGGACACATTGAGAGCGGCAAGACAGGAAGTCGGTTAACAGAGATAGAAAGGTGCCATGAATATTAAACCGGGATTGTAACTTTTATGGTAATATAGCTAAAACAAGAAGAAATGACACCATTTACACACTTTCTTTTGCAGTCATTTCTAAACACTCACAGATGTCATGAATGCTATTGAAGATCAGTCAATTCCTTCATTGTGATATTTCTCGAAGCAGGGAACGACACGGTCCCATGACACACTTACCGCATGTATACAAGCAGCTCATGTTTTTTCCCTTTGAGAAGCACATACGGCATCGCAATTTCCTCTTTGCTGTCATGTCTTTTGTTACACTATTACTGTCTTTCCCTAAGTTGTCTTTCATGTTATACGTATATTCTCTCAAGTCACAGAGTTTGTAAATCTTTATACCGAAGGGTATGTTTTTCTTTTTTTATTATTCGCTGCCACATAAGTCAGGCACTAGCCGACAACTAAATGAGACTGACCAAGAATGATCCTAATACCACGTGACAATAAAAAGTAAAGAAAAAAGAACACGTTGAACACGGGGCCTAGATTATGAATCATGTATTCAAGAGGCACCATGTCGCTTT
The DNA here is from genome assembly GCA_036926305.1 of Uropetala carovei. Classification (NCBI taxonomy): domain Eukaryota; kingdom Metazoa; phylum Arthropoda; class Insecta; order Odonata; family Petaluridae; genus Uropetala; species Uropetala carovei. Next base: position 5,589,044 of record JAXCHB010000035.1, read on the forward strand.
ACGAAGAGGGAAAAACGAAATTGAGAAGCATTCTTATGAATTGGGCCTCCGCTTAGTCATCCTTTCAAGTAGTAAACAAACTCTATTTCGACGATAATTCAATCCTTACACTTTTCAGTCTTTACACAGAAAACGATGTTTTACACATTCTGCAAACATCACGTCACTCCAAGGAGTCTGGGTATCATGAATTCAAGAAGACCATCTGACTCCCTGGCTACCATTTAAGTGTACGCATGGCCAAGGGCCCTAACAATCTGTGTACGATATATCTAACGCATGTACAATAAAGGTTAATGAAACTATGGTGATTTCTCAAGCCCTAAATTTTCATATAACAGAAATAATAAATAATACTGTAGAACTTTATCTGCATTACTAGACGAATGATCCCGTTTAAAACGGCCTTTGTAAACAAACAATATAAAAATAAAACCAACAAACAAATGATAAAATTATAATATAATAAGATTGGAAAGGGCTACAAATGAAAACAAAGGAATAGTTAAAAAAAATTAAGAGGAAAACAGTCTTATACCTCAATAATATTATTTTAGTTATTCAGTAGCTCTCTTATAACGACGTTCCTTGTAAATACTCTTTTGTTTAACAGCAATTGCCTTTGATTATCTTTATCCTTAACCCAAAATTTCAAATTATGTTTGTCGTGTGTTCTAGTTATGGCTACATACAGCTGTCCATATGAAAAGCAATATTTAGTAAGTAATCACAATCAATCGTTCAATTCCACTAAGCAGCATTTAAGAACCATCTCAATAGATATCTCAATACACATGCAATCAGCGCATATACCTTAATTATTTAGATAACAATGTAATAGTTGTTTGTTTGGTTACCCTATAATTGGATTGACGCGAATTAAAAATAAACAGCATGGAAAAAAATATTTTCATAATATCTGTCCTATTCAGATAATGCGAATGCACAGCGCAAGCAACTGCCTTTAATATACAGAAAGACTTCGATAAGACAACGAAGGCACATTAAAATATCGTCGAATTATTTCAAACATTAGCATGTTTTAAAATACGTAATTTACCGCATCTATCCATCCAATTTATGTAAACGAATATAGGTTTATATGAGCATATATGGCTTGAAACAACAATGCCCGTTTCCAAGGCGCTCATTGAGGAAAATGAACGATTTTTCTTACATCGGCGAATTTAAACGTAAAGTTTTCTAAAGTTTTAGCTTTAGGTGGGGAAAGACGAACAAACTTAAACGGCCCGTTTATTTTCCTTTAAAATGGTCCTAATTTGAAGGTCGTAGGTCAATTCTTTCTAATTTTAATTTCCAAAAGAGTAAAACTCTGCATGTCGAAAATTAAACTTTAGCGTGTAAACTTATGGGCCGAGATATGCAATTCATATGGAAGGTAAAACATCTCCTGGCGTCGAACCCGGGACTTATTTGAAAATTTTTTATAGCATTCACTTTTTGAATGTATTCATAGCAATCCAACCAAATTTGGCTGGACTGGCTGAAGAAATGGTCGAGATATGTTGAGATATTTATAACTAACTGATGAGACGGTCTGGCCACACACCGACAAAGACATCAATCGTTTTCTTATAGGAGATTGTAAGACTAGCTAAAAAGCCTGTTAAAATTGGGATGGAATAAAACAATGTTTTTAATTGGTCAATAACAATGTTAATCACAATTGTAAGTATTTTCCATAACTAATAACATAATAACTTGGTATTTATTTCATTTAATTAAATAATGAAATTGTAAACAAGTATGATTAATCAATTCCAGTCTCAATAGGATTATGTAGTTTCACAAAAAACCTTATGACAATTGCCGTGCCAGAGAATGATTCTTTTCTTCAAAAAAGTGAAATTTTGATGTTAAATATGAATTTATTGACAGATTCAGCATTCATTTGAAAATTGACAGTATGAAAACGAGATATGGTACTTGTTTACTCAGATGAAAAATGTGTATTGACTCTAGCACTGTTTGCATTGGATCAAATGCCAGTGAAGTTTTTCTGTCTGAACTATGATGCTAAAAAATGCTTGTGTGGTCATAGCTTAGGGATTGAGGCAGTAACTGCCAAGTTACATTAAATTGACATAGATTTTTAATCAAGTGGTTGAAAATTTATTACACCAAATCCAGGTAAAGCACCAAATCAGGTAAAGATTCAAATAAATCACAATGTCTGAATGGGACTCCAAAAAAGAAACACTAAATGCTGGAAAACATTAAATGCAGGATTCTTAGATTGGGGTTTTACTTTTATTCTTCATCTAATACCATGAAAAAGAAGTATCTTATAAAGCAGGATACAACGGCAACCATTGTGTCAAAGCAGAGGAGCAAAGTTTTTACAGAGTTATGCCCTTTCTGCATAGTAAGTGTCTTTGTTGAAAATAAGATATAAACTCCTCATTTGCACAAATGTAAAGTATCTTCGCAAAGCTAAATAGAGGAAATTATGCGATGGTAAAAAGTAGGCTTTTATTTTCTCCTCATAACTCGGGTGGAGCAATTATGTGATGGAGGCAGTTATGTGAGGAAATACTATACTTTTCTTGCTTCGATGTCAAAATATGCCCACCCCAAACCTTAGGCACTGGTATAGTCACCTTGATTCACCTTACCCTAGGTATAACCCTGCACACACATTCCTGTTGCAGATTTATATTTTGTGCAACCTTAGGAACAAATGAATCTATTTTGTACTAAATGGAATGTACATTTCCATAACATGTGGAATCAACAAATGATCATTGTACATTGGGGATTACTGTTATTTCTAATGCTGACATGGAATTCCATCTTCTTATTTTTAAATTTTGAATTAATCCATAATTTAAGTTTTCATATAAACAATTCCATTTTATATTAAGAAATAACAATACTAGTAATTTTCCACTATAGTGGGAAATATGGAATTATTCCATAAAGTTATGCCAAGGACAGTTAATTGCATTTTATTTCTTGTACAAAGTAAGCTAGACATATTATTGACTTTCCTTGCCTTCACTTTATCTCGAGTGCTTTGCAATTAGATGTTGGAAGACAAATAGGAAAAGTATCACATCTGAAGTCATTTAAAAAAAAATGATTGGATTCATTATTTCTCAAAATAAGTAAAAAATGATTGAAGTACGTAGAAGTTCTGAGATAACTCACTGTATATTGGTAATTTTGGCTAAAAAAATTTTGCTTGTATAATTAATATATTTCTTTGCTAATGCCAAAACCTATGCATATAAATGATGACAATAAAATTTCTTACAGGATGTCAGCTACTGTGCCCCAAAATGTTCCTTCACGGCAACAGCCCACGGGCCTGCCTCCCCCACCCCCTTTACGATTAGGTCCAGCTCATCTTCCTGGCTATGGACGAGGGCTAGGAAGAGGTGCTGGTCCTCGCCCAGTGGCTCGACAGGAGGCTCCAGTTTCAGCAGAGGCACGAGATGTTCGAAGGGATGTGCATCGCTCTGTGTTTTCTCCTGGGTATCTCCCAAATCCTGATCGATTGACACCTTTGTGTTGGGATCGCCATTCTCGTCTCCTACACCCATTTGTGAATGGGGAGGCACTTCCTGGAAGGGAAGCTAGTCGATGGACACGAGAGGAAGTCGTAAAATTCGTTGAAAATATTCCCGGTTGTAAAGAAAAAGCAAAGGTGTTTCGTGAAGAGGTAAGCAATAATTTGTTTTACTGTAGAAATATAACTGCATTTTTGACTCAAAGCCTTTTTTTTTTAAGAAATGTTAATGATAACTAATCCTGATTTTGGAAAAATCTAAGAGTTGTGGGTCTCTTTTGCAGTATTTTAGAATACCAGTACAGTGTGTCCTCGATTAGCCTCATTAATTCGTTCTTGAAATTCACAACGTTAAACAATGTTAAACAAATCAGCAATTTCCATAAGAACTTATGTTGTACAATATAATCAGTTCCAAAATCTCTTACTCAACACCCCTTGAAAAATATAAAGACATAATACACAGTAACTCCGATTTACATCGGGGCTGGATTCCTGGAAAACATGACTAAAAACTAAACCAATTTTAGAAAACATTTCAGCGAAAAAATATGCCTGGTAGGACGTAAGACGTAACTTTATTTTAAGCCAACCAAAATCAGAAAAGAATTCATTTCATGGAAGTACTTCTTCTGAAAAAAAGGAACTAAGTAATACCAATCCAGCATGATTTATTCGCAAGAATGATAGAAAATGATGAGCACATCTGTGGAAGCAAGTTCATGAGTTGACAGCGTTATAAAAGAAATGTAACAAATTATTTCTTGCAGCAGGTACTGAATAATTATCAAAAAATATACTGTAATAGAGGTTAATAAAACATTTATTTAGTTGTTTTTATTGAACTACAGGTTTTGTTTATTCACTTCATTGAGCCACGGCTGAAAACAAATAAAATCTGGGTACGTTAAAGTTATCCTCTTCTAAATTTTTTAATTTTGTCCAAGTCCCTCAGAATTGTCCTTATCGTCACAGCTGGGAACCCCAAAACTCTGCCTATGTCTCCAGTTGTTTCACCTCATTCATGGTGCATAACAATATTAAGTTTTTGCTCCAAAGTAATTGTTTTGCATGATTTTTTCGCTGCTGACATACTGCCATTAGCACCCCTTCTTTTTGGACCCATTTCAACAAAATATCACCATGGAATTATAGCAAATTTAATAAAAATATGTCAATGCAGAATGCTTTTCCTACTCAATTAAGGTATTTGTGACAACTTCTGCAGATGCACAGTTATTTCCGTGTGTCATTTCAGTGCCGAGTCAGGGCAACATTAACTCAAATCATCGACGACGTTAATTCAAATATAGGTATTAATTGTTGAACGACGTTAACGCGAATCAACATTAATCGAGGCAACGTTAAATAAAAAACTTTTTTCATTTATACTTTTTTTATAAAGCACACTGAAGAGTATCAAATAAATTTCAGGTTCAAGAAAATACCTGGATCTTAAGGAGAATTCTCATTATATATAATCATGAATCTCTTTTTTAAAACAAGGTATGTCATATTTTGATTCAGTTATTCACTACATTATAAATAGTCTGGAATATTCTTGTTGTTGCACACAGATAACTACCATGAGAATTAGTCTGCTACGGTAGTTCAGTGGTAGAATATTCACCTGACAAGTGGAAGACCCAAGTTCAATTCAAAGCAGATTTTCTCACTTGTTTCCACATTTCCCAAAAAGAAATCAGTTCATCAAAAATTCAGATATCGCCATGAATTACAATAAAGATGAGAAATGTGAGGACTAAGAAAATGAGCGAAGCTAGTATAAGTCGCCGTATTAATTAAAGTTTTATTATTAAATTATATTTCTTATATTAAATATAAATGTATTAAAATTAACAACTGCTTTATTTTGAAGATTCCAACCCTCAAGCAAACATGAAATTAGTCTTATAACCTGTAAATTAAAATTGAAGGAGGAAAAAATCAGTTGGCATAGCGAAGACTGCTCGTGACCCTATGTTTGAGAATCACTGGTATAGAGAAAGTATTGTTTTCATGAAAAAATCGATTCTGAGATTTCGACGGATATACACGTTTTGAGGTCCATAGAACATGTTTTGAATATTTTCTTGATTATGTCTGTGTGTATGTGATAGGAATTTTGTGGGTGCTCTAGCTCAAAAACTAATAATCAGATCAGCACAAAGCATTATATTTAAGATTTTTGTCAGCAAATGAAGATTTGAAAAGGTTTTGGCTGAAACTGATCTACCGGAAGTGGATGTTTATTCTAGTCGTTTTCCATTTTTTACTTTCTCCATATACGTAGTATAGAGAAAGTATTGTTTTCATGAAAAAAATTTGGCGAAATATCACCATTAAAACATCATTATTATATATACAATTTGATACAAAGGTTATAGAGAATGTAATTTCCTACAACTTTCATTTGAAACAATTTTCCATAGCAGTTATTGTTTAGGAATTATTTATAAATAATCGGTTTTTCGGTTTCCGTCAAATATCTCCTTAAAAACTTCGTTATTGGTAATCTTTGTGAGGACCAAAGTTGTAGAGAATAATATTTCTTCCAAGTTTTGTTTGAAACAAATTTTCATAGAACCATCCATTTCGGAGATATTTTGCTAATCGTAAATTTCCAGTATACAGCGCCACCACCATGTAGCGGTGAAATCTGTAAACATATTCAAAATATAATTAACGGCAATAAGGATGACTGTATTCTTTTACTATATGAAATAATAATTTTGCCTTATAATGCTATTCATAATAATTTAAATATCTATACCCCAAATATGGAGAAAGTCATGTCTTGGCCATATCAGATTTTCTTTTATATGAATTGGTTATGCAGTGAGAGCTCATTTTCATGGGATTGTAATGTTTTTCAGATTTTCCAATACTAGCAAGAGTTTCAGCAGTTATCACCTGAGACTAATATTTTTCATGATTATTTAGTAAACATCAGAAGAAAATCTTGAATCAATAAAACTTCATTATTATAAAAATAGGGAGCATTGAGTTAAGATTTTATACATCATAGGAGCAACTTCCTAATGTAGCGTCTTTAAGTTTTCTTTAACCATCTTGCAGTAATTCAATTATTATATATATATGAATCATAAATTACCGTGTACCTAGTAGGTACCGCACATCAGTGTTTTTAATGCCTGTCAAAATGTATAGATAATGCGCAGTTGAAAATTTTCTGCAGATTGGTAATTAGAGGTCCTTTGAAAAAATAAATAACAGAATAAACTGATTTATTTGTCTTTCCAGTTTTATTGAGTCTTTTATCAAATAAATAACGATGTAAGGGTTTCATTTTCCTGATTTTTATCTTAGGTGACACGTGCCATACTTCGTTATTAAATAAAAAGTCTATGGAAAACAAAATTAAATCAAGGCAGAAATCATACACTGCGCAATTTAAATTAGAAGTAGTGAAACTAGGCCAAGAAAAAGGGAATCGGGAAGCTGGAGGAAAATTTAATGTAGGAGAATCCAGTGTATGAGAATAGTGAAAAAGTGAAGTGGATTTGAAAAGTTTACATCGGAGGAAATGAGCAATGCGATGCAGAAAGTGCTTCTGGCCGTAACTGGAAAAATTATGGTTGGGTTGATTTAGAAAGGTCTCAAGGTTATAGAATTTCAAATTCAGGCGACTCCCAAGATTCGACGGGGATGCGTTCCTGAAAACGTGGTCAAATCTCGAACGGTCGAATGTCCAATCAGCACAAATTCAAACAATTATAGCATAAATAACGATGTCTAGACTGAAACTAAACCTCTCGTGGTTGGGCCGGCCGAAAATTACTTCGCGTAAACTAGTTTTAATTCGACCAATCGATCAGCTGGGTCAAATAAGCGGTCGAATTCTCGAGTTGGTCGAATTTCGAACAGTCGAATCTCGGGAGTCGCCTGTACTCGAGTTTTACTCGAAGCTAAAAATTGATCTGGTTTGAGTAAAGAAGCATTTCCTTCCTCCATTTGTACAGCGTGGGAGGAGATGCATGTTTTTACATTTAAAAATTACTTAGTAATAACTCAGGACTAATCGGACCGCCTCAATGAATAAAAATTCTTTTTCCAACCGCTGATTTTTAATTATGAGTCAAATCTGTCAGTACATAGTCTTAGAGCTTGAAAATTTTATGTTTTTAGTGGTGAAAATTCTTTAGTCATATAATTTCCAACAGTTATGAACTTTCAGACTTTTAAAAAGAATGGGAGAAAATATTATATGTCGTCAAAAATGAATGAGAAATCGAAGCATCATAGCACTAGGTGTAAATAAATTTTTGTCACTTTTAAGTTATTCCCTTCTTTTCCTGTGTATAATGCGCACATCCATTTTTTCTAGAATGCACACATTATCTACCGGAAAATACGGTTCTACTCAATTCCTTCTCATTGTATGACCTAATTTACAGTGAAATCCAGAAACATTCTTATACTGATTTAATTGTGCTAGGAACTAAATGAAATTATTATTTTTCTTACAGCAAATAGATGGAGAAGCATTTTTACTCCTCAATCAAAATGACATTGTCACCCTTCTGGGATTCAAGCTTGGTCCAGCCATCAAGGTGTACAACAGCATTGTTCTTCTCAGACAGAGGCTTACAACGTAAGGGTCTATGAGACCTTATGCAACACATTGTACATGCTCCTACGTCTGCCACGCTGTGGGCATTTTCATCAATCCTCTTAAGTATTATTGTTTCCTTATAATTTTGGATGGAAATTTTATAATGAAAAAGGTCGAAAAATGACGTGATCTTTATGTTAATAATGTAAACAGTACTTGTGTAAAAATTGACATTTAATGCCCAATAAGAGGTTGAAATATTTTACTTTTCAATGGAAAATTTGTTAATACACCCATCCTCCTTCATTAGTCAGCTGGTAAGTTTTACACCAGCAATTATGGCTCCTCAGACACTGCATTAAGCTGCGTAAAATGCAAAAAACATACATTCAAATTGTAGATGAGTCTTGTGCACACAATTTTTTCAGGCAAACCTTCAAGAGATTCTTAGACCATTCATACTTTGTACTCATGAAAGAATGAATAATGTCTAAAAAAATCATATTTGAAAGCACACAGATTAATATTATTGCATTTGTCATACAACCTTTCAAGCAATAGATTGTCTTGTTCAGTTAAAAGAACAACTGCCATCAAGGCCATCTTGAGGTCACATTATGCTTGGTGTGGATCTACATAAATTCACAACCAAAAAGGGTGCCTAGATTTTTGCATCTAGGCTAGGCGCATTAGCAACAATCCAAGTTAAAATAAGTTTTAAACTCACTTCACACTCTTAGAACCATCCTTCTAGTAGATCAAAGTCTAATGTAATAGTGAAAAAACAAGCCTCCAAGTGGAGATGAGCTCTCAACATATGTTTAACTGTAAATTTGCTAAGAACAATTCTAAGGGTGCTGGGAATTGCTAATGTAGAGTAAATTAAAAAAAACCTTCACAAAAGAAGGCTGGCACTTGACTAGAAGAGCAACTTATTTATAAAAATGTGCAATTTCATACTTGCAAATGGTTCCACACCTGACTCGCCTGACCCCAACCTCTGCTGCATTCTGTGAAGTTTAATCCCCGGAAAATTCAACAACGTATTTTTTTTAGAGTCAGCAGCATCTCTGTCATTCAAAAGAAAATTTGCAGAGAGCTACCATTGTCCATGTCACACATGCTCCCTCACAAAATCCTGCAGTTTTCAAAGCGATTTCTTGTAAATAGCATCCACTTAAAACATTTAAAGCACCATTTTTGTTCACTAGTCATTTGCCTTCATAACCTAATGAGATCCCAAATTCGACAACACCGAATATGTGGGTCTGTAAAACTCAATCTCGACATGTTTTTGATTCACTCCGTGGTCAAAGAGGAGACAATTGTAGCAACAGAACTATAAAAAAAATGGCAGTGGCTATTAATCTGTCTGCCCTCTACGAGATGACAATGGTGATGAGCCAGGCACAAGAAGTGGTGTTCGCTCTGCCTCGTCTGCTCTCTCCATGATTCCTGACATCTGGGCGGTGACCCCTCCTTGACCTGGAACCCTTTCCTGAGGTCTCCTTTGCTGCCACAATGATAAGCCTCCTTCAGAACCCCCAACGCTTGAGTATCCCTGCTGCCGGCTTATCTAAGAGGAGAAACATCATCAAATTTGAAAGATTTATCTCAAATTAATTCTGAAACAAAATACCTGCTTTGTATTATTTCACTGTTAATAGCTCAATATCTTGATGGGTAAGGTGTAAGAAGACAGAGATTCAAAATGTACCTGTCGATGATGGAGCTCATGGAGGTAAAGTGTGCCAAGACTCATATCGGCCACTGTAAGTTCTGGGACAACCTCTGGAATCCAGTGCCCTTGAGGTGAGAGGCCTTGAAGAAGGCCAGTTGGGCTTCCACCTTCAAGGCCATAAGCGGACTGTACAAGGGGAGTCCCACGAACTTGGTGAAGGCTGTAGTTGCATGTAGATGAAAGTGCATGGAAAAAATTAAATGTGTGATGGTGATCAGATGATTTAAATCACTGCATGCTGTAGCAATATTCGGCCACTTCAAGAGGATGCCATATTTTGCATTATTACAATACTAAGCTGTAAAAGAAGAAAGAATTTTTAAAAATCTTTTTTTTAACTTCCTTGTCTAACTAGACATACTTGTGAATGCTGTCTTTAATTCATGATTCCATTGATTTGCTATTCCCTTTCTTAAATCAACTTTTAAAAATTGCAAAATTCAATGTTACCGCTTGCAGCTTAAGTAAGATTAGAAAGGATTATCATTTAACAAATACTTCTGAGGAAGTTTATGTTCAACTATTAATAAAATTTAACAAATTGGAAGAAGTTTGTGCAAAGTTATGGAGTAGCATGTCTTGAAAAAGCATGCTGGTATTCCTCATTGTGTTGATCAACGTCAACATATTACTTTGTCAATTTATTTTTCTTTGGAGTGAATGAGCTTTATTGCCTTATTTACCAAGAGGTATATATATCAAAGTTTGATAAGTGATATAAGTTTTGAGAGGATACCTTAAAAGTAAACTCCTTCCATCAGATGATTGCAAAGGTCCTTCTGCTCGACTCAACCCTTTTCTAATCGGTCCTTGTGCATGGCTAGCAAATGTACTTCGCTGTCGAGGTGACATCCTCTCTCCTGTTTCCGATTGTGGTGCAAATGAAACATGAGGAGGCCAACCTGATGGACCTGGTAATCCTCCCAAGGCACTGGCTACCAGACTTCCATACTGTTGTCGGAAAGTCAACAAAATTTTCATGATAAATGTGGGTGGGAATAATTGCATGAAAAGTTAAATAAACATGCTAAAACTAATTTAAAGAAATTCTGTACCATTCGAGAGTACAAATTATTGCAAAAATATTCAGCTAGACTTTATGTGCCTTTCGTGACTAAATACTTATAGCCATTTCTTAACCGAATGCGTTGTTTTTCAGGAAATTGCTGAAATGTGTAAAAGTTATTATTTGATAGAGAAATTCATTCATTAATCCATTTGCTTATTTTATTCTACAGAATTAATTTAATTAATTAATGTGGTAAATACATCCTTAGATACGGAGGTTTTAATTAAAATCGCTGTGACAACTGATTCCTGGATTTAAAGGAAAAATACATAGAACTTTTTTTTGCCTTCAAACATGGAAATGTGTAACATTTAAAGCATTAATAAATGTTGACTAACAGATAAATGGGTGAAAATGAGTAAACTAAGTGAATACAATTGGATCAAACTTTCCAAAAGTTAAACTTCTAAGCCTATTTGTAATATCCTTAAAATGCTTCTCTTCATTTATGCATTATGATTCATCAAATTTAAGCGCTATGAGATATGATTTATTGTGTATTGTGTACAAACAATGTTGATTCTAAATGACTAATTTTGTTGGGTAGTTCTATTTTTAAAACTAATGAAAAAGTAATTGACATACATTTCCCAATAATTTTATATAAAATTTATTCCAGCTTAAAATATTTTTGCTGTCTGGCAAAATTGACCCATGTATATGGAAAATCATTCTTTGAAAAATCTGATTTCTTATTAAAAATATTTTTCTTGAGCAGTTGTAGAGTTACTCTGTTATTTGCCTTATGACAGATATAGTAAGGGAAGACTTGAAGGGAGAGTCATAAGTTTAATCTATTTTCATTTGAATACAAATACAGGCAGTCCTCGACTTTTGTACATAATGCGTTCCTGAAAACGTGTCCGAAAGTCGAATGTATGAAAGTAGAACATAGATTTACATGTTATAGGGAGGTTCCGTTCCCAGAGAGCCAAAAAATATTATAAAATCTCTAATTACGGTATAAATGTTTAGTTTTTTGTGCAGGGGCCTTTTAGACACAATCGTCGATTTTATAATATAGAGAGATAGGGCAAAATGCAATAAAATATTTAAATAATTGCACAAATAAACATTGCTGTATGGACAAATATGGCGACGCGGTGGAAATTGGTGGCCTGGTGGCTGGCATCCAGCACCACTCGAAATATTCATTCGTCATTTAGCTGATGCGCGAAAGTCCGATCGGCACAAAAAAGGCGGTTCAGGGGTGTCCATCTATGCTATCTTGGGTTCTTGTTCCCTTGTATTATCCTAAGTTTACCACACAGTGTAATTGATTATTATCTTTTTATAATTTATCGTTATTTGTTTTTCATTCTTTTTTCTCAAGAAATTTTTATTACTATAAGAGTTACATTTATTCATACTGTTTGTAACACAGTGCTTCCATCCTTACCGTAATCTAGTCGTTGACTATAGTTATTAGGTATATTTTGGTATTAAGTTCCCTTTTTCTTGTTTATGTCTATTTATTTTTTTGTATTTTTGGTGAAATTATCTTTGTTTATGGCAGTGTCTTTTCTGGAAGAGGTGGAAGACCAGCTGTTGCTGAATCCCAATACCGTTTTACAGGCTATGACTTGGATAAGAAATTACTTTGTGATTAATGAAACTTATTCTGTGATTTGTGACTACAATGTGATTACCGGCTGTAAATAAATATTATTATTAATGTGCGAGTTGTACGAATATTGAACACAAGAAAGCCGAGGACTGCCTGAAGTGCACATACGAAATTCCTCTTTTTTCATTAAAGCATTTGCTATTTTCAGTTTTTTTGTAATATTGCCTAAACTTGGCCCCAAAGAGAGTGATGATTGAAATGAAAGAAAAGTCAGTAAAAAGAGCAAAAAAAGTGACAAGTTTGGAGAAGAAAATTGAAGTTTTAGATAGGCTTGCGCATAATGAATTTGCTTCATCAGTTGGTAAATTACTTGGTGTGAACGAGTCCACAATAAGATCGATTAAGAAAAGTGAAGAAGCGATCAAGAAAGTCCCACTGCGTTCAATTGTCATTCACGAGAAAGCCAAGCTACTGCATAATCATTATGTCTCAAATTGTTTCGCGGTCTGCTAACAGGATATCGTCAACGTCATCGAAGCGTGTGTAGATCGATTCCTTGCTCTTTAAAAAAATGTGGCATTTATTGAGAATGCCACAGTACATATTGTATTATTATATTTGTTCTTTTCCTTCACAATTGAACACACACTTGACCGGCTTAAGTCCAATGAGCATCCGATTGAAGCTAAAGATTCACCGCTTTCGGCATGCCTAATTATTTCCATCTTTTTCCCAATCGTGTTCACTTTATGAGCCCTACATTTCTTTCCACTTATATTAGCACTTTCAGTTTTCCGTTTATCACTCATGTTTATAAAATAATATGTGTAAAATGCACAAACAAAGAAACACTGCTGTATGTACAAACAAAGATGGTAACGTTGCCGAGACTGAATAATAATAATAATTTATTGATCATTAACCGATTTTTCAGTGGTATTAATCTTGTCAAATTTCAGTACAATATTAAAAAACATTACACACAAATCTTACATTACATACAATATGTATATTATTACGTAGCATACTTTAATTTATTAAAAGTGTTGGCTTGCCTGACAGACAGCGCCATTATGTGATAGCTCGAAATGTGTGATCGTCAGCTGACAAACGAAAGTCCAAATTCGGTGTTGTTCGGCGTACAAAAGGCGGTTTAGGGGCGAGAATTTACAATGTACGAAAGAGCGAATTGTATGAAAGCTGAATGTACGAAAGTCGAGGACTGCCTGTAACATATATCATTACACGGTAAACTCCCAGAAAGACAGGCATTTTTATCTTATGACCGAATAAATTCACCATCAACTTTAAAACAAGAATTGCATAACACAAGGACTTTGTAGGCATATTTTGATAATAAGCATAAATTAGGACAAAAAAAACAATTTTTGTACTATTTAAGTGCAGTCAATGATCGCCACTTACCCCAACACCCAGTGATGAGACCGAGTGGAGAGACGAGTAGAGTGGATTAGTGTGGAGGTGTAACCAAGGACTTCCTGTCCCTTCCCCCACTACGTCCCTTCGTGCTTGCCTTCTAAGCGCTTCCACAAAGTCCTCTGCTCCTGGAGGCATCCTCCACTCTGGGTTGGTCAGAGTGAAATGCACTAAGGAAAGCTCAGTCTTTCCATTTTCGGCCTGCTGCAGAAAAAAATTTTTTTGTCAGCAAAATTTAGATAGGCAATTTAATACCTAAGTTTTACAGATAACGTTGAAGCTTTGAGTTTGATTCAAATGGAAAATACACAGTCTATTCCAACATATACTATTTCTCTAATAAAATACAATATGAAACTTTCAAATTATTGAGACATCATAGAGGCTAAACAAACATATTCTTAACCATTTTATAGGAAATTAATCTATTTTGGGTGAAACTCTTAACTGAGAGACAATTAACACAAGACATATTATGTGAGTTATTTAGCACAATTCAAAATTAAGAAAAGTAAATATGGACAAAGGACGAGTTCTATGATGACAGATTTAGATAATTCAAAGTATTGTATATAATTTTAAAATACAATTGAATCTTTAATAATCAAACCTCAAGAAAAGTAAACTAAAAACTGAGTCATAAAGAATTAATGTTATAACAATTGGTGCACAATGGCATACAAGAACGTGTATGAAAAAATATTACCTCTGAGCTACTGTAAACTCAAGTTTAACAGTATATATTTCTTTTGGCACTTCAAATTTTACTTAGCCTGGGATAATTAGAAGCATGTACCATTGCAGCTAACTGATCTTCTGCATCAGGAGGTGGTTGACTTGGAGCTTCAGGAGGGGTTTGTTGGGGCAATAAGGGAGACTGCCAAGTAGGCTGGCCATGACGACGCACATCCATTTGCGCAAACGAACACACATCTCCCACGCCAACCACCTCGACGGTAAAATTGCGATAGAAGTCTACAATGTCTAGGGCACGTTTGCGAATGTGAAAGCACAGGACGAAAGGAGTTAGTAATGGAGAAAGTAGCTCCTCCAGCAGGTACACCTGAAAAGAGAAAAAAAAATTTGCCTTATTCTCCATTAATATCAAAGCAGGCTATTTTCTAGGTTTTAGACAAGTATTCCTAACATTTTTACTCTGACAGTAGCTTTAAGCTAGATTGGTCATTGCATTTTTTTTAGTCAGCATATTTTTATTTCACACCGTGTAGACCAGTGGTTCCCAATCTGGGAGGTTTCAAGTATGTCGCAATGATTTTTGTTTTTATTTTCTCCATATGCAGCATAGGAGAAAGTATTGTATTCATGAAAAAAATCATTTGATATTTCCACAAAAATACACGTTTTGAGGTCCCTCGAATATGTTTTCATTATTTTTTCGATGATGTATGTATGTGTGAGCTAGGAATTTTGTGGTCGCTCTTACTAAGAACTAATTATCAGATCAGAATGTAACTTTATATTTGTTTGGTACTTTGCCAAGTGTTACCATTGTATCCGTTGCTATGATAAAATTTTCTCTTTGTTGACAGTGTTGCATATGCTGCCAAAGGTAATTTTGTGTATCGATATTTTGTTATCCAACAGCCAATAGCTTTGTTTGCTTATTGTTTTTACAATTTGAAAAGTGATTTAAAGTATACTGCACTATGAAAATTATTCAGCATTAAAAACCACTCACAGGGGGGATTGCCGATAATTCTAAGGATAGTGATACTGAAAGATTTTTTTATTTTATGTACATATATATCTATAAAATAAATTTTTATTTTTGCAGAATAAAGTAAATACAGGCAACTCCCGAGACTCGGCCGTTCGAGATTCGACCAACTCAAGAATTAAACTGGTCGAAGTCCGCTTATTCGACCCAGCCAATCGGTCGGTCGAATTAGGAACTAGTTTACGCGAAGTAATTTTCCCAACCACGCGAGGTTTAGTTTCAGTCTAGACATCGTTATTTCTGCTATAACTGTTTGAATTTGTGCTGATTTCACTCGTTTTTAGATGCGTTCGACATTCGACTGTTCAAGATTTGACCGCATTTTCAGAAGCGCATCCCAGTCGAATCTTGGGAGTCATCTGTATAATATTCTGAAATTACTATTATATTTTATGTTTATTTGTAGATGGATGGGGTTAACTGCATGTTAATGCATGTCAAAAAATGGCTCACCTTTTTCATTTTAATTTTGAAAATATCACACAGAGACAATTAGAAAAATGCATTCATTTTTTGTTTAAATGTTTCATTGCAAATTATATTTAACCTTTAATCATGTTCCATTTTGGAATATGTAAAATGATGTGAAATAACAAAAATTAATATGAAGTAACAAAATATAATACAACAACAATAAAAAAACTGTAAGGAAATGCAAATGCAAGTGAAGATGCCAAACATGTTCACTATAGAGCTTAAGAAATAATGGCTTCAAAAGGTTCTACGAAAGCGTGATCGTGCAAGGGTGCAACATCATCTCCTGTGGCATCTTGGACGACCTTCCAGGAACTGGGGTTAAGTAAAGGTGCCTGGAAATATCCCGAGTAAGAAAGATCTGGTGGTTTACAGATACTTGGTATAATAAAGCATATCGGGAGTTGAAGTAGCTTGGAGGTAAACAGTAAACTTTGCCATTAGCCATTACCCTGCACGTGGAGTTCATAAAACCTGCTTGGAGAAATCCGAACTGTGCCTGCTTCAGTCAAAAAGTAAACTACAATAAAAGCTGTGTTATCTGGATATCTTGAGGATTGTGGATAGCCAGTTAGGGGAGCGTTTTTCAATTTTGACATCACAAACTTGGCAATAACCAAACAAAATTGGACTTAGGTTCACTATCGTACTTCCCAAACATAACTATGCATGGGGTTTGCATTTTCCATTTTAATTCTTCCACACGTAGTTAGATATAGATACTATTTACCCATTCTTATTTCATACGTTGCTATGATTACATGCAAAACAAAAGACCATTGAAAAGTTTAGGGCGTCCGGGAAGTTTGGGGAGTGCGACAGTGAACCTGTTCCCAAAATTGAATTTATTGGATTATATCCTTCTTATTTATCTTTATTTACTCTAATAGAAAAGGACAAAATTATTTAATTCTTCTGAACATTTCTGTGAAAACCAGTCATATAATATTTTATCCAGTTCCTTCATTTTTGATTTATGAAGCGTATGACATTTATTAATTGATTTACTGGTCTCAGAAGGTGACACAAATTTCATTAATTTAGCCTTATGAGTCTTGATATCGTAGAGCATGGAAGATCTGATGTTGAATTCTTTTGCTATGGCTGCTCTACTTTCTCTTTTTTCCATTCGTTTGATCAGCTCCAGCTTTTGTGTTAGCGTTAAAACAACTCTTTTTCTCTTCTGTCCCTTGCTTTTACGTATTTATTTTGATGCCATATTCAATGGATGAGTAATTTTTTTAATAGTAAAAAGCAATAAAACTGGAAATTGTAGAAGTACACCAAAACATCTAGACCAATGGTCGGCAAACTCTTAAGCTATGAGGTCACAACTTAAACTATTGTGGACGTGAAGGGCACATAGAGCAACAAGAGCAGATATGTACCAATATTTATTAAAACAATGCATATGTATATATGGGAAAAACTATTAAATAATTTATTAAAACAAATATGAAAAATAAATCAATGTGAAATTTGGCATAGCATATCTTCAGTCAACTTGTAATCTGGCACATAACTGGAGTTTCCTGTTCTTAGGCAGTTGTCTAAATTGCAATCGGTGAGCCTGAATCGATACTTGGATTTCAAATATTTCATGCTTGAAAAAATGGACTTGCAAGAGTATGTTGAAGCACAGTTAGAATATATTATTAGAGCACATTTTCTTAAAAGGGGATAGTGATGTTCATCAACTAAATTCCAAAAGTTTTCATCATTCTGATATGACTTTAAAATAATATCATTCTGTATATTTATTATTTCCATTTCTAAGTCTTCGGTGTTAATGATATTAAAGTAGGTTGCAATGGTAACAAACACATCATTAAAATTGAATGGATTAACAAAGAATGTCACAATGGGTTCCAATTCAGAAAACTGACGGAACCTAGAAATAAACTCATCCAAAAGTGTTTCAATGTGTTGGGAGAATGGTGCAGCGGTAACATTTTTATCAGACAGATTTTCAGTAATATTTTTTAAATTAGGAAAATGTGATAATGAATTTCTCGCTATCTGAGACTTCCACAGTGCCAATTTACATTTGAATGCATTTACTGCACTTATCATTTTTGCAATATTATGATTTTTTTCCCTGCATCTCCAAATTCAGTTCATTCAATTTTACAGTTATATCAGCATGAAATCCGAAATCCATCAACCAAGCATTGTCATCCAACTGTTTATAATATTCATTCCTTGAGGTGAGAAATTCCTTCACCTCCTTTATGAGATTTAGAAACCTCACTAGTATTTTTCCCGTGCTGGGCCATCTCACTTCGGTATGTAAAAGGAGATCACTGAATTCGGCATCTTCATCTTGTAAAAGCAGTTTAAACAATTGGTGTTGCATTGGTATGGCTCTTATAGAATTTATAATTTTTGTTACAGTTTTCATAACATGTTGAAAATGAAGAACGTGCATAATATTGCCTGATGTATAATGCAGTGATAAGAAACAAATTTTGGAAACACAGGGTCCTCTTTACATAGCGCAATTAATCCATTTTTACCGCCTGTCATTACAGGTGCACCATCTGTTGTAATTGCGGTCAACTTCTGTAATGGTATATTACTTTATTCAACATATTGAAAAAATATCTTCACCTCTTGTTCGTCCTTTTAGAGGAAGAATTTTAAGAAATTCTTCCTTGGCAGAAAAATCATTAAACACCATCTTCACAACCATAGTTAATTCTGAAATGTCTAATATGTCTGTCGACTCATCCAGTTGTAACAAGAAGAAAATATATTTTTGTAAGTCCCTTGCCAACTCCGATTCCATAGTAGTTGCAAGAACTTTGATTCTTCTTGTAACTGTTCTTGCTGATAACTGAATCGTGTTTATCGCTGAAGTGATTTCATTTTTATTTTTAAAATCTTCAAAAAGTGAGTCAGCAGCTGTTAACCCTTCAAGCGCACAAGACATTTACTTAAATCCCGTGTTTGAGGTCAGATGAGGTTTTTAAAAATTTGCGATTTTGATTCCTGAAAATTGAAAAATTCGTAACTTTTTCATTTTTATTGGATTTGTATGAAATTTTTTGAAGATTTTAGTAGAACATAACATTTATAAACAATTTCTTTTATATTACCTTACATTAAGCACACTCTTTACAGGAGAGAAGAGAAATACGAAATACGTAAATCATCCCGATCGCCAACCGGTTAGCATGCACCTGTGCTTTCATATATCTTTCAGTATTACGAAAACTATAAAAGGCATTGATATGCAATCTTTTTAAAAATAATATTGCAGCTTTTATTAACATTTCATTCGCTGGATGTACCTACCTAAACCAAATAGGAAAAAAGTTTCTCGCAGGTCAACTTTTTCATGTCTTGACTAAAAATTTGAAATAAATTTTACATTTCATATATTTTTAAAAGACATTTCATAAAGCTTATAAAGTTTTGAGTTGTACAGTAGTCATTCATAGTCATTATAGAAGTTACATGGTGAAATTTGTTCTATTTCGTTCAGTAGAAATGGAGCTATGATGTTGTATGTATCAGAATGTACGCGTAATAAGAAAATTAGAAAAGTTAAAAGTTTTTTTAAAGGCATTTCCTTTATCCCATTTACCATGAAATTTGCAAGAAAATATAACTTCAATGAATCATCTATATTGTATTTTTTTTTACTAGCATTCACTTCTTGAGAGCGACACGAGAATATTTCCCCTGCGAAGACCCAAGTGTAAGGGCATGACACAAGCGCTCGCTCCGAAACTTTCGCATACTACGCATCATCAATGATTTATGTTTGTAAACAGACCTTGGACCCAAGAAGAGACGTTTTTTCCTCCCTTTCTCTCATACTATAATGGTCTCAAGAAATGCTGAAGAAAGCACATGGCCCGAAGAGAGCCAAAGAATGGTTTTCGTTGTTTGGCTCTCCTCGTCTTATATCTCTCAACCTCTGACTCATAGGAAAAACCAAAGAGAAAGCGAATTTTTTGGGCTGATAAGCAGTCTAGATCTTGTTTCACTTTGCAGTAGCATTCATGTATACAGTTCCTCTCAGCATTGGAGAGGGGATTTTTAGAAGACGCGATTTCCCAATTCGTGAAAAATCAATCACAAAATTTAATGCACATTAAGTGTAATAAAAAAGACAAAAAGATCGCAGAATGATGATAAATAGGAAGGCCAAAGGTTTCTCTTTTAAAATATATAAAGGTTACCCATATTTAAGAAAATTTACTGTCAAAAAAATAACGAAAGCTAGCGACCTCCATGACGTACAGGGTACGCAGGAGGACCACATGTGGAGTTTTTGTCCAACGTACCCAGTACGCAGGAGGATGCTGATGGGTTAACATGACTTCTTTTATGAACCATCTTCAAAAGGTGTTTTCTTCTTGGCCAACAAATGCGAAATTTTAAATGATGCAAACGTCACTCTTTTTGATTGCTGAACTGGTATAGTAAAAATGCTTTGCTGTTTAGTTAAAATAGATTTTATATCAGAAATTTTCTTTTTCCTGATCTCAGAGTTTACTGGAAAATTAGTATTAAAATTACCGTGGACCATATTGAAGTGTCTTTCAACATTACCTTTCTTTGGAACCGCAACACTAACACTGCACAATAAACAAACACTTTCCTTTAAAATAAGTAAAACAGAATTCTTCTTCCCAATCAGCATTGTAATTATATGTCCTCAAGTTATATGGTAAGTTGTTCGTTCCAATATTTTATTTTTCATCTTGTAACACAACTTATTGATTTTCTGGGAGTTGTCTGTCTGTTTATTTTGTTCTCTTTTCGGATGGCGGGCGACTGATAAATGCTTTGCGAGTGCTATAACACCCACTATCGCCACGTTGCCGACCCCTGATGTAGACAATGCAAATGGCTTATGTAAACAAAAATGCCATGCTCTCGGCAGCCCCAGAAGTATACGGAGTAAATACGTAATATATATGTGTGTGTGTATATATATATGTGTGTGTGTATATATATATGTGTGTGTGTGTGTATGTGTGTGTGTATATAAAGGTAGCAACAAAGTGTTGGAGGAAGTCCAGTGGACACTTACCTAGATTGAAGAGATGCTGGGGGTGCTGAGGACACACGAAAAACACAAAAGAACAAAAACGACACAAAAAAGGAGCTTTCGGGCTGACGCCCTTCTTCAGCGACGGAGAAACATATACTGTTTAAAGTGACACACTGGGGGGGATATGAGGAGGGGGAGAGGGGTAATGAGAGAAGTTCGGGGATAGGAGGGGGCGGGTAGGAGGGACGGCCAAAACCTGGTGGGGAGAAAGAGTCAAGGAGAAAGATGTAGGCTAACTCCCACTGTCGAAGTAGGGGAGCGGGGGTATCATCCGGTAGGGCACGGATAATCCTTACAGTAAAGCAATTATTAAAGGTAGCCTGGTGTAAATTGGCATGAGAAGCCACCGGAAGGGGACGGTTAGTATTTACGCTGTTCCGGTGGCCATTAATTCTAATGTTGAGGGGGTTACTGGTGAGGCCAACATAAAAAGCAGGACAGAGTGTGCAGGTGCGGAGGTAAATGACGTTCCTCGTAGTGCAATTACTTCTGGAGGGGATGGGGTAGGTGATGTTGGAGGAGGGGCTGGTGAATGAAAATGAGGGTGGATGGATGGGGCATGTGAGACAACGAGGTTTGCCGCAGGGTTGAGATCCTGCAGCGGATGGAGGGTTGGGAGTGGGTAGTTCTTTCTTCCACAGGATATTTCCCAAATTGGGAGGCCAGCAGAAGGAAAGAATGGGGGAATTAAAGGGGGATTGGTGGGAGGTGGAAGTAAGAATTGGGTGGGCAGCATGAAGGATTTCCTTGAGGACCTCGTGGATCCAGGGGTGGAAGAGGGTAGTAAGGGTAAGGGAAGGGGTAAAATCGGGAATAGGAGTGTGAGGGTGGTGTTTAGTGGTTACCGGTGTGATTGCCCTCCGGATCTGGTCACGGATCAGGCCCAGTGGGTAACCGCGTTTTAGAAGGGCATCTTCGAGGATGGAGTAATATATTGAGAGAGACCTCCTGTCTGAGCAAATCCTCCATCCTCGGTGGGCTAGGCCTTTTGGAATCGAGGTTTTGGTGTGTAGGGGATGGCAGCTTTCAAAGTGGAGGTATTGGACGGACTTTCTGCCCTCAGAAAACTACTTGACACAAGACCTGACAAAAGACCCTCCTCCCATTTCCTATTGCACTTGGCAGAAATGGTGCTGAAAAAGAACAACTTCTCTTTCGGAGGGCACCATTATCTCCAAATTAAGGGTACAGCAATGGGCACTAAATGGCGCCCTCTTATGCCCTCTTTAAAATGGTCCTAATTTGAAGGTCGTAGGTCAATTCTTTCTAATTTTAATTTCCAAAAGAGTAAAACTCTGCATGTCGAAAATTAAATTTTAGCGTGTAAACTTATGGGCCGAGATATGCGATTCATATGGAAAGTAAAACATCTCCTGGCGTCGAACCCGGGACTTATTTGAAATTTTTTTATAGCTTTCACTTTTTGAATGTATTCATAGCAATCCGACCAAATTTGGCTGGACTGGCTGAAGAAATGGTCGAGATATGTTGAGATATTTATAACTAACTGATGAGATGGTCCGGCCACACACCGACAAAGACATCAAGCGTTTTCTTATAGTAGATACATATATATAAAATACATTAAGAAATTTTAAAGTGGAAGTTATGGTATTACACAAATACAATTCATATAAAAATTCATAACAAAAGAAAAAAATACAAAATGAACTGTATCTGTGCAATTGCCAGTATCTAAGGGTGGCTGGTTTCTAAATAGCCCGATAGCACAGCTTTTACTGTATTTGTGTAATAGCCGGTATCTAAGGGTGCCCGGGTTATAAATAGCCAGATAGCACAACTTTTACTGTACTAGCATTGATGTAGAATACTTGGTCATGCTATACATGCAAAGGAAAAAATGCAGTAGTCTGTATATACTTGGGCTCGTCAGAAATTTTTCACTACTTTGTCTGAGTATACTCGGGTAAATCAAAGAAGTGGTTAAGAGGGTTACAGTTAGGTCTCCTGCCTTAAGACCGAGTTTCAGAGTTATAAAGTTCGGAAACTACTGGTTTAGACCATGAATATGTTTTTGGTAGCAAAGTTAAATGAACACATACATATAGAAGGAAGTAAAAGCATAATTGTTTCCACAAGTTTTGAGTGATATTGTGTTGCAATTTTACAATATGTAATAGCATTATTTAACAGATTTTTGTTTAACATCAACAGCAGGGCTAAGACATTATAATTACAGCTTTAATTCATTAAATTAGAATAAATAAATTGCTAATCCAGTAAGTTTACAATGGTATCAAGAATATGTCATTCATTCTATATAAGACACAGCAGAGATGTTGTCACTTACTCTAAAATTGTCATTTTTTGCCATGTCACTTTTTCCAGCAACAAATACATAAAAAAATTTAACTCTCAAAAATGCAATGTAACTTAGGGGAAAAATCCACCAAATAACAAAAGCAAATCATTGTCATTTAATTGTGTTTTTGTTACTAAGTGGAATTTTTTGTATTACATTTTTGTGAATTAAAATTTATAAAATTAAATTCCTCAAAATTATGACTTCCTTGGTCGATTTAAACAAATTCCTAATTCAGTGTATAAACAGCCATTAACATGTTGACTGCCATGGTGGACACTGGTGTCCGTTCAAGTTTTCCTTTCCGCAGAGGCCAGATGCAAGCGTATTCCTTGTGTCTGCTACGGCCCTACCGACCATGCATGTCTTAGATTTTGGAAAATTATTTAGTTTTGTAACTTATTAATTCTTCGTACGGTTTTGTCCAAAAACATATAACCATGCGAAATTTCAAGCTCACCTGAAAGTGCCTTATAACTTTTATCATCGTATGGGGCAATAATGAGGCAAAACAACCCCAAAAATTGAAATTTTTAGAGTTTTTCCTCAGTTGTGACCAAAAAAATCTATAGAGTAGCTAAATTTCA
Source organism: Uropetala carovei (assembly GCA_036926305.1). Classification (NCBI taxonomy): domain Eukaryota; kingdom Metazoa; phylum Arthropoda; class Insecta; order Odonata; family Petaluridae; genus Uropetala; species Uropetala carovei. The sequence goes on from JAXCHB010000035.1 coordinate 5,613,156, forward strand.
AGTGTCTAGCTCATCTGATAATGCCTTATAACTTTTAACCTCTTATGGGGTAATAATGGGACAAAACAACCCCTTAAAGTTGAAAGTTTTATAATATCGTATTTTTTCTATCATTTGTGACCCAGCACAAACAGTCTTGCCAGCATATACAGCCGATTGTTGCTAACCAGTAAAATTACCACTTTTTACTCTCTCCATACGTAGTAATGGGAAAGTATTGTGATCACGAAAAAAATCAACTTCGAGATTTCAACGGAAATACACGTTTTGAGGTCCCTAGAACACGTTTAGACTATTTTCGGAATGATGTCTGTGTGTGTGTGTGTGTGCGAGCGTGTGTATGTGATTGTGGGCGCTCCAACTCAAAACGCCTAGCGGGCGTGTTAAAAGAGTCAGTCTGCATGAGGTTACATCCTGGGTTTCTGCTGCATGGAAAGACATTTCAAGTGATCTGATTGTGGGTTTGTTCAAAAAGTGTTCAATTACAAACTCACTGGATGGTACAGAAGATGATGTTTTGTGGGATGAGGAGAGTGAAAAAGAGTCGTCATGTGAAGATGACGTGACGTCCAATGAAGATGAAGTTCTTCCGGATCCTAGCAGCATAGCAGCCAACTTGGGAGAATAATTTAAGAATAAAAGTGAAAAGGAATGCCCAGATGATACTCATGTAGTACTAACGTACGGTATGTAATACGGTGTCCATATTTGATTGACGAGAAATGGCTATTTTTTCATGAGAACAAGATCCCAGGAGATAACGAGGTCAAATTACTCTTTTAGTAGAAGTTGTTATGAATAAGTGAATAAAATGTATTTTATGTCGCCATAATTATAGTTAATACTCTTTATTTAATTACGAACTGAAAATCTGAGGCATTCATACTTTTGGTATTCTGAAATAAATGACCCCAGCTGTCTAAGCACTTCAAAATTTTTCCTTGCTTGGCCTTGTGAAAAGTGGGGGTCGGCTTACAACCGATTAAATACAGTAAGTATGAAAAACACACAAATTTTGAATGGTTTATCTGGTGTGACTTTGCTGTAATGTTCTATAACACCACTGAGTCTGAAAAGCCACAATATGAGTAACAGGTTAACTCACCGCTTTATACTGGAAAAGTTGCGAGAAATGTGCACGGACTGCACTTGTGTGAGCACGTCCTCTCCACCCATCCGGCAGGTAGTGAGCGTGTGCCAAAATGGCAGTCATAAGTGCTTCTGGACACCATACCATGTTCTCATCAGGAATGAAGGCCCTTATAAAAGAGAAAGGAGAATATTATTAATTTCCATTGAAAATAAATTGAAGAAAAGTAATATTTAGATAATATGCAACATCATCAGTGGTAATCACCTGCTTATGGCCACGATAACTCCAAGAATGGTGATAGCTGTAAGTACGTGGTCGACTGTGAGAACATCTTCATCATAGACCGACAACAAAACCAGCACAGCCAGCTGTGCACCAGCTACAAATGTCACATTCCTACAGGATCAAGAAAGTTTAAATATATACATGTATATGTGGACTATGTTAAATGCCTATAACAAAATATGAATTACATGACGACTGGAGAAAATAGTTTGTAACAGCAATTCATATCATTAACTGTCTGAGAATGAATTCAGAAATTATTTAATATATGTGCTAATAAATGAATATAGAAAATAAGTGAAGAAAATAATGATTTGAGGGAGGTGGACGCGAGTCATAAAATTCTTGTTCACCAGTGTTAGCATACTTTGCAATTACAGCCATAAGAGGAGAAGTGAAGATGGCCATGTACTTGGACGCTGGGCGGTATGCACGATTGAGTCGTGCATTGAGCTCATGATCCAGTTCATTGAAGTGCCGCAGATACAGGCGACCATAGAGAGACCAACACCTAGATCCTAGACTACTTGGCTCTCTCTTAATGACCTGGGAAAATGTATAGAAAATGAAATTCATGGAATGAGATTTGGATTTGCTCTATCAACTTGGCTCTCGCAAGAATGCATGAAAAATAAGATTTTTTTTTGTGTTAGCATTAAAAAATAAGAGGCAAAATTTACTCAATAAGAATGTTCTGAAAATCAAAAAGCATTTGAAAATTTTCCATAGGTTCTCCAAAAACGTGACAAAGATTCCACAGCTTTTATGTATGTCAAATAACTCCATGGAAATACTTAAATGTGAGAAGCTATGATGTGCAATTACAAGCAAGCAAAATTTAATGCTTTATAAATACTAATACCACTTGTAATATCTTCTATTAAGGTATGGCTGAATTAAGAAAAAAATGCTAACAAAATTTTGGACAAAAAGTAAAGTAACGTTATAAATTATTACAAATTCAAGTATCATTATGATACTGGTATTTATATAAAGAAATAGATCCACTTTATGGTTATAATTAGTTATACAGTTAATTTCAGGAATCCATCATATATGATACATGCTGAGCAGAAATGTCAACAATGGTATTTATAATCACAATGGATAGTTGAAAAATTTTGGCCTGGGAAGATGGTAGACTGTCTAGAAATGTCTAAGCAGAGAGGTACAAAGTAGTTTTAAATATTTGATTAAGATATGCTCACCTCAGCATAATTGAAAAAAGAAAACAGGATCTGCCACAGAAGAATAATTGGACAAAGTATAAGATTAGCCACTCCGACCCACAGAATCTGCTTAGATAACCTCCTAGCCAACTCTTTGCGCTTGACAACTTTCTTGAAGTCTTCTTTCAGATGCCAGTTGTTCTCAAATGGAGACCATGGACCCCCTGAATTATAACACCAAACATTTGTTTTTCAGGATTAGTGATATGAGGACAGAGTGACAAAAAGAAAAATACGTGTTACTATTCTATATAAGTTTATGACATTAATCCTAACATGGCTTAATTTTACCACACTATGATCAAGTAAATTGAACTGCATAAGAAAGAAATGTAGAAGGGGGAAAGAAGATAAAATTATCTTAGAAATTAATTAAAATCATGGCATCATCAAGCATACCATAAAAAATCTAGTGTCTGTCTGGATGTCCAACCAGTAAAAGTAACTGGTGAATTTATATTAAACTAATGATTTGATTTTAGCCAAACTTTCACTGTTATTTGGGATGACCTGCCTTGTGTTCTAAGGCAGTCTTTAATTCCAACCATCCCAATAAAATGAATAAATTCTCTTATTTAATTTCCATTTGAATGACATGAGAATAAGTGTACTCGGGACTTGAATCCAGGATTTTAGAAGAGAAAATTTTTGCAACCATAGCAAACGATTATGTTCTCTACTCCTGGGGAAGAGGGGCGGACGGTTAGTGTTAGCTGCACAGGCAGATTGCACATTGTCGTGAGAGTGGAAAGAGTAAGGGCAAGTGGGGAAATGGAGGTGTGGGGAATACAACAATACAGGAAATAGCAGGAGAAAGAAAGAGAGGTGGAAGCAGCAGAAAATGTCTTTAGTTACTGTGATACATACAACTAAATGGTTTGTCATATTCTCAACGTTTGAAGTTTTTCTGTTTGTTCTTCATTTGTTATTGCTTTTATCGGTGTTGTTCAACATATAATAGTTTTTAAAGTTTCCTAAAATTTCCCGCAGACGAACTGTGGGCTCTCTACCAGTCCATATAAAAATATTAACTGCAAGCTGCTCCTTATATTTTTTGTTTTATCTTTTACAGTTCTCACTATAATAAAATGTAACTTTTAAAATAAGTAATAATTTGCACAAAAGAGGGTTAATGAATGAGGAAAAGATTGAAAAATTCATCAATTAATTCTCCAAACTATGTTCAAAGGCTGTTTAGTTTAATGAGTAAAAGTCAAGATTAAAGCTAGAATTTGGTGCATTCAGTGTTAATTAAACCACTGAAAAAAGTAAATATATTTATATTATTTTGTATAACACAAGATATATAATTTAATTTTTTTAAAGCTATTTGAATATAACGAATATTTTATGTCAACATTTCTTCTACTTTTCATAAGTCTACACCCCTATCACTAATCAAGGGGATATTGCAGACTATCCACTTGTTATATAGAACTATAATCCCTTCTAAATTCTGTTAATTTAATAAATGTAAAAATATTTAGCAGAAAATTATTTAGAAAATTTGCAACTTAAAAAAAGAAAAGTGAGTGGTCAAAAAAGATTTTTGGGAAGATGAGTTTAATTTAGCATTTATTATGAAAGACAAGAGAAAGCTTGGGAAGGTTCAAATACTGCTAGATATGAATGTATTAGTGAAGAGTCAACAGTGTGTAGCATATTGAGTAAGTTTAACTACGGAAAAGGAAGGTTAAAAAACTATCCAAGATCAAAATTACCTTTTATGATTTAATGTAACAGAGACGGTTGATACATTTTACTCAACATGTTTATGTCTGTATTTTATGAGATATTAGCTGAAGTGCCCGTTGAATTTCAACGGATTTAGTGAATCTAAAACTTCGACCGTATAATTTGTAAGCATCGCAAGAATAAGATAGTACACAGTTATACCCATCGAATAAAGCAAAAATGAAGAAAACCGCTCTGCATTTTCCTATTTAGATGAATGAAGGAATAAAATCTTACAAAAATAGCGTATAAACTCCCTCCCCTCCCCTCTAATAAAGTCGTTTGTCTGTCTGTCTCTCTCCCTCCCTCCCCCTCCATCTCCCACCCTCCCCCAACCCTCTCTCCATCTCCCCCCTCTGTTACCATCCATCTCTCTCCTTCCCTTTCTCGTATTAAAAGCATTCAAAACTTACAGACATTCTCCTTTATATGTTAGATTAGAAGGTAATTCAATTAAAAACAAATATTTGGTTTCCATGTAAACAAATTAAAATCGTACACAGAAACTGACTTACGATATTACGTTAAAATTTTTCCCATGTAAATGCATTGCACTCTCAATTTTGGCGACAATGGGAGTTGTCATGGTAGCTTATAATGGGTACTGTAATAAAACTGATAAAATCACGTATTTTATTGATTCTTAATGCATTTTTATGCTAATTCAATCAGGATTCGGATTCTGTCTTCAATAAAAATAAACTTTGTTCTTTTCTTCGTAGAACCATTCAAGTCTCAAGTTTGTGCCATGTTTCTATGTAATTTTAAAATTCAAATGAAAAATAAGCTGCACTCATCCCTATGTTATTCAAATGGAGAAAATGAAAAAAATAAAATACTTCTGTCTGTCTGTGTGGGGTAGTTGTCGGGGTTCCCGGGTACCCTATGTTACTCATAGAGTCATATGAAGTCAATTTGCAAAGTTTGGTCCCGATAGCTCCAAGGGCGTGGGAATGTATAAGGAACAGACAGACAGATGGATAGACATTCAATTTTATATATATAGGTGAATATACCCCTAATTTAATGAATGTAAAAACTGTATCCAAGTAGCATTAGCAGTTTATAGATATCCATAGGGCTAGATAAGAGGCAGTATAACAAGCCAATGGAAATTAAATTATGTAAATCAGTGGTGCCCAACCTTTATTACTTGGCAGGCCACATTGTTGGTTGTGAACCCTTCTGCAGGCCGCATTGGAAGTTGCCAATTATTCGGCGAGCCAGGTTAGACTTTTAATCGGAAGTTATCTATATATTCTGAGATGCCATTTTAGTGAAAATTGAGGCCAAATGTTGTTTTTATGGTAAACATTCCAATTTTAAAAGTTGTATTACGAAAGTTTTCATAAAAATGTATGAATTTGTGTGTTAAATTTTTGGATTGCTTTTTATGGCTTCACAGGCTGCATAAGAACCCTTTGTGGACCACATCTGGCACACGGGCCGTAGGTTGGACACCATGATGTAAATTATTGGCCAACAAATTAAAGTGCCATCAAAGAAAATGTTTTTTTCAAACACTATGAAAATGGTCTTGGGGATCAAATCAAAAGGGAAAAAGTTACAGAACATATTTCAAAAATGGCCAAGTAAGACAAGACAATAATTATCTGCTACCTGTAGTTTTAGATAGTGCCAGCATAAGGTAAATAAATGGTGTGTGCAAAACTGAAAAATTACACATTTTTCCAAAATTTTATATTTTTAGGTATTTTTCATTGCAAAATTTTAAACACTTTTTGTAAATTCAAGTTACAAACTACATTATAAAAAGGAATTTGTTTAACAAAACAAAGTACAGCGAAACCTCGATTATCTGACCTATATGGGGAGAATGGACCAACAGATAACCCGAAAATAATGGAAACAATGTTCATTTAGGAACATAATTTATTTATTTATTTCACATACAGCTCAGGTCATTTTATAGTTAAATTTAAAACAAAAATTATATAGCAAAATATTATTAACATAAATACTAAAATTAAATTAAGAATCAGAAGACATGCAATGAATATTTAATCATAATTTTATTTTACTAGATTTAAATGATTAGTGGCAATTATCTCCCGCATGAATCATCTGTCGGGCGATCTCTCACTTGAACCGACTCCAGTGGATCTTTCGCATGAACTGACTTTCGGTGGATGCAACTGACATATACTTTCTGACCATGGTTAGACAGCTCATCTATTTTTTTGTCAGTCAATTGAGGTTTTACTGTATTAAGAAATTGGAACTTTCGATCTTTTAGCCTGGAAAAAATTTCCATTAATTGGTCTATATTAATTTCTCCTGGCATTTTATTATTATAATAAGAATAGGTAACTTTTGTATTTCGCTCCACTAAAATATTGCACCTCTAAAATTTTGCGCTGGGTTCTTTGCAGTCTTCACAGCTGCCTTGGGCCGGCCCTAGTTTTAGTCTTAAATTATTTTTTTCAAATTTATATTTTTGGATTACCTATGCTCAGTTCGTTAGGATGGTTGTTCGGGAATCTGGTGTTCACTGATAGAAAAAGGTTATTTTTATTTTAACCTGGTTATCTCTCATATGATAAACAATATATCTCACTGAGCAAGTCAATCAAATTTGAAAGCACTTTTACTGATGAGATATTCTAATTGAACATTCCTCTATTTATTTATTGACAGTAAAAATACTTTCTAACAAGAAACGTCATATTGTGATGGAACCGCAAAACAAAACTTCAATTCCAAAATTTAATATTCTGGTTGTGGACATCATTTACAATTGGGCTGCAACATCAGCCAAATCTAACTCTATTTCATGCATGTAGAAATGTTTAAAAGTATTTTTCTTTAAAAGCAATAGATTATGACTTTAAAGTATGGGAAAAAAATAGCAAGATTTTTATTGGGTAACTACCGAAGATGGGATTCTTTCCAAGGGTCAGTTAAGAAACGCTAATGACTGCATATGTAATCATTTTTTCAGTTGGCTCTTGTAAACAACCTGCTACAGAAAAAAAACATTTGGAAGCATATGGTAAAGCCAGGCAGGCTACCACTTAAAGAGGCTGTGGAGTTAACTAATATTTGTAATATTGTTTTAACACATTTTTGTTTACTGGTTATAATGTGTTGCAACTCTGATAAACACTGATGGAATTGTCTCTACTTACAGAAAAGAAGAAGTTCAATGTTGTACTTGAGGCCTCTAGTTAGAAAGACCGTTTCCCCTATAAATGGCACGTTTATCTTCACAGGCAGGAGAGATTTGTTCACCATTGCCACCATGTAGTTCTTAAATCTTTAAAAGTAAATTTCGTAAGTAAATTTCCATTCCTTGTTCTCAACATTAATTTATATCTAAGGACTCTAAATCATATGTAGTCACCACTATTGTCCGGGTAAATTATGTGGCAATTACTTAAAATAGAATATTGGCATTAGCCTTAAAAATATGACTTATTAAACTAAGAGAATTTTTTAAATTTGATAGTTTATGAGGAAAAAAATGAAAATATTATTCATTATTTTGTGAGAATATCTAAAAGTTTGATAAATGTACCTGAGGATACGATGGTAAATATCTAGTTCCGAGAGATCTTGCTTATGGATACACATTTGTTGTTCAAGTTGTACTTCCCTCACTCTCTTCTGAACTTCGTGCCATGTGAGGTTATCCAAATCCACCTATAATTAGGCAATTTTTTAAAATACCGCCCTTGAACCTTTGTAATTGTGAGTTTTTTCATTCAAGAGCAAGAATTTCTCAGAAATTTTTTTTAAAGAAGCAACACAATGCAATTTAAAGTGAGGGTGGATGCTGAAACTATCAAATTAAGGAGTGAGACAAAAATATTTCATGATTTTCAATCGCATTTCACTTACATCATCAATTTTGAGAGCTGTGTTGAAAAATGACTTGATCTCCCAAAACTGAAAGAGGTGATATAGGACTTTGATGGCACGGAGGAACCAAAAAAATATAGCAACGAGGATACATATCCAGGTGATGGCATCTAAGCTAGCAAGGCACTCTCCAGCTGGAATAACTGCATCTGTAAGCGAGATCTTCCCACTTCCCGAATTGTTACCCCCACTCTTGCCTCCAGGGTTCTCATTCCTGTAACGTAATAAATGTTAGTACGGATTTCAATGAAACCCAAGGATTAATTCACTATTTCGAAAAGGAGAGACACTGCAGTACGTTTTAAATATTTTATCTTTGCATATCCTAAGATAAAATCGAAATGTAAGCCGTACATACCTGAAAAGCACTTGGTAATCAACACAATGCAGCAAGAACGTGGTAAACACAACTATGAAAATGAACTGTAGTAGTTCTAGCATCTCTTGCAGCATCATGCACATAAAGCCATGTTTCTGATGGTAATGGTACATTCGGGCAAAAAAGGAATCAAGATCTTCTATATGATTCCAACGGGCTACACAAAAAAAGTGGAGAGTTACCAGAATCTCGTCACGAGGCAATTTCAATAAATGGCTATATTTTCACAATTATACATACCTTTACCACTTTCAGGAACAACATGTATCATTATCCCACTTTCCTGGGGAGTTTCTTCTTCCCCCAAATCACCCGAAAAAGGCTGAATGGGTTGGTAGCTCGTCTCCAGTGTTGTTGACATTGTGGATACTTGATTCGTCTTGGCACAGAAATACACAAACTTCTTTCAAGAACGAAGTATTTTTCTTGGAACAGCAGAACTGTCCTTTTGGCGTACGTGTATTTCATTATCATTTAACGAGAAAAGAGAAATTCTTTTCATGGATATGTTCTATCATTAGTCAGCACTACGACGCATCTAATAAAATCCAAGGTGACAAACAGCTGATTTTGGTAAATATCATGCGTACGCATGATGCATTCAATTGCGAAAACGCACGCACTCCACAATTACCTAAGATTATCGATTAGGGAATAGCATTATAAAACAATTAAGTTAATCCTTCAATTCGCTTAAAATCAAAACAGCGAAGGATTATTGAATAATTAATGTGCTACGGAGTAACTCTATAAAGAACACTTCTTTTGTTTGTCCCTCTACTGGAATCTGTAGAAACTTCGAAAGCTCGCCCGCGATATTTAAATTCAAACCACGCCATCCATCAAACATAATCCTCTGTGATAATTTAAGATCATTCTTCCACATTATAGCTTATGTAAATATTTTTTTCGGAAAATAAACTATATAAAATTCTTTTTATCTGGTTACTCGTGGTCCAAAAAATGGAACTTTAAATAGTAATAATATTTTAAATTGTTAAAGAGATATCTTACTGCATGATCCTAATTTACATTAGTCACAAATTTTGCATTCTTTTTACGTTAAGATTTATAAATTCTGCAGGAACTATCTCTAAAGTGAAAATTGGGCCATAATTATTTTATTTGGACAATAATATCCTTAAAAAACATATTCAATTTAATTGTCCTTGAAAACAATATGAAGGACCTTTTGATACTATATATTTGTAAATTAATCTTATGCCATAATAAGGTGATGAGAACTTGACATTTTGCTTTTTCATTGCTAGTTTATTTGATGTGTCTGTGCAGAGCTTGAAAATCTGTGAAGTAATCTTTTGTGGCCTAAACCCATTCTATCTGGTCTTAATTAGTTCTGGAATGCTTGCATGAGACATTTTATTGCCCATCAGCCCTTATCTAATTCCACTCGCTTAGTAATGAAACGCCTCGTAAATTATCTACGACTGCATAAATAAGTATTAGAGGCGGAATTTTCCGTTTTAAATGGATATTTAAAGTTCTATACGTCTATTTTTATGAAACTGTCTAGCTTGTGTCGTAATGTTGATAGCAGCAAAGAATGTCAAAGTTATCGTTCCGAAGATAACTTGCTGAATGTTTAAAATTATCCACTTTCATTAACTCAAGGCTTACTTGGTTTTCATTTGATACAGATTTCTGCGTGTACCGTGTGCTGCAATTAATTTTAATAAACCTGAATGTAGGGTGCTTGTAATATCTTAGTTAGTAATAGCTTTACAATCCCGAATATTTGTATCTTCTATTTACGTGCATTGAACAGTGAAACTCCATTGTGGTTTGGTCTAGTTCGTTAGTGAAAAAAGTGAAGTTATGGGCTAATTACAATATTATCACGAATGTTCTGGTCATTGTGAATTATTTGTATTATGTAGATCTGGGGTGGCCAAACCGGGGCTCGCGAGCCACATGCGGCTCTTTTAAAATATCCATTGAACGTTTTCCGTCGCAGAGTCGAGCGAATTAAGACGTTTTGAGGGTGTATAAGGGACATGCAATATATCTGAATTGCTTCGGATACAGGTTATGTACTGTTCATTAATTTATTAGCGCAGAATGTGTAATGCGGCTCTCGAAATTTTGAAGATTATCGTATTCTTTATGGAAATATGTAGCCCAAGTATCCGCGCCTTACCGAGTTCCGCGTGATAGCGGGCCTTTATCGTATACTATCCTCTTATGTTAGCAATTCGCAACTTAGCTCGACGAGAAATTTCATGACATTTAATCCGAATTTTTGTCGCTCCTTTGAATATTCTCGAAATGGCTCTTACCACATATTCAAGGAGCGAAATAATCAATGAGAGTTAAGGCGGAAAACGAAATTTTTGTAGTTTAAGTTTTACCAATAATCACTACCAAATATATTACATGTTTAAAATTATTCGTAAATAGTAAAATTACTTGTACTTACCCATGGGGCCAAATCTGTTCCTTACACAATTTCACAACGCTAAATGTTTGATAAATCTGTTGAAATTACATACATTTCGAAGCCTTAAAAAATGAATACAGTGGAAACGGTACGCAAAAAACTAGTGCATTATAAAATTTCAAAATTTGTTTATATTTGTATTTAAAGGTATCCCTTAAACGTTTTAATCGAACAACAAATTCGAATTAAGTCCCAGCGATAGAAACTACGTTGAAATTATGAGTTGGTATGAGTTAAATTTCCAAACAATAAGGATAACTTCCATCGTCTTCATTAAATAAATCACAATCGAATTAGTAATCATCTTCAATTGTTAAAACATTGTAACCTAAATACCATTGTTTGATTACTCGCACGGCTGAACATGAGAAGAATTAGAATGGGCATTTGTTTAGTAAACTTCTTAATCAATTAATTCAACTCTACTGAGCTGTCATATGTAAAATGTTCATATACGCTAAACGTCGTGAGAGAAACGTTAAAATGTGTGACGGGGCACGAGACATAGGTAATTACCAAGAGACTGAAGGGTGTAGCCGTTCTGCCGAGGCGTTTGCCTTCACGCGAGAATCTGGATGCATCAATTGCTCTCGTTCTACTATTGGAAATTCTTCGCCATTTCATCCCTTGTTCAGGCAAGTGAAGGTTCATTTTTGCGATATTTTTAGTGTAGGATTATTTACATTGTCTCAGCTGAAAATCTTGTAGATACATCTCAGGTTTCCATCATTTGGAAACTTTAATTCATATTTAACTGAAACACACCTAAGTCTAATAGTTAGGCATTAAATGTGGATTTTAGTCAACATAACACGAAATTCGTGGTAAATTTTAAAAACTGTGTCCCACAAATCCAGCCATGCTGGAAAAAAAACTTGATGCGGTTGTAATTGTAAACGTGTGGTTCTATATGCGTTGCACTGACAGTGATCGATTTGCTGTTAACATAGAATCAGTCATCCTTGAAACGTTTCTGTAGGAATTTGCTGAATTTGTCGCTGCTTTTTCAGCCTTTAACATGGGGATGTTTGTGCCTTTTGTGAAACATACTTATCATTCATGGAATTTGGACGGTTAAAAAAAAGAAAATTTTATCCCTTCGAAGAATCAGCCCACTTTTATTTCGCAAAGTCAAAGATCATGTATCGAATAACTTCATTGCATATCAATGAATGTCTCTAATCGGCCGAAAAATATCGTGCTTACATATAATTATAATATTGAAAGGATAACACCGCATTTAGCGAAGAAATTTATCATCAGTTTAGTGCATTCCTTACTAGTGATATATTAGTAATTTTTATTCATGCAAATTTTGAATTACATTGTGTAGTTTATTTTTTTATCGGCTGCTTATAAAACGTAGTTATTACTATATGTAATGTGCACCGCATTTGAGCACTTTATTTGTTTCATACATATGTAAATCTTACCAATTATATAATTTTAGTTTTGGAGTAGTACGTACGGGAAGAAGATTTTTGTTTGCATATAGATTACCTAGCAGTTTGTGTTTTTACTTTTTGAGTGGTTCGCGAGAGGTGAGGGTCTATTCATACGGCGCGCATATGTATGATCGCATTCTTTTGGCTAACTTTTTAAAAATGTATCCTTGTCCAGGAAGTGTGAAAAAATCTCACCGCATTAGGGAGGTAGGAAATAGGATCAACGGCTCTCTGATACTACTACGTAAAATTGTATTTTCTATTTTCCAGATGCACTCAGCTGAGTTATTAACGCCTTTAATTTTGCTGCAGTATTTTGGCATTCACTCCATTATGTGTGTGTGTGCGTGCATGTGCGCGATTATATTTTTCAAGTTCCGTTTTTGATTTCCCATAAGTTTTTATCGTAAAGGTACGTATCTTGGATTTTTTTACGTTTCCCGCAGGTCTAATCGTTATTTTATCCGACCTGAGGAAAGCTTCCTTGGAAACGTCCGCAGTCCTCTTCTGGTCTCACCTCCTTCCCAGAGTGGTCTTCCGGATTGGGCGAAAGGTCTCCTGCCGCCTCCTCAAACTACTTCCTTGTCGGCGGTTCCGGTACAGGACAACATCGGATGCGGTAGCAACGGTAGAAAAGGCCGTTCCTCTCACGGTCAATGTAGTTTTATGTTTTCATCACCGTGTGCAAGAATCTCAAATCAATTCTTTTAAATATGGAGTAAAGGTGGTTGCCAGGGGCGTTTTTAAGACTTCAAATTACTCTGTGCAATTTTCTTATGGGAGGGCCTTTGTACTGATCGGCTATAAAATTCGCACTATCTGTGAATTACTTTGGAGCCCCTCGGTGTGTTGCGCATACATTAAAAACTCCCCTGGTATAAATAATCTTCAGCACGATAACATATAAGTTTCTAAATTATTTTTTTACCCGCATGCATCCATAGCGTGAATCTGTTGTCTATGCGTGGAATAAACCTTGGTTTATTCAAGCATCGTCATTGAACTTTCTGTGTTATTTATTTAGGTTTAATGCCAATAACGGTCCAAACCACGTCGTCCGATTCCATCAACGGGGAAAACCCATCACCTCAAGACTCATCTCCGACCGCAAACGCGTGTCCGACCGAATCTGCATCTTCCCTCGGGATTCCATCCGAAGCTGGAGGTAAGAAATCCATGAGACACGCTTGCCGGACCTGTTCGGAGAGGTTCCCGACTCTTAACTCGCTGAGGACCCATCTGAAGAGTCATTCACGTCCTTCCCTACCTCATCAAGCTCCACCGCTGAGCATGATCTCGGATTGCATGACGTCTCGTGTTGTAACGTCCAAGTACGGTCGACGCCGTTCGGTGATATCGGCTCTGGTCGCGAGAAAAGCGACGCCGCAAAAGCGACGGTGCAGGCGGGGTGGTGGTCGTGGCGTGGCATCGCTGCACAGACCAAGGGAGGATGACGTCTCCGGCTACGAAGTGGCTGCATGAAAGTGCATCTGCTTCGGAATGTCGGAGCTGTTCACAAGCGACCGAAGTTGCCGAGCTGTTATGTACGGAGAATGTTTTCCTCGGTATGGATTCTTTAAAGGGTAGTATTTCTCCCCCCCGTCCCCACGTCCTTCAGCACCGTGCGTCGTTATTATCTGTTTAGGGAGACAAAAATTCAATATCCACCCCGGTTTTGAAAACGTTAACGAGGATTCATTTGTGCAGTACTGTTTCTGTTGCATCTCTCGTAATCGTATCTGAAAGGGCCCAGTGGAAGTGCCGTTTCTCTCCACATGAATTTCGTGCTTAATTTTTTTTTTGTCTTTAGCTCCTATAAAACACTTCTGTTTTCAACGAACGGGAATGTTTTCGCGATTGTTTTACGTACATATGTACGGATGAAGAAAAAATTATTTTTTTGTGAGCGCAGTTTCCTTCCTAGTTTCATTATAAAATGTTTATTCGCAAAGCACGTGGAAAGCAAGTGGTGATGTGCTGTGATATCTCAGGTGGTGCTATTCTCGCAGGTGTTGCAAAAAAAAGACATTGCACATGAGACTTTTCCTTCTCACTTGAGTCAAGGTGTTATCATATAGATATGTTTAGCTTTGTTCGAGAATTGATCGTTTGTGTAAATTCAGCTTACACTAAAGATTGAGAGTAAGAAAAAACTCCCATTCTAGACGTAATCTGTGGGAATCGTGAACTTTCATTTGATGTTACTTCTGTGGATTAGTCTTATTGTTAATGAGTTTATGATCTCAAAAGTATGTATTTTTTCAAAGATTTCCTTTTTTATTCATTGTAATATGACTGCCATGTAGACGGATTTGTTTTGATGTAACGAATAAAGAACGTATTCCTGTTTATTTTTTTATTTTTCGCTTTACTCCTAGCATTTTTTATTTTGTTTTGTTTTCGTAAGAGATTTTTGTATAATTATGTTACATAAAACTTTCGGAGGTCTTTTTCTTTCCGTGATATTTTAAGATAACGGTAGCTTCATTGAATTTTTTTCACTACCACGAATCACTTACGATTCCGTTGCTGTTTAATTGCGATTGCTCTCGAACGTAACAATGAATTTGAATTTTATGTCAGAGTCGCTTCACATGTCCATATGTTTTTAGGCGCGTTTCGCTTCCAGCGTGAGCGCCTATTGTCGTCGGTCCGTCCGTCCGTCCGCATGCTCGTTCTCACCTTCTACCGAACGGATTTTCATGAAATTTGATATTAAAATTGTAATTGTAAAATCAAAGATAATAAGAAAATCGCAAAAATGAATCACTTAAGCCAATCAGGGGAACCACTTTACTGGTGACGAAAAGTGAACTTTCCGTCATACCTCGTAAAGTATTGCTCATATCAAAATATTTTTCAAATAAAAGTTGTAGAACTAGTAAAGAAGAGTATTTCTTTTCCTATACATTTTTATCGTAGGAGTAGCTGTTATCGAGAAAATCAAACTAAAATTTCTTAATTCGAGTTGAACTTAGAAAATTTCTTGCATGGTTACTTCTTCATTGTTGCTAACATAAACAATCTCACAAACAAACGTTTAATTTACTTACGTGAGCATGCAATATTTTAAAATAGGAAGAAAATGGATTATTTATGATAAAGAAAATAACTTTAAAATGCTATTTCCCTAGCGTACAAGTATATAATTTTTTTCAAATACTCCATTGCACGAAACGCGCCCATTTGTGATACGCCGTACACTTTTCTAACTTGTTTTTAGCAATCACACGCTTTTAATTACGTCGCATTTACAACACCAATATCCATTGAAAATGGGAAGTCTCACGGAATACGTCCTTAACGCGTTTTGACAACACCCTTCACCGGTGTTTTATTTTTGTAAAAAAAAGTAAGCAGGATCGTATATAGACTATAAAGAAGGAATAGGATATTTTTCGATGGTTACTTTTTCAGGCAACCCCTATCCCAGATCTTTAGCATTAACATTCCCGAATACTCGTGGATCTAACAAATGATTGCCAAAGTAATTTTTTTAAATTATTTGAGCTATTTATGTTGGAGGACTTCGCCTGTTTTTGTCGTCGGATTTCATTATCTAAATCAATCCCTGGCACAAATGATTCGAGACTTGGTTCTCTCGTTCAGTTAGCGTTTAAAAATCATCCTAGAAAGAAATTTCAGGAGATCGCGGGGGCGAAATGCAGTAACTGCGAATGGGGCGTGGCGCGTCATTGTCCAATTGGAGAATAGAGAAAGAGAGACGTGTCGTAACATCCGTGGCGTTGCTATGAAGCAAGGACAAAAAAGGGGAAGGGGAAAGAGTGTACTTAAGGTTAGAGAGGGAGATGAAGGGAAGTCCAGGGCTCGCGTTCTATTGAGTCCAACGACGTCTCCAGTGGCGCAAGACCTTTTCGCGTTTGACCTCTATCTATCTACCAACTACGTGGTTAACTTATTGTTTCTACGTCTTCGGAGGAAAAATGCTAAATTTCAGGAGGACGTCGTTTTAATCGTCTCCGACACGATTTAAAAAAATAATAATTTGATAAATTTTTCGGTGCAAGTAAAACCATACGGCATAAAAATTTTCGAACGGAAAATATCCTCGTCGCAGTTGAGGTTTCGCTTGACAAAAGTTTGATCGAATTCACATAAAATTTTTTTCCTATAGCCTTATTCGGGAGTTTTAAGCTGTTAGAAAAACGTGCGGTGAAGGCTCACAATAACGAAATTTGCTAAGGATCGCAACGATATTTTTCGTACTGAATATGGATTCTGGAATAACTAACCTTTAAACATTTTCTCCTCCGTCGTTATTAAATACTTTTGCATTGACGACAATTGTTGTCGAACCTCTTTAACACGAACGTCTACAACTCGGAATTTCGGCAGCTACAAGGGATTTCCTATGCTTCATTCCTACAACGTTAACTTTTTTAGCTCTTTGACTTTTTCCCCCTATATATTTCGTGTTTTTTTTCTTCGGATTTTTAAGAGTTACTCACTAGGCGGGAAAAATCCCGGATTATTAAAATAATTTTTTGCATCACTCTTTCGCGAAATCCACAATCGAACGATCTCTCCACTTCCCCCCGCCCCCCATCCTCTCCGACGACCGATTTCGAAATCGATAATCCGGTACGACATCTCTCCAAGTCTGTTCCGTCCACAATCGGTTTCACATCCAGTAACCGCCTGTTGGGAAACCGTTGACCCAGCATATACAATCGTCACTGCAAGGGATTGCATTCGTGGATAGATACGGCATCACGTCACGACACCCCACCCTTTGACGCAGCGCGATGCTCGCTTCTTTCTTATCTCCTCTCCCTCCTCCATTCCGCCACCATATCGGTCACTCTCCGGAGTCACCTCACCCTTGACCTAAACTCTCACGCTGCGCTTTGGGGGAGGTGAAAGGCTTTCGCTGCAATTTGGCCTCCCGATTTGATTAAACTTTATTATCTTCAAGGTATCTTTCTCGGGCGCATAGTTTTCCGAGAAAGATATCTCGTGTCGTACTTAAAAAGAAAACAAAGAAATTCTCGTGTGTGGCTCTTCTTTAACATGAGGAAATGCATCGTCAAGAGTTTCATTTAGCGATTAGATACACAAGCGTTCGACCATATCTGGTATTTGTCGAATCGAAAAAAAAGCAAACGAAAGGTTGAGTTTGAAAAAAAAAATACGCGGAGCATACCTGTCGAAATTATCACTTTTTTATCTTCGAGAATTGTTTTGATTCCTCTTAAATATCCGCATTGATGTTGGGGTATTTTTTAAAACGCTCGCCCAAACAAAAATTTCTTGCCAGACGCTATCTTACCGTGCTCTTCAAAGTCAGGAAGTTATCATTTCCGCCAAGATTTCTGGTTGAGTCAGTGGAATATCTTCTCAAGAAATACTTCGAAAATAAATCAACTGAATTTTTTTCACGGTTTTCGTTCTCACGAGTCAAAAAAAGTATCTTATCTCGACCGCAATAATTTATTTTTCCTGTCTTTGACCGTCATCGAATATTTTTAGGCATATCTATACTTTCCGTCATATCTCGTAAAATATTGGTCATATAAAAATAATTTTCAAATAAAAGTTGTAGAACTAGTAAAGAAGAGTATTTCTTTTCCTATACATTTTTATCGCAGGAGTAGCTGTTATCGAGAAAATCAAACTAAAATTTCTTAATTCGAGTTGAACTTAGAAAATTTCTTGCATGGTTACTTCTTCATTGTTGCTAACATAAACAATCTCGCAAACAAACTTTTAAGTTACTTACGTGTGCATGTAATATTATTAATTAGGAAGAAAATGGATTATTTATGATGAAGAAAAGAACTTTAAAACGCAATTCCCCATTACGTATTTCTTTCTAATACGCATTGCACGAAACGCGCCCATTTGTGATACGTTGCACACTTTCCTAACTTGTTTCCTTTAGTCTTCCGTCAAATTCGTATTCATCTAATCCATTATTGTAACAGGGAAGATGTGTAAAATCAAACTAAAGTTTAGAATATTTTCGATAATTCAGAGATAGCATTCCCTGCTCACCAAAGCGAAGTTTATTTTTAACTCTTAACGTTTGACCCTTTCCCTTAAGTAACTAACTTGCCGACTTGGATCACCCCTGCAGACGGAAACGAACCAAATCACTCATTGTCAGATCTCAAAGATGAATTGAGCTTCCCACGATTATATACAGCGTTTAAATAAATTAAATAAAGATTTACACACAAACACACATATATATATATATATATACACACACACATATACATATATACACACACACATACATTTTTTATCGAAAGAAAAGAGATAATATGCATTTTCCTGCAAAAAAAAAGAAACGCGTCCGAGCCTCCGCGAGCAATAGCGTAAGAGGTTGTGCAAATCTGTTATCCAATGTACCCTTTGGTGGGAAAGAGAGAGAGAGAGAAAGGGAAGGCGGAGATAAAGGCGAAATGATTGCGCTCGGACGATTGAGAGAGGTCGTCACGAGGTTGGGATCAGCTGTGAGAGACGATAGGAAATGGGTCATTTAGACCGTTAAGTGAGGAAAAGCGGCTCTTGGATACAGCCAGGGAAGAAGCCAGGAGAAACGTCTACATAGACCGTTAAGTTTTATAAAAGTCGATTCTCACCTTTCATAACCGCATCGTATAAGTCGAGGGCTCATACTTTTCCCCCGGAAAAAGCCAAATGGCAATTAAATTAATATCTTACAGTGTGCAGTTTACAAGTGAGGCTCATCTTTCCTGCTGTGAATAAGAAAAGGAAGGTCTGCGGAACGCAGTTTCGGGAAGTGCTGTTGTAGAGAAAGTCATCGTCGTTCCAAGGCAAAACTATGCGAAAATTGAAGTTTTTTTTACGAAGATGTTATATTTTTATTCAGATAAATTTGTAGAGAATCGTTTTTTTTCACACGTTAACAATAGCGTGATCGTGAAAAAAATTCTAATCCGAGATTTTGATGAAAATGCACGTTGTTGCTGCATTTTCGTCCGAGGACATTTATTTTTGATATTCCGTCTGTCTATAGTCTCCGGGTATTTTAACGGAATCTGAATAAATTCCGTGTTTATGCAGGGAATCGTCTGTAGTAAAAACCCTATCGAAATGTAACACATCCTCAGCAAACAAGATGGATGGAGGATTTTTCGCAAAATTGTCGATTAATTAAAAAATTGCTGTAATGTTTTTGATTAAAATTCATCCGTTCGTTTTAATTGTGCGATTTTCTTCCATTTTTGGGGATAGATAATGTCTTAGTCTTCTTAAGAAAGCTAGAAAACTTGCATTAATTTGATTTACGGGTTAAGAAAGCTGAGAGCAGATTCTCAATTATGCCTTTTAATCTTATGTCACTATTCACATCGGTTACAATATCGTAGGAAGCAAAACTGTTCGTTACTATGCAACTGTTTAAATTTTAAGTTTTTCTTCTTAAGCGACTAATCACACATGCTAGCCAACTATAACCGTGTGCAACGTATAAAATTTTGAGTGAATGAGAGATGGCAATATTATGTCATGTAAAAATACATCTGATGATGCTAGTTATTTTGCGAAACCTGTCGTGAAATAAAAAATTGTGGAAGTTATCATAGTTATTCTATTCCTCTGAACTAAAAATATTTCGTTTGTGATTTTCAGTAAGAATGTCGATCGACACTTATTTGGCTAAAGTATTTGCATGATTGCCTCCAAATAAATTGTATAGAAAACTTCTATTATGATCTAATTATTGATATAAAAATCGGAGCTTCATTTGTTGATGCAATATGAAAAAGCGCGTTTTATTTACAGCTCGTAGAAACAAGAGGAAGATGTCATTTTAACCGGAATTAAGAGTTAAGTGGCGTAGACAGGTTTTTAAAACCGATTTGATTGACGTCTCCATTTCTTTAAAATATTTTAATTTTCTCCATTTGAATAACCTGGTGATTTTTCATTTGAATTTTAAAATTACTGATAAACATGGAACGAACTTGAATCTTGGACGGTTCGATGAAGGAATGAACAAAGTTAATTTTTATTGAAGACAGAATCCGAATCCTGATCGAATTAACGTAAAAATTGCCTTTAGAATTAGAAAAATACGTGATTTTATCAGTTTTATGACAAAATCCAATTATAAGCTACCATGACAACTCCTATTGCCGCCGAAGTTGAGAGTTCAATGCATTTATACGGGAAAAATTTTAACGTAATATCATTTTTCAATTTCTGTGCTCGATTTTGCTTTGTTGACATGGTACCCAAATATTTGTTGATGTTAAATGAAATATTACTAATAAATAGAGTTACTTATGTATTATCTCCAGGACTCTTCGCAGGACCTGGTACTTACGTATTATCCCCATGCCATACTTACGTGCAACATTAACAGAAACTGATTGGCCTGTCTCGACATTTACAAACCCATTCCCCGAACAACGGGGAGGGATACTTTGGTTCCGGGCGAGGCGAAGGGCGCGGTAGCGCCCGGAGACGACTACCCATTAAAACAAAGCGAGCCGAAGGCTCGTCAATATATCCTTTCAATGTTATATCCTTTCAAAAAAAATGGAGAGGATATTGGCGAGCCTTCGGCTCGCTTTGTTTTAATGGATAGTCGTCTCCGGTCGCTACCGCGCCCTTCGCCTCGCCCGGAACCAAGTTATCCCTCCCCGTTGTCCGATGATTTGGTTTGTAAATGTCGAGACCAGCCAATCAGTTTCTGTTAATGTTGTTTTGAAAATAAAATATCGTAAATCCAACAATACGTTGTTATTCTGTTAATATTTTTATGGCATGAGGATAATACGTAAGTAAGATAATACCAAAGTAAGGTCCTGGAGATAATACGTAAGTACCTAAATAGATTTTAATGATTTTAATCGAAGGTTTTCGCAGCGTTGATGTTTGATGATATTTTCGTGTGGCGTAGAGTTCTTCAAAGCAAGCTATTTTTAAAACTACCTAACTTAAATAATTAGACGTAGATTTTCCACGAATTGTGATTGGATAAATCGTTTCATTGTTTCCAAAGTATTGTTGATAAAAACAATTTTCTCGTAACAGAACTCGTGGATGAGAGAATCGAGCTAATAGTCGGAGGATAATATTCACTCGGTGATTCTTAAACGTTCTCTATGTACTTTTTTGTCTTTCGTTAAATTAATTAATTTCGTTTGTTCATCCATTTTCTGTTGAATATCGTGTTCTTTCTGGTTTTACTTACAGTTTTCGTTTTGAAGATATCGTCACGAAAATTCACATAAGTATATAATTTTACTCTGCGGCTAACACAGGCTATATGGCGATAAAAACATTAGGGAGGAGGGAGAGCTTAATTCAGTAATTCTTTTCCCGTAAGTTTACACGTGATTTCCTACTTTTCAGAGTGCAATATATTAATCTTTCATCCGTCAAAATAGATAATTGCGAACCGGTTTTCTTCAATTTTGTTTTATTCGACGGTTAAAACTATGTACTATGTTATACTTTCGTAGTTTTCCATGTTATACGGTCAAAGTTTTAAATTCGCTAAATCCGTTGAAATTCAACGGGCACTTCTGTTAGTTTCCCATAATTTTACACATAATTTTCGATTTTTCGGAGTGCAAGGTTTTTTTCCTACATTCAAGGTTAAAACTGTGTACACTGTCTTATTCTTGCGATGTTTACATGTTACACGGTCGAAGTTTTAGATACACCAAATCCGTTGAAATTCAACGGGCATTTCCGCTAGTAATTAATTAACAATGTTTAACTTTCTATCTCTAACTATTTACTCAGAACCTTAATTTGAAATCTTTAAAGGCACTCCCTGCCACCTCATCGATTATTATAAGAAAACGAAAGTAGCGCAATCGGTGCGCTTAACCATCTCAATAAGTATAACATTCGTTTCGTTCTTCAGGTCCACGTACATATGTTCAATCTATCTAATCGACTGAAGCGAACGTTTTGGAGTACAGACCGATAAAAAAATTATATTCTGCGCCAAGTGAAAAAGTTTATTATGTAGCCTTTGTTTTCCATCCATTCTCTGCAATTAAGGCTACATACTTTGTTTTCGTCGAATGGGAAAAGAAAGTACTGTTTTAAGCATGCCTCGCTTTCCCCTTATGGAGAGAGATTTGGCCGATTTCCAAGTCATGCGGGTTTTTCCTTACAACCCACCGAAGTGTTGTTTTAAAATGGTTGATGATGTTTTTCGAATTTTCTAGATTGGATTGGTACAGGTGTGGGGAAATTATCGGATGGTTGCTAATGTGATTGAATTCTTATTGAGCAATGTTGAAGATTTCCATCGGAATTGAGTTTAAATTAAACATAGGGTGTCTGATAAGTCACTCCCTATTTTTCAATACAATAACACTTTTAAAATAGAGAGTGACTTCTCAGACACAGTTTATACGATTATGTATTATACTAGTATAAAAGCCCGTCAATATGACGGGATATCTTTAGTTAACTTTAAAATAGTTGCCTCCCTCCCCCCCTCTCTCTCTCCCTCTCTCTTTCCTCCTCCCTCCCTCCCCCTCCCTTCCACCCTCTCCTTCCCTTCTCCCTCTCCCACCCTCTCCCTCTCTCTTAAATGTAAGAAGGGACTATATACAAGTCTCAATTTCGCCCTCAATAAAGTCGTTTGTCTGCCTCTCTCCCTCCCTCCATCTCTCTCCCTCCCTCTTTCTCCCTCCCTTCTTCCCCTCACTCCCCCTCCTTCTCTCCACTCCCTCCCCCTCATTCCCTCTCCCCCCTTCCCTCCCCCTCTCTCAACCTCCCTCCCTCTCTCCCCCTCCGTTACCATCCCTCTCTCTCCCTCCCTATCTCGTATTAAAAGCATTCAAAGCAATCTTTCACCCATAAGGATTGATATAACAATAGGATTTTGAGTTCTAACAGTATAATTGGTAGCCAAGGCAACATCCCGTTAAAATGGCAAGATTTCCACAAAATATGTAAAATAAACGTTTAACATAAGCGGTTTCGAACTGTAGGCGGAAAAAGATGAACAGAATAAGAAACTTTGTAATTTTTCTTTAAAATGGTTCAGATCCGAAGGTCGTAGGTTAATTCCTTCTAATTTTAATTTCCAAAACAATAAAAGCCTGCACGCCAAAAATGGATTTTTACGTGTTACCTTACGGAAAATGGAAATGTCTTCCTTGGAGTCGAACCCGGGACTTTTTTTGAGATTTATTTTCTTCATTGCCTTAAAATATGTTAATCGAGCATTCCTGCCAAATTTCGAGATTCTATCTCGATTCTTTCTCGAGTTAATACCATAATTCGCTACCAGAGGCACGGCCTATGGAATAGCGTGACCAACCAACCAACAGACCTGGGCTATTATATTATAAAATACACACTTTACGCGTTAAACTAGTGTGTATTTAAATAGTAATTGATTCGATTCTTGTCCCAATACTGTAAAATTTACCACATGCAGATTAAAAAGCTCCTTATGATTTCTCTCTCATTTTTTTGAACCGGTTATCTACGCGATAAAAAGTTAGGTTCCAGCTTAAAAATATTTTTGATCTTATTGTATTTCATGCTGTTTATTTTCTCCTACGCGAAAAAAGTGCATATGAATTATGTAACGCCCACTTTTATTAACGTACTTCTAGCTTAACAGCTAGCGCATCATAAATTAACCGGTAGTTAGCAAAATAAAAAGGTATTTATTTCCTCTCAATATAAAAGATACATTAAAATGATTTATTATGTTTCTTCCTCGAGAAGATTGCGAATCCTTCGTATATATCTTTATAAGTTATTATTTTACTATGTTTGTATTAGAAAGCTCGGATTTCTTATTACATTTCCTATTTAAACGTCGCAAATCCGAAAAAATGTCATATCTTATCTCACAGTAACATAAGACGATAGAATTTTGATTTCGACACGTATGTTTTTGCGTTTCCTCGTCCGCTTAAAATGATGTTATGGTGATTTCATTGTAGGGCGGGATACGGCGGTAGGGTGGGAGGACCTGGATCTGAATCCGGATCGAACCTGTGTGGGATACGGCGGTAGGGTGAGAGGACCTGGATCTGAATCCGGATCGAACCTGCGTCTGAATCCGGTTCGAACCGGATTCTCAGTAATAGCCGTAATCAAAACTGGCAGTCGGCCACCTGCTCTTCGATACTTTTTTACGTCTTGTTTTCTTTTTGGACGGAAATTTCCACCGATCACTCGTAATTGGCCAGGTTGAATGGCTTAGGGCGAGGAATGGAATGGGTTCGGAAACTTGCTCTTGCGCGCTCGAGGCGGCGAAAACTTTTGCTCGGGGTGTCGAAAAAGTACGACGTTTTAAATTTTCCCGTAAAAAAAAGCGATTCAATTCCGAACGAGGTTAAGAAAATTAGTTGGCCATAAAAAGAAATTAGGAAAGTCAGTACAGTGTAACACAAATAGGCACGTTTTGTGCGATGGAGTATTTGAAACTAAACTATAGTTGAAGGAATGCACATCATAAATAAAACAGCGAAACACCACGATCCGATCATGTCTGTCTGTCTACTTAAAATGTCTTCCCTCCCCTAAGTTGGTGAATCAATATATGTATGTATTTACGTAATTATAGTATAGTTACTAAACATTGCAAAACGATATATCAGAAATGATGAAAGGGACATGTTAAATATGTATTTATCGATTTGTTTTCTAATCAGTTGAAATTAATCATACAATCGAAAATTATTTAAACCATACTTCACTTGAGTTGGAGAAGGTTGTTTTCTTTGACAACAATTAAGTGCATAAATTTTCTTAAGTTCAAACTGAATTACGACTAACTTTTTGATTTCTTGAAAACAGCTGCTCGTGCGATAAAGATGTGTTTAGAAAGAATTGTTCTATTTGGCTAGTTCTATAGATCCTATTTGAAGACTTTATTTGGTATAACTAATATGTATTTTACGAAATACGAGGGAAAGTTCGTATACCAAATTTAATGAAAATCTGTTCCGTAGAAGCCGGGAACGAACACGCGTGAGGGAGGACTGAACGAAAATAATAGGCGCTCACGTTGGAAATGAAACGCCGCCAAAAACAAAAAATCTGATGTGGCCAACACATGACTTTCTCCATATTTGGGGTATAGATATTTAAATTATTATGAGTAGCATTATAAGGCAAAATTATTATTTCGTATCGTAAAAGAAGACACGTCGTTGCCGTAAATTACGTATATTTTGAATGTTTACAGAATTCACCGCTACATGGTGTTGGCGCTGTAGGCTGGTATTAAGAAAAAGCGAAATATATCCGAAATGGATGGTTCTACGAAAATTAGTTTCAAACAAAACTTGGAAGAAATATTATTCTCTACAACTTTGGTCCTTACGAAGATTACCAATAACGATGTTGTTAAGGAGATATTTAACGGAAACCGAAAAACCGGTTATTTATAAATAACTCCTAAACAATAACTCCTATAGAAAATTGTTTCAAATGAAAACTGTAGGAAATTACATTCTCTATAACTTTTGTTTAGAACTGTATATACAATAATGATGTTTTAACAAAGAAATATCGCAAAAACCGAATCGGGTTTCGAATAAACCGCGACTTCCGATTATCCGCTATTGTCCAAAAACTAATCAGTTCTTTGTGCTCATGTTAAAGTGTTATATATGAAGTTTGGTAACGATATGGCACGTACTTTTTGAGTTAGAACGCCCACACTAACATACACACACACACGTACACACACACAGACATCATTCCGAAAATAGTCTAAACGTGTTCTAGGGACCTCAAAACATGTATTTCCGTTGAAATCTCGAAGTCGATTTTTTTCATGAATACAATACTTTCCCATTACTATGTATGGAGAAAGTAAAAACGAGAAATGACAAATTTTAGTTGCCATGAAGAAACGCAGGTCGTTCTATCGACGAATAAATAAAGCATCCTGAGAAAGCCAGAAGAATTCGTCTGCCACGATAGTTCAGCGGTAGAACATCCGCCCGGAAAATCCCCGGGTTCGATTTGGCAGAATTTTTTCCCGTTACAAAAATCGTTCTCAACTTTCCAGCTTATGCATGTCTGCATAGGATATTATGATCGATTTATTCCACTAAACATTTTTAAGCGTCGCTAAAGAAACCAAATAAAAATCGTGAATGTGAATTATAGAAAAATAATTCAAGAACCGCCGTCGTTCTTTCGGCATAGCTCTACCTCTAAAGCGTTTTGTGGAGGTCGATGTTAACGGTTATGGGTTCGACTCCAGGAAAGTTTCTTTCGTCTCCTCCCCTCCTTTCCCGCTCCACCTCCTGCCATTCATTGCAGGAACGGGTTTGGTATAGGAGGAGGCGGTAGAGCGTCTGCTAGGAGTAATTTGCTCTCTCAGATCGAGGGATGGTCGCGGCGGGTGAATATATGATATGATATGAGGCGTTGGACGATGGCCTGGTGGGTTAGCAGGACGAGGAAAGTGGACGGGAAAATCGGTAATTGGAGGCGGAAAGTCCCTCAGGTAGAGGAGTGTAATAGAATGCGGCGCATATTGGTGAAACACAGAGAGAGAGCAGAGAGTTTCAAATAATTAATATTCCTTTCTCGCTTATTAAATGTTTAGGGAATATTTTGATCTTGGAAAAATTAGACTTAAAAATTTTGTCGGATATAAATGCGGCTAAAATAGTGATTTTTCAACTCTCTACGTGTGATTTTCTGTCTTTTAGACTGCCCTCTATGTTTAAAGATTTAATATAATATGACGAAATCTTGTGATTGTATAGAGCGTTATCTCTAATATAAACCATATTAATACATTTCAATCGTAGCGTTAATCGTTTATGGAAGAATGGTGAGTCATGTACTGCCTGGACCATTTCGCGTCTCTTAATTTCTGTTTTCATTCGTGCCCGTGAGTTACTTTTGGTGGGAGGTTATTATAGTTTAAGTCACGTCCATTTTTTTCTTGTTCGATCGTTTTAGACTTTATCGCTAGTGAAAAATTACTTTAAACAGGCAATTTTTCGAAAATGACTTTTTTCTAGTGGTTCTACTCTAAATTCAGTAGCCCACCAAATTTCGGAGAACAAAATAAGACACCGTTTATCTTGTCGTTGTTTTTATCAAGGCAAGACAGCAAGCACTTGTCAGAGTCCTGTAAAAAATATGATGACGTACATACATACGTTCATTTTATCCGATTTCTGCATTCACAGATAAGTATGACGCAACCGCAGATCGCGTTGCCTCATTGAAGAACGCCCTACGACATTCTAGAAAAAAAAAGGCCTAAACACGAGTTTTCATTTCGGCTCTCTAATCCGAATAAAATTTTGATGCTTCATTTCTACTTTTATGCAATAGAAATCTTTTTGAAAAACATTGCACAATGCCGTAGTTTCGCCTTAATCGAAAGCTTAAGGGGCCAATATTTTTCGAGTCCGAATCAATCAATCGGCATAAATGTCTCGTAAAATAGCAACAAAATAGTGTATGAATAAATGAGAAAAATCGACAGAGAATTCTTTCTCTAAGATTTAGAGGAATATTTGTATTTGGGAATATTCTGTAAGTTCAGCCTATCAGTCGATGCTTTAAGCTGCTAAAATGAGTAATATAACAAATTTTAAAATTCAAAACAGATGTGCAAAAATACCGTCAAATTACATACGATACCGAATAAAGACAGTTTATGAAATTAGGAATTACGGTACGTGTGAATCGGTTTAGGGATTAATCAGTATAATAAACTTGATCATTAAAACTTTGGTCGGAAACAGTCCAGTACTACGTAAATCATTTTACACGGCCCTTGCCTGGAAAGGGAACGAGATTGACGCTAGGCGACTTACTATACTTTATTTTCTCATTTAATTTCGAACAAGGTCCTTCACCTTCCTCAAATATTCCCATCGCAAGTCCCATAAGAATGTGCGAAATATTCAAGCTTCGCAGCGATTAAAACCTCGAGCGGTTCTAAATTGCTAAATCGAATTTCATCAAGTTCGTTGCTCCTAAAAGTCGACTATTTTTGCGATATTTAAGAAGAGAACACATCCCATTCAAGGTTCCCGTGTTTTTATTATTATAAGGTTTTAAACACGGTTGTGATAATTTAGAGGGAATATATTTGTGATTAGCTTACCGCATCCTATTTGTTCTTATTGTTACGCCAGGGACGGGACTTCGCCGTCAAATTAAGGGTAAAATTCGGAAAACTCCTTCCATAATGTGTAGTTATAAGGTGCATCGTAATGCCGTAGAATTCAATTACCATAACGAATATTGTAGATTTTCACCCCAATTTTATGTTTCAGTTTAATGAAAATTTCGAAAGTATATATATCACGTAAAAACACGAGAAAACGGTATAATTATCTGCCGACGTTCGATTTTAAAGATAGAAATTCTCTATGGAATATATATTTTGCTTTGTGTGGTCCCGTTACACGCCATTCTTGGACCGTAATCGGTATCGCAGCAAAAGAAATGTCGATGAATTTTTAAATTCGAAATGATTGCGGTAAAATTCGATAATTCGAATCGAAAGCGGACTTTCTGCTGCACGCGGAACTTTCTTTCAGGGCTTACTCGCAATTAAATTTTTTTTTAAAAAAAGGACACAATGGCGTGTGCATTCCTTTTTCACTGGCGGTGACTCTCACCGAGAAACGAAAGTAAAGGGAAGCATGGGAGAGGGGTAATAACGACGTGAAGACATGAATTAGGCATAGGATAAACTGGAGGGGGGGAGGGTAAAGAGTGCGAGGAGGGAGACGAAGGAAGAGGGAGGTAGAGACGAAGGGAAGGAAGGAGAGGGTGTGGAAGAGAGGGAGGGAGGAAGGGAAAGAGAAAAGGGAGGGAGATGGGGAGAGAATGGGTGAGAGGGAGGGAGGGAGAGAGAGGGAAGGAAAGAGGGTGGAAGAGAGAGAGGGAGGAAGGGAAAGAGGAAAAGGGAGAGAGAGGGAGGAAAGGAAAGAGAAAAGGGAGAGAGAGAAAAAGATGGAAAGGGAAGGAAGAGAGGGATGGAGAGAATGAGGGAGAGAAGAAAGTAGAGAGAGAGGGAGGGAGGGAAGGAGAGGGAGGGAGGGAGGGAGAGAGAGGGAGGAGGAAAAGAAAATGAAGTCGAGAGAGAAAGAGAGGGAGAGAATTAAGTAGATGGAGGAAGGAAGAAAAAGGTGGTGAGAGGGAGGATTGGAGAAAGATAGGGGGAGAGGGGGAGAGAATGAAGTTAGAGAGGGGAGGAAGGAAGAAAAAGACAGCGAGAGGTAGTGTAGAGGGGGGGTGGGGGGGGAAGATCGTGTTAGAGAGTGAGAGGGATAAAAGAAAGAGGGGGGGGTGGTAGGGAAAGGGGGAGAAAGTGTATAGCAGCAACACACACGGAGGATTGTGGAGGGGGGGTGGAGGGAGGGGAGGGGGGAGGAGGAGGAGGTTCTCGATGCGTTTCTCGGAATGGAGGAGGTTGAGGAGGAGGAAGATTCGAAGTAGGGAGGTGGTTGAGGGAGATTGGCGGTAGAAAGAGACCGGGGGTAGGATAAGCTATTGCTCCTCCTCCTGACTCCTGCTTTTCAACAGCCGTTAATATTACATCTCGGCGCAGTTGCTTCCGATCGCTCGCTCCGTTTCCATCCCCTTTCTCAATCTCTCTCTCTCTCTGCCATCGACGGTTCTCGGTTAAGCCACCTCTTTACGGATTCCGATCGGGATGGCGGGTATCCCGATAAGAAGCGTGCTGATCAGCGATGCTGTGGACAAGAAGTGCGCGGACACGCTGGCCTCTGCGGGGATGAGGGTGGTGTGCAAGCACGGACTGAACCCGGACCAGCTGGTTAAAGAGCTTCAGGTGAGTGGGCTGACTCGAGGGACGTAAAATGACGGATGAAGATAAAATGATAGATAAAAAATATCCTCCGAGGGGATTTTTTTTTTACCGATTATCTGAGAATGAACGCGACCAAGGGTGGCCACTTTGCGGTTGGGATGGTCATTTGTTTGGTTTAACTTTCGTGTTGCTTTATGGGGTTTAATATGTTTTTTAATTCGCCGACTCGCGAGAAAATCAAGGTTTTCTAAGGCCGCTTAATACCCTTGTGAGAAATACATATGCAGATAATTCAATACAAAATGTTTCTCCTGGTCGATGTGAAATCGTGTTTCGTGTTTACTTTCGTCTGATTTACGATTCGGAAATTTATTTGCCAATTTTCAACAACGAAATTTTCGTTTTTTTCCAATTATTGTCGCTTGTAGAAAGAATCCCGTAAAACTCAAGCGAGATAAATTACATTGTTGCAATTTCACCGGTTGTTGCGCTCGGAACTGGCTCGCGAGTAAAATGAAAATTATTCTTTGTGATCATTTTGTAGCTACTTTTTCTACAATCACTTTACTTTCTATTATTAAAAACGTTCCACATCTCAATTCCTGTTTTCTTTTGTTCGTTGTGTTGCAAAATTTCTGAACCTAAGACGCTTTATTCCGAAATGAGCCTTAACGAGAGGACAAAAAAAAAACGTAGAAAAGGTTTTTAGGATTAATTTCAACCATTATTTCCTTTAAGGCGCATGGCATGGGGTGACTTGCACAATTTCACCTTATATAATTCTTAAAGAAGATCGAGTACATTTTTAACGATTTGAAAATTAACATTCACGGGCTGAGTAAAATCATCAGGAACCTAGATTACGAGCGATAAAAGAAGCACATAAAGAAAATCGTTGAAAATGAGCGAAAATTTCTTTTGGAAAAAGTGAAGAGTTACTAATTATCGATTTCGACGCGTGAATTTTAAAATCTCGCTGAAACATAAGAACTCCCTCTAAAAGCGCTCCGCAATGAAATGCGCTTCAAAGTTGAATATATATGTACATATACTATGCGGCCATGAGGTTAACTAGTGAGAGGCGTCCTCTATCCGCTATCTATGTATGGTTCCGTTCTACTTTTACTCTGTATTAGATACGTCGACAAAGGGAGGTGAATGTCAGACGGGCGTTTCTCGATTGTATTCATCCATTGGGAAACGAGATCAAGTTCGTTAGTGTTTATACAATAGGAAGCCTTGTAACGACGCGAGATTTACATTTACCTCACGTAAATTGCTCTGCGCTGCGGGAGAGGGTGGTCGAAAGAAAAACGTACCTATGTATTTGGGTGGCAGTTGCCCTCTGAAAGATAGGATTAGAAGCTCGGGAAAAAAACGGAAGGAAAAATTCACTCGTGAAACGCGTTACTTATTTATGGTTAGATAGAAAGTGTAATACGCAAGAGTAGGGTCACGTGTTCGTGTCAGAAGGAGTTCAGAGACGGGCAAATAGGTTTGCGATGCAATTCTGTGGGTTAATGGAAAGGGTTACGTCATAATCAGACGATCTAAAAAGGATATAGATAAAAGCGAACTGGTTAAATCCAGTAATGGGTCTTATATGATGTTACGAGCCTTTGGGACTTAAGAAGGCTTCTGGATTAACAGGTGTCCCAACCTATTTCAGAAGACAAGGTAACGGAGATAAATAACGCAAGATGAGTCGTAAGACAGAACGATGCAGAGGTTCGTTTCTTTTCCCAAATATATCGGAGAAATGGGGCGAAAGGTTTGTCAGGTTTGGATTGCTGCTTTGCACCCTCTGCCACCCACCATTCTGGCGAATTGTAAGTCCCCAGGAATGTTAGAGATAACACTAGGAAGAACAAAGCGTCAATCGAGCTTTTTTTTTTAAATATCTACTTTAAAACATAATTTATGTAAATATTTGTTCCTATCAAAGTTGTAGACAATACAAATTTCTACAAGTTTTGTTTGAAGTATTTTCTAATGAAATAGATTGTTTAAGAGATCTTTCGATTATTTGCCTGAATTTATTTTAAGTACGTCGCTAAGTGATACCATTTTTTCCGTTGCTATGTTAAAAATTTATAATTGTTGATAGCGATGCCTAAGCTGTCTAGGGTAATTTTAAATGCGCATATTTTGTTATCCATAACAATACATCAATTTTTGTTTCCTTATTATTTTTTCTAAATTATTCGGCGTTGACAAATTATTCATGAGTGTAATTGCCGATAATTATTCTCGTGAACGCTGATGTCGAGAGTAATCGTATTCATTAATCTGTACGGAGAAAGTCATGTGCTTTACACATCAGATTTTTTTTCGAATCCGTTCGAGACGCCGCGTCGCTGTCTCGTTATTTTTTTTTTTTTTTTTTTTTAAACCGTGAAGTACGTTGGCTCACGGTGGAAGTATGGCGGGTTGCTAAGCAGCGCACGAGAACTGGTTCTTGCGATACCGAGGAGCGGAAGTGTGCAACGGAGTCCTTCGTCAGCGGAGTCTCGTGTGTCATCCGCGAATGCGGGATGGGAAAGGAAAAAAAATAAACCATACTCGAAGCCAAGTGTGCCTCGATCGTAAGGGCACTTGCTGTTTTGTGCTGGGCGATTTCCTCCGAGTGAAGATCAGCTGACTGAAATAGAGCGTGGGACTAAACGCTTGAATCGCTTGCGTGTTTTATCTTTCGGCGCATAGATAAAGGGCAAAGAAAGTTCGCTCTTGTTGCTACTAACAATAAGAGGGGTGTGAATCTTATATATACTTCCGAAAGTTTGTGTGTCTCATTATGCACGCTCAAACTATTAAGTCCTAGAACAACCAAATTTGGTACTTACATCTTAGTTTTAGTGAATAGTCAAGGTTTTGTGAACCAGGATTGGTCAGTTCTGCCAATATAGGGGATTAACATTTTTCCATTAGATAGCACGTAGAAATATATTGCTTGGCGTGCAGGATTTTATTCTTTTGCAAATTTAAATTACTTAAAGTGAAGATACGAACTCGGGACAAGAACGTATTAAGTTGAAAGAGTCAACTTTGTATTTCTTAAAGATATAATTCGAAACTAAGCCGATTTAGCGTAAAATTTAGTTTTTGATCATCAAAAAAGGCTTTTTTATAGGCTTGTAACAATGGAAAGGGCTAAATCCTATGGCAGCGAGATCAATGCTTTTAAATGGGAACTGATCTCTTGCTATACCGAGCAACGTCGGGAAATTCTGCTAGTTATATATATAGTTTTCGCGATCTGTCTGTATATAACGCTGAGACCGAGTGCAATAAGTAGATCCCGTATTGCATAATGTAATGGAACATATTTGAAATTATATTGAACGAAACATACTTAGGTATCAACGATTACAAATTATATTTCGAAAAAACCATTTTTGATATATTATTAACGATTTAAAAAATATATTATTTCAACCGTCATATGGCTATTACCTAGTGGTTTAATGGTTTGGGCGATTGAAGCGCGTAGGTAATGCAGTCCGTGAATTGTACGTTTTATGTCGAATAATCCATCCGTTCGAAAAAGAGTTTGCGAACAGCATAAGCGTTGATGAAATGCCGTTGATGAAGGTTACTTGGCAGCAATAGACAGGGTTGCCACCTTAAATTCGTCAATGACCCGATGAATGTCTAATGTGACCCGGAGATTCTCACAGGTGAAGAAGGAAAAGTATGCTTTTGCTACATATAAATGTTTGGTACGCAGTATTTGATTAGTATTCATAGAAATGCGAGGAACCTATTTATTTATTGATCTATTCCGCACTGCTGCATAAATGTTGCTGACACGGAGAATTATACCTTTAACCTTGAAGCTAGTCCCAAAACCCGGAGACTCCGGATCAAACCCAGAGAGGTGGCAACCCAGACAATAGAAGTGACGTGTGCAATAAATCGGAAATTAGTAGGATGCCATCGAATCTTTTAAAACAGGGGTGACCAAAGTTTTACACGGAAAGGTTACGTTGCCATGTATAAATATTGACGTTGTTGCAACGATAATTTCGATGCTAAAACAAAATTTCAAAGCGAATAACACCATTCTTTCGTGTATTTGAAGGCTTAATCGAGGCTAATTGAATCGGAGACAACAATGAGGATCGCCTTGGCAACACCGGGAAAGAGTACGAAAAATCCACAATATTTCGAAAAAGGATGCATATTTCTGAAAATTTTTATTGATGTAGTGCAATTTGTTTAATTTTCGGACAAATCACGCCCATTGCCCCAAATACATATACCAATATTCGTGTCTTAAGGAAATTGACGAAATATGGCGGACCGGACGAAACAACTGCGAGGGCCATAGTTTGGAGACATTAGTTTCACAACGGAAATTTATCTCAAGAGTATAACATAACAGTGTTTCGCCTAGTTTCCTTTGTGAGATTTTGGTTTGTTTGTCGCAGGTTCCGCAAAATTTATATCCGACGATGACGGGACTTAACGCGAACGAATGTTCGTACGTAGTCCTACGATACATTTTTTTCATTTCTTGCGGCTTCTGGGAATTTTGTCTTCTAAAAAATAATTATCTCTATGTCGATAAACTGTATATTGTCCTAACGGGTCGTAAAAAAACATGACTTAACTTTGGACTCGCGCGACCCTTAAATTCACGTCCTGTGAACCGGCTGCGATCGTGCCTTTAAAAAATGAAAGATATCTGTTCTGAGAATGAAACCTTGATCTTGAAAAATTATTAATGACGGTTTTTTCCCTCGGTCGTTCGTAAAATGGATGATTAAGAACGATCTGTCGTCCTTAATTGGGTCATGAAAATTTTCCTTGAGTAGGATTAATACTATTTTTCAATGGGCAGAAAAAGGGCGAAATATTTTTCGTTACTATAAATTTCACTAATTACTCCGTGAGTTCCGTATAAGCTGATCAGTTTGGAGGAAAGTGCAAAATAGATCTGAATCCTATGTTCTGCTAAAGTGTAAAAGACACATGCCGAAATAATTTTTTATTAAGACAGGAATATTACACATAACCAGCCCCGTAACTAGATATTTTTGTGCCCTCTTCCCTTTCAAAAAATTATTTTCTCTAGTTTATTTAGTTAATATTTAGATTTTTTGCGCCCCTTGCTCAATTGCGCCCGGGGCAGATGCCTCGCTTTCCCCGCCCTAGTTACGGTATTGCATATAACAATAACTTTGTCTTAATTCCATTACTCTATAGTTGTCGAGTAAAAGACAACAATAATCTCCTTGGCAAATTGCGCATCATAATTAGAAACGAAGGTAAACGACTTTTTTTCAAAAGTTGATATGGAAATGCGAACATTTTAATGGAAAGCTCCGTCAATTTTCATTTCACAATTACCGTCGTTGTCGAGCCAAATATCGCCATTTATTGCGTTTCGCGCAAATTGTTGTCTCGATACTAAAGTCGTCCACCAGTTAACGTAGCGACCGCTCCTATGACGCAAACGTCCAATTGAACGGCGTAATAGTCAAGGTCCTTGATCTACGCATTTTGTGCTCGAATTGCTGCTACTCGATAGGCTCAATTTAAAGAGGATAGAAAAAGAACGAGCTGTTTAGTATTACAATTGCGGTCAGACCGCAAAACAGGACTATAATGAAATCGAAGGAACGGAGTCTCCTTTCAGTCGTTACGTTGCCATGAGCATGTTGCAATTTAGGACAAATAAAAGGAATGTTTATATATAAATTTGTCATAGATGATGCCCATGATAATATTTGTCTATTTCGCATTATTATTTAATTTAATTTAGCGTTTATTGTATATCGGGAAAACTCCTAGGCGTTTCTTTACCTGCGCATGCACATTTTGAAAAACGCATCATAAACCCGACAAGAAGACAAAATGCATTTAAGTGTAGTAAAAAATTTATATCAAACAAAAGGTGGTATCTTTAGAAAGCATCCACGCCGATGAAAATCAAATAACAATGGAAGCTCGATTAATTTAATCGATCGATCTATTTATGCTTTATTTTTCCACTTGTCTCTCACATGCGGCATACATACATGCCGTCGCGCGCATCCCGAGGCAGTCTATTGCGAATGCATTGTGTCCTTTTGACCTGAGGCACGCGTGGAGAATCTTTGTAGTAATAGGTCGTGTGGGCATTAAGAGGCAAAGGGGGAGGCGATGGAATGGAAGAGAAAGGACGTGACCCACGTTAAAAGTATACGGATCGTTAACTAGGCTAAGAGATTACCTTGCCTTATGCCAAGGACTGCACCGAGAAGAATGAACCACGTTTGTATTGTGGGAATGCGCTGTGCAGCTTGTAAGGCGACGCCAATCAAAAAACATTTCGGGAACAGAAACTAAAATATAAAAGAATTTAAGGCGAGACGCGAAAAACATACGCGATCGCGTAAAGTCGAGTTGTTTCGAATGTTATCAGTTGCCAAGCTGTTGTCGTAATAAAAAGAAATCGGACCGTCGCTATCATTGTCGCGGAATAAGCTAAAAGAGCTCAGAGTTGAATGCGTATACACGCAGGTATGCGCTTGAAAAATTGCGTAATGATTGCCCACGTGCTCCCTTCGAATGTCACGGATGTAGTAAATTGGCATTCGTTCGGCATTTGGTACAGGATATTGGGAGTATAATGCTGGTATTGGGAGTATAATGCTATAAACGTTCTGAAGTGAACTTAGAGCTTCGTCCTATAAACGTCAATTAATTATTAAGCACAGATTTTCGTTACAATTTTGTTTCTTTATTCATTAGTTTATTACCTATCTTTAGCCCACAAACAGAGCTCAAATGCCAACTACGATGAGATTGATAATTTTCAAGCTTGTAGGTTTATTGTATATTAAAATGGTGGCCAAACTGAGGCTCGCGAGCCTAATGCGGCTCTTTTACTCTTCATTTTAATGATATGGCAACGCTGTTCACTACAGAGCAGAAAACGCAGCGCAACTTGAGTCTAGCGGATGCGCATTCTCACTGGATTGCTTCGTATGCGAGCTGCGCGTGCTGATAATTTATTTTTGAAATTTAGTGCAAGTCTCGCGGCAGTTGGACTTCTGATGATTACCGTATGTGGCTAAGACGGTAAGATTCATTTGATGTACGTACTTCTGCTATGTTACAAGAGTCTGAATAAACGATCATGTAATTGATTTTTTGCGTGACAAGCCTCTTCGCTCGCATGGGTAATCTAATATATAAAATTGACTTCGTCGTCGTCGTCGTCAGTGGGAAATCGGAACTCTGTAATGCTATTTTTAACAAACTTTCCTAGTAGCTAGAAGATTGACATTTTGTAGGAATGTTCGGTTCTTAAAGTAGAAGCCATTTACGAAAAAAAAAATTCCAAAATTGACCCGGGTTCGATTCCCGAGAATGATTTCCATTCCTCATAAGATAACATGGAAAAATCGATATTTCGACCTGTAACCTTATTTTATTTTGCTTATTTAAATTCACATATTTGACCTACGATTTTCGGACTTGGACTGTATTAAAGAAAAATAAATGCAGTTTCTTATCGTCTTTTATCGCTTTCGAATCTAAATCTTTCGAATTTAACGTTTTAATATAATATTTTGACAAAATTTAGCGTTTTTAAGGTGAAGTTGCTTTGTCAACAGATTACATTGTTAAACTCGAAATCCTATTACTCTCACGTATGCTCACGTTCTCTCCGGACCTCCATCGACCCTCCCGGCCCAATTCATAGGTATCAGAGATATCTCAGAATTAGTTTTTACTTTCTCCAATATACGTAGCATAGAGAAAGTATTGTTTTCATGAAAAAATTCGAAATCGAGAATTCAACGGAAATACACGTTTTGAGGTGCGCAAAGGGAGAAATGATTGTATTACCATATAATACATAATTTCATTCGCATAACCCAGGCATCGCCGGGTACTTTCAACTAGTAGTACATATAAATAATTTCGCGCACCATTGAAATTATAAAGAATTTTACCTTCAATTTTCAGGATTATCCGTGATGGTCCCATTCCTAACTAACACGGTAAATCGAGATGTGGTAATTTATTAACAGATAACGACTGAAAAATGTGACGTGCAAAAAAAAGGATGTTAGAATGGCTGCACTCATGGTTAAAACCCTAAAATTTTATTTGAAAAAAAAAATAGCCGACACGTGAGATCTGGACTCGAATACGTCCGTATTTTCATTTTCTTTTCTCGGAAAATCAATTTAATCCTAAGATTACAGTTACAGGGACTACCAGTCAAAATTTTTATCTCGTTCGAGCTGTTGTAATAAAGGGCCTTTCACAAAACAGAAGAGCGATGGGAGGCCTCATTGGGATTTTGAGGGCCATTAGAAAGGCAAGGAGCGGAAGCCCTATTGAAAGAAATTAGGAAGAGCTTCAGTTTATTTTATGGGAGGCAATCGAAATGAGTAGGAACAAAACTCCAAAGCTGAATGCAAAGGACAAATCGTCAGTGAGTGATTCGCTCATCTTTTAACAAAAAAAAAGGAAAGGAAAACACGTCGACGGTGAACGGGAAGGAGCAGCTCCCCCGTTTTGAACCCCCTCGGCTACGCCATCTTCGAAAAAAAAGAGCTGCGCTTTCTCCGACGCCGGAAACAGAAATCTTGCCTCAATATAACGTGTTTTAACGCAGCTAAATTAAAAAAAAGTATATACTTCCTTTTTCGAAGTCTCACTTCCTGTAAGGTGAGAAAGGCGACGAAAGAGAGACTTTTTTCATTTTAATGGATCAAAGGATTCTTCCTCTGCCGTTTATTTGTACGCAACTGTACACCTCAGCGTTTTTAGACATTCTTTAGGAAAAGTAAGAAAAAATGAACACCTTATGATCAGATCGTTTCCGTCCTTGTACGTACGTTTCATTTCCGAAACTATTGGGTGAAATTTCAGGTTTGGCGCCAAGAACTTTGTGGGGAAAGGGCGACGAGAAAATTTTCCAAATATTTCACGTAATCCGAGCAGGGTTGCCACCTTTCTGCGAACAAAAGTTTGATTGTTTCTTGGCATCAATTCCTGCGGCATTTTGGCATTATATCGAACCAATGATATTGTTCCTTTTTTTAAAGACCGATTACGTAAGGCCGCAGCGTGGCATACGGTTGAGCGATACGCCGACGGGTCTTTTTTTTTTTTAAAAAAACCTTCAGTCAGGATGATGCTTGTCACCAACTACCGCACCTTAACCGTATGCCGGATATTTTCCACTTCATTTTCCCATCTCTTTACATGTTATCGATACAAAACTCATCGCGTACATTTTCTCTTTAATTTACATATTCACGGCCGGTTGCGCAGTAATGATTGCGTAATCAGGCGATTCGAAGGGTTTGCGACGGTTATATCTATAATAAATAAATAAATAAATTCTTATATAGGATATCTATATAGCTTTTACTATAATATATAGCTGCTTCTTACATAGGAGGAAGATACAGGAGGAGATAAATTATGAGGCACTTCCAGATGAGCCAGAAACTTCAAATTTTGCACAGTTATAGGTTTTTGATCACAACCAATGGAAAAATCGGAAATTGTAAAGATTCCAATTTTTAGGGGTTGTGTTTACCCCATTATTATTACCCCAAAAAAAATCGCGTAAATTGGTGCAGAGGTTTTATTGCCCCGTACGAGGATACAAATTATAAGGCACTTTCAGATGAGATTGAGACTTGAAATTTGGTACGATAATATAGGTCTTTGGTCACGACGACTGGAAAAAATCCGAAATTCATAAAATTTTAATTTTAGGGGTTTTTTTTACCCCATTATAGGCTCACAAGAGGATAAAAATTATAAGGCACTTCCAGATGAACTAGGGACGTGAAATTGGGACAGGATTATAGGTTTTTGGTCACCACCAATGGGAAAAATCCGAAATTGATACAATTTTAATTATAAGGATTGTTTTTACCCCATTAGTATCCCACAATAAAAAGCATGTAAATCGGTTCAAATGTTTATATATAGTTTTTTTAAACTTCCCGCAAGTCTCGAACTCGGGACTTGAACTATTGGAAAGTTAAAAGATTGTAGTATCTTATTTGCACCTTCAAAATAGGCGGAAATGCTTCCAGAATGCAAGCACCGTCTGGCGAGTTTAATTTAATTCGTGTATGATGTTCCAGGAAGTGAAACCTTCCTATGTTAAAAATATGTTGGTACAATGTTTCAAAACTATACGATTTATTAAATATTATTCTCCTGACATTCGTGTGAACATCCCATTCTTTTAAATTGTCCGAAAAGTCCTTTTACTGTTCTCCCCTACCTTTGCCACCGTTGCATCTTACTTTCTACAACTTTCTTCGATTGTGCATTGTCTCTCAAAACCTGCTGGCTGGTGGGATATACTTTTGATGCACTCGGGAAAGTTAGGGTTGAGTATTATTTTCCTTCGGTTGGAATTGCGCCTCAGGGAGGTTTTCGAGCGTTAGTATATCAGCCATCACTGGTTGAATTTTTTCCACTGCTCCCAAGATTGTTTTGAATCGAATGGCAAAACGTAGATAGATATGCGTGTTGCAGTCATGTCTAATATTAAAAGAGCACAACCGCACATTACACAAATTATTTGAAAATCCATCTTATTACTTGGGTAATTTGAAGTACGACTTGTGGGTTTAATGTTATAGTTTTGTTACGAGCAATTTATCGCATCGACATTAATCTCAAGTCGCTTTAAACACTGTCATTTATGAGATATCCTCTCTCAGAAAATCCTCACCTTGTTCTTAAAATTCGGCATTATCATTATCGTTTTTTATATTGCCGTAATGATTAAAACGTCCTTATCACGGAACTTACTAATTGATTAATCTTCATTTCTGCCTTTTTCGTTTTTGTTGCTAATCTACCGATCGAAGCCGTCATATCTTTTGTCGCCGTCATAGCCTTTATCTTGGATTCACTTAGAGTCGTCATCCTTGTCGTCGTTTGCGTTATCATTTCCTTTGTCGCTGCTCTTGTGATAGACGTCGTAATCGCCGTTATTGTTTCTGTTATCGTCTTTTTAGCACGTTTTATTAGATCCAAAAAACGTGCTAATGTGATCACACCGCCTATCCGTTTCTCTTGAGAACAATGAACTTCGTTGTGTTTTAAGAGATGATAAGAAAATTATTTTTGAATTAGGTATCTCGTATCAATCTGTGAATTTTCCCGGTACTTCATAAATTTTCCGCAAGGTGGCTTCAATATGGGAAAATTCTAAACTTTGAAATGGTATTGTAGGAAAACTGTTGGAACCAGAGAAGTTAAAAATTTCACGGATGGGGAGATCTAGTGAGGATCTACATTCCAACTGTGCGGGTTGCCCTATCCCCAAAAGTGAGAGAAAAAAGCCCTAAAATTTTTAGAAAACGTACTTCCAAGTATGTCTCACTTGTTTAAATTCTGCTTTCGTCTTATTCTTCGTATATCCGCCGTCTTCAACGGTATCTCCATCATTTTTATCCTCATCATAGTTACTTTCGATGTCGTCGCTGTTACCGTCGTAGTTATAATCGCATAATCGTTGTTTTTATGGTTATTATTCTGAATAATTTATTCACTCTCACCACATAATTATCGCCGTCGTTTTCATTCTAATCGAAGTTTTAAATATCGTAGCAAAATCTATTAATATCGCAATACGTACCTACCTATCGAGAGTCTTTTCATAACTCTCGCAAAAGAATGCCACGGTTTAATAAAAATTTCACCACATTCCCATCTCTGTTAATTTCGCGAGAAAATCCCCGGCCCTCGCGCTCTCGTCCGACTCCGAAAGATCATCTTTACCCACTAACGCGGACTCTTACGAAACGAAAGCGCTTTCATCTCCGGAGATAACAAAATCCGAACTTGGTAAAGAATGCGAGGAGAGGTCATCAGAAACTCTCTGCCGTCCTTCCTCTCTTCTTATCGGAGAGCGCAAAATTAAAAAAAAAAAAGAAAGAAAAAAGTTCTCCTCGGAGAGCACGTGGAACGTTCCCTCGCTAGAGATCCGGTCGTGCGAGAAGGGGGAAGGAGAATAGGGGAGATAGGGGGGAGGCGGCCCAACGTTCTCATCACGTGACGGACGCGATGCTCGCGGGATTGCCCTAGTCTAACGGGCTTTTTAACACTTTTTTTAAACGTTTTCTTCCAGCCCTCCGACCTATTTCCCTCGTCTCCCTCCCAATCCCTTTCCAACGCTCTTATTTGTGTTAAAACGACCGATCTTTCTTCCAATGGACCTCGCGAAAGTTCCCATTCCGTCCCTTCCGGCCCCGCGTTTCGCGAAGGTCAAATGCCCTTGGCTGGGAGAATAAATCAGGGCATCGAACCGGAACCGAACCGGAAAAACCGATATTTTTGACAGGAGTGGAACCGAACCCGAACCGAAAAAACTAAAGTGTTTAACCCGAACCGAAACCGATATTTATTTCGCTCCTTTATTTCGGTTCGGATAAACAGTGTAAGCGAAAGGCGGAATTTTCCAATCGCTTAGTAACCTTCCATGTTCAAATGGTCATCGTCTCCCTCACGCTGCCATACTCTGTCGTCATGGGGTCCAAAGCCCAACCAAGTTCACTAATCCTCAAGTCCCTTGGTTCGTTCCACGAATATGACATTAAGATAATATATAACGACTTCCGGAAATTCCATGGGGAAATTTACCCATTTGAGAATTTCTTGAACCATATGAATACCTAGTGGGAAAAGAGGAGTTTTCTCCAATGTTTCGTCTGCTACATGTGTCCACAACCTTTCATTCTTTCGTATGGACTATGTAGCATCCATCAGTCTGGCCTTGCTAATTATTAAAGAAGGATTGTTCCACGTTTGTTCCTTGTGCGTATTTCTGCCCTTTCTTACAGGTTAGTAATTTTAAATAGGTATATATTGTAACTTGAAAAATTCAATTTTGTGTCGGATGCTAATCGTTACTGAAAATCATCCAGCGTGGAATAAGTGTCTCAATTTCTATACTTCTATTACTTTAATTTCAAGAGAATATTTGGTATAGTGAGAAATTAATTCAATCTCATTCATTTTTGTGGCTTTGATACAACTACTTGCGTATTTGATAATGATATAATTGAAATCAAAGCAAAGTTTCATGCGTCAAATTTCTGTTTTAAGTGCTATTTTCAAGAATCTTCCATTTATTCTGTTGCTTTTAACTTACTAGTGTCAATGAATTTTTTTATTGTGTGTTTGCAAAATTCCATCATAGTAAATTTGTATCATGTTAATAAACATTTCTAAGTCTTTCTGGATTCTCGGACCATCAATTTCCACGTGCTTCTTCCTCAAAAAAATTTATACATTTTTTCATCCATTTACGTTATCTTTAAATGAAAAAATAAAGCCGTGCATTTACAGTTTTTTAAAATAAGCAGTGCACTTGATCTACAAATTGTTAATGAAAATAACGTAATGTCTTTTTAAACTTATTGACATTATTGAGACAACGCGGCCTCTTATTTTGCCGCACGATTGGTGATTAAGAATATTAATAATTCATTATTAGGCATTCCAGCTTTAGCGCATATTAGCTTCGATCTGTCCGTTCCTCT
This sequence comes from Uropetala carovei, assembly GCA_036926305.1. Classification (NCBI taxonomy): domain Eukaryota; kingdom Metazoa; phylum Arthropoda; class Insecta; order Odonata; family Petaluridae; genus Uropetala; species Uropetala carovei. The sequence goes on from JAXCHB010000035.1 coordinate 5,656,942, forward strand.
ATCCGAATGCAATTCTTTCCTCCGTATCTATTCAGCGGATTTTAATGAAATTTAGTGCTAAAATCTAAGCACAGTAAATTAGAAAATGTTTGTTTGTTTGCATAACATAATAAGTTTAGAATACTCTATCGCAGGAAACGTTCTTATTTGTAATTCACCTTACACTTTCCTAAGCTGTTGAAATCATTTGCGACGCATGTATGGTTTGTAGTTATTCAATTCTAAATAAATCTTAAATAAATAAAATACATACTAAATATTTACACTTGAATAATTTATTTTCGTGTTTTAATATCAGTTTTTTAATATCACTATTGTTATAGTTTAGATGTATTTGATTTAATTAGAAAATTACGTAAATTAATAAATCAGTTATTGAAAGTTTTCAAAAAATATTTTAAGGTCGGAGCGAAAAAAAAACGGTTCGAACAGGTTCACTGATGTTTGCCGGAGCGAAACCGGAACTGAACCGAAATTTTGTTTTGAGTGAACCGGAACGAAAACCGGAGCGAAAAAATTACGGTTCGATGCCCTGGGATAAACCCAACTGCAAAAGGTTCTATGCCTTCGCCTCTCTCTCTCCCTCATCCTCCACTATCTCTCCCTCTCTCATCTTGGTAGAAGGGTGGTTGGAGCATCTTCCGCCGAATACTAAGGTCGCGTGTTCGAATCCCGCCGAGGGCATGGATGGATGTTTGTGTTCGTCGTAATGGGTTGTATGTAAGAGTGGACTATATAATCTAAATATCGCCCTTGAAAATAAAGTCGAATTATTATTATTATTATTACCTACTTCCACATACGGTCGAATCGCCTATAACGTGGATTCCTAGAGCGCGGTTTCAAGTTTACGCGATTTGTAAAGTTTGGTATCCTAGTACGCAGTACAGTTTCGCGTTTACGCGATTTGTCGGAGACCTATATCTCACAAGGGAAGTCCACGACATTCATATCGCCGATTTTCTTCAAATTTTCACGGTTGGTAGCAGGCTATGAATAATGGAAGTATGTAAAGTAAGAAAACGCAACTCTTTCTCGTTCTCGAGAAAAACGATCTTAAAATGTTAAAAAAGTACTTTTTGAGTTAGAGCACCCACAATCACATACACACACAGACACCATTCCGAAAATAGTCTAAACGTGTTCTAGGGACCTCAAAATATATATTTCCGTTGAAATCTCGAAGTCGATTTTTTTACTTTCTCCATACGTAGTATAGGGAAAGTATTGTGATAACGAAAAAAATCGACTTCGAGATTTCAACGGAAATACACGTTTTGAAGTTCCTAGAACACGTTTAGACTATTTTCGGAATGTCTGTGTGTGTGTGTGTGTGGATGGATGTATGTGATTGTGGGCGCTCAAAAAGTACTTGTCATATTAATACCAAATTTCATATATAACACTTTAGCATGAGCACAAAGAACTGATTAGTTTTTGGACAATTAACGGTTATCCGGAAGTCGAGGTTTATTCGAAACCCGATTCGGTTTTTCCGATATTTCTCCGTTAAAACATCATTATTGTATATAAAATTCTATACAAATATTATACAGAATGTAATTTCCTACAACTTTTATTTTAAACAATTTTTCATAGGAGTTATTGTTTAGGAATTATTTATAAATAATCGGTTTTTTCGGTTTCCGTCAAATATCTCCTTAAAAACGTCGTTATTGGTATTCTTCATGAGGACCAAAGTTGTAGAGAATAATATTTCTTCCAAGTTTTGTTTGAAACAAATTTTCGTAGAACCTTCCATTTAGTAGATAATTAATTTATTCGTAAATTTCCAGTATACAGCGCCACCACCACGTAGCGGTGCATTCTGTAAACATATTCAAAATATAATTTACCGCAATAAGGACGACTGCATTCTTTTGCGATACGAAATAATAATGTTGCCTTATAATGCTATTCATAATAATTTAAATATCTATACCCCAAATATGGAGAAAGTCATGTGTTGGCCACATAAGATTTTTCATGAAAACAATACTTTCTCTATATGGAGAAAGTAAAAACGGAACAGTTTTTGAGATTGATTTCCAACTGTCAATCCTTAAACCATTCGGAGATCGACTCTCTCTATCCTCGCTCTCTCATCCCTCTCTCTCTATTCTCTCCCTCCTCGCCCTCTCTCTTCCGTATCTCCCCTTCTTTCTCTCCTCTTCTCTTTCTCTCTCTCTTCCTCTCTCCCGCCTTTCTTTTTTCCTCTTTCTCATCTTTATCTCTCCTCTTTCTCTCTTTCTCCCCTCCCCTCTTTCTTCTCTTTCTCTCTCTCTTCCTCTCTAAGAAGAAGGGACTATATAGTCTCAATTTCGCCCAAATAAAGTCGTTTGTCTGTCTGTCTTTCCCCCCTCTTTCTTCTCTCATTTCTCTCTCTTCTCACTCTTCCCTCCTTCCACTCCTCTTCCTCACTTCTCTCTACCCCCCTTTTTCTCCTTCTTCGTCCTTTATTCCTCCTCCTCCCTCGCCGCCTTCCCTCCATTTCTTCTCCCAACCTAACCTTCAATCTCATTGTGTTCGCAGTCTGCCATTCCCGTCCCATCACGCCCCTCACCAAGGTCGTTGCCATAGAGGGGGAAAATGAAAGCGGACGGGAATGGAACGAAAAATCTCCTCGAACTGTCGGGTTACCATGGCGATCGAGCCACGAGGTTCATTTTATTTTATTTTGCCGAAAGTGTAGGTTCTCAAAACTTTTATGAATCTAACGTCGCGTTTCATACGTAAATACAGGGTGGGTAAATGGTTATCACGAGATTTTGGGGAATCCGCACGAACGTTTCGTGTTGAAAGTTTTTATGCCAAAAATTATATTCTAAAAAATATGTTATTACGCCCGTGGGACATAATTTTCAAAACCATCACTGACACGGAGTTATTGCGTTTCACTGATTTATTTAGTATATATTTATTGATGATAGTGTTAAGTCTCTAATCTTTTAGTAAAAAATGTTAACAGATGTAAAGCTGAACTACATAATTCGACGCGATAGCATTAATCTTCCCTTTTAAGTAAAACATCAATCAACGGATTTATTCAATGCCGAAGCACATAATTATCTTCTCTCGACTACCATTTAGTGTGATATGAAGGACTTTATAAATTTTGGTACCGAAAGAAATACTTTTCGCGTTAAGCGATATTTTCGTGTTATCCGTATCTCGTTGAACAAACTTTATATATATATATATGAACACTGAAAAATGTAAATGCGGGAACGGACCCAACACACGTTTCGTGTTAACCAAATTTTCGTCTAATCCTCTTGTCTTCTTGAGTGGTTTCCACCGTGGCGTGCATTTAATGCACATATATGGACTTTCTTTCATAAACACGCGCGAGATATCGCTCCCCTTCCCTCCAATTCCTCGAGGATGTGTGGAAAATTTTTCGCCGGCAGCTGGTTTCAAGGGCAAGATAAAGCCGTCTAGCTGTCGAAGAACTCCCTCCCGTCCGTGCAATTGGAGCGGCCAAAGACCTCGGGAGGATACCACTTCGGGGCAAGGCCAAATTTCATTATAAATTGGGGTGAGCGGCGGGGAAAGCAGACGGACGGATTGGAAGAGCGTGGATGAGAGGGAGATGGCAGGACGGGTAAGGGAAGAGAGGGTGAGGCAGGATCGAGATGAAGAAGGCTTTTGAAAGGATCCTACTTGTGAGGGACGTGCATTTCGATCGAACTTTATGCAAAGATATCGGGACAATACGACAGCGATATATATAGAAGCTAAAGGATTGCGAGAGATGTGCTTCCATGTCACAGCGGAGACTCGGTAAATCGATTATCAACGACTCTAATTTTTATAACTCGCATTTCTGCGATTCGTATTTCTGTAACTCGAACGTATATTATTCGAATGTCTATTATTCGAATTTCTATTAATCGAATTTCTATTATTCGAATTTCTATTATTCGAATTTCTATTATTCGAATTTCTATTACTCGAATTTTTAAAACTCGAATTTATATTATTTGAATTCCTATAACCTGAAATTTTTCTTGAGTTTTGCTAGGACCATTCCTGCCAGTGGCATATTACAATCGCAACTCGAACGTCCATTACTCGAATTTTCCCTTGAACTTCGAGTAATGGAGTTTCAACTGCATATATTTACCTAGATGAATGCGTATTATCTCATAACCATACTCACACGAGTGTTTTGTCCCATTAGCGTTCTGACATGTAAACTGTCTGTTATAACTTGTCTGTTTATGAACGCTCAACTTAAAGATTTCAGAAAGCGGTGAATCCACGGATTCGGATATTCGTTCCCGAAAACTGCGACGTATAACGAAACGACGTATAGCGGAACGTAATCTTTCAGGGGAAAAGGTCATAAATGATCTTTATTCACATGCGTATATGGCGTACTTACATTGTTAATTCTTCACACAATTCGCAGTTTCCTGAGTCAGGACTGTTTACTAGAAAACAGGACAATTTGTCAAATTTAAGAAGAAAGTGAGACATTTTTCTTATTAGTTTCTTGTACGACCTGTCACTAGTTAACGATTCGCAGAAAGGAGCGCAGGAAGCGTCGCGTAAATTAGACCTGTTTCTTGGAGAGTTTCAAGAATTGAAATTGAGATATTCGTTTCCTATAAGGTGGAAGCCCTGGTTTCCTACTTTTTATTAGGGCGTCTAAAGAAGTGCTTATAGTTCCACGTTTGTCATTGCTTAAATTAAAATTGTGATGATACCGTAAACGATAGTGTAGATTTTTATACTGCTACCAATTGTTTTTCTTTAGATTTAAAAGATGTAGAATGCCGGATAGGGGGCCCATTTTAAAATTTGTTTTCTTAATATCTCCGAAGGTGTAAAAGATGGAAAACTGAATTAATAAATTAATTATTTTAAAGAATTCGAGACGCACTACAACAGTTAATAGTAATGAAAAACGTTTTCATTTAATTCCTGGTTTCATAAATTACTTATAGATTAAGAGCTTGTAGTGTATTGTAAATCTTTGTTTCATGAATGACATAAATGCGGACTCTTAAATCATACTTTAACAGCTCGATTTCTGTCCTCTCCTATCTTAAACTCTGGTTTCATACCCAGTCGATTATTTAAACAGGTTTATTGACTAGATTGCGCGTATACTCTATTAGAAATATTATTCTGAGTGAAGTTGGTACTCAATATAGGGTCGTGTTATTTGTTACCACGGAATAAAAGTTCGATTTAAATAAAATATTTTAAGGCAACCAACAAATATTTATAAAAAAATATTGTTAACTACTTTTATATCCCACAGAAAAAGCTAAGAAGCAAAATATAAACTTCAAAATAAAAAACAATCTGTACCATTCAAATGCTACATTCTACCATTCAATCACCGCAATCAAAATGTCAATGGCGACCACCGAATTTTTCTAGGAAAAATGTGTAATTTAAAAAACTTACATTACCTTTACATGCGAGGTGTAAATGCTAAAATACCCTAAATTAGCGCATTTGTTTTCTTAAAAACTGAAATGCACGATTTTAAAAAAAGTTAAGTTTCGTGCAAATTTTTATCAAATACGCTAGTGCATGAAAACACTTTCTCGTAATAGAATTTTTCCGAGATCCACGTCAACGCCGCTTGCTCGTACTCGTGTGCGAATGTCGTCACGAGAACTCGCGGTTTCCCTTCGACCGCATTTCCTTTGTCGCACCACGGAACGTAACTCCGAAAGCAGTTTGGAAAATCGGTACGAACGACTGATAAAGACCGCTCCCGAGGGTGACTTATACAAGCTTCGCCGCGAGTGCTGCGTCATTGGGCGAGGATATCGTGAAAAGATAAAAAGCAGGACCCATATATGTCCTCAATCCATTGGGACTGTTTGATACTACCCCGGTCCTAACCTAATAAAATATTCCCGTGCTGAAACAGGAGAATTTGTCGCATAAAGGTCATAGGATCCTCCATTTCATCAATTATAACGTTTCAGACGAAAAATTGCTCTAAAATGTTATCTTTAATTATATGTTGCAATATTAGGAAATACTTTTTTCTTAAATGACCATCGCATACATGTTTCTAAATTAAGAAAAACTCTTTAACCGCACAAAGCAGAATATTTAGAGACAATACAACCGGTAAAAGTTAAAAAGGGTAATGAAAGATAAAATAGAAACAAAAAAAGAAGTTACACTTACAGGTTTAGGGGTAAAAACTCCTCGCTAGTGACCTGATGTCAGTCGCTCATGCACTCACTCACTCACGCAAGAACTGACCCTGTCAGAAGAACACTCACACACGCACTCAAATAACAAACCGGAATCTCTAAATATTCAGTAGGACATACGTATTTCGAGAGCAATGCTCTTATCATCAGCAGTTGATGATAAGAGTTGATCATCCATTTCGTCGTAGCCTCCAACCCTTTTTAATTAACACATACATGGAAACTAAAGTAAACAAGTTTTATCTCCATTGATTATACCTCGTAATATTATTAGCATTTCGTGTGTCTGTGTGTGTACACACACAATAACTTTCGTGAAATGACTAGCAACGCTTGATTTGGATGAGTACGAATCCACGGACACCCAATACAATGACGCGAGCTATTTTTGGTCGGGAAACTGTGCTGGGAAACGTTTATTCCGTCCTCGATGTTTTGCTTTACTAATCTAACTAACTCGCTTGTTTTTCGCAGGTTCACGACGCTTTGATAGTCCGTTCGGAGACCAAAGTGACCGCCTCCGTGCTGTCCTGCGCCTCCTCTCTGCGCGTGGTGGGCAGGGCGGGCACGGGCGTGGACAACGTGGACCTCGAAGCGGCCACCAGAAGAGGCGTGGTGGTTATGAAGTGAGTGAGCAAAAGACGCGGAAAAAATCCTCCTTGTTCATTCTCGCAACACTTCTCCCGACGCGTGGTTTTCCGTTTCTCCTATATTTTAAAGATGACATAAAGCGGTGTTATTTTCTGCATAATTTTGCAATCTTTATTTTAAAGCTGAGGTTCCCAAACTGGAGGTAACCGTGAAAGATTCGAGATAAAACTGTTCGACGTAATCTAAAATAAAACGCTCTGATTGCAAAATATTTATCGATTTTGATCTTAACTTGATCGAACACTTAGCCAAGAGTGTTTTTTAAGGCACAAAAAAAATATCGTCGCAAAATATCAGAGGGACATATTTTTTAAGGGAAATAGTTGGATGTTAAGAATTAACTTTTTAGAGATAATGAGCAATATTATTTCAAATACATTTTATGTAGTTATAAAATAAAAAATCCTGCTTTAGAAGTGGTATGAACAAAAAAAATAAACGCCACCTTCACTATCGAGTTTCGTGTTCCCAAACTTATGTCCCAGTGACGTATCCAATCTTTAATATGAAGTAAGACCGACAAGCTTTGTTCCAATTGGGGTAACCCAAAAACATACTTTTTTAGCCATAGAGTTGTGAGTTAAGTTACCCACTGACTAACTCACAAAGTCGCCATATTTTTTACTCCTAAATTCCCCCCCCCCTCCCCCATAAAAACAAACTTACTTTTCGAGCATTTAAAAATTATTCTATTCCGTGTCATATTCCTATACGAGAACTTAATTTTTTGGTTAATTTTCACGATTAAAACAAATGACTCGCGTTTCTCTAATTTTATCGCTTACTTTTGTTTTCACAGCACTCCAGGTGGAAACTCTACCAGCGCGTGCGAGCTCACATGTGCCCTCATATGCTGCCTTGCCAGGTGAGTCAACCCCTCCCTCTCCCGCACTATCTTCTTCGCCCAAATCTTCCGTGTCTCTCTTCCGTTTCTCTGTGGGAGCGGGCCGACGACCCTGAAACCGATAAATCTTAAGGAATTTCCTTGTGACTGTGAATCTTCCGAAAAATCCGGGCGTTTAAAGCGTTTTCTTCTTGAACGCGAGAAGTGAAGGATAACTTAAAATATTTCGGGAATTTTTTTTAAGCGTTGGAAATGTTTATTATTTTGTCGGGCTTATTTGCCATTTGTGTAGCATTCAAGGAATTCGGTAAATTTAGGATTTTCCTCCGGGAAAAAAACGGACATTCCTTTGAAATAAAATTAACTCGCCTTTTTCTCCAGGCACGTCCCGCAGGCGGTCGCATCTCTGAAGGATTACCAGTGGCAACGCAAGGCGTACTCCGGAACAGAGCTTTCTGGCAAGACTCTCGCTATCCTGGGCCTCGGAAGAATCGGAAGGGAGGTTGCTTTCCGTATGCAGGCGTTTGGAATGAAGGTTAGGGAACAAAGCCAATAGGGCTCCAAAACGGCTGTTTCCACCAACACAGACACATTGTCTCGATATGTGATCGTTATCTCCTAAATACGAGGTTATCAGCGTTTTGATTCCATATGCTGCTATTATTCTGATTATATTATAAGCATGGATAACGATATACTTCATATTAAAAAATAATGCGTGAAATTATCGACAAGAAAATAGTTTTGTTAGTTACAGGCTTGAAAGATTCATTGTAGATCGATAATCAAACATGTAATTGAAATCAAGTGGAATAATATCCATGCAAATAGGTACTTATTTAGATGTGTTTCCGGTTTACGATTATGACGCCGCTCTTGATCATAAGAAAATAAATACCATGCATTCAAACTTACTGAGCTGCTTTTTCGATAAATTTCTACCTACCCCGATTGAATTAATAAAAGAATGCTTTAATTTGTGTTTAAGTTAGTCATCGTTAATTTCAAATTGGAGAGAGCGAATAGCGTATAATGTCTTGTCAACAGTGCGAATGCTACAATGTGCGTAACAAGACGACCAGTAAATTGAACTCTAATGTAAACAAAACAATAATAATACAATCTTTCGGAATTGTTTATAGACAAGTGTATACTGAGAATGCCCGAGATCATAAGGACTTTTATAAAAGCTACTTTAGTATTCTTTATACTATATTACGTGCTATATTTTCTGGTCTATTTGACATACATTATGGATTGAAACTGATGGAACTCCTTTCTCCTCAGACCGTCGGCTTCGACCCCATTGTGAGCCACGAGGACGCTAAGGCTTTGGGAGTTCAGAAGATGGAATTGGAAGAAATATGGGAGGTGGCAGATTATATCACGGTCCACACACCACTTATTCCACAAACTAAGAGTAAGTAATACCCATCCAACCCCTTAAATTAGGCCTCGGTACTCCTAGGACTTTCATTCACAGTTATGCATTAATTTTCATATTAGAGTGAACGTGAGTAAAGTTGAGGGAGAATTATACCATGATTCGAAGAGATTTTAATATCTGTTTTTACTTAATAGGTTGAATAGCGTATGTGGTGTTGGTGACGCCCATTGCCACGCAATGGCTGAATAAATCTAATGCCACAAACATCGATTCAAATCATGCCAAACACTTTCTATAAGAAAAATAACTAAGAATAATAGGATTTATATAGCACAGGAAAAGTCTCTGCGGGTTCCAATTACAAACCAGCCATCCTCAGAGGAAATTCGATGATCGTTGATTCTAATAAAGATTCGCCTTTTGGTAAATTAACACTATGGAAGTAAACTATATAAAAATATCCCAAAATCATCATTTTATATATTATAATTTATACTATATCATCTTTTTAGAAATATTAATGTTCAACTCCACACAGTCGATTGCACTACGGTAAACTGTTATTAGGGATGCATAAGGTTAAGGATATCAAGTCTATCAGACAGTGGTAATATCACATTTTACGCTGATTTTTTTGGAATATTTTGAGAATGCGTTAAAATCTTGGTGTTATGTTTTTCGGATTGACAACGGTAATTTTATTTATTTTATACTTTTATATATTTGTGCATATTTCCGTGTGTGTGTATTTGTAAATAATTATGACGCGCTGTTGTCTTTCAAAGACCTAACGCAGTTTTCGAGCTCGCATTAAAAACAAAAATTATGAATAATATCGAACGATTTAAATATTTTCACATATTTAAGAAAGAATTAGTTTTTACGTCAAAAAACCGAGAATTTCCTCTAACTCGCGCCACATTAGACGAACTATTGGTCTCAGCGGATTAAAATCCAGTGGAGGATTTAATGAGGGCCGCAATTGTTTTATGTGTACTCTCAGACATATTAAATATCTCATTTTAAAGGCCACGGAGGAGATTTATTTTTTTCCACTGCGATGGTTTATTTGTTAAAAGGGGGGGAAGGGGGGGGGGGCGTCAAATAAAGTGGTGGTCGTTAGGCGAGGTTTCAGAAGGGCCAGCTAAAGGGGGGATTCTGCGGATGCGAGGCATCCGGGCCCCAGAAGTTCTCAATTATTCAAGTATTGAGTGTTGATTTTTTTTCCAAAAACATTTACTAAAAACCACTTTCAAACTGATTTCCAATAAAGAAACGCCCCGTAAAAGTTATAATATTAAACTGTGGCTCCACAAATCGCTCGTTATTATTATGAATATTAATATCGTGGGCCCCCATTGATATTCGCATCCGGACCCCTTCAGTGCTTGGCCGAATCTGGGTTTCATTATATATATATATATATACTATTTAGATTGCAGGGTCCCCAATAGTTTAGCGCCCGGGGTCCCAATAGTTTAGCGCCAGGGGATTCAGAATGTCTAAATCCGCCACTTAAAATCTCTCTAACCGAGACCTATTTCCTCTCAATTCCTAGCTATCCGGAATATCACCGCGCAATACCGGAAGTGACCGAGATTTTTGTATTCTAAAAGGTAAAAAAATACCTCGAGAAAAATTTTTATTTAAAAGAATACCTGTTGTTTTTATTCGATCCTAGACCTACTCAACTCGAGGACCCTCGGTCTGTGTCGCAGAGGTGTGAAGATCATCAACGTCGCTCGAGGTGGCATAGTTGACGAGGAAGCCCTCTTGGAAGCGTTGGAATCGGGTCAGGTCGGCGGAGCAGCCTTGGACGTGTTCGTGAACGAACCTCCGAATTTCGAGGATGAACGTACTAGGCTCCTCTTGGCTCACCCTAACGTCATCTGCACGCCGCACCTTGGAGCGAGCACGATAGAGGCACAGAAGAGGGTGGCGGTGGAGATTGCGGAACAGATAGTGGAGTTGTCGAAGGTACAATCGCTTGTATATATGTTTTTTAAAAAAAGAAGTGGAGTTCTTCCGATCTTTTTTTCGATTTTTTGTAAAAAAATACGCTTATGTATTCGCTTTGTCCGTCTGTGCAGGCGATATCTCTGAAACGGTTCAATCTAGAGAAACCAAATTATCTGGATAAGTTACCGCATATGAATGATACGTGTGGCAATCCAAAATTGTTAAAATTCCATTTTTCAGGAGCTAATTTTTCCCCATTATTGCCCCATAATAAAAGCAAGTAAATTGGTATAGAGGTTTATATATTTGCCTTTTAAAATTATTTTTCGACAAGATTCGAACTCGGGACTTACACTATCGGAAAGTTTAGAAATTGTAGTTTCATATATTTTTGAAGACGGAATTCAAATCCCTGTAGTTTTAGCGTACATTTTTAGTTTTCATCGGAAAAAAGTGGGAATTTTTCTGGGTCTCATCAATCGAATACCATGGCAACGAGCTCAATGCTTTTATTTGTACAGTGTAAAAAAAATCGCCTTATAATATCTGCTTTCGCAGTACTTTCCTAACTTGTTTTTTTTTTAATATCCTCCGATCTGGTAGGATATATGAACGCTTGACACTCGAACTTAAATTGATCGTATTTCTCTCGGGAGTTTATGGAATTGAAATTTAGAATTTTTGTTTCGGGCGCTGTAGTTAAAACTGATAGATCGATACTATTCGAATGGAAATTCAAAGTCGAATTTCCAGTAAAGATTATTATAAGCATCAAATTAAGTAAAAATCTATCGCGGGAATTAAAAGGTGACGTTTAAGATTTTATTTTAAACGATATAGCTGCCCTGATTGATTGATGTGGAATATTGTTTTTGACGTTTTCATCTTGCAAATAAGAAGGATATCTGAAATGCCAAAATTTAATGGTAAGCCTCTCATAAAAACGCAAGTGACACGTAAGGACCAAATCTTTTAGGATTTATTTCTTTAAAAAAAAACGCACCTAAAATCCAAGCGATTTACCTGAGCAAAAAGAGACGAGAAAAAGTTAATTTGTCACAATTTAAAAAGACAGTTATCAATAAATTATCGAATCCATTTGAACAAATTCCATTACAAGTTGGGTTATAACACGCTTTAAGCCTGATATTTCAATTCTTAACTAATGGAAATAATTTAATATATCGTTTCTGTTTTAGTTTGATGACCATCTATTGAAATTCGATGATTTCGCAGGCTGTTGGAATAATTCTTTCAGTGCATATTTCAATTATTAAAAATAATAAGAGGTTTTATATACGCACTCATACCATAATTATAACGGTGCCGAAAGCGTTAATATCTTTCTCTCGAGCCATGGTACATTGCCACACGCGTGTTGAATCTCAGGAGCATAATTGCTCATTTGAATTACCTATTAATTTTTTATTACGCATTATAAAAGCTCTCTCAATCAGATATCTATTTTTCATGACGTTTCGCGTTCAGTTGACTCATGCTCTTATTCGCGATAATAGTTTCAATAAAAGAGGAAGTAAAATATCATTTATGACAGAGGTCGGCATAGTTTTCTTATTGGGTACCACTCTTATGTCAATATTCGGAATTTGTAACCCTCCGCGCGTTCCACTCTTAATTTCATTTTGCTCTTACAGTAAGAGATTCTTAAATTATAAGGCATCTTGAACGTTACGCGCTATAATTAAATTTTAAAAAAACAATTGAAATTACGACAAAATTCTTTCTAAAATTCATATTTTTCGCAATTTTTCTCTGAAACCCTGCAATTTAAAATCATTTCGCGTGCCACCTGTTGGCACGTGTGAAACCGCTTATTCACAGGAAACTCCGACAAAACGATATTTTATGAAACCCCTACTCGTGATCAGTCCATAAACTGCACCGCCGCAGAAGAAGGAGACTCCTATTGTTTCCCTTATTTAATCCCTGGTGCTTCGCGGAAATAATTCCAACCCCCCTGCGGTGGAGGGTAAGAAAAAACTCTTGCCTTATCCCACCATAGAAAGGTATCCTCCCCCCACCCTGGCACCCACTCCCCCATTTCCCGCAAAGATTCAACTTCGTGGAAGTGTTGCATCAGCCCTACTCATGGCAATGCCCCCGGAAAAGCACATTAGGAGGCCGTTGACTCTCCTTCTTTTCGACGAGAAACAACTGCCAAGCGATTGGGGATTATGGTGCTCGAGTTAAGATCGCGACTGGATTCCTCACCTTATAAAGAAAGATTTGTATTTCGTTAAATAATGGTTCGGATTCGTCGGAAAATCAATCTTGCGAATGAAGAACGACCTTCCCATAATTTTTTTCGATTCATCAAATTAAAGATTTTTTTTACTCTCTCTTTTCGTCGATTTCGTCGCGATCGTTTTTATTGACGAACATTACATAAATCCACACTGTTTCTCGATAACTTACGCGTTTGAGGATTAGATGATCGCTTGCATACTCTCTAAAAACAGGCTAATACGGAGATATTGGCCACGGTATTTCTCGCGTGTTACGTCTATCAATAGCGGGAGACAAAAGAAATACATTTCATTATTTTAAATACCTTGTTATAACTCGCCCGAACGAACGACCGAGCGCGTCGGGAGAAGGAACGAAAGTAAAAGGAAAATAATACGCATTTTCCGCCGTTTATTCGCGTAGGTTTATCGTCGCGAATATCTCAAGCGCCCGGCAAAATCGCATCAAACCTTCGACGTCCTTGTAATTCACACGGCGTCGTCACGAAGTGGGTCTTTTTTAACATCCCCTTTCTCCATTTGCTCATTTCTTTTTTTATTTTCCTTTCCTTTCGACCGACGAAGCATGCTTAACCGCGTTGGGTGGAATAAATCACTCCCATTCTCCCGATGCGGTTCACGAGTCGAGCCCACCAGGCCAAGAAATAATCTTAACCGCTTCGAACCGGATCGCTCAACCTAATTTCCCCTTCTCCGCTCTAACTCGCTCCATCTTACATACTTGCTTGTCTTCCCCCTTCCCTCCCTCCCTCTCCTTCCTTCTTCGCTTCCTGCAAATCGAGCTCAATATAAAGACAAGCCTCAGGGTAAGAAGTGCCTCTCGAATCCGCAGTGCAATTTCTCGAATGATGCAATACGCGCATCTATTTCGTTTTTTTTTCTTCACATCTTCGACCTGTTGGAGTTGAAAGAATATAGACTTTATGATACGAAGAAAACGATTACACGCACGCATACGTACTTGCATATACATCTTCGTAAATGGATATAAATACGTGTTATAATTGTGTATAAATGCATATATATATATATATATATATGCGTGTTTATTTTGTGTATGTGGGAGTGCATGGCACGGTAATTTTATGTTGTGAATAAAGGACTATGAAATAATTCATCTGCTGGTAAAAAAAAAATTTTTTTCTAACTTTCCGGAAGCTGGCAATTTGTCGTTCGCGCGTGGAATGACTGCAGGATGGCGCATTCGTCACGCACGTGAAGACTTTCCTTTTAATTGAGTTATACGATGAAAACATTAAGCTAGAAACGCCGCCAAGCTGGTTGCGATCGATTTTCGAGTTCAGATACGCTTGGAATTATGTAGAAAGTCACTCCAAAGATTTTCGCTGTGCCATTTCGGAATTTTTTTCGAGAAAACGATCCGACGGGGGAGAGAACATTTCAAATTTGCCTTTCATCGGACCCGCGTTATCTTGAACTGGGTGCAGCGGCGACTTCGTCGCTTGGGGGTTCTTTTTTAAAGGGATGTGAGGTTGTGATTGGCTCACATTGTCAGTGCCGGCCCGAGGTACAGGCGAGCAGGGCGGCTGCCCGAGACGACATAGTCTTGGGGTTGCTATACCGATCATATATCTATGTATTACTTGCAAGTGAATAAATATTGGATACGAAATTGTATCGCGGAACAGGTTACAATCTTAATGTTGCCCCTTTTATTTTTTCACTATCAATAATTTTTACATAACGATGAATAAATTAACTTGTACTTCGAAAATATCTCAACGAACGTTTACGGAGGGGGTGCTGGAGAGATATCTCGCCCGGGGTGCCAAAATTCCTGGGCCCACCCCTCTTTCTACTAGTCTGAGTGCGACGAACCTCGTCATTGCCGCATTTATTGGAATAATTTTCGCATCCTAACTTTTTAAATTTGAAAAGTAGAATATTTTAAATCAGCGGTAATATCCACACCTAATTCTTACTTGTAAAACATATTTTCAATGGAAATTAATTAGGAATGAGTTGCGAGTAAGAAGTTATGAGGAAGACAAATGCAGCAACCGGAATGCAGATCCGAGAATACCTACACCAAGTAGGAGTCCTCTATAAAAATGTTCGAAATGTACTTTTTTTTATATATTTAAAGATTAAGAAAGGTCGGAATGACTTCTCTAGTATTTTAGACGCTCCCCAAAGTCAAGATTTGGATTTCAACCGTAATTATAATAAATTATCTCATTTAATAAGAACACTTGTTTGTTAAAGCTCTCAGTCCCTCTTCTTGGCTCATACGCAGTTTTGCGTGATATGTTGGCCTTCATTCACACACGTTGAGACTCCTTTTATATGGCTGCTTTTTATAAATTACTGAACATATCAAAATTTTCTTTGAAAACTGATCCGTAAATATTCAGTTTTAATTCGTGTGAATAATTGTGTTTTCATTGTACATGCATTTTTTTAACACCCTTGATTTTTATCCATCCAGGAACGCATTTCTTTTTACAGCATTATTCTTATGTATAAATGCATTTTGCAATACGCTGATTCGCGCTACGCTTTAGTTTTTTGGAGCGTATTGCGACGCATCATCATCATCAGCCTCTTTCAATCGGTTGACGGATGAAAGCCTCCGCCAGACTTATCCGGTTTTCCCTGTCAACCGCCTCACTCCTCCAAGTTGGTCCTATGAACTTCACAAGCTCTCTGTCCTGTCTTTCGGTCTTCTTTTCGGTCTCTTGATGTTTCTTGGGATCCATTCGATGACACTGGAGGTTTCTTCTAGCAATACGTCCCGCCCACTGCCACTTTAGCGCCTTTACCCTTCTGATCACGTCACAGACTCCCGTCTTCTTTTGTACCCAATCGTTCCTTTTGCGGTTTCTTCGGGTGATTCCTAACGTGCATCTCTCCATGCTCCAGTGTGTTGTTTGCAAGCACTGGGTTATTCTGGCGTTCATGGTCCATGTTTACATCCATATGCCAGAACAGGCATAACACATTGGTAATATAACCTCCTTTTTAGGAAGACTGGAATATTTGATTTGAAGATGTTTGCATTCTTCCCAAAATCACTCCATTCCATCTTCACTCTCCTATTGATTTCTCCAAGAAGCGATCTATCGGTAGTGATAAGTTGACCCAAGTAAACATAGCTGGTTACTCTCCGAGTTCTGCTCCGTTGGTATAGTATATCTCCTCAGAATTTGTGAAGGAGTTGTACATAACATTTGTTTTATTGCGAGGTATACCTGTCCATATATATATATATATATATATATATATATATATATATATATAATACGTAAAAAAATCACTTGGAAAAAGGTGAACTTTTTGTTTTTATTACGTCGGGAGGCGGATTTTATGACAAAATGCTTGGTGGTGCGTAATGTGAAAAAGGTTGAGCATCTCTGTCGTAGAAGACGTGGGAATGCTTGAGTCAGAAAGTGACGACATAGATAGAATCGACCTAGCGTAAAACGCGGGTTAAGGCGCTCGCGATAACTTTTATTTAACCTCCGCCAGAGGGATGCCATTCCTTAGTTCTCCTCGAACAGCGACTGAATGCACTCCCTGGCCTAGGATATTAATCTCGAGGAGTGCTGAATCTCGAGCGGAGTTGAACGTACCCGTCACTCGTGCCACTTATTTTTGACCTCAATAAAAAGAAATAAAAAACACACACGGTCCCGATCATACTCAACATTAATGGTGACTCCTCCGTCATGAGTTCGAGAGCTCTTTCTTCCATTCTCTTCCCCATTCTCGTATTCGTTCCCTTATCTCTCCGTCCGCACCATTTTTGTGATATGTACTGCCACAATGGGCCTCTATGTTCCTTCCTCATTTCTCTCTATCTATCGGATATTGCTTCGCCTAACATTTGTACATACGTTCCCCTGTTTGTCGAAAATAAGTGTTTTTCCCAAAGCTGTTGTTTTTAAACCACGTGGTTGAATAAAATCGGTTCGTTATAGGTCTCTTCTCTAGAAAGAAAGAAACTAATTAAGAAAGTTTATAGTGCATCACAAATAGGCGCGTTTCGTACGATAGACTATTTGAAATTCTCCTATATATTTATGAAAGTTTGTTTGTTTGTTTATTTGTGCATGTATACATTTCCACACCGTTAAAGCTAGAATAATCAAACTTTCAACAGATACTTTCTTCACAAATAGGAAGCAAAAAACGTAAACGTAAATGTTACCACTACTTAGTGAGTTATGTACGTTTAGATTTTTCCATAAATTAAAACTGATTAGAAAATAAATCGGTAAACAAAAATTATAATTTCCATGGAATCATTTCTGATATATCGTTTTCCTGTATTTCGTCATTATATTAAAATTACGTAAATACGTTTATTAATGCTCGGACTTAGGGGAGGGAAAAATTTTAGTAGACAGAGAGAGACATAACCGGATCATGATGTTACGTTGCTTTTTAATCCCAAATGTTTTATATTAATTGTTCATAAAGCAAACAAAGGTAATGCCAGCTGTATGTTGCAGCATCAAGATTTGGATCGAGAAAAAACTTATATATGCTTATAAATAATCAAAAAACCAAAAACATTGTTTAAAACGAAGCACTGAAATAAAACATTGATTTTTGTTAGAACATTTTTTTTCCCCGGGCAACGCTGGGTACTGTAGCTAGTAAACGATAAAGTTTGAACGAACGCGCACCATAAAACAACGTAACATCATGATCCGATTATGTCTCTCTCTCTGTCTACTAAAATTTTTCCCTCCCCTAAGTCGGAGCATTAATAAACGTATTTACGTAATTTTAGTATAACGACGAAATACAGGAAAACGGTATATCAGAAATGATTCCATGGAAATTATAATTTTTATTTACCGATTTATTTTCTAATCAGTTTTAATTTATGGAAAAATCTAAACGTACATAACTCACTAAGTAGTGGTAACATTTACGTTTACGTTTTTTTCTTCGTCATAGATAATCCATTTATTTCTGCTTACAAAATTCTGAATTATCACATAAGAAAACTTTCGTAATTACAGCCGATCTCATTTACTTGTTATTATATTTTATTATACTAGTTCTACCAATTTTATTTGTAGACTAGTGTAATGCCCGTTGAAATATCAACGGAAGAATTATAGATAGACAGATAGATTATTATTATTTTCATTTAAAATAATTAATATCACACTTTTACATAATATGAAATATTTTGCCATATACAACATTTCTAGTGAATATTCTGTTGTTGACGGGCTATCTTTAGTTAAACTTAAAATAGTTGCCTCTCTTACCCTCTCTCTTCCCCCCTCTCACCCCCTCCCCCATCTTACACCCTCTCTCCCTCCCCCTCCTCATTTCTCCCCCTCCTCCTCTACTTCCCTCTCTCCCCCCCCCTCTACCTCTCCCCCCCTCTCTCTCGTATTAAAAGCATTCAAAGCACGTTTATACCCATAAGGATTGAATTAACATATGATATAGAGGTCTAACAATGGAATTGGTAGCCAAGGCAACATTGCGTTAAAATGGCAATATTTCCACAAAATATGTGAATTAAACGTATAACATGAGCGACTTCGAATTGTATGCGGAAAAAAGATGAACAGAATAAGAAACTTTGTAATTTTTTCTTCAAAATGGTTCAGATCCGAAGATCGTAGGTTAATTCCTTCTAATTTTAATTTCCAAAACAATAAAAACCCGCATGCCAAAAAATGGATTTTTACATGTTATCTTACGGAAAATAGAAATGTCTTCCTTGGAGTGGAACCCAAGACTTATTTGGAGATTTATTTTCGTCATTACCTTAAAATATGTTAGTCAAGCATCCTTGCCAAATTTCAATCTTCTACCTATTCGGGAATTTTGTTAAAACGCTCTATATCTGTCATCGTGAAAGCGTGACCAACCAGCCAACAGACCTGGGCTATTATAGTATAAATATTTTTGGTATGACTAGTGACAAAGTTCACTTTTTGTTTCTAGTAATGTGGCACCTCTGGCTTAATGATTTTCTTGTTGCCATTGCCCAGTAGTCATTAATACCAAATTTCGTGAAAATCCGTTCGGTAAAGGCCGAGATCGAACTTGCCTAAGGACGGATGAACAGACCGAAGTCAATAGGTGATCACGCTGGGAGCGGAACTCTCCTAAAAAGAGAATCTTTTTATTAGAATCTGCATGAAATTGTAATAGAAGTCATTGTATGCTAGAACGGTTTCTCAAACCTTCCTCCCTGGTTGGCCGCATTGGAAAATTTGAAGATAAGCAAGGGAAGGGGAGGAAGAGAAAGGAGGAAATGGAAAAGTGTCCACCATCTACCTTCGCTGGAAGGAGTTGGGCGGGGAGGGGGAGACTGTAACGAAAATACATCTGCGCGGCAGTTACAGAGTTATTTTTTCTGTGATTAAAATTATTAAATTAAAAAAACATCGAGCTTAAGTTCATCAATGTGAGATATCAACTTGATTACGTTAGTAAAAAATCAATGAAATTAATTTCGAAAAGCGAAACATTATTATTAAGCGTTTTCGTATTGGAATGGAAATCAGCACTGCTTTTACAGATATCAGACATTTTTTATGAAGCACCCGTGAAGCGTAATAGACATAAACATGTAGCACATTTTACGCGTTCGAGTTAAATTTAGTATTGTTATAAAATATTCATTAGTTTCAATATTACTGTATGTTTATACGATGAAATTTTCATAGATATATACCGATTATAGAATTCACTTTCATGGATTTCGTTCTCGCTATAGTTTTGCAGGCCGGGATAAAAGAAGAATACCGCTAAGAAATCTTAATTCCGACAAAACCACATCCTTATGCGTTGGTAATAAATTCATTATCGCGGTCTAAATTCCTTACAGATAAAAGAGCGTGTGTAGCATTCCAATGAAAGTTATCGCAATATTTCCGGGCGGTTTTACGAGCTCGATGATAAAAAAACAACTTCATTATCGCGCAATAAAAATGAAACCATTACTGGCCGAGGGTGAAGTCTCTTGCGGTCATGTACAGTGCGCATATTTCTTTTGGTGATCGCGTCTTTTTTATTCGCGATGAAAGTCAAGGGTAAATCTCGCTTATTGTTTTATGAGCATATGATTCAATATCGTCAGCCAATTATTCCATATGATCGTTTAATTACTGCTTTTTTGATGAAAACATCGGTGAAATGAAAAATCGTGAAATGTGAACAGAGTTTGCTTTACGTCTTGTAGACGTTTTATAACAAACTAAAGTTATATCAGCCAAAAATATATTGTAAATTCAATCATATGCGTCCTTGTGTTCCATTTTTACCGTCCTTAGTTAAATTTGATCTCTTTTAGAACCTAAAATACCGCCTAGGACGGATAAGGTTTGCTGAATATCGCAGTTGGCCCGAATAAATTTTGTATAAAAGCAGGAGTGTCATGTGTCATCTGTTAAGTGACAACTGAGCTTAATCGCAGAAAAAAAAGGAATTACTCTTATAAATTACGGAAATTTTTAGTTTACCTTGACAATATCGAGGTGAAAGTAATCTTCCAGCTGAAAACTGAAAACATTCTTATTTAAACTAAAGCGTAAACGATAATTTTTATCAGCTCTTAATTCCTTTGACGCCTGAAACATGTATTATTTACTAAATCGTTTTACTTGTTGTGCGTATGCATGGATTAACATGTGAAGTTCTCAATTTCTTATACCTTATGGTAAACAACGATTAATAGTCTAATTATGAAAGCAGCGATACACCCAAAGAACCAGCTTATATTGAAATTCGGTCATGCATCGTAAAATTATCGAAACTTGACGCTTTGATGAGATTTAAAAAATTGTATTTTCGCCTTTTAATCGCTATATTCGGAAGATATTAAAATATATATTTTATGAATTTGTTACCAATTTTTCTTCAATGCACAGAAAGGTTTTAGTAGATTAAATAATATTTGAGTAGTTCATGCGTGATATTATCGAGATAAATAAACGAGTGTTGTGTAATAATTGCGACTTCATACTCTCCGTCGCCACTTAATTATTAATCTATCTTTTTTCAATTCAAGGGAGGCACCGTTTCCGGGGTAGTGAACGCCCCTCTGCTCAGCGCATCAGTCTCGGCAGAAAATGCTCCGTGGTTTTCCACGGCGAGGGCCCTGGGTCGATTCGCCATCTCACTCCTTCGCTCTGACCAAGGGAAAGAGGTGCCCCTCTCGTCAGCCGAAATACACGTCGCCGTAGAGGGTAAGTGAACGAGGAAAATATTTAGATTAAAACGGAGTTATCCACGTTCTCCTATTATGTGCAAACTTTCAATCAACCGCACATTAAAGGCTTCCATAGTGGATTACATCTAATTCGTTTAAGTTGAACCTCTATTTTCTGGCTGTTGAAATGAACCAAAGATTATGTGTATCCTCACTAAGGGACATATCAAACATATGTAATCCGTCAATACCTAGTTAATACTCACCAAAACTCTACTTTTATATATTCTGGGAGATGATGTTGGTGTAGGGGATGGCGTGGATCGTTACTCCGTGGATTATTTCGGTAAACAGGATATATAAGCTACTCTGCATGTTAGTTTCACTGTCGAAACTTTTTACTTGATGTTATTGCGAGCGGCACATATTTACGTCTTCAACAAATCGTGTAGCTCTAGCGCTTGCCGTTTACGTCGAATTTTCCTTAAAACTTTTAAAAAGTATTAGGAAAAATTTACCTAATTTGTATGCATTTATTATTTTTCTCTCGCATTTCATTTCCACGCAGGTGCCGGTCTATCTAAGAAAGGTGCAATCATAAGAGGCGGAGTGATAGTTGGCGTGCTGTCAGAAGGCGGTTTCCCCGAGGCCAACCTCGTCAGCGGACCCGCACTTGCAGAGGCTGTCAACCTAGACGTGACAGTTCTAACGGGGAAAGATGCAGAAGATGAAATCGTGAGGGTAACCGCGTCCATGAAAGGTGGAGAGTCGTATTGCATCGAGGGTGAGTCGTCCTCTTGATCCGGAAGAAGTAGGAAATAATACGGAAATGTTTGCCTTAGTTTCTTAGAAGGCGCAATTTATTTTTTTTAATTGACCGTCGTAATGATAATATTTACCCGAGCTAAATTCGTGTACTTTGAATAATGCGGAGGCCTACGGATAAAGGTCAACGTATATATTAATGGAGTAAGGGAAGGCCTGTGTCAGTCACAACCCGTAGCGGAGCTTCCCCTCCACTTTCACTCATTGTCAGCCACGCTTGAGGAGAAGTGGAGGGGAAGGATATGCGCGAGGGGGGGCATGCGGATACCTGGCTTGGAGCCTCAGAGCGCGGCGGTGGGCGTCGGGGGCGCATGGGTCGGAGGCACGCGGGATGGGTAGCGGAGGGCCTTCTCACCATAATACTCCAACAGAGCTCCGATTTCTAAGCTGGATGGGCAGACTCCTATAACAAGTAATGGGTATAAAAATAAATTTTTATAAATAACTTTTATATTTTAACATTTATTATACTTCAAATTTGGTGAAATTACCCGCATAAGTTACCTTTTACTGGTGGAGGCGGTGTTATATTCAATTAATCTGGATATCAAGACTGAAGACATTTAGCAGATTGTTGCCACCCAGAAAAATTACATCTTTTTTCCGATAAAAAGTATAAATTTACGTTAATTATACTCGGATATGAATTCTGTCTTCAAAAATAAGAAACTACAATTTATATCCTATCCGATAGTTCGTCTCGAGTTCGAATCTTGATGCGAAATAATTTTAAAATGCAAATGTAAAAACCGGGTAAAATGTAAACCTTCAATTTTTACAATTTTATTTCCGCTAGAGCACAAAAATTAATTTCAGTCAAAATATTTACTTATTGTTCAATACTAGTTAACTTACAAGCAATTAAGTTACAAATTTCCAAATGGCTTCTTGGTTTTAATTGTAGACTCTGGTTCTGAAGGCCAGTTTAATTTTTCAACTGCAGTTTACAAACTTTTTCAACACGGTTAACGGATGGTTCTAATAGTTTTACAAAATTTAACTACCGGTTCTTGTCAACCGGCCACAGCTCAGCACTACGTCATATGTTTTTAAACAATGCGATGTTTTTCTACAGGCGGAGTTCACGGCGATGGAGTTCCGCGTTTGGTCACATTAAACGGTGGCGCTGTGGCCGCGGAGGAAGGAGGTTTCGCCCTAAAGGGTCGCTGCCTGATATTCAAGTCTCCCACACTAAGCCCATCCGCTGCGCTGGGACCTTTGCTGAGTGAGTGCAAATAAAGAGAAAGGATTTGGTGACATCTACTCTTATCTCGACCTTTTTCACTCGTGCCATATTTTGTTAATAACTTTAATATCTTGCTATTTTTTACTCATGTCGACACGATGACTACACGGTTTTAACGTTTAATTAACAAACTTTAAAAATTGTTGATAGAACAGCTATAAGGCAATTTTGTTATTACATATTTGATATTGGACAAAAATTTCTTTTTTGTCTTTCTTCTCATACAGGTGTGTATAATGCAATATGATCATTTATATATAATCACAAAACTGCAAGTTTCGAACTACGCCTTTTTAAGGATCAGCATTTTTAAGTTTTTTTTTTCTCTGCAAAAATGTGTACTGCCTCTGTAAAGACGCACCTTGGCGATATGGCGCCTATGGCAGAAGTTTAGGAAATACCTTGGTTATGCAGGATATCATTTTTTCTGATTGTGAGTGTTAATAAAGAATAATAGCGTTTTTATTATATATAAATTAACGTTTGAGTATTGAAATAAGACTTAATTATGGGAAAATTAACTTTTTGCCGGAACGTTTGGCGCCTTTTGCAAGCGTCACGTCGCACAACATAAGAAGAACCGCATTCGTTGGAGAATCCACGAGGGTTTATGGGGGCGATCGTCCGTCCCTCAACCTTGCCGTTGTTTTACTTTTTGCTATTATCTCTTTAAAATAAACGTTCCTTCTAATACTACGTAAAAACTTTTCTTCTGCAATTTCTATTGAGATAATTTATGAGGCCAATTTCGTTCTTGGAGGTTTTATGTGTTTTAGCAGAGAGAGAGAGAGAGAGTTGCTCTCGAGAGCCAAACGAAAGCCCTTAAAATGCCGCGGGTTGCCGACTCCTGTCCTAGGTTCTGCAAATTTCAACCACGGGAATAACCTATAGCCATGAACAACCCTCAAAATTTGGTCGCCCCAACTACACCGGTGGAGATGTTGTTCACCAGACACGGAAACGTGACAGACAAAACGATTACATTAGCGGATTTGGAAAAAAAAACTAAAAAATACGCCCTTCTCTATCTCCGCCGCACTAATTTTCGCAATCTTTTATTTTTTTCGTTCTCTCTTCGCCTGCGGTCAAGGTTCTCTCTGGGGTCTCGGTATAACCGTGACGGGAGTGGCCCCTGTCGGGAAAGAAGCTCCAGCCTTCATTGCCGTGAGGGCGGCCAACGCCAATCCTGACGGGATACGCGTCTCTGCACCAGGACTGCAGCTCGTGATGAACGCCCTCTTCCCCTGAAAAATTAATAAAATTATTGTACGAAAAGCCCTCGCAAGTTTCCTCCATTCGAAATTTTAAAAAAATAACGTCAAGCTACGCAAAAAAAAAATAAAGAGGAAGAAAGAGGGTTACAATTGATGACCACGCAAATCCAGAGTTGCGTGCGGAAATAAACGCAAGAATGGATGGAGGGGAGGGAAAGGAGAGAAATCTGGAGAGACACTCAGTGCGTTTGTAATCTAACGAAAGTACGCCAGCTGTTCTAAAAAATATATGTATTTAGGACGATGTACCATCAAAAATGTATCGTTATATGCCCCATTAAATATTCCTTTAAAAATTGCGCGCGTAGTTTACTTTTTTTAACCGTTTCACCTTGCCAATTAATAAATAAATAGGTGCGTGTGTTTATAAGGGTACGCGTATTCATATAATTGTCTTTTTCAATAAAATCTACACTGGATTTCGTCTCTTCGTGGAACTCTATTCTTAATAAGAATCATTTGCATGTTGCATAAAATGAAGCGCACATTGCTGGAAAATAGGTACTATTTTCATTTTACCATCTGCTGCGTGTTTTACTTATTCGATGTTCCTTCTCCAACCATATATCTTTAGTGACTTGAAACTGGATGAATGAATATTTTTATCTTATTATCAAGTAGAAAACACGAAAATTACGTCATAAAAGCTCAAGGAGATGTTATGTATTTATGCCTTAAGAAATAACTGTAAATACAATAATAAAATGACGTATTGATTCCAGAAAAAAATAATGTAAGTATATCGTGTGTTGTCCTCAACACCTACTTCAATTATAACTTTTTTCCTGTAAATTTCTTTTTTTTAAAGAATCACCAGGAGAAAGATTTGAGTTGCCGATTTTTTCAACCCTATTTTTGTCTTGCGTTAACTTGCCTTAAAAAAACGACCTGAAAAATTATGCAAATTACTTTAGTCGACGTTTTAAATTATCAAAGTATGTTAATATCGATTTAACTGATAATATGCATTACATGATGACAACGAGCCACGGATTTGTTCATTAAGCTCTTGAACTTTTTAAAAATTTAATAAGAAACTCGCTGCAAAGCAGGCGAAACTTCGAGCGCTAAAATGCTCCATGCGCAGCTTCACCCAAAAGCTATTTGAACCTGCATCTACGACCGCTGTGAAAACATGCATTCAACAATTACGCTAGTATATGGCAACTTGGTTTTGTCTAAAAAATTAACGTCAATGTGAAGGTTAATTTTTGTGCAATGTAAAGCTACCAGAAATGAATGTATGGCGCCTCACAATTTTTTAAACGAATTGGCTCTCAAAGTAGTTCCCTGCAGCAATTAACGAGTTGAGTGAAAAAAATTCTCTATCTGGGATACCGCGGTGTAACTCGAGAGGTGTATGGCTGCTACTTTTTTCGTCTAATTGCTTGGAAAATTATTCAGCTCGCTTTAGAGTCTCATTTGTAACTCAATGGCGACTTGTATTTAAAAAGTTTCGGTAAAAAATCGGACTTATTATTTTGTTTTTGAAAGAAGACGAGTCAAAGTAATCGTGTCAAATTTTTTTAAATAGGACGAACCATAAATAGGCTGCCTCGACGTTTTAGGCACTTATCGATAATTAAATAGCATTTTTGAGAGATTCATTTAAAGGTAAGTTCATTTCGGGTGTCTCTATGAAGATGAAGTGTAATATTTAAAATTATTATTACGTTACTTTTGGAACTTTTCATGGGAATCGAATTTACTAACTAACAATAAGAATAAATGGATTAAAATCGATTATTTTTGGAGAAAAATTCTCTTAAATGCGACATCCAAATACGTACAATGAAAATGTTTATATCATTAATAAATAACATTCTCTCTTAAACTAATAAAAATCACAATATATTTTAAACACGCTTGATATTTAGGTGAAAGAGAAAAATATTGATTTAAATTATATTATAAATAGGTCCTATAAAAATGAATTATGTGACAAGAATACTATTTCAAATATTTTTTTCTACAAATTCCATCATTCACACATTATTCTTACACGTTTAAGTGAGGAAACTCGCATAAAATTGCACATGAGAATTTAAGTTCTTTTTGAAGTTTGAGCTAGTTTGCTTAGCGAAGTTTTGATCTAATTCTCCAGAGTTAGTTGGGCACAACACAGCTAGAGGCTTCACCTATTGACTATACTTATTGATGCAGAGTATTTAGCTTCCAGGATAAACATTAAGTATCAAAAATAAAAAAAAACTGAACTGGCTGAAGTCTTGCCGATAGCCATAACAAAAGATACCTGAGACAAGTACTTCATTTTTGACATCATCATGCATATCTATGTTATAGGTCAGAGGTTCCTAACATTTTCAGCATGGCAAGCACCACTAATTTTTTGGAAAAATAGGAATGATAGTAAATTAAAGCAAAACCAATGTCAATGCATTTCTTTATGTTCTTTAACACTTTCATAAAATAACCAACCAAACATTCTAAATTATTGGTGCTATGAAAGGTGATTTTAAGCAAAGTAGCCAATGGTGCTCGTGAGCATCAGGTTGTGGAACCTTTTTCTAGGTGCATCTATCCAGGAAAACAACACTCATTGAAATTCCTGCACATTATTATGCACAGAGAGTTCACGTTTCAATCTTTCTCACATAAATTATGGTTCCAGTGGAGTTTTTGTCAAAACAGTGCATTTTTAAAGTAGTCTTAATCAGGGCCGGCATGATACCTTTGGGGGCAAGCACGATTTCGGGGGCCCCTCTTCTTTATCTGCAATATTCCAACAATGGCCATTACGTGACCTGGGATAATGAGGTAGTGGCGATACACAGTACTTTAGCTAGAATCGGTACTCTATAATTTAAACATGTATGTCACTTACTTTCTACCTTTCTTCACACCAGAGAATTTAGTTTGTGGTCATCGGATAGTGATTTTCATATTGGCATCTGACCCCTAACTCAGCTCATTTATTTGTATCAATATTTATAAATATACTGTGCCAGTTATTGATGACGATGAATTATGGTACATAGAAGCAAAATATGGGCCCCCCTCTTCCGGGGGCCCCTATGCATAGCATACCCTGCATACCCCATCACGCCGGCCCTGGTCTTAATTGCCAGACCTGTGAATAAATACTCAGCCTTTATACTCTTTGCAAAATATAATTATATGATTAATACAAATTATCAAGCAGTTAAATTACCTTGAAAAATAACACTTAATGAAATAGCTGCTAAAAAATGCTATAGTGGCCATAGTTTTAACTGTGAGGAACATGCAGAAGCTATGAATTACATAATAGTAATGAAAGTTAGTGAATGAAGTTAATTGACCCATTTATTTACCATTCTTCATTTGAGGGGTCTATGAATTAAATTTTAATTTGTGAAAATTATTTTTGCATGTATCATACTGATACAGATAGCCACCTCCAGGGCGCTAGGCTATTCAAACTTTTTTTTGCATGTGGTACCCCCACATTTTCATTCTAAAAAACGAAATGCCTCAAAAAATTACATAAAAATCATCTCATCAAAGTGTAAAAATATAACCCTACATATATAGTTACAAAGTACATTATTTAAGCATTTTAATGAAAACGAAAGGTGAAGTAGGTGAGGCACTGTGGAGTAGGAGATAACTAAGATAAGATTTTGCTGGCACCACTTTTAGTCCATTCTGATACCACCTTTGGTATTGGTACCACACTATGAATCCACTGTGCTAGGTCACTGATTCCATGATTAGGTAACCCCAGGGGTAAAAATTAAGAAATATTTATTTATTTAAAAATAACAATGAATTAAGAAAAAATATGTAGCTCTGTGTTGACTTATTTGTGAGCTATTTTATAAGACATAATTCAAAAGTGACCTACTGGCCATCTAAGGCAGGGGTCAGCAATCTATGGCCTGCGGGCCTCATGCGGCCTACTAAGCCATGATGAAAAAGTAATCAATATAATTTAACATAGTCAATTCCATATTTTTTCAATGAAATGATGGTCTCGGCATCTTTTCTGGTGGAGTTTAATGCTAGTAAATTAATTAGAACTGATTTTCACTAATATGATACCACAAATATTCGAGGTAAGTTCTTATTTAAATGCCCATCCGGCCCACTGAAGCTCTCGTGATTTCCATTGCGGCCCTCCGAAGCATTTACAACAACAAATGTAGCCTGCCATATAGGAAAGGTTGCTGACCTCTGATCTAAGGCATGCTTAATTGTCCAAGTTTTCCTTGCTATGCTCACCACAAATCATTCAGCTTCATCAATTAGATTGTTCAATAAGTGGATAAGTTAAAAGACCATCTAATAAAAATTACATAAGAATCTGAGATATTTCACAAGGATCAATATGAAAATATGGAACGAAAATGTGTTTCTATGGGTTGTCAATAGTATAATAATATTATTCAGCTGGTATGAAATAGACAAGAATCATTTTATTAGGTCAACTAACAATTATACTTTTTATTCGAAGAAGGGAGATGAAAATTATATATTTATTGCTTTTAATGCTAACTGCAAATATATCTTGTTTTGGCATTGATAATGTATTACTATCAGTCTTCCTGTCAAAAGGGGAATGATGTTAGTAAAATAATTATTCACGACTTTCTTTTTTTCTTTGCTAATTTTAAAAAGGCATCATAATTTATTTCCAGTTTGTTTATAAAAAACTAAAAAATTCCTAATAAGTGGCAAGAATACAAGGTAACATAAACTGAATAAGATAATATAAATCGCACAGCGTGGAGTTTTAGGTTATAAGTTGGCTATAACTTATGGGTTTATGAATCACTAAATTTAAAATAAATGCCTTTGTAGATCTAGAATAATGCTAACTTCATACACCATTTAGTTATTTCACATATGGTTCATTTATTGGCTTATAATTGATATCACATTGGAATCAAGGAGTTACAGGGCCGTCCATAGGTGGTAAGCAGGTAAGGCACTGCCATAGGGCAGCACCTCTCTGGGGACGGCAAATGAGTTGTTCTAGTAGGCACCCAAATTGGGTTTGTCCTATACCTCATTTTCATTGAAAGCAGACAACATATATCCATCGAATATGGAAAAATATGCTGAGGGTAAAGTTTATATGCGAATATGAAATTTGGTATCAATGCAAGCCTCAACTGTCGGCACCAAAAGTATGTAGACTCGAGTTTGAGGCCTAATATCTTGAAAACGGCTTAATGGATTCTAATAAGAGGCATATCAGTTTTCAGCCTGTTTAATTCTGTGTTGAATGATGATGGATTTAATTTTTTGGTTTCTTTTAAGTTGACGTTTTCGGGATGAGAATAAAAAATGACCCCATTTTTAGAGCTCTGAGATGGAAGGGGTCACTTTGCCGGGTCATAATTTCAAAACGGTTTATCTGATTGCAGTTAAATTGTAGTATAGTGTGTGCCATATTCTTATTATTATGCATGCAAGATTTCAAATCTCTATCTTGATTCATTTAAGATATGTTATTCAATCTATGAGGCCATCATACCTCCGCAAGTATTAAACTTGAAGACATGGTACGCACGCCGTTAGCTTCGTCTTGTTCTCTGTATTACGAATCAGTTGATTTCATAAACCTGAAATAATCAGAATATATTATAGTGATTTTTATAATGTTGAAAGCGAGTGAGGGTGGGCAAGAGCCTTGAGCGAGGGTTTTCCGGCACATACGGCGCGCAGCATTGCCGATACTAACCCAAGCTATTACCATTTCACATCAACTTTTCTTATGAGGGCTTTGGACCTCCAAGGGCAGTTTTAAAAATGGTTTTTATTTCATGGCTTTATTAACTTACAAGTGCTCTATCCACAGGTCGGTGCGATACTATCACTTAATGTCTATACAGTTATATAGTCTTATGCACAGAAATTTGCATACTTGTAAATTCTGAAAATTTTATATAAAGATTTGACACGTATGCAAATTTCTGACTGTTCATTATGATCAATCGGTCAAATTAGAAACTAGTTTACGCGAAGTAATTTTTGGCCCGCCCGACCATGAGAGGTTTAGTTTCAGTCTAGACATCGTTATTTCTGCTCTAATTGTTTGAATTTCGGCTGATTTGACATTCGACAGTTCGAGATTCGACCACGTTTTTAGGACTGCATCCCCATCGAATCTTGGGAGTCACCTGTATATCGCATGCCGGCGACAACACTGACACAACTCAAAAAATGTGATTTTCTCGAGTTAATACAGCCAAGGGGTTTGTTGTATGACTCCCTTTCATCCTGAAATGCTGGCAGAATTGTAGTTATCACATGGGATCATCACATAGGTCCTTCCCTCTTTTCCCCGCTCTCTAATTTTCTGCTCTATAATAATTGAGTAATACGAAGTGGAATCTAGTAGAAATTCATTCAAATGACGAAAATATTAAATATATTTCTATAAATTTTATAATAGTAACTAAAGTTATTCTAAGTAATTAAAAAGTTTGTTGTATTGTTGTTTCATTAGGCAAGCAGTGCTTGCATTGCTTGCATAGACCAACTGACCCTGCATCTAAATCTAGACCAGCAGTTTCCAACTTCATGTAGCAACCCAAACTAGGGTCACAGAGGTTCCGCAGTAGGGTTGTGAATGGTCATCAGAAAAAAAACTTTCTCATGTGTCAATATACAAGGGATTAGATAAGATTAGATTAGATATTGTCTTTATTTGGGGCAAGATTGAGACTAGGAAGTCCCATCTTCCACCTAACCTAACAGTCAGAAAGTAAGTCTACAAGGAACATAGTGTGAGGTTTTTTATTACAATCCATAATATGAACAATGTAGGGTAATTGTACCACCATCCCACTACTTTTCGACATAGTCTCCACAAAGATTGAGACACATCATACTGTGAGACGAGTTTTTCTATTCCCTTTTGGTAGATGACTGTGTCCTTTTCTCTCAGCCATCGTCTCACAGCTGTTTCCACGTCGCCATCACTTTGAAACCTGTGGTCTGTTCTATGTGACAGATTCAAGTTATGTTGCAGTTCACTGTTGTTGCGAATAGCATTTTCCTCAAAAGCAATGTTGTCTGCAGTTCTTGCTGTTGTTGGTCTGCCACTCCTTTCATAATCCGCACACCATTCTGCTACACTCTGCCAACTCATAACATCTTCGCCATAAACTTCCATTAGCTGGTGATGAATTTCTGCCACCGACATATTTCTTGCATTCAAAAACCCAATTATAGCACAAACTTTGTTCTTGGGCCACTGTTAAAGTCAAGCTGCCATGTTCAACTGACTCATACACACACAATATGCGGTAGATGGCTGGAAAATCTACATGCAATGATTAACGAATCCCTGTGACATAACCACCATAAGTGTTGGTTCTTTGGTTGTGAGATTATACGCATTGTAAACTTACTTTCTGACCGACCCTCGTACATGTATAAGAAAAGACAGGAATACTAGAGCAAATAAAAAATTTTCCTCTGCACACCTACTAAAATGAGTTTCACACTATAATTCTGCCTTTATCTCGAAAGTGGTCATGAGTGGGGCCTTCTAATTAACTAAGGAGTTATGGCTGAAAGATGGTTCAAGTTTCTTATAATGTCTAACATTCAATGCCCAATTAATAAGAGACATTTTGAAGGAATTGGATCCCTTTCTACCAATCAGGATGTTGTGAGACAATTTTGAAAAAAGAAAATGCTCAGTAATAAACCCTTGAAGTGCAGAGTGAAAATTATGATGTTATGTGACAGCAAAAAGGGTTATATGATGGCTGCAATTACATGTACAGGTGACTCCCAAGATTTGACTGGGATGCATTCCTGAAAATGTGGTTGAATCTCGAACAGTCGAATGTCTAATGTCATTTTTCCATAGACTTGCATGTTATAATCGGGGGATACGTTCTCGCATCTCGGGAAAAAATTATTAAGTCTCCCCTCACGTTATATATAGATAAAATAACATTTCTAGTGAGTTAATACAACAATATTAAATTATGAATAAATTAAATAAAAAATATTTTAAATGTATAACTTTTACACTAAAAAGGAAAAAATAAATTTATGTTTGTATGATTATTTTATGTAACTTTAAAATCCAAATTAAATAAAATCTGCCTCATCCATTCCCATGTTATTTCAATGGAGGAATGAGTAGTATTATTACTTTAACAACAAAGTTAACGGAAGAGTGACGTGCGACATTCAACTTGTCAAGGTTCAAAGATTTTAACAAATGACTCGCGCGAGCCGGACCGGGCCGGCTGCAGCACATCCCTTCATACATCTATCTATACATACAACTATATATCGCAGCGAAATTAATAACTTGAGGCAGCATCAGTATTTGCACTTGCAGCCTCGCCAGTTAATTTAAGGCTATGCAAACCTGCCCTTCTCTTAAATCTGTCAAACCAGCCATGACTTGCACTAAATGGAGGTTCATCAACAGAAATTTCATCCATCCTTTCCTTTAAATCATCATACAGATCCTTAGCCTTTGCTCTAATCATGGCCTCACTAATAAGAATGTGTTTCTGGCACTGATCATCTACCCAAAGTTTTAAAAGTTTTTCCATTTTAGAAATCACAACACCGCGCCTAGGACTGTTTATTGTTGTTATCAAATTACCTGAATTTATCACATTCTAGAATTTTCTCCTTCTGTATCACTTAAGTGCTAATAGTTGACCCAGCGATCGTGTGATTTCAGCATGGCTTTCACCTTTCTTAACACGCTTTCAAATTTCTAATTTCAATTCATAACTATAAGTCTTATGCACTCTTTTATTTGATTCATTTACATTATCATTATTACATTTCCTTTTAGATGCAATGTCAAGTGATAAATTTAAAAATAAATAAATAAATTTAAATAAAAAATTTACAGAAAAAACAAGTTAAACAATTAGAGCAGAAATAACGATATCTAGACTGAAACTAAATCTCACATGGTTGAGCGGGCCAAAAATTACATCGCATAAACTATTTCCTAATTCGACCGACCGATCGGCTGGGTCTAATAAGCAGGATTCGACCAATCGAATTCTCGAGTTGGTCAAATCCTGAACGGTCGAATCTCAGGAGTCGCCTGTACTGAGAAAAAGCTGAACACTAAAGGAAAACGACTGGTTCATTTCTATGTGGAGGTATTGCCCATACCAATAGACAGAATTTAAAAGTGGACAATTTTTCGTCCATACTAGCTTTCAAAAAAATACTTGAACCTAATAAATTAATGCCTGACTCGGAAAATTCGGGAACATCAGGAAATTTAGAAAAATCAGGAATTTCAGGTAAATCAAGAAATTCAGGAAAATCAGGAAATTCAGTTAAATCAGGAAAATCAGCAAATTCAAGAAAATCAGCAAATTCAGGAAAATCAGGTAAATTAGGAATATCAGCAAATTCAGGAAAAACATGAAAATCAGGAAAATCAGCAAATTCAGGAAAATCACGAAATTCAGGAAAATCAGGTAATTCAGGTAAATCAGGAAATTCAGGAAAATCAGCAACTTCAGGAAAATGACGAAATTCAGGAAAATCAGGAAATTCAGGAAAATCAGTCTAAACTTCCGGTTTTGTTGGTGTAATGGTTAGCGTATCGGACGTGGAACGCGACGTTCAAGGGCTCAAATCTCAAGATAAATTTTAAACATTTTTTTTCATTTTAAATGTATATATTTATCTAGAATCTTTTCTTAATAAACTTTGCGTGTATAATGTGACATTTTAATTGAAGAATTTATCTATAGAAAATGAATTTTCATTAAGTTGCATAATATGCGTTTAGTAACATATATATATATATATATATATATATATATATATATATATATATATATATATATATATATATATATATATGGTGTAAATATATAAGACCGACAAATTGAGAGAGTGAATTCCTGGTTACTAGACAAGTATTTTAGCAGAAGGAATGCACGTCCGGTTCGCGATAATGAGCATTAAAAGCACATGTGAACACCTGTAGGTAGTCAAATCTTCGTGCATGCCGGTATCTGAGTCAAACTGGGCACTGCTGATGACGTATTCTTATTTTCGGGCAGTATGCCTTAGTTTAAACCGTGAAACTATCTTTGCCATTAGGTTGGTACCCCCTTATTGTTTTGATGTAGTGAGGAAAAGGAGCGGTGAGTAAGCGAAGCGAGTGTATTTAAGCTCACCACTATACACTAACTAGGCATTTGTTTTTTTGAATCATTCATCCATACTACTACGACTCACTACATTGTTGGTTTCCATATTAACTGTGCTCTTCGTTATAACATGGAGCGATTTACATGGTCAGAGATGGCTGACATCCATATGGTTTATGGCAAAGCAGACGGAAACGGCAGAAGGGCACAGCGGATGTATCAGGAACGCTTTCCTGCATGCCGCTGTTCAAGCTTCAGCATCTGCACAAAGAGTTGTAAAGTGCCTGAAAGAGAACGCGAGTTCCTTTTAGACCAGCGTGGTACAAGAATCATGTACATCGGCAATGTTGATCTCCACACTACGAAAATATTACAGAAGAGAGAGGAGTGAAATGCAAGAATGACCACGGAGGCCTCCAGCACCCACTGCCTTAACCCTGCTGGTATCCACGGAGACACTTCTGCTGCCGAGCCTGGAAAAGATGAGAGTTACTCCGAGTCCTAGTCCTCAAGAGATAGAGGTCCCATCTGTCGACTTCGGCCGGCATTACTCATTCAAGCTCTCAAAATCGTCTTCAGCTGTCAAATTTAGCGATGGCCTGCGACCGGTATTTTATTTCTGATCGGGCAGCAGCAGCCGTTGCATCTGCTGCGCTTATTGATGCGGGTGTGATTTCGAAGGAGGATACTGCTCACGTCATTGACAGAAGTAAAATAAGACAGGCCAGGATTAACGTTCGAAATTCAATTATCAAGGAAGCAAAGCAAATTTACTCAGACCTACATGGACTTTATTTTTACGGAAGGAAGGACAAGATGCTCGCTATAGAAAAGGAAAAAAATAAGACTTATCGTAGAACAATTCAGGAAGAGCACGTATCCCTCATCGCACAGCCAGCTTCAGAATACTTAGGATACGTAACGCCCAAATGTGGGAAATCAGATGAACTCGCGAAATCAATTTGGAACTTCATGAGTGCGGGCAGATAGATACTGAGAAGCTAGTGGCTATAGGTTGCGATGGTACAGCGACAAAAACCGGCTATAAAGGAGGAGTGATAAGAACTATCGAAGAAAAGTTAGGAAGGGAATGTCATTGGTTTGTGTGCCAGCTACATGCGAACGAGCTGCCGTTGAGGCATTGGCTTCAGAAAATAGACGGACACAGGAAGGGACCCTATGCATTTTCCGGCCCAATTGGCAGTCTCCTCGCGAACTGTGAATGCCTACCCGTCGTTGACTTCTCTCCTGTTCCGAGTGACCTCCCAGATGTTGACTACTCTGATCTCAGCACTTGAAGAAGGATTGCCGAATATGGACTCGTGAGTGTCTCTCATGCCAACGATCGCAAGTGACGCGCCATGTGTGAACACCCATCGGCAGTTTCCTCTTGCCAAATGCCAGGTTCGAGCACGTGCACCTGGATTTGGTGGGTCCATTGCCACCTTCACGGGGATTTCGATATTGTCTGACATGCGTCGACAGATTTACGCGTTGGCCGGAAGTCTTCCCCCTTCAAGAAATATCCGCCGAGTCGACCGCAAGAGCATTCGTCGAGGGCTGGATATCCAGGTTCGGAACTCCCTTGAGAGTAACAACTGATCAGGGTAGACAGTTTGAGTCACATCTTTTCCGGGAACTCACACGACTCCTGGGAGTCAGACACCTCCGCACAGTGGCTTACAACCCCGCTGCTAACGGTCTTGTGGAACGTTTCCACCGGCAACTCAAAGCATCGATTATGTGCCATGCCTCCGAATGGTGGACTGATAGCCTACCAGTGGTCCTGCTGGGGATTCGGTCTGCATGGAAGGAACATCTGCGCCACTCCGGCTGAGATGTTATATGGAGAGACCCTTCGCCTTCCTGGGAATTTTCTCTCTCCCACTCCTCCTACAGCATCGGAAGATCCTGCCAGTTTCGCTGAGCGGCTCAGGGGGCACATGCAGAAATTCACTCCAAAACCTGGTTCGCGCCATGGGGAGCCATCTGTTTTTATTTTCAGGGACTTGCAGACCTCATCCCATGTGTTTGTGAGGAACGACACGGTCCGGGGCTCGCTTCAACCTCCCTATGACGGACCGTACCAAGTAGTCAGGCGGCACCCCAAAGATTACTTGCTGCGCATTAAAGGTCGAGACGTCATGGTTTCCCTTAACCGCCTGAAGCCGGCATATGTGACCGCCAGTGAGGCGCATTGTTCTATGCCAGTGCATCCCTCAGCTGTGAGCAGCCCTGCAGAACTACCGCAGCCATCATCGCCTACCGCTGGTTATTCTACTAGGACAGGAAGACAAATACGTTTCCCGAGCCACCTCAAGGACTTCATTCCTTAGTTTCTTTATTTTTCTTCCTTTGGCAGCAACGTTTATCTAAATATTTTGTTTTTTTCTTTCCTGTATTTTTTCCTCGTTTTCCATTTACCCTCAGGGTTAATTACTGCCAGGGGGGTGATGTAGTGGCAGAATAGTACATTGTATTCCATTTGTACGTCGGTTGTTCGCGGCAACTGCGGCGCCATCCGTCTGAGACCACTACAGGAGACGGCGCGCAGCCTGGTAGCCGGAGCAGTCTTTTGGAGAGAGTGAAAGTGCATGGTCGCTCGCGGACGCACCTTTAACGTCACGCCGCTACCAAGCAATCGACCTGTAGTTATTTACTGTGTAATAAACCTTCAGTTGTTCTTCCCACCTTTCATTCCAAGAACCCCGATCACAGCTAAAGATATCTATCATTTTTATGAAAAATTGAATAATATAAAATTATTACTCTTAACAAGAATTCAGAAGTATGTAACATGGAAAATTTATTGAAATGTAAAATTTAGAAATGATAAGTAAATAAAAATAGATTATTTGTAATAAAAAGGGATGCAGAAAATATAATTATTATTTTATTTTCTGAATCAAAAGTGAATTTTTATGATAGCTATACATAATTTGTTTTAAATGAATATCATGAAGTTGTTTTAACAAAATATCTATGAAGATTAGAACTTACAAATATTTTGTAAGCAATTTCTGTGCAAAATCGAACACTGTCATGCAGCAACTAGTGGAGGCAATCAATGTTTCTGAGCAGGTTGACATTCTAGAGATCAATACAATTCTAAAAAGATACAACAATAAAAAATCCATCCTGTAGTTTACCAGAAAATTGTCCTAAGAGATTTGACTAGAAACGTGTAAATTAGAAAATGGATAGATAATAGGTTAGAAAATTCAGCAAATCAGCAATTTCACAAAAGTTATTTTGCTGATTTTATTGAATTTCCTGATTTTCCTGACTATCCTGATTTTCCTGAATTTCCTGATTTTCCTAAATTTACTGATTTTCCCGATTTTCCTGAATTTCCTGATTTTCCTGAATTTACTGATATTCCTGATTTCCTGATTTACCATAATTTCCTGATTTTTCTGTATTTCCTGAATTTCCTGAAGTTGCTCATTTTCCTGATTATCCTGAATTCAGGAAAATCAGCAACTTCAGGAAAATCAGCAACTTCAGGAAATTCAGGAAAATCAGTAAAATTAGGAAAATCAGGATATTCAGGAAAACCCGGAAATTCAGGAAATTCAGAAAAATCAGGAATTTCAGGAAAATCAGGAAATTCAGGAAAACCAGGAAATTCAGGTATATCAGGAAAATCAGCGATATCAGGAAAATCATGTAATTCAGGAAAATATTTTTCCTGAATTTCCTGATGTTCGTGATTTACCTGATTCTCCAGGATTTCCTGATTTTCCTAAATTTCCTGATTTACCTGAATTTTCTGATTTTCCTGAATATCCTGAATTTCTTGATTTTCCTGATTTACCTGATTTTCCTGAAATTCCTGATTTTCCTGATATTCCTGAATTTGCTAATTTTCCTGATTAACCTGAAATTCATGATTTTCCTGAATTAGCTGATTTTCCTGATTTACCTGAATTTCCTGATTTTCCTGAATTTCCTGATTTTTCTGATTGCCTGATTTACCTGAATTTCTTGATTTTTCTGTATTTCCTGATTTTCCTGATTTTTCTGATTATCCTGAATTCAGGAAAATCAGCAAAATTAGGACTTTCAGGAAAATCAGGAAATTTAGGAAAATCAGGAAAATCACGTAATTCAGGTACATCAGGAAAATCAGCAATTTCATGAAAATCAGGAAATTCAGGAAAATAATTTTCCTGATTTTCCTGAATTTCCTGATATTCCTGAATTTCCTGATTCACCTGATTAACCTGAATTTTCTGATTTACCTGAATGTTCTCATTTTCCTGAATTTCCTGATTTACCTGATTTTGCTGATTTTCCTGATTTTGCTGATTTTCCAGAAGTTGCTGTTTTCCTGAATTTCCTGATTTACCAGAATTTCCTGATTTTCCTGATTTCCTGATTTACCTGAATTTCCTGATTTTTCTGTATTTCCTGAATTTCCTGATTAAACTGAATTAAGGAAAATCAGGAACTTCAGGAAAATCAGTAACCTCAGGAAAATCAGGAAATTCAGGAAAATCAGGGAAATCAGCAAATTCAGGAAAATTAAGATATTCAGGAAAATCAGGAAATTCAGGAAAATCAGGAAATTCAGGAATATCAGGAAAATAAGCAATTTCAGGAAAATCAGGAAAATAATTTTCCTGATTTTCCTGAATTTCATGATTTACCTGAATTTCCTGATTTTTCTGTATTTCCTGAATTTCCTGAATTTCCTAATTTTGCTGATTTACCTGATTTTTCTGATTATCCTGAATTCAGGAAAATCAGCAAAATTAGGATTTTCAGGAAAATCAGGATACACAGAAAAATCAGGAAATTCCGACAAATCAGGAAATTAGGGAAATCAGTAAATTCAGGAAAGTCTGGTAAATCAGGAAATTCAGGAAAATCTGGAAAATTAGGAATATCAGGAATTTCAGGAAAATCAGGAAATTTAGTTAAATCAGGAAATTCAGGAAAATCAGTAAATTCAGGAAAGTCAGGTAAATCACCAAAATCAGAAAATTCAGGAAAATCAGGAAATTCGCAAAAATCAGCAAATTGAGGAATATCAGGAATTTCAGGAAAATCAGGAAATTCGGGTACATCAGGAAAATCTGCAATTTCAAGAAAATCATGAAATTCAGGAAAATAATTTTCCTTATTCTCCTGTATTTCCTGATTTTTCTGAATTTCCTGATTTTCCTGATTCATCTGATTTTCCAGAATTTCCTGATTTACCTGAATTTTCTGATTTTCATGAAATTCCTGATTTTCCTGAATTTACTGATTTTCCTGGTTTACATGATTTTGCTGAAGTTGCATTTTCCTTAATTTCCTGATTTACCTGAATTTCCTGAAATTGCTGATTTGCCTGATTTCCTTGAATTTCCTGATTTTTCTGTATTTCCTGATTTTCCGGATTATCCTGAATTCAGGAAAATCAGCAACTTCAGGAAAATCAGCAAACTTCAGGAAATTCAGGAAAATCAGGTGATTCAGGAAAATCAGGAAA
The DNA here is from genome assembly GCA_036926305.1 of Uropetala carovei. NCBI lineage: Eukaryota > Metazoa > Arthropoda > Insecta > Odonata > Petaluridae > Uropetala > Uropetala carovei. The sequence goes on from JAXCHB010000035.1 coordinate 5,697,332, forward strand.
TTCAGGTAAATCAGGAAAATTAGGAAATTCAAGAAAATCAGGAAATTCAGGTAAATCAGCATAATCAGGAAATTCAGGTATATCAGGAAAATCAGCAATTTCAGGAAAATCAGGAAATTCAGGAAAATAATTTTCCTGAATTTCCTGATTTCCCTGAATTTCCTGAATTTACTGATTTTCCGGATTTCCTGATTTACCTTAATTTCCTGTTTTTTCTGTATTTCCAGAATTTCCTGATTTTCCTGAAGTTGCTGATTTTCCTGATTTTTCTGATTATCCTGAATTCAGGAAAATCACCAACTTCAGGAAAATCAGAAAATTCAGGAAATTCAGGGAAATCAGGAAATTCAGTAAAATCAGGAAATTCAGGAAAATCAGGAAATTCAGGAAAATCAGGAAATTCAGGATATTCAGGAAAATCAGGAAATTAAGGTATATCAGGAAAATCAGGAAATTCAGGAAAATCAGGAGTCAGGATAATCAGGAAAATCAGGAAATTCAGGAAAATCAGCAAATTCAGGAAAAGCGGGAAATTCAGGAAAATCAGTAAAATCAGGAAATTCAGAATATTCAGGTATATCAGGAAACTCAGGAAAATCAGGAAATTCAGGTATATCAGTAAAATCAGGAAATTCAGGAAAATCAGGATATTCAGGAAAATCTGGAAATTCAGGTATACCAGGAAAATCAGGAAATTCAGGAAAATCAGGAAAGTCAGGATAATCAGGAAAATCAGGAAATTCAGGTATATCAGGAAAATCAGCAATTTCAGGAAAATAATTTTCCTGATTTTTCTGAATTTCCTGATGTTCTTTAATTTTCTGATTTTCCTGAATATCCTGAATTTCCTGATTTACCTGATTTTGCTGATTTTCCTGATTTTCCTGAATTTGCTGATTTTCCTGAATTTCCTGATTTTACTGATATACCTGAATTTCCTGATTTACCTGAATTTCCTGATTTTCCTGGATTTCCTGATATTCCTGAATTTCCTGATTTACCTGAATTTTCTGATTTTCCTGAATTTCCTCATTTTCCTGAATTTCCTGAATATATTGAATTGACTGATTTTCCTGATTTACCTGATTTTCCTGAATTTCCTGATTTTCCTGAATGTCCTGACTATCCTGAATTTGCTGATTTACCAGAATTTCCTGACTTTCCTGAATTTACTGATTTACCTGAATTTCCTGATTTTTCTGTATTTCCTGATTTTCCTGAAGTTCCTGATTTACCTGAATTTTCTGATTTTCTTGAATATCCTGAATTTTCAGATTTTGCTGATTTTCCAGATTTTCCTGATTTTCCTAGATTTCCTGATTTTCCTGATTTACCTGAATATCCTGATTTTCCTCAATATCCTGATTTTCCTGATTTTCGTGAATTTCCTGATTTACCTGATTTTCCTGAATTTCCTGATTTTCCTGAATTTACTGATTTTTCTGAATTTCCTGATTTACCTGAAGTTCCTGATTTTTCTGTAATTCCTGAACTTCCTGATTTTCCTGAATTTCCTAATTTTGCTGATTTTCCTGATGTTTCTGATTAACCTGAATTCTGGAAAATTAGGAAAATTAGGAAATTCAGGAAAATCAGGTAATTCAGGAAATACAGAAAAATCAGGAAATTCAGGCAAATTAGGAAATTCTGGAAAATCAGCAAATTCAGGAAAGTCAGGTAAATCAGGAAATTCAGGAAAATCCGGAAATTTAGGAAAATCAGGAAATTCAGGAATATCAGGAAAATCAGCAATTTCAGGAAAATCAGGAAATTCAGGGAAATAATTTTCCTGATTTTCCTGGATTTCCTGATTTAACTGATTTTCCTGGATTTCCTGAATTTCCTGATTTACCTGAATTTTCTGATTTTCTTGAATTTCCTGATTTACCTGAATTTCCTGATTTATCTGTATTTCCTGATTATCCTGAATTCTGAAATATTAGCAACTTCAGGAAAATCAGCAACTTCAGGAAAATCAGGAAATTCAGGAAAATCAGGGATATCAGGAAATTCAGGAAAATTAGGAAATTCAGGATATTCAGGAAAATCCGGAAATTCAGGAAAATCAGCAAATTCAGGAAATTCAGGAAAATCAGGAAATTCAGGAAAATCAGGAAATTCAGGTATATCAGGAAATTCAGGAAAATCAGGAAATTCAGGAAAATAATTTTCCTGATTTTCCTGAATTTCCTGATTTTCCTGAATTTCCTGATATACCTGAATTTCCTGATTTTCCTTATTTTCCTGAATTTGCTGATTATCCTGAATTTCCGGATTTTCCTGAATATCCTGAATTTCCTGATTTTCCTGAATTTCCTAATTTTCCTGAATTGCCTGATTTCCCTGATTTTCCAGAATTTCCTCTTTTTCCTGAATTTCCTGATTTTCCTGAAGTTGCTGATTTTCCTGAAGTTGATGATTTTGCTGAATTCAGGATAATCAGAAAAATCAAGAAAATCAGCTAAATTAGGTAATTCAGGAAAATCAGTAAATTCAGGAAATACAGAAAAATCAGGAAATTCAGTTAAATCAGGAAAATCAGCAAATTCAGGTAAATCAGGTAAATCAGGAAATTCAGGAAAATCAGCTAAATCAGCTAAATCAGGAAATATAGGAAATTCAGGAAAATCAGGAATTTCAGGAAAATCAGGAATTTCAGGAAAATCAGGAAATTCAGGAAAATCAGGTATATCAGGAAATTCAGGAAAATCAGGAAATTCAGGAAAATAATTTTCCTGATTTTCCTGAATTTCCTGATTTTCCTGAATTTCCTGATTTTCCTGAATTTGCTGATTATCCTGAATTTCCGGATTTTCCTGAATATCCTGAATTTCCTGATTTTCCTGAATTTACTGATTTTCCTGAATTACCTAATTTAGCTGATTTTCTTGATTTTTCTGATTATCCTGAATTCAGGAAAATCAGCAACTTCAGGAAAATCAGCAACTTCAGGAAAATCAGGAACTTCAGGAAAAACAGGAAATTTTGGAAAAACAGGAAATTTTGGAAAATCAGGGAAATCAGGCAATTCAGGAAAATTAGGAAATTCAGGAAAATCAGGAAATTCAGGATATTCAGGAAAATCCGGAAATTCAGGATAATCAGCAAATTCAGGAAAATCAGGAAATTCAGGAAAACCAGTAAAATCAGGAAAATCAGGAAATTCAGGAAAGTCAGGTAAATCAGTAAAATCAGGAAATTCAGGAAAATCCGGAAATTTAGGAATATCAGGAATTTCAGGAAAATCAGCAAATTCAGGAAATTCAGGAAAATCAGGAAATTCAGGTATATCAGGAAATTCAGGTAAATCCGGAAATTCAGGAAAATAATTTTCCTGATTTTCCTGAATTTCCTGATTTTCCTGAATTTCCTAATTTTCCTGAATTTCCTGAATTTCCTGATTTTCCTGAATTTCCTGATTTTCCTGGATTTCCTGATTTTCCTGAATTTCCTGATTTACCTGAATTTTCTGATTTTCCTGAATATCCTGAATTTCCTGAATTTCCTAAATTTCCTGATTTAGCTGATTTTCATGAATTTCCTGATTTTCTGATTTACATGATTTTCCTGAAGTTGCTGAATTTCCTGATTTACCTGAATTTCCTGATTTTCCTGAATGTACTGATATTCCTGATATCTTGATTTACCTGAATTTCCTGATTTATCTGTATTTCCTGAATTTCCTGATTATCCTGAATTCAGAAAAATTAGCAACTTAAGGAAAATCAGCAACTTCAGGAAAATCAGGAAATTCAGGAAAATCAGGAAATTCAGGAAAATCAGGAAAATCAGGAAATTCAGGAAAATTAGGAAATTCAGGATATTCAGGAAAATCCGGAAATTCAGGAAAATCAGCAAATTCTGGAAATTCAGGAAAATCAGGAAATTCTGAAAAATCAGGAAATTCAGGTATATCAGGAAATTCAGGAAAATCAGGAAATTCAGGAAAATAATTTTCCTGATTTTACTGAATCTCCTGATTTTCCTGAATTTCCTTATTTTCCTGCATTTGCTGATTATCCTGAATTTCCGGATTTTCCTGAATATCCTAATTTTCCTGAATTGCCTGATTTCCCTGATTTTCCAGAATTTCCTCTTTTTCCTGATTTTCCTGAAGTTGCTGATTTTGCTGAATTCAGGATAATCAGAAAAATCAAGAAAATCAGCTAAATTAGGTAATTCAGGAAAATCAGTAAATTCAGGAAATACAGAAAAATCAGGAAATTCAGTTAAATCAGGAAATTCAGGAAAATCAGCAAATTCAGGCAAATCAGGTAAATCAGGAAATTCAGGAAAATCAGCTAAATCAGGAAATATAGGAAATTCAGGAAAATCAGGAATTTCAGGAAAATCAGGAAATTCAGGAAAATCAGGAAATTAGGGAAAATCAGGAAATTCAGGAAAATAATTTTCCTGATTTTCTTGAATTTCCTGATTTTCCTGAATTTCCTGATTTTCCCGAATTTCCTGAATTTGCTGATTATCCTGAATTTCCGGATTTTCCTGAATATCCTGAATTTGCTGATTTTCCTGAATTTCCTGATTTAACTGAATTTCCTGATTTTTCTGTATTTCCTGAATTTACTGATTTCCCTGAATTACCTAATTTAGCTGATTTTCTTGTTTTTTCTGATTATCCTGAATTCAGGAAAATCAGCAACTTCAGGAAAATCAGCAATTTCAGGAAAATCAGGAAATTCAGGAAAAACAGGAAATTTTGGAAAATCAGGGAAATCAGGCAATTCAGGAAAATTAGGAAATTCAGGAAAATCAGGAAATTCAGGAAAATCAGGAAATTCAGGAAAATTAGGAAAATCAGGAAATTCAGGAAAGTCAGGTAAATCAGTAAAATCAGGAAATTCAGGAAAATCCGGAAATTTAGGAATATCAGGAATTTCAGGAAAATCAGCAAATTCAGGAAATTCAGGTATATCAGGTAATTCAGGAAAATCCGGAAATTCGGGAAAATAATTTTCCTGATTTTCCTGAATTTCCTGATTTTCCTGAATTTCCTGATTTTCCTAATTTTCCTGAATTTCCTGATTTTCCTGAATTTCCTGATTTTCCTGGATTTTCCTGAATTTCCTGATTTACCTGAATTTTCTGATTTTCCTGAATATCCTGAATTTCCTGATTTTCCTGATTTACCTGGATTTCCTGATTTTCCTGATTTTCCTGAATTTCCTGATTTTCCTGAATTTCCTGATATTTTATTTTCCTAAATTTCCTGATTTTCCTGATTTACCTGAATTTCCTGTTTTTCCTGATTTTGCTGATTTTCCTGAATTTCCTGATTTTCCTGAATTTCCTGATTTACCTGAATTTGCTGATTTTCCTGAATTTGCTGATTTACCTGAATTTCCTGAATGTCTTGATTTTCCTGAAATTCCTGATTTTCGTGATTTTCCTGATGTTCCCGAATTTTTTGAGTTTCCTGAATTTACTGTGTTTCCTGATTTTCCTACATCTTTTATTTCAAACAATTTAATAAGGAGAATCAGGAAAATCAGGGAAATCAGGAAATTCAGGTAAATCAGGAAATTCGGGTAAATCAGGATAATCAGCAAATTCGGGAAAATCAGGAAATTCAAGATAATATGGAAAATCGGGAAAATCAGCAAAATTAGGAAAATCAGAAAAATCAGGTACATCAGGAAATCAATCAACCGTTAGCTTGAAATTAGCGATTTCTCTTATTCCCCTTCGTCTGATTTTGCTCATCTACGATCTTGATCTTATACTTGTATTGAAAGTGGCAGATATCAAATTTGAACTTCCTAAGTTAATTCACTCGATAGTTATCGTCCAAAAACCAAATCGGTGACACCCCCACCCCCCACTTAAATTTTTTTTTGAGATACACCGCATAGCGTATATTTTAAGCTGGACCAGTCTAAAGATTCATAAGAATTCGACCAGCCGTTTTTGCGTGATGAGGTAACAAACAAACAGACAGACAACAATTGTGCAAACCGGTTCAAATGTTTTCTTGTGATGCAACACACACAAAAAAAGTGAAACCCCGACAAAAAAACGAATGTACAGACAGAGGTTACAATTTTAATTTATATAGATTAGCAGGAGTGCCCGTTGAATTTAATGGAAGTAGTGAATCTAAAACTTCGACAGTGTAACATGTAAGCATCGCAAGAATAAGATAGTACACTGTTATACCCGTCGAATAAAGCAAAAATGAAGAAAACTGCTCCGCATTTTCCTATTTAGATGAATGAAGGAAGAAAATCTTAGGAAAATAACGTATAAACTCCCTCCCCCCTCCGTCTCCTTCCCTTCTCCCCCTCCCACCCCTCTCTCCCTCACCTCTCTCCCTCTTCCTCCCTCCTCCATCTTTCACCCTCCCCCTCCCTCTCCCCCCCCTTCCCTCTAATTCCCTCTCTCCATCTCCCCCCTCCGTTACCATCCATCTCTCTCCCTCCCTATCTCGTATTAAAAGCATTCAAAGCGAACAAACTTACAAACATTCTCGTTTATATGTTAGATTAGAAGATAATTCAATTAAAAACAACAAATGTTTCAATGAAATAAACAACAATTTAAACAACAATTCAACAACAATTTTTACGTAAGATATGGTATGTTAGTAAATTTCTATATTGAATAATGCCATAAATGCGAAAATTATGTTTTACAGAAATAACTGATGAAAAACTTATATTTTTAAACCTATTTCAATTCGTTGCTGAGATATACTAAAAAAACCAAACTAATTTTCGTAGAACCATCCATTTCGGATATATTTCGCTTTATCTTAATACCAGTATACAGCGCCAACACCATGTAGCGGAGAATTCTGTAATCATTCAAAATATACGTAATTTACGGCAACAAGGACGTGTCTTATTTTATGATACGAAATAATAATTTTGCCTAGTAATATTATTCATAATAATTTAAATATCTATACCCCAAATATGGAGAAAGTCATGTGTTGACCACATCAGATTTTATGTATTTATACCCGGTATTCGATTTTGTAGATTTTGGAAATTTGTCATTTGTTGTAGTTCATATTTTGTAATTTGCGTATATTTCTGATGAAAATATAATTTCGAACCAATAAAATGTCAATTTTTTCGAAACACCACATTTTTACCTCACAGCCCTCATTTCTCTTTTGGGAATAGGGGGGCGCTCCGTGAGAGACCATGCGGCTATGGGAAACAGGTTTTCTTCTCTCGCCTTGGCCCTACGCAAAACCGCGGAGGAAGGACTCTTTTTAGTAAAAACGCCTCCGATCCTTCGAGGACGAGGCAGATTCCGACAATACGTCGTGCCATAGAGAGGTGCTCTCTCTCTCTCTGACTGTTACTTAGAAGTGCCCCGATAGCCAAGCGACGCCCTTCCGCATCCTCGGGAACATCCCGTACCCCTTCCGTAAGTAGATTTCTTATTTTTCTTTGTCACCTCTCACCCGATACGGACGCTACTGAAAGTTTGGAACTTAATTTTACACGCTTTGAAGGCGTGCGACGTGTTCGGCGGAAAATCCATGTGAAACGTGTTGAACTCTCAGGGAATCGAACCCGAGTCTTCATATTTTTTTGGTCGGTTTCCGAAGGAAACGTAGGATTGTGAAATGAGGCTCGTGATAAAAAAAGGTCCGAGTTCGGGGGCCACATTTCATTAGGCGACGATTGAAGTCCAGGATTCGATTCCAGCAGCGCCCTCTCCCTATTTTTGATTTATATAGGAAGTCTCGAATCCAGCGTGAAGGGATTTTTCCCGTGACACTTTAAAATATCTTGGAAATGTGATATCCGAACGGGGTTTGTATTATTTTAAGAGAATAATAATGTAAATTCTAATTCTTATTATAAAATGTTCGGCAATCGATCGTATTTCCTTATTATTGGAGTGTTTCAAGTTGAGACGATATTTCCGAACTCGGTTCGAGAACAGACGAGTGCACAAATGGGTTATTTTTCCACTCGGCCATGGACTTTTGATACAAGCCTCACGTAAGTCACTGCTAATGGAAATTCGAAGCGTGCTTGGATTATTTAATTGCAGGTATATACCTATTACATAAACTGAAATTTAAAAACATAAAATAAAACTTTAAATACTGGACAGTACTAATAGTTTTTTCGGGATTATGTCTATAACGCTTTCAATTTGCTCAACGCGTTTTTTCCCCATACACCTCTTTAAAATAAAGTGGCCTCCGCGTTGCGCGAGGTCGTGCTAGAATCGATCGGAAGTCATTTTTTAAAGATTTTTACAGCTATTAATACTGATGCACCCATCCCTCGCTTTGCACAGTTCCGTTTTATACAAACGTTTCCGTCTTAGCATGATCTGGCTTTACAAGTTTTCGCTTCACGCGTTTTCGTTTCAGTTCGGTTTCGCTTTACACATTTTCGTTTTAGCGCGATTTCGTTTTAGTATGGTTTCGCTTTACAAGTTTTTGTTCTAGAACAGTCTGGCTTTACAAGTTTTCGTAATAGTGCGGTTTCGCTTTACACGTCTTCCTTTTAGCACTGTTTTCAATTTAGAGAACTGCCTCGAATTGCACGACCATCGATTTCACTTTAGCACGTTTACGAAACGTTCTCCAAAGCATTTTTTGTACTTTTTTTCACTCCCTTGCCCACTTTTTAACCTTTACTGTTTGTGTTGTCTCTAAATATTCGTCTTGTACGGTTAATGAGCTTTTTCTTACTTTTGAAACGTCCATCTCGCCGTAGTCTCCAAACCCCTTCTTAATTATTAAATGTTTCAGCTGGACACGGAGATTACAATAAAGAATGGAGCATTTTTAAATACAAAACGACTAAACTGTTACACGTTTAACTCAATACGATGCTCATACTATGTAACCTTGCAGTCTTACTACCGATAAATATCTCCCACTTTCTCCGATTTTTCTTCCAGAAACGCGTGCAACGCGCAATGCAATGGAAAGTGCAGGTATGAAATTATTTACTTGAAAGGAAGAGATAGGCGATAAATGGAAGGGTATGGGTGAGAACTTGATCCGTCAATAAAAAGTGCTGGAGATGAAAATGAACGCACGATAGAATTCGTTAATTGAAGAGCTCGGAAACAGAGAGTTAACGGATACAGGGAACATTTCTAACCTCTAACAATAAGTTTTAAAAACGACAGCAGTTTTACGGGTGTACAAATATACGGATATATGTATGTATGAAGCGCAACACTCAAAAATACGTACATACATGGACATAGGAATATAAAATCCGACGGCAGGAGAGGCGCCAGTACCGTTTCTTTTTTTTTTTTATTTCGCAAAATCGGTTCCATGTGTTTTCGATTCTCTCGTCTCGTTGGCATATATGTGCACGAATGGAAAATCGACGGTTCACTTAAAATCAATTATCGCCGATTCGTCGTAAGACACTTTCACTTGCGATGAGCCAACTCATCCGTAGGATGACAAATAGCTCAAAATTCACGCGGGTTCTCTCTCCGACGGACGCACGCCGTTCCACTCTCGACGCTTTTAAAAAAACGCCATCGCTTAAAGGGGACCATAATCGAAGGCCTTTGGTTCGACAGGATATCGAGGTGAGTCGATTAAACGATACGTTTATTTTCAGCCATAAGATTAAGACGCGAAAATTCCGTGACGCTCGTACGCGACGGAAACCGTATTGCCCGTTCCGACATAGTATGCGGTTGAGACTCCCAAAAAGAGAGACGAACAGACAGACGGAAGTAATGGAATGATAAAGCTCTTAATGCGACCCCAATTAACTCTGCTAGATCTTATGAATGGTGGCAGTCAAGGATTGAAATTTGGGAGGTGCGAATTGACTGTTGACCATTCGGCTTTTGGAAATCCTTGAACAAAAATCCTCTCTAGGTCATTAGTGCGGAATTTCCTAAAACGAAAATATTAATAGTATTTAATCTCCTGATCGTAAGGAATTGCTATCTCACCAATATTTTTAATTAAACGATGAGTTTCGTGAGATTATAAGACGAGTTTTTTCTATTTTTTATTAAACTTTCCCCATATAGTACTTCGCATGTGAGAGGGCAAAAAAGGTCGCGTGCCGTGTCTGACCAAAATGAAGATTACGATCGCGTAAAAATTTCGTTATTCTATTCAATGTTCAGATAGATGTGATCATGCGGAAAACTAGCGAAAGTTATATCATAGAATGTATTCTACACTACTCCACAGTAATTTTTATGAGCGTTTGGCAAATAATATATTAATCTTTAAAAAATTAGTTTCTTTTGCTTAAAAAGTTACTCTTACTTATTCAGCTTTATGTAGAATTTCAAACTTAAAATTCTTTAAATGTTTTGTAATATACTATACTATATAATAATTGTATGGCAAATTAATTAATGAAATAATTATTAATTAAGATTTTTTAACTTCCAACCCCTAACCATTTCCTCAGAATCTTAGTTTTTAAATTTTGAAAGAACCCCCTGCCGCCCACCGTTTTTTGAAAAACTTTCTTCCGTGCTGTTATAGATGGCAGTAAAAGTCACACAAATTGGGAAAGTTCTTAGCTTTCTACCTATAAGCATTTGCTCATATTTTTAATACGATAATTTTGAAGACTCACTGCAGTCCACCGATTTTCTAAAACATTTCTTCATCGGTGTTTTGGATGCCATTGATAGTCACACTTAAATAGTGAAAACTGTAATTTTCTATCTGTAGCCATTTGCTCCGACTCTTAATTTGAAATTTTCAAGGGCGCCATCTGCTGACCACCCACATATTTCTCCAAAACAAAAAACTTTTTGGCAGTGTAATAAATGGCATCATATATCACATACACCCTCCAAGTTTCACTTTTCTATCTCTTACCGTTTACTTGCTATTTTAATTCGATCGATTGCACAGACATACAGACATCGTATTTATAAAATAAAACGCGCTGAAACAAAAAGGGCAGATGGATATGCGAAGGAAAAAGGGAGCTGCATATATATATATATATATGATATCGGCCAAAGTTAAAAGCCTCTTTAGGATGACCTATCGCCCGGTTAAACTCACACACGGATAAGCAGAGTTTTACCGTATCCGAGGGCTTAAAAATTCGATTCCTGATTGGGTAAGATCCTGCCGCGACAGCGCACCACGGAGAATCCGAAAGGTGGAGGCGACGGAAATGACGAAGCGATCCCCAAACAAACGCACAGTGACGCGCGCAGCTGTATTTCAAAAAAAAACAAACAGAAACCGCAGGTCCAAAAAAAAAAACTTCGCTCGTTAACACCTCCCGTACACGTAAGTGTTTACGCAAAAATTGTATACGAAGCGATTTTATTTATTTATTTTACTTTTTCTTCCCAGGTTGCGGGCGTAACATCTTTGCTTATCAGTAAAGGAGGAGTCTCCGTTCTGTGCTCGCCAACCTTTCCGGAGAGACTACGGCGAAAGTCTTTGACGGTGAGACTGTGCATCTGTGTGTGTGCGTGTGTGGCAAAAGAGTTCCCGCGATCGTCGCCATGGCAAGCCGACGACTTTTCCTGCCCTCCATCGCCATCTTCCTCGTCGTCTCCTGTTCTTCTGTGGGCCTCGGGGCCGTAGTCGAGGACCGCTCGCCCATAACGGCTTTGGACCTCTATCTTCCGACCCTTTTCGCCCTGAGAGAACTCGGAGGACCAAAATGTCGAAACCAAACAGGAGACTTCCTCCGTCAACTGGGAAACCTGACGACTTGGGCGGTGCAAAGTGAGTGCCTGTCTGTTCTTCTCCTTTTTCCTGGAAAATCCGGATGAAGATGAAACACCTTATGACAGTGGTGCTCAAACTTATTGGTGTGCTCATCAGGGGCCACATAGCTCAATTTCGCTCTCTTCGCGGGCCAAAACCCAATCTAAACATAAGAGTATAAGAATGTCTTAAAGAAATTAAGGATTTAGTTGCGAGTCGTAATTATCTGAATTGTTTTAAATGCGTTTAGCTATCATGAGATTAGAGACGTAAACACAAAATATATTGTTTTATATAATTTCCTATTTTGAATTTATGTTACATTTTGTCCTCCCGCCAAGACAATCGCGACTTCCAAAGAACTCACGTCTGCGACTGGAACCCGCCAGCCAATGGCACGCGAGGAAAATTCCATTTTGGATGTACAGACGTCTTGGTTTTCCGGGATTTGTCGCAAAAAAAATACCGGAAAGTATAAACGCCCAGGTTTTTTCAATTCGTAATTAAATAAAAAAGGTATTAACTAACGTTATGACAACAAAAATTAGGTACGTTATATTCAAGCACTCAATACAATTTTTACTAAAAATGTAATCTGGCCCGGTTATGTCCCAGATTTTTAATGTCACAACATAAATATCCCGGTTTCTCTCTTTGTCTTCTCCAACGTCTCACGTTCGACTCATCCATCCCGTAGCGCCATTGTGAAGCAAGATTTGATGTTTATTTCCGAATATTATAACTTTTCTCTTAAAGTCCGCAGAATAATGTGTCGTCCCATTATGGGATTATTTAAAAAGAAACTGAAAAATACCTCAAAGTAAATGGCAAAAATTTACGCTTGCAGAGGCACGAGGAAATGACAGCTGGCTCGGGGAATCCAAGATTACGCGCATACTAGAAATGGCTTGGGGAATCCCAGGATTACCCGCATACTAGAGATGGCTCGGAAGTATCGAAACATTTATTTCTTCCTATTCAATCATTGTGATTATTTTTATATACATTTAAAGTAGAGTGTTTACTTATATATTAATACACATATCTAGAGTTATAATGCACTACAGACACTAATGCATTGATTATTTTAATTTTTGCTTCATTGATTTTTTAAGGTCTGATTCTGAGCCGAGTAGAAATTTTTAATGAGATAAAAAAGTAAAAAAAAAAGATCGACTTACAATCGATTATATACGGTAGACAATCCGGAAGGTTATCGGTCCATTAAAAAAAGCAAGCGTATAAAAAAGGTTTTTAAAAAATAAGATTTCATGTACCAAATTCGACCATCGGAGGTTATAATTGCTGGATACGAAGGCGTTCTGAAAAAGCAGGAGAAGAATTCTGTCTCGACCGGAAATCGAAACCGGGCGGATATACTACCACTGAATTACCAAGTAAGACTCAAGTTTCAGAATTGGATATAGTCAACAGTTTTTCAAAAATGTAGTCTTACGCTCTGACTGGTAGACTACCAATATACAGCCGCACTTTTATAAGTCGAATGTCTATAATTCGAATTTTCCATAACTCGAAGTTTTTACAGGACAAAATCTTTTTCATGTTATTTTTCTTCTACGACTCGAATTTCCTATAAGTCGAATATTTTTTTGTTTCCCTTGAGGTTCGACTTGTTGAATTTCCACCGTTTATATGATAAAAAATCGGTACAACATACATTGTACAAACTTTCTCATATACGTACTAATGCGTCGTTTAGTTATCTTTAGAAAACGAAAATCGTATGAGCCTGTTTTTAGAAAATCCAATTTTTGTTAAAGTTGCCAAAGAATAAACTAGCCTTATGTTCATCTTTTAAGAAATAGGAACTATACAGTATTATTGAGGATGTAAACTTAAGTAACTGTACGAAATTAGATCAAAATCGTTAGAGCCTTTTCTGAGAAAATCGAATTATTGTTAAAGTTGCCTAGAATAAACTAGCCTTATATTCATTTTTTGAGAAATATGAACTATACAGTGTTATTGAAGACGTAAACTCAAGTGACTGTGCGAAATTTGATCAAAATCGTTAGAGCCGTTTTCGAGAAAATCGGATTGTTGTTAAAAACGCGTAGAATAAACTACTCTTAATTATTGATCAATGTCAACCATTTCTAAGTATACTCTGCTCAGTATGATAAAATGCCTAAGTACGAGATTTCATTCATTTTCGTTCGACCGTCTAGGCCCCAGCGCCAGTAACAGACAGACAGACAGACGGCATTGCGAAAACCACTTTTTCGGATTCAGCGACACCTAAAACGAGTATTTCCGTGAAAATCTCGAGGTCGAATTTTTTCGCGAAAACAATACTTTCTCGATACTTCGTATGAGAAAGTAAAAAGGATGTTATACATTGTTTTTGGGGTATTTTTAAATCTAGTAAAATTTTCATTTGAAGAAAAACGTTAATTTACATTGTTTTTTTTTAGGCTTTTGATTTCTTCATCCATATTTATTGTCCATTTCATTTTTAACGACCAACCCGTAAGAATTAAGCGATAGTATATATTTATTACTTAATAATTAGCCTGTTAAGGTTTAGGATTAATTCTGCACTTTTATTTTTATAAAGGTTTCATGGCAACATTTCGTGAGAGCATAGCAAATATTTATGTACTTTGAGGGTAATTTAGCGTCATTCTTCAAATTCCGCGCTCGACTGCTATGAACCTTTATTTTTTTATTAAGATTTTAAATTAAAGATAATATATTGATCGATCCTTGAGTTGCTTCATTATTATCGACACTTCAATTTGTGGTTTCTATTTTTTTGTAATTTCTAATCTTAGGATATTTATAATATGGCCATCAGTAAGTCGAGTAGACCATCTGTTTTCATGAAGTTCGCCGTTGAAAAAGTTTGTTAAAAAATTTTGTGCCGTGCCACAAGGAAAAGCTTGGCGTCTGGGTTCATTACACCGTTTAGCTATCACTACGCTATGCCACAGGTTCATTTCCTTGCGCGGACGATATGTTTAAACGATTTGAAGAGAATATAGATCTTTGAAATAAATATTAAAACATATTTTTGTAATTTATAATGCCTTCATAATTTTATTCGCCAAAGACGTCTGGCATAACCCGGGCATCGTCGGGTACTTTCAGCTAGTTCCCGATAAAAATCGAATGTGAGATTTCAACGGAAATACACGTATGAGGTCCCCTGATTACGTTTTCACTGTCTGTGTGTGATATGAATTTTGTGGGCGCTCTAACTTGAAAGCTAACAATCACATCACACACTCACACAAAACTTTATATTTATGATTTTTATAAGAAATTCAAAACCTGAAAATGTTTTCGCTGAAACTGGTCATCCGGAAGTGGAAGTTTACTCTTGTAGTTTTTTCCGTTTTTCTAAAAGTTCACAAAAACAAATACGATCGACAAAAAAATAGTTGATTCTGAGGGCGTCGTCCTTTAGTGAAAGACTCGCTTTCTTTTATTTTTTAAGCGCTGCCTCGGAAGATTTTGATGGGAAATGCTCTACGCCGTTGTTTTTGGGAATCTTAACACATACATGTAATGGTTATTTTAAAAAACTTCCGTAAAGTAATAACAAACTTCGAAGTCAATATTAAAGTTATTGATAAAGAAAGCGAGTAATCACGCATGAACGTTGATCCCAGAATTAGTCATGCGACTGAAATCTTCCGAAGAACGGTATTAAATTGGATATACGCGATATATAAACGAATGCCGTCGTCGATAATTTCTTTTAAATTACATAACTGTCGCTTTTTAACTCTTCCTAAAGTATTGCGTTGATTATTATTACGATAGCGATTGGAATAAAATTATAAAAATACACAATTAAAATTAAATTAAAATTTTATAATATAATATAATAACATTTTAAATGCTGAATATTAAATCCAGAGTTATATATGTACATTCATAATTTGTTAAGTTAAACCTTACTATTGGTCGCTACGGATGTAATTTCACGTGATATTTCCCGTTTTCAACAAAATCCTATGCAATGTACGTAATTTACTCTAAATCAGCAACGATGTGGTATCTCCCCTGACGAAGAATCATTTACTCATTTTAAAAAAAAGGGAAATTTTTGCGTTCAAAATTAATCTGTGCGTCAAATTAATGCGTTTTTGAAAATCCACTGTGGGAAAATGAATTTTCATTCTTTTAGGTGTTCTTCGGTTCATGTCCAAAGGTTGTACGATTATTTTCAGTAATTATAAAGTGCAACTCAAAAATACGCCGCCCAATATTTCATATTATTCCAATGGGAGAAGCAAACTAACCTAGAATCGAATTACACGGTGATTACTTATAACTTATGGGGTATGAATTTTTCGGGTTTTACCCGATTTTACCCTCCGAATGCCTTTTTTCAAATTCGGGTAAAATCCGAAAAAACCTGAAATCACTACTACTCTAATAGCACACAAATGTTAGTCCAAAACTAAAACATTTGTGTGCTATTAGAGTAGTAGTGATTTCGGGTTTTATCCGAATTTGAAAAAAGGCATTCGGAGGGTAAAAATGGGGTAAAACCCGAAAAATTCATACCCTACTTATAAGCTTCTTTAGGTGTCCGTCTATTTGAAACTGAAAAATGGCTAAAATTACCGCGTTTTTTCTCTATTATTAAATTCAGTATTATTTAGTTTTATTTTACCATAGATTAACCTAATGGACAAATTGAGGGGAGTTTGGAATTTGTCCACCACTTACACGCGCAAATTTAGTTTATCCTATTATGTTACTATGTGGTTATATATTCGGCCGGTAGAACCTCGTTTGTAAGTGGCATCAATGTGGAAATATACGCTCAAAATTTCAGATTTCCGTCCTTTCTACCCTCGGAAATAATTTTTTAATTGACCCCTCATCCGACTCCTGTATGTTTTTCCAAACTCAAATCTAATGAAAAACAAATGGCAGCAGTACAGAAACCTTCCCTACAAATTCCCAGGTCTCTGTCGTTTACAGTTTCGTTACAATTGTCATTTCAGCAAGTTCACAGGGAAACAAAAAAATCTACTTATAGAAAATTCCAGTTATAGAAGAAAAATAACAAAAAAAAAGGATGCGAGGCATCCGGGCCCGCGAATAATGGGCCCCTCAGAATTTCTCAATTATTCAAGTATCGAACGTTAATTTCTCAAAAACATTTACTAAAAATAACTTTCAAACTGATCTCCAATAAATAAAGCTATAATATTAAACTGGGGCTCCATAAATTGTTCGTTATTACTGTAAATATTAATATCGTGGGGACCCCATTGATATTCGTATCCGGGCACCCGTCAGTGCTTGGCCGACTCTGTATATAAGAGTACGTCTGCATGTGTGGCACCTATTTTTGGCAGGTTTTCTCTAAATCAAATGCAAGCTATTGTAATAACTAGTTCTGTCCAAGGACGATGAACTTTTTATGTTTTAACAGATATTTGGAAAATTATTCTTGAAATTGACGGCTCTTATCAATCTATGAATTTTTCACTGACCGGATTTCCCTATTAGTTCATAGATTTTACGCTAAGCGGCTTCAAATTCGGAAAATTCTTAACTTTGAAACGGTACTGTAGCTGAACTATTTTAGCTATATGGGTGAATTTTTCACGCGGATAGGAAGGTTTAGTGAGAATCTACATTACAACGGCGATAACAGAGTCAAACCATAACCCTTTAAAATTTTTAAGAAAGATGCTTCCACCTTTTTCTTTAGCGAGGCTATCTTAATAATTTATTTTTTTTGAACGGTAAAATCCTATCTTACTTGCCGACCCCCACCATGGATTTGACCCTCTGAGGCGGGGCATCAAAAAGAAAAGCGGAAAGCGTCTCTCTCTCTCTGTGTTAAAAATAAAACCGAGGTTACGCTGGTTTATCCTTTATTGCGTCAAAAAGCAAAGCGGGTTAGGCATTTCTATAAACGAAAAGGGCACACGATACAGTGTTTGGACGAGGGCTTTAAACTTGACGGAGCGGTGTCAAGGACAGCTTAACCACTTATCATGGCAAATGCGTTGCATCGAAAGCTCCCTGGCATCCTCTGATTTATCTCACGCAATCTTTCATATATTTCGTGGAGGACACGGTCAAACCACGGGGAAAGCCGGCATAAAATTCTAGAAACAGATAGGCCAATGCCTTTTATTTGCGCGAGTAAGACGTTTATTAGCCCCTCTTAATCTGATGGTTAATCATTCTACAGTTACCACAAAAATGCCAATACTTATTCACATTTTACAGTGAAATGATAGGAAATAAATAACAATAATAAAAACATAAATACAACTGGAATATAAGTTAAAAGAGGAATAAAGGTATGGATAATTTACGTTGAAAATGCCGAATATAAAAGAAAGCTTATCATATTAAGGAAAAAACACAGGTAGAAGTTGTAAAAATTTTCGAAAGCCTACAATTAAGGAGTTAAGGACATTTATCATGTCACAAAAGTAAATATAACTCCTTAACCGTACACGGCCTTGTACGGTTAAGGAGTTATATTATTTAATGAAATTAATAGGCGAGGCCGAGACTTAGCGGAATTCCATCATAAAAGGATGGGATGAATTATTAATACGAATGAGTCGTATGACAAAACAACTTTAATGAAACTTTTACAGATTCCACGCAATCAAAAAAAAAACACGACTGGTTTCGGTGAATAATCACCATCATCAGGTACCAAGTAATTATGAGAAAAGCTTATATACCAATGGGGAGGGGTGAGAGGAAGGAGGGGTTGTGGTGGAATCTGTAAAAGTTTCATTAAAGTTGTTTTGTTATACGAATAATTCGTATTAATAATTCATCCCATCCTTTTTTTTTAGTTATAATTACTTTTGTAACATCTATCCCACCGTAGTCTCCACCCCCCTTTTTAATTGGCGTTTATCATGCAATCGCATGCACGATACATTGCATATAGCAAAGGTGAATAATACAAGTTAGAAACACACAATCTTTCTCTAACGCTTTGAACTAGCAAATAACTCGGCTATGGCACGATCGCAGGTATATGGTAATTATTTCGGCGCCCTTCCGGCGTTTTGCCTAAAAGTAGATTTGGACGATCGCAGAGAGATAACTGACCGGGTTCGATACCAGGGGCATACATTTCCTCCATTTGATACGCACTGAACTCATTCGCATTTTATTGTAATTTATTTCGATCCCCGCATTAACTCTGGATTGGAACCAATGTACACCGACAGAAATGAAATTTTTTCCCTCGCTTCAGTTTTCACATGCGATTCAAAGTGACCAATAAATGGCGTTGAACGCGAAATTTTTTGGTTTGTTTTTGTAGATCAAGTCTTCAGGAACCAAGAACGACCGATGCATTGCTGCCGAACCCATTAAATTATTTCTTAAATTGGATTTGATAAGGTGAAAGGAAAGTAGAGGGCGAGAGAGGGAATGGGAGAGAGGGGATGGGACAGAGGGAATGGTTGGAGGAGAGAAAATTAGAGGAGAAAGAATGAGAGGGGGAGAAAGAATGAGGGGGAGAGAGAGAATGAGAAGAGGAGAGATAGAGGGAGAGAGAATGAGAGGGAGAGAATGAGAGAGAGAGAGAGAGAATGAGAGGGAGAATGAGAGGGAGAGAATGAGAGGGACAGACAGACAAACGACTTTATTTAGGGCGAAATTGAGACTGTGAGAGAGAATGAGACGGAGAGGGAGAGAGAGAGAATGAGAGGGAGAGAGAGAATGAGATATAGACCGCTCTGTCATGAAAATTTGGCTTGTCTAAGTTGTAGGATTCGAGAGATATTGCCGATCAGACGGACGGACATAGCTGCCATATACCTACATACATATATATTACTAATCTAAACCAGCGTTTCCCAACCTATGGGCCGCGAACCAGTTGTGGTCTGCGAAGGTTTTGTTGGTGGTCCGCGGAGGTTTCCAAAATGTAGTTTTATTTAGGCCGCACCCCATATTTAGTTAGATTTTTTGGGAAAAATTAAGCAACTTTTACACTATCACAAGTGTTGAATATCGTTATTAATAACTTTTGTAAAACTATTTCATATTTCAAAAATTTCTCCTGTACAAATATCGAAAATTCTTGGAATAAAACAAAAAATGATCAGGTGATCCTCAGACAGAAACGTGTGTAATATATTTGAAAATGGTCAAATAAACTACAGAAACAAGAAACCACGTTTCTTAAACGTAGATACAATAAGTAGGTCAGTGTAAGAAATGAGGTGGTTCGCAGGGCCTGGAAGGGTTGATGAAGTGGTCCGCAGGGTTCAAAAGGTTGGGTAACGCTGATTAAAAAACCTTTTGATTCGTCTGATGATGAAGTCGTTACTGTCAAACCGTTCTCAAAAAAGTAAAATGGAAATTTGCGTAGCTAGTTTTTATTTCGTTTGTGTGACGTCGTTCCACGAAGCGACACCATCTTTGGTTAGCTATGAGTTAAATTATATTCCTTAGCGACATTCTGTAGCTGGAAAATACCTCATTTCTGAGATCTGAGTCAGTTATTCAAACAACAGCTAGATTTTCAGGCATATTTGCCTTTCCAATATTATGTTCGCAGCATGTCGACTCTATGAACATCAAACTCTCGATATAGCCTTCGACATGTGATGATGCATACATATGATGTATAGAATTTTAAAATCAATAGATGATGCCGAGACTTCGTGGAACCGCAGGATTATCGGGAAAATACGGTGTTGTTGAAATTAAACAAAATTCACCCAACACTTATGCTTTATCCACATAACACATTAGTACATAAAATAGGATCGATTTCGGTGAATGATCACCATCTTCAGGTAAAAAACATTCAAGAAATAAGCTATTATACCCACATGAGATGGGGGAGGAAGAAATTTTTTTTTTCTCCTCCCCACATATTAGCGGCAAATTCTAAGGTAAAAAAATAAAGCTTTAGAAAATAATCTCCAAAAGGCAAGGGGAGGAGGCCATCGGCGGATGTTCGATTTTCTTTTTCCCGCCCATTTAAGAGTCGTCTCTAATTGGCATCACCACCGAATACAGAAAAATTAAGCCGAATCCCGAACTGTTCGGTGTTCTGGTAAACATCCTCTCTGAAACCAAAAAAGTATTCGGATTCCCGAAATGTTCGGGTGGAAACCGAACGGATGGCAGCCCTACCGGGCGGCCACTCTCCATTTCACAGGCGGATTTTCGATTTTATTTTTCTTACCAATTTAAGAGTCGTCTCTAATTGGCCGAAGGAATTTCGCGCCGCCATAGAGATTTTATTTACATGAAAATAGGGGTAAATTCTCCTGCATGGACGAGAACGGTTTTTTAAAAATCTACTTATTCTTTTCGTGCTTGGCTGAAGGTTGGAATCCGTCAAAGAAATTCTGGATCGCAGTCTTTTTTTAACGATCATATGCGTGGGAAGAGGAATTTTTAAAAAGTCGTTCCGATCTTAGGATGACGTGACCTCGTATTTTTAGTCACATTTATTTTTTTGGTGAAACGATCGGTTTTATGATTTTTTTGGTTACTTCACGGGAGAATGTTAAACGGGTATAATCGGAGATGCAAACACGAATGATTTAAAGGAGTGTTTTTTCAACCGGTGGGACTTGAAAGCCGTCTAGGTGCGACCAGAGCCGGCTCTGAAGACATTTTGGCACCCCAATCGGATAGACTTTGTGGCACCTTCTCTTTTATGTAGTTAACAATCTCAGGAGTAACTTGATGGAATTTCTTCATATTGTCGAAATAAAAAAGATTTACTTGGTAATTCCACAAAATCGTTATTTTAAAATAAATAAATAAATGAAATTTTGTGGATTTACCAAGTAAATCTTTTTTATTTCGACCTTCTCATTTGTGTCTACCAATTATTAATGTACTAATTATATGCTTAAAAACATAGAAAGACATGTATTAGAAAAAGTGAGGGTTTTTTTTTATACCATGGTGGGACCAGGGTTTCTTGAAAAGGTGGTAGGTGGGTCCGCAAGAGGCAAAAGGTTGAGAACCACTGCTTTGAAGCACTGTTGGGCAACCTTTTCTACCTGGCGGGCAGCATTGCTGGCTGCAAATTCCTCGGCGGGTCGCATTGCAAGTTGTCAATGCTTCTGCGCTGCGCTGTGCTTCTAAATATAAAAAGCTAGGTTTGTCACTCTGTGTCTCCGTACGTAACGCTTTTGACATGCTTATATCTCTGGAACTACTACACGGATTTTCAAGTTCTATACCATTTTGGATTCGTCAAACTTTCAAAATTTAGATCCGCAAAAAATATTTTAGTCAATAGGTCCATCTCGAGCTGCTACAAGAGCTGAAAGGGGGGACATGTTTTGTATGGAAATTTATGTCACCTGGGCAGAGGTTTGTACCGATTGAACCGAAATTTTCAGCATAAGCTTTTCTCACAAGATATAGCTGTACCTGCAAATTTGCGCTTGATCGGTGAAGAGGATCAGTTAGCTGCCATACAAAGAGTTCGTCCTGAACAGTGATTTTTGAAGCATTTTCGCAATAACTCGATTAAAAGTGAATGGATCGTGCTCAAAATTGGTAGTTAGATTGTTCTTGGGATAACTGAGTAGCTTCACACTTAAAATTGGGTCCACCGCGAGTTTGTTGATCATTCCAGGAACATCACAGCTTCCAAGAATGGGTCAGAGCAAAATGAACACTAATCGGGAAACATCGATTCATAAGCTCAAAATTGATGTTATTATAACCATTGAACCGTTTTTAAAATTCAACTCTACACAAAAAAAAATTATCTATTTTATTTTCCGATAAATCACCATCAAGTTATATTATTATTTTTTTTTTTCATAAAAATACAACCAAGGAACATTATTCAATGATGAGAGAACCTTTACCAGAAATGCCGTACTGAGAGAATTATTACAGGGATAAAGCCATTTTTGTGATATTATTTTTGTGAAAAAAATGCTAGATGCAAGAAACTTTTTTTGTCGAAATTTTCATCATCAATATTATTGAATGGTATTACGCTAGTATTGCATAAATAACCTATTTGGTAACAGTACAGAGTGAGTGTGCATTTTTTCGTTTGGGCGTGATGATTTTGTTGTCAATTTTTTCAGGTCTTATGTCTGTTTTTTAACGAAAAAATAGATGGGGTAAATAGGATGTTGAAATTTTCCAAAGGGCAGGTGCAAAAAAAAGGTCGAATTTTCTCCTCTTAATGCTAAATCTTTGATTTGAAGCTAAAAAATACTCTAATTATCACCTGTTCCAGATATAGATTTTCGAACTTTACGCGTATACATATACTCAGACACCCGTGCGTAAATCGCACGACGGAAATTCGTCACGTTTATACTTGTAGCCGCAATGCCGTCACCACAGAAGGTTTCGAGAATCGAATTCCCTGAGAAAGCGTTTCTTAACGCAAAACTCACGAAGTGTGTCAAAAGTATTAGCACGCATAGATTCACGGCTTCCTCTTAAAAAACCCAAGGCTGTCAATATTTTCCCTTCTCATAAAAATGCTCTTCCTGTACACAAACACAACCTCAGAGGTATTGGTAAGTATTTTTTCAACTCTAACGTCACGCACTATAAAAATATAAATAAATATATGCACATACAGGAGTGGCCATAGATATTTTGGTGCCCCGGGCAACCTCCCATTCCAGCGCACTTCAATAAATTTTCATGAAGATTCTATATACTCAAGGGATACTCGGTTTATACAGAAAAGTAACATTTTAAAACGATTACGTTGTTGTGACGCATATGCTTGCAAATTTATCCCACACCACTCGCATTGTTTAGGGTCCAAAACTTTGTTTTCCGGTCTCATAGCACAAAATGGAAGCTGGAAATAAAAATAAATAAAAAATGCTGTTTGGATCTCTTAACTTTAAAGTACTCCAGTATACCAAAGAACAGGGTTTTTCGACCTTTTTTTACTCGCGTACCCTTTAGAGCTATTTTTATTATTTAAAACGTTAATATTCACAGTTTTGTCCTATTTTTATGTTTTATGACGTTATCCTTAGTCGTCACTTTTCATTTCGAAGTTATGCACGTAAGACAAAGCATGAAGAAAAATTATAGTCTTTCACAGAGGCGTACCTAGGCGATATGGCGCCTATGGCAACATTTTTCGAAACACCTTGGTTACATAAGATATAATTTTTTCTGCGTTTTAATAAAGAATAATAGCGTTTTTATTACATATAAATTAACGTTTGGGCATTAAATTAATACTTATTTATGGGAAAATTAACTTTTGGCACTTTTTTCGGGAACGTTTGGCGCCTTTTGCAAGCTGAGCCTATGGCAAATGCCACCTTCGCCATACCCTAGTTACGGCACTGGCTATACCGATCACATATCTATGCATTACTTGCAAGTGGATAAATAATGGATACCAATTTGTATCGCGGGACAGGCTATAACATTGATGCTATTATTATATTGTTTCATCATCAATAATTTTTACATAGCTATAAATAAATTAACATGTACTTCGTAAATATCTAAACAAGCATTTATGGAAGGGGCGCCGGAATGCTATCTCGCCCTGGGTGCCAAAATTCCTCGGGTCGCCCGTGCCCCTAAGGGTACGCGTACTGCCGCTTCAAAACCCTTGCCGTAGAAACACTTCACCGACAAAACTTCCTTCCTCATTATTCATATTCGGCGATTAACAATAACGACAGCTGCTTCAAAGTTCATATGCGCCAGTAGTTTACTAAAAATAATTATAGATTGGACTTTTAATGAGGAGTAAAAATCAAGAAAAGATATTCCCAAAACGTAATTTTTGGCCTTTTTTCGAACGAAATTTTAATTTTTTCGACATGGGAATTAATTTCCTTATATTTCTCGGCATAACTGTGAAAATTCCGCGACGATATCTCATTTTTAAGATATTTTAAAATGTTAAAGAAAAAAGGCTTGCTCGCTTCGCTTCAGCTCTGCTCGTGTTATTCAAATTGAGAAAATATATGCTCTTGGAGTCAAACCCAAGATTACTATGTACAAGGCGAGCAGTTTCAAATTGAAAAGCCAAGTGATACCTGAAAGTTTGATCGAAAAAGATTTGAAAATATTTTTAGTTATGGGCGGTTTTCCTCATTCTCCCGCCTAATTCCATAGAGCGTCTTCAAACATCACGACGTCACCAAGCAAATTATACATGGGGATTAACCCTTGGAGAAAAATAACTTTGTTAACAGAAGGGGAATATATCGAACGTTTTCTGAATTCTCTCAAGTAAACCTTGCTCCACAGTCCGTATCAAAAAGCATCAAAAAGATATGACGTCAGAGGGCTTTGAAGGTAAATAAAAAGAGGAAAACATTGAAAAAGTTAATTCAGGGGAGGGGGAGGGGGTGAAGGATCCCAGGTTTAATCACCTCGCGGAAATTTTAAATAAAAAGCGAAAGGAAGTGATGGAAATGATAAGTTATCGAACTGCGTGCAAAAAAGACATTGTGGAAAAAATCCCTCGTGCGTGATCTTACGTCTTAAGTTGAAGCGAGGAATAAATTTGATTTAAATCTCCTTTCCGGGGAACGTTTGCCATGGAGACAAGGAGGACGACCGATTTGGGAAAAGGGGTAATGAGAGGAAAAACCAACAGCGCTTATATATTTAGGGACAAGAACGGAAGACTTCATGGCCGACGGTGCAGTACGTTTCTTTGCACGGGGTGACAGTTTCTAAGGAGCGGACAAATGAAGTGTCAAATATTACGTACTATAGAAACAAATTTGAGGTAACCGTTAAATTGAGAAAATAGGATATAGGGAAACCAGCATTACGATCCTTATCGTTCATTATTAATAATATATTTACAAATACGTAACGAAATATAAGAGGAAGACGTTGTTTGTAGATAGCTTTTTAAACACTGAATGATTTTCACATTTAAAATATACTTTTAATCACTTTTAACGTTGAAAAAACAATGAGTAATGGGTGATAATCTGTAAGATCTTTTTTTAAAGGAATTCAGGTCATTAGGATAAGCATGTTTCATCACCGATAAAGAATAGAGAGCCATATGCGGCTCCGGAGTCGAAGGTTGTCGACCTCCTCGACAGTGATAGCGAACCTATGGCACGCGTGCCATAAGTGGCACGCCAACGAAAGGCGAAAACCAATCAAAGCATGTGCCGTACTGATTTAGCGCCGCAAAAACATTATTGTTATTTATTCAACTATTGTAAACGTTAATTTCACGGTTACAATCTTATGTCTTGATCAAGAATTTAATTTAGTTGGCACGCAAAAAAATCAAGGACTTTTTGTGGCACGCGAGGCGGAAAAGATTCGACAATGTTAGTAATATTGGCACGCGGACAATAGAAGGTCGCTGGTCTAGGAGATGCTCGATTTCCTGAGTCGCCGGCGAAGAGGCGCGGTAGAAACGTAATTTAAGCGTCTAGTTTATTTTTAAAAAGAAGTTATTTATAAAAATTCCTTCTTATGCTGTCACTTGTTTTTTTTTTACTATGCTCACTGGCGTCTTGTAATCTTGTCGGATTCGTAATTAAAATTTCAAACTGCGCATGCGCCGGTAAGGAAACGCCTCGTTTTCCCTCAAATACGAAGTACTCGTTACTACAAATAACATTACAAAATAAACAGTCATTAATACCGCTACGCAATCATTTTTTCAAAGAAATGTGGCTTATATAGTATTGTTTATAACACCAACTGAAACAGAATGGATTTTAATCAAAATCGTCGGGGTAATTTTTTAATAATAAATCAACAAGAATAAACTACCCATCTCTTCATTATATCTATCCTGGATAATCGTATGCATAAATACGAGACATCATTCGATTTCGTCAAACCGTTTACGCGCTAGACCCGCGCACAGACAGACAAAAAGAGAAGACATGAAGAAAACCATTTCCTCTGTGTACTACGTATATGAGAAAGTTAAGAGGGAGTTCTGTCCGTAAGTCACGAGGGTCATAATAATGATTCTGCTGGTGATTTCCTCGACATTTTTCTGGCCTTTTCAATTACATGATGTATCTTCGTTTTGGCATTTTTTACAGTTTGCACCATCATGACTCGATGTTTGTTAATTGCATTAATCATAAATATATTTTTCGCCGTCTGCATTAAATGCTAATGTGCCGACCATAATCCTTCACCACACGGAGGACGTGCCTTTCGAAACACCGTTTGCTCGCCCCGATAGCTATGCCCTCGACTGGGGTTACGGCACTCAATCGAAACATTGACCGTCCTTTCCTTGGTTTTGTCTCTCTCTCTATTAAAACTGTTCGGGTGGAAAACTCCCTCTTCTCTTGAAAATATCGTTGCTACAAGAATCGTGCGAAACATCTCATATCCGTATGCTTCTAGTCCATGCAGTAATGCCACGATTAAGTTTGTGAATTTTATACCGCGACGAATATTTTAGGAATGAGTTGAAGGACAATGCACATCTTCTTCTTTTTGGCTTAACGCATTGGGAATTCCAGGGGCTCGAGAAATTTGACGAGCTTTAAAATTAAATCAAACAGCAAATACATTTTAATAGTTTTATTTCTTGAAATTGTATTCATAAGCGCATTCATTTTTATTTTGCAAAGAAGCTTCTGAGAAATACAAGAGAGTTTACTGATGCATCGACGAGCCTGTTTCGGATTTTAGTGACAATATTTCCTGCTTTATAAGAAAAAACAAAAATTTGTTTGGGCAGTGATTATGCTTTGTTGGCTCTTCGATTATATATTTTTAAGGTGCTTCAAAACTTCAGAGTGATCCTGTCCATTTTAGGCTGAAATATTTTATTCAAATATTTTTTTAAACCATAGAAATCATTATAAAACTCATTTTGGTTGAATTTGCAAGCTGCAAACTCGCTTTAATGTGATTCACGTACATTAAATGTGAAGATAGATGCAAACGGGATTTTCCGCAGAACTTAAATTATACAGAACGCCAGAATTCATATAAACGCACAAATGAAATATTCCCTACCAGGCGAATGTTTCGTTATTAAAGACAGCTACTAAGCCTGTTATTAATCAAACAAAACAAAAGCGTTTACATAAAAAAGGGTTAAATATATTATCATCATTTTTTCGTACAACTACGTTTGATGCGGGTGATGACAGCGATAAATGTGTTGAACAAATGCGAATAGGACTTCGTATTGCTGTTTGTAGTTTGCCCTTGTGTTATTTTGTACGGTATTATTTTATAATTGTGTTTATACTTGGTTAGAAAATAATGCCGTACAAAATATATAATACACAACAATACATAACAATAACATAATATACAAAATATAAATATATTAGCTTACAACACTAGTAACCTGTATAATATTTTACTAATAACCGAAGCGAGCACCGGACATGCATAAAACATTTCTTCTAGAAGGGTACTCATCGTGATTGTGTCTTCATAACGAGTATGCAGGTTGTTACCAGTAAGTAGTAACAAAATTGTCGCATTTCAAATTCAAGATTTACCACCAAAGTATTTTTTTATTTAAATACGTTAGATGAAGAATATTTCCAATTTAAAAAAGTCTCGATATCTCGGATGAAAATTTCCCGGGACAAGAAAAATTCTTCGATTTACCGAGAAATTTTTGTCGTGAATTCTCGAACCAAAATCCCTAGCAGAATCTCTCTATGGTTTCATAGAAAAGGGTCACATAAAAGGGTGTTCGTTGAGAGTGGTTTCACTATATACGTACTGTTAAACCTCAAGGGAAACAGAAAAATATTCGACTTACAGAAAATTAGAGTTATAGAAGAAAATACCATTAAAAAAGGTTTTGTCCTGTAAAATGAATTCACTTCGAGTTATGAAAAATTCGTGTTATTGACGTTCGGCTTATGGAAGTTCGGCTATATTTAGATTGGAGGGTCCCCAATTGTTTAGCTCCAGGAGCCCCAAAAAGCGTGAATAAGCTGCTGAACACTTGCAGATTAAGGTTCTTCAATCTATTTAACGTTTTCAAGATATGCGTCTTTAGCTTCCCGTTTTACCCACGCCCTCCAGCGTGCGAAGGGAAAAAGAAATTCTCGCTTTTATTTCCTTATTTGAGACCCTGCGTTCTTTTTTTTAAGACCACTTTCCACAGTAGAACCAGTTATATAAGTTCTGGATCGAGTAGCACTGACCCACTTTCTCCTTCGAGCGCATCCAAGCGTTTGAACCCAAGATAATAACTGACCCTTCCGAATTTCAAGGCCAAGAATCCCGCGCCGCTTTTTCCTAGATTTGCGGTAAAAAAGGATGCTGTGAAAACAAATCGCCACGTTGAATAAAGCGATCGAATGACACAGTCATCCATCGCTAGAATATGAGACGAGAAAAAAAAATCGTAGCATTAAAATTCGATAAAAGAAGCTCGCTCGCGTTTTCATCGTTCGTTAATTTAAATGGTCCTATTTATTAATCATAGGAATGTTAAATTATCTTAATTCACTAGAGCTGCCAAGGAGGCATCAAAGACCCATTATCTAAGATTAAAGTCACAGTGACGTTTTTTTAGTTGTTGTAATGAAAGATGTATGGATGTAAATACACAATTTTTAGCGTTTTTTTTAAATCCGCTAATGGAGTCGTATTGTCCTTCAGTCCATTTGTCACACTTTCCTGTCGGGTGAACTACCCCTACATCGTTAAAGTTAATGCGGACAAATTTTGAAGGAGTGTTCATGGCCATTAAGTTCTTCCCGCGGTTGAAGGTTATATACTCCAAGAGCAGCTTAAGTAGGTCTACCATATGCTCAAGGATCAAAACCGAGACAAAACGATTTCTCAAGAAGAAAAACCGGGACATAATCTAACATGACCGGGACAAAATCCTGGACGGCTAGTCTTTTCTTTTTTATTGTTTAGATATACATTATTTCTATTCTTTTCCATTTTTTTACATTTTCAAAAACCAAAAAAGAATATTATGGCGATGTGCAGACGGAAAGAGGGTTGTCCAAAAATGTCTATAAGAAAAAACACTAAATATTTCAATATTAAATTCATCAATACAATATATAAAAATCTTCTTTTTTATTAAACCAGTTATATTTGTCGCTAGACATAACTTTATTCAAAAACATTTTATCATTTTTGATTTCAGCATAAAATTCTTCACAATATTGATTTTACACTGTAATATCGCTCATAATGTACATTCATCCATGCAACTTCGGTCTAGAGAAAAGTCGCTCTACTGGAGCTGATGTACCAGGTAAACAGAATACGTATTCTATAACTTTTGTTAGTTCGACAATTGAAATATTTTGCCCGAGAAAATATCTAAAAAGTTCAATCCATCTATCTTCGAATTCCGTCCCTTCCTCATCCCAACTTCTCGTTCTGTTACTATGAACATAAATTGCATTGCCAAAACTTACTTAATCGAAAAGATTGTCGATGTCATTTAAAAGCTTTCCATATCTTTGATTGATGGTTTGCACTGTTTTTTTCAACCTCGTGCCAGTTGAATGTACTATTTACCCAATAAAATGATTCTGTTTCTTCAAAACTGTTTTCTCACTACGATATGTATGATAAGCATCTAACATAAAAAGCGTCAAATTCTTTCATTAACGTATTAGAAATCGCACTCCCAGATTCGTCGAATTTCGTTAGCAAAATTTAGCCCATTGTGGGATGAAACATTTATCCCTGCGTTCTCGCAAAATAAATTTTGAATTTCGTAGATCACAAGCTACGTTTGTTGAACTTGGACAGGTTTTTTCTATATTCAGTATTGCTTTATTTAAAAAACTGAGCTGTCCGAGAAGAAATCGCAAATATACTTCTCCACATGGGTCTTCAAAACATATTTTTATTATTTGTGGGCACTGTTCTTGTGAATCGAAATATTTTTTTATACCTTCGAATATATCAAGAAACCTTTCCAACACCGGTAAAAGGGATAGAAATCACGTGTTTCCATGTTTTAAAACCTTTTTGTACTCAATATCTGCAAAGTTGCACAAATTTTTTAGTTGAGTAACACGAATAGTGTGTGGAAATATTTATAAATTTTTACTGCGAGCCTTCTATATCAATCGGTAGAACATCAACCGCATTTTGGATGCTGTTGTTTATGTATATGTGCGCTGTACAGTCAATTCCAATATCGATAAAACACATTGTTTTCACCCTTCCAAAATTCGTGTTGCAATTATCACCACAAAATCCTACAATTTTATTCATAAGACGATGTTTTTTTATTGAAGAAATAAGGCAATCAGTCAATATATATTATGTTTCTCCAGAGGCTCCATTAAAGTCAAGTAATTTTAACTTTAAACCAGCCTATGGAAGAAAATAGCGCACTATCACTGGGGGACGATTTTTATGTCCATTCTGTCGGAAGCGCCAATTGTTACACACAAAGTTGGATTTATCTAACTCTTGAATACACATTGGTGTAATTACATTTAAAACTATAGCTTCACATTTTGTTCGAGCAATACCAAATTCAGAAAGCACACGTTTACGAATAGCACTGCCGTTGATTCATACTTGTTTTCCGGAACAAAACAGTAAACCGGTCGGGACGCCGGGACAAGACTTAAAAACCGGGATAATCCCGGTCAAACCGGAACGTATGGTAACCCTGGATGTAATGGAGGCCAACAAAAAAACGTTTAATATTTGATTCGTCAGTTCTTTCCTTATATAATAGTTTTAATATATTATAAAAGCAAAAAATAATCACGAAAGAAGTTTTTCACATTTATCCTTGTTTGCATGCTTAGATTCATGTTACGACAAGACCGCAAACCACTCCGAAATTTACAGAAATAATATTATGAAATATAATATATGAAAACTGTCTGAAAACTATTCCCGCTATGGACATTGTGTTCTTTTTTTAAAAATGTCTCGATTATTATCACATCGGAATAGACGGAAATAAAGTTGTGGGCCTTGGAACCATCTCTTGGTATTGCTATGGTTAAACTATGGATTCTTATATTGCCATTAAATTCGGGAAGCTTATGGAGGGGCGAGAAAGAATAAGTTCCATAGCATTTTCTTTCGTTTATGAGCTGTCGCCGATCGCCATTTACGTACATTCGGACGAACTGGGATCGTCTGTTGGCTAGATGACGTATATAACGATAAGGACAGAAGAACTTCCTTTCCGTGACAAAAAAGAAGAAAATTAACGAGGGTTTTTTTCAGAGGAAATCTTTTATTCCAAACCAGCGTGTGACTCAACGAGTTTTTTTCCGGACGGGTGTTCGAATCTCCCGTGGGCCTCTCGTAAAATGCCACGCTTTCACCGCCTCTGCCAAAATATGTTTGTATAAAACAATGTTTTATGTTAATATGATTTTGTTCGCAATAATTTGGTTCCTTTTTGAACTTTTTCCATACGATTGGCATACTCCCTAAATTATTCTTTTATGCAATCTTAAGTTGCTCAATTTTAAGTGAGCTATATGTCATTATTTTGAAAAATGTTCATTACTTATCTCGGAATCTGGAGATTAATTTATTAACCCATCCTTCCAATTCAATTTTCACGACCTAACCTGATTTTCGGCCACCTATGTACGAGTGCATTCAATAAAATGTTAAGTATTATGTTCAATGTAATCGTATAAAAGGTAGTAATTAAGGCCTCTTAAACTATTATAAGGTTTGCAAGAAGTTTCCAAATTAAATCTAATTCACAGATATTGTTACACAATGTAAGCGAACAGTTAGATGGATGTTCACATTAATTTTCTTTCGTATTATACTATCAAAGAGGCATCGATAAATAAGCGAACATCAATCAATACCATGACATCACACCTTCTACCCATTACTTTTTTAATACATTCCGGAAAACGGATTTTGAGGTTACGGTGGCTAGTGGCGCATAATATCGATGATGCGAAAATAACCAATCGATGATGTATTTGCATGCGTTTTCTATATTTTAACATAAAACGCAAATTTTCTTCATTTTCATCTCTCCGATGGTTTTGCCCTGTCGTTTAATAAATAATTCTAATAAAATATCCTGATGGTGTTCCAATGACTATTTACTCAAAAAAGCATTTTAATAGCTACAACATTTCCCGACTCATTATCCCATAAAAGTTTTCCTTCAAAGTAGCTTGAAAAGGTTTTTCTTTTAGGGAAACTAACAGTAACACTATTTTTTAAATTTCTCACGGCCTCCATTTCTTTCGAGTTCTTTTGCCCTGATCACATTTTCCATTTGATCCCTATTTCTCCGCAGTGTTCGACGCCGGTGCAAAGTTTCCAGGGGGATTCATATCAGGGAACTACTACCGCTTGGGAGACTTCGACGAGTGCATCGCCACGAAAGGATTGGGTAGTGACGGAAGAGAAATAAACGGACAGTACTGCGTGGCGAGCGTTAAGCTGATGGAAGACGACACATCGAAAACACGACGTCTTTTAAAGAATCCTCAAACGGATGATTTATTTTCCATCGAACACAACCCAATGGGATCTGCATGGGATGTGGTCGAGGTACGTTTCCACATCACGTTTCCACGTAACACATCCGTCTCCACACCGTGTCGTCGTCGAAACTGTCACCAAGATAAGCACGATGTGGTGAATTTTAGAACTGAATTTTTCACACGTCAACAAATTCTCAAATGCAAATTAACAAAGTCCTCTGGGGATGAATTCTCGAGAAATAAATGAATCACGTCTTTGTCAGTTGGGTTTGTCGCTCAGTCAAAATATGAAGAAAAAAAGCCGCTGAAGTTCGCAGTCTGCGCAAATTTACTTCATGTCGCGCGTTTTTGGTGGGATTCGTTTATTTTATTTTGCATAATTGGGGGAGAAAATACCGCGGAGAACGGGTGTCCGCATGTATAACAAAGCTATAAATGGAGAATTGAGCATTTCTTTGCCCTTGAAACGTTAATGCGACAAGTAAGGTGCCATCTTTGACTCACAAATATCAGTGCAATTCATAATGGCGTAAGAAATGGACATTTTTTCGGAGATGGCCTTGCCGATTACAGTTGCAGGCATCAAGGACAATTAGAAATTTCTATCTTTATGCTGTTCCCACCTGGCCAATTTGGCCTTTTTGTAACACTTTGTTAAATAATATATAAAACTGAAACAATGATTATTTGGAGCGTGAATTCTCCCGCGTGAAATCGAACAACTGGTCCGCCTAAAAGTAAGATCGCGAACGATTTATTATAACAAAACCTGCGCGTAATTTAGGAAATAAAAATAATATCCCCTTGAAATGTTCGAGGGGTAACATAAAAACAATTTTTAATAGAATAGTTAATTTTGAGGAAAATATCGTTCGTCCCGCTAGATTATGAAAATTTACGAAATATTGATTCGTCTACTTTGTGATATCTTTTTTTGTGGTCAATTTTCAGTATAAGGGAGACAAATCCAAGCACAGGCGAGACGTCGTGAGATGGAGTTTCTGCCTGCCTGCCTCTTGCTCCGCGAGTGACCTCGAGGCAGCACTGAACCGAACCCTGACAGTTTCAGGAGCGGCGCTTGGAATAAAAACCAAAGTATCCGTAGATTCTTCTCTCTGCACAGTGGAGGAACCAATGACGTGGTCAGGATTCGACTTTGTTTTCTGGTGAGAGATGGACTAATCGTGGTTCTTTGTTTTGGGGTTTAATAGGCACGTCCACGATGGTGGTCATACTGCAAAATCTTTTAAGGTAGCGATGTAAATACATTAATTTTCTAACACCCTAAGGACATAATTCCTCGTTTATCTATTTTTTATCCATTACTTTCGAGATTTCCAACCCTGCATACAGAGCCTGTCTTATGGGCGGACGAGTCGGGCGATCGCCCTGGGCCGCCGAATGGTACATACATTATGCACTGTATCGCTAAATTTTTGGACAGATATTTTTATATTTCTCCCGGCTGCGATTAGAAGATTAAGTAGAAATACAAATTTTATCGTTTAGTAATAGTTAAAAGTCTCCTGGTGACAGATAAAAAGAGCGATGGGTGGAAGGGTGCGAAGAAGCGTTAACGAAAAATATTATTGACTTAGGAATGTCCATCTATAATTATTGCCCTCAAGGTTACGATAATGGAGCAAATATGACTGGTTCAAAGAATGCCGTACAAGCTCAAATATTGCGTCGAGCTCTTTACGTCCTGTGGTTGCCATAATTTCTATTTAATACTCGGTGACATGGCAAAGTCATCTCTAGCAGCCAAATCGTTTTTTGGAATTTTGCAGCAAATTTATGTACTGTTTTCTGGTTCGACACAATTATGGCATGTTTTTAAAAATCATGTGACTAAGTTTACAATAAAACAATTATCGGAAACTAAGTGGGAATGTAAAATTGTGTTAAGAGCGATTCGATTTCAGTTAGGCGACGTTTATGACGCGTTAGTTGAGGTTTATGAAACTGCAAATGACCTAAAACGCCGGACAGAAGCACTTTCGTTAGTCAAAGAACTGAAAAGCTTCAATTTTTGGTAATTTTAGTAATTTGGTATGATATTCTCGCGCAAATAAATGTTGTTAGCAAGATGATGCAAAGCTAAAACATGCAGTTAATCACTTTTGCAAAATAAGGAAAGTTTATAAATTCAATTAAAAGAAAATGACTTTGAAAGTTCGAAAACCGCAGCAAAAAAAATAACTTGAAGTGGATCCAGAAGAAGCCATTTTTCGGGTAGAATCGTCTGTTCGACGAAAATAAAAGAAACATTTTTCATATGAAGCCGAATCAATAAATGACCCTGGAGAAAAATTACGAGTTGATTTTTTAATAATTTGTTGGATCAAGCAATTCTCTCACTAAGAGAACGATTTGAGCAAATAAAACGTTTTAACGAAACCTTCGGCTTTTTGTACTGTATTTCGACACTGAAAAACATGTCTGATGGTGATTTGCTTAAACAGTGCAAAGATCTAGAATTATTGCTTTCTGATCAACGTGGTGAATTTGAAAATGACATTCACGGATTAAGCCTGTTTACTGAACTTAAGATTTTGTCACGAATTATGCCGGACCATTGTGAAACGGCATTGGATATCTTGCGATATATTTGTGACAACCGCTTTATTGAACTTGTGCCAAATTATTATATTGCACTTAGAATTTTATTGATTGTACCGGTCACTGTGCCTAGTGATGAGCGTAGTTGCTCAAAGCTAAAATTAATTAAAACATACTTGCGTTCAACGATGACACAAGAAAGGCTGGTCGATCTTGCTGTTATTTCAATTGAAAATTCTTTAGCATCATCACTTGATTATTCCACTTTAATTGCTGATTTCGCAAATCGTAAAGCAAGAAAAATAAACCTTTGATTGATAGAAGTTTACTGTAAAATACATTAAACTTAAAAAATATTGTACTTATAATGATATTTTTTTGTTTTGAAATAAAAATTTTCATCCAGCTATTACCTTTTTTGTTTGTATCAGTTTGAGGTTGTTTCTCACAATATTATGCAATTAATAATGATAAATTGCCTAGGACCGGCACTGCCTGCATATACTTATATTGAATTAAATTTTAATTTGAGAATTGCTAGAGCTTCAACTGGAATCTGCACACTTATTTCCAGACTAATATGTTTAATATCATTCAAAAAATAAAACTCGTATTTCCTTAATAAAAAATCATGCGTTGATTTTCACTACGACGACAAATCTTTCTTCGAAATATCTATATCAAAGTGTTCATCTTTGCTTTTATGATAATTCCTTAATCAATGAATTCGTCTCAAAAAAGGTTTTTACAGATTAATTGTGCTAAATCCATTTTCAAAAATTTTTAATCGCAAACCACTTGAAAATAGCCTTGATCCTCCCCTTCTGATCTATGCTCAAGTTCTTCAGAAAAAGGATTCTATTAGTATTTTTTCATAAATAAAGACATAAATTAGGTACCTTTTTCTGAACGATGATCTTCCTGAAATTTTTAAATTTAAACAAAACTAAATTACTTGCAAAGATATACTCCTCGATAAGCATTTGGATTTTATATTGTGAGATTATGATGACTGGATGGGCAGGTATACATCGTATAGAGATACATGTATGCACTGCTTAATTTGAAGCCAAATAAGAAAGGGAATGTCTAACCATACCTAAGCACTCAGAACAAAATTGAATATATAATGAGATTTTCAGTCTTTAATAAACATAAAGTAACTTGGAAAGAGTAAAATTAAAAAAGCAATCTTGCACAAATCAGATGTTGTCCCGCAAGAGGGAGGTTGAAATGTACAGACATTCATCAGCCTTTAAATTCTTGTAACTTAAACATTTTTTATTCATAACGTTTTAGAAACTTCCAAATAAGTGAGGGAATGCCGTTCCCTTGGGTTCCCCCAGAAATTAAGCACTGCATGTACGTATTTTAGAAAATAAACAGAGTTGTGAATTAAAATGTGCTCATCTACTCCATGATTGATATCTAAGCATAGGCGTTAAGCAAATGTCAACTAATAAGGAAACTATAATGAATACCTGCATGCCTCACAGATATAGAAGTGAAGTTAAAGTTAACAGCAATGCAACAAGCATTGACATGAAATGTTTGCCCTTAAAAGTTGTAAATGTACCAGAGAAATGAAGGACATCAGTGAAATATTTGCAAAACTCTTTCCAAAAGCTGTGTGCGTGAACTTATTACACAAAAGTTCATATGCAAATTTTAGAATTTAATATTTTGGTACAATAACCAATTTCCTATTTACAGCCTAATCCCTGCAATAAATTGAGTGTAATATTTCAAACATAAATTTGATCCTAAGTATCCAATAAATATATTAATATCTTCGAACTGCAGTTGAATCATTTCAAATATCTCAATTTTTCGGTTAAATTTCTTTGATCTCGGCAAAATCTTTCAAGTCTTATCAGGGCTGGTCAAAGGGGGATGCGAGGTATCCAGGCCCCTGAATAATGGGGCCCCCAGAAGTTCTCAATTATTCAAGCATAAAGTGTAAATTTTACAAAAATTTAACTAAAATTCACTTGAAAACTGATTTCCAATAAAGAAATACTAGGTAAAGGTTATAACATTAAACTGGTGCTCCATTATTACGATAAATATTAATATCGTGGGGGTCCCCATTGATATTCGCATCCTGGCCCCCTTCGGTGCTTGGCTGACTCTAACTGACTCTGTGAGTCTTATGATGATTGGAATTGTAGAGACCAAAACTCTAGAGACACCATAGTAATTTATAAGATCAGTATAAAAATGCAGCAGTTTTTTTTATTGTTTGCATGAAGTTGTCTCTGGTACATCACATTTTTGTGACTTTTCCCGTATTAACTGCAATAATGAAGATGCTTTGCATGTCAATAATTTGCTTCATTCGTTTTCATTTTTCCTATAGCATTCTCGTGTTCCTTTTGGTAATGCTGTGCACATTAAGTACCATTTGGGACATGAAGTTGGGGTTGAAGGGAAGTGAATGCAGAGAGAAATTGGGTAAGCATATCATTCTATATCGACTCTTCTTACAGAGGATATAGGATATATATATATATAGGAGGATACTAATGTCTGGCTCAAACTACTATAGTTGGAGAGCTGAAATTTAATACACAGGTGAAACAAAAAAAATTATCGGAGGAATAAATGCTAAATTGCAACAATGTTTATTTTCTTGGCCGTAAAAAATTATAAACAATTTTACTAACATTTCATGGTTTAGGTACTTCCAAATGGGCTATTAAGCTGAAATTTTTTCAAGAGGTAGAATTTGCCAAATAATGAAAATGGGAATATAGAAATTTGAAAATTTTTATTCGTTCGGCCGTAATAAATTCTCAAATGTTTAACAAATTGACTAATGTTTATGTACTTTCTGAAGATCGAGGAAGCTGAAAATTTTAACAAAGTTAGGTAATAATGTTCCGGTGGTAAATAACATTGAAAATTTCATAAAAGTTTTATATTGTGGCTGTTAAAAATTTATAAATTTTAAACACCTAGCCATAGACGCGCTAAGAACCGATCTGCTCCTTTAAAACTTAAACGACCATAACTCGCAGTGTATTCGCCGGAATCACGTCAAATGTTTTCTACAGCTTATACAAACATTCTACAAGCTGATAAACACATTAAATAGTAGATATAACTTATACAGTTGTTGTTAAAAATAGCTTTCTGAAAGGCTGCATCGTAAAAACGTCTCGAAAATAGTCTCTGACTAACTTACGTTTTGTTACAGATAGAAGAAAAGTGCCTCCTGTAAATGTAGAAGAAGGATTGTTTTTCTTATTAAATGAGAGAAAATGCTTGCAGAATGCAAGCACAATTAACTAGTATCATTCTATAAGCTCTCTTCCTACAGAGGAGGATATAGGAGGATATTAATATCTGGCCAAAACTACAACAGATGGAGAGCTGAAATTTTCAGAGGTTCTAGATGGAATGGAGAAACCACCAGAAAAATTGAGACCTCCCACCTAAGTGCCATGGGTTCGACTCCAAAAATTCCGAAATTGCTGTTTTTCCCATAAGCATTGCAGTATTTTTGAAAATTAATTTAGAGCACTTTCGGATATGACAGAGAATTGAAACTTGGAAGGTTGTTAGATATCCACGAGATCTATTGGGAACCATTACCACTTTTACCGCAGCTGTCCTGGGTTCGACTCCAGACGACCCGGTATATCTCCCATAAGAAAGCATGGAAAAATTTAATTCCTGCATATAGAGGAAACTATGAGGAATAAAGAGCTGATATTTACAGGGTTCGTAGATGTCATGAGAATATATCCATATTACTTTAGAGCTCTTGCATAGGCGTCATCGATTTGACTCCATGCAGCCTTAAATTTGAGATTAGTTCCCATAAGAAAAGCATTGAAATTGTGCAGGGCACTTTTGCGTTTAAAATTTATTTGTCGGCTCTTACTTTTTAAATAAAATGCTTGCAGAATGCAAGCACATATTACTAGTACATATATATATTGTCTCTCTCTTGTGCTGACGAAGGGATCATCCTGAAAGCTCCAATAACATCTACAAAAGTGTCTCTCTAACACCCCAGCGGCTATCCTTCCGGTAAGTGCTCACTGGGTTGCCTACAACACCTAGTTGTCCTAAATATATATATATACTAGTGTAATGCCCGTTGAAATATCAACGGAAGAATTATAGATAGATTGATTATTAATATTTGCATTTAAAATAATTATTAGCACACTTTTACATATGAAATATTTTGTCATATATTACATTTCTAGTGAATATTCTGTAGTCATTTAGTAAATGCCTTTGGTTTTTATTTTCGGCTATAAAATTCTGATATATATCGGCCCCTGTGGCGGAAGGGCTAGCGCATTGACCTACCATCACGGAGGTCGCGGGTTCGAATCCCGCCAAGGGCATGGATGTTTGTGTTCGTACTCATAATTCATATTTCATCACTCATGTGTGTGTCTGATGTGGAAGGCAATGGGAAACCACCACATCATATGTGTTTATTCCCTAGTCATGTCAAACCAATCTTAGGATTGAAAACCATGAATGAATGAATATAATATATAAATATAATAATAAATAATTGTTTCCAAACACGGTTTTATAACTGTACAAGTTAACCGAAATAAACTTATTAACCTCCTCCACAATCCGAAAGACACTATTCCTTCTTTACAGAAATCAGGTATTTATCAAATTTCATGCAGGGGTTGTGACAAAATTTATATTGGGCAGACAAAACGAAAACTGGAAACTCGTTTTAAAGAACATTTGGCACATTTTAAATTTGGGAGGTTTGTTAATTCCAGTGTAGCATCTCACATACAGGAATACAATCATCCCATTACCACTGCTAACTTATCACTTTTAAAATCTGTACACAACGATTTTAAACTGGACGCCTACGAAAGTATGCTCATCGCAAAATACAAAGGAACTGTTATGAACAGCGATTTTGGCCCTCTCCCCCACTCCCCTCTTCATAGTCTAACGGTCCATCCTTCCCCCTCCTTTCACTCTCACATAAACACTTCTCCATTAACACTTTCAAACCACACACCAGACCTTCATTCAACATCTTTCTCTGATGATGGCCACCTCGCGTCCGAAATACATATCAGTGTCCCGTTAATATTTAGAGATTTCCTGTTTTGCGAGAGTGTGTGTATAAATGTGTTTTTTAAAACACTGTTTTCTTTAGGAGTGAATGTGTATTAGGTTTTCCGCTCTTTTTTCCTTTTCTTGTTTGAGTGCGTGTTTGAATGATTGTTCTCCTGAAGGAAAGTTTTTTTTTCCTTTGGGGAAAGATATGAGTACATGAACGGGTGACACCAGGCTACCTGCGAGGTTTTCTTCCCCTGTAAAACCCATAAGTGTTACTTTTTTCTTTTCATTGATTTCTTTTTTACCCATTTTTTTTCTTTTTAACCCAAAAAAAATTTTCTTTTTTTAAATTTCTTTATTTTTTTAAACCCTATTTTATTGTTTATTTTGTCTCTAAATATTCTCACTTTGTACGGTTAAGGAGTATTTATGTTTTAATTTAATTAAGGCATGTAAAATGTTCGACTGCTATTACATACAATTTTTTAAATGGTCAATTAATATTATTATTATGGTCATTAATTTACATAAACATTTCACATTTTTAATATCAATTTCAAAACAAAGGGAGCGTGGAAATTCGTATGGAAGGGGGTAGATGGAGGAAGGGGACCTCTACGAACAAGTGCGCGGTAAATGCGAGGAAACTATTCATTACTTATCGCTCTGCTTGCCAAAATTCGTTACATATGGGGAATTTTTTGCCACGGGACCAAACATTTGTTCGTTACAGCCGAGAATTCGTAAAATGCGTGTTTGTTACATCCGAAAAATTTAACCAATGCCCTTATGGAGAAGTTCAAGGGACCGATACATTTCTTCATTATAGCAGAGATTTCATTTTAGGCGTGATCGTTATAAATGACTTTTACTATATATATATATAATATTTATATATTTCTTGTAAGATGCATCAATAATCCTATATATTACTTGTTTCTTCCAGTATGTTTGATAGCGTAGGAAAGAATTTATTATTATTCTCTTCATTTATCTTGGTTAGCAAACATTTTACTTTTGATTTACTTTTAGGAATATTGCCCCAGATTATCCTCTGCTTCTCAACATGGAAAAACTTCAAGAATCTTCCAAAGAAAAAAGGAGACACAGGTGGACTAAATGTTATGTTTGGACTTCGCTTCATTTCAATGGCATTCATAATTCTTTGCCATGTTCTCCTTAATATCATCCAAGGGCCTCTCGTGAATCCAGATATGGTAGAAAAGGTGAGACTAAGAATGCTCTAAAACTTCAGCAAAATCATTCACAGTATCTCCCATTTTTTTTACATATACTATGTGAATAACAGTACTCTATATGCATTTATATTATACATAGTTACAGAAACTAGTTAATAAAATGCAACAATTGTGTTTTTCAACTAACTTTGAAATGTTAACAATATATTAAATTTTTGAACACTTATATCAGTACAACTGTATATTTCTTTCAACTAATAAAACTGAAAAATCCCATGGGGTCAGTTACTGTCTTTGGAAAACCAATTTGAGACACAACAGGCAATGTCAAAAACACAATATCATTTCTAAATGACATTTAGCAGTAGTTTTGCATAAATAGGTTTGAAAAATTCTCCAAAATAGTAATGAAATTAACACTTGCAGGATGCATATTATTTTTCATGGTATCTATTGGATCCCACTGGTAAAAAAGGTTTATCTGTTATAAATAGCAGCTTATTACATAGGAGGATAATGTAAAAAAATTAAGATACTTCTAAAAAGGCTACAGATCTGAAATTTAACATGATGGTAGATAATTGAATAGAACCAACAAGAAAATTCCAAAAATTGTATTTTTAGGGAATTTTTAAAACTCCATTGTTTCATTTCTGCAGCCCTTAAAAAAGCATATGTATCAAAGTAGGACAATAAATTACATTTTTAAATTATTTTAATTAAGATACGAACTAGTGACTTGTACAGTTCTAATACTTTTTAAGGGTAACATTCAAATTCGTGCCAATTATTTTTAAGAAGAAAAATAGAGAAAATTTTCTGGTTTTGAACAATTAACCTTTAAAAGACGGGATTAAATCCCAAATGTAGCTCTGTGTGGCCGGGCATTTAAATGGTCCAAGTTTCTATTAAGGACAACTTCCCAGCAAAAGTTGCATTACTAAAAGGGTATCTATGATAAAACATTCAAACAAAAACCATACTAAATGAAACACGATGATGATTACTCTGATATAAT
Source organism: Uropetala carovei (assembly GCA_036926305.1). NCBI lineage: Eukaryota > Metazoa > Arthropoda > Insecta > Odonata > Petaluridae > Uropetala > Uropetala carovei. Next base: position 5,740,205 of record JAXCHB010000035.1, read on the forward strand.
TATTTAATATCAATAACAAGATCGTAAGATGATGAATGTACATAAACTGAAAGAGAATAAAAATATTTATTAGTTCAACATTATATTCGATATCGGTAATTTCAATTAGTGACGAAAAAATATTAAGAATTTATATGAAAGACCTGCAATATCATTTAATATGAATCTGTCCTTTTTGTAGCTAATTATAATTTCCTTTTCGTGTGATATACACGAAAGCACCGGTCGATGCACAGGCCAACATCACACTTCTCACAGCGTATATATTTGTGCGGGTTACTATTTTTTTCGCCGAGCAAACACGACACCGTAATTTACTCGTCTTTTCAGGCCAATGCCCTAAATGTCTTGCTCTTGATACTGTCTCTGCTCTCATCCCTATCACTTCCAAAAGATCGCGAACCAAAGTTAATATAAATTTCCGGTGGGATAGTTCTTTGCCAGGTGATTTTGAAATGATATAGCTATTGAGAATTGTCATGTCCATCAAGTGAAAAAACACTTTCTTTGTCCACTTCCATGTCCTTCGGCTAATTGAGTAGCTATTTGCCATTCTGTCTCCTTTGTCTACTTCTTTTCTATGAACAAAATGCTGTTTACCGCATATCTTTACGACGAACGGTTCTCGAGAAATACGCCGATATAATTACGCGAGGCTTCATACGTACGGACGCACGCAGCTTCACTACGTGCATATTATATAGGATAAAACTCAAGAGTATTTGCATTCGAATACATTTGAATCAAATATTTCGATTATAGCTATTCGATTCTTCCCATCTCCAGCTATCTCTGGCTTCGGTTCCTCTGTCAGTCAAACTATTACGCTCCGCGCGATTATAAGATGACTAGCGATTTTTCGGTGATAAAAATTGGAACAAAACCTCGTCTTATATTCAGGTATATATGGTAATCATCCTATAACATTGTACCCTTATTCCTTGAGGTATGTTGGTATTTATCCGTAGACCAACAATTTTGAATCTACGAAAGAAGAACTAGTCTTTCAGATTTGCTTTATAAACTGTACACATATGTATGAGTGTAAATATAATTATGTATTTCATATAGTGTCATTTATCATGTTGAGTGTTTAAAATATAATTTGAATATTATACCATTTGTTTGAAAGAAAAAAAAATGTAACTCATAGACAACCATTTGCTCTTTTTTCAGGGAAACAGAAATCCATTGTACATGTGGTTCCTCCATGGTGATTTAGTGGTGGACACATTTTTTACATCAAGTGCCTTTCTCTTAGCTTATTTCCTTTTACTTGAGCTAGAGAAGCATAAAATTAGCACCATTAAGCTAATTTTTTTCCGTTATATCAGGTAAGAACAAAATTTATTAACCACTGCATATGTATGACATTCTAAAAGCAACTTAAGATTGTAGATTATTCAGATCACCTTATCAAGAGGTAATCTGTTAATTCAAAATAGTTGTAAAAATTAAAATTTTACAAAACAAAATGTTCAGTATTGTTGCTCACTCTATCCATATTATAGCTTGACTGTTGGTAATTCAGATAGGTGAAAGAATATGAAATAATTTCTTCATTAAATGGAATTTTGTAAAAAATTGTCAATATTTTTGTCACAGGTACATTTTAACCCTCCATCGGACGCAATATATCTGAGAGATACGGAGGGTGCAACATTGTTGATATCTCAGTAATGGGGTAGGCGTCATCTATCTCGTCATGAGTACCTTCCTGTATAAAATTGTTTCACTAGTCAGTGTCGGTTCGACCTTGATTGTGTGCTTGCTCCGTTTTCACAGTTTTACCTCACAGATACATTGCACCCGTTTGTGTGACTTTTTCCGACGCTATGTTCTTTCCATGTAATAATTTTATATTACCATGTTTACTGTTAATATTCATTTTTATTTCTCAGTTGGTTATTTATGTTTTAAGTTTTATGTTTAAGTCAGTGTTTATTTTTAACCATATTTTGTATATGACAAGCAGTGTTTTGTCGTATTTTTTTCGTTCCTGTATAAAAATGAGAATATTTACTTTAAGGGGTTGAATTATGTCTGTGATCATAACTTTTGTTCCTAATAATAAACACAATGGTGTTTTATTTGAATGTGATCATTTATTAGCCTCAAAAGAAACAAAAAGTAATAATTATCTCTGAGATACATTGTGCCAGATCGTGTTCCACCAGCTATTGTGCCCGACGGAGGGTTAAACAACACTCATCCTTCGAGTTGCATGGTTTCACTTTATATGCTTTCAATTTAGCATGGCTTCCTTTAAGAGAACTGACTTGCATTACTTGACCTCAATTTTACTGTAGCACAGTTTTGGATGAAGATGACAAGAAAGGCAGTGCTTGAAGTGAGGCGGGATGCCATCCCGCTTCCTTTTTATAAATTTCAAACCATCCCACTTCTTTTCTATGAACTCTAAACCATCCTGGTACTTCTTGTAGTGCAAAGAAACATTTATTTTTACTTTTTCTTTATTTTAATGTTTAATTATTTTATTTATTTTTAATAAAATCAGAAATCACATACAGTTAACTGCAATCTAATATCTTGTATTGCAAATGCAAACTTACCTACATTACTCTATTAGTGGGCACATCAAGGAACTCTAGTGCTAATAACAAGGCGTTGCTAAACGTTTCTCTGAGTTATCAAGTTTTATTTTTATATACTAAATTACCCTATTAAATATGGATAAGTGGCTTGTGAAAACAACAAAAAGAAAACAGTGATTCTGATGTAGAAAAAGAAAAAGTAAGCAGTGAAGACAGCGTAAGAGATGTAGGCCTAGCTACAAGTTCTAGCATTGTAAAGTGTCTTCCAATGGAAACTGAAAATAATAACAATGAAATAGAAGAGACTGAAGAGCATTTTCCTAGTTACTTGACCAAGATTCAGTGGTATGAAAAATTAAAAATATATGACTGGTTGGAAATTACTAAAAATGGCCTAGGATGTAGTGTATGCAAGTCTGTAGTTAAACTAGAACCAATGACGGCACAAGGCCTAACATTATCAAGTGAATGTTAGGTCTGTGAAATAACTTCCCTAGCAGAAAAGAAAACCATAGAAAAATTGAATGCTAAATCCCAGTCAGAACAGAATGAAACAACATGCAAAATTTTTAGAACAGTCTATCACATTGCTAAGACAAATCGCCCTTTTTCCGATTTCGCAGCATTAATTGATCTTCAAGTTGCTAATGGTTTATACATGAGACGAATACTACAATCTGATCATTCTTGCACAGATATTATACATCACATTGCAAGTGAAATGCGGAAAAAACTGGTGAAATCTATTCTGGACAATGATCTAAAAGTAGGCTTTATGACTGATGAATCTACCACTTTAAGTAAAAAGATTGCGTTAGTTATATGCTTGCACGTAAAATTGCCTGAATCAACAGATGCAAGTAGTTACTTCTTAGACATAGTAGAACTGCAGAAGAAGGATGCAGCTGCCATTGTGGAAACATTTCTGAATATTCTTCATACACACGGGTTTAATAACAATTTTTTGATGAGAAATCTTTTAGTATTTTCGATTAGAATTATCCGTTAATGATGTCATGCGTGAAATTCCAGCAAGTCTGTCATATGAGAATGTTTTTTGACAAACTTTACGCCATATACAGTGCATCTCCAAAAAATAGAGTTGAGCTTACGTCTGTTGCACAAGAGCTGGGTGTTACTTGAGCTCAATAGGATGTATTCTTGGAAAAAGATGGGTATCTTCAAGTGCAAGGTCTATGAAAGCCGTTTGGAATAATTATAAAGCTCTGAACCAACACTTTCACGAAGCCTCTATAGATCACGAGTGTGCAGAAAGGGATCGATGTCAATATGCAGGACTTAAGAAAAAATTAAATGATAAAAATTTTGTTCTTAACATGAGGCTAATGCTTGATGCATTAATCAAGATTGAGCATCTTTCAAAAAAATTGCAAGATAGACGAGTTACATTACCAGAAGCTCATCATCTTAAAGTTCCATGTTTTCCAGTCAATTGCATATAATTCAGGCGAATTTTATGATTTGGCACAAAATGCATGTAGAGAATTGGAATTCCATGGAATCAAGTTAGAGCATGGAAAAGTACCAGAAATCAATCAACAGCAGTTTTTTCAGAAGCTAAGTGATAAAATAAGTAATCGAATGTTTACAACAAGAGCTTTGTGCATCTCTTCTTCAAATGAAATTGATAAACAAATGCACAGAGCTAAATATGATGAATTAATCAACAGTTTGGAAATTTTTGATTATTCCAAATGGCCCAACAAAGATTGCGATCCCTGTTTTGAAGACAAGCAAGTGCGAGAGCTTTCAAGTGTTCAAAGTCTGTGAAAGTAATTCAGTCCAGGGATTCCGAGAACTTGTATTCAGTGGTAATTTTAATAATATACCAAACGATCTGAAGCCACTAAAAACTGCAATAAACACTTTAATAGTATCAACAGCAGAATGTGAGCGATCATTTAGCAAAATGAACATTATTATCTCTTCTATGTGAAATTCATTGCTATTGAAAACGGCAACTAGTCTGATGTTTGTCTCAATGAATGGACCACCAGTGAATAGTTTTGACCCCAAAGACTATGTTAAATTATGGCTAGAAAAAGGTCGTCGAGATGCAGACCACAATAACTGTCAAGCACCTGTTAATAGGTTTGCAAACAGCAATAACACGGATAAAATTTGGAAACTCTTTTAAAGGTACATGTCATGTGGATTGACATGTCATAACAAGTGAAAGAAATGATAACTTATTTATAGGTAAATGCTGATAATCCTTTTACCTTAATTCTTGCGCCGACTTGCTACCATCCCACTACTTTTTTTCCCCCACTTCGAGCACTGGAGAAAGGCCTTGGGTGATATAGATTGGGTTGAGAGGGTCAAAAACCAACTGAAAGGTAGAATAACTATGATGATGACGACAGTTTTGAAGAGTATACATTTTTATTAATCGAAAGACTAATGAAGACTTTAAACATTATTCACAACAATGAGGACAACCTTGAAAAACACTTCAAGGTGGTACATGACAAAGAAAAATATATCAGATTTTACTAAACATTAAAAATATTTTATTATGTTTTACAAACTGTATTATAGATATTATAAATTATTGAACTTGAAGTCTGTTGAATGCTATGTTCCCATATAATATTGGATATTATGAAACTCAGTTATAATGACAATGATTTGCATCCATTGAATGTCGTTATAACCAAGTTCTACTGCAATTACCTATAACAACTCTTTCTCCAAATAACTTACTTTCATATAAATAACATTTTCATATATATAAAATTCAACAGCAAATATTCTAACTTAATTCATGAAAATTCATGTATGCATACATAACAATACTGCAAACTAGTTACTCTTTATGAAGTTTTCTGCTCTGTAGATTTCTGAAAAATAAGTACATTAACACTTATTGATTACTTATCATGCTATTCATGATCAAAGTGAATTATATGAAAAGCATTGAAAATATATTTCCTAAAGTATTTTTTTATTTCACCACATGTACAACTCAAAAATAAAAACAATAAATAAATTTATATTTACAGCAGTAGCATGTGTAATTGGGCCGACACGTCTAAAATGTATATATCAAGTATGCCACAAGTTAACACCCCATTGCATGATACATATCATATTGATCTTGGATTTAATTAATTTAATTTCACTTTCACTGACTGTCAAAAAAACATCTTTGTAACATTGATACTTTTTTTGCTCTTACTCTTAGGCTAACTCCAACAGTTCTAATTATGGTTCTGTTTTATGCATCTCTGTTGGAAAAGTTAGGCTCTGGACCTTTTTGGAATGTAACTATGAGACGAGAGAAAGAAGCATGTCAAGAAAATTGGTGGACAAATGTCCTCTATCTTAACAACTACATTAACCCTGACAAAATGGTGAGATGATAATTTATTTACTTTTTCTAGTAGATATAGAGCATAATCTCATTAATGTTGAGAATGAGAGGCTTAAATTTTCATGGCTTGTTATAATGAAGTCTGCTAACAAAATATACAAACTAGTTCACCATTTACTTTGGTATACGGGTATATCTCTGTCCATGGAGGTTAACTTCTTGGAGAGCAACAAGAACTGCATATTCAAGAATGGAAAGTAATTAAAGCAAAGGAAAAAATCGAGATTCTGTACCCATGTCTTAGAGAATAGAATGTAGCAAGAAAGTATTTCTCCTACTGAACTAAAGACCCTAGAACACAGAAACAAATGGATAGAGACAATAACATAGAGAAAGGCAGAAAAACAAGTGCAAGAGAGAGAGAAAAGGTAAGAAAAAGATACAAATGTATTCTCACAATGAATGAGGTAACATTTTGCATGCAAGATTTTGGGCATGGAGATGGAAGAAGATGCTGGAGAGCTGTTGTTTGAACATGCCTTCATTTTGATTTTTTTAAATTAATCTCTACATAAAGAACTATTACAGAATCAATTCTTCATTTAAGCAGATTTCCTTTTACATAACTATGTCAACCTCTCTCTCTCTCTCTTAGTTCATTCACTGTCTCTCTGATCTCCATTAATGGGTTCTCTGTTAGCTGAAGTTTCTTTGGCAAATATTCTCTTGGCAAATTTCCATTCAAACCCTGCCCCCCCTCTCTCAAATGAAAACATACATACCTATATCAACAGAGAGCATTTTTCTCTACTGCCACAGTGTTGCTTTGCTCTCCTCTACCTTTTAGTAATGATGGGCTTACAAAGGCAATTTTAGAAAGCAAAACAGCAAATATTGACATGGAAAGGGAAAACTGGTCATTACTGGGGTCACTGCAAATAAGCAAAAATAAAAAACTACAACTGCAAAGGCAAGGTTTACCTGTAATTAATCCTTGCTTATTAAATTGCAACAGAGTTATAAATCTAATTGAGAGAAAGGTATTCTTTTTACTTTTACTTTTGATAAGGTTACATAAGATCAGGGGTGTGACGATAAGGTGGCCAAATGCCTCAATCCCAAAGGGCCCTTGAATTTTTCCTAATATAGAAAAAAATTAAGATTTTTAGCGATGTTTTATATCCTAATTTTTGAATGAGTTTCCAGTTAAGCACTACTGTTGGACAGAGTAATTTAAAATGTTTAACCTTCTCAACATATTCCTTGTAGTTGATTAATAAGTTTGGTTAGGCTTTACAATAACTTTCAGCTTTAATTGGATGTGTTTTTTGGGTGATGGGGAAGGATCCAATAATAATATTTTGGGCCGTTCCTCTCCTATTTACACTACTGCAGCACAGGGCCTATCAGAGAGGAGGCCAGGAAGGCCATTTGGCCCAGACCTTGAGCTCAAGGGGGCCAAATTCAGGCTTTATAATTTTTTTGGCAGTTATAACATATCACTAAATGGAAGAAGGGATATCTGGTCAGACCTTGTTCAGATCAGAATTAATTTCCATTTCATGATAAAAATAAATTTTTAAATGAGGACGTTGAAGTTTTTATTGTAACCAGGGGCCTTAAAATCTGGAATTTCTGAGTCTACTGCAGCATACTGCCAATTGGTAAACCCTATGCCACTAACCAATACATTAATACTTATTCGTGAGAATGCTTAATATTTTCAGCATTGTAATAAATGCCTACTATAGTACTAAAAGGAAACTTATATATATATATATATATATATATATATAAATATAATATTTTAATCACAAGTGCCTGCATCTCTGATAATTTATAAATGGTAAATAAAAATGTTGTCCTTAGTTGTTACATTACAATTTATTTTAAATCATAGCTCACGCAATATTTGTGAAAGAAAAAACTTGATAATTATTTTGGACAGATACTCAGTTAAACATAAAACTAACCTCGTTTAAAGATGTGCTGTATGATGGTACAGAATTTTTATTTGAAATTATTCAAGCAAATATCTTTAGCACAATTAATCCTCCAACTATCTACGAAGCACAAAAAAACCTGTCAGAGAAAACTTTCAACTAGGCATACAATGATTGTTCTAAAAGTTATAACATTGCAAAAAGTGATATATTCTGTTAAAAAATAATATTTATCTATCCCTTGTACATGGCAGTGTGTTCTACAGACATGGTATTTGCCATGTGATACCCATTTCTTCATGCTAGCCATTCCTTTGTTGCAATTCATCCACCTTCGGAAACATATTGGAGTGATTCTAATTGGCATTGCTACTGTGATTTCTGTGGTCATTCCTGCGATCATCACCTACGCATGGTGCCTTGATGCAACAATCCTATTCTACCTTGAGTAAGACCTTAACTGTTTTATAAATATGAGAAATGAAATGCATTAGTTTAAGTTATCATAAAATAATGATTGTCTGAGCATCATAGAACATTCACTAGAACTACAATATCAACATTACATTAGCCAAAGATATAGTTAGCAATATTATAACTACTGAATGTTTATACACCAAATTACCATATTTACTTGACTATAAGACGTTTTTTTAAGTCAGAGGTAAATGCTCATCGTATATTTGTGAGCAAAGAAGTAAATGACAGTGGTTATGACTTGCCTAGCATAAATCATATTTATCTTTGCACTGCATATTGTGACAATTATAAGAGATTTAAATAAAAAATGGCTAATTATTTCATTTACTTGCTTCATAAGAAATAAATGACAGTGGTTATGACTTGCCTAGCATAAATCATATTTATCTTTGCACTGCATATTGTGACAATTATAAGAGATTTAAATAAAAAATGGCTAATTATTTCATTTCATTTACTCACTTCATAAGGTCTTATAAAACTTTTTTTCTGCAAAAATTAGCTTCTTTAAAGAGGAGTCATCTTAAGCCATGTAAATATGGTAAAGTGATTTAGCCAAAGTAAACTGAAGTAAGATATGTTTGTTATTTGAAAACTTACTGCTGACTAGTTTCAAATTGTTTTTATATAGTTATATAAAACTTGTGTATATCTGCATTTTTTGCAAAATATTTCACGACACTGCAGTCATGATCCCTCAAAAGGCTATGCACAAAATTTTAAAGTACATAGTACTAGAAATCAGATCTCATTATTTTTTCTAAAACCAATGCTTAATGCATGAATTATTATTAGTAATATATCCATAAATTGACTTTTAAAAATATCTTTCAAGTATTAAAACTGGTTTTTGTTAAATTTTAATTTGCTGTATTCATAAACATAAACTGACTCACTCTCAAACATTTTTTCATTACACAATTTATCAGTTTGTGTTAAAAATTAAAAATGTTTTTTCCTACCCAGCTCATTCCTGAATAACTTATCGCTGGATAACAAGTTATTGTACTATGTATACTACCCATCACATTCAAGAGCAGGTCCTTATATGGTGGGACTTATTGCAGGATACTTGCACCATCAGCTGAATCTCAATGAGCAAAAGCTGTCGAAAGTAAATAAGGTTTCCTACCTATATTTCATTTCTTAATTCCTATTAGTTTTGTTAATTACTGATTTTATTTTTTTAAGTGTATGTTTTGTTAAAATTATTAGAAAAAACTTTACCCATAACTGTCTCTAAATGAAAATGGAAACATTCTTTCATGTATTTCAAAAAATTGCTTTCTAAATCAACCTTTACATTTTCTACATAGTGTTGAAAACATTCTTTAATATTTAACCATGTTCCATTGAAGGTGGTGTACTTCTCAATGTTTTTTGCTGGAATGGCACTCCTATGTGGGCCAATATACTATGCAGCCTTATTCTACATACCTGGTCGACAATACTATCCTATTGAGGCAGCTGTTTATGCTGGTTTGAACCGTTCTATTTGGGGTGTTGGAATTGCCCTTGTAATTATTAGCACATCATCCGGTCAATTAGGTACATTAATTTATTATATTTCATTCGATATTCAATAAGTATATTTTCACGTTGCAATTCAGAATTCACACCTATTTTGCACCGTTTCCTTAACCTCATACCTGAATTCACGATATAAAATTCAAAATACTTTAAATTAACCATTCAGAAGTATCAAAATGCTCTTTAGTTTATGTATCTTTTTATTTTATAACAAGGTAAATAGAATCTGTCAAAAAGTTTTTTTCTATTTGGTTGTTTTCATTTTCAGGATTTATGAGTAAATTCCTCACTCATAAAGTCTTCATAGTCCTAGGAAAGTTGACATATGGTGCATACCTTTGTCACTTCGTGTTTCAGCTGATTCTAATAGGTACAAGACGAAATGCAACATATCTGACCTATTACAACGTGGTAAGTGAAAACATAGACATAAAAAGATGTTGCCTTAGAGAAAACGCAAAAAATCATAAGTAATCCAAAAAACCTAAAATAAGGAAATTGTTAAAACCATGACATGTCAAACACCAATTCGCAGAATAATTATATCCTAGTAACTCGAAAAAATAACATGATCCAGAGAAACAACACCATTTATAGAAACAACGAAATGACACAAGAAAATGGTTTTTAAATTTCTCAAAGGATTTAGAATATTTCTGGAATTCCTTGAAGGGAATGGATATAGTATTTCAAACGTGTAAAACCAAAACAAAATTTTCAGAGACAAATTTCTGTGTGAAAAACATACCGTATATACTTGTGTATAACACGCAGTTTGAAGGGGTGCGCATTATACATGGATAACACTTCTGTTCACTTAAAATCAGAAATTAAAGTGTACCTATCTTGCACCAGATTCTCGCTGTTTGGGTGAATTAAGGGGAAAACCACACTAATTATCGATAATCCAGGTTATACATATATTAATTAAATGTATAGAACACTCAACTACTTCTATAGTTATAATTCCAACCCCTCCAAATATTCCGCATTTCACTAGCTCATCAGCTGTTGCTTTAGTCTTTGCAAAATCGCTAGGTAGACTTCCCACGAAACACGCATCGAAAACAAAAACATATAATAAGCAAATTGAAATAATTTTATTTATTTAACGATTATAGTATGTATAATTAACAGTGTAATCTAAAACCTACCGAATGTAGAATGACAGGTATGAACTTAATCTTACCTGTCGCATTATTCCTTCTATTAAACAGTTTTAGAATGAGATAGGAAAGAGAGAACAAAAATCCACTATAAATCAAAACTCGATCTATTTTTATAGATCCCTTTTTGTGTGATTTAAAAGTGGTGCTGTGGTTTTTCATACTGCATCAGTTTGACCAACTTACTGTATCAAGTTACTGCCATCTCAACTCAAACGCTTTCATTATTGATGATGTCTCTCTAAGACATGATGTGGAGCTTATTGAACATAATACTTATGGACAAGTCCAAGCATTTTAAAACTGTTAACTGGCGATAATTTAATGTTTAACGTATTTATTGACGGTACTCCAATTAATACTTAACATGACAATATAATTTTGTTCTTATACCCCACACGAATCAAGGGTGCGTGTTATAAACAGGGTATAAGAAAAAGTTGGGAATTTTTGGCAAAAAGTATGGGTGCACATAATACACAAGAGTGCATTATACATGAGTATATACAGTACTTAAATGAGAATTCATCCTCTAGAATTGGTGCTAACTATTCTATGCTTTATAAACTGTACAACAGCTCAGCATGGCCCTTAAGAGTATCTGCACGGAGATTTTACTCGCGTAAATCAAGCACCCCCAAACGAGATACAGAAAAACATAAGAGCAGATGGAGTAAACCAACCATGCTTGACAAATGAAGCTGCAAACAACAAATAAAGCACACAATTGCAGGCTGGCATCTCAAAACCAAGACCATGAGACAAAAACCACATATCAACCACCAGTTTACAAACAAAATAGGCTTATATCCTCCAAATTTAAAATGCTTTGGATTAAGAATATCTAATTTATTGGTGACATCAGTATTAAAATGTTCCACAAAAAAATTTAAATTTGACATAGAAAGGTAATTTAAAATGACTGTAAATCCTCATATTTATTAGTTTTTAATACCCCTATTAAGATTTTTCAGTGCCGATGAATAAATAATAGCTATATACAGTGCTTTTTTGTGACGGTACATGCCAGTATGGCATACCAGCTTCTTTTTTTCAGAGCAATGTTGACCCACGTCTAATTTCGGTACATTTTTATTTTTTTTTATTCTTTAAAACTTAAAGTAATAAACTGCTTCTATAAATTTTAAACATTTTGACTTTTATTATCAACTTTGTTATTAAAAGTTCATCACAAATTCAATAGAGAAGGGGGAGAAAACATTATACTTAACGTAACGAAATGATTTTTGAATAACGTAACAAAAACATTAACAAAACTTTCAAAATAATTGTAACATTATTTTGTTATGTTTATGCTTCTATTGAGTGACATTTCATCACTTGTTTCCCATCCCATTTATTTTCTCACTCTTCCTCGGCAGTCTTATTAGCCCCCATATGCAGTATACCGTCATAAAATGCACCAAGGACGGGACAATTGGCGGTATCTCTGGTTCCACATGGATGCGCTCCATTTATGTCAAATTTCAATTCACATTCAGTGAAGACAATTGAAAGTTAGATTGGACATGTCGAAAATTTCCCAGAAAAATCGTAATTTACCCAATTCACTAAACCGCCTTCTAATGTGAAAATAACATATATTGTGTGCCTATATCTTCAATAACTTTTTCATGTTGATACTCTGACCAGCTAAGCATACAATTTATTGACCAAGTGGCCCACTTGTAAAAAAAAGTTTGGAGACTCCTAAACTACGGTATAACTTGATGTTCACTCAGAACTGCATCTACTATTTCTCTCTCAAAAAAAACCACACCCTGCAGTAAAATATGCGCATGTTATGAGCAATTAAAATAAAATACTATCAGATAAGAACTTCATACTACAGCATCCAAAAATACACAAAATACTGTCACAAACCTTCATTACGGGTAAACATTTTTCAATAAATATATATATATTGTTAAAGTTACACAATGTTTGTTAAACATTTGTATTTATTTATATATTCTTTCAAATACAAACACTAAAAAGCAAAATCTATCCATATACGTTTAACATGGATGAAGAACATGTAGAGGTAATTCACTACCCACAGAGATCAAAAAAACTGTTTAACATCTGATATAAAGCATGGTCCTATATTGTTTTGGTTCAAACTTTTTATAATGCTAAAGTAAAAATATTACAGAATAAATTCTTTTTGTTTCAGGCATCCATGTGGTTGGCGAATGTTTTTTTCACCTATCTAGTTTCACTTTTCTTGTACCTCATGATTGAATGCCCTTTTAGAGACTTAGCAGCCCTAACTGCAAAAAAAAAAAGTTAGAAAGGAGATCAGGGGCTAAGAAGTTTAAAATTGACCCACACTGAAGCTGATTCTACATCATTTTTTTACTAAATTGATTTTCAATATTTATGTGATGTCTAAGAAAAGCAATATGTGAAAGACAATCTTATCAAGGCAGACATTGGAAGAACAAAAGGCGATACTGTAAACTTCCTCCTTTCATATGAAAATCTCATTGTGTATGGATACCAGTAATGGAACATACCTCGACTCAAAAAGTAATGGAAACTTCAAGGCCAACAAAGAAAAGAAAAATGTGTCCACATGTAGTGTTTTTTCAAATATCTTGCAAGAAACAATGCACTGAGATAAAATGTTTGAGTAAGGAATGAAAACGAATATTTTGGAATGACCTTTTAAAAATTCTAATTTTCAAAAATCTTAAAATCCACTCTGCCGTATTATTAACATAAACCAAAGAACACTTCAGTGATATGTGCAGTCATATAACCATGTAAAGATGAGTTTTAATGTCTACTTTAACGATGATTCATTTAGGTGATGATATAACATTATTGCTAGATGAATTTAATATAATCAACAATAATTTTTCACAATCAATATTTTAATTTAAAAATGTTTCTAATTTTATAAAACAAACCATAGCAACTTCAATGAAGTTGAAATGAATTCAATATGTTAGAATGAAGAAATGGTTCAACAAAATGTGGTTTACGATGATTATGTAAATGAAAATATAAAAAAATGCAAAATTTAATAAATATATCATAACTCTGAAACCACATATGCAATAAAAAATAGAATCGAAGTGTATATTAATACTTAATCAATACATGTATTTATTTGAGTGATCTAGTCATATAAGATGATGGAATTATTGTTTCAGTGATATATATGATTAAAGGTCTGTATTTATTTCCTGGATATAATAAAACATTTCCTTCATGCAAGTGTAATCAATTACTTGATTTGTTTATTATGACTTTGTAATGTTATTTTTTTTACAAAATATGAGCTGAGAGAAAAAAAATTACAATCGTGTGTGTATATCACTATTTGCAAGTTACAAATGGAATTTCAGCATCACTTCAGTTATATCAAAACATAACTAGGCAAAATGCCTGAAATTCAGATACTTTAAATTATTACTGAATACTGAACAATCATATATGCTGACTTACTTTAGATTACATACTAATTAAACTATCAGAATTTAAAAGATATTACAGAGATTTATCTGTAATAGTTTTGGTCATATTTACTATAGCAGCTTAAAACTGGATAGAGAATTCAAATTTTCATATCACACATGATATAAATTATCCATACATCATAATAATATACAGCTTTATATAGCACGCTTTTATGTAAAAAAAATAGGTGTTACTCCCCCTCCCTGAATCCTCTACCCCTTCTCTATTGAATTTGTGATGAACTTTTAATAACAAAGTTGATAATAAAAGTCAAAATGTTTAAAATTTATAGAAGCAGTTTATTACTTTAAGTTTTAAAGAATAAAAAAAATAAAAATGTACCAAAATTAGACGTGGGTCAACATTGCTCTGAAAAAAAGAAGCTGGTATGCCATACTGGCATGTACCGTCACAAAAAAGCACTGTATATAGCTATTATTTATTCATCGGCACTGAAAAATCTTAATAGGGGTATTAAAAACTAATAAATATGAGGATTTACAGTCATTTTAAATTACCTTTCTATGTCAAATTTAAATTTTTTTGTGGAACATTTTAATACTGATGTCACCAATAAATTAGATATTCTTAATCCAAAGCATTTTAAATTTGGAGGATATAAGCCTATTTTGATAGATGAATAAATTTAAATGTTATTAACTATTTTTTCATCAGTCCATTTCCATTGATAAACCTAAGCTGCTGCCAAGGTTTTTAAATTGAAAAATGGAAATTAACTATTAAATGAAATCTACAGAATGCATTAAATTGAATCCCCCAAATATGTGTACTTGGGAAGCCACTATTCATATATGTTACTGATCTCTGTTGTCTTTCTTCCAACGGAACAGAAATCTTATTTGCAGATGTTACCTCACAAATTATTATACCATCAACAATAAAACAACTTATCATCAACAGTAGTGTCCGTCCTATAACTAGTCTTTCTGACTATGGAATACACATTAACAGACACAAAAACGGCCACAAATAAAGTGGAAAACTAATAAAACACCAACTTACTATATCTTAAACAGTCAAAAACAACTTTTCTTCTTTTTCACATTAAACAAACAATTCTTCCCTTCCAATATAAACTACCCATTAATTACACAATCATCCCAGACAAAATGTGTTAAGTATCTCAGATACATTAGACTGGACCTTACATACACACAACTGCCAATGAAATCACCACTTCCATTTATATATGTACGACTAATACATTAGGATACCGAATTTGAAAGACGGCATGTATCTTCCAACCATGAAACAGAAAAAGCTATCCATATATATATACGGATAACGTGGTTGAAGAACATGTAGATCTCCTAATTCGCTATATAATGTACAAAACTGTTTAAGAGCTGTAAAAATATTAACGTTTACTTCTTCCTGAAAAGACAACTACAGTTGAATAAATACGTTTATGAGACTAAAATTAAGCTATGCCACTAATAACAAACAACGAAAAGATTCGAATTTTATATCAAGACCGAAAATATACTTAAAAGATCACACGTCAAAGCAAAATAAATTACGTCTTTAATGATCGTAGAGTTGCCAAATTTTGATTTGAAAAACCGAGATGCCGCCTCTTCGTGCCCTATGTGAAAAAAACACCAGTTGTGCTGTTTAGGAAGTTTAGTCACGCAGTCAATGAACTAGAGAAATCGATAATTAAAGCGCAGTATGTTTTATTCTTCTTCCCTCACCGTCTAGAGACGGGTTGAGTCTCCTGTCTCCAGTTGCTTTCCCTCTGTCAAATCCGTCAAATCAATCCTCTTCGTTTTATCAAATCCTTCATTGGTCTTTATCGATTTCAATCTAAGTTTTCCTCTTGGTCTTTCTCCCTAGGTAATGCTTCTTAACAACTGATATTATAATATACAATATATTATAGATAAGTAAACGGAATGATATTACAATACGTAGGGCTATCCTGTAAAAATGGGAGTAAACCTATGAACTTTAGCTCAACATAACCGAAAATTCTAATAAGTTAACATTAACGCGAAAATGGCTACCTGTTCCCGCCCTTGATGGTTGTATCCGTTGTATCGCATTTGGAAAATTAGCAGTCTTTTGTCCGTGTACTGATTGAAAGTTTTTTAGTAATTATGGCGGGAAAAATAACCACTAAAAGCGTATAACTTGTGATCAAGCGTTAGATAATGAAAAATCTAGAAACAGTGGCATGCAGTGGCATAATAATTATTGCCACTTTTTAATCCAAGAGAAAGCCCTTCTAAGGCATAGTACGAAGATAAACTAGCATTTCAGAACTTAAACGGCCATGGAGTTCTCGGAGTCTTTCATTTGTACGAAGAATTTGTGTACATTTTCACCTGATGGAAAGATGATCGCTACTATGAATCAATTGGAATTTATCGTAAGATCGGTTGATACTTTGATTCCCATTAGGTCTTATAAGTGTGATGATAAAATCGATGTGAGTACATTACAAAAGGAATTTTATTTATTTCAGAAACGGATTTCTTAAAAGAGAAATTAAAATTGATATTGTCCTTTCAGCATGTTGAGTGGTCTCCTGACTCACTGTTTATATTATGTGCATCCTACAGTCATACATTTGTCCAAGTATTTTCCATTGAAAAACCACCATGGAAGTGTAAAATTACTGAAGGCGCTGCCGGATTGATAAAAGCATGTTGGAGCCCTGATAGTAGACATATTATTACCACTGGAATGTTTCACGTAAGTGCTGTGTATGGTTAAGTGTTTTATTGATGTGTTGGATTTCCTCGGATGTAGAAACGGTAAACAGTCATTTACTCGGCAAGAAAAAGTAACCGTGGTTTACTCATCCTTGTCTTCACTCTTTAAGTATCTTTTTCATTACATCCTATTTTGGATCATTCTTGAATTACATTATTTGATATTGAATACAAGTGATAGATGTAAAAACTTAATTTATATATTTTAAGCTTGAATATTATAGCTTATCATTACAATTTTAATATGGAATATATGAATTAACGCATGCTGTAGTTGAGTTGGCCGAGCATGTCGCAATGGCAAGCATCGGTGAGGTTTTACCAGTGCTCGAATTGGAAATTTTTAACGATGAGAATGCTGGAAATTGTAAAATGTAATTGCAGTTCTTTGGTTACAATAGCCATCAAGACTTATTTTTGGCACTTCTGTATCGTCTGCCATTTACAGCAATTCCTAGGTTAACGAATCTTCGGGAAATGAAGCTCCTTTATTAGGAAGTCAGTAGTATTTTTGCAATAAAAATTTAAAAAAATTAAAAAACGACTTCAGAAACCATACCAAGTTATTCAAAAGAGTAACAATTTATTATTGCTGGCATCATTTAAATGGCCCAGAAAGTGGGTATCGAGAAAGTCGATGATGTGCAAAACCTGCTGGATAGCTGTGGATGACCTTAACATGCCCGACCCCTGTGTAGTTCCTGCCATCTCGTCTCCCACCACTGCAAATTCGAAACTAATTAGCATATTTTATGTTTTTAGGTGCATTTGATGTTTTTGTTAGTACTTTGTGATATTTCAATGTATCTCTCCTCCTCTGAATTCATGGAATGCATCTCTATGCGTATTATGTTATTTCTATCTCTATTAATGAAGTTTCTGATGATGAAGTAACATCATGGAACACAATTACTTGGTTGATCGAGCCAATACTTGATATTTGATTAAGCAAAACTTTCTATCGATTGGCCATTCTTAGCCCTTTATTATTCTTAGACTTATGGTTGTAAGCCCCGTTTTCTGTGGCCGTCACTCAAGTAATATTTTTTAAACGATATTACTCATCCTGCTATTTCCAAACAGTGCAAATTTCTTGTAACATTTAATGTGGTTAATTTCCCATCTTATAATCTTCCTCAGATACAAGTCTCAATTTGGTCATTAGTGGATGAGTCAGTGTCATATGTACATTACACTAAGGAGGGTAGACCTGGAATGGCATTCAGCTTGGATGGCCTTTATTTAGCATTACTAGAGCACAGAGGTATAAAGGACTATATCCTGATTCTACCATGCTCTACATGGACTCCATTTCTGGTAAGTTTTTCACAAGTTAACATTTTAAACTTAGCTTTGAGAGGTGGCTGAAAAGTTCCTGGCCTAAGCAGAAAGGGTATACAGGTAGTGACTGTCATTTAAAAGTTAGACACCTTGTGACAATGTGTAAACAGTTTCAGGATAATACTCGCGGTAGTATCTTTTCATATTTTAAGACTTTTTGCTATGAAACTAGTGGTTATATGATGATTGTCCATGACTATATTGTGAACAGCTTTGTTTTCCTGTGTTGTAGCTGAGATGAAACATCTGCTGTAGGATTGATATTCCAAGATTTCTCTTCCCATTTTGAAATTTCTTAATCACTTTTTAACATTTGAATAACTGGCTGAATCATTTCCCAATGTCTGTTGCATATTGCAATTGCTGCTATACCTTTTGGAAATAGGTAGCAGGTCATAGCTCACTGCATGTATGTTATCAAAGAAGGGAATAAACTGAAGAAAAAAAGGGGGAGAGAACCAAACAAAAAATAGATATATACATTAAATTTGATGTCTCATCATCTGACAGGCATTTATGCTAGTCATCTTATACAGTGGAAACCATTTACTACGAAAATGCTTAAACGCCTGCTCAGTCCATTCCGGCACCTATACGTTTCAGCAGTGCTTTTTTGTAAAAGAAAAAAGTGCCGGTAATCATATTGTGATAAATTGTAAAATGCCTCTCTCACCCCCCCTCCACCTCTTCCTGCACCCTCTCCCCCTTCTCTATTGAATTTGTGATGAACTCTTAATAACAAAGTTGATTATAAAAATCAAAGTGTTTAACATTTATAGAAGCCAATTATTACTTTAAGTTTTCAAGAATAAAAAAAAATGAAAATGTACCGAAATTAGACGTGTGTCAACATCTCTCTGAAAAAAGGTGCTGGTATGCTGTAGCGGTGCGCGCTGTCACAAAAAAAGCAATGCATTTTTGTGTATATTTATTTGTTTAACAGGAAACAGTTTACACGTAATACCACTTAACACAAAAATATTTTTTGGTTTTGGTATTTGAGATAAGGATTCCCCATGATTGTGGTAATATCTTCGGCCATGTGCCCTCATTTTCGGGTTTGTTGATGAAAATTACACAGTAGTGGAGCATATTGACACCACACCAATTTTAACAGACAGTGACACTGAGTATATTTTTAGGCCTAGTGTATTAGGAGAAAGTGACAGCGACAATAGTGTTAATGACTGTAACTATTAAGCGTTGTCCAGACTAAGCGCTATGATATCTGTGGAAGTTCAATCAGGTGGAGAACATATGTATGAAATGGTGGATGATTTGGAGCAATTTGTGCCACAGAAAATTGTTGATAATGCCATTCAGAAAAATAATTGATTTTTTTACTAAAAAGTAATGACTAGAACTGCCATAACAAGCTCATTGCTATAGAAAGAAAATGTCGTTAAAATTTTATGGTAAATAAATAATAATTGAGTTCATTTAATTGGTATAATCAATTATTTTGCTAATTACATCTTATTATTGATACGATATGTATCATGGATTTACTTACTTCCATACTTGAAAAAATGAAAATATTACCATCAAAACTCTTACCATGAAATTCAGATAACACTAAATTCGGATTGTATAATCATGAAATTATTGTAATTACCAATGTAAGAACAGTATTGACTTATCCTATATCAGGGGTTCCCAAACTTCGTGAAGCCACAGAACCCTTATATTAAGGGCTGGGGTGCAAGGGGTGCACGGCACCCAGGTGCCAACTAGTCAGGGGTTCCTTCCCATCAAGGTATTTGTATCTTTGTTTTTGTTGTTTATTTAAAAGTTTGGCCCTTCTTCGAAATGCTTTTAAGAGGAGATAAAGCTGAGCAATTCGCTTGATTGGCAATTGAAAGCTAATATTAAACAAACGTAGCAAAGCTTAACTAAACATTATCGGTAAATTGTATTTAAATTAGAGGCTGTCCATAATATGGATAAGAACAGATATCTTCACTAACATTTATGTAGGGGACAGTGGCGGTCTTTTTTTTAGGATTGATTAGTAGTAACTTTGGAGGAGGGGAAGGGGGCACCGCAGAATTATTTTACGCCCGGGTGCCAAACACCCTTTGCGCAGCCCTGCTTATATTCAAATTTTTCTCGCAGACCCTAACTAAGATGTGGTAAGCCAAATCGCAATGAAATTAACTTTTAAAAATCATAATAATGGTTATTTAAATAGCTTATGTATCTTACAGTATACAAGTGAGGCTCATGTTTCCTGCTGCAAATAAGAGAAAGGAGAGCATATCGGGTCTCTTCCTCTGTCTATCACGGAATAGCTTTTAGCTTCTCCAGAACCCTTGGCTCTGCAGAACATAGTTTGGGAAACCCTGTTCTATATCAGGGTATATGATTTTGAACTAATAAACTATTATTATTATTAGCATCAGTTTGGTATTATTTTCAGTAAAAAGGAAGTTTTATCAGAGGGTTATTTTAAAGTAATTACAGTTATTATTAAAATTATTCTGGTAAATCTAATCTAACCAGTAATGAAAAAATCTCAAATTTTTTATTGTTATTTATATATTCACAGCGTTTTGAATGTACGGGCTTCATGAATGTCGGTGGTTTAGCATGGTATCCTGATAACTCCGGAGTATGTGTTTGGGAAACTCCTCCAGAAGAGTGTCTGAAGATATACTGGCTGGAGGGAGGTACTCAGGAAGTTTTACCAGCCTCAAAAACACCAAAAACTCTTGGTGTGCGATGTGTTGCATGGTCACCAACTGGTCAGTTTCTAGCATTTGGAGCCAGTGATGGAAAAGTATGTCGGTTTTCATTCATTTGAATGAATTCCTTTTTTTTTTTTTAAGTATGATTATAAAAACTCATGAGATAAATGCATTTTTATTTGCCTTAACAGAATTTGTAATTGCTGTAATCAGTTCTGATAGAATGGCTAGAAAAAGAAAGTACAGTAAAACCTGTGAGAGGCGGAACCTAACGGGACCGGTCTACTCTTCTGGCTTTTGCAGGTTTTCTGCCTTATTTAGGTTAAAATCATTTACGCAACACTTTCCTTTTAGTAAATTCTAACTAGAAAATAGAAGTTTTTCCAAGTCGTAATGGAAATAAAAGCTTTAAAATTACAACAAAAATTGATATAAATATAATAAATGAGAACATAAACTTGAAATTGCATGCTTGGATAATTCTAATTTTATTAGAAATTAAAAATTTTCTGTTAAAATGCTACAAATTTTCAGAATAAAAGCAGTTAAATTTTATACAGTTGCAAAATATTTCAAATTCACATTAAATCCAATAAAGATATTAAACAAAGTTTAAAAATTCTAGAAAATTATTTGAAAAAACTCCAGTTTTAGTTGTGCTGTTTTTCTGTGATTTTGTTAAACTGGCAAAAGAAAATCCTAATTATATAACTTTGCTAAAGAAATCATTTTCACCCTCCATTCTGGCAGAATATTTTAAAGCTTTAAGATAGTGTAAAACTTCTGATATTGTTGCATTTAGAGTTCTTCACGATCTTCCTCATTCTGTTCATCCTCTGAATAGGGAACAATTTCATTGCTTTGTGATCCTACCACAGTTTTCAAATCAATTTCATCAATCTCTGTGAAAACACTTTCATCAGTATTTACAAAATTACAATTTATTGATGGATTTTGACATGATGATGAATAAATATTGCAGTGATTTGATTTCATAAGTGAATTTAAAGGCAAAAATTTTGATTTTGAATGAGCTATTGCCTTGTTATCCATTAGATAAGAAGGCATGACTTTACTTCTCTTCATAACTAGAACTTCATTTGTAGTTAAAGATAGAATGTTATTATTACACATTGCATTATTAGATTTAATTGATGCATCAAAACTTTGCTATGGGAAAAATGGTGCACAATCAGTAAAGGTTTGTGTACAACTGCTATGGATGAACACTTAAGCCAAATCATGTCTGGTGAAGATTCACTGTTCCTTTTTTAAAATCATATAAATAGTGTCCGAGTATTCTTCAGGAAATCTAAAAAGGCCGCCATTTGATAAAGTCAAATGTGAAACTAACTTTTTAAACAATCTTAACAATAAACTATGAATTATACTAATTTTTTCCATTTCTGAAAATTTTAATACCTAATCCTTGAGTAGCCGCAGAATCCTAAAATAGGCATTATAAATATCAGAAACTTACAAAATATATTTAAAGGCTTAAGGGTTAATAAAATTCATTTAAGGGCCCTCTAGATTTTATTATTATTATTCAGTGCCAGGTGATGCTGTAAAAGCTCTTGAACATATTTTTTCTGGGAATTAGGCTGGGTTCACATGATGCAAGTTCACGCACGAGTTGAGGAGTGCGTGGTATGGCACAAGTAGGCGAACTCGAATGGAATGTGCGTGGCAGCGTTCACACGATGCAACGGACTCGAATGATTTCAGTTCCCAAAATGGATCCGGTAGGTGAAGGTGTCAACGTGGTTTGTGCAATAATAGCTGAGGAATTGATATCGAGGATTAAAAGAAAACGTAAAAGTAGGTGTTGGGTTAGAAAGTGGATCGCAAAACGCAGCGAAAGTGGGGCTTCTAATACTTTATGTTATGAACTGAGATCAGTTTTGGAATCGTCTTGCCCCACAAGTGTTTTCAGATGTCCTCAGAACATTCACAAAACAACATGTCATTCACTATTAAACGTCGAGAACTCTTCAAACTTTTGATGGAAAAGTCTCCTGATAGCTGGGATGTGAGGTACGAGCACGTGGATCTTCACATCAAGGGCGCCTTAGAAGTAGATATAACAGAAGCTGACTGGAAGGCAATGAAATCGGAGACTCGCAAGCAGTATGCTACTGTCAGAAAGAGGTGGGAAGAGAGTTGTAAGTAGGACAGGTCTTTCATAAAAACAATAACTGGCTTGACCAATCAATTACTATTTCTATTCCCACTACAACGGCTGCTGCAGCTGCATCTAATGAAATGCCAAGTTCATCCAAAGGTAATTAAATGAGAATTTCCATGCAGCTAAATTCGAAGGTTTAATTGAATCGGAGGCAACAATGACAGACGCCTTCGCAACGTCCAGAAAGAGTACGAAAAATCCATAAAATTTCAAAAAAGAATGCGTATTTCTGAATGATTCGACTGTGTAACATGTAAATATCGCAGGAATAAGTAAGATAGTATAGAGCAGGGGTCGGCAACCTACGGCTCGCGGGCCTCATGCAGCCCCCGAGAGTGTTTTATGCGGCCTGCGAAGCCATGTTCAATAAGTGATCGGTATAATTTAACGCAGTCAATTCCATATTTTGTCAGTTATATTATTATAGTCTCAAAACCTTTTCTGGTGGTTTTAACACTATTAAACTAATTAGAATTGATTTTCACTAATATGAGACCACAAAATCTCTAGGTAACTTCTAAATTAAATGCTCAGCTGGCCCGCCGAATCTCTCGTGATTTTCAATGCAGCCCTCCGAAGCATTCATAACAACGAATGTGGCCCGCCATATAGAAAAGATGCCGACAAACATCAAGGGTAGCAAACAATGAGGATTTGTTGAATATTTTTTTAACATCTTCTGATCCAATTAATTCCTCTTTGAGGCCGCTACCGCCAAAGAAGGGTGGTAGTCTTAGTGCAGAGATGCTGGCTCTCCTCACAGATGTAGAAATCGAAAATGAATCAGATGACGAAAATGATGTCTAATGAAAAATGTGTTCTCATTTATTTAACACGCTTTGTTTGAATATTACATTTAATAAGAAGAATTTCTCATGCATTGTAATTTTCAAGCTCTAAATTTTTGTAATAACACTACGGCAATAAATAAAAAATAAAAAATATTATTATTTCCATCTCGGACAGCCACCCTCTTATAAGATTAGTGCATGGATGTGCAAACACTCCCTACAGATTACGGCAACCAGCAATACACGCTCATTGCACCTTTGCTAAAACATCGCAGAAATGTTTGTACAGAATAAATTTCTTCATAACCGTCTGTTGGAACTTGAACTACAGCACTGGGGACTGGATTTAGGTTTTGTCCTCGTTTACTGGTATTTGGTCCCACTGTGTGACGTCTCTTGCAAGCTCTCGACTAGCACTGAAAATTTTTAAGCAGGTTTAAAAGTGATTCGAGTGCATGCGTGGACTGGTGCATGCATGCACGTGAAGTGTTCAGACGGTTCGAGTGCCCTTTCGAGAGCTCACACTAGTCATTTCTCGTGCGTGAACTCGCATCGTGTGAACCCGACCTTAATGATTGATTCTTGACCATGTCTAGTTTTAAAAAAGTTCATAAGGTTAGTCAAAGAAATTCTAAGTAATTTCTTTTTTTAATTGCTAATGTACTTTCCTTTTCTAGGTACATATCCTCAATAACATAACGTGGCATTCCATTGTTAAATTTTCTCACGAAGAAGTTGTCTGTAATCATGGCTGCAGAGTTTATAGTGAATCTTTAGCAACTACCATTAGTACTGAAAAGCCAAAATGTAAGTCCTTTTTTCTTTATATCTTTAATAAAAGGCAGGTGCCGTTGATTTGAATTTGCATTGGCAAAAATTTTGTAACAGTGAATCAGTCTCAAGTCTGCATTCTTTATAAGAAACAGTTCCATTTTGCTTTGTGATCGAATCAAATTGTTTCATTTTTAAGAAGAGTCCATATCAATTAATTTATCAACTTTTACTTTAATCCTAATTAGTTTATATAGAGCACTTCAAGAATTTGGATAACATTTTTGAATAACTCTTTTTTTGCAAATTAAATTATAGGGATTGATATATATATATACACACACACACATATCTCCTATAAGAAAACGCTTGATGTCTTTGTCGGTGTGTGGCCGGACGGACTCATCAGTTAGTTATGCAAACTGGTAGGTAGATGGTAGCACTTGCCAGTAAAATTAGTGCTGCCCCTCCTGCCACTTCCTATAACTAATTGCGGTCGCACCTATATTCATTTACATAAATTGGATGGATGGTACTTACGTACATATTAACGGGAGCCCAACTTAAAAATATATATACGAAACAAATACCATTTAAATCATGTTTTAATTTTTAAGAACATTAAAGGAAACCAATTAACATTTAAATGATTTGTTATAGATAACAATAAAAAAACTCATTTTAATTTCTGGTGGCCAATATTTAGTAATTTCTTCTAAAATGGTATCAAAAGCGTATCGATTGATCGCTTTGTTATAGATAACAATAGAAAAACAATCACATTTTAATTTCTGGTGGCCAATATTTAGCAATTTCTTCTAAAATGCTATCAAAAGCGTCTTGACTGATCGGCCTGTCGCGACATTTACAAACTCGATCACCGGACAATGGGGAGGGAAAGTTTGGTTCCAGCGAGGCGAAGGCCACGGTAGCGCCCATAGACGACTAAAATAAAAAGAAAGCGAGCCGAAGGCTCGCCAATATCCTCTCTATTTACAGCTCAACAGTCAAGCGAGGTATAATTCCTTTGTAGACTACAGATATCTTGGTAGAAATCACTCGGTACTTACGTATTAAGTTGGGCTCCCCGTTAATACGTAAGTAGTGGATGGATCAATGCGGTAAATTACGTCTTTTAAAACATGCTAATGTTTGAAATAATTTGACGATGTTTTAATGTGCCTTCGTTGTCTTATTGAAGTCTTTCTGCATATTAAAGGCAGTTGCTTGCGCTGTGCCTTCGCGTTATCTGAATATAACAGATATTATGAAAATAATTTTTTTCGTGCTGTTTATTTTTAATTCGCGTCAATCCAATTATAGGGTAACCAACCAAACAACGATTACATTTTTATCTAAATAAATAAGGTGTGTGTGCTGATTGCGTGTGTATCAGTGTGTATTGAGATATCTATTGAGATTGTTCTTAACTGCTGTTTAGTGGAATTGAACGATTGATTGTGATTACTTACTAAATATTGCTTCTCACATGAACAGCTGTGTGTAGCCATAACTAGAACACGTGACACACATAATTTGAAATTTTGGGTTAAGGATAAAGATAATCAAGGGCAATAACTGTTAAACGAAAGAGTATTTACAAGGAACGTCGTTATAAGAGAGCTACTGAATAGCTAAAATAATATTATTGAGGTATAAGACTGTTTTCCTCTTAATTTTTTAAAAGTATTCCTTTGTTTTCATTTGCAACCCTTTCCAATCTTATTCAAATATTACAATTTTATCGTTTGTTTGTTTTATTTTTATATTGTTTGTTTTCAAAGGCCGTTTAAAACGGGCTCATTCGCCTAGTGTGTGTGTGTGTGTGTGTATACACACACAGGGTGTTCCACTTAAAAACGGCCCGCTGGTGTATGAGAAGTAAAAAATAAATAAAAATTTCTTGCTAACTTACTTTTATTGTGTAATGAACGCTCGCCAGTTTCGTGACTAGCACTACTGTCAGTGATTATCCGAAGCTCTGTAATATTTATTCACCGTTATTTGATGAGCCAGTTAGTAACCTGCAGGCAGTCAGGCAGTGAGGGTGAATTGTTCCATTCTTCAAAATGCCGTATACTGTGCAAGAAAGGATTGCTATAGTGGAAGCATATGTGCATACGCAGTCGTTTAAGGAAACATGAAATTTTTGCTGAGAAGTTTCCTAATGCCGATTTTCCAGCAAAAAGCAGCATTCAGAACTTGGTCGTGAAGTGGCGAGCAACAGGATCTGTGGCTGATGCAAAACGGCGTAGACTGTCAAAGGTAAGAACTCCAGAGGTTGTGGCCGATATTCAACGAAGGATTACAAAAAGTCCCAAGAAACCTATTCGAAAATTATCTCAACAATCAGGTGTGAAACAGACTTCATGCTTTCGTGTACTTCATAGTCTCAATTTGAAACCATATCGCATAACTTGTGTTCAAGAATTAAAGGAAGGAGACAAGATTAAACGTGTGGATTATTGTGGGGTTACTTGAAGGGCAAAGTTTACGAGACAAATCCTCACACTCTAGATCAGGGGTTCTTAACCAGGGGTATCCATACCCCTTGGGGGTATGGGACTTGATCTCTGAACAATTTTTTTAAAAAGTTGTTGTTAGATTAGAATAAACATTATCAATACGGATTGAGGCGGCGAGGCCGCTAACCAAGCTATTGACATCTTTTGAAGTCATACTGGTACCTAATAGGACTGGTGATGATGATGATTTCGACGGTTTGGCGAAGGGGGTATGGGGACATATTGGACAATCCATTGGGGGCCTGTAATCGTAAAAAGGTTAAGAATCCCTGCTCTAGATGAACCGAAAGAAAACATTCGAAGCACTATTGAGACTATCGACGTCACCGTTTTGCATCAGGTGTACTTGAATATGATAACACGAGGACAAAAATGTATTGATTCACAGGGTTCACATTTCCAACACCTTCTGTAAGAGTGTACACTTAGTCTAAAAATAAAAGTGAGTTTGCAAGAAATTTTTATTTATTTTTTACTTCCCATACACCGGCGGGCCGGTTTTAAGTGGAACACCCTGTATACACACACACACACTATAGGGCAAGCCCCCTGCTCGCCAGCCCCTCCCTCCTTTGCGTGCTGTACATATTAGATTTACATTAATTTCAAGAGAATATGGGTTTAAACGAATATAACTATTTTATACGGAATATACAATTGCTGTCTAATAATAAATTAACAATAATATTTTATTTATTTGATATTTAATTTAACACTTCATTATAAACTACATTTTTAATTATTTGATTCTCCGCTCTATTATCACTTCCAGTAATTTGTATTTTCACCCCTTGACGTGACTTTGCTCTGGTTATAGCTACATAAAGTTGACCATGTCCAAAAATTGGTCTATTTTGGTTTATATATAAACCGACTTTTTCAAAACTTTGTCCCTGGGCTTTACTAATTGTCATTGCAAAGGCATATTTTCAATTCTATGGGAAGCACAGCGTTGTTCAATTTGTTCTTCAGTCATATTTTCAATTCTATGAGAAGCACTGTATTGTTCAACTTGATCTTCAGGCATATTTTCAATCCTGCGACTTCGTAATAAGTTTTCACGATTTCGCATGCGGTATAACCGTTGTCTTTCACGTGCCTTTTCACGTCTCCGTTCATTCATTTTTAACATAAAGCAAAGAAAGTATTAAAACCAATAACTGAAACATTGAAAAACCGAAACTGATGTAAACAGATATAATAAAATGGATAGCAACCATGTAAACAAATGCTATTACCATTAAATAGTTACATTTTCATTATTTTATAAGATAACAAATAAATTATTATTAACAGGAAAAATAAAATTATATTACAATTTCATAACTCATAATAAGAATTTTTAAATATCTATTTAGAGAGAGAGAAAGAGAGACACGCACAGGCAAGTCGCTGTCGTCTAAAGGGGGCTTTAGTGCATATGCACTGAAATTATCGGGGACAACAATACCCGTAACCATGGAATCTTAGTATTGAAATGTTAAAAAAATTACAAAATCTCGAGTATAAATTCAAAATATGAGAGAATACGCATGAGATTGAGTATTTGACGATAAGAATAAGAATCCTCATTCATTTTGGCGTGTTTTAGCGTAAATTTCGTATCGATAACTTAATTTTAAGAAATTTTAAAAAGTAAAAACAAAAAATATGATATTTACGTGTTATCTTATGGGAAACGACATTCATCCTGTGAGGGTCAAACCCATGACCTCATTCGAAATTTTTTTTTGTTATAACATAGAGATTCATTAAAACTTAAATCCTGAAAAATTTCAGACACCTCAGTAAATTTTTAACCGAGTTATTCGCAAAATTAGAGCGTTACGCAGCATGATGATGATGACCATTACGATTTTCTAATATAGAGAGAAGAGATATATATATATACTTATATAAATATTTTTTCAATTTTCTACTTATTTAGATGAATTGTTGGAGAAACAACCAGTTAGACTTACTTCTGCTAAAGAAAATGTCCCTAAAAATGTATCTCCATTTGGAGTAATACATAAACCCCAGGGAGTTGGAAGGTTGTCTTTCTGCCCTAGTGGAGCATGGCTTGCTTCACAAGAGGATTCCTGTCCTACTGTGTTGTGGATTTGGAGTATTCCTTGCCTGAATCTTGAAGCTGTACTTGTACAAAGCAAACCAGTAACAGGTAAGATAATAAAAATGCATATAACATAACTTAGTACAATTTCTACTGTTTTAATAGCACGTGACCAATTTCACAGCAACTACTGCGTCATCAGGCAATAATTTCATTATATGATTGCAACATATGGACATATCCATGAAGGGAGGAGACATGAAGGTGAAAGGCATAGGAGAGAAGACAAGACTGAAAATTTTCAGGGAACAGAGCAAGTTATACTGAATTACTAGCAGAAATAAGAGGGAGGGAGTGAGTGATGATCAAGATGCAAAGGACCACGTTGATCCAATTGATACTTTTTTATTGCAAATTTTCAAAATATATAATAATTGGATACTTTCTTCATGCACCTCATATAATACAGAACCTTGGATAATCAGGACTCTACTGTAAATATACATGATGAAATTAAAATACGTTCTTCAATAAACATAATACCCCATAGAACGAATGCCCATTTAATGAATATTCATTATATAGCATACTAGCAGAATTTCCTGTTGAATTTCAGCGGATTTAGTGAAGCTACTACAGCACAACATACAAACTCTTTAAAATATATAGTAGATACTTTTTAAATTACAATTACCTTTTCTTAACAATTAATCATATTTGCTTGTAACAATCCATTTCCGAGCCTATTGTATTCAAATATAACAATAATTTTATTTCCTATCATATTACTTTCGCCAAATCCAGCTTCATTTCTTGTGTAATTATGCCTCGCTGAAATATTTACTTTATGGCTTGAAAAAGCAACGTACAGTTGTCCATGATTGAACATTGACTCCGGTAAATGTACACCAGATACGTGAGCTTATTTACGTTAATAAACATTATAATGTAGAATATAATGATTTTACTTACAAAAAATGTAAGATTCCAGTATTCAATAGATGAAAGAAGGTTCAATTACTTTCATCAATAATCGCTTCCTGAATAATAATCAGTATCTATTTACGTTGCTATCCATAAACATCGATTGTTTCGTTGCTTAAAAGTGCGAAGCGAATAACGCTAAACTTTTGTCTATTTCTAAGCTTCATTGAAGCTAATTGAATCGGAGGTAACAATGACGGCCACCTTGGCAACGCCCGGAAAGGGTACGAAAAATCCACAAAATGTCGAAACAAATAGTGTATTTCTGAAAACTTCGACCGTGTAACATGTAAACTTCACTGGAATAAGATAGTATAGAGTTTTATTCGTCGAATAAAGCAAATACGAAAAAAATCAGTCCATATTTACGTATTTTAATGCTTGAAGGAAGAATACCTTGCAAGTCAAGAAATGGATTCATACGTGTTATCTTATGGAAAAATGTTAATCCCCTATATTGGCAGCACTGATTAATCCCGGTTGACCAAACCTTGACCATTCACTAAGTTAGGATGTAAGGAAGAATCGTACCAAATTTGGTTATTCTAGCTTTGATCGTTTCGGAGGAGTTCCATGAACAAACATACAAACACACTCTTCAAAATATATTATAGTAGATATGTAAAGTTAGCACAAAAAATTCGCAGAACGAATGCCCGACTCGCTATAAAGAATGCAATTTTTTTCCTTTTGTAACTAAAATAACCGAATATTCCTCAGAGTGAGTCTCATATGGAATGAATATGAAGAAAATTCACTAAAACACACATGCAGCTTGTAACTCAATGCTTGAATCATATATTATGCACAATGTAATCAGCCAACAGAGTGCAACATTGTATATGAGCACTATTTTAAGCTATATAGTGTCAGTCAGTGGTTGTATGGTACATTCTGTTGAAAAATTAACCCTTTTGATAATTTAAAAAAGAGGGAAAAGGAAAGCAGGTAGCAAATGATTCTACAGTTAAAAAACAGTGTGAACACATTTTTGTACAAATTACATATTTACATGTACAGGCGACTCCCAAGATTCGACCGGGATGCATTCCTGAAAATGCAGTCGAATCTTGAAGTCTAATGTTGAACGCGCCTAAAAACAAGTGAAATCAGCACAAATTCAAACAATTAGAGCAGAAATAATGATGTCTAAACTGAAACTAAACCTCGCGTTATTGGGCGGGCCAAAAATTATTCCGCGTAAACTAGTTCCTAATTCGACCAACCGATCGGCTGGGTCGAATATGCGGGCTTCGACAGGTTGAATTCTCGAATTGGTCGAATCTCTGGAGTCGCCTGTAATTGATATATTTTACTAATATGTGTTTATAATTTTTATGAGAAAATATTGCCTGGTAATGTATCCTAATTTATATAATGGAATTCAATAGAAATATGCGTTGTTTAACGAATATTCACTTAATAAATGATTTTTTCAGAACATATCCCATTCACTAAGCGGGATATTGCTGTATTATATTAGTGCTATATGATATTTTTTAACAGGAATGAGTAGTGCTGTAGTCGTAAAAAATGGAGAGGGTATACTGTTTACTAAAGTAAAACTTTGAGGGAGGATTCTTACCCAGTTATTTTAGAGCAAATTACACGACTATAATATTACAATGCCAGGAGAAAACTTATGAGGTTTTTTTCAAGCGACTTGTATAATTTTTTGTAAGGTGTGGGTATATGCTATTTGTTCAAAAAAGCAGAGGGTATACCGTTCATTCAAAAAACAGCAGAGGGTATACGGCATATACCACTATATACCTTAGGACAATGGTTCCCAATTTTTACACATCTCTTATGGCAGGTGACCCTAATTGTGGTCCCCTTAACCAAAGAAGGGAGGCCTTCATCTGTTACTGGATTGAAAAGGGCTCAAAAATTGGATGGTGCAAAATTGAAAAATTATGATTTTTTCAAAAATGTATATTTTTATTTACTTTTCAGTTTTAAATACTCCTTATATATTCAAATTGCAGCTAAAATGGAACATTATAGTGCAGTTATAAAATTTCGAATACACAAACTTTCAAACTCTTAAACTGGCAAATAGATACCAGTTTAATTTAACTTGCATATTTATTTCATCGCGATAGCTTTTTCTATCTTATACAACATGGTTTATTGTCAACAGCATTCCATAAGTGAATCGGTATTCAAACCATCAATTCAGTCAAGTTTGGTGCTACACGGTACATCATGTTTTTTCTACATTTTTCAAAGGTTATTTATGTCAAATGATGTTTATCGATTTATTAATATGGCTTATATTAACTGTGCGTTATGCCGAATTAGTTATTTTGGGGCTATTTTAATCTTTTAAAGGTGTTTTATTAACTTGTTTATGACTGTCCGTTCATATTACAGTGACGTCATAAATTTAGAACGGTCCGACCGTTAATTTCTCCTGGCATTTTATTTTTATACAAAGAATTGATAATTTTTACATTTTCCCTGCTAAGATTTTGCATCAACCTTGCACATAGTGTATTGCATCATATGGAAAATGAATATGCTCCTGGCATTATTATCTATGTAAAATTTGTTTATAATAATTAATTTTTATCTCTATATTGTTGCTTGTTTTATAGATGCTGCCTGGTCTCCTACAGGAGATGGAACTCTTGCTTTATGCACTTCAAATCGCAATGTCTCCTTCTGGACTCCAAAAGGAGGAGCAATTATCGTCCAAACAGGAATCCCAGAAAAAGTGTCGAAAGTGAAATGGCATCATTCTGGTGAAAGGTTGTTGTTCTTGGGTCATGGAGAAGCTATGCTCTGTGTTACAAGAGACTCAGAAAGACATGAGAAAACAAAGAGATAAGGTGTGTCATTCACTGCTCTCTACAAAAACATTCATGGATATAGATCAGCATTCCCTAATCTATGGTCTGCAGACCACTTGTGATCTGCAAAGGTTTAGTTGGTGGTCCAAGTTGGCGGTCCATGGAGGTTTCCAAAATGTAGTTTTTTTAGGCAGCACCTCATATTTAGTTGGAATATTTTTGGGAAAAGTTAAGCAACTTTTACACTATCACAGGTATTGAATATTGTTATTAATGACGTTTGTAAAACTATTTCATATTTCAAAAATTTCTCTTGTACAAATGTTGGAAATAATTCTTGGAATAAAACAAAAACTAATCAGGTAATCCTCAAACAGACAAACGTGTGTAGTATATTTGAAAATGGTCAGATAAACTACATAACCAAGTATCCCCCTTTCTTAAACATAGACACAATAAGTAGGTTAGTGTAAGAAATGAGGTGGTCTACAAGACCTGAAAGGGTTACTGAAGTGGTCTGCAGAGTTCAAAAAGAGTGGGAAAAATCTGATACAGATCATTTGTTATTTTTGCTATATTTATTTTAAGTAGAAATTGTAAATAGGATCCTTGGTTAGGTAAATCATGGATAGCGTTATTTATATGTAAATAACCTATGTATTGACAAAGTAAAATTTATATGAACGTGTATATTTTTTATATTCTGAAAAGCTAAACAAATAAATCAAGTGAAGTTTTACTAATATTAACATTTTCTCTACAATTCTCATCCTAGTGTTTATCTTTCTGAAATCAACATTCGAACCAAACAATATATTTTTATTAAAGGTAAACCTAATAGACGAAAAAGAAAGAAAGATAAGATCATTCAACATGATATATATTCATACATCCAAGTATACAAGTTCCCACAAAAATAACATTGACACTGACATATTCACTACAATATAGAAATAAAAAACGACCGAAGCAATGTATATATTCTTTAAAACCTGTAATAAATAATATAAATTGGGAGCTTGAATGTTCAGGTGTTCTTGTCTGGCATTCTTTCAAATTTCTTTGTGTGAGATCAGTGAAACTTGATGCTCATCACGATTCCTTTTTGGTCCCAGAGGTTAAAACTCTTTCTCAGAAAGTCCCATCTCAGTGGTAGATTTATACAGTTGGTGGTCTAAATGTTCAACAAAAAAAATAAAAATAAGAGAAAATTAACTAAACTTGGTACAGATCGGACTATTCTGTAGAGATAGCTGTTAATCATGCCAGTCAATAGGTGGTTGTTAACCGTTTCAACAGAGATGTATAAGGATAACAGATTGACAATATATTTTTACAGAACAGATTTTATAACAAAAACATTTATTTTGTATGACTCACAACCTAGTTCCATCTCTCCCTTATAATTTGGTGCTAAGAAGGAACTTGTTCACATTGAAAACGTCAGCCAAATCGATACTTTTGCCCATCGAGGACCTGAACATACAAACATATTGACTAGCCACTTAATTCTCTCAAAACATATTTTGTATTTCTTAATCTGTCATTCCGATATAATTTTTGCAGTAGGTTATGAATGTACATGTGTGCCTGACATACTGTAATCCCAAGATGGTATTACAAATAATATATTCTCGTTCAGTTCCAGCGGAAAAATTAAATTTGCCTTCACAGAATTTTCTTGAGGCAAAAGCATCTAAAGAACATTTTCCAGAGGGCAAGCAAAGGTTGGTCAACGAGGAATCAAATATTTTCACTTCTACATTTAACTCCTAGCTGGACTAAAAAAATTAAGGCATTGGGGTCAAGTGTAAAGATTTATCACGCTTCATTCAAATAATGTAGCACTTAATGAAATTATAAAAATTTACAAATTGCTTACAAAATTTTTCAAGGGTCATATTCGATTGCTATGAAACATATCAAGCCAATGATGTATAATTCTAATTTTGTACAATTTTAAAAAAAGTAAGAATTCCTTTTTTGTTGAAAACAATAATTATTATGAATTACTTTAAATAAATATGCTCTTCAAGTTAAGCATGGAGCTGTATTCATGATTTGTAGCTCATAATACTTTAGTGATGTGAACTCATTGAGACAATTCAGGAAGTTCCGAGTGTTGATTATATATAAGTTTTATCTGATTTACACTAAATCAATATAAAGGGTATTAAAAATTGGAAAAACATAAAGGATATACAATTTTCCTATAAAACATGAGATGATACCCAACTCTTCACCCTGACAACACTTGGAGCATATGCTGTCAAGGCATCATACATTGTACCTTTTAAACTATAGATAATATTCAATTATTCAAAAAAATAGATCTTTTTTCAGTAATGTAACATAAGTTGCAGAGAAATTTGTTTTTATCAACTTGCACAAAATTTTGCAACCTATATATTCAACAAATAGTTTATAATGTGGATAGACCACATCAATACATGATTCTTGACAAAGATTAATACTACTTCAACATAATAGCAATTCCATTAATAAAAATTAGTTGTTGAAAGCCTTTTTTTTCGCTAATATTGCGCTGATTTGGTAGGCATAAGAATTCTTCACACCTGCTTTACTTAACATCTTTACATTATAAAAATAATTTTTCATGATATTTTAACAAGAAAATCGCCACAGAGGGGCCATACAACCATTTTCATACATTTCAAGCTCATGTGATACATCAGCAGTTTAGGCACACTAATATACAACCGTATGGGTAATAAAAAATTTTGTCCTAAAATTATCTTAGGGGCACTTAAGTGCCGATCAGGACAACATTAAAAAAAACAAACTTCTAAAATTTTCTGAATCGTTAACTCTCAGATAATGCACACCAATAAAAAGAGGAAATTTCTGCTAGCACACATGTATACTAGACACAGTTGTTTATATTTTTCATTCCACCTTTCTTGGAATGCTTAATGGAATGAATTCCACTCAAGACAGTTATAACATCAAAGATTTTGACATCAAAAACATTTTTTTAGATTACATAAATGTTTCACATCCGAAAATAAAATAATTATTTTTGTTATTTTTTTATGGTTAAAGTACCTTCCAAACATAGAATGGCAAAGAATTTACTGTCTGTATAATGACAAGCATTTGTATCAGAAAAAAACAACCATGCTTTTTTTGTTTTTATGGTTATAATAATTTCTGAACTTAAAACTGCTAGAATAATTTAATGTCTCTATATCGACAAGCTGCTTTATCTGAAGTGTCTTACATCCGGTTAGGATTTTATCATTATGAAAACCAAATGCAATTTTTTGTGTTCACAATACACGCCTTCAATTACAAGTTCGTCAGAAAAATCTTGGCAGCTGAATCTCTTTATCTGATAAAATCTCTGAGAAATCCCTGTTAACTCACCATGATATCTCTTCATTATGGCAGTTTTAGCAAATAAGATCTCAAATAAAGTGTGTGAAGATAGAGGTATCGCTATGGGCATGAAAAAAAAATAAAAAACCTCATTCCAGCAACTTCTATAAGCTAATGATACACCAAAAAGTCCTGTGCTATGTCTATGCCCACATTTTAACATGCGCATAAATCATAACAACATCAAACATTCCATGAGAGTTGCACATTATCCTAAACTGCAACAACTGTTTGTCTTGCGGGCAGTTTTATAAAATGCTTTAGACTGGAGACTCAATCCTTCAGATTTGGCCACAAGGTCATCCAACTTCTCACCACGTTCCAGGACTGCCTCTATTGTATTATGCTAAATAAAAGGAAAACTTCATGCATTAAATTTCTCAAAATCACTACTATAATACATCATGAACAGCTCACTTTTCACAGCAGTAGAAATGGAGCTAAAGTTTTTTAGGATGTCAACTTACAAACCTATTTCACCAATGACTCAAAAGAACAAAAAATAGAACATTATATTACAAATATAATGCTGTATGAAAACTTGAGCAAATTTTACCTTTCTAAATCCAGATGTTCTATTTAAATCAATATACAGTAGTCCCTTGCCAATTGCAATTAGTGAAATTTCACCAACTGCGGTATAAGGCGTTGAATATCTGCGGTTTCAGGCACGTACACAGTGCGTGTTTCTTACAGAACGTGATTTTCTCCTTTGCCAGTATTGCTTGAGAGTGACATATAGTGAGAGATTGGATCTTTTAGGCTGCCACATAGTTAACACAAGCGATCCGCTCCAATTCTTACTTTCTCCACACAGTATAAGAGAAAGTATTGCATTAATGAAAAAACCAAATTCAAGATTTTAATGGAAATGCAAGTTTTGAAGCCTCTTGAGTACATTTTCACTGTTTTCTTGACGGTGTGTGTGTGTGATAGGAATTTTCATTAGTTAACAAGAACCTTTCCACGTCACATTCTCTATTATTATGGTCAATGTTCCCTTCTCACTTATAACGGTCATTTCTACCTACATTCCTCTTCATTTCTCACCTCATTCTGAGACTTTCGGTCCTATCACCCACTGCACTTTTGTTTCTCCCCTCCTTTGGTAAAAACATTTACACTCCCTAACTAACGTTCACTACAATGTTACAAAAAAGTTAAAATGGATAATTCTTGATTCCATCCTCCCTCACTTCACTGCTCTCGACTTATATTTAAGTCTGTATAACAAACAGTTGTTAACTGATGATTACAATCATTAGCTGATACTGTTAGTGTTTTTTTTTGTTATTTGAAAATAATAAAAGTTTTCAAACTGTGTATTATTTTATTTAACGTACAGTCATTCCTATTATTAATTTTTGTAAGTTTGGGGATACTTTGTTGGATAATAAAATTTCATAAATATAGAGTTTAATGCATTTCTAAATAATTGTTTGAAAACAAAATACTATGAAACCAGTTCAAATTTGGATGGGAAAATTCTACCGAGGTCCAAATGCCTCTAAGGCAGGGCTTTTCAACCTGCAGACTCTCACCGGAACATCTGAAATCCCTTGAAAACGTACAGAGGAAGAAAATCTGTTATTTCCTTTGAAAGACCTGACAACTGAGTAACATTTCTATAGCAAAATATTCCTTTTAAATTATTACTAATTAATTAATTATCACTTCTCTAAATTAATAAAAAAGTATTTTCCTACAAGTGTGCTGGACCCCTGAAAGCTTTTTCAGACTCTTTGGGAAACCTTTCAGCAGCCTGAATAGGTAATATAGCCATATGAGAGGCTTTCACTACAAAAATTGCAAGGCAGTCCAAAGGGCGGTGCAAAGTGCTAGACCAGACTTTTAGCATAGCAGATCATTGAAGCTAAAGCAATGTTGGCAGAGATGTGTGGATCGTTCTGGCGATTTCGTGGATAAGTGACAAAGATCTGAGGCACTTATTGCCAATGCCCTTTTTGTTACATTTATCTCTGTTTGTTGGTAAAGTAAACATGCTCATTACTTTTGGAACAACCCTCCTATATTAATTAGTACCAAGAAAACTGTAATTACCAGGATAATTTTAGTTTCATCCAGTTCCTCTTGAATTTTTGTCATAGGATCTGCTTCTCTAGGATTTTGATATTTAGTCAAATAACTGTTCAATTGTGGGAAAGAAACAGTGGCATCAGTTGCTGTGGTCCATAAAGAAGGTGGTACCTGCACTGCAAACTCATCCAATACCTGAAAATGTTGGAGGTGTTCATTATGATTTTGCATCATTAAAATATGACTCTGAAATGAAATACCAAATTTCAGGGTAGGAAATTTTAAACAATAAATAAATTTTTAATTGATTTATATGACCTTTTACAGGTAAGGAGAGGAGTTGCTGATACAGGGCTGGAGTGAGACGTGTGCAGTCGGTTCCCCTGAACAGGGCCCCTTGCTTTATTAGGGGCCCCGCCCAAGAGTCAGTTCTCATGTATGGAGATTTAGACAATTTTTAATGCATATTAATATTATTATATAATAATATTTTTTTAAATCTAATTTAATGTACAGGCGACTCCCGAGATTCGACCGGGATGCGTTCCTGAAAACCTGGTCGAATCTCAAACGGTCGAATGTCGAATCAGCACAAATTCAAACAATTAGAGCAGAAATAATGATGTCTAGACTGAAACTAAACCTCTCGTGGTTGGGCGTTTACTTTGCGTAAACTAGTTTCTAATTCGACCGATCGATCGGCTGGGTCGAATAAGCTGGCTTCGACCAGTCGAATTCTCGAGTTGGTCCAATCTTGTATTTTTTATTTTTTAAAATTACCACTGTTCTTTAAAAACATAATTTTTTGCACCACTGGATATATATACATAATTAAATAGGTCCCACAAATAATCATGCCGGCCCTGTGCTGATAGGTCTTAAGTAATAATCAACAATTGTTGCCATTGGTAATAGATAGCATCATAAATAACAGAAATTCCTTTCTCAAATAAATAGTGCAAGCTTCATATGCTGTTATATAAAACCTAACTAATCAATTTTTATAATTTATCTTAAGAATAGTATTTTGTTGACCAGTGCTTTTTTCTATCAAAAAAGGTGCAATGGAGATGAATGGGGAAAAAATAAAAAATTAATATAGTTTGTCAGCGGAGATATACGTATGTGTGATTGTACAATATGAGTAAAACATTATTGCATTGCAAATGACTTAGTTTGATTTGTTTTAGATTATGCAAATTAGTATTTTTACTATTATAAATGCCCGTCAAAAATGACGCGGAGTGATTTGGTTTATTGGCACGGTACACATTAAATAAAAATGTATTGAGTGGGCATAAATTCGGACAATGCACATACAGAGTTGGTTAGCCACTTCCTTTAATAGTCCTCCGCACTATGAAAATCCTTTCTGGACTCTGAAATTGTTTTGATGTTCCTTTTCCTTTGAATGACGTGCCATGCAAACGGCGGTTTTCACATTTTCTATCTTTTATAATTAATTGAACATTTCTTTGGAAACAAAGTGTTGTGAAATCTCCCTACCTTTTCCCGTCATTCCCTCCCCCTCTTGCCGCTATCCTACCTCCTTCCCTCCCCTTCTCACTCCCTTTCTCTCAAAAGACCAATAATTTATTTTTAATAATTTTATTTAATCTTTGTCATTCAAAGGTTGCTTGCTGACTTGCATTGGCATGGTTCAATGCATTCCATGCAGCGTTCTCTCTTCTGATTCTTTCTAACGTCTCCTGACTTTGCCTTACAACCCAACGCTGTCTCCTTTCTCTAGCTAATCTTCGTTTTCTATCTGCTTGTCTCTCATCATTTCCATCCATTGCTATAAATGAATAAAGCTTATTTGTTGGAGACATTGAAATAAAAATTGAGCTTATTAATTAATCAATCAGCGTAATAATTTCTTTGAAAACTATCTGAACGACAACAAATCACTAATTTATTTCAACATTGTAAACTGGTAACTCACCAAACTTACCTAAATATTACCATTTAAATGCATTAATTTGCTTAAAAATATAAATTTTAGTGAAGAATTTATCGAAGAAAAATTGACTTGAAATCTATTCTGAATAAAGTTGGCTTTGCGTAATAATACAGACGATATAGTAAAGTGAGGAATATAAAGCAATTATCACAAAATACATATTACTTATGTATTCCAAACAAATCAAAATAAAATATGTATTAGACTTACCGATAGCTAAATCAAACTTCAATGAATACTGCACATTATAACAATAAAACTCGGTCGTTATGTAAACAAAAAAGTGCTGATTTATTTTGTTTCTATGGAACGAAATGCTAACAAAATTGTTAAATCAATCACAAAGGAAATTAGTAGTACTAGATTGCAATAAAAGTTCTGGAATGGCATTCCATCACAAAAAACCACATTTGGGGTAAAAACTCAAATATTAATTAAGAGTAGACTGCAGGCCTAAAATAAGTCCACTCATTAGTCTGTAGATTAGAAAATATGGTAGGACAGACAAAAGAAATGTTTCTATTTTACAATTTCCATTCCTTTTACGTGTTATAAATAAGTAATGTATGATAGCATTATTAAATATGCATGATAAAGCAATGTATTTGTTAAACCTACTTAATGTATCTAATACAATAGGTGGTAGGTGAAGTACAAGAACCTTGCATAGTTCAGCCCTGTTATTACATGAATGTCACTCCTGTCCCCAAAAATCATTATTATTTCAGTTTGTGGTGTAGCTTTAACAAAATTTTGAATGAAATTGAAAAAACCAATTTGCCTTTCCTCTTCAAAATGTTAATGATGCAAAATTGCAGTTTGTGCAAAGGTAATATTTACATGGAGTATGAAACCAAAAAATGCATTGAAAAAAAAGGCTAGCTATTGATGATTTAAAACTAATCAGTTTCAAGTAAATAAAATTAGAAAGAAAAGGAGCATGCAATAGAGATTTACAATGAGAACAGAAAGTGTAAAAGTTAAAATTTTAACTGCAGTAAAAAGATTTCCGCAACGAAATGAAAGCAAATTTAACAAAATTAATAGGCTACATCAGCAGTTAATTAAAAATCAAATATCTTCCCAAATCAACGGAATTATAATAATGTGGTCAATGTATGCCATAAAAGCTGTAAAATTATAACACAAAAGTTTTACTAATAAGCAGATTGATTCTTATGCGCTTAGTAAGACTTCTGAATAAATATATTATTACATTTGAAATAACTAAAAAAAAACATCAACCACAATCAAATTCTCAATTAAGAAAAGATGGATATTTACCTTTGTCAAGAGGGTGTGAGCCACTCTAGGAGGATACTCATGATCTGAAATTAATACTCCAGCTAACTTGTCTGCTCGTACATATACATGGCACAAATAATCTGTAATAAAATATGTGCAAGGATTATTAGTTCCGGATTACGAAAAATACAACTCCTCATTACAAGTAAATTACTCTAACCGTTTTCTTTGACGGACTGCCTTGAAGCAGGAAATGTTCTTTCGACGATAGTTTGGCAAAACACTGCCATAAACTGTTGAACGGTTGCTCTTTGGAAAAAATTAAAACTACTAAGCTCGTACGCGGTTTTCAGCTCAGACGCTTTATGTGGCCCCTTATATAGGACACTTAAAGCATAGAGCTTCACCATTTTTAATGATGAAAATTCTGAAAGGATAAAGATTTACAGTAGAAAATTATAAACAATCATAATATGGTAATTAACAAAACTTGAACACATGAAAAATTCTAGTACCCAACTAAGACTTGCTTCTATTTTTGCTTTTCCAGCGTTTTTATCAATGCTGTCATGAATTCACATCGACTACTAACACTTATTCATAATGAATGTATAATTTCTATGCTTGGTTGACAGACTACGTCGACCCCACCATTACCCTCACCTTTTTTTTTACAAATAATATACGTTGTATTGATAAAAAAGTGAATAACGCAATGTTAGGTTCTCCGATCTACTGCTAGATGTCTCTCTGCTGAATTTATAAACATACAGGTCGGATGTATGGAAAAAAGATTGAGGCACAGAATTACATGTTTAGTAATTATTGTTGTGATATCGAAGCATTAATTTCCAGTTGCAGCCGAATATATTTTTTATTTCTAACGTGTAACCTGTAAAAGTTTTTCAAGACATATTTACAAAATGACGACTGCTCTTTATTTAGAGCATTACTTAGACAGTAAGTGTTATTTTTAATTGTTTATGCGATTTATTTTTAATGCTACTAAACAATGAAATGCTAACATGTGTATCTATTTCTGCAAAATTTATCACAGGTTTAGAACATTTGCCTATCGAGCTTCAGAGAAACTTCACTCTTATGAGGGATTTGGATGCCAGGGCTCAACGGCTAATGAAAAGTATTGATGAACTTGCTGACGACTTTCTTCGCAATGTAAAAAATATGGGACCTGAAAAAAAGAAAGACCAAATGGATAGCATACAAAAGCTTTTTAATAAAGCTAAAGAATATGGTGATGATAAAGTACAGCTTGCCATACAAACTTATGAACTTGTAAGTAAATAACGTAATTGACTATTATGGAATGGTGCTTCAATGTTAACTGAATTACTACAATTTAGATATTTTTTGTTTATAGTTCAATGTTAACCGTCTTTATAGTTTATTGTTTTAAAGAGTAGAATTGGAAATAAATTGTTGTTATATTGAAATCAAAGAATAATATCATGTTTTTTATTTTATATATAATATAAACATTTTTATTTTGCATAATTTGATATGGTTTATCTTCAAAGAGTATAAACAGCCACTTCCAGTTTGGTCTTGAAAAACTAATGTTTTAAGACATTAAGAAAATTTCATCTAATTTTTGGAATTTTCAGATTTAAATCATTGCAAAAATTATAGACTATGTCTTCTAAAATTAGTATATTCACTATAGTATGAAATGTAATATCAAAGTTAGTGATTTTCAAACTTCTAGGCAGGTGTTATACCTTTTGGGGATCATCAGCTCTAATTTGCTGAATAAACGTTCAGAAGATCATACTATAACTGGAATAGATAAATATAAATGTAGATCAATCATTATATTGGGAGAAAGTCGCTATGTCAGTGTCAGTAACTGCAAGGAATTCAATTCAACATTACTTTTCTATAAAACTTTCTTCAGTTAAAGTACTTCTTATTGTAGCTCATCTAACATACCTAACATACAGCTATGAATTACAGTCTGGAATGCCAATTTTAATTCATTTTCTTTAAGTTTTGGCTGCAAGTAAGGGCAAATAAAAGTCATTTGAAGTTGTACTTGTGATAAGAAGGAACTTAATCATGACTGAGTTTTACAGAATGATTCATCTGGCGGTCGTATTCTGCTTGGCAAAACTGTCTCCAAATCCAAAATAAGATATTTTTGTCAGAGGGGTGTAATGAAATTTGAATATTTTAAGGAATGGTGCTTGTTATTTTATGTGATACTTGAAGATCAGCCATACATAATTTTGTAGCTATGCATCTCATCATGAAGGAAAATAATAATAATAATGTCTGGGCAGGTGGACAATCCAGTTTCTTCATATGAAATTGATATTTTTTTACCTTCAACAAGAAAAATGGCAATTAATCTTTCCTACTCTACCTCTAACCCAGCAGATGAAAAAACATACTTAGGAGGATGGCTTTGATTGATTTGGTAGAATTACTGTTATACTACCTTTTTCTTTCC
Organism: Uropetala carovei; assembly: GCA_036926305.1. Lineage (NCBI taxonomy): Eukaryota > Metazoa > Arthropoda > Insecta > Odonata > Petaluridae > Uropetala > Uropetala carovei. The sequence continues at coordinate 5,784,671 of JAXCHB010000035.1, forward strand.
ATACCTTGTAATTTTACTCCATTCTTTGTGAGTCTTAAAATTAATGAAAGGGCTGGATGGAGACTACGGTGAGATAGGTATTTCAAAAAAGAAAAACTCCTTAACCGTACAAGGTGAATATCTAGAGACAGAACAACCAGTAAAAAGGAGGAGGGGAGGCAAAGGAAGAGAAAAAATAGAGGAGGAAAAAAAATATATCTACTTACAGGTTTGCAGGGTTTTAATCCTCGCCAGGGACCCAAAGTCACTCGCTCATACACTCACTCAAGAAGTAATCCTAAGGCGGAAAGGATAAAAGGAAGGGTTTACGAGGCATTAACCTGCACCAGTGACCCTGTTCACACTGTTGTGGTAGGTTTATGAATCTGTACGATTACGACAGGGACCTACTTATCAACCCCTTCCTCCCTATTTTTCCTTTTCCCTATGTGTGAATGTGTGTGGTTGCTGAGTAGGTCTCTGTCGTATTCGTACAGATTCATAAACCTACCACAACATTGTGAACAGGGTCACTGGCGCAGGTAAACCCTTCCTTTTATCCTTTCCACCTTAGGATTACTTCTTGAGTGAGTGAGTGTATGAGCGAGTGACTTCGGGTCCCTAGCGAGGATTAAAACCCCGCTAACCTGTAAGTAGATATATTTTTTTCCTCTATTTTTTCCGTTTTTTCTCTTTCTTTGCCCCCCTCCCTTTTTACTGATTGTTGTGTCTCTAGATATTCACTTTATACGGTTAAGGAGTTTTTATTTTTTGAAATAGTCTTAAAATTGATAATGTGATCTTTGTTTGGTCATCCATTAACTGAGTGTAAACATGCATCATTAACCAGCATTTTCTCAAAATCAATTTGACGGCTTTTGTGATGGTGTAAGATAAATAACATGATAACCAACAAATTCTGGAGACATATTGCAAAAACTAGAGGACAAGATAAAGTCGCATCTCATGCCCTTCTCCTTAATCTCATCTTGAGTTTGTGGTGATGTTTTCATAACTGTCATACTCCTATTTTCACTTCTGTTGCTAATATGAAGTGGTAATTTCATCACTAAAAATCTTTTAGAACTAGGAATTTCTTTATGTATGTATGTGTATGAAATGAATTTTCAATGACAAGATTAAATGGTACTTACGTATTATCTCCAGGACCTTACTTTGGTATTATCTTACTTACGTATTATCCCCATGCCATAAAAATATTAACGAAATAACAACATATTGTTGGATTTACGATATTTTATTTTCAAAACAACATTAACAGAAACCGATTGGCCGGTCTCAACATTTACAAACCCAATCACCGGACAACCGGGAGGGATACTTTGGTTCCAGGCGAGGCGAAGGGTGTGGTAGCGCCCGGAGACGACTACCCATTAAAACAAAGCAAGCCGAAGGCTCGCCAATATCCTCTCCATTTTTTTTTTGAGAGGATATAACATTGAAAGGATATATTGACAAGCCTTCAGCTCACTTTGTTTTAATGGGTAGTCGTCTCCGGGTGCTACCACACCCTTCGCCTCGCCCGGAACCAAAGTATCCCTCCCCGTTGTCCAGTGATTGGGTTTGTAAATGTCGAGACTGGCCAATCAGTTTCTTGTCCAGTGATTGGGTTTGTAAATATCGAGACAGGTCAGTCAGTTTCTGTTAATGTTGTACGTAAGTATGGCATGGGGATAATACGTAAGTACCAGGTCCTGCAATGGGTCCTGGAGATAATTCGTAAGTACCGATTAAACAAATAAATATGGGCATATAAGGTGGAAATATAAAACCAATATTCTAAAGATTATTTTATTTTTGTTGTGAAAATTTTTCTCAAGTCCCATCAATTTGTGAGGATTTTGCCGATAGTGAGTTTGTAGGTACAAGCAATGGAATTAGGGTCGTTTTCATGAGAAAGTATAAGCCAGAATGTTATGGAAATCACAGAGGACCCATTCCCTATCATATTTTAAATGATAATTAAATGAACAATAATTATTTTAATTTCATGGCTAATATATGTCAGTATAAATAATTAGAACATAATTGGTTACTTTTATTGGGTTTTTAACAATATCACAACAATAATAAGAGTAAACAAACCGGTGCTGAGCTTAAAATGATTAGCTGTTAAGCGCACTCCTTTGAAGAGAGACAAAATAAAATACAAATGATTTTCTGCTTCTATATCAATAACAACATGTCTGCAAAGTTATATGATGCTATTCATAGTTGTGATTGCCCAGGATGACAAAAAGATTGAGTGAGAAAAGTATTCTTTATGATAAAAATTTTCATGTATCTCTAGTTAAAAGCATCCAAGTACTTTAATTCTTTAAAACAATTTGTTTCAACTATACCACAGGAATTGTGTTGTTTTTTACTGCTGTAAATACAATTTATGCACCATTTCATTTTACGATCATTTTCATCGTATGGCCATGAAGTATGATTGGATTTTTTAAAGATCTAAGTAATTTTCATTAAAAATAGACATTTTTTGCTCTTCCATAAGATATGAATAACCCACATTCATTTGTTTTTCTCTGATAAATGTCTTCTAGATATTTAAATAGTTACATTCTCTTTTGTTAGACTCCTGAGCACTCCTAATTTTATCTGAATCAATTTTTTTCTAGGTTGATAAACATATTCGCAGACTTGATTCAGATTTGGCTCGATTTGAATCAGAAATACAAGACAAAACTAATTCAAGGACACAGGAGGATTCAGCTTCAACCAAAAGTAAGGATATATTTATGAATAACCTTCGTAATCATCAAATAAGTAATACTTAGTCTTTTAATTGTTATCAACAATGTGGCTGATTCTCTGTGGAAGTCATTTTTGATTAATTTTCATTTCGTTTGCATGAAATAATTGGTAACTAAGGTTTACTTATAATAATTTTGGCAAATAGACTCCAAAGAAGGCTCAAAATCTGCAATGAAATTTATTATTTATACAAATATAAAAATATTGATTTTACTTATTTTGTGTACGTTTGCAAATAGCCATTATTCTCAAAAATACTACTTGGACTTACAAATGAGTTAATCATAACAAAAGTTCACTTGAGTTTGCAATTTATTAAAACTTTGCAATTATATTATTCTTACGTTGATTTTAAACTAAAAAACTAACTCGTGTCTGTTTGTTTTCATTGAATTGCCCGAAAAATTATTGAAATATCGTCATTAAAGATTATACTTATTTTAATCAAATTGTAGGTGAAATTGTTTTTCTCCACTGAACTCTTAGTCAGTATGTGGCGGAGATTATTCATGATTATTTGAACGAATGGGAACAGTTGAATGAAAAATTAATGAGATGTGTCTGCAGTTACCACGATGGCCCATTTTGGATCATTTACTTTAGTTCAGAGACCTTCTTTAATGCAGTCCTTCTTTGCAGAGGGTCGTAAGAAAATAAAAGAGGAGAAGAAGAAAAAGAGGGGTGCCATAGTAACGGGAGGGACGGCTTCATCCGAGGACGACACACGTTCTGCCAAATCAGCCCGCAAGCGTCAGAAGAAGGGAGGAGGGGGAGGGAGCGGTGGCAAAGCAGGGCAAGGACATGGAGGGGGGTCAAAGGGTGCAGGAACCGGAAACGGTTCGGGATCCTGTCAGGGAGCAGAAGGGAGAGGCGGCAAGGCAGGAGACGGTGCTTCATCGGGGGTGAGCGGAGGGGTCGGGGGAGGGGGATCTGCATCGAGCGGCACAGTTGCTGGCGCATTAGCCATGGCGATAGCCCATCCATCGGATGTACTCGACATGCCCGTCGACCCAAATGAGCCCACATACTGCCTTTGCCACCAGGTGTCTTATGGAGAGATGATTGGCTGCGACAATCTGGACGTAAGTGGATTGAAATTATTGATTTATGAAAGTTTTGGTGTAAGAAAATTAATTGGTGAGAATGTTAGGTAGCTGAGTACAAAATTCTGCTAAATAAATTTTTGCTATTAATTATTTAATGTTTTTGTGGGTTAAATAATAAAAATCCAATCCTCGTGTCACTTGCTGGTTTGGTTTGATTAACTTTTAATGTGCAAGTGACCCTTTATGGGATCGCAAGCCACATTCTTTAATGGCTAAGGATCTTTGCTCTTGATTCTCATACAAGTTTATAAGGTTTTTTTAAAGTATTAAGTAAACACCTTAGTCTTTTTATAAAACTTAAAAGTTTCCTAGTGGTGCATGCTTTTAATCTCTATGCTTTCTATAAGATATAGCTGGCAGAGTGGAGTAATATACATATTTCTCAATGAAAAATTAGTGTAACATATTGTGGAAATGATTAGGAAAGGACTCGTTGAATTCCTAAGCTAATTATTATGCATAATTTCCTTACATTCTTTCCCTAAAAAATAGCAGGCATTCCCTCCCTACATTGATGAGAGCAGGACCGCCTCTAGGTATGGTGGCTCCTCGATACAAAGTCCATTAGAAGCACCTCCTATCCCCTTTCTGTCAAATAAGAGAGTAAATTCTTATTTTCAGGGTAATTACAGTACATACTCGAGTACAGGTCGGGTTTTCAAGACCAAATTTTTAGCGAAAAAATCGGGGGTCGACTTATACATGAATAAGAATTGTGATAGATTAATACCCATGACGTAATTTGCCCTACAGTTGTTGAAATTTGATGGAATTTATACTATTAAATATTAAAATATCAATGTATCTATACAAAAGAATAAAATTACTATATAATTTGGCGATCCTAAGTTGATCTCTGATGCTTCGAAAATAAATAAGCAATTTTCGTTAACGTAATGGTCAGTACTGTCGGAAAAGGTCATTAGAGAGATCAAAAATGGGGGCAAGAAAGAAGTTGGCATGGGATAAATGCTAACCTCTCCCTAGTGAGGGCCTCCAATGTTCTTTTGTTTAGGGCCATCACGAGGGAACTGACAGATGGGAAAATCCAGACTTTCATTTACAATACCGTGATGTCTCCAACCCAACCTATCACCCCGAGTAGGATTGAATGATTTGGAAAAACCCACGTCAGTGGACAGGGCCTTCGCTGAACGAAAAGCAGGCAAACTAATGTCATCTTCGGCGTTTGTGCCGAGGGGTGTCAGACTTTTGCAAAATGTGCCTCCCTGTGCTTGTCGAGAAGGAAGGTGCTTCTACCTCTCAGCGGGAGTGCAGAAAGAAATTTTCGGTTTTTCTGGTTTTGCTGCTTTTCTTCATTTATTTTGCGGATAGGTGCAAAGGGAGGATGTTTAGCATTATGCATAACCTATAACAGTCGAAGGTTAGGCAGCTTCCCAATAATATATTCATGCAAACTGAAAATAGGGAAATTGCTTCAAACTCATGAATGCCCCTCGATTTTTGGCACCCCAATGCCTTGCTTACCTTGTTTACCGCCATCCCTGGATGAGGTCATGGAATTTGTAAACATATAATAATGCATTATTATTGATTTTTTTTCCACGGAAAGTGAGAAATAAATTTTGTTTCAAACGAGGTGCACCATTATTTGTTATACCCGTAAAATATTTCCGAATGAGATACATGAACGGGCAAGCCTTCATAATATTTCACTCTTTAATGTAAAACTGTGCCACTGCTTGCCTTAGTAAATGGGTCACTGACCGCCCCTGATATATCATCAGTTCAAATATTTTTTCGCCGTATTAACCTGCTTGTTTTTCTTTCGTTCAGTGTCCGATCGAGTGGTTCCATTTTGCATGTGTGGGTCTGACAACAAAACCCAAAGGAAAGTGGTATTGTCCCAAGTGTACAGCAGATCGCAAGAAGAAGTAACCATACATTTTCCTGTGCTCCATGTCAGGTGCCATCACACATGTCAACATCAACAGAATTAATTCTTCTCATGCAGCATATTTTAATGGCTGACTCCATCAAAACATCACGGAATGGTTAGAGAATATTTTAACTCGGTGCTTGCTAAATTTGCAGGCAAATGGTCCTTATTTTTATCATTTCCACATTCAAGCCTTTCCATATTCCTGCCATTTTTGGCACTTTAATTTTTAACCAAAAGTGCTTGACCCTTTAATTTTGATTTAAAAAAGCAAACAAAACTGTGCAACTCGTTAATTAAGGCATAGGTATAGAATTGAGCCAGCCTAATGGCTTTAATAGCTGTAGACCAAACAACACTGCCAAAGCTGTTTTGAGAGATTAATCTTTAAAGACGCTGTTTGAAATTGAGAATGTATGTTGTTATGAGATGTTTTGACATTTCTGCTGGATATTTTATCTAGTATGATGATTTTATCAACTAAGTGGCCATGAATAAAACAGATGGTTATTATATTGATTTTATTGACACTATGAAGTGAAATTGTGTATAGAAATTGTGGACAATTTTAATAATGTTCTATCACCAAGTGTTGGCCTTTCTTCATTAGAGTAATAAAGTTATAAAAATAAATAATATAACACCACGTGAAAAGTGAATTTCAGCCAAGTATTTCTCATATACCATGGATTCTAAATTCATGTACAAGGTTGTGCTGCATTCGGGTCCCGTAGCTTGGAACGTGAGCTGGAAGCTTTCACTGATGATCTTTTGATAATGTTTTAAAAAATTTGAATGGATTACATTTTGATGGGACCACATTGGTGTATATAAAAGCTGAACAATTAATAATATACTGTTAGTTTGGCACTTTGGCCCAAAAAATAAATGCTCACTGTTGATTTATGTGTAAATTATATTTTTGTCAATATCTTTAACTTATTTCAAGATTTTTTTTTATCTTTTAACATTTTTGCTCATGGCAATTTTCTGTCAGTTCAACAGTCCTGTGACATTCACCATTTATTACCCATTTTAAATAATTTTCGTGTAGTAAAAAATGTTTTCCTGTAGTATGATTCTTTGTTGAAGATATTAAATTATTTAAAAAAGTGCATTTGATTTATTTCAATAAAATAAATTGTTTCACCGAATATATTTAGAGAGTTGCGAGTGTTACTTGAGTGCATATGTGAGTGAGTGTTTCTGTCTGACAGGTCATTGCCGAAAGACACCCAAGTATGCAGACATCGTGTATGATATCAGGTCTTTGGTTGTGGAATTACTTATTGTAAACCTGGTATTGTTTCCTTTCCCCTTTTTTTCCTATTTGTGCGAGCATGTGTGGTTACTGAGTAAGACCCTGTTGCAATCATACCAAATTCACAAACCTACCAGTAACGGTATGACTTTGGGTCTCTGGCACTGGTTATCCTTTTCACTTTAGGATTAGTGCTTGTGTGAGTGAGTGTATGACCAATTGACAACAGGTCCCTGGTGAGGATTAATACCCGGTAAACCTGTAAATATACCGTTTTTATGTTCTCCATATACGTAGTACACCCAGACCTTGCTTTGCGTCGTTAAACAATTACAACCAAAATTTTGCTTTGAGCCATAAAATTCTGCATTTGCATCGTTGTGGTATGTTAAACAATCAGTAAAACAACTTTCGAATTTTATTAAGTTTAAATTTGATAAAAACTTGCTTGATAAACTGTACTGAACATCGTGTTCAGTACGAACAACGAACAAATAATTTGATTACCGAACTGTTCGGGTGAAAACCGAACGGGTAATAACTCTAGGTATGTTTGGGGATTCCCCTATTTTGTTATTTTTCTGCCACACTGTTGAAGGACCGACCGTCTAGAGAAGGGATATATCAGCCAGTGAACTAGCACATGTCTAACACGATAGACTGTAAACGACTGCGTGATAGATTGTGACATTTTTCGATCACCAAAAGATCAAAGTGGCTTTACTGAACTTATACTGAGACGTGGCTTTGTCATTCATTTGTTTAGTTTTTATGCGTAGATTTAGTGTGTACTGTTGCCTTGTATAATACATAGAAACTTTATTTTGTGGTTCTATCGCCTTACGTAAACGGTATGTAAAATTTATTAGATTAATAAACGTATGAGTACTATTATTATTTTCGGTTTACATTTTTATTATTTATCTGTTTTTAGCCCAGTCATGAATGAAAAGCGCATGTAAGGAAGAAACGTTTGAAGCTAGTCGGGATTGGTTTGAGCGGTTTAAAGTTCGAGCAAATCTACACAGCATTTCACTAAAGGGCGAAGCAGCTAATGCAGATACCGCAGCTGCAGGGCATTTCTCTGAAGAGCTGAAAGCGATAATTCGTGAAGGTGGCTATACTCCTGAACAAGTCTTTAATGTGGACGAGACTGCCTTATTTTGGAAACGTCTACCAACTAAAACTTATATCGCCAAAAGGGAGAAATCTGCACTAGGAATTAAAGCTAGCAAAGATAGACTTACTCTTCTTTTATGTGGTAACGCAGAGGGAGATTTTAAATTTAAAGTCTACCACTCGGAAAATCCCAAAGCTATGAAGGGCTATTCAAAGGATCGACTTGCTGTCCACTGGAGAGCAAACAAAAAAGCCTGGATTACAGCAGTTTTATTTAACCCCTCAAGCGCGCAGGACATTTAACTATAATACGTCACGCAGGTCGGAAGAGATTTAGGGAAATTCGCAGTTTTTGCGCGAAATCATATAAAAATTCGTAACTTATTAGATATTTATGGAATTTGACTGAAATTTTTTGAGGTTTTCCGTAAAACTATGTATATTTACCTATGTTTTTCACACCGTCTTAGTTATTATTATTCTCGTGAAATACGCCTATGAATTCTTTCACTCAATCACGGAAGCCATTTACTCAGTTTTTCTTTATTCAAAGTTTACGGAGTACTTCACATCTACTGTTTTATCTTGGATTTCAACTTCTTCCCCGTAAGTTTATCAGAAAAAAAAACCTTCGAATAAGGATTCTTCTATACTCCTCAGCGCCGTCCTGGGTACGCCACGGAGATTGCTAGCTTTCTTTATTTTTTTGACAGTAAATTTTCTTAAATATGGGTAACCTTCATAATTTTAAAAGAGGAACCTTTGGCCTACCTATTCAAAACTATTGCCGTGGTCTTGTTTACATTAGCTGAGACAAGGGGCAAATGAAACACAGTATCCTTCCCCGTGTATACAAGAAATGACCATAAGTAGCCAGTCAAATCACAGAGCTCGAAGGTCTTGATTCCGAACTTGGAGATGTCTGATAGCAGACAAATGGGGCCTATATCCTCTTCTTACACCTCACAGTTGCTTTCGTGCAAAGATTTCGTTGAATAGGAGCTTTTTTAGAAGCCAAAATTCCCCAATTCTCCTATCTACGTGAAAATTTAATCACAAAACTTAACGTATAATAAAAGTAAAAAGAAGGAGAGTAAAAATTACAGAATTAAGCACAATAGGAAGGCCAAAGGTTCCTCTTTTAAAATATATAAAGGTTATCCATATCTAAGAAAATTTACTGTGTCAAAAAAATAAAGAAAGCTAGCGACCTCCGCGACGTTCCCAGTACGCATGACGACCGCATGTGGAGTTTCCGTCCGACGTTCCCAGTACGCATGACGACGCTGACGGGTTAAAGACGGGGTTTTGACTCATGCTATTCCTGAAATGAAAGCCTACTGCACTAACGAGAACTTAGACTTTAAGACATTAATTCTATTTGATAATACTCCTGGTCACCCAGTTTACCTTGATGACATCAGAAAACGTAAAGTTTATTTTTTTGCCTCCTAATACCACATCATTGATACTGCCAAATGATCAGGGAGTAATTTCAACTTTTAAAAGTTATTACCTCCGACATACATTTAAACAACTTCAAAATGCTACTGATGGACAAGATAAGCATACTATGCAGAAGTTTTGTAAAACATTGAACATAATGAATGCCATAAAAAATATTTCAGGGTCGTGGGAGGAGGTGAAACCTTCATGTATGAATGGTGTTTGGCACAGAATTGGCCAGAATGTGTGCATAACATAAAAGACAGGAATGGGGCCATTGTAGAAGTTGATAAATTGCCCATGGTTCGTCAAGAAATAGCTAACTTAGCTAGAGAATCTAACTTCGAGGGACTAGACGAGAGTGACATAGAGAATTGTTTGCCTCACATAAGAAATGAGCAACGAAGAGTTAATGCAGCTGGATTTACAAACAGCTAACAAGCAATACAGTTCAGAAGAAATTCCTACTCAACCAACTTTAACTTTAAAATGAATCTCCTGAGTCCTGAGTTTTGTCGACGAAGCTATTGAGATTTTTACGAATGACGATCCTGAAATAAAAAGAAGTTCAAAAGTAGCACGGACGATAGCGCATGATATCAGTTCCTACAAGGAAATTTACATGGCCCAAAAAAAAGGAGCTGTTCATCAGACTTTAGATTAATATTTGAAGAAAAAAGAATAGGAAGGCATCTCAACCTCAAAGCCTACATTTTCAGAGTCTGAGCAAATTAGTTCCTTATAAAATTATTGTGTTTCGTGAAAGTTGTTCTTTTATGTTTATACTAGTGTAATTGCCTGTCAATATGACGGGATATCTTTAGTTAACCTTAAAATAGTTACCTCGCTCCCTCTCTCTCCCTCCCTATATCTCGCCACCTCCTTTTCACCCTCCCCTTCTCTCCCTTCTTCCCTTCTCTCTCCCTCTCTCTCTTTCTTAAATGTAAGAAGGGACTATATAGTCCCAATTTTGCTCTCAATAAAGTCGTTTGTCTGTCTGTCTCCCTCCCTCTCTCTCCTTCCCTCTCCCTCTCTCTCCCCCTCTCTCCCTCCCTCTTCCTTTCTCCCTCTCCTCCCCCTCTCTCCCTATCTCGTATTAAAAGCAAAGCACGCTTACACCCATAAGGACTGATATAACAATAGGATTTTGAGGTCTAACAATATAATTAGTCACCATGGCAACATTCCGTTAAAATGGCAATATTTCCATAAAATATGTAAATTAAACGTTTAACATGGGATATTTCGAACTGTGGGCGAAAAAAGATGAACAGAATAAGAAACTTTATAATTGTTTCTTCAAAATGATTCAAATTCGAAGGTCGTAAGTTAGTTCCTTCTAATTTTAATTTACAAATGAATAAAAGCCTGCACGTCGAAAAATCGCGTTTTACATGTTAAGTAATGGGAAATGGAAATGCCTCCATTGGAGTCGAACCAAGGAATTTTTTCGCGATTTAAATTCGCCATCACATGAAAAAGTGTTAATCAAGCATCCCTGCCAAATTTCGAGTTTCTATCTTCATTACTTCTCGAGTTATTAGCATTTAAGTTAGCGTTATAGACAGAGAATTGCTTTTTATTATAACGATGTTGAAAAATAAAGTTATTTTTCTATTCATTTCAATTCATTCTTTTATTTCATAATTGAAAAGGCAAATGGCGATTAATTTACAATTTCTTAAAATATTCTTTCTTGAAAATTGTAGTGCCGGTACATATCTTCGATATTTCTACGGTTTCTTGGAAAATTATATTTCGATTTGCGTCGTTTCAGTTTGCGTTGTGTTTTTTTAGGAACGTAACCCCGACGCAAAGTGGGGTCTGGGTGTATATAGAAAGTATTGTTTTCGTGAAAAAATTAGAATTCGAGATTTCAACGGAAATACACGTTTTGAGGTCCACTGAACACGTTTTGACCGTTTTCTCGATGTCCGTGTTTCTGTATGTCCACATGTGTGACAGAAATTTTGTGGGCGCTCTAACTCAAAAACTATTCATCAGATCAGTATGATATTCTATATTTGTGATTTTATATATATTCTTAAGATTTGAAAATATTTTGACAACAATCAAAACCGGAAGTAGCGGTTTACTGCTGTAAAATTTCCATTTTTCTTAAATATATCGATTAAAGCTGAATTTTTGTTAACGTATATACATATATGTGTGTGTGCGCCACAGTGGCGTAGCCAGGATTTGACCAAGGGGGGGTTCAGAGCTATGTACCGGATGGGGGTTACACTGCCGCAGCCAGAGGCAAAACATTTTTACTTTATTTAATGATTTACACACGTGTTCCGTAAATCCCTATATAGATTTTTTTGTTAAAAATGAATAAATTGTGTTGCCTCACCGAAATTAAAAATTTTCTTAAAATATAATGAAATTCGTGGAATTTATAATTAATAAACGGGATATTGCCAACGTCATCGAAGCGTGTGTAGATCGGTTCCTTGCTCTTTAATAAAATATGGTATTTATTCAGGACGTCACAGTACGTATTGTATTATTATATTTTGAAGGGCAAAAATGCAAGTTACATGCTGGAATAGGGACTAACAAAACCCTATTTTTTCCATATTCCCAATTACTTACCATTCGCGATGGTTTTCAGGAACCTAACCCTCGTGAATGGTGAGGGACTACTGTACATTCATTTCCTATCATAAATGCATTTTATACAACGTTAGTAACAAAGACGTAGCTAGGAATATTGGCGCCTATGGCCAAGTTATCAAAATTCGCCTTTTTATAACACAAGTATTTCTATAGTAGCATTTATGAATTATTTCTAAAAACGATCAAGCATATTACCTTTGAATGTATAATGTATGATTAAAATTAAAATATCTTGTATGCTTGGTTGATGTAACGTCAGTAATAAATATAAACTTTAGCTATAAAAATTAATTTATGTAAATTTTCATCTTAAGGATTCTGGAAAATACTAACAATAAGTCACATTGTCATTTATCCGAGACATTAAAATTTTTAGTTTAAAAACTCATCGCTACAAATACTGTTATTAAAATATGAAAAATAAAATTCTATATAATGTTACTAGATGCATTAAATTTTATAACTCCCATTCAGGGCCGTAGCATCAAAAATTGCCTTCTAAGGCAAGTGTACTTTATGCCGCCCTTTTGCACAGTAACACCATTTATATTTTTTAGACCCAATGAATTTTCTTAATTCTGAAAAATCTTGATATACAGTAAAACTCGTTTATAACAATCACGCCTAAAACAAAATCTCTTTCCATATGTAAGTACGGCATTGAAGTCGACTCACTGCAAATACAGTAAAAGCTGTGTTATCCGGCTATCTTGGGGATTGTGGAAAGCCGATTAGGAGAAATATCCGGCTAGGGGAGCGATTTTCGATTTTGACATCGCAAATTTAGCAATAACCAAACAAAATTGGACTTAGGTTCACTATCGTACTCCCCAAACATAACTATGCATGGGGTTTGCATTTTCCATTTTAATTCTTCCACATGTAGTTAGATATAGACACTATTTACCCATTCTTACATGCAAAACAAAGACTATTGAAAATTTTAGGGCGTCCGGGAAGTTTGGGGATTACGGCAGTGAACCTGTACCCAAAATTGAATTTATTGGATTATATCTTTCTTATTTATCTTTATTTACTCTATTAGAAAAGGACGAAATTATTTAATTCTTCTGAACATTTCTGTGAAAACCAGTCATATAATATTTTATCCAGTTCATCAATTTTTGGCTTATGAAGCGTATGATGTTTATTAATTGATTTACTTGTCTCAGAAGATGACACAAATGTCATTAATTTAGCCTTATGAGCCTTGATATCATAGAGCGTGGCCGATGTTGAATTCTTTTGCTATGGCTGTTCAATTTTTTCCTTTTTCAATTCGTTTGATCAGCTCCAGATTTTGTGTTAGCGTTAAACCAACCTTTTCTCTCCTGTTCCTTGCTTTTAGGTATTTATTTTGATGCCATATTCAAGGGATGGGTAATTTTTAAAATAATAAAAAGCGATAAAACTGGAAATTGTAGAAGTACACCAAAACATCTAGACAATGCAAATGGCTTACGTAACCAAAAATGCCATGCTTACTCGGCAGCCACAGAAGTATACGGAGTAAATACATAATATATACATCTTATATTTTAAGAAATTTTAAAGTGGAAGTTGTGGTATTACACATATACTATTCACACAAAAATTCATAAAAAAAGAAAAAGAAATACAAAATGAATTGTATTTGTGTAATTGCCGGTATCTAAGGCTGGCTGGTTCTAAATAGCCGGATAGCACAGCTTTTACTGTATGTGTATACGTGTTATATGGGATGTATAGGCCAAAAACCATGTTTCTCATATATAACGTAGTCATGTTTATAACGATGCAATGAGTCGGTCCCCTCAAATACGTATTAAACGAGTTTTACTGTATTTCAAAAGAGGAACCTTTGGCCTTTACTTTTTCAGTTCCATTCTACAATTTAGTGAATATAATATAAAAAGGGAACTTAATACCAAGATATAATAACTATAGTTAACGACTAGATTATGGTAAGGATGGAAGCACTGTGTTACAAACAGTACGAATAAATCTAACTCTTGCAGTAATAAAAATTTCTTGAGGAAAAAGAATGAAAAACAAATTATAAAAAGATAATAATCAATTACACTATGTGTGTGATAACCTTAGGATAATACAAGGGAACAAGAACCAAAGATAGCATAGATTGACACCCCTGAACCGACTTTTGTGCGCCGATCAGACTTTCTCACGTCAGCTAAATGATGAACGAATATTTCGAGTGGTGCTGGTTGCCAGCCACCAGTTTCCACCGCGTTGCCATCTTTGTTCATACAGCAGTGTTTATTTGTGCAATTATTTAAATATTTTATTGCATTTTGCCCTCTCTCTCTCTATATTATAAAATCGACGATTCTGTCTAAAAGGCCCCTGCACAAAAAAACAAAATTTATACCATAATTAGAGATTTTATAATATTTTTTGGCTCTCTGGGAATGGAACCCCTCTATAACAGGTAAATCTATGTTCAACTTTCGTACATTTGACTTTCGGACACGTTTTCAGGAACGCATTATGTACGAAAGTCGAGGACTGCCTGTAAGTGTCCACTGGCTCCCTCCTATTCCTCTCAACTACTAGTTGCAATCTTATATATCTCCTCTTATTTCCTTATTGTTTTACCACATTACTCCTTACCACTATTCTCTTTGATCTATCCACTCTCAACAATTCTGTTCTATTCTCTTTCCAATCTCTCAACCCTTTACAACGTCTCACAATGCAAGACTTACTCCTCTTATGCCACCACCTACAGAAATTCACATCTCTCACTTGTCAAATTAGCTTCCTTAAATCGTGTCTAGCACTCGGGATCACACCTAATGGCCTAACCATCAAAATCCCCTTAACAGGACTTCCCCCCCATATTCGACCCAAAATTGCCGCCCTACAGCGCAATTTTTCCATTTCCTTCACCCGGTCTGTCCTCCAGGAATATGAATCCCTTGCTGTCTTTCATCAGAATACCACCATATCCCTGGAAGACAAAATCAAAAAATCAACTCTGGCCTCACGGGAACACATTCTAAGTGTGCATAAAGATGCTGCCTCACAAAAAAAAAGCCGTAAGACTCGGCTCATGAGAAAACTTTCCTCTCTTTGTATCAAGCACTTCCAGTTGGGTCTCCCACTACCCTTTACCCCTCCTGACGAGGGTAATAAACCACGCCCTCAGCCACCCCTACCCTACTCTCTACCCCTCCCCCTCTATGCATAGCAAAACCCCAAATGAGGTGAAGTGACCCTAAACTAAAACCGCTCAAAAACACCTCCCCACTCTCGACACAACCCAGACCTAGAGGACATACTTAACCTATCAACGCATGACCTCAGCCCCCCAGAACATAAATTGCTCTCCCTGGGACTCTCTTTCTCTCCAACTCTAAAGTTTGACCACTTCCACCTCCTAGTGAATACACAGTCCTATGCCCGTTCCCTCTAACTGAAGTTAAAATTCAACACCCCTACACCATCCTCCGTGAACCCATCCACACCCATCAACCAAGCCGAGCCCCTTTCTCACTTCTAACTGCCATCCCAACACATACCCCCCACGCTTCCCTCCCACCACCCCCTAGAACAATACATCTATTATATTTCCAATGTCATCTCTCATCCAGACTTCCCAAAATCCCTCGACCACCAAGACAACATTTCCAGAGATGAAAGACACACTATGGCCCAACTCAGGTCCAATAAAAATATTATAATTTTACCCGCAGACAAGGGTTCCACCTTGGCCATCCTCGATAGGGAGGACTACAAACAAGAAGCCCTCTGCCAACTCTCGGACCAAACTCGACTCTAATCCCACAGATCTCCACGCCTCCGATATTTCCGCTTTCCTCCACACAGAGGGGCCACAAGAAGGGCTATCGAAAGATTTTATCGCCAGACTTGTGCCCCCCAACCCCCGCACACCTGACTTCTACCTCCTTCCCAAAATTCACAAAACCGGAAATCCAGGTCGCCCAATAGTCGCAAGTTTCGACTCACCAACTGAGCGAATCTCCGCCTTCGTCGACCTTCATCTCAAGCCCCTTGTCCAACAGCTACCTTCCTACGTCAAGGATACGAACCACTTCCTCCATCACCTAAAATCACTTCCTTCCCCCCTCCTACCAAACACCATCATGGTCACCATAGATGTGTGCTCCCTCTACACGAACATTCCCCACCCAGAAGGACTTGCCACTCTTCGAACCTCTCTTGACAAGAGGTCAGAGGAGAAGAAACCATCTACTGCCTTCCTCACTATGCTGGCAGAGATGGTTCTCACCAAAAATAATTTCGCGTTTGGAGGGTGCCATTACCTACAAACAAAAGGAACTGGCGCCTTCTTACGCTAATTGCTACTTGGGAGAATGGGAGTCCCAGCTCCTCCAATCCTCCCCCCAAAAGCCTCTCATCTGGCTCCGCTTCATCGATAACATCTTCTTACTGTGGACCGATGGGCGGAATCTCTTGATTGCTTCCTCCATACAATCTCCACCCACCCCACCCTCTCCTTCACCCACCACTCCTCCACGACAGAATCTACATTCCTTGATGTAAATCTATGTTTTAGAAATGGACGCATCAGCACCTCGGTGCACATCAAAGAGACCAACCACCAACAATACCTCCATTACACCAGCTGCCACCCACACCACATCAAAACATCCCTCCCTCATTCCCTCGCCCGCCGAGGATATAGGATATGTTCGCTATCAGAATATTGCACAAAAATTCAGGAGACATTCCCCAACCGAGGCTATCCTCCAGAATTAACTCAACACCAAATACACTGCGCCATATATTTTTACCCCCCTCTGGAAAAACATCGAACCCAAACCCACATACTCAATGCGACACCCCCTGACTCTTACAACAACCTTCCACCCAGGGCTACATGAAGCCCTGAAAAACATCCTTGCCGCCACCCACCCCATTCTCACATCCTCACCCACCACCCTTCCCCAAGTCCCCCGTCATATCATTCCGTCGACCTAGGAATCTCAGCGACTTGTTGTGGTGCAAAGAACTCCCTACAGGTCCAACACCACCCCCCGCAGGGTCTTTCCCATGCAAAAAACCATGGTGCCTCACTTACCCCATCATAGAGACTTCCTCCACGTTCACCTGCCCGATAACAGACATCACCTACCCAATTACGTCCCACGGAACCTGCACCTCCGGAAATTTAATCTATTTATTAAACTGCACACAATGTCTGGCGTTTTACATGGGCCTTACCACCACACCCCTCAACATCCGCATGAACGGTCATTGGGACAGTGTCGCTCATAAACGCCCCCTTCCAGTGGCCGATCATGTGCTAAGCTACTCCCTACCGTTCAATAGATGCTTCAGAGTAAAATCAATCCAGGCTCTCCCAAAAGACTCTCCCGCACCACAACTCCGCCAATGGGAGCTGGCCCATATAGAAATCCTCCACTCTCTTTCCTTTCCTGGTCTAAACCTCCGCTAACACCCCCACCTCAAATACTCCAGCCTCGTTTCCATGAACCCAATCCTCTTCCCATCCCCTCTACCCCCAGTGAGACACTTAGTTTTAGTCATACTCTTGTGCCGAAGAAGGAAGGATTTCCAAAAGCTCCAAGAAAAAGCCTTCCTCTATTGCCATGGACGTCCACAACACCAAATAAGTGTCCACTGGCTCCCTCCTATCCCTCTCAACTACTAGTTGCCATCTTTTATATATATATATATATATATATATATAAAAAGTTATTTTTTTCTACCACTCTTGTTTGAAATAAATTTTCATATGAGGAACGCTGCAAGAGATATTCAATTTTCTTCAAAATTCACGGTTAGTGGGCAGCTCGCACATGTGGTAGTGACAACAATTGAATCGCTAGTGCTGAAATGTATAAGTTGAACTGTTCCTATCGTCGTATTTATTTGATTTTAGTTGACAACTTAGGTATAGAGAAAGTCATGTGTTGGACACATCAATTTATCTAGTTTTTCCTTTACTACCCACCTTTTATCTTTCTCCTTTTGTGTTGCCTCTAAATATTTGCCTTGTAAGATTAAGGAGTTATAGATACTTTTGTAACATTAATCTCATCCCATCCCATTTTTAATTATCCTTTCCTTATTACTTCAGTTAAGCTTTTCTCTTCTCATACTGTACTTTATTTGTTTTCCTGTCAAACTAATTAATTTTCTCTAGACTGCTCTATACACATATCTCAAAAGCCTCTCATTTGCTCACAGTCTATGTCTTATACTAATATAATGCTACACTAGCCGATTTTACTATCTTCTAATTATTAATATTTTCATTTGAACTCTTTTGTCAACTCAGGTTGTGCCTTCATTCTTCCTTTTCTCATGCGGATCTTTATCATCCTGGGGAAGAATGCTACTCAGTTGAGATGTTCCACTTTTCTTTATGCACTGTAACATTGATCTGTGATTCTTCTCTTTCTAAATCAAATTTTGTTCTTTTCCTTTTATTATAATATGAAATAACTCTGGCTTTTCATATAAAGAATTTTGTATCATTAAAAAACCATAACTTGACATGCTCATTTGCAGCCCTAATTTAGCTGAGCTAAATATTAGAATACATTCATTGTATGTGAATCTAAATTTGTCTAATTTTTAAAATAATGGGACAGTAATTGAAAAGGATATCCTATCAACCACAACTTCTTTATAATTACATACTTAAAGAACTTGTACTTGTGTGTAACAAATATCCAAACGTTTTTAATTGGTAGGTTGAATAATTCTTCATCATTATTTTGAGCTGACTGTAACTATTAAAATTTGAATTTTGGAAATGATAAAAATGCTTTTCTTAATACTCATTATCATTGATGAGATTTATTAAAATTAATAAATAAAATTTCTTTATAACTACATATAAAAATGGTATTTACATAATGCCTTATAAATATTAATATTTTCATGTTAACACTAAAATTTGGGGAATGCTGCAGAATATTGGTTTATCATACATCCATCATAACTTGCACTTTTTTTTTGTAAAAACAAATATCAATAGGCTCCCATCGAACTCGGAACGAAATTAATAAAAACGATGCTTCATATGTAGATTGATTTAAAGGTGGTGAACGTGAGAATGGTAAACACAATTATCATATAAAACACTAATAGAAGAAACTGCCATGTCATGGCACAGATGTATCATTTCTAATACAACAACGGGATGGAAGGGCCTCCCAGTTGTAAATATAGGAGGTACGAGTCCTAAATTCACCGGAAGGACATAACTTTCCAGAATCACTGATAGAATTAAACGCAGCTCTGATAGATGCCGGCGACTTTTTATGAGTAACAATGTAAGCCTCACTGCAACCGCGCGAGAGATACTCGGTGTCAAATCGTGGATCGTGTTTTCTCTCTAGCCCTTTTATCGATGACAACCATGCACCTACTGACACATCCTCACTACGATATAACTCCAGCAGAGGTGCACGATCAGACAATAGGGTGACCAGATCTTTAGAAAGAATATATCCACCACCTAGTGCATACGGAAGATAACGATCACACATAACCCAGTTCTTTTCTGCCCATCGTCCTGATCGTCGGACGTGGGCTCTACCATCGAAGAACCCCATGTACAGCCGTCTTGGGGAATCACTCTTTTGCAGTTTCTCCGAATCCTTCAACACTTTCACAAGCAGTGGCACACGGACAAATGTATCGTCGTCACATTTAAGAGCGTATGAAAAATCAGCAATATCAGCCAGCCATGAGAATGCCTTGAGCACCTTAGATGTGAGAGCTTCATAAGAATCAGCTGCATCAGCAAGGAGAACGAGATCCTTATGTTTTTCATATTCCTTGACTACGGAAAGAGATGAGAAATTTAACTATTTACAGAAATAAAATAAGAAATTTTCCTTTAGAAATAAAGTTGCAACCATACCTAATCGGGTACTTTGCTCATCACTCAAATTTTTCGTGCCGACAAAGAAAAAATGCTCTACGTCGTGGTGAACGTTATATGTTGCCCAAGTTTCTCTAATTGTATTTCTTTGCTCTGTGTTATCAGGGGAGCTCATGACAAGAATAAATAAAAACGCTGAAATCCTTCTCCTAGCACTTGTGATTTTGGGATTTGAAAAATAATTGTAGTTGCTATCTCGAGGAAGCTTCATACTTGGATCATGCATATCCACATGTTTCCCTGTGCTGTTATCAAATTTAATTATACTAATAGTAAATGTACAGCCTAGTATGAAGGAAAGTGTACAATACACTAACACTTTCATATCTCTTGCCATTTTTAGCTCGAGACATCTTGTTGCGGAATATATCAGTACCAGGGGTATGCAACACAGTCATTTGTCTGAATGAAGTAACTCCGGTAGATCATTTCAGGTGTCACTAGTGTCGCTGAAATCAAGCGCGCGCGCCTTTTAAACGTCAGGTTTTCTATTCCTCGTAAAATGCTTAATATAATTATTCTAAAAAATATGAAATTGAAAAAATAACAAAATTATTGTAGGTCAATAATATTGCTTTATTTAAGCTTCACTAGATGTACACATAACAAGTAAATGCCATATGTTAAAGTGAAAAACCGTAGCACTTAAGCAGATTGCAAACTTGCTTTTGCAAAAATATCACAAATTATTTGCCGATACCGTTGCAGAAATATCAATGCAGTTCAAACAGTAGCATTTCATTTGATATTGCGAACGGGTCTTTGCAAACATCACAAATTACTAACAGAAATTCACTCAGAAAGAAGGCACAGTTACATCACAAATTACTATCTGATATTCAATCAGAATGAAGGCACAGTTACATCACAAATTACTACCTGATAAAAACGCACAGTTACAGAAATCTCAGTGCAGTTCAAGCATTAGCATTTCAACAGAGATCACACAGGGTTAAGTCACAAAAACTGGAAATCCACAATGAGTCATCCACTGGTATTGGTGAAGAAGGGATTCAGCAAAGTAGAGCCCATGCACTTGATTGCCTTAACATTGTTTGTGCCCATATCACAAACAGTAGCAATGACACGAAGACCAGCTTCATGGCATTTTTTAAGGACAACCTGCATGAGCGAGACCAGAACCTCAGCTTTAGTTGCTGTTCTACTGAAGTAGGTAGCTATGGGTTGCTTCCATTTCTGTAAAACTCCAACTACCATGAACACAAGTGCATATTTAGCAAGTTTGCTAGTTCTGCCCAAATGCCCAAGGTCCTCAAAGCCCACAATGATATCAGATGAAGGCTCCTAATCGTAATGCTCCCTTATTGACATTTCGTCAAATATAAGGACACACATACGATTGGAAACCTCCATCTGAGATACAGAATGAGATACGACTGAGAAAACCTGAGGACTGATCCCGATGGAGAAAGGAACAGAATTCAGAAGAGCTAGCAATGTCCGCCTACAAGGAAGAGGAAAAAGCCGACGCATTAGAGCGTAACATTTTGGACTTCTCTTGTAGATGGACAATGCTATCACCTTCTCATCTACAGACCACCTTCTGCCTCTGGGCTTCCTCTTAGAGCAGCGTAACTGGGAAGCCAAAAAAGAAGCTGCATTATCGGACATCTGTGAACTAACCATCTCATGTGCAGAAGTCATATGGGATGTCTGATCACTACACCCTTTCAACTTCTTTTCCAACTTCCTGTAAGAAGCTCTAAGCCTTTTTAATTGGAGGTCTTTCTTTTTCCCATACTGATATAAATATCTCTTACGAGGAGTGCAATGTAAAGACCTACTCATACCAATACAGGACAAAGTAAGACTTCTCTCTCTGTTTGATGAATCACAAAATCCTTCACCTCTGTCACCAGAAGTGGAAGCATCTTCTGATACAACAGACAAAAGTAATGGCGAGGAACCATGAGTGGTAGGGGAAACATAAGAAGATGGAGAAAGGGAATGAATAGGAAAGACTTGGTGAGTAGGTGTCGAAGTATGAAATGATGGGCCAGGATCAGAAAGGAATTCACTTGAAGTAGGTTGGATATGGAGTGGATCTTGTGCAGATGGAAAAATAGAAGGAAGCATACCAGGTGGAGAAGTAGCTGGAGAAGGAGTATGAGATGGAGTAGGAGAAGGAGTACGAGGTGGAGGATGGATAGGGGACAAGGAATGTGAAGCACTGGCAGCTGCAGCAACAGGTCCTTCTATGGATGGCACTACTCCCCGCAGTAGCCGCAACTTCAGCTCATTCTGGAAGCAAGCATCAGTGAAGTGCTTTGAGCAGACCCTTCTCCTTGTGAGCACTCGCTTGGCCCCACTCTGCACCAAGGCCATCAGGTCACTGCTCTCACAGAAGTGCACCCATTCCAAGCACCTGCACATAAATACATTCATCAATATGAATAATAATAGATTACCAGAAAAATAAAAAAATCCCTGAAGGGTTTATTACTCTTCCGAAAGAATTGGAAAATCATCTCATGTAGAAAGCATTGGAAGTTGTATCTTCGAACAAACTGGCATTATACTTCCACTCTAGGTAACTTTCAGTTTCTTTTCCTCACATAAGGATGTGTTGAAAAAGTCAATTCAGTCAATATAACTATTTGATGCCCTTTTGATTCTCTTTACTGACGCATTATAACCATAATTTGTGCTGTTAATGTTTGTATTAAATGCACGATACTTTCTCACAGTTCGAGGAGGAAATGTTATTACGTGCTAAAAGGCTACAAGAATCAACACAGTTATTCAACAACACAAAAAGATTGTCAGCTTCTAATCTTGCGCTAAGGAGTATCTACGGAAAGAATCTCCAAGTGCATACAATAATTCACATCGAAGGTGAAACATGTAATTTAAAAAACGTAAGAATTTATGCCGTACACTTTCCACTCGATTTAATTGACCAATCTTATATGACGACCAAGCCACCGATACAACAAATGACATATATATCAAAGCGAACTGGATAAATAACGTTCAAAATTGTAAGTTTTGCATTGAAAGGCAAGTATTCGTACGAAAAACATCAATTATAACTCCTAAAGCGACTTAAGAATTACATTCATAATTCACGAAAACGCTTCAGCATTCACATGAAAATATTCATTGATATAAATTTACTTACAGTTCCTTCACCCTTGGGAAATGAAACAGCCTAACGGATGGATCGGCTGCCGAAAACTTGCATCCCGAAACTGAGCACAGGGAACCCTTCCCTTCCGTTACCTCCATTTTCACAGTCTTTGGCGCTCTTTGCTAATAGCGTCTCTTATTTTTGAAAAATCCGTTGATTTCAGCGACACTAGTGACACCTGAAATGATCTACCGGAGTTACTTCATTCAGACAAAAGACTGTGTTGCATACCCCTGATCAGTACCATGTTTTCATTGTCGCAACGTAAGGCGCTAAGCTGAATGTAGAAAGCATGGAGAGTGGCGGCAGAAGAGTCTAGCCGAGTAATTGTTTGATTCTGTTACAGTTTTAGTTTCGTTACGTTAGGTGGAATTATTCATGCATTACTGGTTTCTTTTACAATGGCTGTACCTTCCGCGATATGTAAGTTGGATATAACTGTAATTAACCGCATTGCAGCGGGTGAAGTGATCCAACGACCTGCTAATGCACTGAAAGAGATACTCGAAAATAGGTAAACGAAGATTGATTTGTATTATGTTAACTTTTTAAGATATTGATAACACGTGACTGCATGTAACTCAACCTTTCAGCTTAGATGCCAAAGCTACACGCATTCAAATTAACGTGAAGAATGGTGGCATGAAGTTACTCCAAATTATCGATAATGGGTCAGGAATCAGGAAGGAAGATTTAGATATTGTGTGTGAACGTTTTACCACTAGTAAGCTTAAGAAATTTGAAGACTTGTCAAATATAGCTACTTATGGTTTCCGTGGCGAAGGTTTGGCGAGTATCAGTCACGTTGCGCACCTGAGCATCGTGACAAAAACGGCTGACTTGCAATGTGCTTATAAGTAAGAACTGGGCATAGCATAAACTTTAATTAGGAAAGTATTACACTTTCGTTAATGTCACTGACTTACTTTTCCTTTTAGGGCAAGCTATCTAGATGGTAAACTAAAGGAGCCTCCTAAACCGTGTGCAGGTAATCAAGGCACAATAATTACAGTGGAGGATTTATTCTATAATTTAAACACTAGAAGAAAAGCCATGAAAACTGCGTACGAAGAACATGCTAGGATTGCAGAAGTTGTTAGTAGTTATGCAATTCATAATGCAGGTGTTGGGTTTTCATTAAAAAAGGCAGGTGACACAGCAGCTTGCATAAAGACACAAGCTGATTATACGCTTGTGGAAAACATAGGCGCAGTGCATGGAAACAGTGTGGCAAGGTAGATATTTATTCATTTTACTTATCAAATGTATTTTGTTTTTCTTTCATACATTCACACAAATAAATATCATTTTCAAGAAAGAAATGTTCTATTAACGTGGAGGCACATTTGCAATGGAAATATAAGTACGTAGTCAATTTGAATGTTTAATTTTAAAAGTTTTGTCCACATCATCATGACCTGAAAAGTATAATCGCGTTCATTGAAAATCATGCCAAAATACCATTTAATATATAATAAGGAGGAATGACATTTAAGTAAAGAAATTCTTTATCTCGTAGCTTGGTTGTTTTATAAATTAATTAATATTTAATCTGTTATTGGGCTTTGAAGAAAAAGATTTGTTCAGTTTAAAGTACTAATAGAATTAAAAAATTATTACACAATTGTATAGTAAACATTTGAAATTTTATTAAAGCATTTTTTCAATGCAGGGAATTACTGGACCTGAACTTAGAAGATGAAAAGCTAGCCTTCAAGATGACTGGTCATATCACAAACGCTAATTATTCAACCAGAAAACTTACTTTTTTATTATTTATAAACCATCGTTTAGTTGATTCTGCAGGTTTGAATGTTTTCAATCATCAAACGTTTTATTTATTATATTATTATCTCAACAATAGTTATTCTCTGTAGCATTTGGAATATGTGTTGACTTTCTGAAGTTGAGGCCTTTCTTTTATAAATTTCAAATATTACCTGTTCACTATTAACTTTTATAAAATTTATTATGGTTTCATATTTCAAAATGTGTTCCTGGTATACATTCCTTGGCTTATAGGAGAGACAACTGTGTAATCATTGAAAATTGTAAATCTGCATTAATTTTTCATGATAAATGCCAAAAATTGCCTCTTATCATTTATATAACTTAGATACTCCTGTTATGCAAGCATTTTCATGGTTTTTCTGAAAATTCTTTTATACCTTTCAGTACATATATATATTTTTATATAGCACTTTCGTGTCTTGTAAGACACTATCTCATTGTTTATTATCTATAGGTATTCGCAAGATTGTTGATCAAGTATATGGAGCTTATTTACCAAAAGGAGGTCATCCTTTTGTGTATTTAAGTTTAGAAATTGATCCAAAGAATGTGGATGTGAATGTTCACCCAACTAAGCATGAAGTCCTCTTTCTTCACGAGGAGGAAATCATTGGGAAAATTCGAGAAGTCTTGGAGAACAGACTTGCTAAATGTAACACTTCTCGTGTGTTCTACACTCAGGTAATGCATGCTTAATCTTGAATTGGAATGAAAACACCTCACCTGCTAATTCATTGACCATTTTACATTTGAAGCAGCTTTAGGGAAAGCTTAGGTTAATCAGTTTTGTTGTTAATTCTGGTGATGTTATTTCACACTTTCACTCTTCCTACTTCAGAAAGATAGTTGCACGGTTAGGTAGATCAGTATTTTATTGTTTAGATCAGGGCCTTATAACCATTTTGCATTCATGCATCACCTTCCAGAATGGAATAAATTTCTGTAGTTTAAATCCTTAGGGATTCTTTAGCGTTATGAACCACAATTATAGAACCTGTTGTTAAGATGAATTCCCAGTCACATATTATCATTTCTACTTAATGCAATCATACCAAATGTGTTGAACTAATGCTACATTCCTCCCATAGCATTCCCCCTGCTTTTCTATAACTAAATCCATCACCAAAAACAACACTGAAATTTATGAGGATTCTGTTGCACTATATATTATTGGATTTGAACTTAATTGTTTTTTCTTGTGTATTTTCTTGGCTTGCTGTTTGTCAAATACTTTTTCTTCGGTTTTGAGATTAAAATCATCATAATGCATTTGTTGGGCACACACTACGACTCTGGGTATCAGTATAATAAGATCTAATGGAACCACTGTCATTTAAAAAAATTATATAGTATCTTACAGATCAACGTGCATGCACATGTGTGTGTGTGCAAGTACAGTAAGAAATGAACATATAATGCTTCACTTTGACTCACAGTTTCTAAAAATTTAGGATATCGTTAGAATATGACATTAGAAGGAAAAGTTAAAAATTATTTGCTAAAATATTTTTAAAGAAAGTTTCATAAAAAAGTTAATTATTGTGCTGTCTTTTGTATGCTAATGAAAAAAATCTTAAATAAAAACCAAGCACTTTTTTGTGAAAGGAATTGTAACTAAGAAATTTCATTAATTAACATGACATAAAAATGCGTATGGATTTATGGCTTTTGAAGAAAGTTGAGTTAGTAATTATTTTGTCAGTTTGATTTTAGCTACAAGACAATCTCAATAGTTCTCGATTGAACGATAAAAGTAGAATTAATCAAATTTAATCCTTTTGAAATAAGATTGCAACTCATAATAATTCCTGTAAGCCTTATTCTACTAATGCTTCACATCATTATAATTGAAATGACTTGTGTAGTTATTCAACAATAACCTTTGATGGTTTTTTAATTTTTTTAACTGCACTTCACAAGAGACGGAATTTTGGTCTTATTGGGTCGAAATGTTATTGATAATGATAAACGTAATTGCAGGCACGATTGCCATCAAACAAGGCACCTTCAGAGACTAAAGAAGCAGAGAAAAAATCAACTTCAAAGCAGCAGCAAGGTGGTCGTCAGGAAGTTTCACAGCAACAGTTGGTACGGACTGACTCTTCCCAACAAAAGATGCAACGCTTTCTTTCTTCTGATTCTGTGCCTGAAACTTCTGCTAAGAGGAAATCCTCTGACGAGGAGGAAAATGAAAGCATCGGTAAAAAACAGAGTGATCAAAGAAACAGTGGAAGACCTGCTGGTTGGTGAGTTAAATGATTTCTTTTTATGTTCCTATATACCATTTTGTGTAAATAAGGGAATGGATATTTTGGTTAATCCCCACTCTTTTGAGTTATATTCGGGGAAAGGAGTTTTAAAGGAGATATTGGAAAAAAATCTGATGTGGCCAATGCATGACTTTCTTCATATTTGGGGTATAGATATTTAAATTATTATGAATAGCATTATAAGGCAAAATTATTATTTCATATCGTAAAATAATACAGTCATTCTTATTGCCATAAATTATATTGTGAATATGTTTACAGAATTCACCGCTACATGGTGTTGGCCCTGTATAGTGAAAATTACGAAAAAAGTTGAATATCTCCGAAATGGATGGTTCTACAAAAATTTGTTTCAAACAAAACTTGGAAGAAATATTATTCTCTACAACTTTGGTCCTTATGAAGATGACCAATTATGATGTTTTTAAGGAGATATTTGACGGAAACCGAAAAACTGATTATTTTTTATAAATAATTCTTAAACAATAACTGCTATGGAAAATTGTTTGAAATAAAAGATGTAAGAAATTACATTCTCTATAACTTTTGTATAGAATTGTATATACAATAATGATGTTTTAATGGAGAAATATCGCAAAAACTGAATCGGGTTTCGAATAAACCTCGACTTCCGGTTAACCGTTATTGTCCAAAAACTAATTAGTTCTTTATGCTCATGCTGTAGTTTTATATATGAAATTTGGTATTAATATGACAAGTACTTTTTGAGTTATAGCGCCTACAATCACATACATACATCCATCCACACACCCACCCACACAGACATCGTTCCGAAAATAGTCTAAGCATGTTCTAGGGACCTCAGAACGTGTATTTCCGTTGAAATCTCGAAGTCTATTTTTTTTGTGATCACAATACTTTCCCCATACTACGTATGGAGAAAGTAAACAGAAAAAAACAACAGGAATAAACCTCCACTTCCGGTTGGCTTATATTGTCCAAAAACTAATCAGCTCTGTTCCTTTTGATGAAAATATTATTTTTGAAATTTGGTACTGAAATGGCAAATACCTAATTTTAGAATTATAGCACCCACAAAATTCCTATCACATACAGAAACACAGACAGACATCATCAAGAAAATAGTCAAAGCATACTCTCAGAGTACCTGAAAACGTGTATTTTCATTGAAATCTCAAAATTGATTTTTTTCATGAAAACAATACTTTCACTTGTATGGAGGACGTAATAAGCCAAAGCAAAATCTTGGCATTCAACATCAAGAAGAATGTTGCAATATAATCATCAAGGTTGTTAGTTGAAAAACAATATTTTTCTAATAGCCATTGAAAGGTTAAGAAAACCAGAAGCACATCTATACTGCAAAACACCTGCCATCAGTGGCGATTCACCAATATCAGATTCTAAATCACCACTGATGTTTTGTACCCAAAATGCTCATCTGGTTTTCCCAACCTTTTCATGGCTATTGGAGAATCTTTTTTTTTTTCCATTTTGAAATTCTTAAGTTGAACTCAATAATGCTTTCATGAAAATTGTTAGTGGCAATGGCACTGCAAAATTGGTCAAAGTCAGTAACCCCATTAATTTTTAAAACATTGGTTGGGGCCCATCTAAGCAATTTTAAGGGTTAAAGAATTTTAGAATAATGTGTGGCATATTTTCTTGCATTTGGAGTGTTTATTGAAGATAAGTTATTATTTAGTAATTACAGAGTGTACTCTTAATCTTTGCCATTATCTTTGGGATGTAGGAAGGAGGTAAGGTTAACCAGTGTGTTGCATCTGCAGAAGATGGTCGAGGAAGACTGTCACACTGGCCTCCGTGGTGTGTTTCGCGATCACTCTTTCGTTGGTGGCATTTCTCGGGGAAGGGCTTTAATTCAACATCTTACAAGCCTCTACCTCTGCAACACATGGCAACTTGTGTAAGAATATATTTTTTAAGTGCCCTTCATATGACTTTATTCTTGTGGTTATTATTGCTATGGCTTCTTTGTTGTTAGCTATAGAGGTGTCTCTTACTGATCATCACCTGCATCGCACTTTAATTGTCACTTGCAACAAGGCTGTGCAAATAGGTCTCAAAAGGGATGCCAATGTTTGACTAAAATGGCAACTTATCCAAAAGTATTTATATTTGTTTTCAACATTGGTTTTTCCTTTGCACAATGCTGCAAAGAGCCATATTTTAAATGTTGATTTAATGTTGGGCTCGGTAGCACCATTTTTGTGGGAGAATTCATCAATGTACTCAGGCAAAGCAGTGCAGCATAAATTACTTTATTAAAAAATTAAAGGTGTGTCATATCTCACCTCAGGTGGTACAAAACCTGAGCATGGGTCTGACTCACACTATAGTCCTTGATTGGTTTGGTGCCAGTTCGGTCAGAGGCACCATTTGCAGTGTTTAATCAGTATGTTTTCACTTTCATTGCAGTTTTCAGGAATGAATTAATGATGATCATTGAGGGACTCTGTACTACTTTTGACTAAAGATTTCTTGAAAAATATCTTTTCAAGAACTCTCATTCTGAAATTCTGCATCTTTTAAATATTAATATAATTTATTTAATATTTATTGTTATTCTTGCAGTCGGGAACTGTTTTACCAGATATTGATTTATCAGTTTGGAAACTTCGGGATGATAAAATTTTCAGTGAGTATTTGAAAATCTACTGAATATTTTTTCTTTATTTTTGATTTTGTTAGTATTAAAATATTATTATGATAAAAAACTAAAAACTGCATTCATGTTTATCATGACAAAGTTTATTAACATTCATTTACTTAACTTTATTTCAATTTCCAGTTTTCGCTCTTTCTAACTTTTATAAATGCAACCTAACATGGTGTATGCAAATTCGGTCCATCATGTTAAGTTATAAAGGGTAAGAGATTATAATTTTTTTATTCCAAAAGAAATATTTATTGTTCATTTGGGTAAATAATATAGGTTACAGGGTTACAGTCTAATTAGGGACTAACTTCACACCAGCTCCTAAAGGTTATGATTTTCGTAGCCTCTGTACTTCATTTTTACTCTTTTGCACCCCATAAACCATCATTTACACCCTCATAATTACTGAGATATTAATGTTTATTAATGTGAAGCAATAGCTTTCACTTATGAGACATGTGACCCTTACAATCATTTTTACTTCATTTATACTATGTTGTACAAAAACACCATTGATTAAGGCCTGGGTCTTTAATTATTAATAATATATCTAAATTTTAATTGTTGCTGTCACGTACATATTTAATGTTAATTTTATAATTGGGAACGTGTATTCATTTTACATAAATACACTAGAGAGCCATATCTATCCAATTTCGAATAGAGCAAAACAGGCAATCCAAGATATAGATCTTGAAATTGCTGCTATAAATTGTAAATTTACGAATTTTCAAATTACCATTGTGGCCATTTACAGAGCCCCAACTGGGTGCATTGATACTTTTATAGGTAATCTTGAACACTTAATTAAGTTGAGCTAACAATAAGTTTTAATTTTATCACTTATCTTAAATACTTTCCATTTTGCTTTATTATCCATATTTCAGGCCAAAAATTAATTAATGGATTGCCATGTTTATAAACAATACCAAGCATCATGTAGATGTCGTCGACTTCTTACTAAAATGACTGATACATAAATGGATTACCGCATTAACTGTATTTACTTGCGTACCCCATGCACCAGTTTTCCCGAAACGCCGGGGAAAAAAGGGGGGTGTGCATCTTACACAAGAATTTCTGAACAGGTTATATAAATTGTGAGTATTGATAGTAAATTATCTGCAATATGCTTGCATCTGTATTGTTATTCGCAAAAGACGTCGAAGTCTACGAAGTATATGCGTATTTATGTGACCAAGCAAAGTCAGGTTATGCTCACGCTGCAGGCATAAACTCGCAAAAGTAGGCAGAAAGAATATGCTAACTGATAACTATAGTTCAATGACTGCTGAGGGTTTGCCGGCTGGAGAATAGGTAGGTTCAAGTTTGGTCCTTTTCCCTCATCCACTTCAAGGAATTCGGAGCGGTGAAATTTTGTTGTGAATGAAAGATTTCATGGTTCGAAAGGAAGATGGAAATCCCCATCTCAAGTGTTTGGACTTGTTTATTCCTAACATTCCAATATTTACTCATGGGACCGGGCCCTGGTTCGAGGATTCTTTACGGGCCCCTCCTCTCCTCCAATATATATTTTTTGGTTATTTTATCTTTTAAGGGGAAAATTTTAATGAAATGTTTATTAATAATTAGATTTTTATAAATAAAAATATATTACAAACATTTAATAATCTTATCGTTTTATTGGCCATCATTACATTTGAATTTTTTGCATTGCTGGCATACAACTCTTTCTTTTTCTTTCGCTTAGCTGCCCCACTTTTATGTTTGTACATTTGAAGGGTATGTTATTCAGGTTTTAAATTACAAATTCGAAGAAATCAATTAATTTTCAAAAAACGTTCAATTGTTATTGCACTTCAGTTGACGTCACAAAAGCAGATTATTGATTCTCCTGAGGCCATCTATAATTAGAATATGAAAAACATTAATTTTAGGCGAATAAATATGTTTCTTTTAATCAATCAATAAAATCAAGTTGCCATGTAGGTTATATTACAGAATATTGTCAATTTATTGATCGCGGAATACGTGAGATTCCTTTTTGCTATAATTAGATAATACTTTTATAAAAAATATGCCTTACC
This sequence comes from Uropetala carovei, assembly GCA_036926305.1. NCBI lineage: Eukaryota > Metazoa > Arthropoda > Insecta > Odonata > Petaluridae > Uropetala > Uropetala carovei. The sequence continues at coordinate 5,816,710 of JAXCHB010000035.1, forward strand.
TTTTGAATTCAGAGTGCTGCACTGTTCTAATCTTAAGCACAGACCAAAATTAAAGGGAGTTCTAGATCACATGCAATAAACACTTTGATAAGTAAGTATTTTTATATTAGTACAGTAGACTCCCAATTATCCGGGATGGTAGGGAATAAACTAATCCCGGTTAAAAAAATCCTGGTTAATCTAACATCCATTTCATATACAGTCATTAGTTTCTCAGCCAGGGTGCTGTCTTGCTGTCCCTCCAGATAATCCAGCAGAGCTTCGGTATGAGTTAAAGCAGTGCTGTGACTGATACTTTGCTCTGGTATTAGGTTGTCCTCTTCCTGGTCCAAATCATCGACCGCCATTACATCGTCTACATCAACGGTATTGATACGTTCCACAATTTCTTTGTCACTCAAAACTTCATAGGTGGGCAAATTTTGGTCTGTATTTAACCACTCGCGCAGTTTCCTCATCAACATTCGCACATCCACTAATGCTATGTAAATTATGCAGTAGTTCAGGCACCGTTTCATTGAAACTGTCCTCGAAACCAAGAAATTCCTCGTCGTTTCCCGGTAAAATTTTTCGCCATGATTTTTTTAATGTTGAACTTTTCACTGTTTCCCAAGCAGCAGAAATTTCATAAGTAGCATCCAATACAGTTAGCTTTTTCCAAAACAACAGCAAATCATCACCGTCTTCCTTTACGAACTTCAGCAGCAAGTTTCTTCGATAAATTGTTTTCATGTTTTGTATCATTCCTTGATCTATAGGCTGAATCAAAGCTGTCACATTTGGAGGTAAGTACTTCACAAATATATTTCCGTCTTCAGACTTTAAAGTGTCTTCATTTGGGTGACTGGGGGCATTGTCTAAGAGTAAAATCGCCTTTTGTGGCAGATCTAAAGATTCTGGTTTCAAAAAATGAGACCCGGCGGCGTTACCACAGCACAAAACTCTTAGGCGTTGTTTCTGAAGTTTATGCCCTGCAGCACTTTTTTCATTTTCATGAGCTAAATTTTTTGTGGTAGACACTTCCAGTATAAACCAGTTTCATCAGCGTTATAAATTTGTTCTGACGTGAATCCTTCATTATCGACGAAATGTTGAAACTGACACTTAAATTCCTCAGCTGCCGTCTCGTCACAGCTAAGTTTTTCTCCTTCGATAGCAATCTGATGAATCCTGTGCCTTTGCTTAAATCTTGTCAACCACCCACATGATGCGTTAAAGTCCCCTTTCAATTTCAATTCATTGAAAAAATATTTTGCTTTCACTGCACAAACAGCTCCTGAAACTGAGATTCCCTCAGCTCTCTGTTGTTAAACCACAAAACCATTGCTTTGTCCAAATCATCATAAGTTGACGTCTTCATGGTTTTCCACCTAGACATGCCACTTGCACTTTCAGAAATTCCAGAATTTCAAATTAATAAGAACAAAATGACATGCACCCATTATGACACACGAAAATAAAGTGAACACTTGAAATATTCTGATTCAGTTCCGCGCGAGCGATCAGGATCTATGTCATAGCGATCACATGCCGTCTATGCAATGTTTTTATAAGTGAAATGCATACAGTGTGATAATATGTATGTATCTCTAGCTCACATGGAGTAGCAGAAACTATGTAGGTATCTCGTTACTTGGCTTTCCCCCTCCTCCCCTCTTCATTCCTTCACTCTGCACGTCACCCGTGATTTCAGTGGCTGATTTCTCGTACTATGTATTCTAAATTATTTTCATATTACGTTTTTTTTACATCCCGGTTATGCTGATCCCGGATAATCGAGAGTCTACTGTACTTGTTATTCACTTTCACTGTACCCTTTGAAACAATCTTCACTATTAACTATTTTTAGACACACAAAAACTGAGGTATGTTCAATGCACGAGAACGAAAAGATTTTCGACTTACTAGAGCTGGAGCAGATTTTCAATTGTGATGTGCGATGCTATGGGAACCAAGTGAAAAAAAAAATTTAAAAAATACTTCATTATATACACAGACATCTCGGAGCCAGATAGCCAATAAAGAAGATACGAATTCATTAAGGGTATATGATAAATACAGCACGTGAGCTCAAGAGCTGAAAGAAATATTAAACTGACACAAAGCAGTACTATGGGAAGTCGAGGATAAAATGAGAATATGCCTTAAGGTAAACAAAAACATCTTAGATGTAGTCGGACTAATCTGAAATGAAGATTCGTTGAGGAGCAGCGATACTCAAGTAGAAATGTGATTAATGCCTAAAGATAGGCAAGGAAGAAAAGCATCTGGCCCCTCTAGAATGGAATTTGAGAGCTGTGCAGCTTAGGTCTCACGACTAACAATAAGACAAAAGTGATATTGTATCAGCCAAATCTTTTTGTGCCCCACAGTATGGTAACCATTGTTCTATGGGAAGTAAGGAGAAATGGACCATCTTGTCAACACCGGTTATTTGCACCAAATGCACCCCTCTCTCCCTGGCCCTCTTGTTTATCTAATGTTTTACCCTTCGTAACTTTCAACTTACAAACGAAAGAAGTTTCATGATCTCGGATTCTTTTCACTGTATTTAGCAGCTCTTGTGGTTTAAAATGACACAAAAGGTAAAATTTTGTATATGTCGACCACAGGCCTTCGGGCCCCCTCGAGCTCCGGGCCCTGGATCGAGCGATCCATCAGATCCATGGTCCCTATGCAATTGCATGGGACGATATGCGAAAAAACTTCCCATCTGCATAGGGAAGTTCCCGTTCATAGATGAACAAGCAGTACGTGAAGCTCCACATCGTTGCATAATATTATGTCAAAACAGTGAAGTAGGGACAAATTTGCATAATATTACAACAAAAACAGTTAAGGGGTTAACAAAAGAGGACTATCGAGGAGGACATTTCTGCTAGTATCGGCATAAAGAGATCATCCAATAATTTGCGTCACGTAGGAGGGAGAAGATGCTTAACATGAGCAGAACTTGCTTCGGGGAGTGGGAATCACTGACTTAAAAACAAACATTCTGGCTCAAATTAATTTTTTCCCACGGAACCAGCCCAAAAATAGGAGTGCGCTTCCTTGCCAACTGATCTATAGTATCGACCCCTCCTTTTGTGGAATTATAATAAATATTTATCTAGAATTTTTCGGTATCATATGGCATCTGCTGGCTCGCGACGAATTCTTTTGAAATGGAAAAATTACAAACGGGGAATGCAGTATGTTATCATATCGTAAAATGCACTTTTTTCACCCTCAAGGTCTGTGCCCTGGCTTGGGCCACTATTCGTTTTGGAAGGGTCATTCTTTTCCTGGCTCCCTGAACCCGAGGTTTTACGAGACCACGGGTTTGACTGCCCCTTCTTTTCGCTGTCATACTGTCATAAAACGACCACGATGCCAAATTGCTTATCGGTACGGACCAAACTAACGTCACATTCATATTGAAAGAAACAAAACGAAAATCCTCTCACATCCTTGCTTGCATGTAAGGTTTTTCATGCCAATGCATTACTCTATGAGAAAACAAATGAACTACTAATAAGGAGAGTGTGGAAAAGATTGAAATGCAACATAATTTGACTATAAATAGCAATACTGGAAGGTGGGAGTTGCAAGAATAAAATTGATCAATCAGAAGGCACTCTATAATTTAGGCCACCCACTTGTCAAGGCATGCAGCCAATGACAAAATAATTTTCAGAAAATTGAAATATGCATACATTGATGGGAAACTTTAACTAATTGTTATATATGAGTCTCTGCATAATGTAATTAAATATCAAGACGTCACCTTTATTTTTAATAGAGATACAGACAAAAAATTTGTGGGCCTCTGAGGCCTTCCTCCCCCCTTGGTAATTCTAGGGTTAATAATTATGCAACTAATTTTTTAAATCAATTCGTTATGGGATACATTGACAGAAATACATCAGCTTGTCTGCACACTATCGATAAAGAAAAGTTGTATTTTATCATACCACGAAATTTTGCTAATAGGGGGTGCCACAGAGATATTTTGCACCCAGGCACGAAACACCCTCGGCATGGCTCTGCTTTTTCCACTTGTTTGTAGCCAACATATAGGCCAAGAAATTTAATATATTCAACTTGGTGGATAGATTTAACATTCAATTTTATTAGCAAATTCTCGCTGGGTATTACTAGTGAATGTTATCTTATTACTTTTTTACATTAAGACAGACAAAGTTAGTTTGATATCATCTATCCATATAACTTACTGATTGCTTAGACTTCTTGATAAGCTGGTTAGTAGAGTCACCAATGATAATAAATGTATCATTAGCATACATGAAAGGAAGAGTACTTATTGGGCAGGATTGGAGCAAATAATTGATAAATAGGAAAAACAATAGATGTCCTAATATGGAGTCCTGGGGCCAGTTGGGAGAAAAGCTAACTTATGATTTCTAATGATTACATACTGACATCTGTCCATGAGATATGATCATATCCAGCTAAGGGATATGCCCGTACACCAAGAGATTCTAATTTCATAATTAGCAGCTTATGGTTACAGATTCAAAAACTCTGATTAGGTCAAAGAACATCCCAAGTACTTTTTTTGTCAAGTGACTGTTTTATTGAATTTATTACCTGAAATATGGCTAATTCAGTAAATTTTGCACTTCTAAAGCCAGTACAATAGTCAGGAGAGAATGCTTCTTAACATGTGCAATAAGTCTATTATAATAGATAGATTCCAAGAGTTTAGAAAATACACTCTGAACTGCAATGGGTCAATAGTTTGAAATGCATGTTTTACTATCTTTTTTATGAACAGGGACTAGTGTAGAAATTTTTAATGCAATTGGGAATGTACCTGTGCTCAGGGACTCATAATAGAGATAAACTATTGGTTCCATCAGGTGATGCATACACTTGAAAAGGGGCCAGCCAGGAATGCCATCAAAATCAAATGAACTCTTCCTTGTTATTTTTTTGGCTATATTTATTATTTCAGATTCATTGGTAGGATATAAATAAAGGGACTGCATTGAATTACTTCCAAGGTGGTAAGTTGGGTTGGCATGAGTATGTATATTGGGTTTTGCTGCATTTATAAAACATAATTAAATGAATCGACTATCTTGAATGGGTCAAAAATCGTATTGCCTCTGGTATCACAGATTTTGTTAACAACAAAATTATTTTTATGCTGGGTAATTTCCTTAATAATATTCCTATTTTCTCTAATTACATTATTAGAACTAGGTGTCTTTCTGTCGTAGTAGCTCTTTTTGAAGTAGATATTAACTTTTTATAGAACTTTTTCATGTTATTGAGGATTTGGATATTTTCAGTTTTAGGGAAGTTCTTTACTTCAGTTGAGGCTTGCCTTAGGAGTGATGCCATATTAATAATTTCAGCTGTTACACATTCATTACTTTTTTATTTTTTGGCTTGGATGTTATTTCCGGAAATGCTATTTCAAAATGGAACATAAAAAGGGATAAGAATTCATTAAAACTATCATCAAAGGTACATATGGAATAAATGTAAGACCAGTCTGTCATTTTAAGATAATTCTGAAAGAATTGTACATTCGAGTCTATAAAAGAATGAGTTTTAATGACTCAAATTGGTGGAGGTGAGAGTAGCCAAGATAGCATGATGATCAGACATGCCTGGGTTAAATGCAGACACACCCATGTCACAGTCAGGGATACAGTGAAACCTTGATTCTACACTCTCTGATTTGACGTTTTTTCCGATTTTGCACACTTTTTGACTGGTCCCAGCCAAATGCTCATAAGAACAATGTAAAATTTTGTCCGATTTTACGTTTTTAATTTTCTATTTTGGCAGTGCTCTGCTCGTATTCAAGTTTGATTAGGCTTTATTCAATAGTTTTAGTTGTAATTTTGTCAAACTCATGTTTACATAAGAAATGTTTGCAACCTCACGTGGCAATCCATTTATCGACCAATCGAAGACACGAACACACTTCATGCTCACTGTTAGTTACACTTGCGTAGTTGCAGCCATTTGTTTTTGTAGGAAGTTTATATCAACACGATGCTAGGTGTTGTATATACTGTATTTACTCATGTAACCCACGCACTCGTGTAAATTCATTTACTTTTTGTATTCTTAACTCCCATACTGGTGTGAGAATAAAAATAAACAGTGCCACATATTTCAAAAGGAATTGGGAAATGTTTTAACCATTTAATACTACTCTTCCAGCAACCTCTTAGTATTTATGACCTGGCATTATTAGCCTTAAAAAGCGAGGATTCTGGCTGGACAGAGGCAGATGGTACACGAGAATCACTGGCAGATTGCACCGCCCGCTTATTAACTTCGAAAGCTGACATGTTACTGGATTACTTCTCAGTCAAAATTGAATCAGATGGCACTCTCATAGGAATTCCAATCCTCATTGGTGAGTAACTTTAAGCTTTAAATGCCAGATTTATTTTGGGGTATTTAAATTATTTTTGTCCGTTTTCTGGAAAAATTGCATATCTCATGAACTATTGGTGATAAAATGTTCAAATAAAAAGAATTTTATAGCAGAAATAATGAAGAATTGCATTCTTTGTGTTTTTAGAGAAAAGAAACAAGTCAAAAAAATATCATTATTACAAAAATTTTACCTTAGCCTACTACTGCGCTACTAGGAAGACTGTATCAGATGGCTAATAAAAAAGCAGAAATACCCAAATGGAAGAATAAAGTAACAGGAGAACAACTGCCTCCCTCCTTCAAGTTGGCCCCAAGAACTTAATAAGCTCTCTGTCTTTTGCTTTTCTTTTTGGTCTCTTGATGTTTTTTGGGATCCATTCGATGACGCTGGACGTCCAATGCTGATCGTTTCTTCTAGCAGTATGCTCCGCCCACTACCATTTTAGTGCCTTCACTCTTCTAATCATGTCACAGACTCCCGTCTTCTTTCTTGCCCAGTCGTTCCTATTGCAGTCTCTTCAGGTGATCCCTAACATGCATCTTTCCATGCTCCTCTGTGTTGTTTTTTGCTGGTTACTTCTCCAAGCTCTGCTCCATTGATATATATCTTCTCAGGATTTGTGAAGGAGTTGTGCATGATCTATGTTTTATTAAGATTAATTTTCATTTTTTTTAACCATAACCTAACATGTTTGTTCTTCCTGTTAGGAAAGTACTGACATAAATCTGTAGTTGCTACACTGTAATGTTTTAAGTGTTTTATATAAAATTTAGGAAGAAAAAGAAGCCTTGTGATATTTATAAAACTATGTTATTAGTGGCAGCATTATGTACAAAACACACTATTATTTGTAAAAGTTAATGACGTTTCTGTTTTGAAATGACAGAGGGGTTCTTTCCAAGAATCGAGGATCTCCCAATGTGGGTCCTTCGGTTAGCAAGCGACGTGGAATGGGATGAAGAAGAGGAATGCTTTCGGACTCTATGCATAGAAACATCACGATTTTATGCATGTCCCTTCAAAGTCTCTGCTGAACATGCAGATCTCACAGATTCCGAGGACGAAGTTGATGATGAGAGAGGTGACCCGGACCGAAGAAAGAAGGAAAGGGTGATAAAATTTATAAGTTTACTAGAGTGACTACCCATTAGAAATGATGGCTATGCATGAATAAAGTGTAAAATTAATATTGTCACTTTCCATTGTCCCTCTCTCCCTCCCATTCTCCCTCTCTCCCTCCCATTCTCCCTCTCTCCCTCCCATTCTCCCTCTCTCCCTCCCATTCTCCCTCACTCCTTCCTTCTCACTCTTCACTGAAACATGTAGCTATCTCTCTCAGCATGATATGTATAAAATCTTATACAGGCGACTCCCAAGATTCGACTGGGATGTGTTCCTGAAAATGTGGTCGAATCTCAAACAGTCGAATGCCGAACGTGCCTAAAAACGAGTGAAATCAGCACAAATTCAAACAGTTAGAGCAGAAATAACGATGTCTAGACTGAAACTAAACCTCGCGTCATTGGGGGGGCTGAAAATTACTTTGTGTAAACTAGTTCCTAATTCGACCGACCAATTGGCTGGGTTGAATGAGCGAGCTTCAACTGGTCGAATTCTCGAATTGGTCAAATCTCGAACGGTCAAATCTCAGGAGTCGCCTGTATACAGAATGGCATTTAATTAAAATGAACAGGGAACAGAAAACATGCAAAGTAAGCTTAGATACATATGATGTGATGTGTAAGAAGCTATTTAATGGTAGTTATGTACCAAAAAAGAAATAATGAATGGAAAACACAAAAAGTAAGCATACATAACATTGCTATTCCCCTTATAAGTTCTTTCAAACATAGAACCATCCAGGTTGTGAGTTCTTACCATGCTTTTAAGCAATTATAAAATGTGAATGATTAATATGATACCTATGTTAATCAGATGGAGAAAATAAACTCTCCTGGAATCAAACTCATGATCTCATAATAGATAATTATAAGGTTTGAAAAGTTGATCCCAATACAGTAAGTCCTCAATTTACGTCACGGATGCATTCCAGGCAGTGCTCGAAATGGAAAATGTTACGAAGCTGAATGCTTGAATTGGTAGTGGAACAGAAATTTTTACGGAACAGAATGCTTGTTATAAGGGATGGTATTTCTAATGTTTGACGAAACGGAAGTGTCATCGGTGTGCTTGATAAGCAAACATTTCTATCTTTATAGTAGATAATGTACATATAATTTCAAATACTTTACTAAAATTACATAGCTTTATTCCTATGATGTTTCTAAATATATAAAAGTTGATTCAAAACATTACTATGGCTTTTTATAGTATTTTAGATGGTGGGCCTCTGAGGCCCCCTCCCCCTTGTTAGTTCATGGTAATGAAAATCGCTTGGTAGTTCTAGGGTTAATGTTATTTATTCATATAAGCATTTATTTATTCTTTCTTTTATATAAATCACATTTATAAGAGGATTCCCAATAATTTTCGACCAAAACATGAATAAATCAGATACAGGCAGTCCTCGACATCTGTACAATTCGCCCTTTTGTGCATTATAAATTCTCGCCCCTAAACCGCCTTCCGTACTCCGAATTCGGACTTTCGTACATCAGCTGACAAACATTTCGAGCTATCGCATAATGGCGCTGTCTGTCAGCCAAGCCAACACTTAATAAATATGGTATATATGTTTGTCACATATGTCTTAATGTTGGGAAAGAAATTGGAGTGATTTTACGATTCTAGTTAAAATATTTTCACCTTTCACTTATCTTAGCAAATTTATATTTTGTTATTTTTAACTTCTTTGATTTTTTATATAATAGAAAAAGAAGTAACGAGGTAGATTCTAATTTTTACATGTTCATTGATGATATAGATATTAATAAATTAACCTTTTTTCCTTCAAGCAAAAAGAGGTTCTATATATTTTCTATATAATTTCAAACGTGAAAAGCTACTTAGAGCGCCAATAACTAGAGCCATTACCCTACATTGTATTTCTTCTATCCTAGTGCCTCTTCTACTGAGAGGGAGAGCTTGCACATTTGGACATGTCTGCTGACTCAAATATCATTCCCCCCTCTCTTTTGCATTTGCCTACTCCTACATTCAAATCAACATTGCTTTTAGATACAAAGACATCCAATAACAATGTTAAGGATGAAAACATACGTATGTGCTTCGCTTGCGAGCATCAAGACGTCACGCAAAACTGTTTTTCTAATGAGGTAAATTTGATAAACGTTTACATGAAATTGTGATTGAAAACGGCAACAAATGACGTTAAATCAAAACAACAGAATGTTTGAGAGAAATGGTGGTAGAAATAATGTAACGACTAAATGAGCCGATATTGTGTGAAGACAGGAGAGGCTAACTTGGCAAATACGACATAGCCACCAGCTCTCTTTCGTCCAATAAGTCTCAAAAACATTCTAAAACAATTTTCAACGAAAAAATACACCATTCAGGCCATAAAATAGGGTAATTTATTTCTAGTCATTCCACTGTGATGTTTTTCGTGTAACATTTTATTATAGAGAATCCATTTAGTGACAATTGAGGATAGATTTAGCTACATTAAGGAAATCGTGTAGATAGTCATTGTCACTGTAGCTAGTTACTACAGTGGCAAAGCAGCACAACATAGTGCCGTGGTGACGGAAGGAATTTTCGGCAACAACGTTATATCGAAACAACGTAAATCGAGGACTTACTGTATATTGTGAAAAAATGATCAAAATCATACTTCCCATCCTCATCATTCTCATTAACATAATTTGTAATCAGAGGTAAAATGTCAGTGTTCCAACGAACTAACAAAATTGAGCATATATGAATATAATACTTTTGTTTCTAGCTCAATTGTCCAAAACATTTAGTCAAATGAATTTTTAATTGTGGTAAAAGTCCTTGTGTCGTACCTGTTCCGGACCTGAGCTTGGTTATATAACATAAGAAGTGTGATCCCTGCAAAAAATTTTTATGAAAAGTATTGTATTTATTCCATTAAATATTGTATGTACTATGTAAATAGGTAAATTAAGGGCTGTAGACCCACATCAATAAAAGTTTAGGTTCTTCTGTCACTATTTTGTAACATTTTGGAATCATCTGAGAGTGGGCTACTTAACAACTTCCATTGAGGTGATTCACATGATCTAAAACAAGTATGTCAAACTGGTGGCCCTTTCTGCACCTTAGTGCTGCTGGAATTCAAGATTTGTTTTACATCATAAATGCTTTATTTTTGTGGAAAGGAATTGAGATTTTTCCCTTAGTTATTGTGGTACAAAAGAAGTCAGTTTCTGAAGTATTGTTTTATTACAAAATGAATTTTTTTCAAGCTCTGGCCCTCAAAATAACTGTAAATCTATGCGGCCCTTCCGTGACATTCGTTTTAATGTGGCTCTAATGCCCCTTTGATTTTGACATGCCTTTTCTAGAACATGATGATTTGGAAAGTTGTCACGTTAAATTGAGCGTGATAAACTTCCCGGCCGAGCAAAAAAATTCTCAAATTAATTGTGATGCATGAACTTCCATTTTTGTCTTTACTTGCGACTTGGTGATGCTCTGAAACTGAATGAGACCTGTTTAACTTTTTAAGGCGAGTAAAGCTGCACTGAGCAACAAAGCAAGTTGTTCCAAGTCTGAGAAAGTGGCATGCAGCTCAACACGTGACGGAAACAAGAAAAAGTCGTGGAAATGGATTATTGAGCACCAGATATATTCTGCAATTCGAAAAACCCTCTTACCTCCAAAGCACTTTGCAAAAGATGGAACTATACTTCAAATTGCAAGTTTACCCGAACTATATAAGGTCTTTGAAAGGTGTTAAATCACCTAAAGATTCACTTTTATCAAATCGTTCATTTTATTTAAGTACAATAAAAATATATTCATATGTACAGTTCGATTTTCATTTTAAGCTACTTGTATAACATGTAAACAGTGCTGCATTTAATCATCAGATTTATGTTACATGCTCATGAAAAATGTTCATCATGACCCTGATACAGCGTTTTTTATTTTTAATATTCATATATTTATATATTTCCGGAAATAAAAATTGTTAATTATTTATTTGAAGTACTTTATAACATTTTAACCCTGATTATAATTTTTGCTTTTCAGTAGTTTTTGCAGTCATACAAATCTGAGCATTTGATCATCATACACCCCTTCCAGGTGAACCACACATTCTCGGCCAATCTTGTCCACAGTTTATTGTTCCTATTTCTTGTGGACGATTTTCACTTCTTCCCTCCCTGTTAAGCATAAACACTTTCTGAGATCTTTTGGAATTGGGATGTGGGAAGGTTTGATGCATTTTCACTATTTCTATAGAGAGAACTTTCAGCTAATTTCATCTCCCCATTTAATTAAGAGTTCTGGATGTATTGATTGTGAACAACCATCACCTTGATAGCACAGCTATGTTTATACAATGAAAAAACACAGCCAATGGCCACCTCCTAATTATCGTGCCAATGTTGCTATCAGCATAACATACTTCACGTTTTGCAGCATAGCACAGTGCATCCTACAAGTCACTTCCTCCCAGGTGTTAAGATTTAGTATTAAAAAATAAAGGACAAGTATATTTATAGTAATATTAATGGTTGACTTGGTCATCACAATTATTTTTATTACTCAAGAACATCAGCATGATTGTCACTGGTTTCTGCACAAACAGTCTTTCAATCTTTCATAGAATGGGCTGTGACTTTCTAGAAGGCACTACAAAAAAGATCTTTCAGTTGCTGTCTCATCTCATATCTTTGTTTAGAGGCTTATGTGCCACGCATACTGATCTTAATTATTAAAAAGTAATTGTGATGACAAAATAAAACAAATTTATCTGTAAATACAACAATAAATATAAAAATCATAATATATTATAATAAATATAATAATAAACAACATTTTTGCTACTAGAGTAAAAGGATTTTTGGGACATCCTTTACATTGTTACTTCGACCTCAAAAGTCAAATTATTTCATGATGACAATACTTTTTCTACATACTTTTTACACAATGAGTAAAAACAGCAGAATCAGTGTTCTCCAAATCATTGAAAAATGCTGCAACATCGTCAGCAAGGGTAATGATGAAGGTATTGTAAGATTAGTGAATGTCTGCAACCCAGTCTTTTGCTATTGTGTGACAAACATTGCTTGGGATCACACTGATTCCAGGTGACTACTTAAGTGTTAAAATGATTTTTTTGTTTGAGAAGCTCTATTATTTAACATGAAATTCTGCTATGTCGACATGTCACATCACGGTTGTAAAGAATGATCATTTGTATCCGAAGGTGGAAGAGGATCACTTGGGGATGATGGATCGAGTTGTTCTACCTTAATCTTGGTGACCGTTTCTTCGGAAAGGCTAATGGCCCTGAAAAAAAAGAAAAGTATTACCTGTAGAATATTCAAGATGTACAACAGATATATAATACTAGGAGACTTTTCTGGTGGTCAATTTTCAGCCCGACCCCAGGCCTTTGCTCGCTCAGGTGACTTATTGTTAGCCATGCAGGCCTCACTTAGTTCCTTGATACATAGAAATCAAATTTAATAAGAAAAATGGTTAAAGATAAAAGGGTACAATAAGCAAGGTGTTTTTTTCAGTTTTTTTATGCTCTACCAAACTTAAAATAATGCAATATACCATAGCAAACCGTTCTTGGTTTATGAGTAAAAGTTTTTCGTTTGGGAATTCCAAAATAATTTTGGTTTTCAGAATTTTATCATTAATAGTCACACAATGGGAGGCTTTGTGCAAAATTTCAGGATCCTAGGTCCAGAGGTTCAGGCTGGAGGTTTTCATCAAATGATTTTCGTCTCGCGTGCCAAGAAAGTAATGTGAATCAGCAGAATTTTTTTGGCATGCCATTAGTTTATTCCTTCTCTAAAAAAATTCATATTTTATATAGAAAATAAAATCTTATGCATGCCAAGTAAAATCGCCTCCGGCACGTGTGCCACGTATTTGCCATCCTTGGTCTACAGTCTACTATTTTTTATTAGTTTATTAAATCACATGGTACTAAATTTGTTTATATCTGGTTATGTAAATTTTACATACAATGGCCTTTTTGCAACATAATACAAAATATTTTTTATAAATAGGGCTTTACATAAATATAATTTGCACCTTCTCACTCATGGCTGCTATTGTTACTTTCTAGTTACTACACATCCAACAATACAATGTCCAACAGCATAGCAATGGCCACTTGCTTGGCCTGTGACTGTTGTGCACAGAATATACACCAGTGACTATACTGTAGCACATCGTATCATTTTATACAACACACAGTAAAATGTTAAAATTTGTGGATTTTATGCCAAATTTCAGTGCGCTACTTGGACAAATGAACTCAAGTTAAAATTTAATGATTTGACTAATAAACAAGTTAAATCATTATTGTGTATCACTGTAACCTTTAACTGAAATTAAGTCCTACTTATAATACTAATATTTTGTATTATGTGGTGAAAAGGCTGATCCAGGTACACCACACTTGTGGCGAGCCTGAAAATTCTGTTGGGCACCACTGGTCTAATGCAACATAATGTACATACACATTATTTGGTTGCACTTCATGATTCTAATTAAATGTAAGGCTTAGGTCTGTTATTAGTCACACACAACTAAAACTGAAACTAAAGCTTGTTAACCCATGGACAGATTGGCCTGTCAAGACATTTACAAACCCGATCACCGGACAATGGGGAGGGATATTTTCGTTCCAGCCGAGGAGAAGGGCACGGTAGCGCCCGGAGACGACTACCCATTAAAACAAAGCGAGCCAAAGGCTTGTCAATATATCCTTTCAATGTTATATATTTTGGAAAAACAATCTTGACTGCGTTCCTTCTTCTCCCAAATACCTTTTATGTTTGGTATTAGCCTTTTTTCGATTATTTTGTCTTTATATTCCTCCAACACTTCTGAAATGGGTTTCATTTTTATCTTTCTATATCCCTCGTTATTACTTTTTTCCTCTTGGTAAATAAAAATGGGTTTCTGGTGGCAACTGTGTGTTTTAATGATGGGTGACTAATAACAGACCTGTTCCAAATGTGATAGAGGATATTATTTTTAAAATATCAAAATTGATGTTTAGGTATCTTTAACAGCTTGAGCAAATTTTGAGCCTTTCATATGTTTTGAAAAATATTAATACCATAGATAGTAATGGATGAAACATGAAAGAAAAAATCCATTATTTAAAATTTCTCTTAACTCAAAGCAGTATAAACAAATGAGTTTTAAAAAAATGGAAATATATTGCCATGAAATCAAATTTCTTAAAAGAAACGGAAAAAACTCAACTGCCTTTTTTATGAATCCTGATTATAAAATTCCATTTGTTTTTTATCATTTCTACACTTAATGGTTGTGACATTTAAATACTGTCACATTCACCATTTTAAAGAATGTCTCATTTCAGACAATAAATTTAGCTATACTGGTTTGTAGCACCATTTGACGGCATATTCTGTTATTTCCTTATTTTTCTCAGGTGCTATAACAGGTTCAAAAATTAAATATCGAGCACTTTAAAGGTTGGATGATGAGAATAACTCCAATGGCTTTCCTTACCATTTTCTGGATATCAGAGTTATTGTCATCATTAACTGTGTTTCCCTACAGATAAGGTCATCCTTGTTTATATTGTTTTACTTTACAAAACTATTAATTTTTTTCTCTTGACTGTTTCAAAAACTCAAGCTAACAGCCTTGAAGTCTGCTAAGTAGACATAGCCAGTGCTTCTTTTCTGCCAAAATACCATTCCGGAGCCTTTATTGCAGTAAAATACTAATTTGCATAATCTAAAAAAATCAAACGTAGTCATTTGCAATGTAATAATGTTTTATTCATATTGTACAATCTCATGTTTCTCTGCTGACAAATCATATTAATTACCTATTTTTTCCCCACTCATCTCTATCGCGTTCCGGCACCTTTTTTGGTAGAAAAAAGCACTGGATATAGCCTTTTTATACCCTAATAATCAGTGTACCTGGTATTCCCTCGGGAAATAATTTGAATTAGTATAATATAAAATACAGCTACATTTATTAATTCAGTAGATGTTTGGTAGTGAAAAAATCCAATGACATTAATACATACAATATGAAGTTAATGCTGAAGCTTAATCTGTATTGCTGTACTATGAGAAACTTTTCTGACAATTTTTGGTACTGGTTAACTATCTCGCAGACAATGGAAAATCTCATCTGACAAGCTCTATGTATACTACATGACTTGGAATTCCTGGGTTAGGTCCTACCTCTAAATTCCACGAAAAAACCACTTTCTGATAATTATCCCTACCCCAAAAAAAGATGGATTTGACACAGGAATTTCAAGTCGCATACAATCAGTGACTTGAAATGTTTTGTTTCACATTTTGTCTAGCAGTTTAGGGTAAATATAGCATTTTCCTTTTGACTTTGAGAGTTATGAAGTGGTGGGAAAATAGTAAACAATAACAAATTTTTACCGAAAAAATATGCCATTACTGTATTCTAATAAGGAAAAACGATTTTCATTTTAACTTGAAAAGTTCATAGAGATACTTTTAAACCCATTAACATTATCTTGAAATACCATTCACTATCAAATGAATAAGCTTCACAAGGGCAAGGGTTAATTTTGTAATTAATACTAGCACAATTATTTTGGAGTTTCTAATCATAATATTTACTATCAGAGATATCCATTCCAGAGAATACATTTATTTTCAGGTCTCATTTAAAGTTTCATTTTGAAGACATCTTTGCTACTAATGTATTTTACATGCATGTAATTTCACAAAGATATCGAAGCTACGTTCTACATACAAGATATTCACACAAACTGTCTTATAACCGAAATAATGAACGTAAAAATGTTGAAGCAGCAGCGACCAGCACAGTAAAAACAAGATATTTGAATCGTAAAAATTGCTTGAGATTTATGTATTGACAACCCATCGCTTTTACATAAGCTTATTTTTGACAAGTTAACGATTACTTGCCTTTTCCTCCTGCCGCAAGTCCTGTGTGTCGAATTTCTTGAGACTCTTTTCCGATCAATTTGCTCAGAAACTCGTTCAAGTTCAGAGTAATTTAGGAACCTTGTAGGTAAGGCATTTTTATTTAACTTGTTGGTTTTATCTCCGTTAAAACTAAATCTGTAATCGCCGTCCCTAAAATGAAGACCACATACTAAAGACGAATTTGACTTGTCGTTTGGTATGAACTTGGTCCCTTTAGCTGTCCCTTCTCGAGAAATACATTTCAACCATTTCTCCCTTAATTCCTCATCAACCGGAAATTCGTGAAAAGGGATCCCACTACCTTTTACAGGCCTTGAACGGCAGTACGGAACACAGCAATAAGGCATTTTGTATTCGCACGCTAGAATTAGTTTCCCAAGTTTCAGTAATACCACAAAAAAATGTTGATCTTCCAACTACGATATATCGAGAGGATCAATGTTAATGCTCATGTGAAAGATTGCGAATTATTTTTAATAAACTAAATAATAAAAGCATGCATTACTCAACAAATACAAAACAAGTGGTACAACAGCAAATTAAATACTTTTGTTAGATCATCTTGAATAGCTTCTGAAAAAATCCCGATATTTGCATTACATTTAAAGATTACGAAAATATTTTCCCTTTCACCCAATAGAAAGTACAAGATTTTAAAAATAATCCAGGAATTTTGACAAGTTTTGGTGTGAAGTTGCCAAGAATTACAGTTGTACTGTTGCTTGACTTTGCGCTAAAATTGGGTTATCGAGATCAGTGCTTAGATTGTATCAAGTTTATACTATAAACAATACAATAACTACCCTTAGACAAAATAACCATTAATTAGCAACCTTCAGTGATAAATCGCCGCCTACTGATTTTGCTTTACCTATTTTTGCGGCGGGAATACGATATCGCGAGCAATAAATCAGGATGTGGTATTTACAGAGGAAATATAACCTCAAAAATATGGAAAATTTAACCTTTTAATTATAGTACGTATTTAAATACTTGAATTTATAAATGGATAATTGAGTATGACAAATTTTAACTGAGATGTAAACTTAGTCGTGATATCCCAACCGGGATATGTGGTTATAGCTTGTGTACGGACGAAATTTGTTTTGTCTTCATCCTTATTTGTTTTAGTTGTTCACACGTTATTCCGCATCGTGAAGCGTCCTGATAAGTATTTCCTATTTTTCAACTTTGCCTTTTATACACATTTTCTATCTATGCTGAAAAATAATACTTAAAAACGTGAGTGAATAACTACATACCGCAAAAGGAATTTTACTGCCATCGCTGCCATCTAACAGAGGGTTGTTAAATTACCTGGCTGAAGTAATATTCTTATCTTATAGACAGGATTTTTGTTTATACTAATAATTATAAATATTGCTATAAATTTACGTGAAAAATGAAAGCCATACGCATTTTTTTCTTCGGTACTGTCATTTTGGGAACCACTGAATAGGAGCTAGTGATAGTTTACCCATCATCTATTAGATGGCGTATGCGTTTTAATTGAAAGAATAATGGCGGTTCTTCATCTTCTTAATTCAAGAATAAGTATTGCAGTCTCAAAAATTGAAAAAATAAGAACTTATGTAAGGTATCTCTCATAGAATCACCACTGAAAACGGCCGCTTTGTAATCGAAATGTGTATGTGGTTTTTTATAACTTTATGGTTATTGGAGATACCTAAGATAAGAACTTTTTTAATTTTTGACTTGGTGCTTATTTTGAATTTGTTTTCACTATAAGTCAGAATTAGAAATTCTCTATTGAAATAACTTGTTAACGATAGGGTGGATTTCAGCGATGAGAAAAATGTTCGTTATTGGTGATAGCGTGCAAAAATCTTTTAAGTCTTTATTGTGGTTATAATGTGCGAGTATTAATATAATTTTATTTCTTTAATTTTCCTAAGATACTGTCTTTTTTTCTCAAGCTATTATTCTTTCAGTTTTTATTTAAAATATTTCTTGAGGTAACCGGTCCTAATTATATTCTCCAGTGATTGAACTATTGAAATAAGTTCTATAATTATTTCTCTTGCAATTGCGTTTGGTTTATAATTGCCGTCTTCTCATTATACGGGGTTGCCACTTATTTTATTACCTGTTCCAAAAAGGTCAAGTGATTTATTAAGGTATATTGAATGTATCTCTTATTACTAGCTGTTACAAATATATAAGGAGCATAATTATTTTGAGAAACTAAATCTCAAATAAAAATACTGATTACACAGTACATATATATACTTATATATTTGAGTATGGCATTGCTATTTGTGGTCGTTCTCATTATACCTTGCTCCTCTTCACAATGCGGAAGTCAAAGAGTTAGTTACAAGAATTATTTTAAAACTGCATGTTTACACTCATATGCATATAGATAGGTGTATTGATATATATATTTGTTTTATTCTATCTTATAAAGGAAAATGCAACTGTTCTTTATATAACTTTTGAAAAAGCATTGAATTTTAATGATAAAAGAAAATATTATTGTAACAGCACAGTTTAAAAACACATATTAATGGTGTAATGTATTTGTGTCATTCCCAAATAAACTTCATTTCTCCATTAAAGGTGAAATTAACATAGTGTTTTTTTATGAGAATAGCTAAGAAACTTCCTTTTGGAGAAATGTTTTTATTTTATTTTTTAGAGATTTTAGACTCTGAATTGTATTTTGGAAATAGTATTTCATGCATTGTATGTTTGCGCAAGTAATCATTTAGACTAATAAAATATTTTTATTATAACTTGCCAAATATCCCAAACACAAAGGGGTGGCAGCAGGGATGTAACTAAGGGGAGCCCTGGCCCCCTGTTAAAAGTCCTCGGCCCCCCTTACCATTTGCTGAATGCCATCGACCAATTGTGTGGCATGTGTAAATAACACAAAGAAAGTGAATACTTCAACGATAACCAACGACAGTTGTTTGGCCAATCGTTATAAATGCTTCCCACACACAGTTTCCTGAATAATTATCGGTATATATTTACGTTACTGTGTATGAAGATTGATAATTTCATTGCTTGAAAGTGCGAAGTGAATAATGCTATCCTTTGGTCTATTAAAAGCTTAATTGTGTGTTTGCACAAAAATACTGATCTACGCTTTTATATGTATTGACTCAAATTTTGGTATGACCCTCCAAATATTTTTAGCTTTTGGGCTGGCCCTACCTCCCTGAGTTGAGAGACTAGTTACGTTGCTGGGTGGCAGCACTTATATAAAAAACAAATCTGGAAACCTTAGTATCATTATTTATGCTTTGCGGTATTCCAGAATGATTTTATATCTGTAATTTAGTGTTATTCATATACCTATGTATAGTTATTTTTTCATAATTGATTTTTTTATTAATTATCTGATTGTTCTATGCCTGGTTAAAGTCATGCATATAATGCTTACTATAGTGGAGAGACTTTATAAAGGTGTAAATGTACAGAGTATCTGTGATGCATATTGTTTAAGACTAAAAAAAGCAGGAAGATAAAATCCTGCAATTTTTACCTATTTCAATCAAATGATTGATTGGATATAGGATTCTGCACTGTGATAGACCTGCAAATGAAATAAGGTATCTTTGAAGTTTTGTCAAAAGCGTAGGAAGGGCATTCTTTTGTTTTATACAAATTTTGTAATACATGCATACAGTGCTTTTTTTGTGACGGTACAGCATACCAGCACATTTTTCAGAGGGATGTTGACACGTCTAATTTTGGTACATTTTCATTTTTTAATTCTTTAAAACTTATTGTAATAAACAGCTTCTATGAAATGTTAAACATTTTGATTTTTATTATCAACTTTGTTATTAAAATTTCATCACAAATTCAATAGAGAAGGGAGAGAGGGCATATCAAAATATGAGCACCGACACCTTTATTTTTTACAAAAAAAAAGCACTGCATGTATACATATATACATGTAGTAAAACTCCAAGGAACTGGTAAATTATTGTTGCTATAACCAAGTGGGGTAGCAAAGCAGGGCCCTTAAAATGAAGAAGCATATCATCCAAACTTATTTGTCTTTGCCATATTAATATTTCCACTTGCTATAATTATTTTTAACCATTCCAACTCGTAGGTCCATCTAACACCGTTATTTTTCCATTTTTTTCAGGAGAGCGTAACATTTAATTGTTTTCAATTATCACAATATTTCTGGTGAGACTTCAAAATAATTGAAAATTATTTCCTACCATCGTATCATATTGAAAGCTGCATAGCCTTAATGTATAGTTGGTTACCTAGTTTCTCATTGAAAAACGTGTTTTTTGGATAAAAGTTATTATATGACCCATCTAAATCCATCTGGCCAACCTGAAGGGGAGATTTATCCTTCTCATTTTTCCATTTTTTCCAAACACCTCCTTTAGTACTCATTTTCTGTAAATATTTGTCATTATCAAAGTTGTAGAGCATACCATTTTTGACAGGTTTTGTTTGAAATATTTTTTCATGAAATGAATTCTTGAAGAGATATTTTGATTTTCCATTGCTATGATAAAATTTTCTAATTGTTGAATGTGATGAGTATGCTGCCAATGATAATTTTAACTGTGCATTGGTATTGTGTTATCCATAGCAACAGCTAACAGTTTTGTTTACTTATTGTTTTTCAATGTAACGATTATTGAATGTGTTTAAAAATTATTCGCAAGTGTAATTGCTGATAATTATTCTTGAGGATGCTGATGTAGAGATAAATCATATTCATTACTCTGTATGGCAAAAGTCATGTGCTGGACATCAGATTTTTCACCTTTAAATTAAAATTGATCTTGGCATAAAAAACAACTAAGGAATCATAGCCAAAGTTATTATAGATTTGAGGAAGATAATTGTAAAATATGTCCAAGTACTCGCATTAACCTAGAATTTTATAACAGTTCTACTGGGTATGTATGTGTATTTGTATTGGGAACAGATCTGATACAAGCCAACATCGACCCCAATGCCAAAAATTGAGAAAATTGAAGCAATGTAATATTATTGTAAATGAATACATCATCTTCAAACGAAGATTTTTAAAATTTGTCCCTAGCAATGAAGTGATATTTACGTTTCTTATCAATTACGAATTGGAAATATTAAAAAGCTAAAACCCCGTTAAAAATTGAACCAATGAAAGAAGTGGTAAAAAAATATCAAGGAAAACTCGCAAATATGAACGTAACATCTAAAATAAAAGGCTCACGATGTTTAGGAGGAGAAGAAGTTCCTACGAGGTGCCATAAAATGAGAAGTTGTCAAAATAACTTCTTATTTACAAGTAACCAAGGATATTGGCGAGCCTTCGGCTCGCTTTCTTTCTAGATTATAATGCCTTTTATATCGGGTGTAGTCATCTCCGAGCTCTATCGCACCCTTCGCATCTCTGGAACGAAACTATCTCCCCATTGTCTGGTGATTGGGCGGGTAAATGTCGCTTATCTATTTTTTATTATAAAATACGCTCTGCCCCAAGCCACGCATATTCTAGCTTATGTATTTTTGTTAATGATGGTAACATAGTAGTTGTTTTGCATTGAAGTCGATTGTTGAAGTACGTACTTGTTTTTCTTCCAATACTTTTTCCTCAAATTTTGGCGCTGGGATCAATGTTGGCTAATATCGAATCTAAGCCTTATATTGTATATAATGAGCTCATTGATATATAATCTTAAAAACTATTGAATTGGAAGATTCAAGATATGATTTTGACACTCTACATCTATATGTTACTCTGGAAATCACATAAGTGACATTTTAAGACAAATTTGAAGTAACATTCATTTTTACTCCGAAAAAGAAAGTTATTTCAGCGTGTTTGACAGTCAAGTTTTTCAAGTCTCAGGCTTGGTAGCATATCAGGATATTTTGGTATCCATAAAAATGTTTTTAAAAGTTTTGCTTGTTTAAAAGTTATGCATTGTTTTTACTCCAGCAAGCATTGACATTAACAGCATTTTCTATTGATTTTACTGGGTAATTTATCAAAATAACTATTACTCAATATTTGATTTATATCATTTTCTAACAGATTATTCCACATTTTTAATGGAACTAGATTCTACCAAAATCTGAGCCATGAAGGATTTTTAAGTGTATATTGATTACCGTTGATGTTGGAGCTATCTTTAATCCATAGGTTTTATCTTTGCAATTAGTTTTCAGTATTTTAATGCAATTTATGAATTTCAGGAAGAATTACCGCAATTTGAAATGTTTTTAATTTTGGCAAGAAAATTAAATAAGTTAATTTCAGATGCTTCGCTGAAATGATATATATTTTAACAGTTGCCCAGAATCAACAATTGAATCAGAAAAACAGGAGCTCTCCACTATACATCCAAAATGCTTTGAAACTCGTAATGAAATGACATGTAGCAAAACATAATTCTTCCCTGTACATAATAGTAAAGGCAGATATGTTCCTGACCAACTTTTTCTTACATGTATTGTATATACTTGAATATGGGTCGAGTTTTTAAGACCAAATTTTTAGCGAAAAATTTGGGGCTCGACTTATACACAAGTAATATTTGTGTTAGTTTAAAATGCAGGACGGTATTTGTCCTACGGTCGTTAAATTTGATGGAATTGAAACTACTGTTGTATTTAAACTATATTGATAACTATCGAATATTTAAATATCAATGTATACGAATGAATAAAGTACTATGTATATAATTTGGTGATCCTAAGTTGATCTCTGATGCTTCGCAGGTAATTAAGCAATTTTTGTTAACGCAACATACGATAATGTGATGGCGGCAGGACAAAGAACGACAGCAAGACATAGGCGCAATATGTAAACTGCGTAATATGTAAACAAAGAAACACCTCGTCTGGGGGAGGCATTGCACTACTTCGCTGCTACTTGACATCACGTAATTAATTTTATATTCGAAGAATTATATATACCCAACAAATAGCCTTTTTTGGATTCTTTACATGGAACTAAATGGATTAATATGTACTGAATAAAAAAATGTCATTTTACTACACCTGAATAACTGGAGTCAAATTATAAACGAGGTATTCGAAAAAGCAAATGGTTTTATTAAAAAAGTTGCAATCAACCTATTTGCGAGATCGACCTATACAAGACTATATACGGTATATATCATCTCCAGTGGCATATCTAGAAATTAGTAAAGGGAGAGGGGTTTAAATTTATAATTCATTTTCAAAAGAGTTAATCTTCAAGGAAGCCCATAGAGACAGGAAAAATTAAAAGTGATAGATGTATTGATAGGTGTGCATTTATACAGCCAATTGTTTGTTCTTCATTTGCATATTTCATGGAAATTGCCAGGGTTCACCAAGCCATCCTCTCCGTCCGTGCTGGGTACATGGGAACGTACTTCTTGTCTGTTTGCAAATAATTGGTACTTGCATGATTCAAGCAGTAAAATGTAATAGCACATTTTAAAATAACATATTATTGATCACTATTTTAAATAAATGAAGTAATCTAATTATGGAATAGAAACAACCAGAGTTTAAAGAAACATTGGCTCATCCCCTCTACCCTCTAGATATGACACTGATCATCTTTTAACCATATAAAACACAATTATAGAGTATATTGGACATTGCTTGACAAAACGCAAACAAAATTAAATAGATATAATAAAATTCCCATAGAAACACCAACCTGAGATGATTCTGAAGCTTGTTTTAGTGGGTGATGAATGTTAATGTGGTTTCATTAGTCAGACAGGCATTATAATTTATGCAGTATATACTATACAGCATTATTGTATAAAAACTGCAAAATAGTTTATTGCTAGAGACAATTTTAGTAATTAGATAGAAATATTAATATGACAAGGGCATCTGCAGAAAATTTTGCAGGGGGACAAAACACAAAAATGCCAATTACCCAGGGGCAGATGCAGTTTTTTCCAACCTGGAAAAATTTCACTTACCTGACCCCCATCTGACCACAAATCCACACCAATGAATCACTATGAATTATATTATCATTGTAGTGAATATCCTCTTTAAATTAACTTAAAGTATATTTTAAATGACTAATTTATTCCGTAAGTGATGATTGGCCTTTCCCTTGAAGCAGGTTAAAATCCACTCAGGCCGGACACAAATAACACACGTATTAATCTTTTATTCGCCCTAATTTTCAGGAAACAATTAACATCCAATATAAATATTGCATGTTTATAATATACAGTGGGCCCTTGTATCCGTCGGCTTCCCAATCCGTCGTCCACTATTTAACACCATTATTTTCGTATCCGTCGTTGGTTCTCGTATCTGTCATCATGTCACCACTTGTCTAACACGTCATGTATGGCACTTCCTTTTCATTCAGCGGTGTCAGTCTACCAGCAATACTCCTAGTGAGAGGTTCTCATACCAGTTCTTGCCGATTTTGTGTCTTATTTACTTTATTTTTGTAACAAACTCAGTGCCCATGTTGGCCAAGTCAAATGAGAAAGCTAAGAGGCCAAGAGTACAGTGGGCCATCGATAACCGTCATCCACTATTTAACTCCATTATTTCTGTATCTCATCGTTTCTCATATCCATTGTTTTCTCCAGCTGACCCATGTGCCTCAAAAATTGCTCCCATTTAGATTCAGACGTCCTGAGACTTCATACAGTGGAAGGTTAAAAGCTTGTCATTTGTTACCACGTCTCAAGCGGCAGAATACCTGTGAACGTTCCTGAACTCGAGACCCTTTCTTTCATACCCTGAGTCATCAAAAATTCCCTGGAACAAATTACTATTATAAAATGGGAGTCCAATACTCCGTATCTGTCGTTTCCTTATCCATCACACTTTTAAGAACCAATTAACGATGGATATCAAGGGTTCACTGTATTAAAATACCCACCTTTAACAAATGACAACGAATGTTCTGGCACATGAAAACTTTTTTTCGAACAATTTTTGGATGATTTTGGATGTTCAGGCCATTGATCGAAAAGTTTGATTATGGTTAATTACATGGAACGAAAATAGTCCTTCTGCTGTTGCTAATTGTCTTTCCTTTTCAGCAAAATCACTTTTTCGGAAGAAATCCTTAAGTTAGAGAAGGAAGTGACATTACTTTTGGCTCTCATATGCTTTTCTGTTGCTAAATGTTTTGTGGTATCATATCTGCCACCATGGTAGACAGAAAACTCACCGTTACATTTATCACAACGAACAGTATCTTCTACTTTAGTTCTTTTTAAAAAAGAAAAATCTTTCGCCAAAAATTAATTGAACTTAGAAGTTCTATTACCGTTAGATTTTTTTTTCCATTCCTACAGGTAAAAGGAAAGAACTTAATTTAAAAAAGCTTTTAAATTTTTAAAGTATTACCACACCTTATATTTTCACAAAATAACTCAATGAAGAGTTACGTGAGAGCACTTGTCAATATCCCATCAAACTATTTTATTAAAAACCAAGCTTACGCCAGGATTCCACTGCTGACAGCTGGTAGCGAACAAGCCATAGGGAATCACAGAAATGAGTCCTATTACGACAAAATACAGTACCTAATCCCTCATGCGTACTGGTGAAGAAGAAAGTGGTACCAAACTATAATGGCATTTTCCAAAGGAAAAGTTAAAACCTAATGCACAACAGTGGCTAAGTATCAGAGCTGCAAAGTTAAAGTCATATTTGAATTGAACAATACAACCAGCTCCCGACCCCCCCTTTTCATGCAGGGAATAGAAAAATATATAAAGAGATTACTTATTAACTGCTACTGCACCTTCCTGACACCCAGGCGGGATAGGCTTCGCAGGCCCCAGTCTCATACAACCTTTATTTAGGAGATATGCTTCTGACCCCATGAATGTACACATGATGCCATCTAATTTAATACATCGCATAAAATAATCTAAATAATTACCATCTACTTAATTATCATAAGATAATTATTTAGAATAGCCTTATTATAATAAGAGAGCTGTCCATCCATGTGTCCAGATATATTAGTTTCCGCCTATCTGTCTGTCTGTCACACTCTTTTAAGACACTTCCAAATGGAATTTAGAGCCGAAACTTTCAATACGCTTAAACCTCAACAAATCATGGCATGGAAAAATAAAATAGCCTGGAAATAGTCCCAGGCTTTACTCCAGAAGGCAATTTTATTTTCCCATAAGTTTACATGGGATTTTCCATTTTGTACATACTTGAACCATCCTTCTCTTTCTCTCTGTAATAAATGCGCCTATGAAAGCATAATTTGTTGGCTTGTACATTTAATTTTTCTGTCTTAAAATCTTGAGGATAAATGGACGAATAATTTAGATATGTTCGACTCCAGGGGATAATTTTTATTTCCAATAAGTTAACACTTAAAATCGGCTTTACAGTGTGCAGGCTTTCATTCTTTTTTAAATTAAAATTAGAAAGATTTGACCTACAATCTTCGGATATGAGCCATTTTTAAGAAAACATTATAAAGTTTCTTATTCTGTTCATCTTTTCTCGCCTACAGTTTGAAATTTCTCGATGTAGACGTTTAATTCACACAGTTTGAGAAAATCTTGCCGTTTTAACGGGATGTTGCCTTGCCTACCAATTCCATTGTTAGACCTCTATATCATATTGTTAATTCAATCCTTATGGTTATAAATGTGCTTTGAATGCTTTTAATACGAGAGAGTGGGGGAAGAGAGAGGTAGAGGGGGAGCGAGATGGAGGGGGAGAGAGGGTGTGAGAGGGAGGGATGGGGAGAGGGAGGGAAAGAGAGGCAACTATTTTAAGTTTAATTAAAGATAGCTTGTCAACAACAGAATATTCACTAGAAATGTTGTATATGACAAAATATTTCATATGTAAAAGTGTGATATTAATTATTTTAAATGAAAATAATAATAATCTATCTATCTATAAGTGTTCTGTTGATATTTCAACGGGCATTACACTAGTACATATATGTATAACGGGGCATTTTATATTAGGATCTTTCTGTAGTTGTAACAATTTTGTACATTGCAATGCTGACTGTTATTCTCTGAAAATAACATTTTTGAAATGTAGATAAATACTAGGGGTCTGTTTCAGTTTTTGTGTTATTATTTCATTTATAAAATTTCTTTATATACGGTATTATTTGTGTTGGCATATTTCATCTTGTGTTTTCTTAAATTCACAAAACTTCTTTATATACAATACTAGCTGAAAGTACCCAGCCATGTCCAGGTTATGCCAGACGTCTTTGGCGAATAAAATTATGTATTATATGGCAATACAATCGTTTCACCTTTTGCGCATTTTTTACCAAAGGATGAAGGCATTATAAATTTGAAAAATATGTTTTAATATTTATTTCAAAGCTTGCTTGTAAACAATATTTATTGTTTTTCCTTCATTAGCATAAATAAACAAATCTTTGCTTGATCCAACACGTGAACATGCAACATAGAGTTGGCCATAAGAAAAACATTGATTTTCCAAATTAATGCCAGCCACCTTTAAAGAAAACAGTACTTTCTCTATACTACGTATATTGGAGAAAGTAAAAATTAATTCTGAGATATCTCTTATACCTATGAATTGGGCTGGGAGGTTCCATGGAGGTCCGGAGAGAACGTGAGCAACTTCACATTAAAAATGCTAAACTTTGTCAAAATATGATATTAAAACGTTAAATTCAAAAGATTTAGATTCGAAAGCGATAAAAGACGATAAGAATAAGAAACTGCATTTATTTTTCTTTAATATAGTCCAAAAATTGGGTCAAATATGTGAATTTTAATAAGAAAAATAAAATAAGGTTGCAGGTCGAAATATCGATTTTTCCATGTTATCTTATGAGGAATGGAAATCATTCTTGGGAATCGAACCCAGGTCAATTTTGGAAATTTTTTTCGCAAATGGCTTCTACTTTAAGAACTGAACATTCCTACCAAATATCAATCTTCTAGCTACTCCGAAAGTTTGTTAAAAATAGCATTACAGAGTTCCGATTTCTCACTGACGACGAAGTCAATTTTATATATTAAATTGTTGGTGACAGTTGGTCCTTGCTTAGGGCCTGGTATAATTTGAATTAAAAAATTTTTCCTTTTGAATTCTTGAACATCCCACATACAGCAAAGATGGGGAAATTAAATAACTTGAATGTCTGCATCTCTCTCTCCATTATCATTGCTTACAATATTGATTATATAGTATGTTATATGTTCCCCTTATAACTGAGATAGCACTTTTCATTGATTGTCCTAGAATGCTCGTTTTTTGGTCAAAGGATAGCATGATTACTTAACCTTTCAACATCATTGTTTGTAAATTGTTTTACAAATATTTCAGTAATCAAGTTATCAGCTAGACAATCTCATGGTATTTCAATAGAAGATTTGGTTAATATTTTGTGCTATTGGTAATCTACCTGCACCCAATGCCAATTGTCAACTGGAAAATTCTTGATCATTTTATGCAGGCACGTTAATGGTTAAAGGAATAACATTGAAATGATGCCAAACTTTGCTGCGTTTAATACTTGTTCTCTTAATCTTTGTCGTAACTGGTAGGCAGGGGTGCGCCATGCCTCACCGCTGCCCGTGTGCTAGTCTCTCATTTGCTGCCCTTTTAAGGCTTTCTTTACAAAAATTTAAAAAATCGCCTTATGGTTTGATAAATATCCATAGCTAATAAATATGTAAGAATATACAGCATATAATAATACAATCTGCATTACTGTTAAAAATACTCTACGTGTCTTACGATAAATTGGCAGCGCCCGTTATTTGGCCACCTGTGTGCATCACACACATTGCACATATGGATGGCGCACCCCTGCTAGTAGCATTTGTTGAAAATCTCCAAGTACAATTATTTTTCCTTCAAACAATTTTTTTCCATTATGTGACAGAATTCTGTCTGTGATTTCTGGAGCCATAGGTGCTTCATCCCAGATTATCAAAGGATTTAATTATAATTTAAACAATAAAATCTAAAGTAATTTATTTTAAACTATTAAATGAAGCAAAAGTTAAAATTTATTTACAAACTCTTTGACTATACATATTGCCTTTAATTATAATGAAAATTAAATTAAATCCGAAGGTATTTGCTACAAACAACTGAATAATTACAAACAAATAATGAAATTATAAATGCATGAAAGTTCATTTACTAAATCCTTTGACTGTATTAGTTTAACAACCATGTAAACAAAGTGTTGCCTCTTCTTATGTAATATAATATAGATATACTCACTTAAGAACTATAAGCCATGCAGTATTTTTTAATGATCTTTTATAAAATGGTTGTTTATGTAATTGGTCAATGTTTTGGGTGATGAACTTTGGAACTCTTTTTGTGTTTAGAAATTATTATTCCTGTTTTTAAAAAGATACCAGAAATAGGCTTGTTCTAAAATTTATATTAGGTACTCGGAGTGCTGTATGATTTGCTAATCCTACCTGCATGTAATTTCAACCATCTCATCATATCGTTTATTAGTTTTAATTTACCTACTTGCATACAAGCCACTATATTATTACATAATTGTTCTTTTCTAATTGATTTGTTTTGTATATTCTCAAATCATGTTATAATGAACGAAAAATTACTTCATGGAAGGTCTCCATATGTGTCATTGTTCAAAATATGCCCTTATGCATGGTTCTCGTTGGTATTAAATAAGTTTATGTTAGTGACTTGCATAGGCAAGTGGTAACTACATATGTCCACGGAGGAAGAAGAGCGTGGGTCGTAATGCAGTGTTCTCAGTTGTTCTACTGCCCATACACATTTGCTTGATCTTTGAATGTGTTTCCCTTTTGTGCAAATTAACATAAGTGTTGCAGCCGATCGAATTGGGAGCTAGTTTACGCGAAATAATTTTTATCCCGACCAACCACGCAAGGTTTAGTTTCAGTGTAGACATAGTTATTTCTGCTCTAATTGTTTGAATTTGTGCTGATTTCACTCTTTTTTCTGTCAATCTTTTATTTAAATTTATTTATTTTATTGATTTATTTATAAATATCACTTGCCATGATATCTAAAAGGAAATGTAATAGTGATAATGCAAGTGAATCAAATAAAAGAGTGTCGTTCAACTATTAGCACTTATGTGAAACAGGAGGAGAAAATTCTAGAACGTGATAAATTCACGTAATTTGATGGCTGGTTTGACAGATTTAAGAGAAGGGCAGGTTTGCATTATCTTAAATTAAATGGCGAGGCTGCAAGTTATTTTGTGCTTTTTAATAACTTTTATATTAATTTCACTGCGATATATAGTTGTATGTATAGATAGATGTATGCAGGAATGCGCTGCAGATGGCCCGGTCTGGCTCACGCGGGATGCGGGAACGTATCCCCCGATTATAACATGCAAGTCTATGGAAAAATGGCGTTCGACATTTGACAATTCGAGATTCGACCATGTTTTCAGGAATGCATCCCTGTCGAATCTCAGGAGTCGCCTGTACTTTATGCAGTAAATTATACTATAAACACATAGCATCCATAGTAATTTTTTACTTATGCAAATTTTGAGTTATGGTACGAGTGCTGGAATGCATTTCTTATGTAGCCCGGGGAGTGCCTGCATATTAGTCATAAATATGTACCTTTCCTCATAGCTTTTAAATACTATTTCTTCATTGAGTCAACAATGTGATGAAATATACAGGCGACTCCTGAGATTCGACCATTCTAGATTCGACCAACTCAAGAATTCGACCGGTCAAATCGACATAACCGATCGAATTAGAAACTAGTTTACGCGAAGTAATTTTTGACCCGCCCGACCACGAGAGGTTTAGTTTCAGTCTAGACATCGTTATTTCTGCCCTAATTGTTTGAATTTGTGCTGATTCGACGGTTCGAGATTCGACTACGTTTTCAGGAAGGCATCCCTGTCGAATCTCGGGAGTCGCCTGTATTTGAATATCACTTTGAAACTTATTGCATTCTTATATAGGTATTCCAATGCAACATTTTCATGCCATCTTGTCTATAAAAATTGGTTCCTTGCAATGAAACAATGTAGAAGTATTGATTTTGAGTTTTTTCCAAATATGCTTCATAATTCCTTCAAAGCCACATTAACCATTTAGTTCAGTGCCAGATTACCCAATAGGCATAGTGCCTAGGGGTCCCAAGCTTAGGGGTCCCCCACCCTCTAGGTTGACTGTTATATAGGCAGTATTATTGAAAGCAAAAAGAAAATTTAATAAAAAAATGAATTAACAAGTAAAATGTAAAAATACCAGTATTTCTTATTCTAAAGAAAGTAAAGAATTGAAATGCAGCACTTAATATAATAATCTCTGCATGCAATTTTGACGTCTAATCTAACTGGTGCAGTTCATTTGGTCTGTATGCCGCTCATCTGTTTCTTTATTGCTACAGAAATTTGCTGCCTCAAAAGTTTGGTAGGTGAATTTGTAAGGCTTATTTTCATGTTTTTTGAAAAAAATAAGATAACATTATTATTTTGTCAATAAAACATTTTTCAGTATGTGTATCACAGTTTTCTGTATACCATCACAAACTCTGAGGAGGGCCCCCAAAGTGGCTGTGCCTAGGGGTCCCAGAGGGTCTTAATCTGCCACTGCTTTAGTTGTATGGAAAAGGTTATCTAATTAATTGCGTAAGGTCAATATGACTACAATATAATTTCTTTAATTTTAGAAAGAGTATCAGTTTATTTATCACGTAACAAAAAATGAACACTATTATTACATGATTGCATGAGTTTTATTAATAATTCACTTGAAATGTATATGTATTTTATAAAATGGCATTTCACATTTGGATTATAATTTTGGGTTTTGATTTGTAGTAATTTTTGCTGATCATTTCATCATCATAAGTTCCTTGCAAATGAATGTCATGCAGTTGACACATCTTATCAATAGATTATGGTCATTGCTCCTTGGGCAGGATTTGCCTCCCTCTGGAAAACCCTTGTATTAGAGATGGAAATTGGACTACTTCTGTGATTCCCTGTTGAGCATGAATGTGATCATTTGGAATAAATTCTAAAATCAGGAAATCAGTAGATGATTGATTAATTCTTTAGAAAGAAGTTTCGAATAATTTTTCTTTGTCATCTAATTTCGAGTTTTCATGTACTGATTATGAACAACGGATGCCTTGATATCAGCTAAGCTCACAAAACGAATAAACAGTCACCTATTAGTTATTGAGCTAACACTGCAAGTAGGACAAAGCTGTTTACATGCATCAACACCCTCTTTTGAAGCTTTGTACATTGTTACTATGATCTTGAAACAAAATTCTCTCATAACCACAGTTCTTTTAATACTCTGAGAATAAAAAAAATTAAAAATAACAAAAATTGGTGTTTTCCAAAAGAATTGAAAACATTGAAACATCATTAGTAGGTTAATGGTGAAATCACTGCAACATTGATCAGGATTGCTTAGCTATCAATTGCAAAACATTGTTTGAGGTCACATTGACCCCAAGTGACTAATTTAAGGATTAATATAAAATATTTTAAAGCCTTTGTTAAAAGTATCAATTGTAAATAAATTTATTTAAAAATCAAACGTTACAATACATTATTTTCAATAATTATGCAATAACTATATGGACAAAATGAATACCCATTTTGTCCATGTCAAATATTACATTTGATTTTCCTCAGAGAAATTCAGCTTCTTCACTACATGTTCTTCCTCTACTACCCTGTTCTCTTCATTTCTTCCTCCTGGATGAATACATTTAACAAAATTAATAAAAAATACCAATAATCCTTATTTATAACTAAAAGTCATGGTGTTAGTTTTATATAGGAATTTTTATGCATCTTAAGTTTTAGATTAAAGTGAATGTTTTAAATGTTTCTTCTATTTTTTAGTTTCCAATATAATAACCAAAGCACAAGTTTGTGTAAAACAACTTCTAGCATCAGAAAGTTCTTTAAAAATTCCATATTAGCAATTAATTATGCATTTTCCTCATTGACAACTTAATACCCTTCCTCTAGAACAGGCCTGAGCAACCCAAGTCACTCAATGGGCCAATTTTGAGAACAAACTTTATTTTTCATAACAACAAAATTTATTCAATGGGAAACTTGTTTTTCTTTGAACTGACTTAGTTTATCAAAGTTTGCTGCAATTTTTGTGGTAGAAATTCTCAACTGATTTTCTAACTTAATATCTTCCAAGGAGCCACGAGATTTATTCTTCGCGAACTTAATTTTATAATAAATTGATGTGTCCAACAATGACTTTCTCCATATGTAAGTTGTCAAGTAAAATCAAATAATTATGGCAATAGGAACAGTTCAACTTACATGCTTCAGCGATAGCGATTAAATTGTTGTCACTACCACATACGCGAGCTGCCCACTAACTGTCAATTTCGAAGAAAATTGAATATCTCTTGAAATATTCCTCATGTGAAAATTTAGTTCAAACAAAAGTTGTAGAAAAAAATAATATCTACAACTTTTATATATGTGTATGTTAACAAAAATTCAGTTTTAAGCGAAATATTTAAGAAAAACTAAAATTTAGAATAGTAAACCGCACTTCCGGTTCACCGATTGTTATCAAAATCTATTCAAATCTTAAGAATATACATAAAATCACAAATATAGAATTTCATGCTGATCTGATGAATAGTTTTTGAGTTAGAGCGCACACAAAATTTGTCACACACAGACATCATCGAGAAAATGGTCAAAACGTGTTCAGGGGATCTCAAAACGTGTATTTCCGTTGAAATCTCGAATTCGATTTTTTTCATGAAAACGATACTTTCTCTATACTTTGTATATGGAGAAAGTAAAAAAGGGACTCGCAAAACGAAGTACTCCCAAAAGCACTAACTATTTTTGCAGCATGATTTCTCAAGTTTGGGAATTTTGATTCTTCGACGTATTTGTTGTAAAATTGAACTATATCATTTTTCTTTTCAAAAATGAATTTTAATTCAGTATTACATTGCAAATCAATTATCTCCAACTGCAATAGTGCTGGTATTGTTCTTGCATCCACGTCAATTGAAAATAGACGATTTGCAAGAAATGGGCCATTTGTGTGTGGAAAACCATAAGAAGTTTGTAGGCTGCAAAAAAACTCCGAATGGACTGCATGGCAGCCCGCAGGTTGCACATGCCTGCTCTAGAAAATCACTTTTTCACCAACCAAATCTGCTTTATAATCTTGATGAAGTTGAAAAAATAAGGCATGGCTCAAATCTTTTTTGCTAAAGTGGAATATCTTAGAAACTACAGCCGATATATTTTTAGAATGATTTATTTTATTTTTCCCTAGGTTATTGTATTGAAATTTAGAGTAGAAAACATTCACTGTTTATTGATTGCAAAAAATTGTCAAGTGTGTTAGGCTTGATGATAAAAATATCATGAAATCATCCTTGAAGGTTGCAAACATTCTGAATATTATTGTAGAATTTAAATACCTTTTAGTTCTGGAGTAGGAGAAGTTGCACCCAATAACACTAATCTTGGAATGGCTGTAATAAGTGCTGGGTGAGCAAACAGCATTTCTATAGTAGGACGAAGGGAAGGGTCTTTTTGCAAAAGAGAAAGGAGCAAATTGCATGTGAACTCAGACGGTTTCCAAGACTCATCAATTGAGACAGATCCTTGTATAATCTTGAAAATTATGCCTGATAAGGTCTGAAACATATAATGAGTATCTTAGCATGTCATTCGGAATCTTTGTAATTAATTCATGAAAAACAATATTGGGAAAGTTTTTATCTTTACTGAAGTGTTGAAAGTTATACTTCAATGATTACTCTAAAAAATTCATTAAATGAAGATTCTTTAAGGAATGATAACTTATATAGAACCTTTTATTCTATTGTCTTGAAATACATTTCCAATAATCTACAGATTTTTCAATTTAACTTTAAAAATTCAAGTTTCAACTATGAGTTCTATGCAGCAAATAAGGATATTTAATTCAAGTACTAGAGAAACTTTAATGTTGTGATATGTATATAATGTAATGTATTAATGTATTTTTTAAAGTTTTGGACTTTTCCTATATTTGTGTGAACAAATCTCCAGGATGAATAAATTATTATTATTCACATATCATCATCACTGTGAACATTAGCATTGCTCATTGGACTAACATAAGTCTAAAATTTGCAGGATTATGTGTTTAATTTTTACATGAGCAAAGATTTTTGTCAGTTTAAGCATTTTAAGTGCATGGTAAAGAACATTATCACCGTGAAAACTTACTCTTCTAATTTTTTACTTTGTTAACAAGAATGCCATATCTTTGTTATTGAAACAGATGAGTCTTACCGGTGCTTCAAATGCCTTTTTCAGTGATAGTAGCTCATACAAGATGCACCCAAGGGCCCAGATGTCACTCTTCTTATTGTAATGACATCCTTCACAAAGCTCTGGTGAGAGATAATTCGGAGTTCCAACAAGTGAAACAGCCTTGCTCCTAGTGTTCAGCACTTTAGAAATTCCAAAATCTCCTATCTTTATAATTTTCTTGTTTTTAGTAAGAAAGATGTTGTGGGTTTTCAAATCACGGTGTAATATATTCTTAGACTGGACGTGATGCATGCCCAACAATATTTGAGCAAAAAGGTCGATGGCTTCCTAAGGAACAAAATTAAACAGACTATAAACTGCCCTCATTTGTATGTTGTAAATGTTATTATTTCTTCAAAGCCATTTTACATTATCAAAGTTTATTGACAATATATAAGTGCTTTAGATGATATTGACAGTTTATCAATAGTAATGCCTATTAAAATATTAATAAAAAAGATGTATGACAAGTTTAAAATCAGTTCAGGTTCATTAGAGCAGGGTTTTCCAAACTGTGTTTCGCAGAACCCAAGGGTCCCGCAGAAGTTAAATGGAGTTCCGTGTTAGACAGAGGAAGATAGACAATATGTTCTTCCTTCTCTAATTTACATCTGGAAACATGAGTTTCACTTGTAAACTGCATACTGTAAGTAGAGATGTAAATTTCTCAGGAATTTTGAATTTGGGGAGAAAATCAAGGAAAAACCAGGAAGAAACAGGAAAATTGGGAGTAAACAGTAATCTTAGGTATTAAGCCTGTCAAAGGTAAACACAAATTTATCGAAGTGAAAAAATATTATATTAAATGCAATACATATTTTTAAAAACTTGATTACTTTTCACACCAATGTTTTTAGCTAGTAAGTGAGTTAGTTAATGAGTTAGTTAATGAGAATAAGGATCAATCACATCTTCTGTTTCAGAATTGAACTCCTCCATCAAAAGCACATCCCTTATTTTCTTTGCATTTCAATAATAAGTTTGATCTCACTGCCGCCAACTTGGAAACCCTGTCATTGGTAAGCCTGTTCCGCAACAAAGTATGTGTTTTTCCAAAGGTTGACCAAATTCTCTCTGATGCAGCAGTTGATGGAGGAATAGAAAACAAAGACACTGCAACTGGACTTAAAGCTTGGTTATTCATTAGTCCTTTCCACCATATCTGAGGAGATACATGCTCAGAGTTTTGCCATATTGACTGCCTACTCCAAATACCTGCATGAGCTTAACAGTGAGCGAGATTTGCCAGAGTTTTCCCAGAATCAAATCTCGATGTTACAACTTGAGCTATGAAGTCCATTACTTCTTCTGACTCACTCTGTCATCATTTTCTCCTCATACCATTGGTCTAATAAATTAGCTGCATAATGAATCCCTTGACAGTACAGTTCTTTTCTATATTCTATAGCTTCCAAAAGCCTTTTCTGTTCACTTTGAGGTATAAAGGATGAAGGTGGTTTAGTTTCAATATCTTGTTTTATATTTTGAAAGGCTTCTGGGACATCAGATACCAATGCTTTATCAGACTCAATGCAAGTTGTGCTTATTGCTATTGATTTCAATATATCTGTGATTTGTTGTAGTTTTCGTCCAAGCAAAATATGTTTAATGAGGTTGTCAACATTAAAATATTCCTGTATAACTGTTTCCTTATGAGAATCTTTCCTCTTCGGCAAACTTTCATACATAGTAATATTACTGTTCCATCGTGTGGGTACTGAAAGTTTTAATGTGCTTGAATTTTCTCCCATATTAAGTTTCTGTCTGGCTGTAAAGCTTGCCAAGACAACATGTGTAGAGAAAGGTTGTCTAAATGGAGAAGAATTTGGGTGCATACGTGTTTATATTACATCGAAAACACAAAGGAGAATTTTTCACTGTCTTCCCACAGTTAATTGATGATGAAACCAGATTTTACCAAGACTTTCATATGCCAAGGAATAAATTTGAAATTTTACTTTCGAAAGTAGAAAATGATTTACAAAAGCCAAGCACTAAATTCAACCAAAGCACAAGTGTGAGCGGAGTGATTGGGGGTCGACTGCACTCAACGTGTTCAGACCTGCACCCTAGGTGGGATAGGAATGGTCACACTCTGCTCAAATATTCTTGCCGACTTTACCCATGCTCTTTTGAGTGCCCCTTGAGTGGAGCGTGGTCACTAGTGTGAAAACACAGAACCAAAACCATTCAACTATATTTGAGTGAAGTGTGACCATCCCTTGAGCTGAATGTGAGCTTACCCATAGTGTGAATAAGCTTTACCTTGTACCATTAGAAGTCATTGCACGATTTGAAGCGCTCTTTCTGGGCATGTTAATTCGATAGCAAATCCTCAAGTTGAAAATGGAAAGCAATTCCTATAACTCAAACACCAAATTAAACAAAGTTGCTGCATCTTCCATTTCGTGGTGACAGCAGAGCAGCTTGGCATCTATTCAACATGCTATTAGAGAATGAATACTTCTGTGACTTAAATGTTAATTAATATAATGTTATTTTGATTAATTTCTCAGGAAACATTCTGAATAAATTTTCAAAATGTATTTTGGTTGCTAAAATTTCTTAGTTTGTTGCGTACCAAAAATTTTACCCGTGTTTTTAGATGTGGTTGCCAGAATTTTTGCAGGGCATTTAAAGTCGCTCTAATCATGCCTTAGATGACAGGAATGCTCAGTTGTAACTGGTAAGATACTGTCTTTGGCTCCCTGGAAGCCCGATGTTGTCATGTCTGCAACTGGGTTGCCAGATGGATTTGGAGACAACTTGACTTAAAATTCCCAATTTTCCCGACCGATATTTTTCCTCCCAAAATTTTGGTTTTTTTCCCTGGGAAATAACTGGGTTTATTCCGAACATCTAGTTTTTCATAACCTTGTAATTGCTATTGGAGAGACCTAAGATAAGTGCTTACTTTTTCAGTTTTTTATATTGAAGTGCTTATTCTTGAATCAGCTCGGATATTGATAGTATCTAATGTTATTGTTAAAGTTTATTGGCAATATTAGATCAGCATTGCATACAAATATTAAACCTTTCTACTTCCATATTACTATTGTGTAGTTCATAATATTTCCATTAACATTGATCATATATGTTGAATTTAGACAGGTCAAAAAATATCCGCAATAAATTTTTTCAAAGACAACTGGCAACATAAAGCGATCTTTACCTTCTCTGGTAGGGGAACGGAATTCCTCATTTTGAGGTAATTATGCAGGGTGCCGCCAGGTGCGTACTCCATCACAATCACGATCGAACTGTCATAAAAAAAACTGTCGTAATATTCTATGATGTTCGGGTGACGGAGCATCGAAAGAACCTTCACTTCGTTCGATGCGACATCTTTGTCGTCCTTGGTCATTTGTTCCATCGGAACTTGCTTCAAAATCACGACCTCGTTATCCGATAGCCTCCGATAAAGGCCGACCGTCCTGTTTGATCGAATTCGCCGGTTCATTAAAACCATCCAGAATGTACGATTACGAACGATGAGATTGTTTCAATACCCACCCTTCGGAGCCACGACCGATGAACTTGATTCTTTCGTAGTCGTTCATGTTTATGTGACGATTTCACTGGTTAATGACTGGTTAGACGGAAATGTTTGATGCAGTAGCAACCACGGTTTCACGTTCGGTATTCTTTTCTTCGGCTGCGACAGCTCTTCGTTACGTATAAACCCTCATGACTTCAGGCAGCCAATACGTGGGTCGATCGTTTCGTGGCTGTAGGCATCGGTGGAACTTGACCCACGCAATTGCTGGAGGAGTGAACCAAAGGTGAACCCAACGAGCCGTGTCAGAGTCGGGACAAGGTATTTTGGCGCCTGGGGCAAAGAACGTGAATCGCGTCCCTGGACCAAACGCTGTCTTTTATGACGTAAAAAATAATAATTCTAATTTCTGTCTGTCCGTCGCCGCCAATCTCACTCTATCACTTCATTTCAATAAATTTAATTTTGTAAATGTATAGTGTGTGTGTGTGTATATATATATATATATGTGTGTGTGTATAAATTACATATACATATAATCACAATTTTGGCGCTCCCTAGAATGATGCACCCGGGGCAAGAGCCCCACTCGTCCTGGCCCTGAGCTGTATTGTTAACTACGATTATGGCGAGATAATTTATGCAGTGAAGGAACAATTTATTTTATGCGGGAGGGGCCGGGGAATTTTGCTGTTATGCCGCTGATTACAGTAGCTATCATTATCATACATCTCTTACGCAGTCGGGGATAGAAAAGCTGAGGAACGCCGTATCCTTAGTTCTTGAGGACCTACGTAAATATTTACGTGCATTATCGCATTTTTTATAATGAAAGCTATAGTACAAGAGTCCAAAATATATATATATATATATAATTGTGATTCCAGTGAATAGCATATGATAACCAGTTCAGCATACGGTACAAGTTATCTAAACTCATTTCCATTCCTATATATGTAGATAGGAGGGAAACTTTGTTTTGGCAATGCAGCCTACGGAATGTGAAGGACGTCCGTGCTGGAACGATCAATAAGGTCTTCGGATATAGACTACAGCATTCAACTCTTTGAAGAATTTGGTCGTCCCCACTTGAAATGAGGATTATTTAACTTCGCTGTTGAATGAATTAGACTGTATGTGATTGGAAAAGAGGATTAAAACAAGCACATTGACCCCAGACAATTTTCCATAGTTCTTCTGATATATTCCAGGTGGGCTTCAATTTTGGATATAGCAACTTTTAATTGATTTTCCGAATTTTTATCAGTTATCGAAGTTCTAGTCTTGTTTTTTTGCAAATTTTGATTTTGAAAAAAAGTTTCACATCAGTATGTACTACATACTTCTGAAAATACACGATTTTTTAAAGAATGGTTTCTTCATACGGTATTTTTCAGTTGTTATAAAACTCAATTTGATCTTCCATTACAGAAAATGTTTTGAAACTCATTACTGCATTTCACATCTATTAGGTAATCCTAATTGATATTCTTCGAGTAAGTAACTAGCATCAATGTAAAATAGGATTAAAAATTTTGAAAGTTTATAGTACAGATAAATTTCTTCAAATCGTTGGAAAGTGGATAAAATGTGTGTAGGGGATTATGCTTGTGTTTAAGAGAGTAAGCAGAGGCGGAAACATGGAAGCTGTTATTAGTTACTGTTAAACAGTGTCCAATTGGGGCACCTTGTGACTTCAAACGACTCCAGCGCTAGTAGACTTCTCAGTCTAAATCACAAAGCAAGGGAGGAGAGAAACCCGGTGCCGGTTTTAGCCAACTCTTAACGGGGAACACCACAGGGAGCAACGGCTTTACGTCCCTTCCGAAGGAGGGGCGCTTATTTGCGTATTATTCTCATAACCACGGAAATGGAGAGGCGGGCAACCCGGTTCGCACCGAGTTTGCGAAGCGCCCGCACCACTACGCCACGGCTTCCCCCTCCCCCGAAATATAATGATGTTATACAATGTATTTAATCGTTTTGCTGTTTTCCCACATCTTTTCGTTTGCTATTATTTATGTTTGTTCTTCATTTTGGTTGCTTTTTAAATGTATTATTTTGGATTTTTTTATCAAAAGAGTCATATTATATAGCCAATTAGAAAGAACACGAGAGCCACAATAAATTATGAAAAGAGACACCGGGTTGCCCAGGTTCGAACTACAGTGTTACCAGAAAGCGCCCTCTAGAATTAGGCGCTCAGGGCAGTCGCTTGCCTCGACTCGATGTGCTCGTTTACAAATGATTTTCCTACAGCCATTCCCTCTAGCTTATTATTGAGTAAAACATTCGTTTGTTTTCTAGGACCATTTTCGCTTTCTCCATACGGAGTAATGGGAAAGTATTGTGATCATGAAAAAAATCGACTTCGAGATTTCAACGGAAATACACGTTTTGAGGTCCCTAGAACACGTTTAGACTATTTTCGGAATGATGTCTGTGTGGATGATTGTGATTGTGGGCGCTCTAACTCAAAAAGTACTTGTCATATTAAAACCAAACTTCAAATATAACACTTTAGCATGAACACAAAGATATGCTGAAAGT
Organism: Uropetala carovei; assembly: GCA_036926305.1. Taxonomy (NCBI): domain Eukaryota; kingdom Metazoa; phylum Arthropoda; class Insecta; order Odonata; family Petaluridae; genus Uropetala; species Uropetala carovei. Next base: position 5,858,499 of record JAXCHB010000035.1, read on the forward strand.
TTCATAAAAAATTGACCAGCCGTTTATGCGTGATGGGGTAACAAACAAAAAAACAGACTTTTTCCTAAAATATTTTCCTAAAATATTTACCCAAATTGTTTTCCTAAAATATTAGATTATTAGACTTCTTCGATGTAATCAACTGTTAGCTTGAAATCAGGGATTTCTCTTACGGGTGCCCCCCCCCCCCCCCCACAACCCCTCTCCCTTTGGTCTGATTTTGCTCATCTACAAACTTGATCTTATACTTGCATTGAAAGTGACAAATATCAAATTTGAACTTTCTAAGTTAATTTACTCGAGAGTTATCGTCGAAAAACCAAATCGATTCCCCACAAACCCCCAATTAAAATTTTTTTTGAGATACACCACATAGCCTATATTTTAAGCTGGACCAGTCTAAAGATACGCTGCAAGTTTCATAAAAATTCGACCAGCCGTTTTTGCGTGATGCGGTAACAAACAAACAAACAGACAGAAAGACAACAATTCTGCAAACCGGTTCAAACGTCTTCTTGTGATGCAAAACACACAAAAAAAGTAAAAGTAAGTTAACCTTACCTCCTTCCTACATCCCAAAGATGATGGCAAAGATTAAGAGTACACTCTGTAATTACTAAATAATAACTTATCTTCGATAAACACTCCAAATGCAAGAAAATATGCCACACATTATTCTAAAATTCTTTAACCCTTAAAATTGCTTGGATGGGCCCCAACCAATGTTTTAAAAATTAATGGGGTTACTGACTTTGACCAATTTTGCAGTGCCATTGCCACTAACAATTTTCATGAAAGCATTATTGAGGTCAACTTAAGAATTTCAAAATTGAAAAAAAAAAAAAAAAGATTCTCCAATAGCCATGAAAAGGTTGGGAAAACCAGATGAGCATTTTGGGTACAAAACATCAGTGGTGATTTAGAATCTGATATTGGTGAATCGCCACTGATGGCAGGTGTTTTGCAGTATAGATGTGCTTCTGGTTTTCTTAACCTTTCAATGGCTATTAGAAAAATATTGTTTTTCAACTAACAACCTTGATGATTATATTGCAACATTCTGCATTGATGTTGAATGCCAAGATTTTGCTTTGGCTTTTTACGTTCTCCATACAAGTGAAAGTATTGTTTTCATGAAAAAAATCAATTTTGAGATTTCAATGAAAATACACGTTTTCAGGTACTCTGGGAGTATGCTTTGACTATTTTCTTGATGATGTCTGTCTGTGTTTCTGTATGTGATAGGAATTTTGTGGGTGCTATAATTCTAAAATTAGGTATTTGCCATTTCAGTACCAAATTTCAAAAATAATATTTTCATCAAAAGGAACAGAGCTGATTAGTTTTTGGACAATATAAGCCAACCGGAAGTGGAGGTTTATTGCTGTTGTTTTTTTCTGTTTACTTTCTCCATACGTAGTATGGGGAAAGTATTGTGATCACGAAAAAAATCGACCTCCATATTTCAACGGAAATACATGTTTTGAGGTCCCTAGAACACGTTTAGACTATTTTCGGAATGAAGTCTGTGTGTGTGTGCGTGTGTGTATGTGATTGTGGGCGCCTTAACTCAAAAAGTACTTGCCATATCATTACCAAATTTTGTTGTAGAGAAAGTAATTTTCTATAAGTTATGTTTGAATGATTTTTGATAAAATCGACTGTTTAAGAGATATTTTGATTTTTCTTCTGAATTTTGTTAAGAACGTCGCTAAGTGATAGCATTGTTTCCGTTGCTATTATAGATTTTTTAAATTGTTTATAGTGACACATACGCTGCCAAGGATAATTTTCATTTGCGCATCGGATTTTGTTATCCATAGCAACAGCTTACAATTTTGTTTACTTATTGGTTTATCAATGTAAAGATAATTGAAAGTGTTTAAAAATTATTCTCGTCTAATTTCCGGTAATTATTCTCGAGGACTCTGATGTGGAAGGAAATCATATTCATTACTCTCTATGGAGAAAGTAATGTGTTGGACACGTCAGATTTTTACTTTCTCCGTACATAGTAATGGGAAAGTATTGTGATCATGAAAAAAATCGACTTCGAGATTTTAACGGAAATACACGTTTTGAGGTCTCTGGAACACGTTTAGTCTATTTTCGGAATGATGTCTGTGTGTGTGTGTGTGTCTGTGTGGATGTATGTGATTGTGGGCGCTCTAACTCAAGTATTTCATATTAACACCAAATTTCATATATAACACTTTAGCATGAGCAAAAAAACTGATTAGTTTTTTAACAATACCGGTTAATCGGAAGTCGATGGTTATTCGAAACCCGATTCGATTTTTTTGATATTTCTCCGATAATACGTCATTGTTGTATACATTGACAATTACAAAAAATGTATAAAATATAATTTCATACATCTTTTATTTCAAACAATTTTCCATAGCAGTTATTGTTTAGGAATTATTTATAAATAATCGGTTTTTCGGTTTCCGTCAAATATCTTCTTAAAAACATCGTTATTGGTAATCTTCGTAAGGACCAAAGTTATAGAGAATAATGTTTCTTCCTAGTTTTGTTTGAAACAAATTTTCCTAGGACCATCCATTTCGGAGATATTTTGCTTTGGTACTTTCCTGTTAACGGGAATACCTCCAGGACCCTTCCCAGGACCTGGTACTTACGTATTATCCCCATGCCATACTTACGTATAACATTAATAGAAACTGATTGGCATGTCTTGACATTTACAAACCCAAACTCCGGACAACGTGGAGGGTTTCTTTGGTTCCGGGCGAGGCGAAGGGCGCGGTAGCGCCCGGAGACGACTACCCATTACAACAAAGCGAGCCGAAGGCTCGTCAATATATCCTGTCAATGTTATATCCGCTTGACTGTTGTGCCGCAAATTGAGAGGATATATCGACGAGCCTTTGGCACGCTTTGTTGTAATGGGTAGTCGTCACCGGGCGCTACCGCGTCCTTCGCCTCGCCCGGAACCAAAGAAACCTTCCACGTTGTCCGGAGATTGGGTTTGTAAATGTCGAGACCGGTCAATCAGTTTCTGTTAATGTTGTTTTTAAAATAAAATATCGTAAATGCAACAATACGTCAAAATATCCTTTCAATGTTATATATAATAATTTAAATATCTATACCCCGAATATGGAGAAAGTCATGTGTTGGCCACATCAGATGTTTTACTTCGCTACGCCTTTATCTTCTTCCAAATCTGTCTTCTTCTCGCTCATGGCCTTACAAAAACCTATTCGTGATAAATAAATTCGCATTTTCCCACCTCTCTGCCGTTCGGCGTTACAAGACGACTTTCTCACGTTTCTTCTTCAGGAGTTATAACCCTTTCGAGCCCAGCAATTGGGCGTGCAAGTCGATATGATTCGCGCAGGAATAAAACGTCCACGCCTAATCTGTAGCTTCTCGGATAAAAGATATTGGAAAAAAAGATTACCTTTTCGCCGTGTGATAGAAATTTCTTGGAAGCTATAACTCAAAAACCAATAATCAGATGATCACAAAACTTTTTATTTCGTGTTTTTATTGAAAACTCAAGGTCTGATACGGTTTTGGTTGAAATTAGTGAACCGAAAGTTATATAAGTTTTTCGGTTTTTGCCTTTAGGGCTTCGTTAATGCAAATATATCCCATTATAAAAGTTGTAGGCAGTATAATTTTCTTAATATTTTGTTTGATTTTTTTCATAGATATTTTCAGAGATATTTCAATTATCGCTTTGAACATTATGTTCAGTACATTGAATATCGCTAGTTGACAGCCTTCTTTCCTTTTCTATGATACATACGTAAAATTTGGAATTGTTGATAGCGTCGCTCAACGCTACCATCCGTGATCAATATTTTGTTATCCATAGCAACTGATAACAATTTTGTTTGCTTATTGTTTCGTCGATGTGATCGCAGTGAAATGGAATATTATGTACGTATGTATACATACCAGGTGGCGCAAAAAATAACGCTTGTAGTGCCTCCTCCCCTCCCCTCCGGTGATGGACTTTTTTGTTGTGAAATTTTTGTTGATGATAGCCCTCCAGTCGGCCTCTCCGTCCGGAATGTATTAATATGTTTTTAAAAAATCCGATGTGGCCAACACATGACATTCTCCATATTTGGGGTAAAGATATTTAAATTATTATGAATAGCATTATAAGACAAAATTATTATTTCGTATCGTAAAAGAATACCGTCATCCTTATTGCCATAAATTAGGTATATTTTGAATAATGTGTACAGAATTCACTGCTACATGGTGGTGGCGCTGTATACTGGAAATTACGAAAAAGTTAAATATCTCCGAAATGGATGGTTCTACGAAAATTTATTTCAAAGAAAACTTGGAAGAAATATTATTCTCTACAACTTTGGTTCTCACGAATATTACCAATAACGACGTTTTTAAGGAGATTTGACGGAAACCGAAAAAACCGATTATTTATAAATAATTCCTAAACAATAACTGCTATGGAAAATTGTTTCAAATGAAAGTTGTAGGAAGTTACATTGTCCATAACATTATCTACAATAATGATGTTTTAACGGAGCAATAACGCAAAAACCGAATCGGGTTTGGGTTAAACCTCGACTTCCTGGAATTCGTTAGTGTCCAAAAACTAATCATTTCTTTGTGCTCATCTTAAAGTGTTATACATGAAGTTTGGTAACGATATGGGAAGTACATTTTGAGTTAGAGCGCCCACATACACATACGCACACACAGACATTATTCCGAAAATAGTCTAGACGTGTTCTAGGGACCTCAAAACGTATTTCCGTTGAAATCTCGAAGTCTATTTTTTTCATGAACACAGTACTGTCCCATTACTATGTATGGAGAAAGTAAAAATTGTCTAAATCTCAATACGAGAATTGAGCCTTGTGCGGGGACCCTAACGATGCGCGGGACCCTGTTCGGGGGAACCGACTGCACATGCCTCACACCGGCTCTGAACCCTCCGCTAACTAAATCTGCCGCTTTCTTTTTACTTTCTCCAAACGTAGTAATGGGAATGTATTGTGTTCACAAAAAAATCGACTTCGAGATTTCAACGGAAATACACGTTTTGAGGTCCCTAGAACACGTTTAGACTATTTTCGGAATGATGTCTGTGTATGTGCGCGCGCGTATGTGTTTGTATGTATTTGATTGTGGGCCCTCTAACTCAAAAATTACGTCCCATATCGTTACCAAACTTCATATATAACACTTTAGCATGAGCGCAAAGAACCGATTAGTTTTTGGACAAAAACGGTTAACCGGAAGTCGAGGTTTATTCGGAACCCGATTCGGGTTTTGCGATATTTCTCCATGAAAACATCATTATGATATATACAATTCTATACAAATCTTATAGATAATGTAATTTCCTACAATTTTCTATAGCAGTTAATTTTTAGGAATTATTTATATATATCCAGTTTTTTCGGTTTCCGTCATATATCTCCTTAAAAACTTCGTAATTTGTCATCTTCGTGGAGAACCAAAGTTGTAGAGGATAATATTTCTTCCAAGTTTTGTTTTAAACAAATTTCGTTGACCCATCCACTTCGGAGATATTCAACTTTTTTCGTAATTTTCACTATACAGGGCCAGCACCATGTAGCGGTGAATTCTGTAAACATATTCAAAATATAATTTATGGCAATAAGAATGACTGTATTCTTTTACGATACGAAATAATAATTCTGCCTCATTATACTATTCATAATAATTTAAATAACTCTACCCCAATTATGAAGAAAGTCATGTGTTGGCCACATCAGAGTTTTTTTGCTTAATTTAATCTCTGTAAAATGGTAATGTTGGCGCTGTTGAAAGCTTGTGATGTTTGCCCAAGATAGTGCGCTAGTCAACTACACCGAGCGATAATGTTGGAGTCGTAGATAAATGAAGAGTGGCAAAATTTTCAAATCAGGAGAAAAATTCTGCTATGATCGAGGATCGAATACGGGCCATCCAACTGCCGGGCGGATATTCTTCCACTGAGCTCTCGTATCAGATTAATTCTCCCATTTCAGAAGGCGGATGTTTTCTTTGATTTAACTGGAATAATTTATGAATAGATACAGATTATGCTTAATAATGCCTCATCGCTCGCGCTTTTTCCCATCGCTGTCTTGCTCATTCGCAGTAACTCGGATAAACCTAATGAAATAAACGAGAGCCAGAGTCGGACAAAGGGGAGATGCGGCGGATGCCCGGTATCCGGGTTCCCGAATAACGGGGCTCCCAGTAGCAGGGCCGCGCCAACCTGGGGTGCACGGCACCCGGGCGCCAACTAGTCGGGGGCGCCTTCCCATCAAGATATTTGTATCTTTGTTTTTGTCATTCATTTATAAGTTTGCTCCAACTATTTTTATTTCGATAACAATCCTAAAAAGAAAAAAAAATTTAACTTAAAAAATAATGCAAACGAATCACCTAAATCAGTGGTGCCCAACCTTTTCCGCGTGGCGGGCCACATCGGTGGTTGCGAATTCTTCGGCGGGCCCCATTGGAAGTTGCCAATTATTCTGCGGGCCGGATTAGCGTTTAAATCGGATGTTAACTATATATTCTTAGGTGCCATTTTACTGAAAATCAAGTCTAAATGGGATTTTTATGGTAAAAATTCCAATGTTAAAAGTTTTGTTATAAAAAATTTCATAAAAATGTATGAATATGTATGTTAAATTTTCGGATTGCTTTTCCATCATGGCTTCGCGGGCCGCATAAAAAGTCTTCGCGGGGCGTAGGTTGCGCACCATTGGCCTAAATCATTAAATGTGTTACTCTAGCACGGATCCAGCTATTATCGAAGTACAGGGGATTCCCGCTTAACGTCCTAGTTACGTTCAAGAAAGGTTGGACGTTAAGCGAGGAATTTTCTCACATAAGGATCAATGGGGTAAGAGGAGGATTAGGTTCTACGTCCTCATACGAGCCACAACATTTTTGAAAATTTTCAACACAACACATTGTAAAAGAAACACTTTATAAAACACACTTTCATCTTGCTTTACCGTTACTTTTAACTTTTAAACCACATTTTAATAATTACCTAGACTAACTTTTAAATGTTTTAATGACGTGCGTGACGTCACGGCATACAAGGTTTTCGCCCAGTCGGAGGGCAAACGTCGCGAAGACGCAAAAAGGATGGACGTTAAGGCGAACCATTTAGACGTTAAGCAAAAACGTTCCTCAATAAATTTTGGCCGTTAAAGTGAAACGGCGTTAAGTGGGACGTCCTTAAGCGGGGACTCCCTTTAACAGATGAACTATGATTCTTTAGACTCCTCGCAACCTTAACTCGGCCCTGAGCATACACGCATACGTGTGGGATTATTCGCAGAGCTATTCGATTAAAAAGTTAACGTAATGTATGGAAATGAATGAATAATGTATAGATCGATTTCAACTCAAACCGTCAGTTGCTCGAATCATATCGTATGGGAGATAGTAAGCGCTTCCAGATATATAGAGATACTATATAAAAAAATCACGATGATAAGGATTGCACTTTTTATCTCAAGCACTTCCATTTTGTGCTGTCGCATCACTAACGTTTTCGAGTTCAGTGGGTCTTGTCGGCATTACTTTGTCATTGCCTGTGAAATGACCACCTTAACAGATAATTATAGAAGACTTACGATTTTACTCAAATGGATTGAATTAGTGAGTGAAATCATGGTTTCATTTTCAGATCGAGAATTTAAATCATATCCTAAAGTTTTTTGATTGTGAAATTTTGAAAACATTAGAGCTTTACATTGGTTAAACTAGTTAAAATATGACTTTATAAATTAATTGAAACTTATCGCTCGTAGAATTTGCTTTCCTTATATTGTCTCAAAACAAGTACTTTTCGTTATTTTTTGTTTATTTTCTGGTAGTATTCTGTCTTTTTTAGATGGTAGCAATTGTTTCCATAGCAGTTCTGCAGCAATATGGAAATTTCCCAGGCCTATGGATATACAGGACTGCTGTTATTTATGCAGCTATCTGCGGCTACATAATAATTTTGCCAGTGATTCTTGTAGGGTACAACGTTGGACAGGAGATCAGCAAGCTCCTTGTAAGTTTAAATATGGTTTGAATTTTTTTTATCTCGAGTATATTATCATAAATTTTGATTGAAATGTATGAGTAATATCAGTGGTGGTCGGTGACCCATTGAGTAAGGCAAGCAGCGGCACAGTTTTACTTTGTGTAGCTGAGCATTACTAATTGGTCACTTTGTGAGGCTTGCCTCATCATTCATGTATCTCATTCGGTAATAAGCTACGAGTATAACAAATAACGGTACACCTTGTTTGAAACAAATTTATTTCTCACTTTCTGCTTCCAATAATTTTAATCAACAGAAATATATTAAATTATGGTTTGGAAATATCGTAACCATGCAATTACTTCTATAGCTTCAACCAATTGTTGGTATTCCAGCTTGAACAATGTTTTTTTAGTTGCAAAATCTTTATAATTTGAAAACGATTTCCCCAATAATTTTTTATTACACAATGCTCATTATCCTCACACATTTTTAGGATTAAAAGTAAGTAATGTATAATAGAAGGAAGTACCGATGTAACGCACCAAAAATGAACACTTTATAAATCACATGGAGGCCACAAAATAGCTAAACAAATACATCTCTAAAAATATGTAAAACCAAATTTCCCCGATAGATGGAGACAACGCAGTATTTTCATGTCACGTTCCATGCCACATAGAAGCATTTCAAATTCTGCTTACTTCCCCTCCATTGGGCTGACATAGACCCTTCCCTATTTTCCCCGCTCTCTCGTATCCACTCGTATAACCACCATAGAAGCAATCTGAAACTGCTTCGCGGGGCTCGTTCAGTAACAATTGAATAATACGAATCGCAATCAAGTTAGTAGAAATTTGTTGTAATGATGAAAATGCTAAATATATTTCTATCAATTTTATAATAGTAACTACAGTTATTGTATTTAAAAAAGTTTATTGCAGTGTTGTTTCACTAGGCAAGCAGTGCTTGCGTTGCTTGCATAGACTGACCGCCCCTGAGTAATATACATTTGCTTTAAGAAAAACATAGATACAAATGATAGGACCTAGCCACTTGAGAGTTAGAATTAGGCTACTGCATATTGTAGGTAGTATTGTAGTAAATACAATGTGAAGTCTTTTTGCACCCTCCTGACATACCCACCACATCTCCTCCTCCCTTCAGGGAGCACATCCCACAGTTTAGAAACCACTGGTGTAGTATGTGCATGTAGGAATTTACTTTTGGGTGGAGGAGTTGAATCAAAGTTTGTGTTTATTTTAGTGGGTAATCCTTTGGATAAATTCCTCATAAATTAGGCATAATCATATGTGTAAAACTAAAATAAATGTTGCAGGCATTTGCATACGGTAAAAGTCCATTCGTCCGTTAGCCACAGGACTTGAGTTAAGCAAATTAGGTGAAAAAACTGCTTAAGAAAGGTTTGACTTCATTCTGTAAGGCAATAAAGAGAAATGCATATAACCCATTTAGCAAAACTTAGTCATAGTTCAGTAATATACAGCGAGGGTATGTTATTGGGGTATATTTTGCGGTCATAATTTGAAGGTAAGAATACTTAATGTTCTTAAATATAGTTTTTATTATTATGGTACTAACCAAATAAATCAATAATGAACACTAATAAAAGTTTTTAATATTATGGCAATAAACAAATAAATCAATAATAAACATAAATAAAAGTTAACCCACAATGATAAAAATATAGGAGATATGTCGAGGCATAGAGAAGGGTGGGGAAAACAGCAGATATTACTTAGGGTAATTCCATGTCAAACCAACAAGGGGTCTGAACCTTGATGTTTTCGATTCACTTGATTTTTGGTATATTAGTAGTACCTATGGAGCATATTGAAAATCCAAAATTTTAGATATTTTGAGGCAATAGTTTTTTTTTCATAAATTTTTGAAAATTGCAAAAAACACAATTTCGGCATGCTTTGATGCACATAAACGCCCATAAATCTGTAACCCTTAGTCATGAACTCTCTCATCTTGGGCTCATTTTAAAGCTCTTTTACAGAGCTTTAATTTTATGTACAACATACAAGAATTTTGAAGATAAAACGTTTTTGGCCCATTTTCAAACTTTTATTTTTGAAAATCTCAAAAACACCATTATTGATTTTTTGGAAAAAATACATCTTAAAGTGAGACATTTCATGAGTTTAATTGCAAAATTTCAGAATGGGATGAAAATGGGATTATACTTTTTAAAAATTTTGAAATAAGCGGTGCACCTGGTAATAGCAGCTTACCTAGATTTAATTGCTCAGTATTTTGTGTTTGTTTTAAATTAAATTTATTTAAATATAATATGTTTTTTAATTTTAAATAGTTTTATATTCAATTCTGTGGTGTACATTAATTTTTTGAAACCATGTATTTCTATGCAGTAAAATAACACATTCTACTGTGAAAAAACTAGTGGCTCAGAAAGGTATTTTATCATCACCAGACCCTAAACTAGGGAAAACTCTTGATGATAAGACTGCATCCCTAGTAAAAAAATTTTACAACTGCGATGAGGTCAGTAGAGTGATGCCAGGGAAAAAGGATGTTGTTTCAGTCAAAGAAGGAGATACCCGTGTCATTGTCCAGAAAAGATTAGTTTTAGTTAATTTACAAGAACTTTATCAGGCATTCAAAAATCAGTACCTACCCTGATAACAAAAGCGGGTTCTCAAAATTCTGTGAGTTACGTCCAAAACAATGCCTTTTGGCTGGAAAAAGTGGGACACACACAGTGTGTATGCGCTATCCATCAAAATATAAAATTAATGATGAGTGGAGCACATTTTGAAAATATAATTTTGAATAATGGAGAAGAAGAATCTACTCCTTTGAAGTCTTACAGAACTTGTTTGACCAAAATAATGTGCAATCCAGCACGTCCAGAATGTCATATGAATAAGTGTAGGGAGTGCCCTGGAGTTGATCAGTTTAAAAATGCTTTGATTCAAAAGTTTGAGGATGTTTGTTGATTGCATTACTTTTAAACAATGCGTATCCACAGATCGCTGTACACTGGAGACTGTAGTTAAAGGAGTTGATAGCTTTGTTGAAGCTTTTTGTGAAGGACTAATAAAACTTAAAACTCGTGACTTCGTCGCGCAGCAGCAGAAATCATTCAATAATTTCTTAAAAGACAGCATTACTCAGGAGGAAGCTCACATAACCTGTGATTTTTCCGAAAATTACTCCTTCATCCTACAAGATGAAATTCAATCTTATCACTGGACAAGTACGCAGGCAACAGTCCACCCATTTGTTGTGTATTACAGAGAAGAAATGGAACTGAAGCACATGAACTTTGTGTTCATTTCTGACTGTTTGATTCACAATACTGTTGCTTTTTATACATTTCAGAGCAAGCTTATCCCACTCCTTAAGGATGCCATACCGAATCTTTAAAAAAATCTACTACTTTCTCAGATGGCAATGCTGCTCAGTATAAAAACAGAAAAAAATTTTTGAACTTGTGTCACCACAAACATGATTTTGAACTAGATGCTGAATGGCATTTCTTTGCCACATCTCATGGCAAGAGTGCATGTAATGGCTTAGGGGGTACTGTAAAGTGCCTTGCTGCCAAAGCGAGTCTCCAACGCCCCTACAATAATCAGATCATGACACCAAAGGACCTTTTTGAGTTCTCGAAGCAGACCATTCAGGGCATTCATTTCAAATATTCAACAAGGGAAGACCAGAGCATTAGTGAAAGAAAATTAGTTACAAGGTTTCAAGATGCAAGAACTATTTCTGGGACACAGAAGATCCACTGTGTTGTGCCAAAGTCACAATCTGAGCTCATTACCAAGCTTTATTCATTCAGCGACAATGAAAATATCCATGTTGTTTCTGAAAGTGCTTCCGTTATAAGCTCTTATTCAGCTCCCACTGTATCTTCTGGTTATATTACTGTTGAATGTGATGGAGCGTGGTGACTGGGCTGTGTTCTTGCCAGACATGATAATGTCGCCAAATTAAAAGTCAGCTTCCTCCACCCGAGAGGACCATCTCCTTCATTCGTCTTCCCTGATGATCCAGATGTCCTAGATATTCCTGCTGATACTGTGTTAACTCAGGTGGACCCTATTACTCCAAAAGAGCATGTTTACATCTTAGGTAAAAGTGACACTTCAAGATCTTCAATTCTTTTGGCAAAAAGACTAAAAAAACTAGTGAAGTGAATTTCCAACTCTGTATATAAATAAGACCTTTTGTAAATATTTTTACGTATCTTCTTGGACTGTTTTGTAACGAAGTGTATATTAGATATTAGCCTATGATTAATGCAAAGGTAACCAGAAAACTCACTTACTTAACATTGTGTATCTCCATTAAGTTAGTTTTCAATAATAATTAAATTTCAATTATGTTAAAAAAGTAGAATCTGTTATTCTACTGCATCAAAAATACATGGTTTCAAAAAATTAATGTACACCACAGAAGATGAATATAAAACTATTTAAAATTAAAAAACATATTATATTTAAATAAATTTAATTTAAAAAAAACAAAATACTGAGCAATTAAATCTAGGTAAGCTGCTATTACCAGGTGCACTGTTTATTTCAAAATTTTTGAAAAGTATAATCCCATTTTCATCCCATTCTGAAATTTTGCAATTAAACTCATGAAATGTCTCACTTTAAGATGTATTTTTTCCAAAAAATCAATAATGGTGTTTTTGAGATTTTCAAAAATAAAAGTTTGAAAATGGGCCAAAAACGTTTTTTCTTCAAAATTCTTGTATGTTGTATATCAAATTAAAGCTCTTTAAAAGAGCTTTACAATGAGCCCAAGATGAGCTCTCTATGACTAAGGGTTACAGATTTATGGGCGTTAATGTGCATCAAAGCATGCCGAAATTGTGTTTTTTGCAATTTTCAAAAATGTATAAAAAAAACTATTGCTTCAAAAAATCTAAAAATTTGGATTTTCAATATGCTCCATAGGTACTACTAACATACCAAAATTCAAGTGAATCAGAGACATCAAGGTTCAAAATAAATTTTTAGCTGGTTGATTTGACATGGAATTACCCTTAAGCAAAAAATCAGGATTATCTACATCTGACTCAAAATGGAAAATGTTATGAAATGGAATGCTTGTATTGGTAGTGGAATGGAAACTTTTACGAAACGGAACTCTGTTATAAGGGACAGTATTTCTGACAAAACATAACGGTATCATCAGTGCGTGTGATGAGCCGGAGCGGCATTCCAGTTTGTTCTGACTCGTTTCGAGCACTGCCTGAAGGCGATTTGCTTTAGGCTCACCAGCCTCTAGTACCCTAAGAAATCAATAATTTGTCACTCAATGGTGATTTATAAATTATTTCTTCCCTTCCTGCAGTCTGCAATGTTATTAACACAATTCAAGGCATTTTTAAAAAAAAAGATGTTTTATCAGTACAGTGTCACCTACATGGATCAACCATACATCATAGCATATAAGTCAAGCTCAATTTTTCATCATGGCACCATGTTTGTATATTCCCCATATAAGTCGACTCATCTCTTTCACTTAAGAAATATTTTTCATGAAATCTTTCTTCAGGCAAAATTGAGGCTCCACACAAGTTAAGTTTTGTACAAAATGTAAAAATAAGCATCTCAATAATGATTTGCTGGTTTGATGTTGGGGAAACATGATAGAATTCCAGGAGAAATTCCCCTATGTTGTCATGTAGTATCATTCTGTTCAATGTATTGGAATATTCAATAACATTTATTCAAAGGGACAACTTTCTTAATGGCCTCATTCACTGACAAAGATAAAATATGAACCTAGTTTCAAGTTAATTACCCATCTTCAATGTCATTCACCTGAAATTTAAGTTTTTATATCTTATAATATGTGTCCACACTAATTTTTTGAAAGGTTTACTTAAAAGGTCTAAAGACGAACTTATACACTGTAATATACGGTATATTCCATAATATGTTAACAACATTATATTGTCGCAACATAAATCTGAACAATGTACATTGAGGGCTTTATACATCTTGTAACTTATTTTAGTTGAAATGTTGTTTTTAATAAATTACTCATTTTTACAGGTTATGATATGGTTATTCATTGCTTCCTTTCTGTGGCTGACAGCAGGAGGTCTAATTTTCGAAAGATACTTCAATCCCATTACTACCAATAATCTTATCCCTGGTGCACTTATTGGTTCTGGAATTTTAGCATTCCTCAATGGTTGCCTATTTGCTGTTGATATTGTTTTCACATACCGGGAGGAGTGAAGGAACTTATCAGTTAAAGTTCACCTTAAAATACACTAGAAAGAGCTGCTTTGTGAATAAACAACAAGAGAACCATGATGAAATATCAAGAGCAGCAGTGCTTCATATAAATATATATGTAAATACTTTAAGGTACAATTTTGAAAATATTTTTTTTGATATTTAAAATTGTAGTAAGAGTGAAGATTACTTGGAAAATGTCTCATTCAGTTGGTGCTCAAGGAAATAATTTAAAAGTTGGTAGAAAGCCTTTCATTGCCAGTATTGCATTACATATTATTATTGTTATGTAACATCAAACTCACAATCAGTAGTGATCTGAAATTTTGAACTCTTAACAACCATTTTTTATTTAGAACTGGCACTTTATCATCTCTTGATAACATAATAATTACAATATATAATGTAAAAATAAGAAGTAAAAACAATTAAAATTGGATTTTTTTCTGTTAACCATAAAGTAGGAATAACAGTTTCATTATACTAATTCAAATGCAGCATAAAAAAATAATTTGGAAAAGCTAAATATAAGTTGGCTTTCTTTTTCTATCTGATTACTGTAGAATACAATAGTAAATAAGATTCCATTATTTTATGATAAAAATTAAGTTGTGACAACATCAGGAAAATTGGTCTATCATTTTGTAATTTCAAAACAGACATTTTGTTAAATCTTGCAAAAAAAATTATAGAGCTATGTCATACCAAATGGAAGTAAAATATCTCTGGAAGCATTCATAAAATTGATACTGTAGAGAAGAATTAGAAGCAATATTGGTTTTTCAAACTTTTTGTCTTATAGCCATTTTGAGTCAAGCTTGACAGCATCCTTTCTGTAAATGGCAATATGGCTCTCTTGCCACAATTCTACTCTTCGGTGACATTAATTGGGTGCCATTTTGTCTTCTCATCTCAGGTTACAGTTTATATGCTGTAGCCTAGCATAAAGCCCAAAAGAACAGAAACATTGTACCATGAAAATCCCATAAAAGAAGAAATAATTTTCTCAAATTCAAAATAAAAATAAAGAGATGCTCAAAGGAACCAATTTTACAGTCAAAATTATTTGAAAAATATTGTTTTAGTCATGAGGAAAATTGAAGTTAACAAGATCATTGTGTTTTTTAATCCAGATCTATACTTAATTAATATAATAAGATTGAGAAAGAAGCTATTGGGTGCCAAGTTTTAAGTGCAAGTTTTAAAAACAAAGCAATTTTCATTTTTAAATAGTTACAGCTAAAAGCAGTAGGTATAAATGGCAGTTATGAAACAGATATAATCTAGTAAACAAATAATAGAATTAACGTGGGAAACTTAATGAAATAGGCACTGTTTTGGACAGAGTCGCCCAAGCACTGATGGGGTTCCAATTATGTTAATATTTATAGTAATAACGCACTATATACAGAGCCCCAGTTTAATATTATAACTTTTACAGAGTATTTCTTTATTGGAAATCAGTTTACAAGTGATTTTTAGCAGAGGTTTTTGCAAAATTTACACTTGATACTTGAATAATTGGGAACTTCTGGGGCCCCCATTATTCGGGGACCCAGATGTCTGGCATCCGCCATGTCACCCCTTTGGCCAACCCTGGTTTTGGAGTCTCTTCTCTGTTACATTTGCATCTGAGGCGTAACTATGGCAAGGCACGGAAAGGCATTGTAATATTATTGTAATATGAAATAAATAGAAAATACTATATTTTTTAAATTTCTAAAATGTAAAATAAAAATTTAAACTATATGTATAAATATTTTATTTTATTATGGGGACCTCATTTTAATTATTTGCCTTGGGGCCCCAAAACTGAAGTTACGCATCTGATTTGCATATTAACTTGTGTAGTCTATGTATATCTAAAATAGAATATTTATGCATAGCAGGTCCTCACTAATACAAATCTCTGGATCAGGGCCGCCAAGAGCCAGCGTGGGCCCTGGGGCAAATACCATTGCCGGGCCCCTTTTCTCTGTTTAAAAGTTCAAAAAGGGAACGTGGCCCCTCGGCAGGCCCAGTACAGCCGACTCCCCCTTCTCTACAGTATTGGCTCGCAATATTATAAACAGAATTTGTCAAATTCCATCCAATAAAAATTTTCTATCAAAATTACCTGTAAAATATATGTTGTACTATATGTGTCACATCATAATTAGACTTGGTATGATTCGATTAATTTTGATAAACAGCGAATTTGTAAAAATCAAATATTCAACGAAATTTAATTGCCGTTGATAAGTGTAGGTTTTCCGTCACTAAATTTTTTGCAAAATTACATGTAATGGTTTTTAAATTTGGTTTTCCAAATTAACGCCTAAAATGTATTTTAGTACCAAAAAAGCAACGCGTAAAAAAAATCGGTACTTGTCATAACAGAAGACCACATTTGAATCAGAATTTCCTACACTATGCATTGTGAGGTCCCCCGTGACATTTTTAAGTAGCTGCGTATCTTGTGCTGCAACATAATCCAAAAGTACGAATTACGTGAGAGTAGATCTTAGTATGAATGAATACCGATCGCCAGATGCCCCTATAGTACTTGAACTAATAAATAAAGTTGGGAAAACCCAAATCCAAATTTGAGAAATGGAAATGGGAAATGGAAAAAATGCCGCCCGTTGTTATTGGTTGCACCCATGTATTGCGATAGGAAAACCTTGACAGATCCTAATACCGGGCCCCGGTATCCCCACCCTCTCCGTGGCCCTGCTCTCGAGGCAGCAAAGGAGGTTACATATGCTTCTTAAGCGTAGTTATTGAATCTAGTTGATAAACCTCTTCTATTAATCTATTCTATTGAAAAACAGTTTTGTTACCAACTGGCAAATTCATCTTTTACTTATTTTTATTCAAGTGAGGCCTTAGCTTTTATCCCAAAATGAAATGATTATCTCTCTGCCTACTTCCATTATATTTTCATACATAAATATAATGTCCTCTGCCAATCAAAAAAAATTTGTACACTTTAACCCAAAAAAAATTTTGAGATTATTATTATAGCTTATTTGGTTCCTATTTTCCACAGGTATTATGACATGGCTTAAACTAATTTCATCCGTCAAATTTAGCAGATCTTTGTTTATTCCATTACATGAAATCATTTATCATAGTTACAATAGCTACTTCAGTTATATGATTTATTTGCTTTATGTAACTCATGATTATAAATTCTTTCTGATATGTGATTATACATGTTTATCCTCTTAAGTGATTAATTGGAAATTTATTAAAATATAAATCTAATCCAAGCTCTTCCATGTAACTTTATTTTAGCTTTAAAATATTTCTTATAAATCACAGGTGACACCTATGAGTAAGGCTATCATATGGTAAATGTTAGCATCAAACGATAACTTTTTGCAGGAATGTTGAAGTGCAGTAAATTACATTGGTTTCATGCAGGCCCATGCCTAGGTAGTTGACCACTATTGTTCAAGTAGAAAATAGCCGCCCTATCTCTTCATTTACATAAGATATTATATGAAAGGTACATTTATTTACCTGTTTATACAGTATACAAAACATCAACATAAAAAGATTTTATTTATAATAACATAGAAAAACATTAATTTAATTAGTGCATTAATATTTCAGACAATTTATTTTAACATAGGCTTATAATAATATAATAATAATAATTTATTCACCCTTGTGACCCTACACTGTGTAGGACATCAGACTCGTTAAAATGCAAAATATTACAAAAATATTATTACATAGTTAAATGTCAAAAAATAAAACAAATGCAAACAGAATACTCATAAATCCTGTAAAAACACTTGTCCGTTAAAAGTCAAAAAGTTTTTTGTTGAAAATTGGTGCACTTTTGTGTTTTTAATGTTGGCAGGCAGTTTGTTGTAAAATTTTCTGCCCATCGTTTACTATTACATTAAATTTTTAATTGTGAGGGATGCAGGGCCACGCAAACTCAGGGTGCAAGGGGTGCACGGCACCTGGGCGCCAACTAGATGGGGGCACCTTCCCATCAAGACATTTGTATCTTTGCTTTTGTTGTTCATTTTTCTTCGAAATCCTTTTAAGAGGAGACAAAGCTGAGCAATTCGCTTGATTAGCAATTGAAAGCTAATTTAAACAAACGTAGCAAAGTTTAACTGTAAACATTATCGATAAAATATTTTTAAATTAGAGGCTGTCCATAATACGAATAAGAACAAATATCTTCACTAACATTTATGTAGGGGACAGTGGTGGTCTTTTTTTTAGGGATTGACTAGTAGTCACTTTGAGGGAGGGGAGGGGGGTGCCGCAGAATTAGTTTGCACCTGGGCACCAAACACTCTTGGCAAGGCCCTGGAGGGATACATGAATATCTCTACTCAACCTAGTATTATGTAAATAGTAAGAATAATTCTTGGGAAATTTCAATTCATTAGTTTTTATGAGCATAATTTAAACAAAAATGTTCATCAAGATTGTTGGACCTCCTCTAAGACTGTTTGATACAACAAAATTCGTTGAATCTTGGTTGTTTTTTGGACATTCAGCAATAGACACAAATAGCAAAGAGAGAAATCGAGACATTGAACCTCCTGAAGGCATGAGTCAGATTTGGAGTTTATTATAAAACTTTGACAAATATGTTTTTTTAATATTCACATCATTAATTACTTAAAACTTTTGTTTAACTTTCCTAATTAATAAATAGAAATAGAATTAATACATTCAATATTTTATTTTTTTCCAAATTTCTCCACCTCTCACAAAAATCTACTACATACATAACAAGTAAGTTCCAAAATGAAAAAAATGACCTTTAACGTGTTGCTTAACCACAAATTGCTTTTGAAGTTGAAAACATGATGCTAAAAATACACACCCTTTTTTTTAGAAAACACAGTATACCCACCTATTTTTCTAGAATAAAAGCACTGTTTATATTAACCACTCAACTGGGTAATATTTTTTTTCAAATCCCACCCTCAGTGGGTAATTAAATAAATAAAGTTAAATATCACCCAATTTCCGCAAATATAAAACAGCGTAACTGATAAAAATGCTTCTCTTAGAAACGAAACGTCTCTTTCAAATCTCAGAAGGAAACTGAGCTTTCCATATACATTTGTTTTTCACATGTACCGTTAGGACTACTAGCAGGAAAAACATTCATAAATAGCAGGATTACCCTTGAGACAAAAGTGCATGCAGAGAAAAGTGTGAGTTTTCGCAAGGGAGTGTGAAAAAACCCCAAGTGTCATAAACGGTCATTCAAGAAGTGGCGTAAAGGGAAATGCAACCCTCAACGCATATACAGAGCTCCCTTATGAAGACCTTCTTCTCAAAGAAAAAGGAAGACAAGCCCATCTGTAGTAGGTAGGACAAACTAGAAGAACCCATCTATAAGTGCGAGATGCTACGGGACGGAAAATCCCAGCATACCCATAGCAATCAACATGAAAAATGCCATGATGTCTAAATCCGTCATACCCAACACCGGTGCGTCCGGCCCTGACATCTTTACACGGCATACCCAGATGAGTGGTTAAATACTATATTGCATTACAATTTTTTTAGTGCCAAAAATACTTATACTGATGTAATTTTATCGATCGTGAAGATTTTATGGTTAATTTTTGCAATCTTCAATAAAAAGAAGTTTCTTTAATCTTTGTTTTGTTTTGGAATGTTAAAGATATTTATGTTATCATGTATATGGAGGTTGAATTAAAAAAATTAAGCAAAAAAATCAATATATATTTCAGAGAAGGATTGCCTAGGGTTGATAGGGGATGGGATTGAATTATGTATAATTTGCATAATAATAAACATTAATTAAACAATCTAAATATATAATGTTGTACAAATAATTTATTTATATACTAAAAAAAATAGTTTTTGTACATGCGCTGCAGCAGCGCGAGGAATGCAACTGCGTTAGTAAAATCATGAATCCCTATAAGGGTTAACACAGGAAATAATCTACATACAGTATCCCAAAATAGCATTGGTGATGAAGACTAGTGCATTGATGCATGAAATAACTGTAGCAGCAGTGTGGAAAGGATGAAACATACTGAAAAAAATGGCCCATAAACCTTGTGCTTTCCTATCATTTATGAAGAATATAGCTAAAAATATCCATAAAGCCGCCCCGAGAGGATTGAAGACATTCATCTGCAAAAATAGAATATTAATTTTTGTATAGTACCTCAGTATGAGGTAAATATAAAAAATAAAAATATAAAGTGAGTACAGTTAACTACCCATAAACAGTATACATTAATTTAAAGAGCATTATTATGATTCATCAATGTAAATATCAATTAAGATTTATGACATAAGAAAATAAATCTACTAACCATCAGTGACGGCACCTTTTCTATCGTGCATGTGGCCATGATTATTGGAAGTATGACTAGATATCCGTAAACTGCCAAATACATAGCAAATGAAATGTAAGGTCTTTCATCTGGGCAAATTCCCAAGTTATGGAGCAGGAAGGTGAAAATGATCGTTAATTTCTGAAATAAAAACATACATGAATAGAGAGAATGCCCCATGATGGATATATAAAGATATAAAACTTTGCAATGAAAACAACAAAAATCACTTTCCTCTCATATTTCATCGGACTTATGAATATAAAAATCGGATCATTCATTTTAAAGAAATCACTTAAATTGAGTTTCAGAATGGAACAAAAAAATTGAATGATGACAGTACGATGACTAATTATTAATCAACGATGAGATGATTCACTTACCAATTCTAGAAAATCCAATTTATTCACTTGCATCAAATTCATATCGAATGAATATGAATCGGAATTGTGCACGCTTGGATGTTAGATATGCCTTCTTTAGTTCGCACCAGATCTGACTGACTGGATCATTCGTAATTTTCGCGGTTTATATACAATTTCATCCGTTGATAAATTACTTTCTGTTGATTACGAAGGAATTCATGAGTGGTGAAGAAGGAAAACTTTTGCTCGATATGATCGCGGAATGTATTTCTCGGGAGATACGATATTTCTGATCGGTTTTATCAGCAATATGCTAACATTTCTCTCGAGGAAATCAATTACGAAGGAATTCATGAGTGGCTGAAAACTGAGGAATTTTTTGCGGTGAAGAAGGAAAACTTTTGCTCGATATGATCGCGGAATGTATTTCTCGGGAGATACGATATTTCTGATCGGTTTTATCAGCAATACGCTGACATTTCTCTCGAGGAAATCAATGGTGTATTTTGATTATATTTCCGCATTTTTTTATGTCTCGTTGACGCATTCAATCATCCTCCTCAAGCTTAGGGTTGCCGTATTATACGGGATGGTCCCGTATTTCATTGCCTTGTCCCGGAAAGGTTTATTGGGACATAGGAAATGTCCTGTATTTACGTCGCCTTAGCCTACTGATTTTAAAAAAATCAAGGCATGTTATATTGTATTGTAACCCGATCAACTTATGGAGTCCCTAGAAAATCACAGTTGCAGGCCTGAATACCCCGTTGTGATATCTAAGATACGTCTACATCTACATAATACCCTGCAAATCGCCAGATTGGTGGATGGCAGGGGGTGCAGCGCACCAAAGCCCACCTAATAACGTCCCTCGCGGGAATTACTCTCCTATTATGATCCCGTATGGTCCTTGGGAAAAACGAGCTCTGATATCGCTCGGTCCTACAGTAGATCTCTCGTATTTTATTCTCGTGATCGTGCCTGCCCATGTACGTAGGTGCCTCTAATATTCCTGAGACCTCCTCTAAGAGAACTTCCGACCTAAATTTCTCCAGAAGCCTTAACCTAGCGCTAAATCTGCGATCCTCTAGCGATATCCAATTCAACTCCTTCAAGAGTAATGTGACGCTTAATTTTTGCTCATATTTTTGCTTAACGGATCTGGCTGCTCTGCATTGGAGTCTTTCGGTAGCAGACGAAAGCAAATTCGTCGAAAGCGAATTCGTCGAAAGCGAATTCGTCGAAAACAAATTCACCGAACGATCAATTTATCGAAAGGCTACTTCTTCGAAAATTATGAAACGAATTTATCGAACTGCGCCGTGGAATTTAATTTCATTCAAAATATTCACTTTATTGTTTCAAATGAAAATTTAATGACATACGATCCATTCCCACGGGACACAAAAAACCTATACTTAAATTTTCTGGTGGCCAATATTTAGCAATTTCTTCTAAAATGGTATCAAAAGCGTCTCGACTGATCGGCCGGTCGCGGCATTTATAAACCCGATCACCGGACAACGGGGAGGGATAGTTTGGTTCCGGCGAGGCGAAGGGTGCGGTAGCGCCCGGAGACTACTACCCATTAAAAGAAAGCGAGCCGAAGGCTCGCCAATACTCTTTCCATTTTCGGCGCTACAGTCAAGCGAGATATAATTCCCTTGTAGACTACAGATATCTTGTTAGAAACCAATCGGTACTTACGTATTAAGTTGGGCTCCCCGTTAATGCGTAAGTACCTTTTCTTGTATGTATAGTCGACGAACTCGTCATTCTCGAAAAACTTGTCCTTCGATGAATTCATCGTTCGACGAATTTGTTTTTGACGAATTCGCTTTCGACGAATTCGTTTTCGATGAATTCACCTAGAACCATTCTTTCTAACTTATGTGTCAGTCCATTTTCGTACAGATCTACATCTACATCTACATGATACCCTGCAAATCACCAGACTGGTGGGTGGCAGGGGGTGCAGCACACCAAGCCCTACCTAATAACGTCCCTCGTGGGAATCACTCTCCTGTTATGATCCCGTATGGTCCTTGGAAAAAACGAGCTCTGGTATCGCTCGGTCCTACAGTCGATCTCTCGTATTTTATTCTCGTGATCGTGCCTGCCCATGTACGTAGGTGCCTCTAATATTCCTGACACCTCCTCTAAGAGAACTTCCGACCTAAATTTCTCCAGAAGCCTTAACCTAGCGCTAATTCTGCGATCCTCTAGCGATATCCAATTCAACTCCTTCAAGAGTGATGTGACGCTTAATTTTTGCTCATATTTTTGCTTAACGAATCTGGCTGCTCTGCGTTGGATTCTTTCTAACTCAAGTATCTGTCCCTTTTCGTACGGATCCCATATGCTGGAAGCGTATTCGACCTGAGATCTGACCAATGATAAATAACACGTTTCTCGTACCTGTTCTGTGCTACTTCTTACTATTCTGCCTACGAAGCCCAATTTCTTATTAGCTGCGCCTACGATCCTTCGAATATGCATATTCCACGATAGATCAGGACAAATGGTGACTCCTAAATATTTAACGTACTCTGCAGATTGGATATTCAATCTATCAATTCTGTACTCCGAGTTTAAGTCATTGTTCTTACTCTTCCAGAAACTCAATAGGGAACATTTGCTCTGATTAACTTCGATTTTCCAATGTTGACACCATGCTGAAAGGGCGTTTAAATCTTCCTGAAGCGATTTTTGGTCATCCTGACTCGTTATCTCCTTATATAAAACGGTGTCATCTGCGAAAAGTCTTATTTTGCAGCGAGATCCCATATGCTGGAAGCGTATTCAACCTGAGATCTGACCAATGATAAATAACACGTTTCTTGTACCTGTTCTGTGCCACTTCTTACTATTCTGCCTACTAAGAATAAGCCTAATTTCTTATTGGCGACCCTTCGAATATGCATATTCCACGATAGATCATGACAAATGGTGACTCCTAAATACATCTACATGATACCCTGCAAATCACCAGACTGGTGGGTGGCTGGGGGTGCAGCACACCAAAACCTACCTAATAACGTCCCTCGTGGGAATCACTCTCCTTTTATGATCCCGTATGGTCCTTGGGAAAAACGAGCTCTGATATCGCTCGATCCTACAGTCGATCTCTCGTATTTTATTCTCGTGATCGTGCCTGCCCATGTACGTAGGTGCCTCTAATATTCCTGAGACCTCCTCTAATGTAAGAGAACTTCCGACCTAAATTTCTCCAGAAGCCTTAACCTAGCGCTAAATCTGCGATCCTCTAGCGATATCCAATTCAACTCCTTCAAGAGTAATGTGACGCTTAATTTTTGCTCATATTTTTGCTTAACGAATCTGACTGCTCTGCGTTGGATTATTTCTAACTCAACTATCTGTTATTAGGTAGGTTTTGGTGTGCTGCACCCCCTGCCACCCACCAGTCTGGTGATTTGCAGGGTATCATGTATATCATGTAGATATCTGTCCCTTTTCGTACGGATCCCATAACACCTTAATCTGAATAAATACCCTGCAAGTGGGAGGGGGAGAATATCACCGACCTATCACGTTATTCTCCTGATATGCTCTCTCATTGTCTTAGAGAAAAAAGAATCCCTATTGTATATCCGTAATGCGTAGACATATATATATATATATATATATGTCGGCTGCGGTAAGAGATCGGAAATACATAAACTTTCACATAAACAGGTGAAAATAGTTTTAAATCTTTGGAAATTGTGTCATCAGCTCCCGCAACCTAAACCCGTTCCTATTGCTGTAAAATACAGGTATAATTCGCGATACGCGGTTTCGTAATACGCCTTTTTCGGTTTTACGCTCATTACACTTCATGACTCCACCTCTCGAGCCCGTTCTATTGATTCGAAGGTACGCTCTTACAAATTCCGGACAACAGAGAGCGTTTTTCTGCCCACCGAAAAGGGTTTATACCCGAGCGACGAAAAGCAACTTTTTTTCATTATGTACTAACAAGTTTTAAAGACACAGCGTTGAAATAAGCCAAGTCAACACTCAAGAGAAATCCCAGACAATTCCCAGTCAAGACATGGATTTCGACCGCGTCTCATTTACATCTACATCAATACCCTGCAAGCCGCTAGAAGCGTTTGGCAGGGGGTGTCACAACACCAAGTGAACTCAAACTAATTCCTCTGTTGGACTGTCTTATCGCGTCTGGGAAAAAGGATCTGTAGTATTTCTCTGTTCTAGCGATTGTTTCGACATATTTTCTCTTGTACTCTGATCTAACATTACGTTCACTAAAACCGATGGGGACGACTATGCCGCGTACGTCTTCAACGAATTCGGAGCTTTCGAATTTTTCAAATAGATTCCTTTTGTAATCAGTTCTTCTACTCTTCAACGTCTGCCATTTCAAATCCCTCAATATCTCTGATACACTCGCAGCATACCGATATTCTCCTTTTACAAATCTAGCCGCTCTACGCAAAGAAGCGCTTAACAGTAGCCAGCATGGTTTCCGGAGAGGCAGGTCATGCGAGACTCAGTTAGCTCTACTCACACAAGATATTGTGAAAGCAACGGATAAAGGAATAGGAGTTGATGCAGTATTTTTAGACTTTAGGAAAGCCTTCGACACCGTTTCTCACGTGAAAATAGTGCAAAAATTAAGGGCTTATTCTATTAACGAGAAAATTGTAAATTGGATCGCCTCGTTTCTTTCCGATAGAACCCAGAGAGTAGTCCTCGATGGAGTTGCATCAGACCTCGTCAAAGTGACTTCCGGCGTGCCTCAGGGAAGTGTAATCGGACCTTTGTTATTCTTGATATATATAAATGATTTAGCGGATAATATAAAGTGTAAAGTTAGACTCTTCGCGGATGACACACTTGTGTATGGAGAAATCAACACAATACACGATCAGGAGAATTTGCAAAAGGACTTTCAGGCTATCACGAAATGGTGTAAAGATTGGCAACTCGATCTGAATATAAAGAAATGCGCCGCAATGAACTTCACGCGCTCCACGAATTTCAACCGTTACCCGTACCAAATATCCGAACTAAAGCTAAAATACGTCAATAGCTACAAATACCTAGGAGTAATTCTCAGTAGCAATTTGTCTAGTAGAGAGCATATCAAATCCGTTATAGCATCGACAAACAGAATTCAAGGGCTTTCCTCTAGAGTCCTGCGGGGATGCCCCTCGAATGTGAAGGAAATCGCATACTTTTCCCTAATACGACCCATCGTGGAATACTGTTGCGCCGTCTGGGACCCTTTCGAGGAGGGCCTAACTAGAGAGCTCGAAATGGTTCAGCGTAGAGCGGCTAGATTTGTAAAAGGAGAATATCGGTATGATGCGAGTGTATCAGAGTTATTGAGAGATCTGAAATGGCAGACGTTGAAGAGTAGAAGAATTGAATACAAGAGGAAACTATTTGAAAAATTTGAAAGTTCCGAATTCGTTGAAGACGTACGCGGCATAGTCGTCCCCATCGGTGTTAGTGAACGTAATGTTAGATCACAGTGCAGGAGAAAATATCTCGAAATTACCGCTAGAACAGAGAAATACTACCGATCCTTTTTCCCAGACGCGATAAGACAATCCAACAGAGGAATTAGCTAGACTTCACTTGGTGTTGTGACACCCCCTGCCAAACGCTTCTAGCGGCTTGCAGGGTATTTATGTAAATGTAAAAACCATTTCGAGCTCTTTAGTTAGGCCCTCCTCGAAAGGGTCCCAGACGGCGCAACAGTATTCCACGATGGGTCGTATTAGGGAAAAGTATGCGATTGTCATTATTATAAATCATCTCATATTGAATAAGAACATTTATTTGTTAAATCTCTCAGTCTCTCTTTTTGGCTCTTACGCAGTTTTGCGTGATTTGTTGTTCTTCATTCTCACACGTTGGATCTTCTCTTATATGTGTAGCTGCTTTTTATAACTCACTGTTGTGTCTATTAAGAATTTCTTCTTTTTGTAGTAAACACCAGACTATCCGTGCTCGGGATATCCAAGAAATAGACTAATTGTAAGCGGAAGACGGACGTTCTGAAAAGAATTAGAATTTTCCGTCCCAGAGATATTGCGAGATCAATAGTGTACCTTAATTAGTAGAAATTTTTCTTGTAAGTAAAACTCAAGAGGAATAACAATGTAATGAATTTTTAAGCATTTTATTTTTTTTAAGTGCACAGATTTTTGTTTTTTGTTAGCTGGAAGTGAAACGGTTTCTATCGTATTCACAAATTTTCCGGACATTTTATAAATCTATGTATGAAATTTGACTATATTTTGTCATGAATATTAATGTTAAACGAAGCAATAACTTTTCCCCATAGATATTGTATTAACTTGGTTGAAGACGTACGCGGCATAGTTGAACCCATCGGTGTTATACAGTGAACGTAACTTTAGATCAGAGCGTACGAGAAAAGATGTCGAAACAATCGCTAGAACCGAGAAATACTACAGATATTTTATCCCAGACGCGATAAGTTCATTGGTGCTGTGACACCCACTGCCAAACGCGTCTGGCGGCTTGCAGGGTATTCACGTAAATGTAACGTGTTATTAATTCTTAACAAAATCGCACGCTGTTTTGTCGGATATTTTGTCAAAATATTCTTTAAAAACTGACCCGTTGATATTCTGTTTTAACCAGTTTTAATTTACATAAATAATTGGTTTCGTTGTACATACATGCGTTTTTTAAAATACCCTTGATTATTATCAATCTAGGAACGCATCCCTTTTTATAGCGTTATTCTTAAGGACCATACGGGATCATAACAGGAGAGTGATTCCCACGAGGGACGTTATTAGGTAGGTTTTGGTGTGCTGCACCCCCTGCCACCCACCAGTCTGGTGATTTGCAGGGTATCATATAGATGTATGCGTTTCGCAATACGCTGATTAGCGATACACTCTAGTTTTTAGGAACGCATCCCGAGCGTATTGCAAAGTATGCCTGTATAAAATTAAAATCGAAAGTAGGTAACCGCGTTATTTTAGTTTTCTTATAGTACGAAACCAAGGCATGTGAAAGGATTAGGAATAGTTCCCTTCGTATTACATTCCAAACTCGGGTGTATGGTTGCGCGTATGAGTAACGCCTGCCTTTCACTTTCGGACGCGTTCGTGATCCCTTCCATCTGGTTTTTAAGTCGTTTACCCTTTTAATGTGTTTTTCGGAGAAACCGCGCGGCGGGAGTGTGGGCGGGTGGATCCCACCCTATTCATGGTCAAGATCCTTAAGACTCCTTATGCTAGGGAATGGGTTGAATCATCGGGTGGAGGTGGGGGTCGAAGGGTGAAAAAGATTGGTATGGCAAAAGAGGTCGTTGGGAAATATCGAGGGAAGGGCCGTTGCAGAAATGCTTCGGCGAGAAAGGCGACCTTGGTCTCTTGAGTTCCCATTGGTCGAGAATTCCGTCTCCGTCGAAAGGGATTGGGCACCGAGGGACGTGATTCACGCCCTTGTGTTTCGGGTGACATGTTCGAAAATTTGGCGTCGCCATCACCCCCACGCCACTCGCACTGGTAAAGTCGTCGCCGTCTTAGGTCTGCTCTGCTTCAGGACGCTTATGGCCATCGCCGATCGCCTTTTCGCCTCCGAGTGAAGGATGGACTGCACCTGGAGACTCTTTCGTAAATCGTCGATACAGCCTTGGAAGACGGGGAGCTGCGGGCAGGTGACATTTTTCTATTTCGAGATTTTCGTGAGTTATTATATTTAAAAAAAACAGCTCTCGATCATTTTTGCGTTGACCGCATAAATAGGTCTTTTTGTGGTGAATGGAGTAAACACGTAGCGCGGGATTTCCTCTCGAGTCCTGCGGGTATGCCCCTCGAATGTGAAGGCAATCACATACTTTTCTCTAATGCGACCCGTCGTGGAATACTGTTGCGCCGTCTGGGGCCCTTTTGGGGAGGGCCTAAGCTCGAAATAGTTCACCGTAGAGCGACTAGATTTGTAGAGGGAAAATATCGGTATGATGCGAGTGTATCAGATATCTTGAGGACCTGAAATGGCAGACGTAGAAGAGTATAAGAATCGAGTACAAAAGGAAACTATTTGAAATGTTTAAAAGCTCCGTCTGCGTCTGATATGATAATCAGAAGTCCATGGCACTCTTCATTGTAGATGTTAATGAACAGCAATTTTCAAGCCTTTGTTCGGGTTAAATATTCTTACCATTTTATTCTTCTAATATCTAGTAGAAATTTACTTCTCGGTAAACATCACAGGACCGTTTCCGCGTTGACGTAGTTTTCCGTTCTTTCATTTATCCCTCACCCTCCCCTGCCATACATCCTTGGCGGTTAACACCCTAAAAAATGGTAGTATTCTGACACGGTTTCTGCGGAGGTTGGAAATTCCAGATTGCAACATCTATTTTCCCTAGGAATTCCTGGTTTTACTCGGAAGAATGTAGTTAAAAAGCCTTATGAGCAAAGTACCTGACCTTCAAAGTAGTGAGAAACGAAATTCTGAACTGAAAAATTTTCCTGCCGCACGAATTGCGCGATTCTTTTTCTCGTTGCCGAATGTGTAAATGTAATGTAAATGTAAATCCGACTTCCGAATATTTATTATCGTTGCTATTGTTAGTACCAGTTTTCTTCAGTGCTTTAAATGGGTGTACTGCACCGACATTTTTTATTTCAATTTTTTTCCTTACCGGGAGTTTTAATTTAAATTCTTGGCGTGGACCGCCACCGCGCCTATTCTATCCTCAAGCATGCTTATAATCGTGGGATTTTGAAAGAAAGAATGACCGTTTGTCGTAAAAAGAACGAAAGTAGGAAAATTGATATCTGCATAATATCCTGCAAGGCAACTTATTGGTGAATGGCAGGGGGTGCAGTGCACCAAGGTTCTCTAGTTTACCTACGTTACCTCTTCCTATCATGTCCTTTTATCGTCCCGATCACGAGAATAAAATACGAGAGATCGACTGTAGGACCGAGCGATATCGGAGCTCGTTTTTCCCAAGGACCTTACGGGATCATAACAGGAGAGTGATTCCCACGAGGGACGTTATTAGGTAGGTTTTGGTGTGCTGCACCCCCTGCCACCCACCAGTCTGGTGATTTTCAGGGTATCATATAGATGTAGATGTAGGAAAAACAATCATCTGTATCCTTTCGTCCTGCAATCGATCTCGCGGTTCTTATCTTCGCTGTTATGCCATCCGATATATGTCAGACTTCAGATCTCATTCGCTAATCCCTCAGACATATTTTTCTAGCAGATTAAATCTAGCCTGCAGTCTACGTTCCTCTAACGAGCCCCACTTAAGGTTTTCCATTAATGACGTTACGCTTTGTTTACAATCGTAATTTTTCTTTACGAATCTAGCTGCCCTTTTCTATCTGATTAGTCATATGTAAGCTCATGTAGCAAGGTTTTTATTTTTTGACTTTTATAAGTTAATATTCTGAATCTGAATAAATACCCTGCAAGCCACCGCAATTGGTGTGTGGCAGGGGGAAGGTTATCTCCGACCAACTCTTTTCTTCTATAAGTCGAATATTTTTTTATTTCCCTTGAGGTTCGACTAATAGAAGTCCCATCGTGCATGCCATTCTTGTCAGGCCAATAGAGGCTTTTAGTATAGCATATTTTTGGTGCAGTGACACCCCCTGCCAAATACTATTTACATGAATATGTACCCTGCAAGCCGCCAGAAGCGTTATGCGGGGGAATATATTGGAGGCTTGCGGGGTGGTAATGTGCAAGTCAGAATCCGAGTTATACGCCTCGTTTTCAGCTTTTTATCAGATCGTCATTCTCAATCACAGGAACGCTTCTCCCTCCGAATATATTTTTATCTCAGCGTGGTATATCCTTGTCCAACGGGGATTTAATTTACTTGATATTGATGTGGCAGATGAGATTTTAACATACAAAGCCCTGAATTGGGCGCGTTGTAGCCCATACGAACACGTAATATCTATTTGCTTTCTCCATGCGCAGAATAGAGACGATGTTGTTTTCGTGAAAAAATCGAATTCGAGATTTTAATGGGATTACAAGTTCCCCTGAGTAAGTTTTCGCAGTTTCCTCGATGGTGTCTGTGTGTTACGAATTTTGTGGGTGCTATAACTAAAAACACTACTCATATCAACACAATAACTTATATTTAATTTTTTCTATAAAATCATGATCTGATTTGGTTTTGGTTTGTAGTTGATCAACCGGAAGTAGTTTAATCTTGTCATTTTTACAGTTACATTTACATTAATACCCTGCAAGTCGCCATATGTGTTTGGCAGGGGGTGTCACTGCTCCATCATAAACTCCCTCTATCGCGTCTGGGAAAAAAGATATGTAGTATTTCTCGGTACGTATTTTCAGGTACGCTCTGATCTTACCTTACGTTTATTAGCACCGATGGTTACAACTACGCCGCTTACGTCTTCAACGGATTCGGAGCTATTCAACTTTTCGGATAGTTTCCGTTTGTATTCTTCTACTCTTCATTGTCTGCCATTTCAGGTCTCTCAAACTCTCTGATACCTTTCACAAATCTTAACCGCTCAGCGCTGTACCAATTAGGACTTTTATGGTATCTCCAATGTAATTATTATTTTTCATTATTGAAGTTGTAGACGGTGTGATTTTACAAAAAATTTAGTTTGAAAACATTTTTGAACGGAGCGGATTGTTTCAGAAATATTATTGTCCGTCTAAATTTAAATTATTCATCTACCGCCATGTTTTCTAAATAAATTTTCTTGTAAATATTAAGCGATGTCAGGCCCGCTATTGGCGTTTTTAATCGCGAATATTTTGCGCAATAATTTGACCTTAGTAATATTATCCGCATTAATATTTTGTTATCCACAGCAGCAAATAGTAATTGATTAACTTGATTATTATTTTTTCATTGCAAATGTGAAAAATGATCGAGTTATTTTCCAATTTGAAGGTTGGAGTGCTCAAAAGTTATTCACGAGTGTAATTGCCGATAAATATTGTTGAGGACGCTTTGGTCGAGGGCGACATGTAAGTACTAATGCAGTCATACTCATTGCTCTGCATGTATCTACATCTACATGATACCCTGCAAATCACCAGACTGGTGGGTGGCAGGGGGTGCAGCACACCAAGCCCTACCTAATAACGTCTCTCGTGGGAATCACTCTCCTGTTATGATCCCGTATGGTCCTTGGAAAAAACGAGCTCTGGTATCGCTCGGTCCTACAGTCGATCTCTCGTATTTTATTCTCGTGATCGTGCCTGCCCATGTACGTAGGTGCCTCTAATATTCCTGAGACCTCCTCTAAGAGAACTTCCGACCTAAATTTCTCCAGGAGCCTTAACCTAGCGCTAATTCTGCGATCCTCTAGCGATATCCAATTCAACTCCTTCAAGAGTGATGTGACGCTTAATTTTTGCTCATATTTTTGCTTTACGAATCTGGCTGCTCTGCGTTGGATTCTTTCTAACTCAAGTATTTGTCCCTGTTCGTACGGATCCCATATGCTGGAAGCGTATTCGACCTGAGATCTGACCAATGATAAATAACAGGTTTCTCGTACATGTTCTGTGCTACTTCTTACTATTCTGCCTACGAAGCCCAATTTCTTATTAGCTGCGCCTACGATCCTAAAAGTCATATGTTGGACACAGATTTTTTTCCATATTCAATTTTCTCGGCCTTTCTCTAGGACGAAACTCCAGCGTTCCACGAGGCGATACCGCATTCTGCGACATGTACAATCGGTATGCTAATCTTCAAGAAATGGCTTAGAATAATGTGATTCTGGTTGTACTACTACATCTACATCTACATGATACCCTGCAAATCACCAGACTGGTGGGTGGCAGGGGGTGCAGCACACCAAGCCCTACCTAATAACTAACTAACTGTAAGTGCGACATTATAGCTATCTCGCCTCCGGACTGTATCGATGCTTATGTTAGTGATCTGGGGCGGATGTTTTTTTTCTTTCTTTCCTCCTAAAGAGATTTCAACGCCGCGGTCCTGGCTTCGGGGAAGAATATTTAGATACCGCTTGAATGAAGCAGTCTAGTGTCACAAGTAATTAAGATGTGACTAGATTACTTTTTTCATGTGGCTTCTGATTTAAACTCCCCCCCCCCCCCTCTCAATCGCTTACCATCGTAAAACGTAGGTTGAAAAATGAGAGTTTTATCTACATTACGATAAAGCGCGTTTTATTTCTTGAGATTTATTTAGAATCGCAAACTTAAAATTCTTTGGAAATTTAATTACATGATTGTATGACGTTTATTCGATGAAAATTTTAATTGTTTTTATGTTCAGGTTCTTAATTTGAACAAATTTACGGCACTCCCTGCATCACTACTATTCGTCCAAAATTATTCTTTGTCAGCATAGTAATATGTTGCGTATGCCCTGCAAATTTGTCTCACATCTCTTACTGCTAAGTTGCTATTTTTAGGCGCGTTTCGCTTACAGCGTGAGCGCCTATTATCGTCGGTCCGTCCGTCCGTCTGTCCGTCCGTCCGCATGTTCGTTCTCGGCTTCTACGGAACGGATTTTTATGAAATTTGATATTAAGGACTTTCAGTCAAATATAAGAAGAAAATCGCAAAAATGAATCACGTACGCCAATCAGGGGTACCACTTTACTGTTGACAAAAAATTAAATTTTCGTCATATCTCGTAAAGTACTGCTCATATGAAAATATTTTTCAAATAAAAGTTGTAGAACTGATAAAGTAGAGTATTTCCTTTCCTATATATTTTTATCGTAGGAGTAGTCGTTATCGAGAAAATCAAACAAGAAAGTCTTATATCGAGTTGAACTTAGAAAATTTCTTGCATGGTTACTTCATTGTTGCTAACATAAACAATCTCCCAAACAAACGTTTAATTTCCTTACGTGTACATGTAATACTATTAAATAGGAAGAAAATGGATTATTTATGATGAAGAAAAGGACTTTAATACGCTATTTCCCTTACGTACAGGTTTATAATTGCTTTCTAATACTCCATTGCACGAAACGCGCCCATTTATGATACGCTGTACACTTTCCTAACTTGTTAATTAATTGAGACGGGCAGACGGAGCGAAACCGTTTATAAAATAATCCGCGGGCTAAATTTTGATTGAAATGCCGCCGGTTCCAGCTTGTATTAAGACTTTTCGCAGATGATACCGTTTTATATAAGGAGATAACGAGTCAGGATGACCAAAAATCGCTTCAGGAAGATTTAAACGCCCTTTCAGCATGGTGTCAACATTGGAAAATCGAAGTTAATCAGAGCAAATGTTCCCTATTGAGTTTCTGGAAGAGTAAGAACAATGACTTAAACTCGGAGTACAGAATTGATAGATTGAATATCCAATCTGCAGAGTACGTTAAATATTTAGGAGTCACCATTTGTCCTGATCTATCGTGGAATATGCATATTCGAAGGATCGTAGGCGCAGCTAATAAGAAATTGGGCTTCGTAGGCAGAATAGTAAGAAGTAGCACAGAACAGGTACGAGAAACGTGTTATTTATCATTGGTCAGATCTCAGGTCGAATACGCTTCCAGCATATGGGATCCGTACGAAAAGGGACAGATACTTGAGTTAGAAAGAATCCAACGCAGAGCAGCCAGATTCGTTAAGCAAAAATATGAGCAAAAATTAAGCGTCACATCACTCTTGAAGGAGTTGAATTGGATATCGCTAGAGGATCGCAGAATTAGCGCTAGGTTAAGGCTTCTGGAGAAATTTAGGTCGGAAGTTCTCTTAGAGGAGGTCTCAGGAATATTAGAGGCACCTACGTACATGGGCAGGCACGATCACGAGAATAAAATACGAGAGATCGACTGTAGGACCGAGCGATATCAGAGCTCGTTTTTTCCAAGGACCATACGGGATCATAACAGGAGAGTGATTCCCACGAGGGACGTTATTAGGTAGGGCTTGGTGTGCTGCACCCCCTGCCACCCACCAGTCTGGTGATTTGCAGGGTATCATGTAGATGTAGATGTAGATGTATTGTTTTAGTATTTCATGTGGAGTCTGTGAATTACTCTATAAAATTTCTGATCGGCTAAACATAAATTGCAGGACGGAGTGTTATCGATGATCTTATTTTTCCCATACCAATTAGATGTCACAGCAGCACGTTCCAGCATGAGGGTGGGATGATTTTTGGGAATCCGTTGCGCGGCACCCTCTGCTACCCACCCGTACTGAGATTTGCTGCAGCCTATCATCTACACCTGCGTGTTACCCTACGATTCACCAGAATGGTGGGCGGCAGGTGGTGCAATACAATTTTCTCTCGCAGTTTTGACTGTTTTGATTCCTAACCGCCCTCAGTAAAAGGTCGAAACTCGCCCAACAATTCATCTCACGTATTTGTGTGAGATGTAGATGTAACAAACTGCTGCTTTTCTTCCCGAGTTTTGTACTTTAATAATTTTTCGCGATATGGGTGATATAGGTTTTTAGGCGGGGTTTCCAAAACTTTCAATTTGACGAGCTCCGATTTATTTTAAGTATATCAAGCGAGCGCTACTGCATTTTTACTTTATCCATACGTAGGTTATGGAGAAGGTATTGTATTTGCGAAAAAAAATGGAATTCGAGATTTCAACGGATATACACCTGTTGATATCCCCTGAGTCGTTTTGTGCGCGCGTATATGTGATAGAATTTCGATATTTTGTTATCCGAAGCAACAGCTAACGATTTTGTTTAATTATCGAACTTACAACGTGAAAAGTGATTCAAATTTTTTTTTCATGTGAAAATTATTGTGTTTAGAAACTATTCACGAGTGTAATTGCCGATAATTATTCTCGATGACACTGATGTCGAGAGCAATCACATTCATTGTTCTGTGTGGAGAAAGTGATTTGTTGAACACATCAAATTTTTAAAAATGAGTAGCCATAAACTAAATCTAATTGACTTCACTGTTATTATTGACGGGGTTTAACGCACTCGAGAAGAAAATGGTTCGATCAATTCAATTCGTGATGTCTATTTTGAGCACCCTAGAGGTGTATATAACGTCATTCTGTCCGAGAGCGAAGCGGTTCTTGCGAGCAATAGATCTTGGTTTAAGGAATCGGATGGGGTGGATTCTTGCTCTTTGTCGCTGACTTCGAAAGACGTCACAGGGTAGGAATCCCCGCATCTGATTTTTACCTTTCACACTGCCTCAAGGATGCTTCCGTTTTTGTTTACTTTAATATTTTCAACGTTCAATTCCTAAATATCCTTAGTTGCTTAGGACAGGATAATGTTTCAATTTGTTGCAGCGCTGCTGGAAGTAGTTTGTTTTACGATTGTTTATTGCAAGTGGCATGTTTTATATTAATATTATTTTTTATAAAACATAGTTCATGGTCCTGCTAAAAATGTTATGCCATAATTGTTTGCGGACTTGGTAATATATTGCCTAGTCCGTCAATATACGTATTCCAATCCACTTTCCATATGCTTCAATCTCTCTCAATCTATAACTTACCATAAAATTCAACCACGGTGTCCATTTGCAATAAATGGGCCGGCCCAAGGTGCGGGGAGGCCGGGCGTTGAGTCGCTATCCCGATCACCTATCTATCCATTATATTGCAGGCGAATAAATATTGGACAGCAATTTATATCCCGGAACAGGCTTGAATGCTGTCGGAATTCTTTTTATATTTCAATGTCAATAAGTTTCGCAATGCGATTAATGAACGTGTATTTTGTAAATATCTCAACAAACACGGAGGGGGTCGCTTGAGTGCTATCTCGCTTGGGGGCGCCAAAACTCCTCGGGCCGCCCTTGTGCAATTAAACCGACTGTTCTCTCGCCTCTTGATTTTAAACTCTTAGTTATAACTTTCACATTTTTAACGAACATGTCACTGTTCAGCTTTGTTCAATATAAAATTCCAGGTTCAGCGTGGCATTCGCTCAGCATCTAACCGAATTTTATGCGCTGTTTAACTCTACCTCTTCCTGAATTTCAGGTTGTGGCGTTGCTGCGTTTGTTTTCATTTCCCAACTAACAGTTCGAACGATTTTGATGTTTCGACATTTTGGGACACTTTTTGAATGACTTGCAGGGTGTTGTTCTTTTGTGTGCTGATCGATGAAAGTCACTGGCGGACAACGCCCCGCGAGCGGTCGGATTATTTTTCGCTAAGCGGGGTCGGATATATAAACTCCTTGGATCCACTACTGCATGTTATTCAGATCCTTATTTCTGTGGCCGAAGATTTGTGCGCGGTTTAAGGATGAATCCAAAGGAGGGCCGTGGCAATATCCAAGAGGGAGGGATACTCACCTTGTAACCTTCCCCGTCATCTAGCCCAGGATTCGCCACCCTTTTTACTAAAGTCTTTATATATATCACTATGACGGCCACACTAGGCCTTTCAGACGACTGTGTCTATTTCATATTATTCGTTTTCACAATTTGCTTTACGTTACATTCCGTTTCGATTTATTAAGCATCCTTACTCTCTGTAGCGCTGTGAATTTCCTCGTTTACCCGTCCACATGAAGATTTCCATTTGAGGCAAGATATCTTGGTCATCAACTTTCGCATGAGACTAGATTTCTTGCTTCCTTTGGCATTCTTACTACAACGAGACGGGGTGCAAATGGATTTTTTTAATGCGTGGATACATATGCACGTTTTAAAAGATGACATTTCCTTCATTTATTAGCGTTGAACAAAAATGGCACTATCTCTAACTCCTTCATTTTTGTCGCAAACGTACTTTAGATATCTCTCTCTCTCTTGCTTACTTTGAAGGGATTGTACTACAGATTTTTTTTAGTTTCTGACAAATTTCTTACGGACGTGTTTTTCCGATGGCCGGTCATAGGTACTAGTATCGCTTTCCTACCTGTTGCTACGCACCGCTAGATAGCTTGTGGCAAGCGATATAAATTGCTTGCTGTTGAGGTGGTTTTTTTCGAGTGTTTCTTTTAATTTTATCACTTTTACGAGGCATTTTTGAATGGGCTGACATTTATCGTACTTCTACATAATACCCTGCAAATCACCAGATTGGTTGGGTTCAACTATCTCGATAAAAATTACCTTTATGGCAGGCATGGCAAACTTTAAGAGACACCATGATCGTATTAAAGCGATGAATGTTATGGAACTGCCGCATTAGGATTATAGTTGTTTAATGAGGGCCAGAGTTGGAAAAACTTTATCTTGAGGGTTGGACGCATTTTTTCCATTAAAAACAATAATTTAGAAAACGCGTTTAGTTGTGTTTCGATAGCTAACAAATTAAAAGTTTTTCCCATAAATAAAGTAATTACGTGTAATCTCCGACGGTTTACTTGAGACAAAAATTACCATTCAGGCAATCAGGTCGAGTTATACAGATAAAGTTCCGCCGGTTGCCTGCTTTAAGGGGTCGCCTGACTATATACCCGCCCGAAATATGGTATCGATGGTTCGGCGGATGTTTCTAGATAGAGGACCGCGTCAGTTTCCATGGAAACTTACCTAGATGTTATGTCGTATTAGCGTGGTTTTAACGTTGTGATTGCAGCATTCGAGGTTATATGGCGCTGATATCATTTAGCAAGCATGGAATTGTCTCTGCTAAATCATTCTCATTTTTTGTTATCATTTAAGCTAATAATAATGGTATTAATGCCTGAATTCTCTGGTAGAGAGTCAGTTGTTATTATAGCACTTTCGGTTGGTTTGCTAGAGAGGCGGTTAGCCTGTCCATAGCTAGGGTTGTGGGTTCGAATCCGGAAGAAGGCATGGTGTTATGTGTGGTAATTTTTGTGATCCTTTTTGCGCTCAAAGGACTTAAAACTGTTGTTTATGAGCCAATTAAAAATAAATTAATTCATCAAATATTTTAATAACAGTAGTAATCATAATCTGAAAGAATCACCAATGTTGGAGGAGTGTTGGGGTACTCCGAAATTCACGATTCAGATGTTTCTGTGCCGTATATTTATATACCTTTTATATCTTGATTGATGCCGACATCAAACCAGCTTTATTACGAAAATCATCTTATTTATCAGCATTGCATTCATTTTTATCAGTAAATATGATTACCTGATGGCAACAAGCGTAGGTATGCATACCGGAGTTGCACTTACTTCAACGATTCCCAATATTTCATTGCATGTAAATTGTGTAATACCGCCGCATATTCTGTTTTTTCAGATATTTAGCCGAATTTTACTTTTCGTATACAGGAATTGTTTTTTCGTATTGTTTAGCGTCGCGGATTAAAACGAGTCCATTTCGAATGAATTTATTTTTACGGGATATAAATGTACGTGTTGTGTGTTATTTACAGATGCTCCCATCGATCTGCGGTTGCTTCGGCCAATGCCCCTTCACACGCCTGGTTTAATTTCCCGTATCCACTCAGAGACGATTCTGTTAAACTGTGCGCTTTCCTCTGCGTTCTTTGGCAGGATCCTCTTTGGGCGTGTCGGCGTGTTATCATCGTCAGCGCTTGGTGTCTAGAGATGATTTATTCTATAGTCTTGTTTCCATAGCGATTTATTTTCTTGCGAAGCTTGGGCTTGTGTTGGGAGATTTTTTCAGCGAACGCCAGCCAACGATCATTCATTGAGTGACGTAGTACCTTATGGCTTGTGAATGACTCTCGAGTGTATACTGCGATATCTGTTTCTTCCTCTGTGGATATGTCTCCTGGTGCCATTGTATGTACCAGTTGCAACTGGAGTTGTATTCACACGGGGCGAGCAGAAACGTGTCTTCTTTAAATTCCCCTTCGCCAAACCCTCACCTCACTCGCGCGGCCGCCTGATCTCTCACTAGACCAAAGAGAATACCACCTATTTGGTTGCATTTCAATACCACTGGGTTTATTCCCTTTGATTCAGTGACCTCTTCTTCTACGAGGATTTGGTTTTCGGTGTAAGACGTCGGAGAAGGAATGATGAATTGCAATTTGATGACGAGAAACGGTTTGTTTATTTTTTATTAAGGGGGTAACTAGGGGAGCGACTGGGTCCCACCAGTTTAGTATTAAAGTTTAACGTGAAGTTCAGGATTTCCCGTCGTTGGCGTGTGGAATCAGTATTTCGAGTTTGGCAATAATAGTATCCTTGACAACGCTGCAATAAAGTGAGATTTAATACGCCAACAATGCTATTATTATTATTTATTATAAATTCAAGGGATTAGAAATTGGCAAGCCACCGTCCGACCCTTTGGAGCCAAGTTGATGCCCATTTCAGCGCCCCTGTCATCGTTGTCACTGTCGACGGAGAGGAAGCCGCGACGGGTAGGATCTGCGGTGGCATGCCGGGCTTAACGTTTGTCACTGGAGTTCTTCCCCGTCACGGATCCTTCTCTATGTGTATCGAGAGGGGGGATGTCGCCTCGGTTCTCAAGATGGAAGATTTCGAGTGGCTGAGGGTTACGGGGAATATGACTCATTGGCTTCAATACATGCCACTGGGTTGTACTCTCTGTGATGCCATGCCATTTTGTTCTCCCTGAGGATCTTGATCTGCTGTTTTCCGCCTGCATGCATGGGGAAAGCCACAATTTTATATATGCGCAGACAAATTTTATACATATTTTTGTTTTACGGTACATAATGTTTCCTGATGAATAAATATATTGACGCCATTATTCATGTCTTGGCTTCTTTCACATAGCCGAGTTGTTTTTTAAGATGAAGTGTAAATAAAATTGTCTCCTACTTTTTGAAACGGAGAGGACACGTCTTTGGCCGATTGGACCTTGGGAAAACGATGCTATTGAGGAGGCTGGGGGAATCTTTTATTATTTGTATTTTTCCTGCGAAACTTCGGTTGAGTCATGTGGGAATGGTTTTCCATCAAGTCAAGTCTCTTCCTAATAATCCACGTGAATATACGGACAATTCACCTTTTTTAGGCGCGTTTCGCTTCCAGCGTGAGCGCCTATTATCGTCGTTCTGTCCGTCCGTCCGCATGTTCGTTCTCGGCTTCTACCGAACGGATTTTCATGAAATTTGACATTAAGGACTTGCAATCAAAGATAAAAAGAGAAACACATAAATAAATCACATATGCCAATCACGGGTACCACTTTAATGGTGTCAAAAAATGAACTTTCCGTCATATCTCGTAAATTGTGGGTCATATCAAATATATTTCAAATAAAACTTCTATAACTAGTAGAGTAGAGCATTTCCCTTCCTATACATTTTTATCGTCGGAGTAGCCGTTATCAAGAAAATCAAATAAGAATGTCTTCATTCAGTTTGAATTTGCAATAGAAAATTTCTTGCATGGGTACTTCTTCATTCTTGCTAACATAAACAATCTCACAAACAAACGTGTAATTTCCTTACGTGTGCATGCAATATTTTTAAATAGGAAGAAAATGGATTATTTATGACGAAGAAGAGAACTTTAAAACGCTATTCCCCTTGAGTACGCGTAACTATATAATTTCTTTCAAATACTCCATTGCACGAAACGCGTCCATTTGTGATACGCTGTACATTTTCCTAACATGTCTGCTTTTATCTTCTCTTGCTTTGACTTTTTGGTACCGGATCATGGATAATGGTCAAAAAAGAGTAACACTTGGAGAAGTGGTATGCTAAGCTTTTGTGAGAAATATGGTGTAGGTACTCTTTGTAAGTTTTTTTGCGATTTATTAGGAGTCGTGTATAACAATTGCAAATACATATTAAGACATGTACTGTTTTAAATATTTTTATTTCCTTGTCATTCTGGTCTAAAGAGTTTATAGAATATGAGGTTATATTCTGCCGTTGATAAACGTTTTCTGTAGAATGC
Source organism: Uropetala carovei (assembly GCA_036926305.1). Taxonomy (NCBI): domain Eukaryota; kingdom Metazoa; phylum Arthropoda; class Insecta; order Odonata; family Petaluridae; genus Uropetala; species Uropetala carovei. Next base: position 5,900,233 of record JAXCHB010000035.1, read on the forward strand.
CGTTAAGGAGGTATTTCTGGGTTAAACAGTTGAAGAGCTCAAAGTAAATGACGAACCTTATGGTTAAATAACTAAAATTAATGGCTTATGGCTATTGGGAGGTTTCTTCATTTAGTTAGAGCACTGTTTTGAAGTTAAAGTCGGATGTGAGCATCATTCTCTGTAACGGGGGTGCCCATTACGTCGCCCTTTATGAAGGCTGGAGTCGCCCGCGGAGGCAGCAATGTGTTAAAAATATTAAACGACTGAATTTTCTAGATTTTAAAGACATAGCCCATCGTCACATCTTTTTGCCGGAGTTGTCATTGAAGGCATGGATGCGACATATGTGGAAAATTTAATAATTATGTTACAAAATTAAATTGAAATAGGTTGAAAGCAAGATTCCACGATTTTTGGAAACTTGTTACATCTGAAATTTTTTCAAAAACTTGCATTTATTTTGCAAGCATATTTTTCTTCCATTTTTAATATCTATCTAATTATATCGAGGAACCAGAAATGCGCTCACAAATGAGCACGTTGAAGATTGTATACGCCTCTCAGTTTCGAGTTACAAGCCCGATTACCAATCACTGACTGAAGATATGCACCGTAGTTGCATAAAGAATGAATTTACGTTGTCTATTTTAATAAATGGTGTGCAATAAGCGCTCTACTTGCGGTTATTTTAAGTTATATTTACAATATCCTGATGTATATATATGCATCGTAGAAGGGTTGCATTTGTAGGCAATGCAAGACTTACATTTGGGTTGCCAACTGTCCTTAAGTTGGAGGGAAATTTCCTCCCTTTGGTTTCCGGTTTTGTTTAATTTCCCAAATTTTTTCCTGTTTTTTATTTATATCCCAAATCATAAGGTAGACAGCCCTGGAGCACTCGCTGGTCACACCAATGTATCTTATATGTATTACATGTATCTGTATCTATCCATCAATCAACGCTCCACTGCTATGCCACTGAAATATATCTCTTTATAATCAGTACATAATTAGCGCTGTTCCTCCTTCGCTTCATTGTAAGTGGGCCACCTTGGATAGCGTGCGTCGCCATGACCTACCAGTATTGAACGTTTTTATATGATTTGACCGCATTACCTTAATTATTTATATTACTTATTATATAAGTTATTCGTAATCTCGTGAGAAAAATACAGCGAGAGCTATTAGAATAGGGGGTGAATTCAACCTGTCTTCGTTAGACTGGAATCGTAATTGCTTTGATCACGGCATTAGAGGGCGTGAATCATGCGAAGTTTCAGGAAAATTCGAACAAGGGCTTGATAATTTCCAGGAAAAGGCATCGCGCACTGACTCGAGTTCATAAAACAAGGTTCGTAAGTCTCAGTTGATTATACCTAATAGTTTCGTTAAAGACGCACGCGGAATAAAGGCTGTAGCCGACTTGCTGACGCGTTTTTAAATGCAATGGCTTAATAATTTGTTTTTTAAACTTAAGATCGAGGCAGGAGAGTATGGGTGAGAAGTTTCTCCAGCCTTGATTGTTGGCGCGATGTCCTCACATGTAAAAGTAGTCGGTTTTCTGAATCCCGGGATGCACCTTACAGCGTTTGCACTTAAAATTAATCATAAATGTCGTTCCTTTGTTGTGCGTGTACGGAAGTCTTTCCCTCTCGAGTTTGATTAGATCACCGTTGTTGGCATTCTTTTCCTCGATGAGGTGGATGAAAATAGAATTCCTACAGCTGTTCGTTAATCGCTCTTGTATCGGTTTGAGACATCAGACGGAGTGGCGGCGGAGATAAAGAATGTTGAGAGTGCTCGTAGGAAGATATGTGAGCTTGTTATCAAAACATCGATGACGTGATTGTAGGTCATCCTTTCCGGAGGGACTTAAGTGTGAGTGCGCTGATGATAAAGATGAGTCTTAAGTTTGCGGGCTTTTGAAGCTCGTTTGTTCGAATTAATGTCAGACCCGGGACTAGTCTTCCGGACTGGTTTATTTTAAGTAGGTAATTTTACGAAAGGCTGATTTACCAACTATATCCGTCAGCGTAAAATCAGGGATATATTCGTAGCACTCCTCAATGTCCCACGATTTTTAATGTCCGTTTCCGGGGAGGTTTTTTAAAACTAGGTTTGGAATTTTCCGTAAGCCTTTCTGAATGATTAAGCACAAATTGTGCTTACAATTAGTTTTATATAGCATACTTATGGGAATTGTTGTGTACGTAGTGTTGGATCCAATCCCTGAATTGACACCTTAAGTGTTCTGGGGAGACGATGGGTATGGTCCCATCACTTTAGTCAATCAAGAACAATAATTTCCGTCAGTGTCTACAGAGCTAAATAATTTTTTGGGGTACTCCTGCATCGAAACAAAATTACATATTTATACAATTTGATATCAAAATACGAGTTTGTTTGTTGTGGCTACCCCAACATAAGTTTATTCAAGTGAAGGTTATTGCCAAAATACATTACAATACATTCGGGGCCCTTAATTTGATCCTTTCTCCACACGTGGTATAGGAATATGTAGGTACCTATTGTATTCGTGAAAAAAATTGAATTCGAGGTGTCAACGGGAATACAGTAAAAACTTGTCCAACGCGATTTTGATTATACGCGGTGATATAAATGCGACTCACATTCCTTCAACACGCTTCAAAATTTTATTACACGCGTCTCTGAATTGGGCGCACAATTTACGTTTGCATGTGACGTGAGGAATATCGCATCCTATACGAACATGCGATGTGGAATTTACGCAAAGCGGTTTTGACAACGCGGCCATAACAAAGAACGTAACTCCGCGTACGTTTCTCGATGATGCCTGTTGGTGTGTTTGGACTCACTGACTTGATAACTTCTTCATATCAACACAAAGCTTTGTATTTAAGATTTTTGTTTCGAAATGAACTTTCTGAAAAGTTTTTTGGTGAAGCTGGTCAGATGGGAGTGGAGGTTTCTTCTTGTCGCTTGTCCTTTGTGGCTTCGTTAATGCAAGTGGTTGCCATTATAAAGGTTGTAGTCAGTGGAATTTTAGATTTTGTATTCTACGTAGCATTTTATATTGACTTATTACGTTTTTGAATATATAAGAAACAATTCATGTGATGTTTATTCATAAATGTTAGAATGAAAGTGAATTTATTGTGAATGTGAGTTATAACGTTTTCTTTTGAACCAAAATGGGGGTATAGGGACTGCTGAAGATGGGCGCAAGATTTGTTCCAACACTTTTTTTTCTTCTGGGCATACACTCAATAGGACGGCAAGGAAGTATATTGAAGGGGGAAAAGTTAATAATTGTATTGGGATGATGACAAAATCGCGCGGGAACTTGACGGATTTCAGATAGCGATTCGCTGAGTGAAGAGTTTTGAATCGCGTCGTTCGACTGTATCTTCGCAAAAAAATTCCGATTCGGAGATTCCATTGTGATCGGCATTTCATGACGGAGCGAATCGAAACGTTCTTTTGTTATCTGTGACTTCCACGCTCGAAAAGGAAATCTGGGCTGGGAATGATCTAATTTATTATAAAAGCGGAGCATGAGTTAAGAGAGGATTGGCAATAAATATAACGTTTGATGATTTAAATGGAGGTGAACAAATATAATAATGCAGCGCGACCGTCGTTGTCACGATAACATGAGTCACCAGAGTCATTCCCGAAGAATAAGGCATTGCAATACGACGTCCACAGGACGATGTTAAATGGTAGACTAACGACTTATTGTAGTCATAAGAATACCGATAAGAGTTAGTTATTGTGCATTTTAAATATTCTACTTCATATCACAGGTGACGTGCAGTTCCCTTTGCTGAATAGTACTGAGGACAGCTACCAGAGCTATTCTCATTATAAATGCAGTTCATGGAGATCAATTCGATTATCAGCTGATTTTCGCTGCGAATTTGTTCCTAGCCGATATCCGTCGTCCTAAATGAATCTTTCATCATTTCATTCGATCGGTGCGTAATCATGACACGGGCCAAGGGGCTCCTTTCTTATCAGCGAATTTATCGTTCGAGATACATTACATGCATTTTTTACGAATTACGATTATCCGCTATTGTCCAAAAACTAAACAGTTCTTTGTGCTCATGTTAAAGTGTTATATATGAAGTTTGGTAACGATATGGTATGTACTTTTTGAGTTAGAGCGCCCAAACTAACATACACACACACACACACACACAGACATCATTCCGAAAATAGTCTAAACGTGTTCTAGGGACCTCAAAACATGTATTTCTGTTGATATCTCGAAGTCGATTTGGAATAGCCACTGTTTTAAATGGATTATAAGCCTTAGAACTTACTCTGTATTAAATAAGCACCTAAATTCCTTTTATAAAAACAAATGAATTCATTAAAAGATCCATTGTTATTTCTTCGAAAATTGCCTGTTAACAGTTTTAAATGTCCTTTTAATTTATATTCGTTTCCAAACTTCGGCCATTGTTACGAAATTAATTCGAGGAATAACAATATAAATTCGTAAGCACGTATGGTTTACAAAGAATTTAATTTAAGAACGCTTTTTATTTCCAATTTTTCTAAAATGACACTATTCATACTTAAAAGTTTTTATATTTCCGTTAATATACTTATTTTCAACAAAACACAGCAATCTCTCCCCTTCCTTCCTCTCTCTCTCTCTCGTATTGAAGCTCTCAAGGCACGTTTACTCCCAGAAGGATGTATACAATAATCGTAATTTGAGGTGTAACAATGATAATGGTCGACATAGCAACATCACGTTAAAATGGTGAGATTTGCACAAAATATGCAAATTACACGTTTAACATGGTATATTTCGAACTGTGGGCGAAAAAAGACGAACGGAATAAGAAACTTTATAAATTTTTCTTCAAATTGGTTCAAATCCGAAGGTCGTCTGTTAATTTCATCTAATTTTCATTTCCAAACGAATCAAGGCCTGCACGTCGAAAAATCGCGTTTTACATGTTAAGTAATGGGAAATGGAAATGCCTGTCTTGGAGACGAACCAAGGAATTTTTTCGCGATTTAAATTTGTCATTCTCTGAATATGTGTTAATCAAGCATCCCTACTAAGTTTCGAGTTTCTATCATTATTATTTCTCGAGTTATTAGCGTTTGCATAGCGTGACCAACCAACCAACGGACGACGGCTATTATTATATTTAAAATAAAACTAGCGTAACTGCCCGTCAATATGACGGGATATCTTTAGCTAACCTTAAAATAGTTACCTCCCTTCTCTAACTATCCTCTCGAAATCAAATACTAAATAAATATTCAGCGAAATTTTCAGACTAACTTAATCGTCACTCGATTTACGGCTTTTCCTCAACTGCTGAGTGACACGTGTTTCAGCGATCACCGAAATGCTTCACTATAAATAACAAATTTGTATTAATTCTTAATTTATTTTCGATGTTATGTGAAGATTGCTAAGATGTATGCTCATTCTACACGTGTTCTAGGGACCTCAAAACCTGAACTATTTCCGTTGACATCTCGGAGTCCATTTTTTTCGTAATCAAAATACTCTCCCTACACCACGTACGGAGAAAGTAACAATATGATCGTTCGGAGGTAATCTGCCCCTGCCACACGCCAATTGTGATGGCTTGCAGACTATTTATTAAGATTCAGTACGGAGCAATTGAACTGGACGTGGTTATATTAAATATTTCTAAATTCCCTGAATGGAGCATTTTCTGGTGTAGCAATTTATTTACATAAAAAATATATATACACTGCAATATAATGGAAAATGAATACGTATATAGAATGCGACAAAATAAATAATATGATGTTGGTTACATGTAAATGCTTTAAAGATAACTCCGGATCGTCGTGTACTTCTTTTTCTGGAGGTTAATTACAGCTTGGGTTAAGAGAGAGATGGCGTCGACCAGGGATAGACCTGCAGCGAAAAGCAGTTGATAATCGATTTTATTTCCATTAATAAGGTCCATGATGAGTATTGCTCCTGCAGCTGCCCACAGTGTTGCACCAAAGACGGAACTGTACATCACCTGCGATATAAAAGAGAATATTACCATATATACATATCTCCATTCCTACTATTAATATAAGCCTTCATACTTTATCGGTTACAGTCACGGTTATTCGGCAACGCAAATATTTAATACAAATTACGTTGTTGCTTATCGTGTGGAGCAAGATAAAAATGCTGCCATTTATTTATTAAAATAATTCCCTGAGATCGTTCATTATGATTCACCCAATAAAAATGAAGTTAAAGGCGATATCCGCATAGATCTTGAGTAGAAGCATCGTATTCGCGTTATACATTCTAAATTATTTTATTTCCTAATGGCAACGACCATTCCCTTTCCCTCACCATGGTATGTAGCACCATTTTCAGGTCGATGGCCATTGCTAGTGTCATCACCGGGACCTGCATCATGCAAGCGAATACTGCCATGTAAAGCGGGACTGAACTATACGGCCTAGAGGACGAACAGAAGGAATCCGAGAACCAAATAAGAGCCGCACATATAACACCCAGCACATGAGGGAAGATCCCAATATCATTATTATTATGCCTCAAAATCATTATCATTTATCTAAGCTTATGAATCGCCGGTATTAAGGATTGCCTTGAAGTAGCTTCGTTATATGTTGTTGCTACAGAGCCAGTCCACGTCAAACCCGACGCTTTCTACGGAAAATTTACCTCGATATTTTGGATTTTTTTGAAACTTATTTCACCAGTTCTTAACAAAAAATAAACAATACTACTGTTTCTTATAGCCACAGCATTAATAGTTTAGCGATGACGTAGTGACAAAATTCGCGGAAAAGACCCAAAATGACGCGCGCGCTCTCACTCAAACGTTCGAATCTCCAGACATATTTATTTTACGGGGTTCAGCATATGTTTATTTAAAAGTTATTTAAATGCTCTTTGCTATGTTTTATAGTTTACATGCATTTCTGAAAGTACACGTATTTTATAGCTAATTTTATAATTTGATTTAAAAGTACACAAAAAAAATACCACCGTAATTCGCGCTGTATCCTCTATATTGCGAATAAATTTTCAAGAAAAGAGCATTTAAATGTATTTTAAATGAGCATATGCTGAACCCTGTGGGATAAACATCCGGACATACAATCGTGTGAGTGAGGGCGCGCGCGTCTATTTAGGGACTTATTCGCAAAACTTTGGCCCCACATCATCTCTATACTATGAATACCGTGGCTCTAAGAAAATGCAGTTCTTTGTATTTTCGAGCTAAAAAGATCCCCACGAAGTTATAAAGAAAAATTTTAATTTAATGTTTTTCGGTGTCCGATGTGACGTGGAATCACCCTATAGGAGACGCCACAATCCGTCAATCTGATGTGGGCATTCGTCAAATAACTATATATACACAAATAGACTAACAGCAAGTGACACGAAAATTCTCGTTCCTTTGAACTACTCGGTAATGACGTCTGCACAATTGTGGACTTCACAGTGACCTATGCATTGAAAACGTCGTTTATTTTAAATACAGGCAGTCCTCGCACATTTTCTCTATGTTATACCTATGCTCTCTTTCAAATTTCCTCGGAACTAATCAGTAGATTCGAAATGATGGTTCGTGTGAGATTGTGATCGAATCGTTTTGGGAAATGGCAATCCTTCCGTAAGATTTATTTATGTTTTAATATAACTTCTCGGTCAAATGTTGCCGAATCCTACCTCGCTATGAGTAATCGATGATCGGTTTGAGATCTTTTATCCTCAATTGCACATACGGTAGGAGATCGCGACCAAGTGTGATTTAATAGGAGATAAAAGAGAAGCATGATCTCACTCACGGAAATCCTATATATAAAAGTTGATGATTTTATAGAAAGGAAAGATTAATAATAACGCGGCATTGTCATAAATATTAAAAGGAACGTGATTGGTTTGATTCCGTGTGGAGTAGAGCGCAGGTACAATTTTTTATTACTGGTATTGGCGACTATTCCTGCATTGAAAATGCTTCGGCGGACTGGATAAAAGTTGAATGTTACTTAGAAATCATTAGGCACGATACGAGTGAAATGCAATTTAAAACAGGTTTTTACGGTTGATACTCCAACATTAATAAACACGATGGAATTAAATATCAGAAATGTCTTCGAGGAATGATAACAAACTATGAAAGTAAGTTACCTGCATTGATAATCATTTACCACGGGAACTAACCTTTGGATCTACGTCTACATGATACAATGTAAATAACCAGATTGGTGGGTTCCAGCGGGTGCAGCGCACCAAAGGCTACCTCTCTCGCGGGCGTCTCTCTCCTGTTATGATCCTTGGGGAAAACGAACCTTGATATCGCTCCGTCCTACAGTCGATCTCTCGTATTTCATGTGATGTGTATGAAACAATTTTTTGAGTTTTTAATTTAAACGCACAGATGTGAGAGTGACGGTATGGAGAAAATCTCCATGATTTTTTCCAAAGCATGGGAGTTCCCGGATTACAGGAACACAGATTAAAGAGGTTTCACTGAATTACAGTTCAATTAACAGTTTTGATCTCTCATAATCTGTCTACACCATACTATTACGATGCATGATGCCAGTTTCTTAAATTCTCATCTGCAACCACCGTGATGTCCTCCGCCCCCAAAAAATTCCCTAACGCCCCCGAGGTGCGGTACCGCACACGTTGGGAATCGCTGGTATAGATAATTACATCCTGGGAAAGAAATCCGCGAAAGGAAAGAGCCACGATGGTTCAACCAACTAGTCTGTAGAGTGCTGTACCTACAAAGAACTTGCCATGCTAGAATGACAACGATACACAACAACCTGAATTTGAATAAATACCCTGCAAGTAACCGCAATTGGTTGTCTCCGACCCAGTGGCGTAGCGGAATCATTCTGAAACCCTCCCGCGCCACGGACAAGTAGAAATGATACACTTTAATCATACATAGGGTGACCACATGACCCGTTTTTCGGCCAATTTTACCTCAAATATCCCACGTCCCGTGGGAAAATCAATACGGGACGCGCTTTGTCCCGTATGCTTTTATGAAAATAGATACTATATCGATTTCAGATACAATTAGGGTAACCACATCCCGTAATACATGCAGTGCTCGGATTGAGCCGGAACAAACTCAGACCGCACATGTATCCAATATATAGGGGATTAGTTCCGAATTATAATATTTACTCCCGAGCGTTCCGTAATATTATTCATTCCGAGCACTGAATATATGTATTTCAATGTATGAATAGTTTACAGAAATGACCCCACGTTTACGAGAAGTTACAGACGAGATATCATCTCCCCTAGCTAAATGGAACGGGGTATTAAAATCTTTCGAAAGAACAATTTTGTAAGCTGATGCAATTTATTAAGTCAGTAGGTACCAGGTTCTAATGCTCTTGTAGAAAGAATATTTTCTTTATATGTATCGTAATACATGGAATCGAAATAGAAACAGATTAGACATAAGTGCAGTAATAGCAGAGCTGCAGGTGAAAAGCAACTTTCTATCTTGTAAAGACTTGAACATAATGTTCTTACTAATGAGATCCTCTGAAGTGCACAAAATCTCACGAGAAATAATTTATTTCTTACAGTGACGAAAACTATTCTTTGTGAATTTGTCGTTAGTATTGTTTAGTTATATTTCTAAAGAATAATTGTTGTTTTTACTTTATCGATACATAGTATGGGGAAAGTATTGTGATCACGATAAAAATCGACTTCGAGATTTTAACGGAAATACACGTTTTGAGGTTCCTAGAACACGTTTAGACTATTTTCGGAATGAAGTATGTGTGTGTGTGGATGGATGGATGTATGTGATTGTGGGCGCTCTAACTCAAAAGGTACCTGTCATATTAATACCAAATTTCATATATAAGACTTTAGCATGAGCACAAAGACTGATTAGTTTTTGGAGAATACCGGTTAAGCGGAAGTCAAGCTTTATTCGAAACCCGATTCGGTTTTAGCGATATTTCTCCGATAATACATCAGTATTTTATACATTGACCATTACAGAAAATGCAGAAGATATAATTTCCTACATATTTTATTTCAAACAATTTTCCATAGCAGTTATTATTTAGGAATTATTTATAAATAATCGGTTTTTTCGGTTTCCGTCAAATGCTGCACCCCCTGCCACCCACCAGTCTGGTGATTTGCAGCGTATCATGTAGATGTAGATGTATGTTGTTCCTGTTGCTGGGAGCTAATTACAGCTTGGGCTAAGAGAGAAATGGCGTCGACCATGGAAAGGGATGCAGCGAAGAGCAGATGATAATCGATTTCATTTCTTTTAATTAGATCCACACTGAGTGTTACTCCGGCAGCTGCCCACAGTATTGCACCAAAAACTGAACTGCACCTCACCTGCGATGTAGAAGAGAATATTATCATATGTACACATCTCCATTCCTACTATTAATATAAGTCGTCATATTTTATCGGTTACATTCACGGTTATTCGGCAACGCAAATATTTAATACAAATTACATTGTTGCTTATCGTGTGGAGCTAGATAAAAATGCTGCCGTTTATTTATTAAAATATTTCCCTGAGATCGTTCATTATGATTCTCCCAATAAAAATGAAGATAAAGACGATATCCGCATAGATCTTGAGTAGAATCAGAGCCGTCGCGTGGTGTATCGGCGCCCGTGTGCGAAACACATGTGGCGCCCCAAGGATTTTAAAAAATCTTGTACTTCGGCCTTATACATATATATTTTAAAAAATAATACATTAATAATCTTATCTTATAAATTATAATCAGAGGATTTATGGCAGATGTCTAATAAAACAACTTAATACAAATATATATAATACAATTAATATAATACAAATATACTTAATACAAATAATATAATACAAATATACTTAATACAAATAATATAATACAAATACAAACTGTAAATACAAATTATATCAAAGGATAAAATGTCAAAGAATAACAAAAATGCAACAATTATCTAAAATTAAATTTATTACTGTATATATATGTAACTTCCAAGGAAGTATAACTTAAATTTCCTTACTTTCGCTGAGGCTATCTTTTTTACGATGTAGTGTATATCTAATTCATTTAAAATTTCATTTTCTATGGATAAAATGGATAGATTTGTCATACGTTTTTGTGACATGCTGGAGCGTAAATAATTATTTATTAGTTTTAATTTTGAAAAAGATCTTTCCCCTGTCGCAACAGTTAAAGGAAGTGTTACTAGGATTCTATATTAAATTGACAAATTAGGGAAAGTATTAGTTAATTCATTTTTAAATAAATAGGTCAAAATGTCTATCGGTTTCATTTTATCTTGTAAAAATGGCTGTAATGTAATTATTTCATCATAAAGCTGTAGAGCATTTATGTCTCTATTATGTTCACAACTCAATTCTGATTGTAAATTTTTCCAGTACTTCATTAAATTATCTGTATCCATTCTGGAGGAAACTGGGAAATTATATAAAAAATCAAATTTTGACGAATGTGTTTTCAGTAATTAGAACCTCTCTTCAACATCATTAATTATTTCATCAAGTATTGCAAAATAGAAATTAATTTTGTAATTCCCTTCTCACATTGTAGCATCTGTTGACGTATAATTCAAGTTCGCACCATCACATGTATGCAAATGTTTCTTGCGATGAAATTGGGGAGCGCTTGCAAACGCTATGCGTGAAGTGAGAACAGTTCAGCGTACTCCTACTTTGACGCATCAAATGGAAGGGATGGAGTCGCCACAGAAGGTTCAAATATGGTGCAAATGAAGCACGGTCTGTCTAGTATTGAAATGCAATGCCCCCATCAACAATTGCTTCATTTCAGAAAATGATTTTTTTCCGCTTTTTTCGGATTTCATCCCACTGTGAGCCGGCGCCCCTGAAGGTCGGCGCCCGTGTGCGATGCACACATCGCACCCTATATCGGCACGGCTCTGAGTAGAATCATCGTATTCGCGTTATACATTCTAAATTATTTTATTTCTTATTGGCAACGACTATTCCCTTTCTCTCACCATGGTATGTGGCTCCATTTCCGGGTCGATGGCCATTGCTATTGTCATCATTAGGACCAGAATCATGTACCCGAACACTGCCGTGTAAAGCGGAACTGAACTATACGGCCTAGAGGACGGACGGTAGGAATGCGAGAACAAAATAATAGCCGCGCGTATTCCACTCAGCACCTGAGGAAAGATCCCAGTATCATTATTATTACGCCTCAAAATCATTATCATTTAACTAATCCTATGAATCGCCAAAATTAAGGATTGCATTGAAGTAGCTTCGTTATATGTTGTTGCTATAGAGTCTTTCCACGTCAAACCGGACGCTTTCTGCGGAAAATTTACATCGATATTTCAAATTTTTTTGAAACTCATTTCACAAGTTTTTAACAAGGAAATAAACAATACTGCACTTTCTTAGAGCGACAGCATAAATAGCTTAACGAACGTAATGCCAAAGTTCACGAAAATGTCCCAAAATCGACGCACGCATTCTCACTCAAACTATCGTATCTCCAGTAATATTCATTTTTACAGCATTCAGCATATCCTCGTTTTAAAGCTATTGTAATTCTCTTTTATATGTTTTATAGTTTACATGAATTTCTGAAAGTACACGTGTTTTACAGCTTATTTTATAATTTAATTTAAAAGTGCACCAAAAAATCCACTTATAAAATTTGGAAAAAAATACCAGAATTCAATAGCTTTTAAATGAGCATATGCTGAACCTTGTGAGGTAATCATATCCGTAGACACAATCGTTTGAGTGAGAGCGCGCGCATTTATTTAGGGATTTTTTCGCAAAATTTGGCACTAGGTCATCGCTAAACTATGAATGCTTTGGATCTAAGAAAGTGCAGTTTTGTGTATTTATCCCCAGGAAGTTAAGGAAAAATTTTAATTTCATGTTTTTCGGTGTCCGATATGACGTGGAATGACCCTATAGGAGTTCGTTAAATAATTATACACACAAATATACTAAGTGACACGAAAATTCTAGTTGCTTTGAACCACTTGGTAATTAAATGTAAAATTAAAATGAAATACATGATAAGATTACTATAATTAAATTTACCGACCAGAAAAATATTTCTTATATCTTTTGAGGACATTACGTGATTGTGTAGATTTTTCAATTACAATAATCGAGATGCTACATAAAGCATGATGATAATAACAATACCCACGAGCAAGAGCACATTGATGATGAATTCTTCCGTCTTGAGAATTTCTGGTACTGAAAACTCCATCTCCGGATGTCTATGAAGTATTCAGCGTGAGGTTGAATGATGTTGAGCTCGTGGATTTTCTGCTTATATAGATCGTTTATCTCCAATGCTTATAGCGTCAATCGCCGGAATTCGATAAAAACACGGTTACACTTATCGCACTCCTCTTTCCGTTTCATTTTTCCTGTGCAGGGGAAACAGCGTTTTCATGAATCACATCATCTCAAACCTTTCCTCGACAGAGTTTACCTCCCTGGTCACTTTTTTAAATTCGGAGAGGATAAGGCATACGCCATGACGTAATTTGCTTTTGCTAAGTGTATTTACATTCCACACAACGACGTCTGCACATTTGTGGACTTCACAGTGACCTATGCATTGAAAACGTCGTTTATTTTAAATACAGGCAGTCCTCGCACATTTTACCTGTGTTATACCTATGCTCTCTTTCAAATTTCCTCGGAACTAATCAGTAGATTCGAAATGATGGTTCGTGTGAGATTGTGATCGAATCGTTTTGGGAATTGGCAATGCTTCCGTAAGATTTATTTTTGTTTTAATATCACTTCTCGATCAAATGTTGCCGAATCCTATCTCGCTATGAGTAATCGATGATCGGGTTGAGATCTTTTATCCTCAATTGCACATACGGTAGGAGATCGCGGCCAAGTGTGATCTAATACGAGATAAAAGAGAAGCATGATCTAACTCACGGAAATTATATATATAAAGTTGATGATTTAACAGAAAGGAACAACATGATTCGTTTGATAGATACAGTGTGGAGCAGTGCTCACGTGCAATTTTTTAATACAGATATGGTCGACTATTCCTGCATGGCGGACCGCATTGGACATTGAAAATGCTTCGGCGGACTGGATAAAAGTTGAATGTTACTTAGAAAACATTATGCCCGATACGAGTGAAATGCAAGTTAAATCAGGTTTTTACGGTTGATACTCCACTATTCATAAACATGATGGAATTCAATACCAGAAATGTCTTCGAGGAATGATAACAAACAATGAAAGTAAGTTACCTGTATTGATAATCATTTACTACGGGAACTAACCCTATGGATCTACGTCTACATGATACAATGTAAATAACCAGATTGGTGTGTCCCAGCGGGTGCAGCTCACCAAAGGCTACCTCTCTCGCGGGCGTCTCTCTCCTGTTATGGTCTCGAATGATCCTTGGGGAAAACGAACCTTGATATCGCTCCGTCCTACAGTCGATCTCTCGTATTTCATCCCCTAGGATCCGCGGGGCCCCGTGCGAGAGGGTTTCCGCGGGCCCCCTACTTTTCACAGAAAAATCAAATTTCTCATTTACTTACAATTTTATTTTTGTGTCTTCAAGTTTACATTAGTATTATTCAGTATTATTGTTAGTATTTTACAGTATAATTATTGATATTATTCAGAAATACAGAAACAAATTTTAAAAACTAGCAACTGTTAGGGGTGACACAAATAAACAAAATAATAAGCAGCCCACTACAATTTTAAAAGTTTACTTTTCTAGCTTTGATATGTGCAAATCTGTCGATTATTGTTGATTTCTCAATCTCATCAACTTCCTCGTGTTCAATTGACAGAAGAGATGATCCAGTCACTCTCTCTTGTGACATCGTCGATCGTAATTTTTTATTAATTTTAATTTTGAAAACGACCTTTCAGCTGATGCAACCTGTCACTGGCATTGTAAGAATTATCCTACAAAGTATTTCTATGTTTGGATATATTTCCTGCAATCTATTTTTGTGTAGGAGCTTCAAAATATCAATTACGCTATGATCTTCTGGCACAACCGTTGATAACATTCTTAACTCTTCATTAAGTTCAATTCCATCTATGTCGCTCTCTGAACTTCCTTCATCCTTCAAAACTTTCTCTATATCGCACCAGACTCTCTGTAAATTAGATAAATCCCAATTTTTAATTTGGCTTAAGCTGTTCATGAAACCAAATCTAGAAATGTACTCAATGTACTGATCAAAACGCCACGACAGAGAGGTTAGTGCCACGTCTATCACTCGCAGAAAGAAATCCGTTCTAAACCCCTTCTTCGAGTTTTCCTGTGCATCGTCCTCTCTTGCGCAATCAGAATGTCTCATTTTTACATTTTTAGAAAACTCTATATCAATTGACCTATCATTGGCGACTCTTTCGGCTACTGATACGGCTTGATTAAACCCTTCATTTCTGTATATATTTAATGATGACTTCAAAGCATCCAGATGTTTAACTGCAATATCCAACGGAATTTGAGCAGATTGTAGAACCTTACTTACTTTATTTGCGGTTAGTAATATGTCACACCAAACAATAACAGATAAAATAAATTCAAATCTGTTTAATTCATGGGAAAGGAGTGCATTTTCCTCGTTTTTTGTCTTCGGATCATTACAAACTTCAGCTATCTTAAGTAAAGCATTTTTTATTTTTGGTAAACGAAAGCGTACAGCTTTCATGCTTTCGAGTCGGGAATCCCACCTAGTGCTAGACAAAGGTTTTAGAGAAATATCTGTATAATTCATTAAGATACTCCATCTTGCCGATGAAGCTGCGAATAAAGTATACAATCTTTGAATAATACCAAAAAAGACACCGCTCGTGGACAGGAATGAGCCATATCACTAAGAACCAAATTTAAGTTGTGTGCTCCGCATGGCATGAAAAAAGTTCTATAATTTTAAATTGAAATTCGTGCTTGAACTCCTTGCTCATGACCTTTCATGTTCGCACTGTTATCATACCCTTGCCCTCTGCAATATTTCAATGAAATTCCCATATCATCTAATTCTTTCAGTAGAGCTTGGCTAAGTCCTTTTCCTGTAGTGTCTGTGACTTGAAGAAAGTTTATGAAGTGTTCAACTACTTCTACATTTCTGTTTTCAATATGAACTAGTCTTAGAATTACTGACATTTGCTCTTTGTGGCTCACATCTGGAGTACAATCCAGAATAATAGAATAGTACTTGGCATTTAAAACTTTTTGTATGATTGAATTTCTAACTTCAGAAGCCAAAATTTATATTATTTCATTTTGTATTAATGGTCCCATATAGTGATCCTTAATTTCACTTTGCTGGTTTCGTCGTAAATGATCTTGGATGATCGGATCAAATTTAGCTAACAGCTCTATCTGACCTAAGAAATGCCCATTATTTGGTGAGTATAACGAACTACTGCTACCGCGAAAAGCCATGTTATGGCGAGCTAGATAAAGTATTATCTCAATAATTCTTTCTAAAACATTACGCCAACGCTGTTTTTCTTTTTGGTATAAATCTTGGTTTATGCTATCAATAAAAGTACCTTTCTGTTTTCTCTGCGCATATTCCTGCCATTCTTGGAAGCTTCTCATATGTGATAAAGTTTTATCATGCTCACTTAACTTATTTCCTACATTCTTCCATTGACTAAACCCCTCAGACGCCAATGCCGACTTTGACTCTGATGATGGGAACAGTTAACAGCAGAAACAAAAGACGACGTCTTTTTCTTCAGAATAAACAAACCATGTCCTTCTCACCTTCTCCCCATTTTTCAAAATTCTATAAAAGTGGTAGTCAGAAAAGCATCTGTGCTCTGAGTTGCGTGGATAATTCCTCATTTTACTTCAGTGTACTGCGGACCCATTTCTACTAAAAGATCCATATGAGGAGTAATAAATGTAGGCCATGTACCGGGGTCTGACGTAAAATTAAAATTTTTAGAGCTTACAGCAAGGTGACTGTGTATAATATTTATGGAAACGTTATTCACACCACGGGAAGAAAAGGATGGCGTACTCGGTGATGGAGTCTCAACGAAATTAACGTGTTTGTCAAATTGCTGTTCGTTGTAACTATTTGTTGACACCTCGATTCCTACGTCTGAAGAAATCAATGCTTTACTTTCACTTTTACCCGATATGATGTCACTTAGCGCTGGAAAGGTCTTGATGAACTTTTTTAATGTTCCGTTTTGTTCAGTTGTTCTTGTACTTCTTTCATCCTTTTTCTTTTTTGTGATCCACTGTTGTATTTTCTTCCTATATCTCTCTCCCTGGAGGCACTCATTTTTTCGTAATGGGATATTAATGAATACAAAATATGGGAATTTTATTTTAAAAGTCGTATAAAAAGAGTATCGTATTCTTATATTACAATAATGAAGAGATATGGGTACTAACCTTTAAAACTAAAATGCTGAACTCATTTCCCAGAATACGTCCATAACTTCCAAAGAATAAGGTGTTCACTATTTAACAGAGATAGCATTCTAAATTAATTTAAATGGTCCATGAGTACGCATACTGAAATATTAAATAACATAAATGAATGCAGTAACCTTCTATGTTAATGCCAAATTCTTCATGAAAATGTCTAATAAACCCAGGTGCCCTTTTGTTCGCAGATAAGTTTCACACGCCACAAGAAAACGTTCTCACAGTTGATGTTCCTTCTACCACAGTTTTAGGAGAACTGAGGAGATGCGTTTCACTATTTTCCTAAGTTCCAAAATGCCACCAGAGCTATAAGCAATAAACCGAACCGAATGTGGCTGAAAAATTGTGCCCTCACCCTCGGTTTTTCTACGAAAATATGTTTCAAATAAAACTTGGAAGAAATATTATTCTCTAGAACTTTGGTCCTCACGAAGATTACCAATAACGATGTTTTTAAGGAGAAAACCGAAAAACCGTTTATTTATAAATAACTGCTAAATAATACATACAACATAAAATTGTTTCAAATAAAAGTTGTAGGAAATTACATTCTCTATAACTTTAGTATAGAATTGTAAATAAAATAACGATGTTTTAACGCAGAAATATCGCAAAAACCGTATCGCGTACCAATAAAGCTCGTTATTGTCCAAAAACTAATCAGTTCTTTGTGCTCATGCTAAAGCGTTATATATGAAGTTCGGTAACGATATGGCACGTACTTTTTGAGTTACAGCGCCCACAATCCATACACACGCACACACACAGACATCATTCCGAAAATAGTCTAAACGTGTTCTAGGGACCTCAAAACGTGTATTTCCGTTGAAATCTCTAAGTCGATTTTTTTCGTGAACACAATACTTTCCCATTACTACGTATGGAGAAAGTAAAAACTACAGTGAACCCGCGGTTTTACGACAGGTTAGGTTCCAGACCACCGTCATAGAGGGGATTACGACTTAATGCGGAACCTATTATTTTTGGGACATCATAGAAATAATACAAATATTTGCCAACCTATCTTAACATTGATAGAAAACGTAAACAATTTTAATGCGTAAAAATATAAAAAAAGTATAACATAATGTAACAATATTTCATAATGACGTAAAACTAGATTCGGCGCCTTAAAACTGAATTATTGGTTTCATGGAGAAATCGACGTAAAATCGAATCGTCGTGAAGCGGACCAAGGCAAAGCGGGGGTTGATTGTATTCGTAAACCATATTTCATGATAAGAAATGCCTGAGTGCCTGTTCGCCATATGCGGCGATTGGGGACCATTTTAAATGCTGTTTACTCAGTATACGTGACATTATTCTTAATGTATTAGGTTTGAGTTTTCGCCTTCCTCATCCGAGAAGGAGTTTTATCTGTTATATGATGTGTATGAAACAATTTTTTGAATTTTTAATTTAAACGCACAGATGTGAGAGTGACGGTATAGAGAAAATCTCCATGATTTTTTCCAAAGCATGGGAGTTCCCGGATTAGAGGAACACAGATTAAAGAGGTTTCACTGAATTACAGTCATCAATTAACAGTTTTGATCTCGCATAGTCTATCTACACCATACTATTACGATGCATGATGCCAGTTTCTTACTTTCTCACCTGCAACCACTTTGACGTCCACCGCCCTCAAAAAAATCCTTAACGCCCCCTGGGGGCGGTACCGCCCACGTTGGGAATCACTCATATAGATCCTGGGAAAGAAATCCGCTATAGGAAAGAGCCACGATGGTTCAACCAACTAGTCTGTAGAGTGCTGAACCTACAAAGAACTTGCCATGCTAGAATGACAACGATACACAACCATCTGAATTTGAATAAATACCCTGCAAGTAACCGCAATTGGTTATCTCCGACCCAGTGGCGTAGCGGAATCATTCTGAAACCCTCCCCCTTCCCGCGCCACGGACAACAAGTAGAAATGATACACTTTAATCATACATAGGGTGACCACATGACCGGTTTTTCGGCCAATTTTACCTCAAATATCCCGCGTCCCGTGTGAAATCAGTACGGGACGCGCTTTGTCCCGTATTCTTTTATGAAAATAGATACTATATCGATTTCAGATACAAGTAGGGTAACCACATCCCGTAATACATGCAGTGCTCGGATTGAGCCGGAACAAACCCAGACCGCACATGTATCGAATATATAGGGGATTAGTTCCGAATTATAATATTTTCCTCACGAGCGTTCCGTTTCGTAATATTTTCCATTCCGATCACTGAATATATGTATTTCAATGTATGAATAGTTTACAGAAATGAACCCACGTTTACGAGAAGTTACAAACAAGATATCATCTCCCCTGGATAAATGGAACGTGATATTAAAATCTTTCGAAAGAATAATTTTGTAAGCTGATGCAATTTATTAAGTCAGTAGGTACCAGGTTCTAATGCTCTTGTAGAAAGAATATTTTCTTTATATGTATCGTAATACATGGAATGGAAATAGAAACAGATTAGACATAAGTACAGTAAAAGCAGAGCTGCAGGTGAAAAGCAACTTTCTAACTTGTGAAGACTTTAACAATGATGTTCTTACTAATGAAGATCTTCTGAAGTGCACAAAATCTGACGAGAAACAGTTTATTTCTTACAGTGACGAAAGCTATTCTTTGTGAATTTGTCGTTAGTATTGTTTACTTATATTTTTAAAGAACAATTGTTGTTTTTACTTTATCGATGCATAGTATGGGGAAAGTATTGTGATCACTATAAAAATCGACTTCGAGATTTCAACGGAAATACACGTTTAGACTATTTTCGGAATGATGTATGTGTTTGTGTGGATGGATGGATGTGATTGTGGGCGCTCTAACTCAAAAAGGACCTGTCATATTAATACCAAATTTCATATATAAGACTTTAGCATGAGCACAATGACTGATTAGTTTTTGGACAATACCGGTTAAGCGGAAGTCGAGGTTTATTCGAAACCCGAATCGGTTTTAGCTATATTTCTCCGATAATACATCATTATTTTATACGTTGACCATTACAAAAAATGCAGAAGATATAATTTCCTACATATTTTATTTCAAACAATTTTCCATAGCAGTTATTGTTTAGGAATTATTTATAAATAATCGGTTTTTTCGGTTTCCATTAAATATCTTCTTAAAAACGTCATTATTGGTAATATTTGTAAGAATCAAAGTTGTACAGAATAATACTTCTTCCAAGTTTTGTTTGAAACAAATTTTGTAGAACCATCCATTTCGGAGATATTTGGTTATTCTTAAATTTCCAGTATACAGCGACACCACCATGTAGCGTTGAATTCTGTAAACATATTCAAAATATACCTAATTTACGGCAATGAGGAGGACTGTATTCTTTTACGATACGAAATAATAATTTTGCCTTTTAATGCTATTCATAATAATTTAAATATCTATACCTACCCCAAATATGGAGAAAGTCATGTGTTGGCCACACCAGATTTTTGAAGAGCCTGTCCCTTAAAATCGCCAAACATACGTGGTCAGCCTTATCATACAGTATAATTTAGGCGCTTTTCATATCCTTTAGTGTATTATTTTTATTTTAATAAAACTTGGAAAATAAATATAGCTACACTTTCAATTGCAATCACATATAACAAAAAATACATACATATATTTGAAAAACTTTTTATTTTCTCCATTCTACCTTTCTTACATCTATGGCGTGTAGGGTTTTAGAGCAGATTATGTGTAGCTCAATGATGCGACATAGTATCATTCTATAAGCACTCTTCTTACAGTATATTACATAACAATCAGCAAGGTTTTAGAAAAGGGATGTAGTGCGAGACACAATTGGCGCTGTTCATGCATGATATTTTAAATTCCGGTTAAACAAATACGCAGGTAGACTCCGTATTTCTATATTTTAGAAAATCCCTTGACAGAGTTTCACGTCTTAAGCTTATTCGAAAGTTGAAACGGTACAGGATTAACGAAGCTGTTATCAAATGTATAGAAGCGTTTTTCCGCGAGAGGGAGCAGATGGTAATCGTTCAGATCATGTGAATATCTCCTCCGGCGATTCCCACGGAGGTGACTTGAGTCCGCTACTTTTTCTCATATATATAAACGATCTCAACAAAATTTCAAGAAGTAGTTGTAGATAATTTGCGGACGACACAGCGATTTATAGAAAAATTCGCAACGTAGAAGATTTACAGATCCTCCAACGTGTTCTACGTTCCATTTCGGAATGGGGTAAAAAGCGGTAGTTATAATTAGACAGTGATAAATGTTCTTTAGTCAGTTTTTAGCGGGGTAGATAGATTCAATGGTGAGTATTTTCTCGACGCGGACCTCGTAAAAAGGGCGAGAACACAGAAATACCATGGCATGGCACTATTTAGCTAAATATCTTGGAAAGAGTATATCTGGCGGCTAATAGGAAAAGCTCCTAAGAGGGTAGGATTTTTTGGTGGAGTATCAGGGGTATGTGATGAAAAGACTCGCTAGGTTTATACTTCCCTGGATAGGCCATTAACTGAGTATGCGTGTGGACTGGCCTATTTCAGGAGCTAGAAATAATTTAACGAAAGGGAGCGCGTTTCGTTCAGCGTAGATATAGTAGGCAAATAAGTGTCACGAACGTAAAATGGAGCTTGGTTGGGAGTTTCTGGAGAAGCGGCGAGAAAGATCCAAACATCTGTTATTGCAGAGATTTGCATCGGTAGATTTTAATGAATCATCAGGCGTAATTAAGAGCCCAATTTACGTACTGCACTGACAAGATACGAAAAGTTGACTGTAGGGCAAGAGATGCTTCCTTGCTAAAAAGATAAGTCAGCACATTAGGAGAATAATGTGATCGGCTAGACGTAGTCTCCCCCTACCAAACGTCAATTGCGGTGGCTTGAAGGTTTTTTATCCAGATACAGAAAGGAGCAATTGATCTAGACGTAGATATGTTAAATATATTTTTTAATTCCAAGTAATGAGCATTTTCTGGCGTAGCCATTTATGCATATAAACTAAATACACAGAATATAATGTAAAAAAAAACATATATAGAATACGACTACAAGTATTAAATGTTGGTTACTGGTTCTCCGGTTTACACTTTCCTGGAGGCTAATTACACCTTCGACTGCGTAAGAGATGGCGTCGACCAGGGAAACGGCTACAGTGGAAAGTAGATGTTAATCGATTATATTTAGATAATTTAATTCCATAATGACTGTTGTTCCGAAAGCTACCGACACAAGTGCACCAAAAAAGGAACTGCCCATCACCTGCGATATAAAAGAGAACATTATCAGATATACTTATCATCATTCCTACTATTAATGAAAGCCGTCATTTTTTATCGGTTACATTCCGGTTATTCGGCAACGCAATATTCAATACTAATTACCTTGTTGCTTATCGTGTGGAACATGGTAAAAAATGCTGCCGTTTATTTAGTGAAATATTTCCCTGAGATCGGTCATTAAGGTTTTCCCAATAAAAATGACGCTATAGACGATATCCGCCTCGATCGTGAGTAGAATCACAGTATTCGCGTTATACATTCTAATGTATTTTATTTCTTAATGGCAACGACGACTCCCTTTATCTCACCATGATATGTGGCTCCATTTCCGGGTAGATGGCTAATGCTAGTGCCAATATCAGGACCAGCAGGTAACCGATCACTGCCATGAAAATCGGGAGTGAACTATACGGCCTAGAGGACGAACAGAAGAAATCCGAGGACCAAATAAGAGCCGCAGATATAACACCCAGCACCTGAGGAAAGATCCCAATATCATTATTATTATGCCTCAAAATCATTATCATTTATCTAATCCTATGAATCGCCAGTATTAAGGATTGCCTTGAAGTAGCTTCGTTATCTGTTGTTGCTATAGATTCTTTCCACGTCAAACCGAACGCTTTCTGCGGAAAATTTACTTCGATATTTTAGATATTTTTGAAACTCATTCCACCAGTTTTTAACAAGGAAATCAACAATACTGCTGTTTCTTATAGCGACAGCATAAATAGTTTAGCAATGACGTAGTGACAAAATTCGCGGAAAGGACCCAAAGTCGACGCGCGCGCTCTCATTCAAACAATCGAATCTCCAAATACATTTATTTCACGGGGTTCAGCATACGGTCGTTTTAAAGTTATTTAAATGTTTTTTCTGTGTTTTATAGTTTACTTGAATTTCTGAAAGTACACGCATTTTATAACTGATTTTATAAATTAATTTAAAAGTACACAAAAAAATCCACTTATAAAAGTTGGAAAAAAAACCATGAGCATATGCTGAACCCTGTGAGATAAACATCCGGACATACAATCGTGTGAGTCAGAGCGCGCGCGTCTATTTAGGGACTTTTTCTCAAACTTTGGCACCACGCCATCGTTAACCTGAATGCTGTGGCTCTAAGAAAGTGCAGTTCTGTGTATATTCGAGCTAAAAATATCCCCACGAAGTTATAAAGAAAAATTTTAATTTCATGTCTTTCGGTGTCCGATGTGACGTGGAATCACCCTATAGGATACGCCACAATTCGTCAATCTGATGTGGGCGTTCGTTAAATAACTATATACCCACAAATAGACTAAGTGACACTAAAATTCTCGCTGCTTTGAACTACTTGGTAAGGAAATGTAAAATTATAATTAAAAAATTGATAACATTTATATATTGAAATTTATCGACCAGAAAAATATTCCTTTTGTCATTTGAGGACAATGTACGTCATTGTGTAGATTTCCGAATTATAATAATCGTGACGCTACATAAAGAATGAACATAATAACGATACCCACCACCTGTACCACTTTGACGGATATTGCTGCAAAATTCATCTTTGATGGTATGACCGGCACTGTCAATATGAAGATGAATTATGTTGAGCTCGTCGTTTTTCTGCTTATATAGATCGTTCATCTCGAATCCTTATAGCGAACAATCGCTGGAATTCGATAAAAACACAGTTACCCTTATCGCACTCGTCTTTCCGTTTCATTTTCCCTGTGCAGGGGAAACGGCGTTTTCATGAATCACATCATCTCAAACCTTTCCTCGACTCAATTCGGAGGATAAGGCATACGCCATGACGTAATTTGCTTTTGCCAAGAGCATTTGCTCACCGGCGCGCTGGTTCTAATTAGATGAGTGAGATGCAACACACCGACGTCTGCGCAATTGTAGATTTTACAGTGTCCTATGCATTTAAAACTTCGTTTATTTTAAGTGCAGGCAGTCCTCTTACATTTTCCCTGTGTTATACCTATGTTCTCTTTCAAATTCCCTCGTAACTAATCGGTAAATTTAATATGATGATTCCTCTGAGATTGTGAACGAATAGTTTTGGGAAATGGCAGTGCTTCCGTAAGATTTACTTTTGTTGTAATAAATTCTCGATGAAATGTATCATTTGAACAAATTTCGTTAAAGAATCCTACCTCGCTGTTAGTAATCGATGATCGGGTTGAGATCTTTAGTTATCCGCAATTGCACATCCGCTAGGAAATCGCGGCCAAATGTGACCTAATACGAGATTAGAGAGAAGCATGATCTAACTCACGGAAATCATATATATATATAATTTGATGATTAACAGAAAGGAAAGATTAATAATAATAAAAGTCATAATTGTTAAAAGCAACGTGATTCGTTTGATTGATTCCGTGTGGAGCAGAGCAGACTGCAGGTACAATTTTTTAATACAGGTATGGTCGACTATTCCTGCATGACGGACCGCATTGGACATTGAAAATGCTTCTGCGGACTGGATAAAAGTTGAATGTTACTTAGAAATTATTAGGCACGATACGAGTGAAATGCAAGTAAAAACAGGTTTTTACGGTTGATACTTCAACATGATGGAATTCAATCTCAGAAATGTCCTCGAGGAAAGATAACAAACAATAAAAGTAAGTTACCTGTATTGATAATCATTTACTACGGGAACCTAAATTAACGCTAGATAATTTTAAATACTTCATTGGATAATGAAATAATACGCAGTGGATAAAACGAAAAAAATGACAAAGGGAGGGGTATTCTGGAGAACCTTTATATGTTTCAGACGAAATCGTATCCAATCCATCTACTTCTGGGTTCCATATTCTGCATAATGCACTCGGGTAAAAAGCTGTTCCAAGATTACGTAAAGCAGGAAAGAAAAAGTAACATTTAATTAATTACTCGTATGCTGTAAAAGAGCTCAATTTCCAATCAGTGTTATCATCTTTCTTTGCATATTCATACAAAAATATCCACTACAACGTAATTTTGGGCTTCCTGATATTTTCATATCATCCACAATTTGAAGAAATTGAATTTGTTGCGCACTTGAGCAAAGATGTTTTTAAGAAGACGATTCAAGAAGCGCCTTATAGATTTGAAGACGAAAATAAAAACGCCTTGATGCCAACGACAAAACAATATCTTAATCATCGGCCAAGTACAATTTTCTCATACAATACTTCTATTCATCGCGAAAATAACACAAATCGTTTTATAAACTGCACGATTGGGCATAGGTGGTGGCAAACTGTCTGAAGGCAACAGTGACTATAAATAACGCATTGCGTATTTATCTAATTAGCTAATAAATGTTATGCCTACAGAAAGACAGCTGAAACGGATGAGACAATGTCAATATCGTGACGCATTGTCTGCAGAATAACAAAGATTAATAGGATAAATGCTGAACGTATTCGGAGACTCCTACTTCACTAATAACAAAATGTTTTTTAATTATTATTAAAAGCATAACGAAAGATAAAATCAACAATTACGACGGATGCATATTACGAAGTTATGAAATTTGCAACAGAATCTTGATTATTTATTAATTTAAACATACTACTACCACGTTCATTGAACTAGCATCCATGGCATTTAGGCGAACGGAGAAATGTTCGAGAAGGAAGACATACCGAACCCCTTGCGATATCTGATCCAATCTGCAAAATCAAATATTTCAGTCCTATTTACCCTTATTTATTGACGTGTAAAAAATAATATATCAATGATCGCGTAATCGTACTTCGAAGAACAACCGTATCTAAGAGTACAACCCAGTGGCATCAATTCAAGCCTGTGGATAATATTCTCCGTATGCTAGAGCCGAGACGAGGGCAAAATGCGATGGCGATTGGACACTTTGCAAGAAAATCCCGACGGGGACGAATTCTAGCGAATCAGCTCGCAGTGTCACACGAAGATCCCACCCGTTCGGCAGTTCTCTATTGACAGCGATAAAACCAGCGACGCGAACGAGATACATTCCTTCGAAACATAGAATCATATCACAGAATACCGCAGGATATAGACAAAGATAGAAGCTCGATTTAAGGCATTAATATTTCCAAATGCAAAAAACCACAAATTTCTTCCAAATTTATAATTTAAATGATATAATAATTTTTCTCCCGAATTCATGAACGATACGTCTAACCGATTCGGAATTGGGAAAATAAGAAATCCTTTTATCTTTAAAACGCAATTCCAAAGATTGGTTCTTTTACAATTTTAATTGGAGGAATCGCGAATGTTAAAAACTGTCGCCTTAAAGAATGAAACCCTGATCATAACTGTCCTCTCAATACCTTATTCGGAAAGTTTGCAAAAACGATAAAAATGTACGTCACACTGACAGCAGGATTAAGGACTCCGTAGTGGACGATGAGGGAGTAGCCACAGTAACAGAGAGAATACAGCCCAGTTGTTTATAAAATTCATTCAAATAGGCTGTATTCTCTTTGATACTATAGGTGTAGCTTATAGAGTGCGCCATTGAACTGCTTACCCGAGAAAATTTCAAATAAACAAAAAACAAATACGTTGTTATTGTCCCTACCGCTCTACGCGGATAGAACTCCAGTGCCCAGAGATAATATTGGCAACGAGAGATATATCCACAAAGGGAAACGGAATCTTAAATGACGCAGAGCAAGAGAAGATAGGAAGTGATGGAGAATTATTGTAAATCACCGCTCACAGGGAATTGTTCTCCAGCGCCAAATTTTACATCTTTAGAAAATGAAGAATAATACCCTGCAAGAAGCAAAACCATCTTCTGGAAGGACACTCCTGCAATTCAGAAGGGATAAACAACCGACACTCCCAAAGAGGATCCTGCCAAATACGCACGGAAATACGCGCCGTTTAGACAAGAACCCCTCTGAAAGTATGCGGCTAATGCAATATCAACACAGGAACGGCAATATGCCATAATATGAAGTGAACAGGTTTGCACCGCTCCAAGGGTTATTCCCTCCAGTGCCAACCTTATATACAGGCAGCTGGAGAAGAAAAACCCTCAAAGCAACAGAAATTAGCCTTACGTTCCTTACTCAAGAAGCATTGGAAGAGACATCATGATATGGAGCACATGATAAAGATTACCCGATTGAATGCCTAATCTGTGACTAATTCATAAACTTTTGTCACAGATGAAGCACGCAATCGAGGGAAACAATTTCTCCTTTCTCTCCTGGCCGAAAACTTCCACCGATTGCGGGGCGTTGTTCTCCAGTGTCAATTCGTATATAATGAAACATGAAGAACAACACCCTACGTGGTGGGGTTTATACCCAGAGCACACGGTCCACCAGCAACATTGAATGATCTAAAATACATGGTCTTGTGCACAATGAAACTCACATGAAAGAATTCCTACACTGTGAGGGATTCCATATAATCAGAGAACAGAGGGCGAGAATCTACTTAATCCAGGTCCTTCAAACCGTAGGCACACATGTATATCATTGTAATGACACAAACAAACAATTAAAATTTTGTCAATAAATGGTTAAAATGGCTCAAGAAAGTAAATTTGTCAGTTTCAAAAAGTGAAACACTTTATCATTAATTCTTCATTTTCGAACAGTGGTAGAAAATTATCATGGTGGATACTTATTAAGCGAAAGTCACTTGAGAATAGACAAAGAAAAATTATACAATCATTGCTTTACCAATCGTAACAATCTAATATAACTGCGACTTTTGCTTGTTACGCTAGTTTTTGTTTTTAAAAATGAGTATTTACGCAGTGAAATTAATTAGTGGTGGTTCGGTGTGTCGCGATGTTCTTAAGCATGCATGAAGGTGTGCCGTGGAGCAAAAAAGGTTGAGAATCACCGCCCTAACGAATTTCATATTTTCTATTAATGATGTAAGCTTGATTCTCTATCGCAATATTTGTGAATCGCTTTTCGTAAACAACCGAAACAGCTGCAAACCAACGCTTCTACCTGATTTCAGGGTATTGATGTAAATGTAAATCCGAGATACAAATTTTAATCCTTCCTGGCACACATCAAATAAATTTTCTTCGCCGAATCGATTTTTTAGCATAGTAATCGATGATCGGTTCGAGATTTCCTTTCGTTATGTTCGATAACCATGTTTGAAAGAAAACCGGGACAGATGGTGATCTAACTGAAAATCTATGCATGAGTCAACGCACGGAAATCGCAAATAAATATAAAATTTGATGATTTAATAGGAAGAAGTGATCATGATAACGTATCACTGACATCGCTGGAATATGCATCATGAATCGCTTGAGTGATTCCGTATGAGCTAGTGCTCACGAGTAGGGACGTTCTGAAATATATCTACATGATACCCTGCAAGTCTCCTTACTGGTGGATGGCAGGGGGTGCAGTGCGCCCATGTATTTTGGCAAGGGAGGCCACCCAGGCGCTCCCTTCCGCAAACATTTGTTGAAATATTTTTAAAAGCCGCCATTATTCATGTCTTGGCTTCTTTCACATAGCCGAGTCGTTTTTTAAGATGAAGTGTAAATAAAATTGTCTCCTACTTTTTGAAACGGAGAGGACACGTCTTTGGCCGATTGGACCTTGGGAAAACGATGCTATTGAGGAGGCTGGGAGAATCTTTTATTATTTGTATTATTCCTGCGAAACTTCGGTTGAGTCATGTGGGAATGGTTTTCCAACAAGTCAAGTCTCTTCCTAATAATCCACGTGAATATACGGACAATTCACCTTTTTTAGGCGCGTTTCGCTTCCAGCGTGAGCGCCTATTATCGTCGTTCTGTCCGTCCGTCCGCATGTTCGTTCTCGGCTTCTACCGAACGGATTTTCATGAAATTTGATATTAAGGACTTGCAATCAAAGATAAAAAGAGAAACACATAAATAAATCACATATGCCAATCACGGGTACCACTTTAATGGTGTCAAAAAATGAACTTTCCGTCACATCTCGTAAATTGTTGGTCATATCAAATATTTTTCAAATAAAACTTCTATAACTAGTAGAGTAGAGCATTTCCTTTCCTATACATTTTTATCGTCGGAGTAGCCGTTATCAAGAAAATCAAATAAGAATGTCTTCATTGAGGTTGAATTTGCAATAGAAAATTTCTTGCATGGTTACTTCTTCATTCTTGCTAACATAAACAATCTCACAAACAAACATCTAATTTCCTTACGTGTGCATGCAATATTTTTAAATAGGAAGAAAATGGATTATTTATGACGAAGAAGCGAACATTAAAACGCTATTCCCCTTAAGTACACGTAACTACATAATTTCTTTCAAATACTCCATTGCACGAAACGCGTCCAATTGTGATACGTTGTACATTTTTCTAACATTTCTGCTTTTATCTTCTCTTGCTTTTACTTTTTGGTACCGGATCATGGATAATGGTCAAAAAAGAGTAACACTTGGAGAAGTGGTATGCTAAATTTTTGTGAGAAATACGATATACTCTTTGTAACTTTTTTTGCGATTTATTAGCATTCGTGTATAACAATTGCAAATACATATTAAGACATTTACTGTTTTAAATATTTTTAAACAGTTGAAGAGCTCAAAGTAAATGACGAACCTTATGGTCAAATAACTAAAATTAATGGTTTATGTCTACTGGGAGGTTTCTTCATTCAGTTAGAGCACTGTTTTGAAGTTAATGTCGGATGTGAGCATCATTCTCTGTAACGGGGGTGCCCATTACGTCGCCCTTTATGAAGGCTGGAGTCGCCCGCGGAAGCAGCAATGTGTTAAAAATATTAAACGACTGAATTTTCTAGATTTTAAAGACCTAGCCCATCGTCACATCTTTTTGCCGGAGTTGTCATTGAAGGCATGGATGCGACATATGCGGAAAATTTAATAATTATGTTACAAAATGAAATTGAAATGGGTTGAAAGCAAGATTCGACGATTTTTGGAAACTTGTTTCATCTGAAATTTTTTCAAAAACTTCATTTATTTTGCAAGCATATTTTTCTTCCATTTTTAATACGTATCTAATTATATCGAGGAACCAGAAATGCGCTCACAAATGAGCACGTTGAAGATGGTATACGCCTCTCAGTTTCGAGTTACAAGCCCGATTACTAATCACTGACTGAAGATATGCACCGTAGTTGCATAAAGAATGAATTTACGTTGTGTATTTTAATAAATGGTGTGCAATAAGCGCCCTACCTGCGGTTATTTTAAGTTATATTTACAATATCCTGATGTTTATATATGCATCGTAGAAGGATTGCAGTTGTAGGCAATGCATGCTTACATTTGGGTTGCCAACTGTCCTTAAGTTGGAGGGAAATTACCTCCCTTAGGTTTCCGGTTTTGTTTAATTTCCCAAATTTTTTCCTGTTTTTTATTTATATCCCAAATTATAAGGTAGACAGCCCTGGAGCACTCGCTGGTCACACCAATGTATCTCATATGTATTACATGTATCTGTATCTATCCATCAATCAACGCTCCACTGCTATGCCACTGAAATATATCTCTTTATAATCAGTACATAATTAGCGCTGTTCCTCCTTAACTTCCTTGTAAGTGGGCCACCTTGGATAGCGCCATGACCTACCAGTATTGAACGTTTTTATTTGATTTGACCGCATTACCTTAATTATGTATATTACTTATTATATTCGTAATCTCGAGCGAGAGCTATTAGAATAGGGGGTGAATTCAACCTGTCTTCGTTAGACTGGAATCGTAATTGCTTTGATCTCGGCATTAGAGGGCGTGAATCATGCGAGGTTTCAGGGAAATTCGAACACAGGCTTGATAATTTCCAGGAAAAGGCATCGCGTACTGACTCGAGTTCATAAAACAAGGGTCGTAAGTCTCAGTTGATTTTACGTAATAGTTTCGTTAAAGACGCACGCTGAATAAAGGCTGTAGCCGACTTGCTGACGCGTTTTTAAATGCAATGGCTTAATAATTTGTTTTTTAAACTTAAGATCGAGGCAGGAGAGGATGGCTGAGAAGTTTCTCCAGCTTTGATTGTTGGCGCGATGTCCTCACATGTAAAAGTAGTCGGTTTTCTGAATCCCGGGATGCACCTTACAGCGTTTGCACTTAAAATTAATCATAAATGTCGTTCCTTTGTTGTGCGTGTACGGAAGTGTTTCCCTCTCGACTTTGATTAGATCACCGTTGTTGGCATTCTTTTCCTCGATGAGGTGGATGAAAATAGAATTCCTACAGCTGTTCGTTAATCGCTCTTGTATCGGCTTGAGAGATCAGACGGAGTGGCGGCGGAGATAAAGATTGTTGAGAGTGCTCGTAGGAAGATATGTGAGCATGTTATCAAAACATCGATGACGTGATTGTAGGTCATCCTTTCCGGAGGGACTTAAGTGTGAGTGCGCTGATGATAAAGATGAGTCTTAAGTTTGCGGGCTTTTGAAGCTCGTTTGTTCGAATTAATGTCAGACCCGGGACTAGTCTTCCGGACTGGTTTATTTTAAGTCGGTAATTTTACGAAAGGCTGATTTACCAACTATATCCGTCAGCGTTAAATCAGGGATATATTCGTAGCACTCCTCAATGTCCCACGATTTTTAATGTCCGTTTCCGGGGGGTTTTTTTAAAACTAGGTCTGAAATTTTCCGTAAGCCTTTCTGAATAATTAAGCACAAATTGTGCTTACAATTAGTTTTATGTAGCATACTTATGGGAATGGTTGTGTACGTAGTGTTGGATCCAATCCCTGAATTGACACCTTAAGTGTTCTGGGGAGACGATGGGTATGGTCCCATCACTTTAGTCAATCAAGAACAATGTCCGTCAGTGTCTACAGAGCTAAACAGTTTTTTGGGGTACTCCTGCATCGAAACAAAATTACATATTTATACAATTTGATATCAAAATACGAGTTTGTTTGTTGTGGCTACCCCAACATAAGTTTATTCAAGTGAAGGTTATTGCCAAAATACATTACAATACATTCGGGGCCCTTAATTTGATCCTTTCTCCACACGTGGTATAGGAATAAGTAGGTACCTATTGTATTCGTGAAAAAAATTGAATTCGAGGTGTCAACGGGAATACAGTAAATACTTGTACAACGCGATTTTGATTATACGCGGTGATATAGATGCGACACACATTCCTTCAACACGCTTCAAAATTTTATTACACGCGTCTCTGAATTGGTCGCACACTGTACGTTTGCATGTGACGTGAAGAATATCGCACCCTATACGAACATGCGATGTGGAATTTACTCGAGGCGGTTTTGTCAAACGCGGCCATAACAAAGAACGTAACTCCGCGTACGTTTCTCGATGATGCCTGTTGGTGTGTTTGGACTCACTGACTTGATAACTTCTTCATATCAACACAAAGCTTTGTATTTAAGATTTGTGTTTCTAAAAGAACTTTCTGAAAAGTTTTTTGGTGAAGCTGGTCAGATGGGAGTGGAGGTTTCTTCTTGTCGCTTGTCCTTTATGGTTTCGTTAATGCAAGTGGTTGTTGCCATTTTAAAATTGTAGACAGTGGAATTTTAGATTTTATATTCTACGTAGCATTTTATATTGACATATTACGTTTTTGAATATATAAGAAACAATTCATGTGATGTTTATTCATAAATGTTAGAATGAAAATGAATTTATTGTGAATGTGAGTTATAACGTATTCTTTTGAACCAAAATGGGGGTATAGGGACTGCTGAAGGAGGGCGGAAGATTTGTTCCAATACTTCTAGTTTTTCTTCTGGCCATACACTCAATAGGACGGCAAGGAAGTATATTGAAGGGGAAAAAGTTAATAATTGTATTGGGATGATGACAAAATCGCGTGGGAACTTGACGCACGGATTTCAGATACCGATTCGCTGAGTGAAGAGTTTTGAATCGCGTCGTTCGACTGTATCTTCACAAAGAAATTTCCGATTCGGAGATTCCATTTTGATCGGCATTTCATGACGGAGCGTATCGAAACGTTCTTTTGTTATCTGTGACTTCCACGCTCGAAAAGGAAATCTGGGCTGGGAATGATCTAATTTATTATAAAAGCGGAGCATGAGTTAAGAGAGGATTGGCAATAAATATAACGTTTGATGATTTAAATGGAGGTGAACAAATATGATAATGCAGCGCGACCGTCGTTGTCACGATAACATGAGTCACCAGAGTCATTCCCGAAGGATAAGGCATTGCAATCCGACGTCCACAGGACGATATTAAATGGTAGACTAACGACTTATTATAATCATAAGAATACCGGTAAGAGTTATTGTGCATGTTAAATATTCTACTTCATATCACAGGTGACGTGCAGTTCCCTTTGCTGAATAGTACTGAGGACAGCTACCAGAGCTATTCTCATTATAAATGCAGTTCATGGAGATCGATTCGATTATCAGGTGATTTTCGCTGCGAATTTGTTCCTAGCCGATATCTACGTCTCCGTCGTCCTAAACGAATCGTTCATCATTTCATTCGATCGGTGCGTAATCATGACGCGGGCCAAGGGGCTCCTTTCTTATCAGCGAATTTATCGTTCGAGGGGGAGTTATTAATTCTGGGTGCCATGTAATCATAGATAACGGAATAGAGAGGTAAACATAACAATTGATGACTTAAAAGGAAATTTAAAGCGGTAAAAACATGGAGTGATACAGTAGATGGCGTGTCAGATGTATTCCTCGTTCCTCGGGAGTTATTAATTCTGAGTGCCATGCAATCATAGATAACGGAGAGAGGAATAACGTGCCTACACACTGGAATAGAGCGGTAAACATAACAATTGATGACTTAAAAGGAAATTTAAAGCGGTAAAAACAGTAGATGGCGTGTCAGATGTATTACTCGTGTCACGTGTATTTTTCAGTGTATCCTCGTGGTTAATAAAAAATAAACATGTCCGAATAGTAGTATAACTTTCGATCCTTTTCGGTCATATGTATTCGAGAGACGTGTTCTAATGCGTCTTTTGCCGCTCGTATTCGTCCTGGGACTCATTATCTGAATGCGCTTCAAATAGCGGTAAAAAACTATTATGGCGATAAAGAAATCCTTTTCTATGTTTAAAATTTCTTCGATTCATGCTAAAGTTTATGGTGAGAACTCTGATTAATAAGAATTTTGATTTAAAAAGTTACACAAATTTTCCCAGTAACCATACATAAGCCAAAAACTCATCGTGCCAACGTAAACTTCAATTCTTCTCTTCTATTTTGGGTAAGGTAAAGATTAGGAGAACCATTGCTCCTGAGGAAATCAAGAATGAAAGTTTTCATTAAATATTACGCGTTTAATGGATTGAATGATCCGAAGATTCTTATGTGACAGGCTGACAAGTTGGGAAATGTGGAAATACATCGAACCATTCTTAACGAATGTCACCTATAAGGCCTCTTTCTCGCAATACAATCAATCATTGACTGTCTTACAAAAAAGTGAGGAGAGAATTGCTAAGGAAATCACATAAGATATTTTTAAGAATGAAAAATGGAAAATTTTGCATCTTTAATAATATTTAATACATTAATTGTGTAAATACATTTTAAGACATGTAATTTCACATTTTTTTCGAAAAATTAATTAACAGTAAAAAGGTAAGTAGAACATCACTTATATATTTCTTCAAAAACAATTGACATTAAATAAAGACAAAATATTTCATAGAATAAAATTTTAAAACTGTGTAATTTCACTAACTTTCGCTTAATAGCATACCATATCTAGTTCGAATGTAGAACTATATGCCCTGAAATTTGGCGTATTTAAGCATTTGTGAGTCGTTTGAGAAGGGCCACGCGCTTGAGTAAAGAGGACGATGGGATCAGGGCAGCTAGATTCGTGAGATATATGCTTGCCTCGAATGACAGTAAATTAACAAAATACTCGAATGGTTATGGAACCCATCGCCCACCCCACTGCTGAGTATTGGAGCTACGGTAGCCGTGAAGGCCTGTCATGAACCCGCCAAAATCCAACCCTGGAATGTTTATATGTGTATGTATATACGTATTTGTATGTATGTATATATATTTATGCTTTTCTTTAATCTCTAAAAATTTAGTGTATTTTTCAATTATGTGTGGGGAATATTCCTGTTACTTTATATTGAAATATACTGTTGCCACCAAGCCCTATGGCCAACTTGTAACAGTGTGCTTAATAATCTACCTGCTATAATATGTTTTAAAGCGTGTAATTGGGTGTTCGTTCATGGAACTCCTAAACGATAAGACCTAGAATAACCAAATTTGGTACGATTCTTCTTTACATCCTAACTTAGTGAATGGTCAAAGTTTGGTCAACAGGGATTAATCAATGCTGTCAATATAGGGGATTAACTTTTTTCCATAAGAAAACACGTATGAATCCATTTCTTGACTTGCAAGGTATTCTTCAAGCAAAATACGTAAATATGGACTTATTTCTGCGAAGTTTACATGTTACACGGTCAAGCAGGATGATGAGGGAAATTCGATGGAGGATTTGATATTCTCTGAAACGGGTATCGCGCACCAACTAGAGTCCATTAAGAAAAATAAGGCTCCTGGAACTGAGGGCATAACCAAATTTGGTACGATTCTTCCTTACATCCTAACTTAGTGAATGGTCAAAGTTTGGTCAACCGGGATTAATCAATGCTGTCAATATAGGGGATTAACATTTTTCCATAAGGTAACACGTATGAATCCATTTCTTGACTTGCGAGGTAACCTTCCTTCAAGCAAAATACGTATATATGGACCGATTTTTTTCGTTTTTGCTTTATTCGACGAATAAAACTCTATACTATCTTATTCCTGCGAAGTTTACATGTTACACGGTCAAGCTGGATGATGAGAGTAATTCGATGGAGGATTCGATATTCTCTGAAACGGGCATCGCGCACCAACTAGAGTCCATTAAGAAAAATAAGTCTCCTGGAACTGAGGGCATACCCGCACGTGTGTTTCAATCGAAACATATTTGAAAATAATACTCGAAAAATCCGTTGCACATGCTCTCCTTCGATAAAGTACCTCATAAGAAATTAATAGGAAATCTAGGAAAGTACGGCATAAATCCGAATATCGTGAGTTTGATAAAAGACTTCCTCTCCAATGGAGAACAGATAGTAGTCATCGATGGGAAATATTCCTACCCAGTTATCATGTGTTCAACAACGAAGTGGCATAGGCCCACTACTATTTCTAATATATATAAACGATATCTGCTCGGTAGTTAGCTGCAAAATCAGACTTCGCAGATGACACCGTCTTATATAAGAAGGCAAAGATGACCAAAAATCGCTCCAAGAAGATATAAATACCCTTTCAGCACGGTGTCAAGATTGGAAATTCGAAATTAATCACCGCAAGTGTTCCCATTTGAGTTTCTGGAAGAGCAAGAACAATGATTAGAGAACAGAAATTATAGATATAATATCCAATCTGCAGAATACGTTAAATATTTAGGAATCACCATTTTTCGTGATCTATCGTGGAATATGCATATTCGGAGGGTCGTAGGCGCAGCCAATAAGAAATTGGGCTTCGTAGGCAGAACAGTAAGAAGAACAGTTACGAGACACGTGTTATTTAATATTGGTCAGATCTCAGGTCGAATACGTTCCCAGCATATGGGATCCGTACGAAAAGAGAAAGTTAGAAAGAATCCAACGCAGAGCTGCCAGATTCGTTAAGCATAATATGACCAAAAATTAAACATCACAGCACTCTTGAAGGAGTTGCATTGGATATCGCTAGAGGATCGCAGAATTGGCGCTTGGTTAAGGCTTATGAAGAACTTTGGGTCAGAAGTTCTATTAGGGGAGGTCTCAGGAATATTAGAGGCTCCTATGTACATGGGCAGGCACGATCACGAGGATGAAATACGTGAGATCAACTGTAGGGCCGAGCGATATCAGAGCTCGTTTTTCCAAAGGAACATACGGGATCATAATAGGAGAGTGATTCCCACGAGGGACGCTACTAGGCAGGTTTTGGTGCGCTGCACCCCCTGCCACCAACCTATCTGGTGATTATCATGCACGATATGAGTGAAAATCAAGTCAAATCAGGTTTTTATGGTTGATACTGCAATATTTTTTAAATGATGCCTACCCTTCAATGTCCCAAAGGCTTGTCTGCAGTTGGGAAAAACCACCAGACGAATCACAACATCCATGCCCGAAGCGTTATCCGAACCCGCGACTTACTACCCTAACCCGACCGACACGATGGAATTCAACCTTTAAAATGCTTTCAAGGAAAGATCAAAAATATTACAAATGACTTTCCACCATCGATAAGGGGTCCTAAATTAAGGCTAAATATTTTAACAGATCTCGGTCCACAAAAAAATGATGCTACGCAATGGAAAAATGAAAGCTGCGAAAACACCTGCGGTGAGCAGCATGGCGCTGCCCATTGTGCCACGGATTGGGCACTCCTGCTTTAATGCCTAGCAAATATCGCGAGCACCACAATATTAATACGTATAGTGGCTGCCATTTTGAGATTTTTAATTGTATTAGTTATAACTTCAAAGTTGGCTTTTAGTTGTGATTATTCATATCATTATCATACAATGTTCCTATCTACACTTGATATTAAAATAACTATGCGTTTGACGCAGCCAAAAGATTGGTAGCCTTTTACGTGGATTGGTATTTAAAGACCTTAAATGAATCACCGAAAGCATTTTAATTCCCACATATAGATCAGTTAAACGCAGGATATTGGACTGTTGAAGCGTTGGGTTCATGTGGCCAGTTTTATATTTTCCAAACATTTGCATTCTTTACAAACCATATCGGCGGATTATGTACACATTGCATCGCTCTAAATTACCCTGGCGAAGTAACGTAAGTAAGGTTCCGAAGAAGATGATCTCTTTAGCGTCTATGACTTTATTTCTCAAACTTTCTAACAACACGACCCCACTGAAATGCAAGCAGTCAACCGCGGAGAGGATGTTTGGCGACTCAAGGGACCACAAAATATGCGTTTTAGTTGATATATCGAACTCGATTTTTCTCACGAATACAAGTCTTCCCTCTATACTACGGCTATATACAGTAAAAATCCAAATTACTCGAACAGGATACTGAGCACGACGTCATGACACGAAGAGTAAAACCCAGCGGCATCAATTCAGACCCATGAGTGATATTCTCCGTATAGCAGGGCCGATAGGTTGAGGGCAACCACGATCCTACCCGCCTCTCTATGGACATCAGTTACACCATTGAGTGGTTGGGAGATTTTGATTTCCGTGAAACGTAGATATGGTAGGCAAGTAAGTGTCACGAGCCTAAAAATTGAACTCGGATGGGGGTCTCTGGAGAAGCGGCGAGAAAAATCTAGGCATCGGCTATTGCAGATATTTACATCGGAAGATTTTAGTGATCAGTTATCAGGCGTAATTAAGAGACAAATTTACGTAGGACGCCACGAATACACTAACAAGATAGGAAAAAATTAATTGTAGAACCGATACATGCAAGAGATCCTTCCTTTCTAAAAAGATAAGGGAGCACAATAGGAGAATAATATGCTCGGTCAGAGGTAATCTCCCCCTGCCACACGCCAATTGCGGTGGCTTTTAGACTATTTCTGCAGATTCAGAAAGAAGAAATTGATCTATACGTGGATATATTAATATATTTTTAAATTCAAAGTAAAGAGCATTTACTGATGTAGCTATTTATTTATATGAATTATATACACTGCAATATAATGGAAAATGAATACATGTATAGAATGCGACAAAATACATAATAGGATGTTGGTTACATGTAAATTTAAGGTAAACTCCGGACCGTCGTGTACTTCTTTTTCTGGAGGTTAATTACAGCTTGGGCTAAGAAAGAGATGGCGTCGACCAGGGATAGGCCTGCAGCGAAAAGCAGATAATAATCGATTTTATTTCCATTAATAAGGTCCATGCTGAGTATTGCTCCTGCAGCTGCCCACAGTATTGCACCACAGACGGAACTGCACATCACCTGCGATATAAAAGAGAATATTATCATATATACATATCTCCGTTCTTACTATTAATATAAGGCGTCATATTCTATCGGTTACATTTACGGTTATTCGGCAACACAAATATACCTATATAATACTAATTACCTTCTTGCTTATCGTATGGAGCAAGATAAAAATTGCTGCCCTTTATTTGCTAAAATCCACGTCGATCTTGAGTAGAATCATCGTATTCGCGAAATACATTTTAATTTATTTTATTTCTTAATGGCAACGACCATTCCCTTTCTCTCACCATGGTATGTGGCACCATTTTCAGGTCGATGGCCATTGCTATTGTCATCATCGGGTCCAGCATCATGTATCCGAACACTGCCATGTAAAGCGGAACTGAACTATACGGTCTGTAGGACGGACAGATGGAATTCGAGAACCAAATAAGAGCCGCACATATACCACCCAGCACCTGAGGAAAGACCCCAATATCATTATTAGTGCCTCAAAGTCATTATCATTTATCTAAGCCTACGAATCGCCAATATAAAGATTTTCTTGACCTGGCTTCGCTATATATGTTGTTGCTGTCATTCCACGTCAAACCGGACACTTTCTGCGGAAAATTTACCTCGATATTTTAGATTTTTTTGAAATTCATTTCACCAGATTTAACAAGGAAATAAAAAATATTGCACTTTCTTAGAGCTTAGCCATGACGTAGTGCCAAAATTCGCGAAAATGTCCCAAAATCGACGCGCGCACCCTCACTCAAACGATCGTACCTCCAGAAATATCATTTTACAGGATTCAGCATATGCTCGTTATAAAGCTACTGTAATTATCTTTTCTATGTTTTATAGTTTACATGAATATCTGAAAATACACGCATTTTATAGCTTATTTTATGATTTAATTTAAAGCTACGCCAAAACTATCCACTTATAAAAGTTAGAAAGAAATACCACCTTAATTGGCCAATTATTCTCTTCATGCGACTAAATTCTCAAGAGAGGAGCATTACAAATACTTTAAAATGAGCATAAGCTGAACCCTGTAAGACAAACATCTCCGGAGATACAATCGCCTGAGTGAGAGCGCGCGCGTCTATTTAGGAACTTTTTCGCGAACTTTGGCACTATGTCATCGTAAACTATTAATGCTGTGGCACTAAGAAATTGCAGTTTTGCGTATTTTCTGGTTAAAAATATCCCCACGAGGGTATAAGGAAAAATTTTAATTTCATGGCTTTCGGTGTCCTAAATGTCGTGGAATCACCCTATAGGAGACGCCACAATTTGATATGGGCGTTCGATAAATAATTATTTACACAAATAGACTTATTGACACGAAAGTTCTCGTTCCTGTGAACTACTTGGTAATGAGATGTAATATTAAAATTAAGAAAGAGATAAGAGTACTATAATTAAATTTACCTACCAGAAAAATATTTCTGATGTCTTTTGAGGACATAGTACGTCATTGTGTAGATTTCCGAGTTACAATAATCGAGAAGCTACATAAAGCATGATTATAATAACAATACCCACCATTTGTGTCACTTTGATGATGAATTCTCTCTCCTTGAGAATTTTTGGTACTGAAAACGTCATCTCCGATGGGATAAGTATCTCTGTCTACGAAGTATTCAATGTGAGGGTGAATGATGTTGAGATCGTGGATTTTCTGCTTATATAGATCGTTTATCTCCAATGCTTATAGCGAACAATCGCCGGAATTCGATGAAAACAGTCACCCTTATCGCACTCATCTTTCCGTTTCATTTTCCCTGCGCAGGGGAAACGGCGTTTTCATGAATCACATCATCATAAAGCTTTCCTCGACCAAGTTTACTTCCCTGGTCACTTATTACTTTCTCCATACGCCGTAATAGGAAAGTATTGTGTTCAAGAAAAAAATCGACTTGGAGATTTCAACGGAAATACACGTTTTGAGGTCTCTAGAACACGTTTAGACTATTTTCGGAATGATGTCCGTGCGTGTGTGTGTGTATTGTGGGCGCTCTAACTAAAAAAGTACGTGCCATATCGTTACCAAACTTAATATATAACACTTTTACATGAGCCCATAGAACTGATTAGTTCTTGGACAATAACGAGTAACCGGAAGTCGAGGTTTATTCGAAACCCGATTCTGATTTTGCGATATTTCTTCGTTGAAACATCTTAATTGTATATACAATTCTATGCAAAAGTTATAGATAATGTAATTTCCTACGACTTTCATTTGAAACAATTTTCTATTGTAGTTATTGTTTGGTAGTTATTTCTAAATAACCGGTTTTTCGGTTTTCTCCTTAAAAACATCGTTTGCTGGGGCGAAGGGATGGCCTTTATTAAAGGTTAAGGACCCATACATTTTAACGGGAAACTTTTCTTCGGAAACCTTAGCGTAAGGAATTTATTCATTCATGCCACACAGCCAAACAGGATGAGGCTGAATTTATCGCACAAAGATGATTACAATGTTACAAAAAAGACACTTTCAGATATATTTTCAAACGTTTACTTAAATATTTGCGTTGATACAATCGTATAATTTATTATTCCATTACAGCACATCAGCAAACACGTTCAAAAAACAAAAACTCTAGGTGTAAAAGAATATTACATCTTTTGCCAAGGGAAGGGTTATTTAAAATAAATAAGAAAAATAAATCATTAAACAGAAATTAATTCATCAAAAGTTCAGATATCGTCATGAATTACAATAAAGATGAGAAATGTGAGGACGAAAAAATGAGGTAATATATGTCGCCGTATTATTTAACTTTTTTAAAATTTATATTTCTTAAATTAAATTTATATATAGTAAATTTAACAAATGCTTCATTCTGAAGATTCTAACCCTCAAGCAAACATTAACCTTAGATTTTTAACCTACAAATTAAAATTGAATGAGGAAAAAATCAGTTGGCATAGCGAAGACTGCTCGCGACCCTACGTTTGAGAACCACTGGTTTAGGTGATCTATGTGCGAGAAGGAAAATAAGTCGATTCATTGAACCTTCTGTATGTGACGAGCACCAATTTCTCCCACCTAGATTAGTAAGCGTTGGTAGCCCAACGATATGCAAATAAGTTGATTTGTCTTACACATGACTTTCTCCATACGTAAGTTGTCAACTAAAATCAAATAAGTACGGCGATAGGAGCAATTCAACGCATCAGCGCTAGCGATTCAATTTCTGCCACTACCACGCGCTCGAGCTGCCCACTAACCGTCAATTTCGACGAAAATTGAATATCTCTTGAAATATTCCTCATATGAAAATTTAGTTCAAACAAGAGTTTTAGAAAACAATAATATCTATATATATTTATGTTAACAAAAAAGCAGTTTTAAGCGAAATATTTAAGAAAACTAAAGTTTGACAGGATTAAACCGCTACTTCTGGCAGACCGATTGTTATCAAAAGCTTTTCAAATCTCAAGGAAATATATAAAATCACAAGTTTAGAATATCATGCTGATCTGATGAATAGTTGTTGAGTTAGAGCGCACACAAAATATCTGTCACACACATACGGACATCAAATGATTCATGCTACGTTATTACGTACTTCCTCTTAAATCATCTATATTGATATTTATCCACGCTATGTCCGTGACTAATCTGATACCTTCCCTCTTATCTTATATAAGTGCACACACGGGTGTGGTATAAATAAAAAATCTGATGTGGCCAACACATGACAGGATATTTAAATTATTATGAATAGCATTATATGGCAAAAGTATTATTTCGTATCGTAAAAGAATACAATCGTCCTTATTTCCGTAAATTAGGTATATTTTGAATATGTTTACAGAATTCACCGCTACATGGTGGCGGCGCTGTATACTGGTATTAAGATAAAGCAAAATATCTCCGAAATGGATGGTTGTACGA
The DNA here is from genome assembly GCA_036926305.1 of Uropetala carovei. Lineage (NCBI taxonomy): Eukaryota > Metazoa > Arthropoda > Insecta > Odonata > Petaluridae > Uropetala > Uropetala carovei. The sequence continues at coordinate 5,943,771 of JAXCHB010000035.1, forward strand.
AAATTTGTTTCAAACAAAACTTGGAAGAAACATTATTCTCTACAATTTTGGTCCTCACGAAGATGACCAATAACGACGTTTTTAAGGAGATATTTGACGGAAACTGAAAAAACCAATTATTTATAAATAATTCCTAAAAAATAACTGCTATGGAAAATTGTTTGAAATGAAAGTTGTAAGAAATTACATTCTCTATAACCGTTGTATAAGTATCTGTCTCTTTTCGTAGGTATCCCATACGCTGGAATCGTATTCGACCTGAGATCTGACCAATAATAAATAACACGTTTCTCGTACCTGTTCTGTGCTACTTCTTACTATTCTGCCTACGAAGCCCAATTTCTTATTGGCTGTGCCTGCGACTCTCCGAATATGCATATTACACGATAGATCACGACAAATGGTTACTCCTAAATATTTAACGTACTCAACTTTATCTCTTTTAGGTTCTGCAGAATTTGCGTGATAAATGAAGCACGTACATTTATCTTTAACCATGATGAATAAGAATTCGTCTTTCCACTCATAATCATCTAACTATATGTTAATTTTAACTTTTGCGGATTTTTCGTACTCTTTCCGAGCGTTGCCAAAGCGACCGTCATTGTTGCCTCCGATTCAATTACTATCAATTATACCTTCAAATAGGTGAGAGAATAGCGTTATTCGCTTCGCACTTTTGTATAACATAAGCATCGAAATTAATGAAGCATAGCAACGTAAATAATTACGGATAATTATTTTGTTGACTGCGTATAGGAAGAGTTTCTAGCTGTGTCAATAACATGTGTATAACAAACAAGCTCCCATCGTATTGAGTTTTATTTTAAACCAGCATAAGTGCCCGTTGAATTTCAACGGGTTTAAGGAATCTAAATTTTCTTCAATGCAACATGTAAAAATCGCAAGAATAAAATTATGCCCTGTTTTAACCATCGAATATTTCTATATTATAAGTCTGTTTTAATTAATTAACTTAAATCTCAAGAAAATTCCTTGTGGTATGGTCGACTATTCCTGCATGGCGGATCGCATTGGACATTGAAAATGCTTCGGCGAACTGGATAAAAGTTGAATGTTACTTAGAAATCATTAGGCACGATACGAGTGAAATGCAAGTTAAATCAGGTTTTTACGGTTGATACTCCAATATTAATAAACATGATGGAATTCAATATCAGAAATGTCTTCGAGGAATGATAACTAACTATGAAAGTAAGTTACCTGCTTTGATAATCATTTACTACGGGAACTAATCCTATGGATCTACGTCTACATGATACAATGTAAATAACCAGATTGGTGGGTTCCAGCGGGTGCAGCGCACCAAAGGCTACCTCTCTCGCGGGCGTCTCTCTCCTGTTATGGTCTCGGATGATCCTTGGGGAAAACGAACCTTGATATCGCTCCGTCCTACAGTCGATCTCTCGTATTTCATCCCCGTGATCGTACATTAATTAATCGTTCTGTAGTGTTTAACTTGCCTTAGGCTTCTTTTTTTAGGGAAAAATTTTTCTTCCAGGAAATCCTGAAGCCATTCTACCCTGAAGCCAATCTTATTAATAAATTTTCTAATCACTCTTTACCCTTCCGACCCGATGGCTTTAGTTAGCACTGCCGTTATCCATTCGCTGCTTGTAGCTCTTTACCATATTAAAAAAGTTAACAGTCCTTTACACTTAATGATACATTCTTGAAACGCAAGAAGTAATAATTATGTCTCAGATCTTTTTTTGCGACGAACATTCCGGATTGTGTCCTTAAGTTAACAGCGGAATAAGGTATCAGCGACTATAACTCGATATATTCCCAGATAAACACTACACTAGTAAAGAGCAGAAAAGCAGCAAGGTCGTTCCATTTCTTGAATAATGCAAATTATGATGATTTATGCAGTGAATTAAGGTAAAACTTGCCAAATTATGATAGACATACCCAGGGCCGTGCTCAGACATTTTGCCGCCAGAGGCGAGATATAATATGGCGCCCCCTGGCCTTATGAATTTATTTTGATAGGTTTTCATTTTTGTCAAATTTGGCGCCCCCCTTCGATAGGCGCCTGAGGCGGTTGCCTCGCCGTCTCACCCATACCATACCAAGGACGAAGGCGTTGAAAATACTTGGATGATCTTGGTTGATTGTGTAATGATAGGTATAGATCAGTGGTTCGCAATCTTTTGTAAATGTAAATGTACCTAATTTCATCTAGATCGGTGACCCGTAAACCTGGTCTTCCCCTTAAGTCGATTTTTTTCGTGAACACAATACTTTCCCATTACTACGTATGGAGAAAGTAAAAACTACAGTGAACCCGCGGTTTTACTACAGGTTAGTTTCCAGACCACCGTCATAGAGGGGATTACGACTTAATGCGGAACCTATTATTTTTGGGACATCATAGAAATGATACAAATATTTGCCAACCTATCTTAACATTGATAGAAAACGTAAACAATTTTAATGCGTAAAAATATAAAAAAGTATTACATAATGTACACAATATTTCATAATGACGTAAAACTAGATTCGGCGACTTAAAACTGAATTATTGGTTTGATAGAGAAATAGACGTAAAATCGAATCGTCGTGAAGCGGACCAACGCAAAGCGAGGGCTGATTGTATTCGTAAACAATATTTCATGATAAAATATGCCTGAGTATGGCTTCTTCGCCATATGCGGCGATTGGGGACCATTTTAAATGCCGTTTACTCAGTATACGTGACATTATTCTTAATGTATTAGGTTTGAGTTTTCGCCTTCCTCATCTGAGAAGTAGTTTTATCTGTTATGTGATGTGTATGAAACAATTTTTTGAGTTTTTAATTTAAGCGCACCGATGTGAGAGTGACGGTATTGGGGAAAACTCCAAGATTTGTTCCACAGCACGGGAGATCCCGGATTAGAGGAACACAGATTACAAGAGGTTTCACTGAATTACAGTCTTCAATTAACAGTTTTGATCTCTCATAGTCTATCTATACCATACTATTACGATGCATAATGCCAGTTTCTTAAATTCTCATCTGCAACCACCGTGATGTCCACCGCCCCCCAAAAAATTTCTTAACGCCCCCGAGGTGCGGTACCGCCCACGTTGGGAATCGCTGGTATAGATAATTACATCCTGGGAAAGAAATCCGCGAAAGGAAAGAGCCACGATGGTTCAACCAACTAGTCTGTAGAGTGCTGAACCTACAAAGAACTTGCCATGCTAGAATGACAACGATACACAACAACCTGAATCTGAATAAATACCCTGTAAGTAACCGCAATTGGTTATCTCCGACCCAGTGGCGTAGCGGAATCATTCTGAACCCCTCCCGCGCCACGGACAACAAGTAGTAATCATACACTTTAATCATACATAGGGTGACCACATGACCCGTTTTTCGGCCAATTTTACCTCAAATATCTCACGTCCCGTGGGAAAATCAATACGGGACGCGCTTTGTCCCTTATTCTTTTATGAAAATAGATACTATATCGATTTCAGATACAATTAGGGTAACCACATCCCGTAATACATGCAGTGCTCGGATTGAACCGGAACAAACCCAGACCGCACATGTATCGAATATATAGGGGATTAGTTCCGAATTATAATATTTACTCCCGAGCGTTCCGTAATATTATTCATTCCGAGCACTGAATATATGTATTTCAATGTATGAATAGTTTACAGAAATGACCCCACGTTTACGAGAAGTTACAGACGAGATATCATCTCCCCTAGCTAAATGGAACGGGGTATTAAAATCTTTCGAAAGAACAATTTTGTAAGCTGATGCAATTTATTAAGTCAGTAGGTACCAGGTTCTAATGCTCTTGTAGAAAGAATATTTTCTTTATATGTATCGTAATACATGGAATCGAAATAGAAACAGATTAGACATAAGTGCAGTAATAGCAGAGCTGCAGGTGAAAAGCAACTTTCTATCTTGTAAAGACTTGAACATAATGTTCTTACTAATGAGATCCTCTGAAGTGCACAAAATCTCACGAGAAATAATTTATTTCTTACAGTGACGAAAACTATTCTTTGTGAATTTGTCGTTAGTATTGTTTAGTTATATTTCTAAAGAATAATTGTTGTTTTTACTTTATCGATACATAGTATGGGGAAAGTATTGTGATCACAAAATAAATCGACTTCGAGATTTCAACGGAAATACACGTTTAGACTATTTTCGGAATGATGTATTTGTGTTTGTGTGAATGGATGGATGTGATTGTGAGCGCTCTAACTCAAAAAGGACCTGTCATATTAATACCAAATTTCATATATAAGACTTTAGCATGAGCACAATGACTGATTAGTTTTTGGACAATACCGGTTAAGTGGAAGTCGAGGTTTATTCGAAACCCGATTCGGTTTTAGCGATATTTCTCCTATAATGCATCATTATTTTATACATTGACCATTACAAAAAATGCAGAAGATATAATTTCCTACATATTTTATTTCAAACAATTTTCCATAGCAGTTATTGTTTAGGAATTATTTATAAATAATCGGTTTTTTCGGTTTCCGTCTAATATCTCCTTAAAACGTCGTTATTGGTAATATTTGTAAGAATCAAAGTTGTACAGAATAGTATTTCTTCCAAGTTTTGGTTGAAACAAATTTTCGTAGAACCATCCAATTCGGAGATATTTGGTTATTCTTAAATTTCCATATACAGCGACACCACCATGTAGCGGTGAATTCTGTAAACATATTCAGAATATACCTAATTTACGGCAATAAGGACGACAGTATTCTTTTACGATACGACATAATAATTTTGCCTTTTAATGCTATTCATAATAATTTAAATATCTATACCTACCCCAAATATGGAGAAAGTCATGTGTTGGCCACACCAGATTTTTGAAGAGCCTGTCCCTTAAAATCGCCAACCATACGTGGTCACCGTAATCATACAGTGTAATTTAGGCGCTTTTCATATCCTTTAGTGTATTATTTTAATTTTAATAAATCTTGGAAAATAAATATAGCTACACTTTCAATTGCAATCACATATAACAAAAAATACATGCATATATTTGAAAAACTTTTTATTTTCTCCATTCTACCTTTCTTACATCTATGGCATGTAGGGTTTTAGAGCAGATTATATGTAGCTCAATGATGCGACATAGTATATTACATAACAATATGCAAGGTTTTAGAAAAGGGAAGTCGTGCGAGACACAATTAGCGCTGTTCATGCATGATATTTTAAATTCCGGTTAAACAAATACGCAGGTAGACGCCGTATTTCTATATTTTAGAAAATCCCTTGACAAAGTTCCACGTCTTAAGCTTATTCGAAAGTTGAAACGGTACAGGATTAACGAAGCTGTTGTCAGATGTATAGAGCGTTTTTTCCGCGAGATGGAGCAGATGGTAATCGTTCAGATCATGTGAATGTCTCCTCCGTCGATTCCCACGGAGGTGAATTGAGCCCGCTACTTTTCTCATATATTTAAACGGTCTCAACAATATTTCCAGCAGTAGTTCTAGATAATTGTTGCTGGCGGCTAATTACAGCTTGGGGTGAGAGAGAGATGGCGTCGACCATGGAAAGGGATGCAGCGAAGAGCAGATGATAATCGATTTCATTTCCATTAATTAGATCCACACTGAGTGTTACTCCGGCAGCTGCCCACAGTATTGCACCAAAAACGGAACAGCACCTCACCTGCGATGTAGAAGAGAATATTATCATATATACACATCTCCATTCCTACTATAAATATAAGTCTTCGTATTTTATCAGTTACATTCACGGTTATTCGGCAACGCAAATATTTAATACAAATTACATTGTTGCTTATCGTGTGGAGAAAGATAAAAATGCTGCTATTTATTTATTAAAATAATTCCCTGAGATCGTTCATTATGATTCTCCCAATAAAAATCAAAGTTAAAGACGATACCCGCATAGATCTTGAGTAGAAGCATCGTATTTGCGTTATACATTCTAAATTATTTTATTTCTTAATGGCAACGACGATACCCTTTCTCTCACCATGGTATGTGGCACCATTTCCGAGCCAAGGGAAGGGTTATTTAAAATAAATAAGAAAAATAAATCATTAAACAGAAATTAATTCATCAAAAGTTCAGATATCGTCATGAATTACAATAAAGATGAGAAATGTGAGGACGAAAAAATGAGGTAATATATGTCGCCGTATTATTTAACTTTTTTAAAATTTATATTTCTTAAATTAAATTTATATATAGTAAATTTAACAAATACTTCATTCTGAAGATTCTAACCCTCAAGCAAACATTAACCTTAGATTTTTAACCTACAAATTAAAATTGAATGAGGAAAAAATCAGTTGGCATAGCGAAGACTGCTCGCGACCCTACGTTTGAGAACCACTGGATTTTTCGTACTCTTTCCGAGCGTTGCCAAAGCGACCGTCATTGTTGCCTCCGATTCAATTACTATCAAGCATAGCAACGTAAATAATTACGGATAATTATTTTGTTGACTGCGTATGGGAAGAGTTTCTAGCTGTGTCAATAACATGTGTATAACAAACAAGCTCCCAGCGTATTGAGTTTTATTTTAAACCAGCATAAGTGCCCGTTGAATTTCAACGGGTTTAAGGAATCTAAATTTTCTTCAATGCAACATGTAAAAATCGCAAGAATAAAATTATGCCCTGTTTTAACCATCGAATATTTCTATATTATAAGTCTGTTTTAATTAATTAACTTAAATCTCAAGGAAATTCCTTGTGGTATGGTCGACTATTCCTGCATGGCGAATCGCATTGGACACTGAAAATGCTTCGGCGAACTGGATAAAAGTTGAATGTTACTTAGAAATCATTAGGCACGATACGAGTGAAATGCAAGTTAAATCAGGTTTTTACGGTTGATACTCCAATATTAATAAACATGATGGAATTCAATATCAGAAATGTCTTCGAGGAATGATAACTAACTATGAAAGTAAGTTACCTGCTTTGATAATCATTTACTACGGGAACTAATCCTATGGATCTACGTCTACATGATACAATGTAAATAACCAGATTGGTGTGTTCCAGCGGGTGCAGCGCACCAAAAGCTACATGATAACCTCTCTCGCGGGCGTCTCTCTCCTGTTATGGTCTCGGATGATCCTTGGGGAAAACGAACCTTTATATCGCTCCGTCCTACAGTCGATCTCTCGTATTTCATCCCCGTGATCGTACATTAATTAATCGTTCTGTAGTGTTTAACTTGCCTTAGGCTTCTTTTTTTAGGGAATAATTTTTCTTCCAGGAAATCCTGAAGCCATTCTATCCTGAAGCCAATCTTATTAATAAATTTTCTAATCACTCTTTACCCTTCCGACCCGATGGCTTTAGTTAGCACTGCCGTTATCCATTCGCTGCTTGTAGCTCTTTACCATATTAAAAAAGTTAACAGTCCTTTACACTTAATGATACATTCTTGAAACGCAAGAAGTAATAATTATGTCTCAGATCTTTTTTTGCGACGAACATTCCGGATTGTGTCCTTAAGTTAACAGCGGAATAAGGTATCAGCGACTATAACTCGATATATTCCCAGATAAACACTACACTAGTAAAGAGCAGAAAAGCAGCAAGGTCGTTCCATTTGTTGAATAATGCAAATTATGATGATTTATGCAGTGAATTAAGGTAAAACTTGCCAAATTATGATAGACATACCCAGGGCCGCGCTCAGACATTTTGCCGCCAGAGGCGAGATATAATATGGCGCCCCCTGGCCTTATGAATTTATTTTGATAGGTTTTCATTTTTGTCAAATTTGGCGCCCCCCTTCGATAGGCGCCTGAGGCGGTTGCCTCGCCGTCTCACCCATACCATACCAAGGACGAAGGCGTTGAAAATAATTGGATGATCTTGGTTGATTGTGTAATGATAGGTATAGATCAGTGGTTCGCAATCTTTTGTAAATGTAAATGTACCAAATTTCATCTAGATCGGTGACCCGTAAACCTGGTCTTCCCCTTAAGTCGATTTTTTTCGTGAACACAATACTTTCCCAATACTACGTATGGAGAAAGTAAAAACTACAGTGAACCCGCGGTTTTACTACAGGTTAGTTTCCAGACCACCGTCATAGAGGGGATTACGACTTAATGCGGAACCTATTATTTTTGGGACGTCATAGAAATGATACAAATATTTGCCAACCTATCTTAACATTGATAGAATACGTAAACAATTTTAATGCTAAAAAATATAAAAAACTATTGCATAATGTACACAATATTTCATAATGGCGTAAAACTAGATTCGGCGACTTAAAACTGAATTATTGGTTTGATAGTGAAATCGACGTAAAATCGAATCGACGTGAAGCGGACCAACGCAAAGCGAGGGCTGATATTATTCGTAAACCATATTTCATGCTAAAATATGCCTGAGTATGGCCTGTTCACCATATGCGGCGATTGGGGACCATTTTAAATGCTGTTTACTCAGTATACGTGACATTATTCTTAATGTATTAGGTTTGAGTTTTCGCCTTCCTCATCTGAGAAGTAGTTTTATCTGTTATGTGATGTGTATGAAACAATTTTTTGAGTTTTTTATTTAAACGCACCGATGTGAGAGTGACGGTATTGAGAAAATCTCCATGATTTTTTCCAAAGCATGGGAGTTCCCGGATTACAGGAACACAGATTAAAGAGGTTTCACTGAATTACAGTCTTCAATTAACAGTATTGATCTCTCATAGTCTATCTATACCATACCATTAGGATGCATAACGCCAGTTTCTAAAATTCTCATCTGCAACCACCTTGAGGTCCACCGCTCCCCAAAAAATTCATTAACGCCCCCGAGGTGCGGTACCGCCCACGTTGGGAATCGCTGGTATAGATAATTACATCCTGGGAAAGAAATCCGCGAAAGGAAAGAGCCACGATGGTTCAACCAACTAGTTCGTAGAGTGCTGAAGCTACAAAGAACTTGCCATGCTAGAATGACAACGATACTCAACAATCTGAATAAATACCCTGCAAGTCACCGCAATCGGTTATCTCCGACCCAGTGGCGTAGCGGAATCATTCTGAACCCCTCCCGCGCCACGGACAACAAATAGAAATGATACACTTTAATCATACATAGGGTGAGCACATGACCGGTTTTTCGGCCAATTTTACCTCAAATATCTCACCTCCCGTGGGAAAATCAATACGGGACGCGCTTTGTCCCTTATTCTTTTATGAAAATAGATACCATATCGATTTCAGATACAATTAGGGTAACCACATCCCGTAATAAATGCAGTGCTCGGATTGAGCCGGAACAAACTCAGACCGCACATGTATCGAATATATAGGGGATTAGTTACGAATTATAACATTTTCCTCCCGAGCGTTCAGTTTCGTAATATTTTCGATTCCGAGCACTGAATATACGTATTTCAATGTATGAATAGTTTACAGAAATGAACCCACGTTTACGAGAAGTTACAGACGAGATATCATCTCCCCTAGATAAATAGAACGGGATATTAAAATCTTGCGAAAGAACACTTTTGTAAGCTCATGCAATTTATTAAGTCAGTACCAGGTTCCAATGCTCTTGTAGAAAGAATATATTCTTTATATCGTAATACATGGAATGGAAATAGAAACAGATTAGACATAAGTGGAGTAATTGCAGAGCTGCAGGTGAAAAGCTACTATCTATCTTCAAAAGACTTTAACATAATGTTCTTACTAATGAGATCTTCTGAAGTGCACAAAATCTGACGAGAATTAGTTTATTTCTTACAGTGACGAAAACTATTCTTTGTGAATTTGTTGTTAGTATTGTTTAGTTATATTTCTAAAGAATAATTGTTGTTTTTACTTTATCGATACAAAGTATGGGGAAAGTATTGTGATCACGATAAAAATCGACTTTGAGATTTCAACGGAAATACACGTTTTGAGGTTCCTAGAACACGTTTAGACTATTTTCGGAATGAAGTATGTGTGTGTGTGTGGATGGATGGATGGATGTATGTGATTGTGGGCGCTCTAACTCAAAAAGGACCTGTCATATTAATACCAAATTTCATATATAAGACTTTAGCATGTGCACAAAGACTGATTAGTTTTTGGACAATACCGGTTAAGCGGAAGTCAGGCTTTATTCGAAACCCGATTCGGTTTTAGCGATATTTCTCCGATAATACATCATTATTTTATACATTGACCATTACAGAAAATGCAGAAGATATAATTTCCTACATTTTTGATTTCAAACAATTTTCCATAGCAGTTATTATTTAGGAATTATTTATAAATAATCGGTTTTTTCGGTTTCCGTCAAATGCTGCCCCCCCTGCCACCCACCAGTCTGGTGATTTGCAGGGTATCATGTAGATGTAGATGTATGTTGTTCCTGTTGCTGGGAGCTAATTACAGCTTGGGCTAAGAGAGAGATGGCGTCGACCATGGAAAGGGATGCAGCGAAGAGCAGATGATAATCGATTTCATTTCTTTTAATTAGATCCACACTGAGTGTTACTCCGGCAGCTGCCCACAGTATTGCACCAAAAACGGAACTGCACCTCACCTGCGATGTAGAAGAGAATATTATCATATGTACACATCTCCATTCCTACTATTAATATAAGTCGTCATATTTTATCGGTTACATTCACGGTTATTCGGCAACGCAAATATTTAATACAAATTACATTGTTGCTTATCGTGTGGAGCTAGATAAAAATGCTGCCGTTTACTTATTAAAATATTTCCCTGAGATCGTTCATTATGATTCTCCCAATAAAAATGAAGATAAAGACCATATCCGCATAGATCTTGAGTAGAATCAGAGCCGTCGCGTGGTGTATCGGCGCCCGTGTGCGAAACACATGTGGCGCCCCAAGGATTTTAAAAAATCTTGTACTTCGGCCTTATACATATATATTTAAAAAAATAATACATTAATAATCTTATCTTATAAATTATAATCAGAGGATTTATGGCAGATGTCTAATAAAACAACTTAATACAAATATATATAATACAATTAATATAATACAAATATACATAATACAAATAATATAATACAAATACAAACTGTAAATACAAATTATATCAAAGGATAAAATGTCAAAGAATAACAAAAATGCAACAATTATCTAAAATTAAATTTATTACTGTATATATATGTAACTTCCAAGGAAGTATAACTTAACTTTCATTACTTTCGCTGAGGCTATCTTTTTTACGATGTAGTGTATATCTAATTCATTTAAAATTTCATTTTCTATGGATAAAATGGATAGATTTGTCATACGTTTTTGCGACATGCTGGAGCGTAAATAATTATTTATTAGTTTTAATTTTGAAAAAGATCTTTCCCCTGTCGCAACAGTTAAAGGAAGTGTTAATAGGATTCTATATTAAATTGACAAATTAGGGAAAGTATTAGTTAATTCATTTTTAAATAAATAGGTCAAAATGTCTATCGGTTTCATTTTATCTTGTAAAAATGGCTGTAATGTAATTATTTCATCATAAAGCTGTACAGCATTTATGTCTCTATTATGTTCACAACTCAATTCTGATTGTAAATTTTTGCAGTACTTCATTAAATTATCTGTATCCATTCTGGAGGAAACTGGCACATTATATAAAAAATCAAATTTGACGAATGTGTTTTCAGTAATTTGAACCTCTCTTCAACAGCATTAATTATTTCATCAAGTATTGCAAAATAGAAATTAATTTTGTAATTCCCTTATCAACAAATGCTTTATTTCAGAAAATGATTTTTTTCCGCTTTTTTCGGATTTCATCCCACTGTGAGCCGGCGCCCCAGAAGGTTGGCGCCCGTGTGCGATGCACACATCGCACCCTATATCGGCACGCCTCTGAGTAGAATCATCGTATTCGCGTTATACATTCTAAATTATTTTATTTCTTATTGGCAACGACTATTCCCTTTCTCTCACCATGGTATGTGGCTCCATTTCCGGGTCGATGGCCATTGCTATTGTCATCATTAGGACCAGAATCATGTACCCGAACACTGCCGTGTAAAGCGGGACTGAACTATACGGCCTAGAGGACGGACAGGTGGAATGCGAGAACAAAACAATAGCCGCGCGTATTCCACTCAGCACCTGAGGAAAGATCCCAGTATCATTATTATTACGCCTCAAAATCATTATCATTTAACTAATCATATGAATCGCCAAAATTAAGGATTGCATTGAAGTAGCTTCGTTATATGTTGTTGCTATAGAGTCTTTCCACGTCAAACCGGACGCTTTCTGCGGAAAATTTACATCGATATTTCAAATTTTTTTGAAACTCATTTCACAAGTTTTTAACAAGGAAATAAACAATACTGCCCTTTCTTAGAGCGCCAGCATAAATAGCTTAACGAACGTAATGCCAAAGTTCACGAAAATGTCCGAAAATCGACGCGCGCATGCAAACTCAAACGATCGTATCTCCAGATATATTCATTTTACAGCATTCAGCATATGCTCGTTTTAAAGCTATTGTAATTCTCTTTTATATGTTTTATAGTTTACATGAATTTCTGAAAGTACACGTGTTTTACAGCTTATTTTATAATTTAATTTAAAAGTGCACCAAAAAATCCACTTATAAAATTTGGAAAAAATACCAGAATTCAATAGCTTTTAAATGAGCATATGCTGAACCTTGTGAGGTAATCATATCCGAAGACACAATCGTTTGAGTGAGAGCGCGCGCATTTATTTAGGGATTTTTTCGCAAAATTTGGCACTAGGTCATCGCTAAACTATGAATGCTGTGGATCTAAGAAAGTGCAGTTTTGTGTATTTATTACCAGGAAGTTAAGGAAAAATTTTAATTTCATGTTTTTCGGTGTCCGATATGACGTGGAATTACCCTATAGGAGTTCGTTAAATAATTATACACACAAATATACTAAGTGACACGAAAATTCTAGTTGCTTTGAACCAATTGGTAATTAAATGTAAAATTAAAATGAAATACATGATAAGATTACTATAATTAAATTTACCGACCAGAAAAATATTTCTTATATCTTTTGAGGACATTACGTGATTGTGTAGACTTTTGAATTACAATAATCGAGATGCTACATAAAGCATGATGATAATAACAATACCCACGAGCAAGAGCACATTGATGATGATGAATTCCGTCTTGGGAATTTCTGGTACTGAAAACTCCATCTCCGAAGGTCTATGAAGTATTCGGTGTGAGGTTGAATGATGTCGAGCTCGTGGATTTTCTGCTTATATAGATCGTTTATCTCCAATGCTTATAGCGTCAATCGCCGGAATTCGATAAAAACACAGTTACACTTATCGCACTCCTCTTTCCGTTTCATTTTTCCTGTGCAGGGGAAACAGCGTTTTCATGAATCACATCATCTCAAACCTTTCCTCGACCGAGTTTACCTCCCTGGTCACTTTTTTAAATTCGGAGAGGATAAGGCATACGCCATGACGTAATTTGCTTTTGCTAAGAGTATTTACATTCCACACACCGACGTCTGCACATTTGTGGACTTCACAGTGACCTATGCATTGAAAACGTCGTTTATTTTAAATACAGGCAGTCCTCGCACATTTTACCTGTGTTATACCTATGCTCTCTTTCAAATTTCCTCGGAACTAATCAGTAGATTCGAAATGATGGTTCGTGTGAGATTGTGATCGAATCGTTTTGGGAATTGGCAATGCTTCCGTAAGATTTATTTTTGTTTTAATATCACTTCTCGATCAAATGTTGCCGAATCCTATCTCGCTATGAGTAATCGATGATCGGGTTGAGATCTTTTATCCTCAATTGCACATACGGTAGGAGATCGCGGCCAAGTGTGATCTAATACGAGATAAAAGAGAAGCGTGATCTAACTCACGGAAATTATATATATAAAGTTGATGATTTAACAGAAAGGAACAACATGATTCGTTTGATTGATACAGTGTGGAGCAGTGCTCACGTGCAATTTTTTAATACAGATATGGTCGACTATTCCTGCATGGCGGACCGCATTGGACATTGAAAATGCTTCGGCGGACTGGATAAAAGTTGAATGTTACTTAGAAAACATTATGCCCGATACGAGTGAAATACAAGTTAAATCAGGTTTTTACGGTCGATACTCCACTATTAATAAACATGATGGAATTCAATACCAGAAATGTCTTCGAGGAATGATAACAAACAATGAAAGTAAGTTACCTGTATTGATAATCATTTACTACGGGAACTAACCCTATGGATCTACGTGTACATGATACAATGTAAATAACCAGATTGGTGTGTTCCAGCGGGTGCAGCTCACATAAAGGCTACCTCTCTCGCGGGCGTCTCTCTCCTGTTATGGTCTCGAATGATCCTTGGAGAAAACGAACCTTGATATCGCTCCGTCCTACAGTCGATCTCTCGTATTTCATCCCCTAGGATCCGCGGGGCCCCGAGCGAGAGGGTTTCCGCGGGCCCCCTACTTTTCACAGAAAAATCAAATTTCTCATTTACTTACAATTTTATTTTTGTGTCTTCAAGTTTACATTAGTATTATTCAGTATTATTATTAGTATTTTACAGTATAATTATTGATATTATTCAGAAATACAGAAACAAAATTTAAAAACTAGCAACTGTTAGGGGTTACACAAATAAACAAAATAATAAGCAGCCCACTACAATTTTAAAAGTTTACTTTTCTAGCTTTGATATGTGCAAATCTGTCGATTATTGTTGATTTCTCAATCTCATCAACTTCCTCGTGTTTAATTGACAGAAGAGATGATCCAGTCACTCTCTCTTGTGACATCGTCGATCGTAATTTTTTATTAATTTTAATTTTGAAAACGACCTTTCAGCTGATGCAACCTGTCACTGGCATTGTAAGAATTATCCTACAAAGTATTTCTATGTTTGGATATATTTCCTGCAATCTATTTTTGTGTAGGAGCTTCAAAATATCAATTACGCTATGATCTTCTGGCACAACCGTTGATAACATTCTTAACTCTTCATTAAGTTCAATTCCATCTATGTCGCTCTCTGAACTTCCTTCATCCTTCAGAACTTTCTCTATATCGCACCAGACTCTCTGTAAATTAGATAAATCCCAATTTTTAATTTGGCTTAAGCTGTTCATGAAACCAAATATAGAAATGTACTCAATGTACTGATCAAAACGCCACGACAGAGAGGTTAGTGCCACGTCTATCACTCGCAGAAAGAAATCCGTTCTAAACCCCTTCTTCGAGTTTTCCTGTGCATCTTCCTCTCTTGCGCAATCAGAATGTCTCATTTTTACATTTTTAGAAAACTCTATATCAATTGACCTATCATTGGTGACTCTTTCGGCTACTGATACGGCTTGATTAAACCCTTCATTTCTGTATATATTTAATGATGACTTCAAAGCATCCAGATGTTTAACTGCAATATCCAACGGAATTTGAGCAGATTGTAGAACCTTACTTTATTTGCGGTTAGTAATATGTCACACCAAAAAATAACAGATAAAATAAATTCAAATCTGTTTAATTCATGGGAAAGGAGTGCATTTTCCTCCTTTTTTGTCTTCGGATCATTACAAACTTCAGCTATCTTAAGTAAAGCATTTTTTATTTTTTAATAAACGAAATCGTACAGCTTTTATGCTTTCGAGTCGGGATTCCCACCTAGTGCTAGACAAAGGTTTTAGAGAAATATCTGTATAATTCATTAAGATACTCCATCTTGCCGGTGAAGCTGCGAATAAAGTATACAATCTTTGAAATATACCAAAAAAGACACCGCTCGTGGACAGGAATGAGCCATATCACTAAGAACCAAATTTAAGTTTTGTGCTTCACATGGCATGAAAAAAGTTTTATAATTTAAAATTGAAATTCGTGCTTGAACTCCTTGCTCATGACCTTTCATATTCGCACTGTTATCATACCCTTGCCCACTGCAATACTTCAATGAAATTCCGATATCATCTAATTCTTTCAGTAGAGCTTGGCTAAGTCCTTTTCCTGTAGTGTCTGTGACTTGAAGAAAGTTTATGAGGTGTTCAACTACTTCTACATTTCTGTTTTCAATATGAACTATTCTTAGAATTACTGACATTTGCTCTTTGTGGCTCACATCTGGAGTACAATGCAGAATAATAGAATAGTACTTGGCAATAAAAACTTTTTGTATGATTGAATTTCTAACTTCAGAAGCCAAAATTTGTATTATTTCATTTTGTATTAATGGTCCCATATAGTGATCCTTAATTTCACTTTGCTGGTATCGTCGTAAATGATCTTGGATGATCGGATCAAATTTAGCTAACAGCTCTATCTGACCTAAGAAATGCCCATTATTTGGAGAGTATAACGAACTACTGCTACCGCGAAAAGGCATGTTATGGCGAGCTAGATAAAGTATTATCTCAATAATTCTTTCCAAAACATTACGCCAACGCTGTTTTTCTTTTTGGTATAAATCTTGGTTTATGCTATCAATAAAAGTACCTTTCTGTTTTCTCTGCGCATTCTTGGAAGCTTCTCATATGTGATAAAGTTTTATCATGCTCACTTAACTTATTTCCTACATTCTTCCATTGACTAAACCCCTCAGACGCCAATGCCGACTTTGACTCTGATGATGGGAACAGTTAACAGCAGAAACAAAAGACGACATCTTTTTCTTCAGAATAAACAAACCACGTCCTTCTCACCTTCTCCCCATTTTTCAAAATTCTATAAAAATGGTAGTCTGAAAAGCATCTGTGCTCTGAGTTGCGTGGATAAGTCCTCATTTTTTCTTCAGTGTACTGCGGACCCATTTCTACTAAAAGATCCCTATGAGGAGTAATAAATGTAGGCCATGTACCGGGGTCTGACGTAAAATTAAAATTTTTAGAGCTTACAGCAAGGTGACTGTGTCTAATATTTATGGAAACGTTATTCACATCACGGGAAGAAAAGGATGGCGTACTCGGTGATGGAGTCTCAACGAAATTAACGTGTTTGTCAAATTGCTATTTGTTGACACCTCGATTCCTACGTCTGAAGAAATCAATGCTTTACTTTCACTTTTACCCGATATGATGTCACTTAGCGCTGGAAAGGTCTTGATGAACTTTTTTAATGTTCCGTTTTGTTTCTTCAGTTGTTCTTGTACTTCTTTCATCCTTTTTCTTTTTTGTGATCCACTCTTGTATTTTCTTCCTATATCTCTCTCCCTGGAGGCACTCATTTTTTCGTGATGGGATATTAATGAATACAAATTATGGGAATTTTATTTTAAAAGTCGTATAAAAAGAGTATCGTATTCTTATATTACAATAATGAAGAGATATGGGTACTAACCTTTAAAACGAAAATGCTGAACTCATTTCCCAGAATACGTCCATTACTTCCAAAGAATAAAAGGTTCACTATTTAACAGAGATAGCATTCTAAATTAATTTAAATGGTCCATGAGTACGCATACTGAAATATTAAATAAGATAAATGAATGCACCAACCTTCTATGTTAATGTCAAATTCTTCATGAAAATGTCTAATAAACCCAGGTGCCCTTTTGTTTGCAGATAAGTTTCACACGCCACAAGAAAACGTTCTCACAGTTGATGTTCCTTATACCACAGTTTTAGGAGAACTGAGGAGATGCGTTTCACTATTTTCCTAAGTTCCAAAATGCCACCAGAGCTATAAGCAATAAACCGAACCGAATGTCGCTGAAAAATTGTGCCCTCACCCTCGGTTTTTCTACGAAAATATGTTTCAAATAAAACTTGGAAGAAATATTATTCTCTAGAACTTTGGTCCTCACGAAGATTACCAATAACGATGTTTTTAAGGAGAAAACCGAAAAACCGTTTATTTATAAATAACTGCTAAACAATACCTACAACATAAAATTGTTTCAAATAAAAGTTGTAGGAAATTACATTCTCTATAACTTTAGTATAGAATTGTAAATAAAATAATGATGTTTTAACGCAGAACTATCGCAAAAACCGAATCGCGTACCAATAAAGCTCCTTATTGTCCAAAAACTAATCAGTTCTTTGTGCTCATGCTAAAGCGTTATATATGAAGTTCGGTAACGATATGGCACGTACTTTTTGAGTTAGAGCGCCCACAATACATACACACGCACACACACAGACATCATTCCGAAAATAGTCTAAACGTGTTCTAGGGACCTCCAAACGTGTATTTCCGTTGAAAACTCTAAGTCGATTTTTTTCGTGAACACAATATTTTCCCGTTACTACGTATGGAGAAAGTAAAAACTACAGTGAACCCGCGGTTTTACGACAGGTTAGGTTCCAGACCACCGTCATAGAGGGGATTACGACTTAATGCGGAACCTATTATTTTTGGGACATCATAGAAATAATACAAATATTTGCCAACCTATCTTAACATTGATAGAAAACGTAAACAATTTTAATGCGTAAAAATATAAAAAACTATAACATAATGTAACAATATTTCATAATGACGTAAAACTAGATTCGGCGACTTAAAACTGAATTATTGGTTTGATAGAGAAATCGACGTAAAATCGAATCGACGTGAAGCGGACCAACGCAAAGCGAGGGCTGATTGTATTCGTAAACCATATTTCATGATAAAATATGCCTGAGTATGGACTGTTCGCCATATCCGGCGATTGGGGACCATTTTAAATGCTGTTTACTCAGTATACGTGACATTATTCTTAATGTATTAGGTTTGAGTTTTCGCCTTCCTCATCTGAGAAGTAGTTTTATCTGTTATGTGATGTGTATGAAACAATATTTTGAGTTTTTAATTTAAACGCACAGATGTGAGAGTGAAGGTATTGAGAAAATCTCCATGATTTTTTCCAAAGCATGGGAGTTCCCGGATTACAGGAACACAGATTAAAGAGGTTTCACTGAATTACAGTCATCAATTAACAGTTTTGATCTCGCATAGTCTATCTACACCATACTATTACGATGCATGATGCCAGTTTCTTACATTCTCACCTGCAACCACTTTGACGTCCACCGCCCTCAAAAAAATCCTTAACGCCCCCTGGGGGCGGTACCGCCCGCGTTGGGAATCACTGATATAGATCCTGGGAAAGAAATCCGCTATAGGAAAGAGCCACGATGGTTCAACCAACTAGTCTGTAGAGTGCTGAACCTACAAATAACTTCCCATGCTAGAATGACAACGATACACAACAACCTGAATTTGAATAAATACCTTGCAAGTAACCGCAATTGGTTATCTCCGACCCAGTGGCGTAGCGGAATAGATACTATATCGATTTCAGGTACAATTAGGGTAACCGCATCCCGAACTAAATGCAGTGCTCGGATTGAGCCGGAACAAACCCAGACCGCACATGTATCCAATATATAGGGGATTAGTTACGAATTATAATATTTTCCTCCCGAGCGTTCCGTTTCGTAATATTTTCGATTCCGAGCACTGAATATACGTATTTCAATGTATGAATAGTTTACAGAAATGAACCCACGTTTGCGAGAAGTTACAGACGAGATATCATCTCCCCTAGATAAATGGAACGGGATATTAAAATCTTGCGACGAGAAACAGTTTTTTTCTTACAGTGACGAAAACTATTCTGTGTGAATTTGTTGTTAGTATTGTTTAGTTACTTCATTGGATAATGACATAGAACGCAGTGGATAAATCGAAAAAAATGACAAAGGGAGGGGTATTCTGGAGAACTTTTATATGTTTCAGACGAAATTGTATCCAATCCATCTACTTCTGGGCTCTATATTCTGCATAATACACTCGGGTAAAAAAAAAGCTGTTCCAAGATTACGTAAAGTAGGAAAGAAAAAGTAACATGCAATTAATTACTCGCATGCTGTAAAAGAGCTCAATTTCCAATCAGTTTTATCATCTTTCTTTGCATATTCATACAAAAATATCCACTACAACGTAATTTAGGGCTTCCTGAAATTTTCATATCATCCATAATCGAAACACAGGAACGCATTTTAAGAATTTGAAGAAACTGAATTTGTTGCGCACTTGAGCAAAGATGCTTTTAAGAAGACGATTCAAGAAACGCCTTATAGATTTGAAGACGAAAATATAAACGCCTTGATACCAACGACAAAACCATATCTTAATCATCCGCCAAGTACAATTTTCTCATACAATACTTCTATTGAACGCGAAAATAACAGGTCACACAAATCGTTTTGTAAACTGCACGATTGGGCATAGGTGGTGGCAAATTGTCTGAAGGCAACCGTGACTAGAAATAATGCGTTGCGTATTTATCTAATTAGCTAATAAATGTTATGCCTACAGAAAGACAGCTGAATCGGATGAGACATGTAGATATCGTGACGCATTTTCTGCAGAATAACAAAGATTAATAGGATATATGCTGAACGTATTCGGAGACTCCTATTTCACTAATAACAACATGCTTTTTAATTATTATTAAAAGCATAACGAAAGATAAAATCAACAATTAAGATGGATGCATATTACGAAGTTATGAAATTTGCAAGAGAATCTTGATTATTTATTAATTTATACATACTACTACCATGTTCATTGAACTAGCATCCATGGCATTTAGGCGAACGGAGATATGTTCGAGAAGAAAGACATACCGAACCCCTTGCGATATCTGATCCAATCTGCAAAATAAAATATATCAGTCCTATTTACCCTTATCTATTGACGTTTAAAAAATAATATATCAATGATCGCGTAATCGTACTTCGAAGAACAACCGTATCTAAGAGTACCCTGCAAGAAGCAAAAACATCTTCTGGAAAGACACTCGTGCAATTTAGAAGGGATAAACAACCGACACTCCCAAAGAGGATCCTGCCAAAGACGCACGGAAATACGCGCCGTTTAGTCAAGAACCCCTCTGAAAGTATGCGGCTAATGCAATATCAACACAGGAACGGCATTATGCCAAATATGAAGAGAACAGGTTTACACCGCTCCAAGGGTTATTCCCTCCAGTGCCAACCTTATTTACAGACAGCTGGAGAAGAAAAACCCTCAAAGCAACAGAAATTAGCCTTACGTTCCTTACTCAAGAAGCATCATGATATGGAGCACATGATTGAATGTCTAATCTGTGACTAGTTCATAAACTGTTGTCACAGATGAAGCACGCAATCGAGGGAAACAATTTCTCCTTTCTCTCTTGGCCGAAAACTCCCGCCGCCAGCGGGGCGTTGTTCTCCAGTGTCAATTCGTATATAATGAAACATGAAGAACAACACCCTACGTGGAGGGGTTTATACCCAGAGTACACGGTCCACGAGCAACATTGAATGATCTAAAATACATGGTCATGTGCACAATGAAACTCACATGAAGGAATTCCTACACTGTGAGGGATTCCATATAATCAGAGAACAGAGGGCGAGAATCTACTTAATCCAGGTCCTTCAAACCGTAGGCACACATGTATATCATTGTAATGACACAAACAAACAATTAAAATTTTGTCAATAAATGCTTAAAATGGCTCAGGAAAGTAAATTTGTCAGTTTCAAAAGTGAAACACTATATCATTAATTCTTCATTTTCGTACAGTGGTAGAAAATTATCATGGTGGATACTTATTAAGCGAAAGTGACTTGAGAATAGACAAAGAAAAATTATACAATTATTGCTTTACCGATGGTAACAATCTAATATAACTGCGACTTTTGCTTGTTACGCTAGTTTTTGTTTTTAAAAATGAGTATTTACGCAGTGAAATTAATTAGGGGTGGTTCGGTGTGTCGCGATGTTCTTAAGCATGCATGAAGGTGTGCCGTGGAGCAAAAAAGGTTGAGAAGCACCGCCCTAACGAATTTCATATTTTCTATTAATGATGTAAGCTTGGTTCTCTATCGTAATATCTCTCATTAGTGAGTCGCTTTTCGTAAACATCCGAAACAGCTGCAAACCAACGCTTCTACCTGATTTCAGGGTATTGATGTAAATGTAAATCCGAGATACAAATTTTAATCCTTCCTGGCACACATCAAATAAATTTTCTTCGGCGAATCGATTTTTTAGCATTGTGACGAATGAGTAATCGATGATCGGTTCGAGATTTCCTTTCGTTATGTTCGATAACCATGTTTGAAAGAAAACCGGGACAGTTGGTGATCTAACTGAAAATCTATGCATGAGTCAACGCACGGAAATCGCAAATAAAAATAAAATTTGATGATTTAATAGGAAGAAGTGATCATGATAACGTATCACTGACATCGCTGGAATATGCATCATGAATCGCTTGAGTGATTCCGTATGAGCTAGTGCTCACGAGTAGGAACGTTCTGAAATATATCTACATGATACCCTGCAAGTCACCTTATTGGTGGATGGCAGGGGGTGCAGTGCGCCCTTGTATTTTCGCAAGGGAGGCCACCCAGGCGCTCCCTTCCGCAAACATTTGTTGAAATATTTTTAAAAGACGCCATTATTCATGTCTTGGCTTCTTTCACATAGCCGAGTCGTTTTTTAAGATGAAGTGTAAATAAAATTGTCTCCTACTTTTTGAAACGGAGAGGACACGTCTTTGGCCGATTGGACCTTGGGAAAACGATGCTATTGAGGAGGCTGGGAGAATCTTTTATTATTTGTATTTTTCCTGCGAAACTTCGGTTGAGTCATGTGGGAATGGTTTTCCATCAAGTCAAGTCTCTTCCTAATAATCCACGTGAATATACGGACAATTCACCTTTTTTAGGCGCGTTTCGCTTCCAGCGTGAGCGCCTATTATCGTCGTTCTGTCCGTCCGTCCGCATGTTCGTTCTCGGCTTCTGCCGAACGGATTTTCATGAAATTTGACATTAAGGACTTGCAATCAAAGATAAATAGAGAAACACATAAAAAAAATCACATATGCCAATCAGGGGTACCACTTTAATGGTGTCAAATAATGAACTTTCCGTCATATCTCGTAAATTGTTGGTCATATAAAATATTTTTCAAATAAAACTTCTATAACTAGTAGAGTAGAGCATTTCCCTTCCTATACATATTTATCGTCGGAGTAGCCTTTATCAAGAAAATCAAATAAGAATGTCTTCATTCAGGTTGAATTTGCAATAGAAAATTTCTTGCATGGGTACTTCTTCATTCTTGCTAACATAAACAATCTCACAAACAAACATCTAATTTCCTTACGTGTGCATGCAATATTTTTAAATAGGAAGAAAATGGATTATTTATGACGAAGAAGTGAACTTTAAAACGCTATTCCCCTTAAGTACGCGTAACTATATAATTTCTTTCAAATACTCCATTGCACGAAACGCGTCCATTTGTGATACGTTGTACATTTTCCTAACATGACTGCTTTTATCTTCTCTTGCTTGGAATTTTTGGTACCGGATCATGGATAATGGTCAAAAAAGAGTAACACTTGGAGAAGTGGTATGCTAAGCTTTTGTGAGAAATATGGTGTAGGTACTCTTTGTAACTTTTTTTGCGATTTATTAGCAGTCGTGTATAACAATTGCAAATACATATTAAGACATTCACCGTTTTAAATATTTTTATTTCCTTGTCATTCTGGTCTAAAGATTTTATAGAATATGAGGTTATATTCTGTCGTTGATAAACGTTTTCTGTAGAATGCCCTTAAGGAGGTATTACTGGGTTAAAAAGTTGAAGAGCTCAAAGTAAATGACGAACCTTACGGTTAAATAACTAAAATTAATGGTTTATGGCTATTGGGAGGTGTCTTCATTCAGTTAGAGCACTGTTTTGAAGTTAATGTCGGATGTGAGCATCATTCTCTATAACGGGGGTGCCCATTACGTCGCCCTCTATGAAGGTTGGAGTCGCCCGCGGAGGCAGCAATATGTTAAAAATATTAAACTACGAATTCAAAGGAATTTTCCAGATTTTAAAGACCTAGCCCATCGTCACATCTTTTTGCCGGAGTTGTCATTGAAGGCATGGATGCGACATATGTGGAAAATTTTATAATTATGTTACAATATGAAATTGAAATGGGTTGAAAGCAAGATTCCACGATTTTTGGAAACTTGTTTCAACTGAAATTTTTTCAAAAACTTGCATTTATTTTGCAAGCATATTTTTCTTCCATTTTTAATATGTATCTAATTATATCGAGGAACCAGAAATGCGCTCACAAATGAGCACGTTGAAGATGGTATACGCCTCTCAGTTTCGAGTTACAAGCCCGATTACCAATCACTGACTGAAGTTATTCGTAATCTCGTGAGAAAAATACCGCGAGAGTTATTAGAATAGGGGGTGAATTCAACCTGTCTTCGTTAGTCTGGAATCGTAATTGCTTTGATCTCGGCATTAGAGGGCGTGAATCATGCGAAGTTTCAGGAAAATTCGAACAAGGGCTTGATAATTTCCAGGAAAAGGCATCGCGCACTGACTCGAGTTCATAAAACAAGGGTCGTAATTCTCAGTTGATTTTACCTAATAGTTTCGTTAAAGACGCACGCGGAATAAAGGCTGTAGCCGACTTGCTGACGCGTTTTTAAATGCAATGGCTTAATAATTTGTTTTTTAAACTTAAGATCGAGGCAGGAGAGGATGGGTGAGAAGTTTCTCCAGCTTTGATTGTTGGCGCGATGTCCTCACATGTAAAAATAGTCGGTTTTCTGAATCCCGGGGTGCACCTTACAGCGTTTGCTCTTAAAATTAATCATAAATGTCGTTCCTTTGTTGTGCGTGTACGGAAATCTTTCCCTCTCGGCTTTGATTAGATCACCGTTGTTGGCATTCTTTTCCTCGATGAGGTGGATGAAAATAGAATTCCTACAGCTGTTCGTTAATCGCTCTTGTATCGGTTTGAGACATCAGACGGAGTGGCGGCGGAGATAAAGAATGTTGAGAGTGCTCGTAGGAAGATATGTGAGCATGTTATCAAAACATCGATGACGTGATTGTAGGTCATCCTTTCCGGAGGGACTTAAGTGTGAGTGCGCTGATGATAAAGATGAGTCTTAAGTTTGCGGGCTTTTGAAGCTCGTATGTTCGAATTAATGTCAGACCCGGGACTAGTCTTCCGGACTGGTTTATTTTAAGTCGGTAATTTTACGAAAGGCTGATTTACCAACTATACCCGTCAACGTTAAATCAGGGATATATTCGTAGCACTCCTCAATGTCCCACGATTTTTAATGTCCGTTTCCGGGGAGGTTTTTTAAAACTAGGTTTGGAATTTTCCGTAAACCTTCCTGAATAATTAAGCACAAATTATGCTTACAATTAGTTTTATGTAGCATACTTATGGGAATTGTTGTGTACGTAGTGTTGGATCCAATCCCTGAAATGACACCATAAGTGTTCTGGGGATACGATGGGTATGGTCCCATCACTTTAGTCAATCAAGAACAATAATTTCCGTCAGTGTCTACAGAGATAAAGAGTTTTTTGGGGTACTCCTGCATCGAAACAAAATTACATATTTATACAATTTGATATCAAAATACGAGTTTGTTTGTTGTGGCTACCCCAACATAAGTTTATTATTGCCAAAATACATTAGTTACATTCGGGGCCCTTAATTTGATACATTCTCTACACGTGGTATAGGAATAAGTAGGTACCTATAGTATTCGTGAAGAAAATTGAATTCGAGGTGTCAACGGGAATACAGTAAAAACTTGTTCAATGCGATTTTGATTATACGCGGTCATATAGATGCGACACACATTCCTTCAACACGCTTCAAAATTTTATTACACGCGTCTCTGAATTAGGCGCCCACTGTACGTTTGCATGTGACGTGAAGAATATCGCATCCTAAACGAACATGCGATGTGGAATTTACTCGAGGCGGTTTTGTCAAACGCGGCCATAACAAAAAACGTAACTCCGCGTACGTTTCTCGATGATGCCTGTTGGTGTGTTTGGACTCACTGACTTGATAACTTCTTCATATCATCACAAAGCTTTGTATTTAAGATTTTGGTTTCTAAATGAACTTTCTGAAAAGTTTTTTGGTGAAGCTGGTCAGATGGGAGTGGAGGTTTTTCTTGTCGCTTGTCCTTTATGGCATCCTTAATGCAAATAGTAGCCATTATAAAAGTCGTAGACAGTGGAATTTTAGATTTTATAGTCTACGTAGCATTTTATATTGACATATTACGTTTTTGAATATATAAGAAACAAAATCATGTGATGTTTGTTCATAAATGTTAGAATGAAAATGAATTTATTGTGAATGTGAGTTATAACGTATTCTTTTGAACCAAAATGGGGGTATAGGGACTGGTGAAGAAGGGCGCAAGATTTGTTCCAATACTTCTAGTTTTTCTTCTGGGCATACACTCAATAAGACGGCAAGGAAGTATATTGAAGGGGGAAAATTTAATAATTGTATTGGGATGATGACAAAATCGCGTGGGAACTTGACGCACGGATTTCAGATACCGATTCGCTGAGTGAAGAGTTTTGAATCGCGTCGTTCGACTGTATCTTCACAAAGAAATTTCCGATTCGGAGATTCCATTGTGATCGGCATTTAATGACGGAGCGAATCGAAACGTTCTTTTGTTATCTGTGACTTCCACGCTCGAAAAGGAAATCTGGGCCGGGAATGATCTAATTTATTATAAAAGCGGAGCATGAGTTAAGAGAGGATTGGCAATAAATATAACGTTTGATGATTTAAATGGAGGTGGACAAATATAATAATGCAGCGCCACCGTCGTTGTCACGATAACATGAGTCACCAGAGTCATTCCCGAAGAATAAGGCATTGCAATCCGACGTCCACAGGACGATGTTAAATGGTAGACTAACGACTTATTGTAGTCTTAAGAATACCGATAAGAGTTATTGTGCATGTTAAATATTCTACTTCATATCACAGGTGACATGCAGTTCCCTTTGCTGAATAGTACTGAGGACAGCTACCAGAGCTATTCTCATTATAAATGCAGTTCATGGAGATCAATTCGATTATCAGCTGATTTTCGCTGCGAATTTGTTCCTAGCCGATATCCGTCGTCCTAAACGAATCGTTCATCATTTCGTTCGATCGGTGCGTAATCATGACGCGGGTCAAGGGGCTCCTTTCTTATCAGCGAATGTATCGTTCGAGGGGGAGTTATTAATTCTGAGTGCCATGCAATCATAGATAACGGAATAGAGAAGTAAACATAACAATTGACGACTTAAAAGGAAATTTAAAGCGGTAAAAATATCGAGTGATACAGTAGATGGCGTGTCAGATGTATTCCTCGTGTCACGTATATTTTTCAGTGTATCATCCGCGGTTAATAAAAACTAAACATGTCCGAATAGTAGTAACCCTTTCGTTCCTTTTCGGTCATATGTATTCGAGAGACGTGTTCTAATGCGTCTTTTGCCGCTCGTATTCGTCCTGGGACTCATTATCTGAATGCGGTTCAAATAGCGGTAAAAAACTATTATGGCGATAAAGAAATCCTTTTCTATGTTTAAAATTTCTTCGATTCATGCTAAAGTTTATGGTTAGAACTCTGATCAATAAGAATTCTGATTTAAAAAGTTACACAAATTTTCCCAGTAACCATACATAAGCCAAAAACTCATCGTGCCAACGTAAACTTCAATTCTTCTCTTCTATTTTGGGTAAGGTAAAGATTAGGGGAACATTTGCTCCTGAGGAAATCAAGAATGAAAGTTTTCATTAAATATTACGCGTTTAATGGATTGAATGATCCGAAGATTCTTATGTGACAGGCTGACAAGTTGGGAAATGTGGAAATATATCCAACCATCCTTAACGAATGTCACCTATTAGGCCTCTTTCTCGCAATACAATCAATCATTGACTGCCTTACAAAAAAGTGAGGAGAGAATTGCTAAGGAAATCACATAAGATATTTTTAAGAATGAAAAATTGAAAATTTTGCATCTTTAATAATATTTAATACATTAATTGTGTAAATACATTTTAGACATGTAATTTCACATTTTTTTTCGAAAAATTAATTAACAGTAAAATGTTAAGTAGAACATCACTTATATATTTCTTCAAAAACAATTGACATTATATAAAGACAAAATATTTAATAGAATAAAATTTTAAAACTGTGTAATTTCACTTACTTTCGCTTAATAGCATGCCATATCTAGTTTGAATGTAGAACTAAACACCCTGAAAATTTGGTGTATTTAAGCTACATAAATAATATGTTGGTTACATAAAAGGTTCTACGGTCTACACTATTCCTGGAGGCTAATTACACCTTCCACTATGTAAGAGATGGCGTCGACCAGGGAAACGGCTACAGTGGAAACTAGATGATAATCGTCATTATTTAGATCAATTAATTCCATGACTGTTGCTACGGAAGCTGCCGACACAATTGCACCAGAAAAGGAACTGCCCGTCACCTGCGACATAAAAGAGAATTTTATCAGATATACATATCACCATTCCTACTATTAATTTAAGCCGTCATTTTTTATCGGTTACATTCCGGTTATTCGGCAACGCAATATTTAATACTAATTACCTTGTTGCTTATCGTGTGGAAAATGGTAAAAATGCTGCCGTTTATTTACTAAAATATTTCCTTGAGATCGGTCATTAAGGTTTTACCAATAAAAATGACGCTATAGACGATATCCGCCTCGATCGTGAGTAGAATCACAGTATTCGCGTTATACATTCTAATGTATTTTATTTCTTAATGGCAACGACGACTCCCTTTATCTCACCATGATATGTGACACCTTTTCCGGGTCGATGGCCATTGCTATTGCCATCATCAGGACCAGTAGGTAACCGATCACTGCCATGAAAATCGGGAGTGAACTAGACGCCCTAGAGGGCGAACGGATGGAATACGGGAACCAAATAAGAGCCGCACATATAAGACTCCGCACCTGAGGAAAGATCCCAATATCATTATTATTATGCCTCAAAATCATTATCATTTATCTAATCCTATGAATCGCCAGTATTAAGGATTGCCTTGAAGTAGCTTCGTTATATGTTGTTGCTATAGAGTCATTCCACGTCAAACCGAACGCTTTCTACGGAAAATTTACTTCGATATTTTAGATTTTTTAAAAACTTATTCCACCAGTTTTTAACAAGGAAGTCAACAATACTGCTGTTTCTTATAGCCACAGCATTAATAGTTTAGCGATGACGTAGTGACAAAATTCGCGGAAAAGACCCAAAGTCGACGCGCGCGCTCTCACTCAAACAATCGAATCTCCAGTTGCATTTATTTTACGGGGTTCAGCATACGGTCGTTTTAAAGTTATTTGAATGCTTTTTTCTATGTTTTATAGTTTACGTGAATTTCTGAAAGTATACGCATTTTATAACTTATTTTATAAAGTAATTTAAAAGTACACAAAAAAAATCCACTTATAAAAGTTGGAAAAAAAATCCCACCCTAATCCTCTATATTGCGAATAAATTTTCAAGAAAAGAGCATTTAAATCTATTTAAAATGAGCATATGCTGAACCCTGTGAGATAAACATCCGGAGATACAATCGTGTGAGTGAGAGCGCGCGCGTCTATTTAGGGACTTTTTCTCAAACTTTGGCACCACGTCATCGTTAACCTGAATGCTGTGGCTCTAAGAAAGTGCAGTTCTGTGTATATTCGAGCTAAAAATATCCCCACGAAGTTGTAAAGAAAAATTTTAATTTAATGTCTTTCGGTGTCCGATGTGACGTGGAATCACCCTATAGGATACGCCACAATTCGTCAATCTGATGTGGGCGTTCGTTAAATAACTATATACCCACAAATAGACTAAGTGACACTAAAATTCTCGTTGCTTTGAACTACTTGGTAAGGAAACGTAAAAAATTGATAACATTACTATAATTAAATTTACCGACCAGGAAAATATTCCTTGTCATTTGAGACATTGTACGTCATTGTGTAATTTCCAAATTACAATAATCGTGACGCTACATAAAGAACGATCATGATAACTATACCCACCAACTGTACCACTTTGAGAGTTATTGTTAATGCAAAATTCATCTTCGATGTATGTCTGTCAGTATGAAGATGAATTATGTTGAGCTTGTCGTTTTTCTGCTTATATAGATCGTTTATCTCCAATGCTTATAGCTAACAATCGCCGGAATTCGAAAAAAACGTCGTTACCCTTATCGCACTCATCTCTCCGTTTCATTTCCCCTGCGCGTTTTCATGAATCACATAATCTCAAACCTTTCCTCGACCAAGTTTACCTCCCAGGTTACTTTTTTAAATTCTGAGAGGATAAGGCATACGCCATGACGTAATTTGCTTTTGCTAAGAGTATTTACATTCCATCGAGCTGGTTTTATTTAAATGAGTGAGATGCAACACACCGACGTCTGCACAATTGTAGATTTTACAGTGTCTTATGCATTAAAATTCGTTTATTTTAAGTGCAGGCGGTCCTCGCACATTTTCCCTGTGTTATACCTATGCTCTCTTTCAAATTTCCTCGGAACTAATCAGTAGATTCAATATGATGGTTCGTGTGAGATTGTGATCGAATCGTTTTGGGAAATGGCGGTGCTTCCGTAAGATTTATTTTTGTCTCAGTATAACTTCTCGATGAAATGTTTCATTTGAACAAATTTCGTTGCCGAATCCCACCTCGCTGTGAGTAATCGATGATCGGGTTGAGATCTTTAGTTATCCTCAATTGCACATTCGGTAGGAAATCGCGGCCAAGTTTAGAGAGAAGCATGATCTAACTCACGGAAATCATATACATAAAATTTGATGATTCAACAGGAAGGAAAGATTAATAATAACGCAGCATTGTTATAAATGTTAAAAGCAACGTGATTCGTTTGATTGATTCCGTGTGGAGCAGAGCGCAGGTACAATTTTTTAATACAGGTATGGTCGACTATTCCGTCATGGCGGGCCGCATTGGACATTGAAGATGCTTCACCGGACTGGATAAAAGTTGAATGTTACTTAGAAATTATTAGGCACGATACGAGTGAAATGCAAGTTAAAACAGGTTTTTACGGTTGATACTTCAACATGATGGAATTCAATCTCAGTAATGTCCTCGAGGAAAGATAACAAACAATAAAAGTAAGTTGCCTGTATTGATAATCATTTACTACGGGTACCTAAATTAACGCTAGATAATTTTAAATACTTCATTGCATAATGAAATAATACGCAGTAGATAAAACGAAAATAATTGACAAAGGAAGGGGTATTCTGGAGAACTTTTATATGTTTCAGACGAAATCGTAACATTTAATTAATTACTCGTATGCTGTAAAAGAGCTCAATTTCCAATCAGTTTTATCATCTTTCTTTGCATATTCATACAAAAATATTCACTAAAACGTTATTTTGGGCTTCCTGATATTTTCATATCATCCATAATCGAAAGACAGGATAGCATTTTAAGAATTTGAAGAAATTTAAATTTGTTGCGCACTTGAGCAAAGATGTTTTTAAGAAGACGATTCAAGAAGCGCCTTATAGATTTGAAGACGAAAATATAAACGCCTTGATGCCGACGACAAAACCATATCTTAATCATCCGCCAAGTACAATTTTCTCATACAATACTTCTATTCATCGTTTTATAAACTGCACGATTGGGCATAGGTGGTGGCAAACTGTCTGAAGGCAACCGTGACTATAAATAACGCATTAGGTATTTAACTAATTAGCTAATAAATGTTATGCCTACAGAAAGACAGCTGAAACGGATGAGACAATCCAGATATCGTGCAGCATAGTCTGCAGAATAACAAAGATTAATAGGATAAATGCTGAACGTATTCGGAGACTCCTACATCACTAATAACAAAATGCTTTTTAATTATTATTAAAAGCATAACGAAAGATAACATCACGAATTACGGTGGATGCATATTACGAACTTATGAAATTTGCAGCAGAATCTTGATCATATATTAATTTAAACATACTGCTACCACGTTCATTGAACTAGCATCCATGGCATTTAGGCGAACGGAGAAATGTTCGAGAGGAAAGACATACCGAACCCCTTGCGATATCTGATCCAATCTGCAAAATCAAATATATCAGTCCTATTTACCCTTATTTATTGACGTGTAAAAAATAATATATCAATGATCGCGTAATCGTACTTCGAAGAACAACCGTATCTAAGAGTACAACCCAGTGGCATCAATTCAAGCCTATGGATAATATTCTCCGTATGCTAGAGCCGAGACGAGGGCAAAATGCGATGGCGATTGGACACTTTGCAAGAAAATTCCCGACGGGGACGAATTCTAGCGAATCAGCTAGCAGTGTCACACGAAGATCCTGCCCGCTGCGGCAGTTCTCTATTGACAGCGATAAAACCAGCGACGCGAACGAGATACATTCCTACGAAACATAGAATCATATCACAGAATACCGCAGAATATAGACAATGATAGAAGCTCGATTTAAGGCAATAACATTTCCCAATGCAAAAAACCGCAATTTTCTTCCAAAATTTATAATTTAAATGATATAATAATTTTTCTCCAGAATTCATGAACGATACGTCTAACCGATTCGGAATGGAAAAATAAGAAATCCTTTTATCTTTAAAACGCAATTCCAAAGATTGGTTCTTTTACAATTTTAATTGGAGGAATCGCGAATGTTAAAAACTGTCGCCTTAAAGAATGAAATCTTGATCATAATTGTCCTCTCAATACCTTATTCGGAAAGTTTGCAAAAACGATAAAAATGTACGTCACACTGACAGCAGGATTAAGGACTCCGTAGTGGACGATGAGGGAGTAGCCACAGTAACAGAGAGAATATAGCCCAGTTGTTTATCAAATTCATTCAAATAGGCTGTATTCTCTTTGATACTATAGGTGTAGCTTATAGAGTGCGCCAGTGAACTGCTTACCCCGAGAAAATTTCAAATAAACAAAAAACAAATACGTAGTTATTGTCCCTACCGCCCTACGCGGATAGAACTCCAGTGCCAAGAGAAAATATTGGCAACGAGAGAAATATCCACAAAGGGAAACGGAATCTTAAATGACGCAGAGCAAGAGAAGATAAGAAGTGATGGAGAATTATTGTAAATCACCGCTCACAGGGAATTGTTCTCCAGCGCCAAATTTTACATCTTTGGAAAATGAAGAATAATACCCTGCAAGAAGCAAAAACGTCTTCTGGAAGGACACTCGTGCAATTCAGAAGGGATAAACAACCGACACTCCCAAAGAGGATCCTGCCAATGACGCACGGAAATACGCGCCGTTTAGACAAGAACCCCTCTGAAAGTATGCGGCTAATGCAATATCAACACAGGAACGGCATTATGCCATAGTATGAAGTCAACAGGTTTGCACCGCTCCAAGGGTTATTCCCTCCAGTGCCAACCTTATATACAGGCAGCTGGAGAAGAAAAACCCTCAAAGCAACAGAAATTACCCTTACGTTCCTTACTCAAGAAGCATTGGAAGAGACATCATGATATGGAGCACATGATAAAGATTACCCGGATTGAATGCCTAATCTGTGACTAGTTCATAAACTGTTGTCACAGATGAAGCACGCAATCGAGGGAAACAATTTCTCCTTTCTCTCTTGGCCGAAAACTCCCGCCGCCAGCGGGGCGTTGTTCTCCAGTGTCAATTCGTATATAATGAAACATGAAGAACAACACCCTACGTGGAGGGGTTTATACCCAGAGTACACGGTCCACGAGCAACATTGAATGATCTAAAATACATGGTCATGTGCACAATGAAACTCACATGAAGGAATTCCTACACTGTGAGGGATTCCATATAATCAGAGAACAGAGGGCGAGAATCTACTTAATCCAGGTCCTTCAAACCGTAGGCACACATGTATATCATTGTAATGACACAAACAAACAATTAAAATTTTGTCAATAAATGCTTAAAATGGCTCAGGAAAGTAAATTTTTCAGTTTCAAAAGTGAAACACTATATCATTAATTCTTCATTTTCGTACAGTGGTAGAAAATTATCATGGTGGATACTTATTAAGCGAAAGTGACTTGAGAATAGACAAAGAAAAATTATATAATTATTGCTTTACCAATCGTAACAATCTAATATAACTGCGACTTTTGCTTGTTACGCTAGTTTTTGTTTTTAAAAATAAGTATTTACGCAGTGAAATTAATTAGGGGTGGTTCGGTGTGTCGCGATGTTCTTAAGCATGCATGAAGGTGTGCCGTGGAGCAAAAAAGGTTGAGAAGCACCGCCCTAACGAATTTCATATTTTCTATTAATGATGTAAGCTTGGTTCTCTATCGTAATATCTCTCATTAGTGAGTCGCTTTTCGTAAACATCCGAAACAGCTGCAAACCAACGCTTCTACCTGATTTCAGGGTATTGATGTAAATGTAAATCCGAGATACAAATTTTAATCCTTCCTGGCACACATCAAATAAATTTTCTTCGCCGAATCGATTTTTTAGCATTGTGACGAATGAGTAATCGATGATCGGTTCGAGATTTCCTTTCGTTATGTTCGATAACCATGTTTGAAAGAAAACCGGGACAGTTGGTGATCTAACTAAAAATCTATGCATGAGTCAACGCACGGAAATCGCAAATAAATATAAAATTTGATGATTTAATAGGAAGAAGTGATCATGATAACGTATCACTGACATCGCTGGAATATGCATCATGAATCGCTTGAGTGATTCCGTATGAGCTAGTGCTCACGAGTAGGAACGTTCTGAAATACATCTACATGATACCCTGCAAGTCACCTTACTGGTGGATGGCAGGGGGTGCAGTGCGCCCATGTATTTTGGCAAGGGAGGCCTCCCAAGCGCTCCCTTCCGCAAACATTTGTTGGTGTAAAAAAATGAACTTTCCGTCATATCTCGTAAATTGTTGGTCATATAAAATATTTTTCAAATAAAACTTGTATAACTAGTAGAGTAGAGCATTTCCCTTCTTATACATTTTTATCGTCGGAGTAGCCGTTATCAAGAAAATCAAATAAGAATGTCTTCATTCAGGTTGAATTTGCAATAGAAAATTTCTTGCATGGGTACTTCTTCATTCTTGCTAACATAAACAATCTCACAAACAAACGTGTAATTTCCTTACGTGTGCATGCAATATTTTTAAACAGCAAGAAAATGGATTATTTATGACGAAGAAGAGAACTTTAAAACGCTATTTCCCTTAAGTACGCGTAACTACATAATTTCTTTCAAATACTCCATTGCACGAAACGCGTCCATTTGTGATACGTTGTACATTTTCCTAACATGACTGCTTTTATCTTCTCTTGCTTTGACTTTTTTGTACCGGATCATGGATAATGGTCAAAAAAGAGTAACACTTGGAGAAGTGGTATGCTAAGCTTTTGTGAGAAATATGGTGTAGGTACTCTTTGTAACTTTTTTTGCGATTTATTAGCAGTCGTGTATAACAATTGCAAATACATATTAAGACATTTACTGTTATAAATATTTTTATTTCCTTGCTATTCTGGGCTAAAGAGTTTATAGAATATGAGGTTATATTCTGTCGTTGATAAACGTTTTCTGTAGCATGCCGTTAAGGAGGTATTTCTGGGTTAAACAGTTGAATAGCTCAAAGTAAATGAATCTTATGGTTAAATAACTGAAATTAATGGTTTATGGCTATTTGGAGGTGTATTCATTCAGTTAGAGCACTGTTTTGAAGTTAATGTCGGATGTGAGCATCATTCTCTATAACGGGGGTGCCCATTACGTCGCCCTTTATGAAGGCTGGAGTCGCCCGCGGAGGCAGCAATGTGTTAAAAATATTAAACGACTGAATTCAAAGGAATTTTCCAGATTTTAAAGACCTAGCCCATCGTCACATCTTTTTGCCGGAGTTGTCATTGAAGGCATGGATGCGACATATGTGGAAAATTTAATAATTATGTTACAAAATGAAATTGAAATGGGTTGAAAGCAAGATTCCACGATTTTTGGAAACTTGTTTTATCTGAAATTTTTTCAAAAACTTGCATTTATTTTGCAAGCATATTTTTCTTCCATTTTTAATACGTATCTAATTATATCGAGGAACCAGAAATGCGCTCACAAATGAGCACGTTGAAGATGGTATACGCCTCTCAGTTTCGAGTTACAAGCCCGATTACCAATCACTGACTGAAGATATGCACTGTATTTGCATAAAGAATGAATTTACGTTGTCTATTTTAATAAATGGTGTGCAATAAGCGCTCTACTTGCGGTTATTTTAAGTTATATTTACAATATCCTGATGTATATATATGCATCGTAGAAGGATTGCATTTGTAGGCAATGCAGGCTTACATTTGGGTTGCCAACTGTCCTTAAGTTGGAGGGAAATTTCCTCCCTTTGGTTTCCGGTTTTTTTTTAATTTCCCAAATTTTTTCCTGTTTTTTATTTATATCCCAAATTATAAGGTAGACAGCCCTGGAGCACTCGCTGGTCACACCAATGTATCTCATATATATTACATGTATCTGTATCTATCCATCAATCAACGCTCCACTGCTATGCCACTGAAATATATCTCTTTATAATCAGTACATAATTAACGCTGTTCCTCCTTCGCTTCCTTGTAAGTGGGCCACCTTGGATAGCGTACGTCGCCATGACCTACCAGTATTTAACGTTTTTATTTGATTTGACCGGATTACCTTAATTATTTATATTACTTATTATATAAGTTATTCGTAATCTCCTGAGAAAAATGCAGCGAGAGCTATTAGAATAGGGGGTGAATTCAACCTGTCTTCGTTAGACTGGAATCGTAATTGCATTGATCTCGGCATTAGAGGGCGTGAATCATGCGAGGTTTCAGGAAAATTCGAACAAGGGCTTGATAATTTCCAGGAAAAGGCATCGCGCACTGATTCGAGTTCATAAACCAAGGGTCGTAAGTCTCAGTTGATTTTACCTAATAGTTTCGTTAAAGACGCACGCGGAACAAAAGGCTGTAGCCGACTTGCTGACGCGTTTTTAAATGTAATGGCTTAATAATTTGTTTTTTAAACTTAAGATCGAGGCAGGAGAGGATGGGTGAGAAGTTTCTCCAGCTTTGATTGTTGGCGCGATGTCCTCACATGTAAAAGTAGTCGGTTTTCTGAATCCCGGGATGCACCTTACAGCGTTTGCACTTAAAATTAATCATAAATGTCGTTCCTTTGTTGTGCGTGTACGGAAGTCTTTCCCTCTCGAGTTTGATTAGATCACCGTTGTTGGCATTCCTTTCCTCGATGAGGTGGATGAAAATAGAATTCCAACAGCTGTTCGTTAATCGCTCTTGTATCGGTTTGAGACATCAGACGGAGTGGCGGCGGAGATAAAGAATGTTGAGAGTGCTCGTAGGAAGATATGTGAGCATGTTATCAAAACATCGATGACGTGATTGTAGGTCATCCTTTCCGGAGGGACTTAAGTGTGAGTGCGCTGATGATAAAGATGAGTCTTAAGTTTGCGGGCTTTTGAAGCTCGTATGTTCGAATTAATATCAGACCCGGGACTAGTCTTCCGGACTGGTTTATTTTAAGTCGGTAATTTTACGAAAGGCTGATTTACCAACTATACCCGTCAACGTTAAATCAGGGATATATTCGTAGCACTCCTCAATGTCCCACGATTTGTAATGTCCGTTTCCGGGGAGGTTTTTTAAAACTATGTTTGGAATTTTCCGTAAGCCTTTCTGAATAATTAAGCACAAATTGTGCTTACAATTAGTTTTATGTAGCATACTTATGGGAATTGTTGTGTACGTAGTGTTGGATCTCCGTATAGCAGTGCCGATAGGTTGAGGGCAACCACGATCCTACCCGCCTCTCTATTGACATCAGTTACACCATTGAGTGGTTGGGAGATTTTGATTTCCGCGAAACGTAGATGTGGTAGGCAAGTAAGTGTCACGAGCCGAAAAATTGAACTCGGATGGCGGTCTCTGGAGAAGCGGCGAGAAAAATCCAAATTACTCGATGTAGCAATTTATTTATATGAATTATATACACTGCAATATAATGGAAAATGAATACATATATAGAATGCCACTACATAAATAATATGATGTTGATTACATAAAATGATTTAAGTATTACAAATGGTGTACTTCTTTTTCCGGAAGCTAATTACAGCTTGGGCTAAGAAAGAGATGGCGTCGACCAGGGATAGGCCTGCAGCGAAAAGCAGATGATAATCGATTTTATTTCCATTAATAAGGTCCATGGTGAGTATTGCTCCGGCAGCTGCCCACAGTATTGCACCAAAGACGGAACTGCACATCACCTGCGATATAAAAGAGAATATTATCATATATACATATCTCCATTCCTACTATTAATATAAGGCGTCATATTCTATCGGTTACATTTACGGTTATTCGGCAACACAAATATACCTATATAATACTAATTACCTTCTTGCTTATCGTTTGGAGCAAGATAAAAATTGCTGCCCTTTATTTGCTAAAATCCACGTCGATCTTGAGTAGAATCATCGTATTCGCGATATACATTTTAATTTATTTTATTTCTTAATGGCAACGACCATTCCCTTTCTCTCACCATGGTATGTGGCACCATTTTCATGTCGATGGCCATTGCTATTGTCATCATCGGGTCCAGCATCATGTATCCGAACACTGCCATGTATAGCGGAACTGAACTATACGGTCTGTAGGACGGACAGATGGAATCCGAGAACCAAATAAGAGCCGCACATATACCACCCAGCACCTGAGGAAAGACCCCAATATCATTATTATTGTGCCTCAAAGTCATTATCATTTATCTAAACCTACGAATCGCCAATATAAAGACTTTCTTGACCTGGCTTCGCTATATATGTTGTTGCTGTCATTCCACGTCAAACCGGACGCTTTCTGCGGAAAATTTACCTCGATATTTTAGATATTTTTGAAACTCATTTCACCAGCTTTTAACAAGAAAATAAAAAATATTGCACTTTCTTAGAGCTTAGCCTTGACGTAGTGCCAAAATTCGCGAAAATGTCCCAAAATCGACGCGCGCACCCTCACTCAAACGATCGTACCTCCAGAAATATTCATTTTACAGGATTCAGCATATGCTCGTTATAAAGCTACTGTAATTATCTTTTCTATGTTTTATAGTTTACATGAATTTCTGAAAATACACGCATTTTATAGCTTATTTTATGATTTAATTTAAAGCTACGCCAAAACTATCCACTTATAAAAGTTAGAAAAAAATACCACCTTAATTGGCCAATTATTCTCTTCATGCGAATAAATTCTCAAGAGAGGAGCATTACAAATACTTTAAAATGAGCATAAGCTGAACCCTGTAAGACAAACATGTCCGGAGATACAATCGTCTGAGTGAGAGCGCGCGCGTCTATTTAGGAACTTTTTCGCGAACTTTGGCACTATGTCATCGTAAACTATTAATGCAGTGGCTCTAAGAAAGTGCAGTTTTGCGTATTTTCTGGTTCAAAATATCCACACGAGGGTATAAGGAAAATTTTTAATTTCATGGCTTTCGGTGTCCGATGTGACGTGGAATCACCCTATAGGAGACGCCACAATTTGATATGGGCGTTCGTTAAATAATTATTTACACAAATAGACTTAGTGACATGAAAATTCTCGTTGCTTTGAACTACTTGGTAATGAGATGTAATATTAAAATTAAGAAAGAGATAAGAGTACTATAATTAAATTTACCGACCAGAAAAATATTTCTTATGTCTTTTGAGGACATAGTACGTCATTGTGTAGATTTCCGAGTTACAATAATCGAGAAGCTACATAAAGCATGATTATAACAACAATACCCACCATCTGTGTCACTTTGATGATGAATTCTCTCTCCTTGAGACTTTTTGGTATTGAAGACGTCATCTCCGATGGGATAAGTATCTCTGTCTACGAAGTATTCAGTGTGAGGGTGAATGATGTTGAGATCGTTGATTTTCTGCTTATATAGATCGTTTATCTCCAATGCTTATAGCGAACAATCGCCGGAATTCGATAAAAACAGTTACCCTCATCACATTTATCTTTTCGTTTCATTTTCCCTGTGCAGGGGAAACAGCGTTTTCATGAATCACATCATCTCAAACCTTTCCTCGACCAAGTTTACTTCCCTGGTCACTTTTTACTTTCTCCATACGCAGTAATGGGAAAGTATTGAGTTCACGAAAAAAATCGACTTGGAGATTTCAACGGAAATACACGTTTTGAGGTCCCTAGACTATTTTCGGAATGATGTCCGTGCGTGCGTGCGTGCGTGTGTGTGTATTGTGGGCGCTCTAACTAAAGAAGTACGTACCATATCGTTACCAAACTTAATATATAACACTTTTACATGAGCACAAAGAACTGATTAGTTTTTGGACAATAACGAGTAACCGGAAGTCGAGGTTTATTCGAAACCCGATTCGGTTTTTGCGATATTTCTTCGTTGAAACATCTTAATTGTATATACAATTCTACAAAAAAGTTATAGAGAATGTAATTTCCTACGACTTTCATTTGAAACAATTTTCTATTGTAGTTATTGTTTGGTAGTTATTTCTAAATAACCGGTTTTTCGGTTTTCTCCTTAAAAACATCGTTTGCTGGGGCGAAGGGATGGCCTTTATTAAAGGTTAAGGACCCATACATTTTAACGGGAAACCTTTCTTCGGAAACCTTAGCGTTGCTGCGCCGTAATAATTAAGATGCCCCAAAAGCTAGTCCACAACGTATCTTCCTTCGGAATGCAAAACCGGACGCATCTTGGGAATATAATCAAGCGCATCCTCCAGCAGTGTTTAGGTCAGTGGTTCTCAGGTAGATCTTCCATGCGACCCCCCCCCCCCTCCCCCGTGATTTCTCGAGAATAAAAAAAATAATATCACCTAAAGTGGGAATTTATTCATTCATTAATGCCACACAGCCAAACAGGATGAGGCTGAAGTTATCGCCCAAAGATGATTACAATGTTACAAAAAAGACACTTTCAGATATATTTTCAAACGTTTACCTAAATATTTGCGTTGATACAATCGTATAGTTTATTATTACAGCACATCAGCAAACACGTTAAAAAAATCTGATGTGGCCAACACATGACTTTCTCCATATTTGGGGTATAGATATTTAAATTATTATGAGTAGCATTATAAGGCAAAATTATTATTTCGTATCGTAAAAGAAGACACGTCCTTGTCGCCGTAAATTACGTATATTTTGAATGTTTACAGAATTCACCGCTACATGGTGTTGGCCCTGTATACTGGTATTAAGATAAAGCGAAATATATCCGAAATGGATGGTTCTACGAAAATTAGTTTCAAACAAAACTTGGAAGAAATAATACTCTCTACAACTTTGGTCCTTACGGAGATTACCAATAACGATGTTTTAAAGGTGATATTTAACGGAAACCGAAAAACCGGTTAGTTATAAATAACTCCTAAACAATAACTCCTATAGAAAATTGTTTGAAATTAAAACTGTAGGAAATTACATTCTTTATAACATTAGTATACAATTGTATATAGAATAATGATGTTTTAACAAAGAAATATCGCAAAAACCGAATAGGGTTTCGAATAAACCGCGACTTCCGCTTATCCGTTATTGTCCAAAAACTAATCAGTTCTTTGTGCTCATTTTCAAGTGTTATATGTGAAGTTTGGTAACGATATGGCATGTACTTTTTGAGTTAGAGCGCTCACAATAACATACACACAACAGACATCATTCCGAAAATAATCTAAACGTGTTCTAGGGACCTCAAAACATGTATTTCCGTTGAAATCTCGAAGTCGATTTTTTTCATGAATACAATACTTTCCCATTACTACGTATGAGAAAGTAAAAGCAAAAACTCTAGGTGTAAAAGAATATTACATCTTTTGCCAAGGGAACGGTTATTTAAAATAAATAAGAAAAATAAATCGTTAAACAGAAATTAATTCATCAAAAGTTCAGATATCGTCATGAATTACAATAAAGATGAGAAATGTGAGGACGAAAAAATGAG
Organism: Uropetala carovei; assembly: GCA_036926305.1. Taxonomy (NCBI): domain Eukaryota; kingdom Metazoa; phylum Arthropoda; class Insecta; order Odonata; family Petaluridae; genus Uropetala; species Uropetala carovei. The sequence goes on from JAXCHB010000035.1 coordinate 5,985,686, forward strand.
GTAATATATGTCGCCGTATTATTTAACTTTTAAAAAAATCATATTTCTTAAATTAAATTTATATATAGTAAATTTAACAAATGCTTCATTCTGAAGATTCAAACCCTCAAGCAAACATTAACCTTAGATTTTTAACCTATAAATTAAAATTGAATGAGGAAAAAATCAGTTGGCATGGCGGAGACTGCTCGCGACCCTACGTTTGAGAACCACTGGTTTAGGTGATCCATGTGCGAGAAGGAAAATAAGTCGATTCATTGAACCTTCTCTACGAGACGAGCACCAATTTCTCCCACATGGACAAGTAAGCGTTGGTAGCCCAACGATATGCAAATAAGTTGATGACTTTCTCCATACGTAAGTTGTCAACTAAAATCAAAAAAGTACGGCGATAGGAACAGTTCAACGCATCAGCGCTAGCGATTCAATTTTTGCCACTACCACGCGCTCGTTCTGCCCACTAACTGTTAATTTCGAAGAAAATTGAATATCTCTTGAAATATTCCTCATATGAAAATTTAGTTCAAACAAGAGTTGTAGAAAACAATAATTTCTACAACTTTTATATATATTTATGTAATCAAAAGTTCAGCGAAATATTTAAGAAAACTAAAATTAGACAGGATTAAACCGCTATTTCCGGTACAACGATTGTTAACAAAGGCTTATCAAATCTCAAGATAATGTATAAAATCACAAGTATAGAATTTCATGCTGATCTGATGAATAGTTGTTGAGTTTACTAAGATTCAGTATAGAGCAATTGAACTGGACGTGGATATATTAAATATTTTTAAATTCCAAGAAAGGAGCATTTTCTGTTTTAGCAATTTATTTATATAAAATATATATACACTGCAATGTAATGGAAAATGAATACATATATAGAATGCGACAAATTAAATAATATGATGTTGGTTACATGTGCATGCTTTAAGGATAACTCCGGATCGTCGTGTACTTCTTTTTCTGGAGGTTAATTAGCAGCAAGGTTTTAGAAAAGGGATGTAGTGCGAGACACAATTAGCGCCGTTCATGCATGATATTTTAAATTCCGGTTAAACGAATACGCAGGTAGACGCCGTATTTCTATATTTTAGAAAATCCCTTGACAAAGTTCCACGTCTTAAGGTTATTCGAAAGTTGAAACGGTACAGGATTAACGAAGCTGTTGTCAGATGTATAGAAGCGTTTTTCCGCGAGAGGGAGCAGATGGTAATCGTTCATATCATGTGAATGTCTCCTCCGGCGATTCCCACGGAGGTGACTTGAGCCCGCTACTTTTTCTCAACAAAATTTCAAGAAGTAGTTGTAGATAATTTGCGGACGACACAGCGATTTATAGAAAATTTCGCAATGTAGAAAATGTACAGATCCTCCAACGTGTTCTACGTTCCATTTCGGAATGGGGTAAAAAGCGATAGTTATAATTAGACAATGATAAATGTTCTTTAGTTAGTTTTTGGCAGGGTAGACAGATTCATTGGTGAGAAATTTCTCGACGCGGACCTCGTAAAAATGGCCAGAACACAGAAATACCTTGGCATGGTTCTATTTAGCTATATATTTTGGAAAGAGTATATCTGAAGGCTAATATGAAAAGCTCGTAAAAGGGTAGAATTTTTCGGTAGAGTATTAGGGGCATGTGATGAAAAGATTCGCGAGGTTTATATTTCCCTGGATAGGCCATTAAGTGAGTATGCCTGTGGATTGGCCTATTTCAGGAGCTAGAAAAAAAATTCAACGAAAGGGAGCGCGTTTCGTTTAGCGTAGATATGGTAGGGAAGTAAGTGTCACGAACGTAGAAATAGAGCTTGGGTGGGAGTCTCTGGAGAAGCGGCGAGAAAGATCTAGACAACTATTATTTCAGTGTTTTCCATCGGTAGATAATTATGTTCCTGGTGGCTAATTGCAGCTTGGGCTAAGAGAGAGATGGCGTCGACCATGTAAAGGGATGCAGCGAAGAGCAGATGATAATCGATTTTACTTCCATTAATTAGATCCACACTGATTGTTACTCCTGCAGCTGCCCACAGTATTGCACCAAAAACGGAACTGCACCTCACCTGCGATGTAGAAGAGAATATTATCATATATACACATCTCCATTCCTACTATTAATATAAGTCTTCTTATTTTATCAGTTACAGTCACGGTTATTCGGCAACGCAAATATTTAATACAAATTACATTGTTGCTTATCGTGTGGAGCTAGATAAAAATGCTGCCGTTTATTTATTAAAATATTCCCCTGAGATCGTTCATTATGATTCTCCCAATAAAAATGAAGTTAAAGATGATATCCGCATAGATCTTGAGTAGAATCATCGTATTCGCGTTATACTTTCTAAATTATTTTATTTCTTAATGGCAACGACGATTCCCTTTCTCTCACCATGGTATGTATCACCATTTTCAGGTCGATGGCCATTGCTACTGTCATCACCGGGACCAGCAACATGCAAGCGAACACTGCCATGTAAAGCGGGTCTGAACTATACGTCCTAGAGGACGAACAGAAGGAATCCGAGACCAAAATAATAGCCGCATGTATTACACGCAGCACCTGAGGAAAGATCCCAGTATCATTATTATTATGCCTCAAAATCATTATCATTTAACTAATCCTATGAATCGCCAAAATTAAGGATTGCCTTGAAGTAGCTTCGTTAAGTGTTGTTGCTATAGAGCCATTCCACGTCACATCGGACACTTTCTGCGGAAAATTTACATCGATATTTCAATTTTTTTTGAAACTCATTTCACAAGTTTTTAACAAGGAAATAAACAATACTGCACTTTCTTAGAGCGACAGCATAAATAGCTTAAAGAACGTAGTGCCAAAGTTCACGAAAATGTCCCAAAATCGACGCACGCATTCTCACTCAAACGACCGGATCTCCAGATATATTCATTTTTACAGCATTCAGCATATGCTTGTTTCAAAGCTACTGTAATTCTCTTTTATATGTTTTATAGTTTACATGAACTTCTGAAAGTACACGTATTTTACAGCTTATTTTATAATTTAATTTAAAAGTGCACCAAAAAATCCACTTATAAAATTTGGAAAAAAATACCAGAATTCAATAGCTTTTAAATGAGCATATGCTGAACGTTGTGAGATAATCATATCCGAAGACACAATCGTTTGAGTGAGAGCGAGTGAGGGACTTTTTTGCAAAATTTGGCACTAGGTCATCGCTAAACTATGAATGCTGTGGATCTAAGAAAGTGCAGTTTTGTGTATTTATCCCCAGGAAGTTAACGAAAAATTTTAATTTCATATTTTTCGGTGTCCGATATGACGTGGAATGACCCTATAGGAGATCGTTAAATAATTATATACACAAATATACTAAGTGACACGAAAATTCTAGTTGCTTTGAACCACTTGGTAATTAAATGTAAAATTAAAATGGAATACGTGATAAGATTACTATTATTATATTTACCGACCAGAAAAATATTTCTTATTTCCTTTGAGGACATTACGTGATTGTGTAGATTTTTGAATTACAATAATCGAGATGCTACATAAAGCATGATGATAATAACAATACTCACGAGAAAGAGCACATTGGTGATGAATTCTTCCTTGTTGGGAATTTGTCGTACTGAAAGGCACATCTCCGATGGAATACGTATCATGTCTATGAAGTATTCGGTGTGAGGTTGAATGATGTTGAACTGGTGGATTTTCTGCTTATATAGATCGTTAATCTCCAATGCTTATAGCGAGCAATCGCCGGAATTCGATAAAAAACAGTTACCCTTATCGCACTCCTCTTTCCGTTTCATTTTCCCTGTGCAGGGGAAAGAGCGTTTTCATGAATCACATCATCTCAAACCTTTCCTCGACCAAGTTTACTTCCCTGGTCACTTTTTTCAATTCGGAGAGGATAAGGCATACGCCATGACGTAATTTGCTTTTGCTAAGAGTACTTACATTCCATCGAGCTGGTTTTATTTAAATGAGTGAGATGCAACACACCGACGTCTGCACAATTGTAGACTTCACAGTGACCTATGCATTGAAAACGTCGTTTATTTTAAATACAGGCAGTCATCGCACATTTTCCCGGTGTTATACCTATGTTCTCTTTCAAATTTCCTCGGAACTAATCAGTAACTTTAATGTGGTGATTCGTGTGAGATTGTGATCGAATCGTTTTGGGAAATGGCAATGCTTCCGTAATATTTATTTTTGTTTTAATATCACTTCTCGATCAAATGTTGCCGAATCCTATCTCGCTATGAGTAATCGATGATCGGGTTGAGATCTTTTATCCTCAATTGCACATTCAATACCAGAAATGTCTTCGAGGAACGATAACAAACTATAAAAGTAAGTTACCTGTATTGATAATCATTTGCTACGGGAACTAACCCTATGGATCTACGTCTACATGATACAATGTAAATAACCAGATTGGTGTGTTCCAGCGGGTGCAGCTCACCAAAGGCTACCTCTCTCGCGGGCGTCTCTCTCCTGTTATGGTCTCGAATGATCCTTGGGGAAAACGAACCTTGATATCGCCCCGTCCTACAGTCGATCTCTCGTATTTCATCCCCGTGATCAGAGCCGTCTCTAGGATCCGCGGGGCCCCGAGCGAGAGGGTTTCCGCGGGCCCCCCTAATTTTCACAGAAAAATCAAATTTCTCATTTACTTACAATTTTATTTTTGTGTCTTCATGTTTACATTAGTATTATTCAGTATTATTATTAGTATTTTACAGTATAATTATTGATATTATTCAGAAATACAGAAACAAATTTTAAAAACTAGCAACTGTTAGGGGTTACACAAATAAACAAAATAATAACCAGCCCACTACAATTTTAAAAGTTTACTTTTCTAGCTTTGATATGTGCAAATCTGTCGATTATTGTTGATTTCTCAATCTTATCAACATCCTCGTGTTCAATTGACAAAAGAGATGATCCAGTCACTCTCTCTTGTGACATCGTCGATCGTAATTTTTTATTAATTCTAATTTTGAAAACGACCTTTCAGCCGATGCAACCTGTCACTGGCATTGTAAGAATTATCCTACAAAGTATTTCTATGTTTGGATATATATCCTGCAATCTAATTTTGTGTAGGAGCTTCAAAATATCAATTACGCTATGATCTTCTGGCACAACCGTTGATAAAATTCTTAACTCTTCATTAAGTTCAGTTCCATCTATGTCGCTCTCTGAACTTCCTTCATCCTTCAAAACTTTCTCTATATCGCACCAGACTCTCTGTAAATTAGATAAATCCCAATTTTTAATTTGGCTTATGCTGTTCATGAAACCAAATCTAGAAATGTACTCACTGTACTGATCAAAACGCCACGACAGAGAGGTTAGTGCCACGTCTATCACTCGCAGAAAGAAATCCGTTCTAAATCCCTTCTTCGAGTTTTCCTGTGCATCGTCCTCTCTAGCGCAATCAGAATGTCTCATTTTTACATTTTTAGAAAACTCTATATCAATTGACATATCATTGGCGACTCTTTCGGCTACTGATACGGCTTGATTAAACCCTTCATTTCTGTATATATTTAATGATGACTTCAAAGCATCCAGATGTTTAACTGCAATATCCAACGGAATTTGAGCAGATTGTAGAACCTTACTTACTTTATTTGCGGTTAGTAATATGTCACACCAAACAATAACAGATAAAATAAATTCAAATCTGTTTAATTCATGGGAAAGGAGTGAATTTTCCTCGTTTTTTGTCTTCGGATCATTACAAACTTCAGCTATCTTAAGTAAAGCATTTTTTATTTTTGGTAAATGAAAACGTACAGCTTTTATGCTTTCGAGTCGGGACTCCCACCTAGTGCTAGACTTTAGAGAAATATCTGTATAATTCATTAAGATACTCCATCTTGCCGGTGAAGCTGCGAATAAAGTATACAATCTTTGAATTATACCAAAAAATGACACCGCTCGCGGACAGGAATGAGCCATATCACTAAGAACAAAATTCAAGTTGTGTGCTCCGCATGGCATGAAGAAAGCTTTAGAATTTAAACTTAAAATTCGTGCTTGAACTCCTTGTCCATGACCTTTCATATTCGCACTGTTATCATACCCTTGCCCTCTGCAATATTTCAATGAAATTCCCATATCATCTAATTCTTTCAGTAGAGCTTGGCTAAGTCCATTTCCTGTAGTGTCTGTGACTTGAAGAACGTTTATGAAGTGTTCAACTACTTCTACATTTCTGTTTTCAATATGAACTAACCTTAGAATTACTGACATTTGCTCTTTGTGGCTCACATCTGGAGTACAATCCAGAATAATAGAATAGTACTTGGCATTTAAAACTTTTTGTATGATTGAATTTCTAACTTCAGAAGCCAAAATTTGTATTATTTCATTTTGTATTAATGGTCCCATATAGTGATCCTTAATTTCACTTTGCTGGTATCGTCGTAAATGATCTTGGATGATCGGATCAAATTTAGCTAACAGCTCTATCTGACCTAAGAAATGCCCATTATTTGGAGAGTATAACGAACTACTACTACCGCGAAAAGCCATGTTATGCCGAGCTAGATAAAGTATTATCTCAATAATTCTTTCCAAAACATTACGCCAACGCTGTTTTTCTTTTTGGTATAAATCTTGGTTTATGCTATCAATAAAAGTTCCTTTCTGTTTTCTCTGCGCATATTCCTGCCATTCTTGGAAGCTTCTCATATGTGATAAAGTTTTATCATGCTCACTTAACTTATTTCCTACATTCTTCCATTGACTAAACCCCTCAGACGCCAATGCCGACTTTGACTCTGATGATGGGAACAGTTAACAGCAGAAACAAAAGACGACATCTTTTTCTTCAGAATAAACAAACCACGTCCTTCTCACCTTCTCCCCATTTTTCAAAATTCTATAAAAGTGGTAGTCAGAAAAGCATCTGTGCTCTCAGTTGAGTGGATGATTCCTCATTTTTTCTTCAGTGTACTGCGGACCCATTTCTACTAAAAGATCCCTATGAGGAGTAATAAATGTAGGCCATGTACCGTGGTCTGACGTAAAATTAAAATTTTTAGAGCTTACAGCAAGGTGACTGTGTCTAATATTTATGGAAACGTTATTCACACCACGGGAAGGAAAGGATGGCGTACTCGGTGATGGAGTCTCAACGAAATTAACGTGTTTGTCAAATTGCTATTTGTTGACACCTCGATTCCTACGTCTGAAGAAATCAATGCTTTACTTTCACTTTTACCCGATATGATGTCACTTAGCGCTGGAAAGGTCTTGATGAACTTTTTTAATGTTCCGTTTTGTTTCTTCAGTTGTTCTTGTACTTCTTTCATCCTTTTTCTTTTTTGTGATCCACTCTTGTATTTTCTTCCTATATCTCTCTCCCTGGAGGCACTCATTTTTTCGTAATGGGATATTAATGAATACAAAATATAGGAATTTTATTTTAAAAGTCGTATAAACAGAGTATCGTATTCTTATATTACAATAATGAAGAGATATGGGTACTAACCTTTAAAACTAAAATGCTGAACTCATTTCCCAGAATACGTCCAAAACTTCCAAAGAATCAAAGGTTCACTATTTAACAGAGATAGCATTCTAAATTAATTTAAATGGTCCATGAGTACGCATACTGAAATATTAAATAATATAAATGAATGCACTAACCTTCTATGTTAATGTCAAATTCTTCATGAAAATGTCTAATAAACCCAGGTGCCCTTTTGTTTGCAGATAAGTTTCACACGCCACAAGAAAACGTTCTCACAGTTGATGTTCCTTATACCACAGTTTTAGGAGAACTGAGGAGATGCGTTTCACTATTTTCCTAAGTTCCAAAATGCCACCAGAGCTATAAGCAATAAACCGAACCGAATGTCGCTGAAAAATTCTGCCCTCACCCTCGGTTTTTCTACGAAAATTTGTTTCAAATAAAACTTGGAAGAAATATTATTCTCTAGAACTTTGGTCCTCACGAAGATTACCAATAACGATGTTTTTAAGGAGAAAACAGAAAAACCGTTTATTTATAAATAACTGCTAAACAATACCTACAACATAAAATTGTTTCAAATAAAAGTTGTAGGAAATTACATTCTCTATAACTTTTGTATAGAATTGTAAATAAGTTAATGATGTTTTAACGCAGAAATATCGCAAAAACCGAATCGCGTACCAATAAAGCTCGTTATTGTCCAAAAACTAATCAGTTCTTTGTGCTCATGCTAAAGCGTTATACAGTCGAATCTCCCTATAACGGAATTGAAGGGACCAGTAGGTTTTCGCCGTTATAGAGAGATTCCGTTATAGAGGAAGTCAAGATCAAGAAATAATACAGCATATTAAAAACGAAAAGAGGAACTTTATTTAAATTTTACTTCAAATATGTACACATTTACTTAAAAATTTCCATTACTAATGAATGAAAATGTCTGTCATTTTTGTTTGTATTGTTCTCCTTGTCTTCCAATATTCTTTTTCCACTTTGTTTTCTATATTTGAAAATTGTCGCTGTAGTTCTGCGTCAACATCCAGACCTTTGAAAAAAGTGGAATCCAGACGAATTGCGTCGAACGCTTGTTTTGCACTAGGCAGTTCAAGCTCTGGTTCTGCTTCTTCTTCCCCTTCTTCTTCGTCTTCCTCATCGCGAGAGAGGATTCTGTCTATGATTTCCTGCTCACTAAATTCAGCTGCTGTCGCTAGGTCGTCGTCCGCACTGGTGTATGTGTCGAGGTTTGTCATTTGGAGACTCTCTGGCACTTGGAACTTATTGATCCACTCAATGAGGGGAACTTGGTCGTGGTTGTCATCATTCCCAGTCTGATCTCTCAGGACAGAGGCTTCCCGCTTAGTGATGCCAGCATGCCTGAAAGAGTGTTGGATCGTTGCTTGGCTGACGTTCTCCCACGCCTTCTGAAGTAGATAGACAGCGTCCAACAAGTTCAACTTCATTCGTTGGCCCTCTATATCATCCATCAAGCGTAAAAACATCTTCTTCCTGTAGTGCCCTTTTAGGCTTTTTATGACGCTCTGATCCATTGGTTGTAGGACACTCGTAGTATTGGCTAGGAAGAACACGATCTTGATGTTTTTTAAACTATCTATGATGGGATGAGCTGTGCAATTGTCGACCAGTAATAACATTTTTCTGTTTTTTCTTTGTAACTCTTGGTCCCACTTCCTTATTTCCTCTTGGAAGATCCGTGCCGTCATCCACGCAGATTTGTTGCTGTGATAGTTAACAGGTAAAACTACCTGAAATAATTGTTGGTTGCCCTCTAATTTTGTTTCTCATGAATGAATTTTCGGCCGCTTTAGAGATTTTCAACATTTTATTTCCGTAATAGAAAACTGAAATAGCACTGGTTAGATAGGGATTGTGAAGGGACCGATAAGTTTTGCCTATAGAAGGTTTCCGTTATAGAGGAATCCGTTATAGGGAGATTCTACTGTATATGAAGTTTGGTAACGATATGGCACGTACTTTTTGAGTTAGAGCGCCCACAATCCATACACACGCACACACACAGACATCATTCCGAAAATAGTCTAAACGTGTTCTAGGGACCTCAAAACGTGTATTTCCGTTGAAATCTCTAAGTCGATTTTTTTCGTGAACACAATACTTTCCCATTACTACGTATGGAGAAAGTAAAAACTACAGTGAACCCGCGGTTTTACGACAGGTTAGGTTCCAGACCACCGTCATAGAGGGGATTACGACTTAATGCGGAACCTATTATTTTTGGGACATCATAGAAATAATACAAATATTTGCCAACCTATCTTAACATTGATAGAAAACGTAAACAATTTTAATGCGTAAAAATATAAAAAACTATAACATAATGTAACAATATTTCATAATGACGTAAAACTAGATTCGGCGACTTAAAACTGAATTATTGGTTTGATAGAGAAATCGACGTAAAATCGAATCGTCGTGAAGCGGACCAACGCAAAGCGAGGGCTGATTGTATTCGTAAACCATATTTCATGATAAAATATGCCTGAGTATGGACTGTTCGCCATATGCGGCGATTGAATAAATACCCTGCAAGTAACCGTAATTGGTTATCTCCGACCCAGTGGCGTAGCGGAATCATTCTGAACCCCTCCCGTGCCACGGACAACAAATAGAAATGATACACTTTAATCATACATAGGGTGACCACATGACCCGTTTTTCGGCCAATTTTACCTCAAATATCCCACGTCCCGTGGGAAAATCAGTACGGGACGCGCTTTGTCCCGTATTCTTTTATGAAAATAGATACTATATCGATTTCAGATACAAGTAGGGTAACCACATCCCGTAATAAATGCAGTGCTCGGATTGAGCCGGAACAAACTCAGACCGCACATGTATCGAATATATAGGGGATTAGTTACGAATTATAATATTTTCCTCCCGAGCGTTCAGTTTCGTAATATTTTCCTTTCCGAACACTGAATATATGTATTGTAATGTATGAATAGTTTACAGAAATGAACCCACGTTTACGAGAAGTTACAGACGAGATATCATCTGCCCTAGATAAATGGAACGGGATATTAAAATCTTGCGACGAGAAACAGTTTTATTCTTACAGTGACGAAAACTATTCTTTGTGAATTTGTTGTTAGTATTGTTTAGTTATATTTCTAAAGAATAATTGTTGTTTTTACTTTATCGATGCATAGTATGGGGAAAGTATTGTGATCACGATAAAAATCGACTTCGAGATTTCAACGGAAACACACGTTTATTTTCGGAATGATGTCTTTGTGTGTGTGGATGGATGTGATTGTGGGCGCTCTAACTCAAAAAGGACCTGTCATATTAATACCAAATTTCATATATCAGACTTTAGCATGAGCACAAATAACTGATAAGTTCTTGGACAATACCGGTTAAGGGGAAGTCGAGGTTTTTTGGAAACCCGATTCGGGTTTAACGGCATATCTCCGATAATACATCATTATTTTATACATTGACCATTACGAAAAATGCAGAAGATATAATTTCCTACATATTTTATTTCAAACAATTTTCCATAGCAGTTATTGTTTAGGAATTATTTATAAATAATCGGTTTTTTCGGTTTCCGTCTAATATCTCCTTAAAAACGTCGTTATTGGTAATATTTGCAAGAATCAAAGTTGTACAGAATAATATTTCTTCCAAGTTTTGTTTGAAACAAATTTTGTAGAACCATCCATTTCTGAGATATTTGGTTATTCTTAAATTTCCAGTATACAGCGACACCACCATGTAGCGGTGAATTCTATAAACATATTCAAAATATACCTAATTTACATCAATGAGGAGGACTGTATTCTTTTACGATACGAAATAATAATTTTGCCTTTTAATGCTATTCATAATAATTTAAATATCTATACCTACCCCAAATATGGAGAAAGTCATGTGTTGGCCACACCAGAACTTTGAGGGTTCTGTCCCTTAAAATCGCCAACCATACGTGGTCACTCTAATCATACAGAATAAATTAGGCGCTTTTCATATCCTTTAGTGTATTATTTTTATTTTAATAAAACTTTGAAATTAAAAATAGCTACACTTTCAATTGCCATCACATATAACAGAAAATACATACATATAATAAAATCTTTTTATTTTTTTCATGCTACCTTTCTTACATCTATGGCATTTTTTGGTGTAGCTAAACTAAACTAAACTAAATACACATGTAAATGAATGAATATATGGAATGCGACTACATAAATAATATGTTGGTCACATAAAAGGTTCTACGGTCTACACTATTCCTGGAGGCTAATTACACCTTCCACTATGTAAGAGATGGCGTCGACCAGGGAAACGGCTACAGTGGAAACTAGATGATAATCGTCATTATTTAGATCAATTAATTCCATGACTGTTTCTACGGAAGCTGCCGACATAATTGCACCAGAAAAGGAACTGCCCGTCACCTGCGACATAAAAGAGAACTTTATCAGATATACATATCACCATTCCTACTATTAATTTAAGCCGTCATTTTTTATCGGTTACATTCCGGTCATTCGGCAACGCAATATTTAATACTAATTACCTTGTTGCTTATCGTGTGGAACATGGTAAAAAATGCTGCCGTTTATTTACTAAAATATTTCCTTGAGTACGGTCATTAAGGTTTTCCCAATAGAAATGACGCTATAGACGATATCCGCCTCGATCGTGAGTAGAATCACAGTATTCGCGTTATACATTCTAATGTATTTTATTTCTTAATGGCAACGACGACTCCCTTTATCTTATGTTAAATATTCTACTTCATATTACAGGTGACGTGCAGTTCCCTTTGCTGAATAGTACTGAGGACAGCTACCAGAGCTATTCTCATTATAAATGCAGTTCATGGAGATCAATTCGATTATCAGCTGATTTTCGCTGCGAATTTGTTCCTAGCCGATATCTGACGTCCTAAATGAATTGTTCATCATTTCATTCGATCGGTGCGTAATCATGACGCGGGTCAAGGGGCTCCTTTCTTATCAGCGAATTTATCGTTCGAGGGGGAGTTATTAATTCTGAGTGCCATGCAATCATAGATAACGGAATAGAGAGGTAAACATAACAATTGACGACTTAAAAGGAAATTTAAAGCGGTAAAAACATGGAGTGATACAGTAGATGGCGTGTCAGATGTATTCCTCGTGTCACGTGTATATTTCAGTGTATCCTCGGTTAATAAAAAATAAACCTGTCCGAATAGTAGTATTCCTTTCGATCCTTTTCGATCATATGTATTCGAGAGACGTGTTCTAAAGCGTCTTTTGCCGCTCGTATTCGTCCTGGGACTCATTATCTGAATGCGGTTCAAATAGCGGTAAAAAACTATTATGGCGATAAAGAAATCCTTTTCTATGTTTAAAATTTCTTCGATTCATGCTAAAGTTTATGGTTAGAACTCTGATCAATAAGAATTTTGATTTAAAAAGTTACACAAATTTTCCCAGTAACCATACATAAGCCAAAAACTCATCGTGCCAACGTAAACTTCAATTCTTCTCTTCTATTTTGGGTAAGGTAAAGATTAGGGGAACATTTGCTCCTGAGGAAATCAAGAATGAACGTTTTCATTAAATATTGACTGCCTTACAAAAAAGTGAGGAGAGAATTGCAAAGGAAATCACATAAGATATTTTTAAGAATGAAAAATGGAAAATTTTGCATCTTTAATAATATTTAATACATTAATTGTGTAAATACATTTTAAGACACGTAATTTCACATTTTTTTCGAAAAATTAATTAACAGTAAAATGGTAAGTAGAACATCACTTATATATTTCTTCAAAAACAATTGACATTAAATAAAGACAAAATATTTCATAGAATAAAATTTTAAAACTGTGTAATTTCACTAACTTTCGCTTAATAGCATACCATATCTAGTTCGAATGTAGAACTATATGCCCTGAAATTTGTGAGTCGTTTGAGAAGGGCCACGCGCTTGAGTAAAGAGGACGATGGGATCAGGGCAGCTAGATTCGTGAGGTATATGCTTTCCTCGAATGACAGTAAATAAACAAAATACTAGAATGGTTATGGAACCCCATCGCCCACCCCACTGCTGAGTATTGGAGCTACGGTAGCCGTGAAGGCCTGTCATGAACCCGCGAAAATCCAACCCTGGAATGTTTATATGTGTATGTATATACGTATTTGTATGTATGTATATATATTTATGCTTTTCTTTTAATCCCTAAAAATTTAGTGTATTATTCAATTATATGTGGGGAATATTTCTGTTACTTTATATTGAAATATACTGTTGCCACGAAGCCCTATGGCCAACTTGTAACAGTGTGCTTAATAATCTACCTGCTATAATATATTTTAAAGCGTGTAATTGTGTGTTCGTTCATGGAACTCCTAAACGATAAGAGCTAGAATAACCAAATTTGGTACGATTCTTCCTTACATCCTAACTTAGTGAATGGTCTATGTTTGGTCAACCGGGATTAATCAATACTGTTAATATAGGGAATTAGCATTTTTCAATAACATAACACGTTTGAATCCATTTCTTGACTTGCAAGGTATTCTTCCTTCAAGCAAAATACGTAAATATGGACCGATTTTTTTCGTTTTTGTTTTATTCGACGAATAAAACTCTATACTATCTTATTCCTGCGAAGTTTACATGTTACACGGTCAAGCTGGATGATGAGGGAAATTCGATGGAGGATTTGATATTCTCTGAAACGGGTATCGCGCACCAACTAGAGTCCATTAAGAAAAATAAGTCTCCTGGAACTGAGGGCATACCCGCACGCGTGTGAAATTAATAGGAAATCTAAGAAAGTACGGCATAAATCCGAATATCGTGAGTTTGATAAAAGACTTCCTCTCCAATGGAGAACAGATAGTAGTCATGGATGGGAAATATTCCTACCCAGTTATCATGTATTCCACAATGAAGTGGCATAGGGCCACTACTATTTCTAATATATATAAACGATATCTGCTCGGTAGTTAGCTGCAAAATCAGACTTCGCAGATGACACCGTCTTATATAACAAGGCAAAGATGACCAAAAATCGCTCCAAGAAGATATAAATGCCCTTTCAGCATGGTGTCAAGATTGGAAAATCGAAATTAATCACCGCAAATGTTCCCTTTTGAGTTTCTGGAAGGGCAAGAACAATGATTAGAGTACAGAAATTATAGATAGAATATCCAATCTGCAGAATACGTTAAATATTTAGGAATCACCATTTTTCGTGATCTATCGTGGAATATGCATATTCGGAGGGTCGTAGGCGCAGCCAATAAGAAATTGGGCTTCGCAGGCAGAACAGTAAGAAGAACAGCTACGAGACACGTGTTATTTAATATTGGTCAGATCTCAGGTCGAATACGTTCCCAGCATATGGGATCCGTACGAAAAGAGAAAGTTAGAAAGAATCCAACGGAGAGCAACCAGATTCGTTAAGCAAAATATGAACAAAAATTAAACGTCACATCACTCTTGAAGGAGTTGAATTGGATATCGCTAGAGGATCGCAGAATTGGCGCTTGGTTAAGGCTTATGAAGAACTTTGGGTCAGAGGTTCTCTTAGAAGAGGTCTCAGGAATATTAGAGGCACCTACGTACATGGGCAGGCACGATCACGTGAATAAAATACGTGAGATCGACTGTAGGACCGAGCGATATCGGAGCTCGTTTTTCCCAAGGACCATACGGGATCATAATAGGAGAGTGATTCCCACGAGGGACGCTACTAGGTAGGTTTTGGTGCGCTGCACCCCCTGCCACCCACCTATCTGGTGACTTTCAAGGTATAATGCAGACGTAGATGTTACACTCTAAATAGATTTCTTTGCCGAATCGTCCCTAGCTGTGAATAATCGATGATCGGGTTGAGATAATTGTTCGGAAGGAGGTCGCGAACAAGAGTGATTTAATATAAGACAGGAGAGGAGCATGAGCTGTCTCACGGAAATCATACATACCATATAAAATTTGATGATCTTAGAGGAAGGAGAGATTAATAATAACGTAGGATAATCATCAATGGTATTTGCAAAATGATCCGTTTGATTGATTCCTTGTGGAGCAGAGCTCTCGTTTAATCTCGTAATACAAGGATGGGCAACTTTTCCTGCGCGGCATTGAAAATGCTTCGGCGGTCTCGATAAAAGTTGAATAGATTACCAGGCACGATATGAGAGAAAATCAAGTCAAATCAGGTTTTTATGGTTGATACTGCAATATTTCTTAAATGATGCCCTCCCCTCAAAGTCCCAAAGGCTTGTCTGCAGGTAGGAAATACCACCAGACGAATCACAACATCCATGCCCGAAGCGTTATCCGAACCCGCGACTTACTACCCTTTCAAGGAAAGATCAAAAATATTACAAATGACTTTCCACCATCGATAAGGGGTCCTAAATTAAGGCTAAATATTTTAACAGATCTCGGTCCACAAAAAAATGATGCTACGCAATGGAAAAATGAAAGCTGCGAAAACACCTGCGGTGAGCAGCATGGCACTGCCCATTGTGCCACGGATTGGGCACTCCAGCTTTAATGCCTAGCAAATATCGCGAGCACCACAATATTAATACGTATAGTGGCTGCCATTTTGAGATTTTTAATTGTATTAGTTATAACTTCGATGTTGGCTTTTAGTTGTGATTATTCATATCATTATCATACAATGTTCCTATCTACACTTGATATTAAAATAACTATGCGTTTGACGCAGCCAAAAGATTGGTAGCCCTTTACGTGGATTGGTATTTAAAAACCTTAAATGAATCACCGAAAGCATTTTAATTCCCACATATAGATCAGTTAAACGCAGGATATTGGACTGTTGAAGCGTTGGGTCCAGGTGGCCAGTTTTATAACATTTGCATTCCTTATAAACCATATCGGCGGATTATGTACACATTGCATCGTTCTAAGTTACTCTGGCGAAGTAACGTAAGTAAGTTTCCGAAGAAGATGACCTCTTTAGCGTCTATGACGTTATTTCTCAAACTTTCTAGCAACACGACCCCACTGAAATTGAAGCAATCAACCGCGGAGAGGATGTTTGGCGACTCAAGGGACCACAAAATATGCGTTTTAGTTGATATATCGAACTCGATTTTTCTCACGAATACAAGTCTTCCCTCTACACTACGGCTATATACAGTAAAAATCCAAATTACTCGAACAGGATACTGAGCACGACGTCATGACACGAAGAGTAAAACCCAGCGGCATCAATTCAGACCCATGAGTGATATTCTCCGTATAGCAGGGCCGATAGGTTGAGGGCAACCACGATCCTACCCGCCTCTCTATTGACATCAGTTACACCATTGAGTGGTTGGGAGATTTTGATTTCCGTGAAACGTAGATATGGTAGGTAAGTAAGTGTCACGAGCCTAAAAATTGAACTCGGATGGGGGTCTCTGGAGAAGCGGCGAGAAAAATCTAGGCATCGGCTATTGCAGAGATTTACATCGGAAGATTTTAATGATCAGTTTTCAGGCGTAATTAAGAGACAAATTTACGTAGGACGCCACGGATACACTGACAATATAGGAAAAAATTAATTGTAGAACCGATACATGCAAGAGATCCTTCCTTTCTAAAAAGATAAGGGAGCACAATAGGAGAATATTATGCTCGGTCAGAGGTAATCTCCCCCTGCCACACGCCAATTGCGGTGGCTTTTAGACTATTTCTGCAGATTCAGAAAGAAGAAATTGATCTATACGTGGATATGTTAATATATTTTTAAATTCCAAGTAATGAGCATTTACTGATGTAGCAATTTATTTATATGAATTATATACACTGCAATATAATGGAAAATGAATACATGCATAGAATGCCACTACATAAATAATATGGTGTTGATTACATAAAATGACTTAAGTATTACAACGGGTGTACTTCTTTTTCCGGAGTCTAATTACAGCTTGGGCTAAGAAAGAGATGGCGTCGACCAGGGATAGGCCTGCAGCGAAAAGCAGATGATAATCGATTTTATTTCCATTAATAAGGTCCATGATGAGTATTGCTCCGGCAGCTGGCCACAGTATTGCACCAAAGACGGAACTGCACATCACCTGCGATATAAAAGATAATATTATCATATATACATATCTGCATTCCTACTATTAATATAAGGCGTCATATTCTATCGATTACATTTACCGTTATACGGCAACGAAAATATACCTATATAATACTAATTACCTTGTTGCTTATCGTATGGAGCAAGATAAAAATTGCTGCCGTTTATTTGCTAAAATTTTTCCCTGCAATCGTTCCTTATCATTTTCCCAATAAAAATGAAGCTAAAGACTGTATCCGCATAGATCTTGAGTAGAATCATCGTATTCGTGATATACATTTTAATTTATATTATTTCTTAATGGCAGCGACGATTCCCTTTCCCTCACCATGGTATGTAGAACCATTATCGGGTCGATGGCCATTGCTATTGTCATCATCGGGACCAGCATCAGGTAACCAAACATTGCCATGTAAAGCGGAACTGAACTATACGGTCTGTAGAACGGACAGATGGAATTCGAGAACCAAATAAGAGCCGCACATATACCACCCAGCACCTGAGGAAAGACCCCAATATCATTATTATAGTGCCTCAAAGTCATTATCATTTATCTAAGCCTATGAATCGCCAATATAAAGATTTTCTTCAACTGGCTTCCCTATATATGTTGTTGCTGTCATTCCACGTCAAACCGGACACTTTCTGCGGAAAATTTACCTCGACATTTTAGATTTTTTTGAAACTCATTTCACCAGCTTTTAACAAGGAAATAAAAAATATTGCACCTTCTTAGAGCTTAGCCATGACGTAGTGCCAAAATTCGCGAAAATGTCCCAAAATCGACGCGCGCACTCTCACTCAAACGATCGTATCTCAAGAAATATTCATTTTACAGGATTCAGCATATGCCGCTTATAAATCTACTGTAATTATCTTTTCTATGTTTCATGTTTTCATGAATTTCTGAAAATACACGCAATTTATAGCTTATTTTATGATTTAATTTAAAGCTACGCCAGAAATATCCACTTATAAAAGTTAGAAAGAAATACCACCTTAATTGGCCAATTATTCTCTTCATGCGACTAAATTCTCAAGAGAGGAGCATTACAAATACTTTAAAATGAGCATAAGCTGAACCCTGTAAGACAAACATCTCCGGAGATACAATCGCCTGAGTGAGAGCGCGCGCGTCTATTTAGGAACTTTTTCGCGAACTTTGGCACTATGTCATCGTAAACTATTAATGCTGTGGCTCTAATAAATTGCAGTTTTGCGTATTTTCTGGTTAAAAATATCCCCACGAGGGTATAAGGAAAAATTTTAATTTCATGGCTTTCGGTGTCCGAAATGTCGTGGAATCACCCTATAGGAGACGCCACAATTTGATATGGGCGTTCGATAAATAATTATTTACACAAATAGAGTTATTGACACGAAAATTCTCGTTGCTTTGAACTACTTGGTAATGAGATGTAATATTCAAATTAAGAAAGAGATAAGAGTACTATAATTAAATTTACCGACCAGAAAATATATTTCTTATGTCTTTTGAGGACATTGTACGTCGTTGTGTAGATTTCCGAGTTACAATAATCGAGAAGCTACATAAAGCATGATTATAATAACAATACCCACCATCTGTGTCACTTTGATGATGAATTCTCTCTCCTTGAGAATTTTTGGCACTGAAAACGTCATCTCCGATGGGATAAGTATCTCTGTCTACGAAGTATTCAGTGTGAGGGTGAATGATGTTGAGATCGTGGATTTTCTGCTTATATAGATCGTTTATATCCAATGCTTAAAGCGAACAATCGCTGGAATTCGATAAAAACAGTTACCCTTATCACATTTATCTTTTCGTTTCATTTTCCCTGTGCAGGGGAAAGAGCTTTTTCACGAATCACATCATCTCAAACCTTTCCTCGACCAAGTTTACTTCCCTGGTCACTTTTTACTTTCTCCATACGCAGTAATGGGAAAGTATTGAGTTCACGAAAAAAATCGACTTCGAGATTTCAACGGAAATACACGTTTTGAGGTCCCTAGAACACGTTTAGACTATTTTCGGAATGATGTCCGTACGTGTGTGTGATTTTGGGCTCTCTAACTCAACAGTACGTGCCATATCGTTACCAAACTTAATATATAACACTTTAACATGAGCACAAAGAACTGATTAGTTTTTGGACAATAACGAATAACCGGAAGTCGAGGTTTATTCGAAACCCGATTCGGTTTTTGCGATATTTCTTCGTTGAAACATCTTAATTGTATATACAATTCTATACGAAAGTTGTAGAGAATGTAATTTCCTACGACTTTTATTTGAAACAATTTTCTATTGTAGTTATTGTTTGGTAGTTATTCCTAAATAACCGGTTTTTCGGTTTTCTCCTTAAAAACATCGTTTGCTGGGGCGAAGGGATGGCCTTTATTAAAGGTTAAGGACCCATACATTTTAACGGGAAACTTTTCTTCGGAAAACTTAGCGTTACTGTGCCGTAATAATTAAGATGCCCCAAAATCTAGTCCACAACGTATCTTCCCTGCGGAATGCAAAACCGGACGCATCTTGGGAATATAATCAAGCGCATCCTCCAGCAGTGTTTAGGTCAGTGGTTCTCAGGTAGATCTTCCATGCGACCCCCCCCCCCCCCCCCTCCCCCGTGATTTCTTGAGAATAAAAAAAATAATATCACCGAAAGTGGGAATTTATTCATTCATTCATGCCACACAGCCAAACAGGATGAGGCTGAAGTTATCGCACAAAGATGATTACAATGTTACAAAAAGACACTTTCAGATATATTTTCAAACGTTTACCTAAATATTTGCGTTGATACAATCGTATAATTTATTATTCCATTACAGCACATCAGCAAACACGTTCAAAAAACAAAAACTCTAGGTGTAAAAGAATATTACATCTTTTGCCAAGGGAAGGGTTATTTAAAATAAATAAGAAAAATAAATCGTTAAACAGAAATTTATTCATAAAAGTTCAGATACCGTCATGAATTACAATAAAGATGAGAAATGTGAGGACGAAAAAATGAGGTAATATTTGTCGCCGCATTATTTAACATTTTTTAAAAATTATATTTCTTAAATTAAATTTATATATAGTAAATTTAACAAATGCTTCATTCTGAAGATTCAAACCCGGCGGTTCCTCCTTTTCCTCTTTTTTATCCGTAGTATGGGCCAGTTGAGCTGGGGGAGAAGGTGATCAGGAATGGGGATTGTGGTTTTTGGGGTAATGGGTGGTGCGGTTGGGAAGAATAGGGGTAGCGTCGCCGCTATGACCCTACCTGGGGATGGGAATTATTTTTTAAGGGCTCTTCTGGGGAGAATGTAGGATTTTGTTGTAGCAAGTGGGAATTCTCATCCTCTCCGGTGCTCTGCGGCGCAGGCCCGCCATCCGGTGAAGGACACTTTTCCTTGAGGCTAATTACACCTTCGACTATGTAACAGATGGCGTCGACCAGGGAAACGACTACAGTGGAAAGTAGATGATATTCGATTATATTTAGACCACTTAATTCCATAATGACTGTTATTGCGGAAGCTGCCGACACAATTGCACCAGAAAAGGAACTGCCCCTCACCTGCGACATAAAAGAGAACATTATCAGATATACATATCACCATTCCTACTATTAATTTAAGCCGTCATTTTTTATCGGTTACATTCCGGTTATTCGGCAACGCAATATTTAATACTAATTACCTTGTTGCTTATCGTGTGGAAAATGGTAAAAAATGCTGCCGTTTATTTACTAAAATATTTCCTTGAGATCGGTCATTAAGGTTTTACCAATAAAAATGACGCTATAGACGATATCCGCCTCGATCGTCAGTAGAATCACAGTATTCGCGTTATACATTCTAATGTATTTTATTTCTTAATGGCAACGACGACTCCCTTTATCTCACCATGATATGTGACACCTTTTCCGGGTTGATGGCCATTGCTAGTGCCAATATCAGGACCAGTAGGTAACCGATCACTGCCATGAAAATCGGGAGTGAACTATACGGCCTAGAGGACGAACAGAAGAAATCCGAGGACCAAATAAGAGCCGCATATATAACCCCCAGCACCTGAGGAAAGATCTCAATATCATTATTATTATGCCTCAAAATCATTATAATTTATCTAATCTTATGAATCGCCAAAATTAAGGATTGCCTTCGTTATATGTTGTTGCTATAGAGTCATTCCACGTCAAACCGGACGCTTTCTACGGAAAATTTACTTCGATATTTTAGATTTTTAAAAAACTTATTCCACCAGTTTTTAACAAGGAAATCAACAATACTGCTGTTTCTTATAGCCACAGCATTAATAGTTTAGCGATGACGTAGTGACAAAATTCGCGGAAAAGACCCAAAATCGACGCGCGCGCTCTCATACAAACAATCGAATCTCCAGATACATTTATTTTACGGGGTTCAGCATATGCTCGTTTTAAAGTTATTTAAATGCTTTTTTCAATGTTTTATAGTTTACGTGAATTTCTGAAAGTACGCGCAATTTGTAACTTATTTTATAATTTTTTTTAAAAAGTACACAAAAAATCCACTTATAAAAATTGGAAAAAAAATACCACCGTAATTCGCCCTGTATCCTCTATATTGCGAATAAATTTTCAAGAAAAGAGCATTTAAATGTATTGAAAATGAGCATATGCTGAACCCTGTGAGATAAACATCCGGAGATACAATCGTGTGAGTGAGAGCGCGCGCGTCTATTTAGGGACTTTTTCTCAAACTTTGGCACCACGCCATCGTTAAACTGAATGCTGTGGCTCTAAGAAAGTGCAGTTCTGTGTATATTCGAGCTAAAAATATCCCCACGAAGTTATAAAGAAAAATTTTAATTTAATGTCTTTCGGTGTCCGATGTGACATGGAATCACCCTATAGGATACACTACAACTCGTCAATCTCTTGTGAGCGTTCGTTAAATAACTATATACCCACAAATAGACTAAGTGACACTAAAATTCTCGCTGCTTTGAACTACTTGGTAAGGAAATGTAAAATTATAATTAAAAAATTGATAACATTACTATAATTAAATTTATCGACCAGAAAAATATTCCTTTTGTCATTTGAGGACAATGTACGTCATTGTGTAGATTTCCGAATTACAATAATCGTGACGCTACATAAAGAATGAACATAACGATACCCACCACCTGTACCACTTTGGTGGATGTTGCTGCAAAATTCATCTTCGATGGCACGGCCATCTCTGTCAGTATGAAGATGAGCTCGTCGTTTTTCTGCTTATATAGATCGTTTATCTCGAATCCTTATAGCGAACAATCGCTGGAATTCGATAAAAACACAGTTACCCTTATCGCACTCGTCTTTCCGTTTCATTTTCCCTGTGCAGGGGAAACGACGTTTTCATGAATCACATCATCTCATACCTTTCCTCGAACAAGTTTACTTCCCTGGTCACTGTTTTCAATTCGGAGAGGATAAGGCATACGCCATGACGTAATTTGCTTTTGCTAAGAGTATTTACATTCCATCGCGCTGGTTTTATTTAAATGAGTGAGATGCAACACACCGACGTCTGCACAATTGTAGATTTTACAGTGTCCTATGCATTTAAAACTTCGTTTATTTTAAGTGCAGGCAGTCCTCGCACATTTTCCATGTGTTATACCTATGTTCTCTTTCAAATTCCCTCGTAACTAATCGGTAAATTTAATATGATGACTCCTCTGAGATTGTGATGGAATCGTTTTGGGAAATGGCAGTGCTTCCGTAAGATTTATTTTTGTTGTAATAACTTCTCGATGAAATGTATCATTTGAACAAATTTCGTTAACGAATCCTACCTCGCTGTTAGTAATCGATGATCGGGTTGAGATCTTTAGTTATTCTCAATTGCACATTCGGTAGGAAATCGCGGCCAAATGTGACCTAATACGAGATTAGAGAGAAGCATGATCTAACTCACGGAAATCATATATATATATAATTTGATGATTAACAGAAAGGAAAGATTAATAATAATAATAGTCATAAATGTTATAAGCAACGTGATTCGTTTGATTGATTCCGTGTGGAGCAGAGCAGATTGCAGGTACAATTTTTAATACAGGTATGGTCGACTATTCCTGCATGACGGACCGCATTGGACATTGAAAATGCTTCGGCGGACTGGATAAAAGTTGAATGTTACTTAGAAATTATTAGGCACGATACGAGTGAAATGCAAGTAAAAACAGGTTTTTACGGTTGATACTTCAACATGATGGAATTCAATCTCCTAAATGTCCTCGAGGAAAGATAACAAACAATAAAAGTAAGTTACCTGTATTGATAATCATTTACTACGGGAACCTAAATTAACGCTAGATAATTTTAAATACTTCATTGGATAATGAAATAATAAGCAGTGGATAAAACGAAAAAAATGACAAAGGGAGGGGAATTCTGGAGAACTTTTATGTTTCAGACGAAATCGTATCCAATCCATCTACTTCTGGGTTCCATATTCTGCATAATATACTCGGATAAATAAAAAGCTGTTCCAAGATTACGTAAAGCAGGAAAGAAAAAGTAACATTTAATTAATTACTCGTATGCTGTAAAAGAGCTCAATTTCCAATCAGTTTCATCATCTTTCTTTGCATATTCATACAAAAATATCCACTACAACGTAATTTTGGGCTTC
The DNA here is from genome assembly GCA_036926305.1 of Uropetala carovei. NCBI lineage: Eukaryota > Metazoa > Arthropoda > Insecta > Odonata > Petaluridae > Uropetala > Uropetala carovei. The sequence goes on from JAXCHB010000035.1 coordinate 6,009,920, forward strand.
CTGATATTTTCATATCATCCATAATCGAAAGAGAGGAACGCATTTTAAGAATTTGTTGCGCACTTGAGCAAAGATGTTTTTAAGAAAACGATTCAAGAAACGCCTTATAGATTTGAAGACGAAAATATAAACGCCTTGATGCCAACGACAAAACCATATCTTAATCATCCGCCAAGTACAATTTTCTCATACAATACTTCTATTCATCGTTTTATAAACTGCACGATTGGGCATAGATGGTGGCAAACTGTCTGAAGGCAACCGTGACTATAAATAACGCATTGCGTATTTATCTAATTAGCTAATAAATGTTATGCCTACAGAAAGACAGCTGAAACGGATGAGACAATGTAGATATCGTGCAGCATTTTCTGCAGAATAACAAAGATTAATAGGATAAATGCTGAACGTATTCGGAGACTCCTATTTCACTAATAACAAAATGCTTTTTAATTATTATTAAAAACATAACGAAAGATAACATCACGAATTACGATGGATGCATATTACGAACTTATGAAATTTGCAGCAATTCTCTATTGACAGCGATAAAACCAGCGACGCAAACCAGATACATTCCTACGAAACATAGAATCATATCACAGAATACCGCACGATATAGACAAAGATAGAAGCTCGATTTAAGGGAATAATATTTCCAAATGCAAAAAAGCGCAATTTTCTTCCAAATTTATAATTTAAATGATATAATAATTTTTCTCCGGAATTCATGAACGATACGTCTAACCGATTCGGAATTGGGAAAATAAGAAATCCTTTTATCTTTAAAACGCAATTCCAAAGATTGGTTCTTTTACAATTTTAATTGGAGGAATCGCGAATGTTAAAAACTGTCGCCTTAAAGAATGAAACCCTGATCATAATTGTCCTCTCAATACCGTATTCGGAAAGTTTGCAAAAACGATAAAAATGTACGTTACACTGACAGCAGGATTAAGGACTCCGTAGTGGACGATGAGGGAGTAGCCACAGTAACAGAGAGAATACAGCCCAGTTGTTTATAAAATTCATTCAAATAGGCTGTATTCTCTTTGATACTATAGGTGTAGCTTATAGAGTGCGCCATTGAACTGCTTACCCCGAGAAAATTTCAAATAAACAAAAAACAAATACGTTGTTATTGTCCCTACCGCCCTACGCGGATAGAACTCCAGTGCCAAGAGAAAATATTGGCAACGAGAGAAATATCCACAAAGGGAAACGGAATCTTAAATGACGCAGAGCAAGAGAAGATAGGAAATGATGGAGAATTATTGTAAATCACCGGTCACAGGGATTTGTTCTCCAGCGCCAAATTTTACATCTTTGGAAAATGAAGAATAATACCCTGGAAGAAGCAAAAACGTCTTCTGGAAGGACACTCGTGCAATTCAGAGGGGATAAACAACCGACACTCCCAAAGAGGATCCTGCCAAAGACGCACGGAAATACGCGCCGTTTAGACAAGAACCCCTCTGAAAGTATGCGGCTAATGCAATATCAACACAGGAACGGCATTATGCCATAGTATGAAGAGAACAGGTTTACACCGCTCCAAGGGTTATTCCCTCCAGTGCTTATATACAGGCAGCTGGAGAAGAAAAACCCTCAAAGCAACAGAAATTAGCCTTACGTTCCTTACTCAAGAAGCATTGGAAGAGACATCATGATATGGAGCACATGATGAAGATTATCCGGATTGAATGTCTAATCTGTGACTAATTCATAAACTTTTGTCACAGATGAAGCACGCAATCGAGGGAAACAATTTCTCCTTTCTCTCCTGGCCGAAAACTTCCACCGCTAGCGGGGCGTTGTTCTCCAGTGTCAATTCGTATATAATGAAACATGAAGAACAACACCCTACGTGGAGGGGTTTATACCCAGAGTACACGGTCCACGAGCAACATTGATTGATCTAAAATACATGGTCATGTGCACAATGAAACTCACATGAAGGAATTCCTACACTGTGAGGGATTCCATATAATCAGAGAACAGAGGGCGAGAATCTACTTAATCCGGGTCCTTCAAACCGTAGGCACACATGTATATCATTGTAATGAAACACGCAATTAAAATTTTGTCAATAAATGGTTAAAATGGGTCATGAAATAAATTTGTCAGTTTCAAAAAGTGAAACACTTTATCATTAATTCTTCATTTTCGTACAGTGGTGGAAAATTATCATGGTGGATACTTATTAAGCGAAAGTGACTTGAGAATAGACAAAGAAAAATTATACAATTATTGCTTTACCAATCGAAACAATCTAATGTAACTGCGACTTTTGCTTGTTACGCTAGTTTTTGTTTTTAAAAATGAGTATTTACGCAGTGAAATTAATTAGGGGTGTTTCGGTGTGTCGCGATGTTCTTAAGCATGCATGAAGGTGTGCCGTGGAGCGCCGCCCAAACGAATGTCATATTTTCTATTAATGATGTAAGCTTGGTTCTCTATCGTAATATCTCTCATTAGTGAGTCGCTTTTCGTAAACATCCGAAACAGCTGCAAACCAACGCTTCTACCTTATTTCAGGGTATTGATGTAAATGTAAATCCGAGATACAAATTTTAATACTTCCTGGTACACATCAAATAAATTTTCTTCGCCGAATCGATTTTTAAGCATTGTGACGAATGAGTAATCGATGATCGGTTCGAGATTTCCTTTCGTTATGTTCGATAACCATGTCTGAAAGAAAACCGGGACAGATGGTGATCTAACTGAAAATCTATGCATGAGTCAAAGCACGGAAATCACAAATAAATATAAAATTTGATGATTTAATAGGAAGAAGTGATCATGATAACGTATCACTCACATCGCAGGAATATGCATCATGAATCGCTTGAGTGATTCCGTATGAGCTAGTGCTCACGAGTAGGAACGTTCTGAAATATATCTACATGATACCCTGCAAGTCACCTTACTGGTGCATGGCAGGGGGTGCAGTGGGCCTATGTATTTTGGCAAGGGAGGCCACCCAAGCGCTCCCTTCCGCAAACATTTGTTGAAATATTTTTAAAAGACGCCATTATTCATGTCTTGGCTTCTTTCACATAGCCGAGTTGTTTTTTAAGATGAAGTGTAAATAAAATTGTCTCCTACTTTTTGAAACGGAGAGGACACGTCTTTGGCCGATTGGACCTTGGGAAAACGATGCTATTGAGGAGGCTGGGAGAATCTTTTATTATTTGTATTTTTCCTGCGAAACTTCGGTTGAGTCATGTGGGAATGGTTTTCCATCAAGTCAAGTCTCTTCCTAATAATCCACGTGAATATATGGACAATTCACCTTTTTTAGGCGCGTTTCGCTTCCAGCGTGAGCGCCTATTATCGTCGTTCTGTCCGTCCGTCCGCATGTTCGTTCTCGGCTTCTACCGAACGGTTTTCATGAAATTTGATATTAAGGACTTGCAATCAAAGATAAAAAGAGAATCACAAAAATAAATCACATATGCCAATCAGGGGTACCACTTTAATGGTGTCAAAATATGAACTTTCCGTCATATCTCGTAAATTGTTGGTCATATAAAATATTTTTCAAATAAAACTTCTATAACTAGTAGAGTAGAGCATTTCCCTTCCTATACATTTTTATCGTCGGAGTAGCCGTTATCAAGAAAATCAAATAAGAATGTCTTCATTCAGGTTGAATTTGCAATAGAAAATTTCTTGCATGGTTACTTCTTCATTCTTGCTAACATAAACAATCTCACAAACAAACGTGTAATTTCCTTACGTGTGCATGCAATATTTTTAAATAGGAAGAAAATGGATTATTTATGACGAAGAAGAGAACTTTAAAACGCTATTCCCCGTAAGTACACGTAACTACATAATTTCTTTCAAATACTCCATTGCACGAAACGCGTCCATTTGTGATACGTTTTACATTTTCCTAACATGTCTGCTTTTATCTTCTCTTGCTTTGACTTTTTGGTAACGGATCATGGATAATGGTCAAAAAAGAGTAACACTTGGAGAAGTGGTATGCTAAGCTTTTGTGAGAAATATGGTGTAGGTACTCTTTGTAACTTTTTTTGCGATTTATTAGCAGTCGTGTATAACAATTGCAAATACATATTAAGATATGTACTGTTTTAAATATTTTTATTTCCTTGTCATCCTGGTCTAAAGAGTTTATAGAATATGAGGTTATATTCTGTCGTTGATAAACGTTTTCTGTAGAATGCCGTTAAGGAGGTATTTCTGGGTTAAAAAGTTGAAGAGCTTAAAGTAAATGACGAGACTTATGGTTAAGTAGCTAAAATTAATGGTTTATGGCTATTGGGAGGTGTCTTCATTCAGTTAGAGCACTGTTTTGAAGTTAATGTCGGATGTGAGCATCATTCTCTATAACGGGGGTGCCCATTACGTCGCCCTCTATGAAGGTTGGAGTCGCCCGCGGAGGCAGCAATATGTTAAAAATATTAAACGACTGAATTCAAAGGAATTTTCCAGATTTTAAAGACCTAACCCATCGTCACATCTTTTTGCCGGAGTTGTCATTGAAGGCATGGATGCCACATATGCGGAAAATTTAATAATTATGTTCCAAAATGAAATTGAAATGGGTTGAAAGCAAGATTCCACGATTTTTGGAAACTTGTTACATCTGAAATTTTTTCAAAGACTTGCATTTATTTTGCAAGCATATTTTTCTTCTATTTTTAATACGTATCTAATTATATCGAGGAACCAGAAATGCGCTCACAAATTGAAGATGGTATACGCCTCTCAGTTTCGAGTTACAAGCCCGATTACCAATCACTGACTGAAGATATGCACCGTAGTTGCATAAAGAATGAATTTACGTTGTTTACGTTGTCTATTTTAATAAATGGTGTGCAATAGGTGCTCTACTTGCGGTTATTTTAAGTTATATTTACAATATCCTGATGTATATATATGCATCGTAGAAGGATTGCATTTGTAGGCAATGCAAGACTTACATTTGGGTTGCCAGCTGTCCTTAAGTTGGAGGGAAATTTCCTCCCTTTGGTTTCCGGTTTTGTTTAATTTCCCAAATTTTTTCCTGTTTTTTATTTATATCCCAAATTATAAGGTAGACAGCCTTGAAGCACTCGCTGGTCACACATTGTATCTTATATGTATTACATGTATCTGTATCTATCCATCAATCAACGCTCCACGGCTATGCCACTGAAATATATCTCTTTATAAACAGTACATAATTAGCGCTGTTCCTCCTTAGCTTCCTTGTAAGTGGGCCACCTTGGATAGCGTGCGTCGCCATGACCTACCAGTATTTAACGTTTTTATTTGATTTGACCGCATTACCTTAATTATTTATATTACTTATTATATAAGTTATTCGTAATCTCGTGAGAAAAATACAGCGAGAGCTATTAGAATAGGGGGTGAATTCAACCTGTCTTCGTTAGACTGGAATCGTAATTGCTTTGATCTCGGCATTAGAGGGCGTGAATCATGCGAGGTTTCAGGAAAATTCGAAAAAGGGCTTGATAATTTCCAGGAAAAGGCATCGCGCACTGACTCGAGTTCATAAAACAAGGGTCGTAAGTCTCAGTTGATTTTACCTAATAGTTTCGTTAAAGACGCACGCGGAACAAAGGCTGTAGCCGACTTGCTGACGCGTTTTTAAATGTAATGGCTTAATAATTTGTTTTTTAAACTTAAGATCGAGGCAGGAGAGGATGGGTGAGAAGTTTCTCCAGCTTTGATTGTAGGCGCGATGTCCTCACTTGTAAAAGTAGACGGTTTTCTGAATCCTGAGGTGCACCATAGAGCGTTTGCACTTAAATTTAATCATAAATGTCGTTCCTTTGTTGTGAGAGTACGGAAGTCTTTCCCTCTCGACTTTGATTAGATCACCGTTGTTGGCATTCTTGTCCTCGATGAGGTGGATGAAAATAGAATTCCTACAGCTGTTAGTTAATCGCTCTTGTATCGGTTTGAGACATCAGACGGAGTGGCGGCGGAGATAAAGAATGTTGAGAGTGCTCGAAGGAAGATATGTGAGCATGTTATCAAAACATCGATGACGTGATTGTAGGTCATCCTTTCCGGAGGGACTTAGGTGTGAGTGCGCTGATGATAAAGATGAGTCTTAAGTTTGCGGGCTTTTGAAGCTCGTTTGTTCGAATTAATGTCAGACCCGGGACTAGTCTTTTTAAATCGGTAATTTTACGAAAGGCTGATTTACCAACTATATCCGTCAGCGTGAAATCAGGGATATATTCGTAGCACTCCTCAATGTCCCACGATTTTTAATGTCCGTTTCCGGGGAGGTTCTTTAAAACTAGGTTTGGAATTTTCCGTAAGCCTTTCTGAATAATTAAGCACAAATTATGCTTACAATTAGTTTTATGTAGCATACTTATGGGAATTGTTGTGTACGTAGTGTTCGATCCAATCCCTGAATTGACACCTTAAGTGTTCTGGTCCCATCACTTTAGTCAATCAAGAACAATAATTTCCGTCAGTGTCTACAGAGCTAAACAGTTTTTTGGGGTACTCCTGCATCGAAACAAAATTACATATTTATACAATTTGATATCAAAATACGAGTTTGTTTGTTGTGGCTACCCCAACATAAGTTTATTCAAGTGAAGGTTATTGCCAAAATACATTACAATACATTCGGGGCCCTTAATTTGATCCTTTCTCCACACGTGGTATAGGAATATGTAGGTACCTATAGTATTCGTGAAAAAAATTGAATTCGAGGTGTCAACGGGAATACAGTAAAAACTTGTCCAACGCGATTTTGATTATACGCGGTGATATAGATGCGACACACATTCCTTCAACACGCTTCAAAATTTTATTACACGCGTCTCTGAATTGGGCGCACACTGTACGTTTGCATGTGACGTGAAGAATATCGCATCCTATACGAAAATGCGATGTGGAATTTACTCGAGGCGGTTTTGTCAAACGCGGCCATAACAAAGAACGTAACTCCGCGTATGTTTCTCGATGATGCCTGTTGGTGTGTTTGGACTCACTGACTTGATAACTTCTTCATATCAACACAAAGCTTTGCATTTAAGATTTTGGTTTCTAAATGAACTTTCTGAAAAGTTTTATGGTGAAGCTCGTCAGATGGGAGTGGATGTATCTTCTTGTCGCTTGTCCTTTGTGGCTTCGTTAATGCAAGTGGTTGCCATTATAAAAGTCGTAGGCAGTGGAATTTTAGATTTTATATTCTACGTAGCATTTTATATTGACATATTACGTTTTTGAATATATAAGGAACAATTCATATGATGTTTATTCATAAATGTTAGAATGAAAATGAATTTATTGTGAATGTGAGTTATAACGTTTTCTTTTGAACCAAAATGGGGGTATAGGGACTGGTGAAGAAGGGCGCAAGATTTGTTCCAATACTTCTAGTTTTTCTTCTGGGCATACACTCAATAGGACGGCAAGGAAGTATATTGAAGGGGGAAAAGTTAATAATTGTATTGGGATGATGACAAAATCGCGTGGGAACTCGACGCACGGATTTCAGATACCGATTCGCTGAGTGAAGAGTTTTGAATCGCGTCGTTCGACTGTATCTTCACAAAGAAATTTCCGATTCGGAGATTCCATTGTGATCGGCATTTAATGACGGAGCGAATCGAAACGTTCTTTTGTTATCTGTGACTTCCACGCTCGAAAAGGAAATCTGGGCCGGGAATGATCTAATTTATTATAAAAGCGGAGCATGAGTTAAGAGAGGATTGGCAATAAATATAACGTTTGATGATTTGAATGGAGGTGAACAAATATAATAATGCAGCGCCACCGTCGTTGTCACGATAACATGAGTCACCAGAGTCATTCCCGAAGAATAAGGCATTGCAATCCGACGTCCACAGGACGATGTTAAATGGTAGACTAACGACTTATTGTAGTCTTAAGAATACCGGTAAGAGTTATTGTGCATGTTAAATATTCTACTTCATATCACAGGTGACGTGCAGTTCCCTTTGCTGAATAGTACTGAGGACAGCTACCAGAGCTATTCTCATTATAAATGCAGTTCATGGAGATCAATTCGATTATCAGCTGATTTTCGCTGCGAATTTGTTCCTAGACGATATCCGTCGTCCTAAATGAATCGTTCATCATTTCATTCGATCGGTGCGTAATCATGACACGGGCCAAGGGGCTCCTTTCTTATCAGCGAATTTATCGTTCGAGGGGGAGTTATTAATTCTGAGTGCCATGCAATCATAGATAACGGAATAGAGAGGTAAACATAACAATTGACGACTTAAAAGGAAATTTAAAACGGTGAAAACATCGAGTGATACAGAAGATGGCATTTCAGATGTATTCCTCGTGTCACGTGTATTTTTCAGTGTATCCTCCGCGGTTAATAAAAAATAAACATGTCCGAATAGTAGTAATCCTTTCGTTCCTTTTCGGTCATATGTATTCGAGAGACGTGTTCTAATGCGTCTTTTGCCGCTCGTATTCGTCCTGGGACTCATCTGAATGCGGTTCAAATAGCGGTAAAAAACTATATTATGGCGATAAAGAAATCCTTTTCTATGTTTAAAATTTCTTCGATTCATGCTAAAGTTTATGGTTAGAACTCTGATCAATAAGAATTCTGATTTAAAAAGTTACACAAATTTTCCCAGTAACCATACATAAGCCAAAAACTCGTGCCAACGTAAACTTCAATGCTTCTCTTCTATTTTGGGTAAGGTAAAGATTAGGAGAACATTTGCTCCTGAGGAAATCAAGAATGAAAGTTTTCATTAAATATTGAATGATCCGAAGATTCTTATGTGACAGGCTGGAAAGTTGGGAAATGTGGAAATATATCCAACCATTCTTAACGAATGTCACCTATAAGGCCTCTTGCTCGCAATACATTCAATCATTTAATTTCTGACAAGAAACTGAGGAGATTATTGCTTAGGAAATCACATAAGATATTTTTAAGAATGAAAAATGGAAAATTTTGCATCTTTAATAATATTTAATACATTAATTGTGTAAATACATTTTTAGACATGTAATTTCACATTTTTTTTCGAAAAATTAATTAACAGTAAAATGTTAAGTAGAACATCACTTATATATTTCTTCAAAAACAATTGACATTATATAAAGACAAAATATTTAATAGAATAAAATTTTAAAACTGTGTAATTTCACTTACTTTCGCTTAATAGCATACCATATCTAGTTCGAATTTAGAACTATACGCCCTGAAAATTTGGTGTATTTAAGCTACAAAAATAATATTTTGGTTACATAAAAGGTTCTACGGTCTAAACAATTCCTGGAGGCTAATTACACCTTCCACTATGTAAGAGATGGCGTCGAACAGGGAAACGGCTACAGTGGAAACTAGATGATAATAGTCATTATTTAGATCAGTTAATTCCCTAATGACTGTTATTGCGGAAGCTGCCGACACAATTGCACCAGAAATGGAACTTCCCGTCACCTGCGACATAAAAGAGAACATTATCAGATATACATATCACCATTCCTACTATTAATTTAAGCCGTCATTTTTTATCGGTTACATTCCGGTTATTCGGCAAAGCAATATTTAATACTAATTACCTTGTCGCTTATCGTGTGGAACATGGTAATAAATGCTGCCGTTTATTTACTAAAATATTTCCTTGAGATCGGTCATTAAGGTTTTCCCAATAAAAATGACGCTATAGACGATATCCGCCTCGATCGTGAGTAGAATCACAGTGTTCGCGTTATACATTCTAATGTATTTTATTTCTTAATGGCAACGACGACTCCCTTTCACTCACCATGATATGTGACACCTTTTCCGGGTCGATGGCCATTGCTATTGCCATCATCAGGACCAGCACGTAACCGAACACAGCCACGTAAAGCGCGCCTGAACTATACGTCCTAGAGGACGAAGGGTTGGAATTCCGGAACCAAATAAGAGCCGCGCATATACCACTCAGCACCTGAGGAAACATCCCAATATCATTATTATTATGCCTCAAAATCATTATCATTTATCTAATCCTATGAATCGCCAAAAATAAGGATTGCCTTGAAGTAGCTTCGTTATGTTGTTGCTATAGAGTCATTCCACGTCAAACCGAACCGCTTTCTGCGGAAAATTTACTTCGATTCAGATCTTTTAAAAACTTATTCCACCAGTTTTTAACAAGGAAATCAACAATACTGCTGTTTCTTATAGCCACAGCATTAATAGTTTAGCGATGACGTAGTGACAAAATTCGCGGAAAAGACCCAAAGTCGACGCGCGCGCTCTCACTCAAACAATCGAACCTCCAGATGCATTTATTTTACGGGGTTCAGCATACGGTCGTTTTAAAGTTATTTGAATGCTTTTTTCTATGTTTTATAGTTTACGTGAATTTCTGAAAGTACACGCATTTTTTAACTTATTTTATAAAGTAATTTAAAAGTACACAAAAAAAATCCACTTATAAAAATTGGAAAAAAATACCACCGTAATTCGCCCTGTATCCTCTATATTGCGAATAAATTTTCAAGAAAAGAGCATTTAAATGTATTTAAAATGAGCATATGCTGAACCCTGTGAGATAAACATCCGGAGATACAATCGTGTGAGTGAGAGCGCGCGCGTCTATTTAGGGACTTTTTCTCAAACTTTGGCACCACGTCATCGTTAACCTGAATGCTGTGGCTCTAAGAAAGTGCAGTTCTGTGTATATTCGAGCTAAAAGTATCCCCACGAAGTTGTAAAGAAAAATTTTAATTTAATGTCTTTCGGTGTCCGATGTGACGTGGAATCACCCTATAGGATACGCCACAATTCGTCAATCTGATGTGGGCGTTCGTTAAATAACTATATACCCACAAATAGACTAAGTGACACTAAAATTCTCGTTGCTTTGAACTACTTGGTAAGGAAACGTAAAAAATTGATAACATTACTATAATTAAATTTACCGACCAGGAAAATATTCCTTGTCATTTGAGGACATTGTACGTCATTGCGTAATTTCCAAATTACAATAATCGTGACGCTACATAAAGAACGATCATGATAACTATACCCACCAACTGTACCACTTTGAGAGTTATTGTTACTGGAAAAGCCATCTAGGTTGGTATGGCCGTCTCTGTCAGTATGAAGATGAATTATGTTGAGCTCGTCGTTTTTCTGCTTATATAGATCATTTATCTCCAATGCTTATAGCTAACAATCGCCGGAATTCGAAAAAAACGTCGTTACCCTTATCGCACTCATCTCTCCGTTTCATTTCCCCTGCGCGTTTTCATGAATCACATAATCTCAAACCTTTTCTCGACCAAGTTTACTTCCCAGGTTACTTTTTTAAATTCGGAGAGGATAAGGCATACGCCATGACGTAATTTTATTTTTCTAAGAGTATTTACATTCCATCGATTCCTACGATATTATTAATCTCTCCTTCCTCTAAGATCATCAAATTTTATATGGTATGTATGATTTCCGTGAGACACCTCATGCTCCTCTCCTGTCTTATATTAAATCACTCTTGTTCGCGACCTCCTTCCGAACAATTATCTCAACCCGATCATCGATTATTCACAGCTAGGGATGATTCGGCAAAGAAATCTATTTAGAGTGTAACATATACGTCTGCATTATACCTTGCAAGTCACCAGATAGGTTGGTGGCATGGGGTGCAGCGCACCAAACCTACCTAGTAGCGTCCCTCGTGGGAATCACTCTCCTATTATGATCCCGTATTGTCCTTGGGAAAAACGAGCCCTGATATCGCTCGGTGCTACAGATGATTTCTCGTATTTCATCCTCGTGATCGTGCCTGCCCATGTACATAGGTGCCTCTAATAATCCTGAGACCTCCCCTAATAGAACTTCTGACCCAAAGTTCTTCATAAGCCTTAACCAAGCGCCAATTCTGCGATCCTCTAGCGATATCCAATTCAACTCCTCCAAGAGTGATGTGACGTGTAATTTTTGGTCATATTTTGCTTAACGAATCTGGCTGCTCTGCGTTGGTTTCTTTCTAAGTTTCTCTTTTCGTACGGATCCCTTATGCTGGGAACGTATTCGACCTGAGATCTGACCAATATTAAATAACACGTGTCTCGTACCTGTACTGTGCTACTTCTTACTGTTCTGCCTACGAAGCCCAATTTCTTATTGGCTGCGCCTACGACCCTCCGAATATGCATATTCCACGATAGATCACGAAAAATGGTGATTCCTAAATATTTAACGTATTCTGCAGATTGGATATTCTATCTATAATTTCTGTACTCTAATCATTGTTCTTGCCCTTCCAGAAACTCAAAAGGGAACATTTGCGGTGATTAATTACGAATTTCCAATCTTGACACCATGCTGAAAGGCCATTTATATCTTCTTGGAGCGATTTTTGGTCATCTTTGCATTCTTATATAAGATGGTGTCATCTGCGAAGTCTGATTTTGCAGCTAACTACCGAGCAGATATCGTTTATATATATTAGAAATAGTAGTGGGCCTATGCCACTTCATTGTGGAACACATGGTAACTGGTTAGGAATATTTCCCATCGATGACTACTATCTGTTCTCCGTTGGAGAGGAAGTATTTTATCAAACTCCCGATATTCGGTTTTATGCCGTACTTTCCTAGATTTCCTATTAATTTCTTATGAGGTACTTTATCGAAGGAGAGCATGTGCAACGGATTTTTCGAGTATTATTCTCAAATAAGATTCGATTGAAACACACGTGCGGGTATGCCCTCAGTTCCAGGAGACTTATTTTTCTTAATGGACTCTAGTTGGTGCGCGATACCCGTTTCAGAGAATATCAAATCCTCCATCGAATTTCCCTCATCATCCAGCTTGACCGTGTAACATATAACTTCGCAGGAATAAGATAGTATAGAGTTTTCTTCGCCGAATAAAGACAATACGAAAAAAAACGGTCCATATTTACGTATTTTAATGCTAGAAGGAAAAATACCTTGCAAGTCAAGAAATGGATTCATACGTGTTATCTTATGGAAAAATGTTAATCCCCTATATTGGCAGCATTGATTAATCCCGGTTGACCAAACTTGGACCATTCACTAAGTTAGGATGTAAGGAAGAATCGTACCAAATTTGGTTATTCTAGCTCTTATCGTTTAGGAGTTCCATGAACGAACACACATTAAACGCTTTAAAATATATTATAGCAGGTACATTGTTAAGCACACTGTTACAAGTTGGCCATAGGGCTTGGTGGCAACAGTATATTTCAATATAAAGTAACAGAAATATACCCCACACATAACTGAATAATTTTTAGAGATTAAAAGAAAAGCATAAATATATATACATACATACAAATACGTATATACATACACATATAAACATTGCAGGGTTGGATTTTCGCGGGTTCATGACAGGCCTTCACGGCTACCGTAGCTCCAATACTCAGCAGTGGGGTGAGCGATGGGGTTCCATAACCATTCGAGTATTTTGTTTATTTACTGTCATTCGAGGAAAGCATATACCTCACGAATCTAGCTGCCCTGATCCCATCGTCCTCTTTACTCAAGCGCGTGGCCCTTCTCAAACGGCTCACAAATGCTTAAATACACCAAATTTCAGGGCATATAGTTCTACATTCGAACTAGATATGGTATGCTATTAAGCGAAAGTTAGTGAAATACACAGTTTTAAAATTTTATTCTATGTAATATTTTGTCTTTATTTAATGTCAATTGTTTTTGAAGAAATATATAAGTGATGTTCTACTTACCATTTTACTGTTAATTAATTTTTCGAAAAAAAATGTGAAATTACATGACTTAAAATGTATTTACACAATTAATGTATTAAATATTATTAAAGATGCAAAATTTTCCATTTTTCATTCTTAAAAATATCTTATGTGATTTCCTTAGCAATTCTCTCCTCACTTTTTTGTAAGGCAGTCAATGATTGATTGTATTGCGAGAAAGAGGCCTTATAGGTGACATTCGTTAAGAATGGTTGGATATATTTCCACATTTCCCAACTTTTCAGCCTTTCACATAAGAATCTTCGGATCATTCAATCCATTAAACGCGTAATATTTAATGAAAACTTTCATTCTTGATTTCCTCAGGAGCAAATGTTCCCCTAATCTTTACCTTACCCAAAATAGAAGAGAAGAATTGAAGTTTACGTTGGCACGATGAGTTTTTGGGTTATGTATGGTTACTGGGAAAATTTGTGTAACTTTTTAAATCAAAATTTTCATTAATCAGAGTTCTAACCATAAACTTTAGCATGAATCGACAAAATTTTAAACATAGAAAAGGATTTCTTTATCGCCATAATAGTTTTTTACCGCTTTTTGAACCGCATTCAGATAATGAGTCCCAGGATGAATACGAGCGGCAAAAGACGCATTAGAACACGTCTCTCGAATACATATGACCGAAAAGGATCGAAAGGAATACTAATATTCGGACATGATTATTTTTTATTAACCGCGGATGATACACTGAAATATACACGTGACACGAGGAATAAATCTGACAAGCCATCTACTGTATCACTCCATGTTTTTACAGCTTCAAATTTCCTTTTAAGTCATCAATTGTTATGTTTACCTCTCTATTCCAGTGTGTAGGCACGTTATTCCTCTCTCCGTTATCTATGATTGCATGGCACTCAGAATTAATAACTCCCCCTCGAACGATAAATTCGCTGATAAGAAAGGAGACCCTTGGCCCGTGTCATGATTACGCACCGATCGAATGAAATGATGAACGATTCATTTAGGACGACGGATATCGGCTAGCAACAAATTCGCAGCGAAAATCAGCTAATAATCGAATTGATCTCCATGAACTGCATTTATAATGCGAATAGCTCTGGTAGCTGTCCTCAGTACTATTCAGCAAAGGGAACTGCACGTCACCTGTGATATGAAGTAGAATATTTAACATGCACAATAACTCTTATCGGTATTCTTATGACTAAAATAAGTCGTTAGTCTACCATTTAACATCGTCCTGTGGACGTCGGATTGCAATGCCTTAATCTTCGGGAATGACTCTGGTGACTCATGTTATCGTGACAACGACGGTGGCGCTGCATTATTATATTTGTTCACCTCCATTCAAATCATCAAACGTTATATTTATTGCCAATCCTCTCTTAACTCATGCTCCGCTTTTATAATAAATTAGATCATTCCCGGCCCAGATTTCCTTTTCGAGCGTGGAAGTCACAGATAACAAAAGAACGTTTCGATTCGCTCCGTCATGAAGTGCCGATCACAATGGAATCTCCGAATCGGAAATTTCTTTGTGAAGATACAGTCGAACGACGCGATTCAAAACTATTCGCTCAGCGAATCGGTAACTGATATCCGTGCGTCAAGTTCCCACGCGATTTTGTCATCATCCCAATACAATTATTAACTTTTCCCCCTTCAATATACTTCCTTGCCGTCCTATTGAGTGTATGCCCAGAAGAAAAACTAGAAGTATTGGAACAAATCTTGCGCATTTCTTCAGCAGTCCCTATACCCCCATTTTGGTTCAAAAGATAACGTTATAACTCACATTCACAATCAATTAATTTTCATTCTAACATTTATGAATAAACATCACATGATTTTGTTTCTTATATATTCAAAAACGTAATATGTCAATATAAAATGCTACGTAGAATATAAAATCTAAAATTCCACTGCCTACGACTTTTATAATGGCAACCACTTGCATTAACGAAGCCATAAAGGACAAGCGACAAGAAGAAACCTCCACTCCCGTCTGACCAGCTTCACCAAAAAACTTTTCAGAAAGTTCATTTAGAAACCAAAATCTTAAATACAAAGCTTTGTGTTGATATGAAGAAGTTATCAAGTCAGTGAGTCCAAACACACCAACAGGCATCATCGAGAAACGTACGCGGAGTTACGTTCTTTGTTGTAGCCGCGTTTGACAAAACCGCCTCGAGTAAATTCCACATCGCATGTTCATATAGGATGCGATATTCTTCACGTCACATGCAAACGTACAGTGTGCGCCCAATTCAGAGACGCGTGTAATAAAATTTTGAAGCGTGTTGAAGGAATGTGTGTCGCATCTATATCACCGCGTATAATCAAAATCGCGTTGGACAAGTTTTTACTGTATTCCCGTTGACACCTCGAATTCAATTTTTTTCACGAATACTATAGGTACCTACTTATTCCTATACCACGTGTGGAGAAAGTATCAAATTAAGGGCACCGAATGTACTGTAATGTATTTTAGAAATAACCTTCACTTGATTAAACTTATGTTGGGGTAGCCACAACAAACAAACTTGTATTTTGATATCAAATTGTATAAATATGTAATTTTGTTTCGATGCAGGAGTACCCCAAAAAACTGTTTAGCTCTGTAGACACTGACGGAAATTATTCTTCTTGATTGACTAAAGTGATGGGACCACACCCATCGTCTCCCCAGAACACTTAAGGTGTCAATTCAGGGATTGGATCCAACACTACGTACACAACAATTCCCATAAGTATACTACATAAAACTAATTGTAAGCACAATTTGTGCTTAATTATTCAGAAAGGTTTACGGAAAATTCCAAACCTAGTTTTAAAAAACCTCCCCGGAAACGGACATTAAAAATCGTGGGACATTGAGGAGTGCTACGAATATATCCCTGATTTAACGCTGACGGATATAGTTGGTAAATCAGCCTTTCGTAAAATTACCGACTTAAAATAAAGACTAGTCCCGGGTCTGACATTAATTCGAACAAACGAGCTTCAAAAGCCCGCAAACTTAAGACTCATCTTTATCATCAGCGCACTCACACTTAAGTCCCTCCGGTAAGGATGACCTACAATCACGTCATCGATGTTTTGATAACATGCTCACATATCTTCCTACGAGCACTCTCAACATTCTTTATCTCCGCCGCCACTCCGTCTGGTGTCTCAAACCGATACAAGAGCGATTAATGAACAGTTGTTGGAGAGGGAAAGACTTCCGTACACGCACAACAAAGGAACGACATTTATGATTAATTTTAAGTGCAAACGCTGTAAGGTGCACCCCGGGATTCAGAAAACCGACTACTTTTACATGTGAGGACATCGCGCCAACAATCAAAGCTGGAGAAACTTCTCACCCATCCTCTCCTACCTCGATCTTAAGTTTTAAAAACAAATTATTAAGCCATTGCATTTAAAAACCCGTCAGCAAGTCGGCTACAGCCTTTATTCCGCGTGCGTCTTTAACGAAACTATTAGGTAAAATCAACTGAGACTTACGACCCTTGTTTTATGAACTCGAGTCAGTGCGCGATGCCTTTTCCTGGAAATTATCAAGCCCTTGTTCGAATTTTCCTGAAACCTCGCATGATTCACGCCCTCTAATGCCGAGATCAAAGCAATTACGATTCCAGTCTAACGAAGACAGGTTGAATTCACCCCCTATTCTAATAGCTCTCGCTGTATTTTTCTCACGAGATTACGAATAACTTATATAATAAGTAATATAAATAATTAAGGTAATGCGGTCAAATCAAATATAAGCGTTCAATACTGGTAGGTCATGGCGACGCACGCTATCCAAGGTGGCCCACTTACAAGGAAGCGGAGGAGGAACAGCGCTAACTATGTACTGATTATAAAGAGATATATTTCAGTGGCATAGCCGTGGTGCGTTGATTGATGGATAGATACAGATACATGTAATACATATAAGATACATTGGTGTGACCAGCGAGTGCTTCAGGGCTGTCTACGTTATAATTTGGGATATAAATAAAAAACAGGAAAAAATTTGGGAAATTAAAGAAAACCGGAAACCAACGGGAGGAAATTTCCCTCCAACTTAAGGACAGTTGGAAACCCAAATGTAAGCCTGCATTGCCTACAAATGCAATCCTTCGACGATGCATATATATACATCAGGATATTGTAAATATAACTTAAAATAACCGCAAGTAGAGCGCTTATTGCACACCATTTATTAAAATAGACAACGTAAATTCATTCTTTATGAAACTACGGTGCATATCTTCAGTCAGTGATTGGTAATCGGGCTTGTAACTCGAAACTGAGAGGCGTATACCATCTTCAACGTGCTCATTTGTGAGCGCATTTCTGGTTCCTCGATATCATTAGATTCGTATTAAAAATGGAAGAAAAATGTGCTTGCAAAATAAATGCAAGTTTTTGAAAAAATTTCAGATGTAACAAGTTTCCAAAAATCGTGGAATCGTGCTTTCAACCAATTTCAATTTGTAACATAATTATTAAATTTTCCGCATATGTGGCATCCATGCCTTCAATGACAACTCCGGCAAAAAGATGTGACGATGGGTTAGGTCTTTAAAATCTGGAAAATTCGTTTGAATTCAGTCGTTAATATTTTTAACACATTGCTGCCTCCGCGGGCGACTCCAGCCTTCATAGAGGGCGACGTAATGGGCACCCCCGTTATAGAGAATGATGCTCACATCCGACATTAACTTCAAAAAGTGCTCTAACTGAATGAAGACACCTCCCAATGGCCATAAACCATTAATTTTAGTTATTTAAGCATAAGGTTTGTCATTTACTTTGAGCTCTTCAAGTGTTTAACCCAGAAATACCTCCTTAACGGCATTCTACAGAAAACGTTTATCAACGACAGAATATAACCTCATATTCTATAAACTCTTTAGCCCAGAATGACAAGGAAATAAAAATATTTAAAACAGTACATGTCTTAATATGTATTTGCAATTGTTATACACGACTGCTATTAAATCGCAAAAAAAGTTACAAAGAGTACCTACACCTATTTCTCAAAAAGCTTAGCATACCACTTCTCCAAGTGTTACTCTTTTTTGACCATTATCCATGATCCGGTACCAAAAAGTCAAAGCAAGAGAAGATAAAAGCAGACATGTTAGGAAAATGTACAACGTATCACAAATGGACGCGTTTCGTGCGATGGAGTATTTGAAAGAAATTATATAGTTACGTGTACTTAAGGAGAATAGCGTTTTAAAGTTCTCTTCTTCGTCATAAATAATCCATTTTCTTCCTATTTAAAAATATTGCATGCACACGTAAAGAAATTACACGTTTGTTTGTGAGGTTGTTTATGTTAGCAAGAATGAAGAAGTAACCATGCAAGAAATTTTCTATTGCTAATTCAACCTGAATGAAGACATTCTTATTTTATTTTCATGATAAAGGCTACTACGACGATAAAAATGTATAGGAAGGGAAATGCTCTACTCTACTAGTTATAGAAGTTTTATTTGAAAAATATTTTATATGACCAACAATTTACGAGATATGACGGAAAGTTCATTTTTTGACACTATTAAAGTGGTACCGCTGATTGGCATATGTGATTTATTTATGCGATTCTCTTTTTATCTTTGATTGCAACTCCTTAATATCAAATTTCATGAAAATCCGTTCGGCAGAAGCCGAGAACGAACATGCGGACGGACGGACAGAACGACGATAATAGGCGCTCACGCTGGAAGCGAAACGCGCCTAAAAAAAGGTGAATTGTCCGTATATTCACGTGGATTATTAGAAAGAGACTTGACTTGATGGAAAACCATTCCCACATGACATCATTCCGAAAATAGTCTAAACGTGTTCTAGGGACCTCAAAATGTGTATTTCCGTTGAAATCTCGAAGTCGATTTTTTTCGTGAACTCAATACTTTCCCATCACTGCATATGGAGAAAGTAAAAAGGGAAATAAACTTGGTCGAGGAAAGGTTTGAGATGATGTGATTCATGAAAACGCTGTTTCCCCTGCACAGGGAAAATGAAACGAAAAGATAAGTGTGATAAGGGTAACTGTTTGTATCGAATTCCGGCGATTGCTCGCTATAAGCAGTGGAGATAAACGATCTATATAAGCAGAAAATCCACGATCTCTACATCATTCACCCTCACACTGAATACTTCGTAGACAGAGATACTTATCCCATCGGAGATGACGTTTTCAGTGCCAAAAATTCTCAAGGAGAGAGAATTCATCATCAAAGTGACACAGATGGTGGGTATTGTTATTATAATCATGCTTTATGTAGCTTCTCGATTATTGTAACTCGGAAATCTACACAATGACGTACAATGTCCTCAAAAGACATAAGAAATATATTTTCTGGTCGGTAAATATAATTATAGTACTCTTATCTCTTTCTTAATTTTAATATTACATTTCATTACCAAGTAGTTCAAAGCAACGAGAATTTTCGTGTCACTAAGTCTATTTGTGTAAATAATTATTTAACGAACGCCCATATCAAATTGTGGCGTCTCCTATAGGGTGATTCACGTCACATCGGACACCGAAAGCCATGAAATTAAAAATTTTCCTTATACCCTCGTGGGGATATTTTTAACCAGAAAGTACGCAAAACTGCACTTTCCTAGAGCCACAGCATTAATATTTACGATGACATAGTGCCAAAGTTCGCGAAAAAGTTCCTAAATAGACGCGCGCGCTCTCAATCAGACGATTGTATCTCCGGAGATGTTTGTCTTACAGGGTTCAGCTTACGCTCATTTTAAAGTATTTGTAATGCTCCTCTCTTGAGAATTTAGTCGCATGAAGAGAATAATTGGCCAATTAAGGTGGTATTTTTTTCTAACTTTTATAAGTGGATAGTTTTGGCGTAGCTTTAAATTAAATCATAAAATAAGCTATAAAGTGCGTGTATTTTCAGAAATTCATGTAAACTATAAAACATAGAAAAGATAATTACAGTTGCTTTATAACGAGCATATGCTGAATCCTGTAAAATGAATATTTCTGGAGGTACGATCGTTTGAGTGAGGGTGCGCGCGTCGATTTTGGGACATTTTCGCGAATTTTGGCACTACGTCATGGCTAAGCTCTAGGAAAGTGCAATATTTTTTATTTCCTTGTTAAATCTGGTGAAATGAGTTTCAAAAAAATCTAAAATATCGAGGTAAATTTTTCGCAGAAAGTGTCCGGTTTGACGTGGAATGACAGCAACAACATATATAGCGAAGCCAGGTCAAGAAAATCTTTATATTGGCGATTCGTAGGCTTAGATAAATGATAATGACTTTGAGGCACTATAATAATGATATTGGGGTCTTTCCTCAGGTGCTGGGTGGTATATGTGCGGCTCTTATTTGGTTCTCGGATTCCATCTGTCCGTCCTACAGACCGTATAGTTCAGTTCCGCTTTACATGGCAGTGTTCGGATACATGATGCTGGACCCGATGATGACAATAGCCATGGGCGTCGATCCGAAAATGGTGCCACATACCATGGTGAGAGAAAGGGAATGGTGGTTGCCATTAAGAAATAAAATAAATTAAAATGTATATCGCGAATACGATGATTCTACTCAAGATCGACGTGGATTTTAGCAAATAAAGTGCAGCAATTTTTATCTTGCTCCATACGATAAGCAAGAAGGTAATTAGTATTATATAGGTATATTTGTGTTGCCGAATAACCGTAAATGTAACCGATAGAATATGACGCCTTATATTAATAGTAGGAATGGAGATATGTATATATGATAATATTATCTTTTATATCGCAGGTGATGTGCAGTTCCGTCTTTGGTGCAATACTGTGGGCAGCTGCCGGAGCAATACTCACCATGGACCTTATTAATGGAAATAAAATCGATTATCATCTGCTTTTCGCTGCAGGCCTATCCCTGGTCGACGCCATCTCTTTCTTAGCCCAAGCTGTAATTAGCCTCCGGAAAAAGAAGTACACCATTTGTAATACTTAAATCATTTTATGTAATCAACATCATATTATTTATGTAGTGGCATTCTATATATGTATTCATTTTCCATTATATTGCAGTGTATATAATTCATATAAATAAATTGCTACATCAGTAAATGCTCATTACTTGGAATTTAAAAATATATTAATATATCCACGTATAGATCAATTTCTTCTTTCTGAATCTGCAGAAATAGTCTAAAAGCCACCGCAATTGGCGTGTGGCAGGGGGAGATTACCTCTGACCGAGCATATTATTCTTCTATTGTGCTCCCCTATCTTTTTAGAAAGGAAGGATCTCTTGCATGTATCGGTTCTACAATTAATTTTTTCCTATATTGTCAGTGTATTCGTGGCGTCCTACGTAAATTTGTCTCTTAATTACGCCTGATAACTGATCATTAAAATCTTCCGATGTAAATCTCTGCAATAGCCGATGCCTAGATTTTTCTCGCCGCTTCTCCAGAGACCCCCATCCGAGTTCAATTTTTAGGCTCGTGACACTTACTTGCCTACCACATCTACGTTTCACGGAAATCAAAATCTCCCAACCACTCAATGGTGTAACTGATGTCAATAGAGAGGCGGGTAGGATCGTGGTTGCCCTCAACCTATCGGCCCTGCTATACGGAGTCTGAATTGATGCCGCTGGGTTTTACTCTTCGTGTCATGACGTCGTGCTCAGTATCCTGTTCGAGTAATTTGGATTTTTACTGTATATAGCCGTAGTGTAGAGGGAAGACTTGTATTCGTGAGAAAAATCGAGTTCGATATATCAACTAAAACGCATATTTTGTGGTCCCTTGAGTCGCCAAACATCCTCTCCGCGGTTGATTGCTTCAATTTCAGTGGGGTCGTGTTGCTAGAAAGTTTGAGAAATAACGTCATAGACGCTAAAGAGGTCATCTTCTTCGGAAACTTACTTACGTTACTTCGCCAGAGTAACTTAGAACGATGCAATGTGTACATAATCCGCCGATATGGTTTATAAGGAATGCAAATGTTATAAAACTGGCCACCTGGACCCAACGCTTCAACAGTCCAATATCCTGCGTTTAACTGATCTATATGTGGGAATTAAAATGCTTTCGGTGATTCATTTAAGGTCTTTAAATACCAATCCACGTAAAGGGCTACCAATCTTTTGGCTGCGTCAAACGCATAGTTATTTTAATATCAAGTGTAGATAGGAACATTGTATGATAATGATATGAATAATCACAACTAAAAGCCAACATCGAAGTTATAACTAATACAATTAAAAATCTCAAAATGGCAGCCACTATAGGTATTAATATTGTGGTGCTCGCGATATTTGCTAGGCATTAAAGCAGGAGTGCCAAATCCGTGGCACTATGGGCAGTGCCATGATGCTCACCGCAGGTGTTTTCGCAGCTTTCATTTTTCCATTGCGTAGCATTTTTTTGTGGACCGAGATCTGTTCAAATATTTAGCCTTAATTTAGGACCCCTTATCGATGATGGTAAGTCATTTGTAATATTTTTGATCTTTCCTTGAAAGCATTTTAAAGGTTGAATTCCATCGTGTCGGTCGGGTTAGGGTAGTAAGTCGCGGGTTCGTTATCCGAACCCGCGACTTATCGTGCCTGGTAATCTATAACTAACATCATATTCAACTTTTATCGAGACCGCCGAAGCATTTTCAATGCCGCGCAGGAAAAGTTGCCCATCCTTGTATTACGAGATTAAACGAGAGCTCTGCTCCACAAGGAATCAATCAAACGGATCATTTTGCAAATACCATTGATGATTATCCTACGTTATTATTAATCTCTCCTTCCTCTAAGATCATCAAATTTTATATGGTATGTATGATTTCCGTGAGACAGCTCATGCTCCTCTCCTATCTTATATTAAATCACTCTTGTTCGCGACCGACCCCCTTCCGAACAATTATCTCAACCCGATCATCGATTATTCACAGATAGGGATGATTCGGCAAAGAAATCTATTTAGAGTGTAACATCTACGTCTGCATTATACCTTGCAAGTCACCAGATAGGTGGGTGGCAGGGGGTGCAGCGCACCAAAACCTACCTAGTAGCGTCCCTCGTGGGAATCACCATCCTATTATGATCCCGTATGGTCCTTGGGAAAAACGAGCCCTGATATCGCTCGGTCCTACAGTTGATCTCTCGTATTCCATCCTCGTGATCGTGCCTGCCCATGTACATAGGTGCCTCTAATATTCCTGAGACCTCCCCTAATAGAACTTCTGACCCAAAGTTCTTCATAAACCTTAACCAAGCCCAATTCTGCGATCCTCTAGCGATATCCAATTCAACTCCTTCAAGAGTGATGTGACGTTTAATTTTTGGTCATATTTTGCTTAACGAATCTGGCTGCTCTGCGTTGGATTCTTTCTAACTTTCTCTTTTCGTCATATTCTATCGGTTACAGTCACGGTTATTCGGCAACGCAAATATTTAATACAAATTACATTGTTGCTTATCGTGTGGAGCTAGATAAAAAAGCTGCCATTTATTTATTAAAATAATTCCCTGAGATCGTTCATTATGATTCTCCCAATAAAAATGAAGTTAAAGACGATATCCGCATAGATCTTGAGTAGAAGCATTCCGTTTCATTTTTCCTGTGCAGGGGTGAATCACATCATCTCAAACCTTTCCTCGACCAAGTTTACTTCCCTGGTCACTTTTTTAAATTCGGAGAGGATAAGGCATACGCCATTACGTAATTTGCTTTTGCTAAGAGTATTTACATTCCATCGCGCTGGGTTTATTTAAATGGGTGAGATGCAACACACCGACGTCAGCACAATTGTGGACTTCACAGTGACCTATGCGTTGAAAACGTCGTTTATCTTAAATACAGGCAGTCCTCGCACATTTTCTGTGTTATACCTATGCTCTCTTTTAAATTTCCTCGGAACTAATCAGTAGATTCGAAATGATGGTTCGTGTGAGATTGTGATCGAATCGTTTTGGGAAATGGCAATGCTTCCGTAAGATTTATTTATGTTTTAATATAACTTCTCGATCAAATGTTGCCGAATCCTATCTCGCTATGAGTAATCGATGATCGGGTTGAAATCTTTAGTTATCCTCAATTGCACATACGGTAGGAGATCGCGGCCAAGTGTGATCTAATACATGATAAAAGAGAAGCATGATCTCACTCACGGAAATCATATATATAAAAGTTGATGATTTAATAGAAAGGAAAGATTAATAATAAGGCAGCATTGTCGTAAATATTAAAAGCAACGTGATTCGTTTGATTGTTTCCGTGTGGAGCAGAGCGCAGGTACAATTTTTTAATACTGGTATTGGCGACTATTCCTGCATGGCGGACCGCACTAGACATTGAAAATGCTTCGGCGGACTGGATAAAAGTTGAATGTTACTTAGAATTTATTAGGCACGATACGAGTGAAATGCAAGTTAAAAAAGGTTTTTTCGGTTGATACTTCAACATGATGGAATTCAATCTCACAATCAGAAATGTCCTCGAGGAAAGATAACAAAAAATAAAAGTAAGTTACCTTTATTGATAATCATTTACCACGGGAACCTAAATTAATGCTAGATAATTTTAAATACTTCATTGGATAATGACATAGTACGCAGTGGATAAATCGAAAAAAATGACAAAGGGAGGGGTATTCCGGAGAACTTTTATATGTTTCAGACGAAATCGTATCCAATCCATCTACTTCTGGGTTCCATATTCTGCATAATATACTCGGATAAATAAAAAGCTGTTCCAAGATTACGTAAAGCAGGAAAGAAAAAGTAACATTTAATTAATTACTCGTATGCTGTAAAAGAGCTCAATTTCCAATCAGTGTTATCATCTTTCTTTGCATATTCATACAAAAATATCCACTACAACGTAATTTTGGGCTTCCTGATATTTTCATATCATCCATAATCGAAAGACAGGAACGCATTTTCAGAATTTGAAGAAATTGAATTTGTTGCGCACTTGAGCAAAGATGTTTTTGAGAAGACGATTCAAGAAACGCCTTATAGATTTGAAGACGAAAATATAAACGCCTTGATGCCAACGACAAAACCATATCTTAATCATCCGCCAAGTACAATTTTCTCATACAATACTTCTATTCATCGTTATATAAACTGCACGATTGGGCATAGGTGGTGGCAAATTGTCTGAAGGCAACCGCGACTATAAATAATGCATTGCATATTTATCTAATTAGCTATATAATAAATGGTATGCCTACAGAAAGACAGCTGAAACGGATGAGACAATGTAGATATCGTGCAGCATTGTCTGCAGAATAACAAAGATTAATAGGATTAATGCTGAACGTATTCGGAGACTCCTATCTCACTAATAACAAAATGCTTTTTAATTATTATTAAAAGCATAACGAAAGATAAAATCAACAATTAAGATGGATGCATATTACGAAGTTATGAAATTTGCAACAGAATCTTGATTATTTATTAATTTAAACATACTACTACCACGTTCATTGAACTAGCATCCATGGCATTCCCGACGGGGACGAATTCTAGCGAATCAGCTCGCAGTGTCACACGAAGATCCTACCCGCTGCGGCAATTCTCTATTGACAGCGATAAAACCAGCGACGCGAACGAGATACATTCCTACGAAACATAGACTCATATCACAGAATACCGCAGGATATAGACAAAGATAGAAGCTCGATTTAAGGCAATAACATTTCCCAATGCAAAAAACCGCAATTTTCTTCCAAAATTTATAATTTAAATGATATAATAATTTTTCTCCGGAATTCATGAACGATACGTCTAACCGATTCGGAATTGGGAAAATAAGAAATCCTTTTATCTTTAAAACGCAATTCCAAAGATTGGTTCTTTTACAATTTTAATTGGAGGAATCGCGAATGTCGCCTTAAAGAATGTAACCCTGATCATAATTGTCCTCTCAATACCTTATTAGGAAAGTTTGCAAAAACGATAAAAATGTACGTTGCACTGACAGCAGGATTAAGGACTCCGGAGTGGACGATGAGGGAGTAGCCACAGTAACAGAGAGAATATAGCCCAGTTGTTTATAAAATTCATTCAAATAGGCTGTATTCTCTTTGATACTATAGGTGTAGCTTATAGAGTGCGCCAGTGAACTGCTTACCCCGAGAAAATTTCAAATAAACAAAAAACAAATACGTTGTTATTGTCCCTACCGCCCTACGCGGATAGAACTCCAGTGCCAAGAGAAAATATTGGCAACGAGAGAAATATCCACAAAGGGAAACGGAATCTTAAATGACGCAGAGCAAGAGAAGATAGGAAGTGATGGAGAATTATTGTAAATCACCGCTCACAGGGAATTGTTCTCCAGCGCCAAATTTTACATCTTTGGAAAATGAAGAATAATACCCTGCAAGAAGCAAAAACGTCTTCTGGAAGGACACTCGTGCAATTCAGAAGGGATAAACAACCGACGCTCCCAAAGAGGATCCTGCCAAAGACGCACGGAAATACGCGCCGTTTAGACAAGAACCCCTCTGAAAGTATGCGGCTAATGCAATATCAACACAGGAACGGCATTATGCCATAATATGAAGAGAACAGGTTTACACCGCTCCAAGGGTTATTCCCTCCAGTGCCAACCTTATATACAGGCAGCTGGAGAAGAAAAACCCTAAAAGCAACAGAAATTAGCCTTACGTTCCTTACTCAAGAAGATTGGAAGAGACATCATGATATGTAGCACATGATAAAGATTACCCGGATTGAATGTCTAATCTGTGACTAATTCATAAACTTTTGTCACAGATGAAGCACGCAATCGAGGGAAACAATTTCTCCTTTCTCTCCTGGCCGAAAACTTCCACCGCTAGCGGGGCGTTGTTCTCCAGTGTCAATTCGTATATAATGAAACATGAAGAACAACACCCTACGTGGAGGGGTTTATACCCAGAGTACACGGTCCACGAGCATCATTGATTGATCTAAAATACATGGTCATGTGCACAATGAAACTCACATGAAGGAATTCCCACACTGTGAGGGATTCCATATAATCAGAGAACAGAGGGCGAGAATCTACTTAATCCAGGTCCTTCAAACCGTAGGCACACATGTAAATCATTGTAATGGCACAAAAAAACAATTGAAATTTTGTTAATAAATGCTTGAAATGGCTCAAGAAAGTAAATTCGTCAGTTTCAAAAAGTGAAACACTTTATCATTAATTCTTCATTTTCGTACAGTGGTGGAAAATTATCATGGTGGATACTTATTAAGCGAAAGTGACTTGAGAATAGACAAAGAAAAATGAGTTCCAATAAAATAAAAGAGAATACTAGATGGTATAAGGGAATTAGTAAAGAGAAAAATTAAAACTTACCAAAAGTGATGATTTGCCGTCGAAGTCGTAGATACACATCTAGAAGAACACTCGTATTTGACTGATGATGGATTACTTCTTCACCGCCCTATTTATACTGAAAAGGGAGCCGAAGAATAGAATTCGAGAAAAGGTTCCTCCAATCACATTGTCTAAAAACAAGTGGTTAAGCCACATATCCTTCTGAGTAATGGTCTCTGACAAAACGATTGGAGAAGTTGCCACCGACTCCTTTCACCAGCTGCTCTTTCAACCAATGGCGTGCCTCTTTCTACGCTGACACCTAGACCAGCGCCTCGGCTCTGCATTCGGTGGTAACGGTGAACTAATTAGTTTCTAGGCAATTAAGGATGCAAGAGGTATTACCCTGACCACCTTATGAATAGCCTTATCGTAACTCTTCAGTAATTTTCAGCGTAGAGCGGCCAGATTTATAAAGGGATAATGTCGGTATGATGCTAGTGTAACAGAGATCTTGAGGGACCTGAAATGGCAGGCGTTGAAGAGTAGAAGAAATGAGTAGAAAAGGAAACTATTTGAAATGTTTAAAAATTCCGAATTCGTTGAAGAAACAATCGCTAGAACCGAGAAATACTACAGATATTTTTTCCCTGACGCGATAAGACAGTCCAACGGAGGAATTAGTTAGAGTTCATTGGTGCTGTGACACCCCCTGCCAAACGATTCGGGCGGTTTGCATGGTATTATGTAAATGTAACTGTTCCCTTTAAGGCAAAATTCGCTTATGATTTCGGTTTGTCCGTCTGACGCGCTAACTTATCCTAAACGAAAGTAGATATAGACTTCATTATTTCGCCAATCGGTTCAATATTCTGTTTCTTAGAGCACGCTTTCTTGTATCTGTCAGACGCACTAATTTATAAACGAAAGCAGCTATAGGCTTCGTTTTTTTTTGGGAGCATTCAGAAATCAATCATCAAGATTTGGTACTTTTTCGACACGGACCACACAAAAACCAGAAATATCGTGGTACATATACATAATACCCTGCAAGTAACCTTATTGGTCGATGGCAGGGGATGTTGTCCACCAAAGTATGCTATTAACGAACCATTGATCTTTAATTGAACATGTTCGATGGTTAATACGAATAGCCCTTAAAAGGGTACGATTTGTCCATAGAATATTAGGGGCATGCGTTTAAAAGACTCGTGAGGTTTGTTATTTCTGTCTGTTTAGCTAACCAATTATGTATGCGTGTAGTGTATGGGACCCGTATGAGATAGGTCTTATTCGTAAGTAACATTTATTCTTTTTAGTATAAAAAACTAACAAATCATGCAGATTAAAAATACATACAAATAATACACCATACATATTTCGATACATGAAAAAAAACACAAAATCTTCTGGTAATGCCTACAGCCACTGCGTTAACATCATATACATTAGAATTCAGCTTATACAGGTTTTTGAATTTTTACAAAACTAGATAAATATCTCTTGTGTACATCTTCAGATTTATTTTTGCAGTCCTGTGGTATTTTATTATAATACTTTAAACCATTTGTAAAAATTGAATTGAATTGTGAACATGACATATTAGAGATAACGTTGGATCCTTTATGAGAATAACAGGAGGAGAAAATGATAGTTAGGTGACATTGATATTGATCGGCGAGATCGATTGTAGGACGGAGCGATATAGAGGATCGTTTTTCTCTAGGACGATAAGAGAAAATAATAGGAAGAGGTAGCGTAGGTAAACTAGGGAATCTTGGTGCGCTGCATCTCCTGCCATCCACCAATAAGGTGATCTTCAAGGTACCATGTAGATATATTAACTCCCTGCCACTCACCGATTGTGGTGTCTTGCGGCGTATTATTGAAATTCATATATAAACCATCTAACGAACGTTATCGTCGTGATAATGATATCGAATGGTGTTTCGTATCTTTTTGTTCCAAAAACAGTGTGTGGACTATTATTAAGGTAAGAAACGTTATCCCTATAGTGCGGTGGCTTGCAGGGTACTTATTCAAATACAGTGAGTGTTTTTCACGGTTTTGCTTAATCGCAATTTTGTGTGTTCGTAATTTTGAGTGTTCGCACTTTTTAGTACATCATGTTTTGAGCTTTAACTTTTTTGGCTATTCGCGGTTTTTGATGCTCGTGGCTTAAGCTATTCACGGTTTTGAGTAATCACGGCTTCGGCTATTCATGTTTGATGTTTTTAACTATTTTGATTATTGGTGGCTCTTGTTATTCGCGGTTTTATTTTATTGTTTTCTATTTGCGCGGTTTTTATTATATTTTTGTTTAGCCAAATCTAACTATTTCTTCCACTTAATACTATTATAGTCTTCGAACCAATAATTATGGCATTTACGCTTGCAATTAATATGTAGTTGGAATTCATCAAGTAGTATTAGATATAGTTACTGAAGAGAGAGATATGTAATGCATTTTGCATGGTTTTATGCATAGAAATGTAATTATGATTATTTAAATTTAATTTAGTCAATTGATGAATATAATTGCTCGAGAAACTTGTAAATTGTCAACTCCCGCAATGCCAATCGCTATTAGAATAATAGATTCGTGTAACTTCTTCTTTAGCCGTCGCATAAATAATTATTATATATCTTCATGATTGCAGGGTATTCATGTAAATGCAAATGTATCCTGCTAATTCAGCGAATACTGCATCGTAGCCGTCTCTTGTCTCTATGATTCAGACTGCAAATTGCTTCTTGCACTCCACTCAAATTCTTCCAACCCTCTCTCCTCCAACCCTCTCTCCCCCAGCCTCCTCTCCCCCAGCCTCCTCTCCCCCAGCCTCCTCTCCCCCAGCCTCCTCTCCCCCAACCTAGTCCAAATTGCTCTCCTGCTGGGTGAGCGCTCACATCCATTAATAGGTCTGGGGCAAAGGTAGGTCAGCAGGGAAAGTGTTCGTCGGAAAGGGAGCAGTGGCGATTACAACCAAAACATTCCACCTTCAGAAAAAGAATGTTTACGCATTTTATATGTTCTGAGCGAATTTAAAATCGAGTTTACGCATAGATCGAAATTAATTAATTAATTATTTTACGATTTCAGTCGAAGAATCGGAAATTTTTGGAACAAATTTCGAGATTAACGCCGAAAGCATAATTCCCGCACTATCAATAATGAGAGCCCCGTTAATAATAATAATAATCACGCATTGGTAAGGGGTATAGAGAAGGAGAGAGAGGAAATGGAAGGTAACTTTTGGAAAAAAGTCTGTCAACGAAAACAGTCTTCGTAACTAGGTCTGCAATCGCTAGAACCGAGAAATACTACAGATCCTTTTTCCCAGATGCGATAAGACAGTCCAACAGAGGCATTAATTAGAGTACATTTGGTGCTGTGACACCCCCTGCCAAACGCTTCTGGCGGCTTGCAGGGTATTCATGTAAATGTAAATACGTTTAATTTCCTTTCGTGCGCACACATTACAGAGTAAATTGAAGGCAATAGATTATCTACGACGAAGAAATAAATTTATATGCGCTTATTTTCCTTATGTATACACATTGTGTGTGCAAGAAAAAATATGGTTCACTGATAAGAATTCCAATGTAATTTGCAAGTGAATACATTTTGAATGCCAATTTTGATCGCCGAAAAGGCGTGAATATAGATAAAATTCCTTTTACTTTTTCATTATCGAATTTTTTCGGAACGTGGAATAAATTAACAGAGTCTTTTAAAAATATTTCAACAAATGTTTGCGGAAGGGAGCGCTTGGGTGACCAGTAAGGTGACTTGCAGGGTATCATGTACTGTTGCGCCGTCTGGGACCCTTTCGAGGAGGGCCTAACTAGAGAGCTCGAAATGGTTCAGCGTAGAGCGGCTAGATTTGTAAAAGGAGAATATCGGTATGATGCGAGTGTATCAGAGTTATTGAGAGATCTGAAATGGCAGACGTTGAAGAGTAGAAGAATTGAATACAAAAGGAAACTATTTGAAAAATTTGAAAGTTCCGAATTCGTTGAAGACGTACGCGGCATAGTCGTCCCCATCGGTGTTAGTGAACGTAATGTTAGATCACAGTGCAGGAGAAAATATCTCGAAATTACCGCTAGAACAGAGAAATACTACCGATCCTTTTTCCCAGACGCGATAAGACAATCCAACAGAGGAATTAGCTAGACTTCACTTGGTGTTGTGACACCCCCTGCCAAACGCTTTTAGCGGCTTGCAGGGTATTTATGTAAATGTAAATGTATTTCAGAACGTTCCTACTCGTGAGCACTAGCTCATACGGAATCACTCAAGCGATTCATGATGCATATTCCAGCTATGTCAGTGATACGTTATCATGATCACTTCTTCCTATTAAATCATCAAATTTTATATTTTTTGCGATTTCCGTGTGTTGGCTCATGCATAGATTTTCAGTTAGATCACCATCTGTCCCGGTTTTCTTTCAAACATGGTTATCGAACATAACGAAAGGAAATCTCGAACCGATCATCGATTACTCATTCGTCACAATGCTAAAAAATCGATTCGGCGAAGAAAATTTATTTGATGTGTGCCAGGAAGGATTAAAATTTGTATCTCGGATTTACATTTACATCAATACACTGAAATCAGGTAGAAGCGTTGGTTTGCAGCTGTTTCGGATGTTTACGAAAAGCGACTCACTAACGAGAGATATTACGATAGAGAACCAAGCTTACATCATTAATAGAAAATATGAATTCGTTAGAGCGGTGCTTCTCAACCTGTTTTGCTCCACGGCACACCTTCATGCATGCTTAAGAACATCGCGACACACCGAACCACCCCTAATTAATTTCACTGCGTAAATACTCATTTTTAAAAACAAAAACTAGCGTAACAAGCAAAAGTCGCAGTTATATTAGATTGTTACGATTGGTAAAGCAATAATTGTATAATTTTAATGTACATTTAATATAATAAAAATTAAATATCTTCGGAGTGTGCGGCACACTAGTCCCTTCCTCGCGGCACACCGGTTGAGAACCACTGCGTTAGAGGAAGGTAGAATACAGGCAAGATTGAAATTGCTAGAAAAATATAAGTCGGAGGGAATAGCGAATGAGATAGTAAATCTTATCAGAAGTCCGACATTTCTCGGAAGTCGGTACATCGGGGATAAGATCCGCGAGATGTATTGTGGAACGGAACGATACAGAGGTTCGTTTTTCCCTAGGACGATAAGAGAACATAATAGGAATTTAAAAGGTAAAATTGTTTACCTTTACATATGACATAACGTAGTTAAACTAGGGAACTTTGGCGCGCTGCACACTCTGCCATACGCCATAAAGATAACTTGCAGGGTACTGTGTAGATGGAGATGAAGATCGTCTTTCCTAGAGCGATAAGGGAACATAACATAATAGGAAATGGTAACGTAGGAAGACTAGGGACCCTATGGTGGACTTAACGACCTGCCATCCACCATGTAGATGTGGAAGCGTTTGGCACGGGTACATCTACATCTACATAATACCCTGCAAGTCACCAGATTGGTGGGTGGCAGGGGATGAAGCGCACCAAAGTCTACCTAATGATATCTCTCGCGGGAATCACTCTCCAGTTATGGTCCAGTATGGCAGAGCTTTCCAAACATCGCGGCACACCAAACCACCCCTAATTAATTTCACTGCTTAAAAACACACTTTTAAAGAAAAAACTAGCATAAAACAAATAAAAGTCGCAATTATATTAGATTGTTATGATTGGTAAAGTAATATTCAAATAACTGTAAAATTTTATTGTAAATTAAGTACATACACAATTCAACGTGTAAAAATGTTATGCTCTTCGACATAAAATTTGGGTTTGCCTTTTTGGTACAAAGACGATTTATATTTGGCTCACTAATAGAAAGAGCTACAAGAACTTCTTTAAACATGTCCTTTTAATATTTTTAATATGGGTTGAAGAACAACTAAATTCGCATAAATACGTTGTTGAATTTGAAATGTCATATCGATGGGATATTCAGATATTGAAGGATATTCACCTTTAGCTTTTAGCCAAAATACATCTAAAGGTAGCATAATAATTTTAAGTTGTATGATCGTTACTAAGGTCTACCAATTCCTCTCGTAGTTTCAGAATAAATTCTTTGGATGATAAAATTTATTCGAATTTGTTTGCTCCAAACGCTTTTGTGAAAATTAAATATCCTCAGACTGTGCGGCACACCGGTAGGAGAGCACTGCCGTATGGTCCTTGGGTAAAACGAACCCTGATATCGCTCGGACCTAAAGTCGATCTCTCGTATTTTATCCTCGTGATCGTGCCTGCCCATGTAAGTAGGTGCCTCCAATATTCCTGAGACATCCTCTGATAGAACTTCCGACCTAAATTTCTCCAGAAGTCTTAATGTGAATAAAATCGCATACTTTTCCCTAATTAGACCCGTCGTGGAATACTGTTGCGCCGTCTAGGACCTTTTCGAGGAGGCAGCGGTGTGGTATCACACACGATGTCTGCAGGATTGTATCTTTCGACAACGACAGGGACCTGTCAGACAGAAACACACGCACACTCACTTAAGTACACGCTCCCAACACTCTAAATATTCAGTAAAATACTAAATATTTATGTAATGTGTGACTTAGTTGAAAGTGCTTTTTACTTTCTCCATATACATACGTAGAACAGAGAAAGTATTGTTTTCATGAAAAAAATCGAATTCGAGATTTCAATGGAAAAACACGTTTTGAGTAGAGATTGTGTTCGAGAATTCTCGAGAAATTCCTATTTTTCAAATTCTCATTTCTCGAGAAATTTTTTTTCTAATATTCGAGAATCTCGAGTATCGAAAAAAAAATTTCTCGAGATTCTCTGCAAGATATAGGAATGAACCGTCCATTAGGCGAGAACACCTCTGAAATAATTGCGAATCTCCTTGTTGTATTGAGAAAACAAATTGCCAACAGAAGAGATGTGCCTTTAATTTCTTTGATAAAGTATCTTCAAGACCCAAAATGCCTACAGCTATGTAAAAAAGACGATTTCTTTGCGCTAAGTCCAAAAAATGAAATCGTAAAAACAGCAAAATTATTCATGAACAGACTATACCATTATTCAAATGAAAAGAATACTGCACTGAATCATGCTGAAGAACCAGTTGAAGAAAACTTAAAAACGGATCAAGGTGATAGTCTGAGCCTGAATCAACAATTGGAAGAATCGATCCATAAATGCTTGATGCCAAGCCAAGTAATTGACGATGACTTCCGTTCGTTATCAAAAGAAATGAACGTGTACGAGGCAACGGGAAAACCAACTTGGAAAAGCTGAAAAATGCAAGTACAATTAAACCAACGTCGACCCAAAACGAAAGAAATTTCTCTATTTCTGGAAATCTGGTTTCTAAGAGAAGGGCAAGATTATCCGACAAATCAATAGACTGTCTGTGTTTTTTAAAGCATTACTTCCTAAGATGTGATAAAAAGCAATGCACTGATAATTGTATTTTGATCTTGACCTTTCTAAGTCATCTTACCTTTGTTTTTTTATTGAGTTTCAATTAAACATCATCTAGAGACTAAAAATATGGTATTCATTTCGAAATTATTTCTGTTGTAATGCTAAAGAAAATTATTATCCAAAGTATTAAGTAGCTCACTTTTGTTCGAGAAATATTAATTAAAATTAATTTTTTTAAATTCAGAATTATTATCTTCCATTGCAACTTTTTAAGAAAAAATATTTTATGAAAAATTTCACGAGCAATTGCTTTCGCACTCGAGATTTCTCGAGGCTGAAAATAA
The DNA here is from genome assembly GCA_036926305.1 of Uropetala carovei. Lineage (NCBI taxonomy): Eukaryota > Metazoa > Arthropoda > Insecta > Odonata > Petaluridae > Uropetala > Uropetala carovei. The sequence goes on from JAXCHB010000035.1 coordinate 6,045,728, forward strand.
ATTCTCGAATTCTCGAGAACAAAAATATTGGGTAAAAAGAGAAATCTCGAATCTCGAGAATGAAATAAAGTCGAGAAATCACAATCTCTAGTTTTGAGGTCCCCTGAACACGTTTTGACCAATGATGTCTGTGTGTGTATGTGTGGGTCCGTATGTGTGTGACAAATTTTGCGTGCGCTCTAATTCATAAATCAGGTTCATGCGAACGTTTATCTCGTGCGCTAGAAGAGAGTGGATTTTCCCGCCATTGGTCTTAATGAGTATTCCTCTCGTTTCTCCTTCAGTCGCAGGGTGGAGCCTTCTACTTGACGATTACGCCAGAACGCTGCCTTTCTGCCAGGCATTACGTCGGTAGCTCCATCACCAAGAAGGAGACATCAGTGGTAAGGGGTTTCTCCCAACTGAATGGAGCTGACTATACCAGGAGTGGCCAGAGAGATGCGGCGTCAAGAGACGATAGACGCGAACACCAGAGGAAATTTAAAAAATTAAAGAGATCTGTTGAATCTGTATGCAATTTAATAGGTTTTAAGCTATATTTCTATAAAAATAAAGATGCTGTCTTGTCTCAATATTGTTTAATGAGCATTTTACAACGAAAATAATAAGTTTTAAGCTACATTTCTATAAATATATTGCAATTTACACATTGTAATAGAAGTAAAAGTGGAAGATTATTATTTCTTCATTTTCTGGTGAATGTTTAGTATTTTTGCGAAATTTTAAAGATAAACCTCTAATTGAGAGTTTCTGTTTTTTGCGTAATTGCAGCGAGGTTTTTAATAAATAACACCAATATGTTATCACATAATTTTATTGTCATTGTTAACAAGATGTTACTAGTTTGATAGCGAAAACAGTTATCACCATTTATATAAACAAATTTATTGGGTAAATGCAGAAATATACATAGAATCACACATAAGAAACGTTTATACATATGACATCTATCGTCACGAAACTTCGCATAGGTATATAATTTCACCCTGCGGGTAACATAGTATGGCGATTAAAACATTGGGTGGTGCTTAATTCAGTAATTATGCTTAATATATTTCTGTCCATGCACTACACCACCAAGCATGCAGACAAGCAGAGGGATTGCTGTAGCCGCAGGCAATCGTCCTGGTTCTCCTGGATAACTGGAAATGTCAAAACCATCAATTGACTACTACATCAGATTTTGTATTCTACAAACTCGAATGACGATTGTATTATGATTTTAGGCGGCGGATTCTAACGCCATAATCAAATGTGCGCGGTTCTGTCACCACCGGAATTTCTCTCTGAACCTGTGATGCTATGTAAAAATAAAAATGTATTTCTGAAAAAATAAAAATATTAAACAAATACGTATTTTTTATTTAAAACATCGATGAGTAGATTGCACATACTAAAAAAATGCTGATGAAAAATAAGAGAATAAAATGTAAGATCAAAAGAAAACTAATATATTATACTAGTAGACCAGTGGTTCTTAACCTTTTTTGGCTGCGACCCAATTCTGGTTGCGGCGACCCATTTCCTCCAATATCCTAATTGTAATAAGTAATAAAATTAATAGGAATTTAATAAATAAATGAAAATAAGCTCTCAGGACATTAGCATTGAACGGGTTGTTAGGAGGAATGGTATATATGGATATAGAAAGCAATGGAAAATCTTTGACGGTCCACTCAAAATGGTTTGGCGACCCAAATTTGGATCGCGACTCAGGGGTTAAGAACCATTGTAGTAGACGGCAAGCATTTTTAAATTTCAGCATTTTTACAATTTCGAATTTTTCCCAATCTAATATGTCCAAAATCATGTAACCGTGCCAAATTTCAAGTCTATAACTCATTTAGAAGTGCCTTATAATTCTCGTATGGGGCAAAACAGCCCAAAAGATTTTGAATTTTTACTATGTCGGATATTTTTCCTTCTGTTGTAACAAAAAACATATAATTTGCCAAATTTCAATTTGTATCTCATTAAGAAGTGCCTTGTAATTTTCACACTCGTATTGGACAGAAATGGGGCGAAACCGCATCTCAAAATTTGAATTTTGCAAATTTTTTATTTTACCTTCGGTTGCAACGAAATTTCTATAATCGTGCCAAATTTCAAGTCTCGAGGTCATATGGAGCTGCCTCATCTTTTCATTCTTTTATGGAGAAATACTGGGGCAGAACAGCCCCAAAAATGGGGATTATATCAACATCGAATTTCCTTCATTAGTCGTAGTTTAACATTAATGGCATTAAAATATAAGCCTCTGATTCCCATTAAAAATTATCCATATGAAAGCATTAAGCCCGTTGCCTAGGCAGCTTATTGTTGCCATCCAGAAAAATTACCATTTTTTTCGATAAGAACTATAAATTTACTTTAATTCCACCCGGATTTTAATTATGTCTTGAGAAATAAGAAACTGCGATTTATTTCCTATCCGATAGTTAAAGTCTCGAGTTCGTAACTTCATGGGAAATAATTTTAAAATGCAAATATAAAAACTTCTACACCCAATTACGTGTTTTCTTATGGGACAAAAATGGGGTAAAAAGGGGCCAAAATAGCCCCTCAAAATTGGAATTTCTCCAGTTTTGGATTTTTTCCTTCACTAGTGACCAAAAACCTATAATCCTCCCAAATTTCAAGTTTGTAGCACATCTGGAAGTGCCTCATAATTTCGTATTATACGACAAATGAAACGCTTCCATAGAATCGAACCTAGTGAAGACTGTAGTAAGGCAGCCGAGTGCACTAACAAGGAGAGAGCACTACTGATCCCCAACCGATTCGGCTGAAACTTCGTAGGGATAATGTTCATGACGCCCGATCAAGGAATATATATATACATGTTAGGGCCAATACCCAGCCGCTTTTAGTTTATTAATAAAAATAAGTTAATATTTCCCGAGTTACTGCGCTAGTGTAATGCACCGTAAGGCACGTCGTACGTATTGAGGCTGGTGTAGGGGTTAGAGCGCTTGGTTTTGAATGTCAAGATCAGGTGTTCGAGCCCCTGTTCTTACGATCTTTTTAAATTTTTTAAAATGTTTCATTGTATAGCAATTTATTAGTTTACGTGGGGAAAAAATTAAAAAAGTTCGGAAGAATAGTGGCTCGAACACCTGATCTTGACATTCAAAACCAAGCGCTCTAACCCCTACACCAGCCTCAATACGTACGACGTGCCTTACGGTGCATTACACTAGCGCAGTAACTCGGGAAATATTAACTTATTTTTATTAATAAACTAAAAGCGGCTGGGTATTGGCCCTAACATGTATATATATATTCCTTGATCGGGCGTCATGAACATTATCCCTACGAAGTTTCAGCCGAATCGGTTGGGGATCAGTAGTGCTCTCTCCTTGTTAGTGCACTCGGCTGCCTTACTACAGTCTTCACTAGGTTCGATTCTATGGAAGCGTTTCATTTGTCGTATAATACGAAATTATGAGGCACTTCCAGATGTGCTACAAACTTGAAATTTGGGAGGATTATAGGTTTTTGGTCACTAGTGAAGGAAAAAATCCAAAACTGGAGAAATTCCAATTTTGAGGGGCTATTTTGGCCCCTTTTTACCCCATTTTTGTCCCATAAGAAAACACGTAATTGGGTGTAGAAGTTTTTATATTTGCATTTTAAAATTATTTCCCATGAAGTTACGAACTCGAGACTTTAACTATCGGATAGGAAATAAATCGCAGTTCCTTATTTCTCAAGACATAATTAAAATCCGGGTGGAATTAAAGTAAATTTACAGTTTTTATCGAAAAAAATAGTAATTTTTCTGGGTGGCAACAATAGGCTGCCAACGCCCGGAATGAGAACGAAATATCCGCAGAATTTCAAAAACAATTGTGTACTATTGAAAATCTCGACCGTGTAACATGTAAACATTGCAAAAATAAGATAGTATAGAGTTTTATCCGTCGAATAAAGCGAAAGCGATGAAAATCGGTTCAAAAAAACCTTGCACTCTGAAAAATCGAAAATCCCGTGTAAACATATAATTGTCTCCTATATTCGAACCCGGGACTTTAAGAAAGTCAAAATAGTTTTCTAGGGACCTCCTAGCTTGTAGATCAAAGCGTATTTTACCGCATATCTCTACGACAAAGGGTTTTGAGATACAGGGGGGACGGAGGGACGGACACTTCCAAAATTATATATAGGAATATTTGTTAGTAACACCCTTGCGTATAATCTTCCTTTTTTTGCAGTATTTCTGGAAGAGTGTTTCTGCTTCAATTAAGTCCGAAAATCTATCACACAGAGTGAATACAATAGTAACGCACGCTGAACCACACCTAAATACTACTTCGATACAAGGTTTACACGAGGTCCCTCAAGGTACCAAGAAGCTCGAGGTACTTCGTCACGTCACGCACTCACACCAATACTTTCAGATGAGACCACCTCCTATTCTATTCACCTTGGGGGAGAAGCCTCCTAGAGAGGGGGGAGGAGGGAGGGGGGAGGGGGAAGGAGGTCGCGTCGGCAACTACGAGCGAGGGCGGCGCAGTGTGATGAGCGCCTTCGAGACAGTTGTGGGATCCTCCGCGAGATAGGCAAAGCGAGGATACGGCAGCAATTATCGAGATGGCCACAATGAGTAAGGTTGCAGGTAAGTGACGGTGATTTCCGTGCAGTGCGTTCGACAGAGCATCGCAGCAGAGTTAAAAGGGAATGCAAGAGGTCTTCGCAATTGTTCACACTTTGGCGGACTCTAATCATAGGATTAAAGATAGTGTCTCAAGCGACGTTGTTATGCCCACACGATAGGGGCCACGTTCTTCTCGGTGCTGGTTTCAGCTTTTCGTAGCATTACCATCGGTTGTTGTATATCATATAGCATAGCGTGTGATCCGAAAGTTATGCAACAGTTATAATTTCAATTTGAATATGGTTTGGTGACTTTGTTTTCAGATTAATCGCCAACACCCATTAAAAGTTCTGTGACTAGGCGCAGCAACACCTTGTTCTAGTTGATCAGTCACGAAGTGTTGGAACATGTCATTCTTATCAAAATTATGACCCTCCTGATCGTGATCATGGTCTCTGAGAAATAGATATTTTTTTCTCATTTTTTAGCTAATCTCATAATGTTAGAGGTTGCCGGGAGCAGTTTTAGAAATTCACAACCGTAACTTCTTCCTACTTCGTGAATATTTTGCGTCTTATAATAAAATTTACAGCTGTATTCCGCTAAGAAATTTCAACAGAAAAATTAATAATAATAATAAATAATTTAAAAAATTATTACTTAAAGTACATTTACGACCGCTTATCTAAAAGAATGCATTATAATGGTAATAAATAATGAAAAATAGATTCTATGTTGTATTTTTTGAGATAATCTTACGCATTTTATGTTATTTTATTGGTATTTCGTAGCTTTGTTAACACAATACAGTAAAGGTAACACTATTTAAATTATTATCTTTGAAACTCTTGTATTTTAATGCTATCCTGTTCAAAGCTTTGTATTTCCATCCATAGTATGTGTGATAGTAAAGACAAACCATCACCGTTACCGTTAGTTATAGCTACGACAAAACTAGACGATCAAAAGACTTTAGATAATGGGGTGAAATAATGATAACATTATAATAAAGGTTTTCATTAATATTTATTCTCTAGCTGTATCTTCTATTGGAATTTCCGTTTTTAATAATGTTTCATGAGGTTCAAGAGGCAATGAAAAGAAAAAAACCTTAATACATATTCACTTTACTTCTTTGTAAAATATAAACTAATGGAAAGTAGTGGAGTAATTTGACCCTCTAACTTACGTGGTATCACAAACCGCACCTCCATTACAAAAGGTCAGAGACATTTCCTAGATAAAGGTTTCCTTGTCGAAGGCCTTCGAAAGGGAAACCTTTACTATCCATTACTCAATGCGGAAATGGAGCTGCATTTTGCGATGTTCTTTTCGAAAACATTTCGTTGAGCTCAGGAGCGAATCCAGAAATTCCCCGATGGGGGAGGGGGACGTTCCTCACATCGACTCTTCCGCTGCCACTGGCCCGTTATTGTGTAACTACCTAACCCTATTATAATCCTTTTCTTTCCTCTACGCCCCTAACCTGCGACGCCGAACCGAGGAATTTTGTGCGGAATTGATTTAAGAACGCATCCAGGGAGAAAAGGTCGATGGCCCTTATCCCACTTCCCCTGCCACTTCCTGAGCTCTGAACAACACGCGAATGTGTTGTAAAGTGTGGTTCGATGAAAGTAAGTTGATTGTTAGTTTGTGGTGTAGAGTAGCGCTGTCCAACTGGCGGCCCGCGACATTATTTTATCCGTCCCGAGGCATTGGAGTGTCCAGCGGAGGGTCAGAAGGGTCACTGCACCCTCTGACGCTGGAATCGGCTGTTGTGCCGCCTTTTAAAAATTTTTGTTAACTTTTTTTTAAGAAATACGTTATATTAACATTTACGATCCGAACAAGTACTTTTGGCACAAAAAATGTATCCCTATACGATCGCTAGCATGTCTTCAATGCCAGAGGTTCTCAAGTGTGGCCACCAGACAATTTCGGTGCGGTCACATTAACATTTCAATAATTTGAATTATTTAAATAAAAACATTTATTAATGATAAATAAGTAACCGTTGTCATTGAATTAGAAGGCATGTGTAAGTTTTTACATGATTATAGTTACATTTTCTGTAATATTTCATTGATGCGGCCACGAGGGATTGCTCGCAGTTGCGGCAACTACAAAATATCTCCTGAGAACCACTGTTCTATGCTGTGTCAGAATGGAAAAATGTTAAGGGAACAGTGAATAAATACATATGTTACGTGCCAGCCCAAATCTCGCCCGCCATAAGTTTTCCATCCGTGACCTAGAGTAACTCGGTTAAAATGCCTGGCCTGAGGTATCCACGGCTGCCTGGGACGCCATGACCTATGGACCATATGCTATGGCGCGCTTTCCCAACGAACTCCAGTAATAAATATGTCTGAAAAGGCGGAATATCAATGGCATTCCTTCAGTTTTTTTCGTAGTCGACGTTATAATTTCTCAGGACTTATAAAAAAGTTAGCGTAAAATTTTAAATGTCTTCTTAAAATTATTCGAAGGGACCTCACGGGGAGTATAGATCAGAATGTCATGGTGGACCAAACCCGTCCTTATAAGGACGAGAACCGCCCACAATCCCGAGTTTAAGTTTGAACCGGCTTTAAGATTCGTAAATGAATTGGTTAAAACTAAAAATTATATCATTTTCCATTTGATATAAATGTCAAAAGAAGTTTCCTGTGCTGAATATTAATTGTTCAGATATAATTAGCAACAGATCTGTGATTGTCCTACTACAACCTCAATAGTAAATAGATTAATATTCTTAGTTAAATATTTGTGTATATTTTCAAAATTGTCTTTGATGAACTATTCCTCCTTAACTCGCATCCACACCACAAGCCGTTCCTAATTAGAGGGATTTCATGAAGCCAACCTCTCACGATCTCATCCTCGCTTATAATGGAGTTCATTATAAGCGAGGATGAGATCGTGGGACTCGTCTTCCGCGGCCTCTCCTTTTGCGTTATTCCAGAGTTCAACCTCTCCTGCCATCGTCGTGGGACTCGGATTTTTTGACAAAATGGTTGGTGGGATATAAGATGCAAAAGGTTGAGAACCGCTGTACGAGAGCGCAACTACGGTTTTGGTGAACTCTGCCTCCATCCACTCCTTTCTGTCACGCCTCTCCTCCCATCCTGCGCTATCCTTAACCTACCATTTCTTTCCCAAACATCATCACCTTCCTGGAGGTAGGCCTCTCAATCCGGGAAAGAAATATCCAGTGTCCGTATTGAACCCTGCAACCACCTTCGATAACTCCGATATGAAAGCTGCCACCCTTTCAACACTAAAATCTCAGTTCCCCACCCACGCCGAGGGTAGAGAATCTGCACGGAACATATTGCCATACCAACCGAAAGATTTTCTTTCTCTCGTGGTAGAATCGTGGCTATCTACTATAACCGCCAGAAAATAAAAAATGTATGCTTTAAAGCAGGTGTCTCAAACTCGCGGGCCGCATGAGGCCCGCGCGATGCATGTGTGCGGCCCGCGAAGCAATTTAATTTATCCTACGCGACCCGAACTCAAATCTATTTTTATCAAATATTTCACGCAAATATTTCTAAAGAATCTAAGAAGTGTATTAAATCATTTCAATTTATATCAGCCTGCACGGTTGAGTTACCTACTGAAGAATGTTTATCCCACTGCCAGCGAGTTTCTTGCGTATCAGGACTTAACCCTCGACGCCAAATCTGGCATTTTTGTAATGACTGCCTGTAAGACGCGTAATAGGGCGATTCCTCTCTTGTGTAAAGGGAGAGTGAATATAATACAGAGAATATGAAAAGGTGTGAAGACTGGGAAAGTAATGAATGCGGCCCGCGGATCGTCAGAAAGCCGTCATGTGACCCGCACACCAATGTGAGTTTGAGACCCCTGCTTTAAAGTAAGCCTTGAAATTGTATAGTACGCAAAGATTATGCGACTAATTCATCCGCCAGTCGTTATTTTTACTATTTCAATCATCGGTTTTAGTGGTGGATTAACGTTATTATACATTGAATTGGAAAACTTTAGCAACGGGAACCCTATGGGCATCATTTTATATTGGCTCACGCCAAGTTCGAACCTTGATTACGCGTAGGTAGCTTAACTTTTCTTAGGTTTCGAAAATCCGGAAACCTTCACTTCCTCTTCGTTTCTGGGGAATAAACAAATATCGTGCCAATTGTAAAAGCGGTTGCTCTCGCATTTCACGGAGGTGGCGATCCTGGAAAAATATGAAAAGTCCTGACTCAGCTGATGCAGACAATATATACGCTTCTTTATTAGATGATGGCAGTGTAATTTTACATCCGTCTAAAAGTAACTGTTAACACAAAAAAATTCACCTTAAGAATATTTAGTATGTATTTTTAGCGCTCTTTTTTTAATGCGCTTATAGTTTCACTTTGGCATCTGTTTCTGGTTTTTTACAAAAAATACGCTTAGGTGCTGATATTTATTTGTTGTAGTATTGTCTTTTCATATAATGCTTTTAATGGGAATTTATAATCTATATTATGATGCCCTCGATTTAAACCAAATATGTAATCTTATGATGACGTTATAATCCTAAAATAAGAAATATGCTTTTTCATTGATTTTAATATAATTAAAGGCAAATTTTTGTAAATGTTTTCGAAAAAACAACTGCTTTTAACTACTGCAGGGATTTAAAGAAGTGTAATGTGTAATTTGCTCTGCGATTCTTTTCTCACTGTTTTTAACTCGCAGAGAAAGAGGCAACGAATAGTGTAGAGAGCGGTTTAAAGCGGAAAGTGATAAGGACAAAATAACGATTATAAAACTATTCACCCTTGTTAATCTGTTACAAATTTTATAAAATGAAATATATTTTAGACTAATTCTCTTATCTCATGAGCTTTATACATGTATAATTTTCTTCTTTCGCTTTCCCTTGTTACATTAAATATCGAGTTGAAAAGATGCAGGCAACCTTCGGAAGGTTTTCCTGGTTTCCCCTCCGGCTTTAGGCGAATGCCAGGGTAAGCTCCCCGTGTATATGATAAACATCCTCCTGCCACATGGCTTACAAACTGTTCGAATTATATAGACTTTCCATCCAGAAGAGACATCTAGCCTAAGCGGGCGTTGTCCTTAAAGACGTGTAATATGAGGTTCAATTGTTAAATGTTATTTGTTAAATCTCTTGTTAAAAGACGTTATTTCCATGTTTTTTGAGGCAATAAAAACTTTTAAAAGTGAAAGTCCTTTCTCTTAAGTAAATATACAAAATTTATTTATTCGAATCAGTCTTGGTACCAATTTTATTATTTCAGATAATCTGAGTTTTGTTATATACTAGTGTAATGCCCGTCAAAAATGACGGGAGGAAAGATACGATCGTTCAAACTATTTAGGGAGATCATATTAACATCAGAAAAAACTGTCTTGAAAATCGTTCCCCCCATCTCTCCCCCGTCCCTCTCCCTACTCTTTCTCTCCTTCTATCTCGTATTAAAAGCATTCAAAGCACGTTTATACCCATGAGGATTGAAATAACAATATGATATCGAGGTCTAACAATGGAATAGGTAGGCAAGGTAACATCTCGTTAAAAATGGAAAGATTTCCTCAAACTGTGTGAATTAAACGTTTAAATTGAGCGATTTCGAACTGTAGCCGGAAAAAAGATGAAAATAATAAGAAACTTTATAATGGTTTCTTAAAAATGATTTATGTCCGAAGATTGTAGGTCAATTATTTCCAATTTTAATCTAAAAAAGAATGAAAGCCTGCACGTCGAAATGTCCATTTTTACGTGTTACCTTATGGGAATTGGAAATTATCCCCTGGGTCTTTGATCTCGAGTTGGATACATTAAAACGTTTTTTTATTATATTATAATGTTATCCTGAAATTTTCATCATATTCGGTTCAGTCGTTTGCGAGATTTCAAGCTTCAAAAAGCATTACACACAACGTTTGCTAAGGCTTTTATTTATATGATGACCATTTTAGCGTAAATTATATAATAACTATTTTGAAGTACGTCCCTAAATTCACCTTAACTTCTTTGACAATATTTTTTTCTAACTATGCCAACCAAGTTACGGACGAACTTGTATACGTCTTTATCTTACTACTGCGCTTATGAGTTATGCATCTATTTCCCCTCCACTTCCCCTAACTCGTGGCTCGTAGTATCTCTCTGAGTACGACCAAGGTCACGCGTAGCAAGCTAGCCAAGCAAAATTATAAACATAATTATTGAATTAAGCACCTCCAAATTTTCTATCGCCATATAGTCTATGTTACTCGCAGTGTAAAATTATACACCTATGCTAAGTTTCGTGATGATATCTTCAAAGGTGTGGATTTATATAGCGTACAAACAAAAACAGAATTTTAGATTTATATATATATATATATATATATATATATATATATAAAAATTTGCGCGTAAATTATATGATAACTATTTTGAAGTACACCCCTGAAGTCACCTTAACTTCCCGGAAAGGGAGTAAGGAGTATGTACTTCAGGCAATTCGTTCAATTATTATGTGGTTCTTTTAATGAAGTGATATTCAGAACGAGAGGGATGAGTGTATATATAAACCAGACACGTCAAACTCGAAGAGGCTTCAGCGCCACTTTAAAGCTATAGATGTTATAGAAGGGCCTTAGAATTGCAGTTGCTTAGTGAGGGCCAGATTTGGAAAAAAAATTATTTAATCTAGATTTGACGGAATTTTTGGCATTAAAAACAATAATTTAGAGAACTTGCTTTATTGGTCCCCACTAATAATGACAGAACATTGTATCCTTTTCATAAAAGTAAAGCAGCCATATAAAATATAGAACCCTTTAATTGTTTTTTGTATGTATTTTTGGCTAACCAACCTCTAAGATTATTATAGCCATAACTACTTCCACACCGGACAAACACAGAAAAGATTAGAGAAATCCGGTGCCGGCAATAGGCTACTCTTTACGAAGAGCACCAAGGGGGCCAACTGCTTAACGTCGCTTCCGAAGGACGGAGCGCTGACAAACGCGTTCTCTTAATGTAGAATCGACTGAACATGCCTTCATACATACAATTTTCGTAGTTTTTGCCGGCTATAGTTACCGGAAACGCAAAAGATGCCGCGAGAGATGGCGTAGTCCGACATATGCCAAGGTATAATCATAGTTCCTCCAGGTAAACATTTCGGGGGTATTGGTTCCGGTTTGGAATGTGTTCCGATTTCTCTTCTCTTTGCGGTTTATCTATTTATTAAATAATGCATTATGGAATGGAAGATCTGCGCTTAAAAAACAGCCTTATCGACGCTCGGAATGCATGCCACGCGTAGAGGTATTAAAAAAAGACTATAGTATTGCTATTCTATACGACGGAGTCTTATTTTAACCTTCTAGCCCCTCATCTAGCGTTTTCCGCATGCAGGATGTTTGTGTAAAATACTGTGCGTCCCACGATTTTCGTGTAGTTCTTTCAGCTGTATTGTCCTTTGTATACGGCGATGTGCATATGTTCCTGATCGATCCCAGATAATTCTCCGAAATAGTTCATTATTGGCATTAATATTTATATTTTGTACATTTTTCTGGTATTTATTACTGAATTTCAGTTTTTCGAAATGTTTTAGGCCTAATCTTTGTTAATTTTTTCATTTGTATTCCATAGTTCACCATGCGTATTTTTGTGGTCGCCACGTAAAAACACGGGAAATGCATCTCGTACGGTGATTCGCGCAATGAAATTTTAAAGTTTTTTGTCTCAGGTTATGCGGTATTTTACGAATTACGCCTCAATAAAGATCGTTTTGCACCTTCTCACCGTTGAAACTAATAAAATTAGAAATACAAGATTAAAGCAATTTTTAACTCGTGTCAAGAGCCACTGACTTCGATCACAAAGAGGACGGTAATTCCATGTTAATGCTTTCTTTGTGTTTTTTACAGGCTCAGGATATCGTCGCCTACTTGGAGTGTTCCGAAGATCACTGCTTCATTTCTCCGGCCATGTGCTTCGGGCGAAAACTTAACCATCATAAGCAGCGTCAAGAAGAATATACTCGAAGTCAGCTGTTCAAATGCGTGGAGCGGACGTGAAGGCGCCACGGGAATGACCCAGTCTCGGGAACAACGAAGGAGTTTGGCCGATTTACTGACGTGTTCGCCAACTTGAAACTGTATAGACTCCACGGATTTACGACGCAGTGACAGGAGTGTAATTATGTACTTGTGATACATATTGTACTACTAAAATCCTATATTTGTATATATGAGTAAAAATTGTAAATAAATCTACTTGTATTTAAAGTTTTCGAGTCAATTCTACGTCATATCCCCAAAATTCTTCTCGGTAAATACTGGAAGCGAAAATCGATTTAAAAACGTTAAGTTTATCACGCATATTAGCGATATAAAATTGGAGAAATGCATTTAAAATATTCCATTTAGTGGAAATAACTCTAATTAAAACTTATAGTCCACTATGGGTTCGCCGAGACCATCTTAATATATAACAAAGATAATCACGAAAGCAAATCCAGTCACACGGGATGATTCGAACTCGCGCGCTTAGTATTCGTAACCAACCCTCTACCGTGGCTATTAGAGCTAATAGCGCAATGACAACCTGGCCCATTCACCGCCTTCAACTAGTCATGCGCCATTTACTGGGCAGGTGGCGGAAATCGGAACTAATCTAAGGTGAACTAGCGGTCGGATAAGGTTAAATGAAGGTCAAACGCAGTTTTTGGTCTACTTATACAGGTTTTTCAAAATTTTCGCTTTTTCCTCAAAATTTTCAAGAAAGTGAAAGTGAAAGTGACAGTGAAGGTCACTACCTCTGACGTCACAGCTCCCCTCCTCCGCCCCTCTGACGTAGCAGCTCCCCTCCTTACCCCTCTTGACGTAACGGTTCTTTGACGTCATATTTACTTATTCAATATTCTCGCTGTTGGGGAGAGTTTCGCCATGTTATTTTCTAGCTCAGTGGCGGAGCGTTAGCATAACAAGTGAATAACGCTTCCATTTCCATTCTTGATGGGCAATTGTCACGAAATACGAAGAAACCATTGTTTCGATAAGATTGAAGATTTTTTCTATCTAATTCTCTTTATATTGTAAAATCTTTCTCTCAAACCTGGCGTGAAGTAATATTTTAAAATAATTTATTAAGAGAGAATATACCCTATACTATAGGTAATTGAAAAATAAATAGAAAATTTTTTTGACAATATATTATTTCACACATTTTTATTTATGCAGTTATAATGATGTAACCTACAAAGTTTTAAAACATTTAAGTAATAAACATAACACTTTTTATGGAACAAAAATGAAATCAGCATACAAAACTTTTATTAGAACAGCTGGCTGGTCAGGTTGAAGATACTAGGATCCAAATGACTCCTTTATTTTCCCGGTAGCCATATGGAATGCTCTTCAAATTAGGCAATCGCCTAATTGCATAAAATAATAACTGAAGGGCGACAGTGACTGGCAGAAAATCAGCAACTTCCACGGTGCTCGTCACGGTGGATCTGAAACAAGAAACAGAATCAGCTCAAGAGGCCACCCGCTCCTCTCACTTCAATTATAACGCACAAAAGTATGGTGTTTTTACTTTTTCCACCAGCAAAAACAACCTTGTTTATGATATTATTACAATAAAACCAATTCAAAAGAATTCCCCTTTACTTTGAAACGTGAATATATCTTACTCGTACATTGGTTTCCAATATTTTTTCTCAATTCCAAAACATTTAACGGATTTCTTTCTACTTGAAAAAGCTATCCAAATTTGCTAAAACGTGAATTAATGGTATTCAGAAAAAACTGAATAACATTTCGTTCATTTTTGGTAATTTAGAACTTATAAATATAGAAGCATCACCTTACACAAACCGACATGCAAACATGTATTTTGTATTTGTCATTTGAAGTCCAGGAAAAACTTCGCCGTATTCTCTGTATACCTATTAATGAAATTCATGAAGAATTTCCGTTTCAGCTGTAAGAAAGTGATAATTGCTTACCAACTCTCTCAATAAATCAATACCTTCACGTAAAACCGCCACTCATCTTGCTGATATGCGGCTATTTTGGCAGTCGCTCGGGTAATTTTGAGACTATTACAGTACACCCCTTCGTCGTTCACGTAAGGCAGGTATGTCGAACTGCCGGCTGCACTTTCTATGCCTTAGTGCATTTTGACTAAATCGTTAGATTTTACATAAATACAGGTTCCCGGCTTACGACCATCCGTACTTAGAAGCGAAGCTCCATAAGGTATTTTAATAAATAGAGCATACGGTCGCCAACTCGCACATACGAATGCTTTTCTCTCGAGAATTAATTGCGACGGCGGAGTGTAGCGTCAACCCTCTGCGGAAGTGTTCTTCGACACAGTGGCCCGTTACGTTCTAAGTTACTTATACGTCCGACGATCGGAAGGGTAATGAAAGACAAAACGAATGTCTACAACAGTATTGTTTTCTACTATTATTCAGAGCAAATATAGGTTTCAGTTTGTGGATTAAATAGGCATTTGTGGAGTGACTTGGGAATCTAACCACCAATTATAAAATAAATTCTATGGTTCCGAGTTCCGAACAAAAGACTAACTTTCGGAACGCAACCCGTTCCTAACTCGGCGACCTCCTGTAGGTACTTCATTTTTGTGAAAAGGTGAGAATTTTTTCATAGCTACTATGGTACAGTATAACGCGTTTTTAAATTATGGGTTTTTGTAAAATACACAATCTTCCAGAAAGTCTTATTTATTTACAACTCTGGGTCTAATTAAACAACTGTAATCCTAATGAGGCCCTGATGCATCTTCGAGTTTATCATGCCTGGCGAATGTCGTTCCGGATAAAAGTGAAAGGTAACGACACAAATCACTCGTTGAAACGAGGAAATCTAAGATCAGTTTACGTTAACTTGAGACGATACTGTAACTAATAAAACGCGCCAAATTCCACCGCATGATTATATAAAAATAATGAGCTCAACACTTACGCAATAACATTTTTAAAGTATGGCATATTATGATGGATTGCCACTACGATTAACAGAGCCACTCCGGGAAAGCGCGAAAAAAACTTCAGTAGGGACTCTGAAAAAGAAATAAACCACAGTAACGTACCGGTCGAGTAAACAGGGCTTATCGAAAATGCTCGATGCCTTGGAGCTGCAGGGTATTTATTTACAATCCCAGTCATAATCGGAGATTTAAGTGATATCCAGAACCGTATAGGAAAATCGCGGGACCCGGTGACAAGTGAGCGAGGGAAGCCTCTTCCGCGACAAAAAATTTTAATAAAGCAATCTCTTTCACTATGGCAGTGTTGATATTTCCCCGATTTTTTTTTAAAGCGTGGGCTCAATAAGTACAACAGATTTTTATAAGCGCGAGGCCTCTGTAATTACCGGGCCCGGCTTAGTCGCACCGTTGGCACTGCCATCACACAGACCCTGTTAATGTCTTACTAACAAAGACGCGCACATGCAGAAAGAAATGACAGATAGGAAAACGTCGAGGTATGTATTTTTAGTCGTCCGCTTTTTAGGGGCGTTTCGCTTCCAGCATGAGCGCCTATTCGGTATGTCCGTCCGCATGTTTGTTCTCGACTTCTACCGAAGGGATTTTCATGAAATTTGTTATTAACAACTTACAGTCAAAGATAATAAGAACACAAACGTAAGCCAATCGGGGGTAGCACTTCACTGGTGACAAAAATGAAATTTCCGTCATATCTCGTGAAGTATTGCTCATATCAAAATATTTTTCAAATAAAACTTGTAGAACTAGTAAAATAGTGTGTTTCTTTTCCTATACATTTTTATCGTATGAGTAGCTGTTATCAAGAAAATCAAACAAGAATGTCTTAGTTCCAGTTGAACTTAGAAAATTTCTTGCATGGTTACTTCATTGCTGTTAACATAAACAATATAAAAAAATACGTTTAATTTCTCTACATGTGCATGCAATATTTTTAAATAGGAAGAAAATTATTTATGATGAAGAAAATGAACTTTAAAACGAACATGTATATCATACATTACAAATACTCCATTGCATGAAACGCGCCCATTTGTAATAAGCTGTACACTTTCATAACCTGTTTTCTACTTATGAGAACTTCCTCTTCTATGGGTACATTAGCGCTTTCTGAATTTTTCACAACCCCATCACGCCGGCTTATAAACTGTTGCAATGTCAGGATTTTATCTGAATTCAATCAAAATCTCAAATATCACTGGAATGCTTAAAAAATAATGAAATCAATATTTATTAATTGAAAATATTTGAATGAGGAAAAATTGCATTTATCGTTATCATTACCTATAGTAAATTAAGCAAATTCATTGTAAAACTAAGACAAACATTGAATATTAAAAATGCCCAATACATATAAAAGAAAAATAAAATTAACAATACTTTCTAATTTTTAATTCCTATTTATTGAGTTGGAATAATTATAAATCGAAAAATCAAGTCACTTTGCGACAGCATAATTTTTATGTAAAATTACGCCGCTATAAGAACAACACTTCAAGAGGTCACCTAGAGCTTGGACTGATCCTGTCCCCAAGTGAGAGAACTAAGTAACAAGCCTAGAAAACGATTAAAGGGGAACTCGACTCAGTATAATAAAATTACATTTCAGTACATTTAGTAGGTTTATGCTCCCAATTATTTAAAAAGTATAAAAAAATATTTGTTTAAATTCTATAGTGTTTTAAACATGATTCCAGTCACATAGATACTGCCTGGGCGAAGCCCGTAGGCCCAGAAGAGATTGAATGTTGAGACCAAAATGTTAAGAGTTAAACTCTGACGTCTGTGCATTTAAATCAGGCATGTAAAACTCGAAGAGATAGCAGGGTCGCATTAAAGCGATGGATGTTATAGAAGGGCTGCATTAGGATTGCAGTTACTTTATGAGACTAAGATTTGGAAAAAAATGATTTATTCTAGAAGACTGGACGCCTTTATTGGCATTAAAAACAGCAATTTATCAAACATGTTCTATACGACCTCAGTAACAATGACTGAATATTGTCCTTTTCATAAAAATAAAGCATTTATATAAAATATTGAGTGCTTTAGTTCAATCAAATGAGTTTTTGCACTGTAGTTAGGAAAAGAAATGGACTCATGTGGCCCACAGTCCGCCAGTTTGACATACCGGTTTTAAATTAAAATCTCACTAAATTCTTTCATACACATCATATAACAAACTAAATCCCTCTAAGAATAGGACGGAGGAAACTCAAATAAATATAAAGTCACCACAAGTTAATATCTTTCCCTTTTCTCTCTGCTTCAACTACTTACCATCTGAATGGACACTGTAATGAAACAAAATATGAAAAATGAGATGTGAACAAATTGAATCTGAAAAATTATGTGAAATAAAATCATAAAACAAAAAATTATTGCATAGATTTTGTTTACCTTTCATTATGGCCAACTACCATGGTCAGGAAAATTCCATAGTCTGGCATGGCCTATTTCCCAAGGGCACTGGATTGAAGTGCTTGTACTATATTAGCTTTTCTATTTCATCTGTTGTATTGCTTAATTTCCCTCCAAACTGTTTCTTCTATTACCCATTTCAAAAACTGTTAATGTGGGTTTGGATCAGCATTTCCCTACCTTTTGAACTCTGTGGACCACTTCAGCAACCCTTCCAAGCCCTGCAGACCACCTCCTTTCTTACACTAACCTACTTACTGTATCTATGTTCAAGGAGTTACTTGGTTACGTATTTTATTTGACCATTTTGAAATATATTACACATGCTTCAGTATGTTTGACGATCACCTGATTATTTTTGTTTTATTCAAAGAAATATTTTCAACATTTGTGCAAGAAAAATTTTTGAAATATGATATAATTTTACAAACTTAATTAATAACAATATTCAATACGTTATAGTGTAAAATTTGCATAACTTTTCCCAAAAAAGTTCCAACTAAATATGAGGTGAGGCCTAAAGAAAAACTACATTTTGGAAACCTCCACGATCCACCAACAAAACCTTCATGGACCACAAGTAGTCCGTGGACCATACACTGGGAAACGCTGGTTTGGATTATATGCAGTGTGTTTCATTCTGATTATACATTTAAATATACATTAGTTATATATTAAAAATATTTATTATATAATTTATTCATAATTTAATATTGTTGTATTAACATATTAGTAATGTTATTTTATCTTTATAGAAGGTGAAGGGAGACTTTTTCCTGAGATGCGGGAATGTTTCCCCCGATTATAACATGCAAGTATATGGAAAAGCGGCGTTTGACACTCGAATATTCGAGATTCAAACACGTTTTCAGGAACACATCCCCAGCAAGACTCGGGAGTCGCCTGTATAGCAGTTTCCCAACACAGGAGCAGCGGAAAGTGATTAAATAAATAAATTAACAATTTAGAAATGAGGATAGTTCATTAAGTCAAGAATTTCCCTCTAATAAATTGATAATGATATAGCACTAAGGAATGAATATGTCCAAACATTGTGATACAGTGCGTTCCGCTTATTAGAATCAAGTTGGGAATGCGTTATATGATTCAATAAAATGGCTGATTCAATAATCCGGAGTCTGCATATTTTAGTTATGGCAAATAAGAAAATGTTAGAATAAAGTTCATATCTTCTTCGTATATAAAAATTTCATGGTTATGCTAATTTTTGAGAGATATAATATAAGAAAGTTTATAACAAATAAAATTTTAAATGCAAATTTCACTTTTCATGTTATGACAATGTCATCTTCTGTCAATATGAGCATCAACAATGTCGTCATCTATCGAATTCTATCTACTGAACTCTTCCTCAACTTCCTCCTCTTCGGTTTTCATTTCTGCTCGATGCGATGAAAATTCGCTTTTCCGTAGCATTTTGCAACTTTAGGTATACAACCCTGCATTCATTCATTGCTGCACGATTCAATAAACTGAAATAAGTGATTCCAATAATGGGAGGTTTTTTAAAACATTAGATACAAAATGGTTTTGGTTTTATTGTTTTGATTCAATAAAGCGGCTGATTCAATGCAATTCATTTTCTGTTGCATGTGAGAGAATTAGAGTAAACATTGAGACAAGTAACGCAAATCAGTTAATGCTAGTTAGATCACAAAGTACAAATTAAGATCATTCCCTTTTATCTAAATAGGAGTTTTCTTAAATTCGATGTCATCTTTCTTTGTGGAGAATATGGTACACTAGCATAAATGCCCGTTGAATTTCTACAGGTTTAATGAATATAAATTTTTGCCAATGCAACATGTAAAAATCGCAAGATTAAAATTGCGCACTGTTTTAACTATCGAATATTTCTATATTATAAGTCTGTTTTAATTAATTAACTAAAATCTCAAGGAAATTCCTTGTGAATAAAATAGTACCTTTCTTTATACTAAAAAGCCATTGTTATTAGTTTTAAATCGATTATAGCATTAGGATTTCAATTTCATTAAATAAGCAGAATTCAGGTTCCAAAAAATTGGTTCAATCTTCAATTGCCTCTGATAATACTTTAAATAGATTTTGGAATATAATGTACCTCAATATCGTTTATCGTCTGCTCAGCACTCTTGCCTTATCATTTTCCGAAACAACCACTTTCAACAGTTTTAAATGGATTTCAAACTTAGAAGAGAACTTGATTCAATTCAGTTAAAATAACCACATAACAAACTTCTTATTCAAAAGAAAATCCTATTATAATATGCAATGTTAACCTAGAATTCATTCATTCTGAAAAGTGAATAAAAGTACTGTGTACATATATTTCTTTTAACTAAAATAACCACTCTTAACAGATTTTAATGGATTAATGCATTAGCATTTCAATTTCATGAAATAAGCAGAATTCCGGTAACAAAAAAATTTGTACAATCTTCAATTGCCTCTGATAATACTTTAAATAGATTTTAGAATAAAATGTACCTTAATATCGTTTAGCGTTCGCTCACCACTCTGGACTTCTCAGTTTCCGAAACAACAACTTTCAATAGTTTTAAATTGATTTTTGCTTTGAAATATACTTGAGTCAATTCAGTACAACTTCCACTTTACATACTGTACATTCTAAAGAAACTCCTTTTATAATAGGCAATGTTAGCCTAAAATTAATTCATTCTGTAAAGTGAATAAAGTTCCTTCTTTAAACTATAATAGCCACTGTTTTAAATGGATTATAAGCCTTAGAACTTACTGTATTAAATAAGCACCAAAATTCCTTTTATAAAAACAAATCTATTCATTAAAAGATCCACTGTTATTTCTTCGAAAATTGCCTGTTAACAGTTTTAAATGTCCTTTTAATTTTAAGTGAATTTTAATTTATATTCGTTTCCAAACTTCGGCCATTGTTACGAAATTAATTCGAGGAATAACAATATAAATTCGTAAGCATGTATGGTTTACAAAGAATTTCATTTAAGGAAGCTTTTTATTTCCAATTTTTCTAAAATGACACTGTTCATACTTAAAATTTTTTATATTTCCGTTAATATACTTATTTTCCACAAAACACAGCAATCTCTACCCTTCCTTCCTCTCTCTCTCTCGTATTGAAGCACTCAAGGCACATTTATTCCCAGAAGGATGTATACAATAATCGTAATTTGAGGTGTAACAATGATAATGGTCGACATAGCAACATAACGTTAAAATGGTGAAATTTCCACAAAATATGCAAATTACACGTTTAACATGGATTATTTCGAACTGTGGGCAAAAAAAGAGGAACGGAATAAGAAACTTTATAAATTTTTCTTCAAAATGGTTCAAATCCGAAGGTCGTCTGTTAATTTCTTCTAATTTTAATTTCCAAATGAATAAAAGCCTGCACGTCGAAAAGTTGCGTTTTACATGTTAAGTAATGGGAAATGGAAATGCCTCTCTTGGAGACGAACCAAGGAATTTTTTCGCAATTCAAATTTGTCATTCTCTGAATAAGTGTTAATCAAGCATTCCTACCAAATTTCGAGTTTCTATCATTATTATTTCTCGAGTTATTAGCGTTTGCATAGCGTGACCAGCCAACCAACCAACAGATGACGGCTATTATTATATAAAATTCCAGTGATGGCAGTTTTTGCTTCCATACCAAAATTACCTACTATTAATTGAAAATCTACCCAAAAAGAAATAATTTTATGGTTTAACCATGATCATTTTTACTTTCTCATACAAATTATCGAGAAAGTATTGTTTTCGCGAAAAAATTCGACCTCGAGATTTTTATGGAAATACATGTTTTAGGTGTCACTGAATCCGAAAAAGTGGTTTTCGCAATGCCGTCTGTCTGTCTGTTACTGGCTCTGGAGCCTAGACGGTAGAACAAAAATGAATGAAATCTTGTACTTAGGCATGTTATCATACTGAGCAGAGTATACTTAGAAATGGTTGACATTGATCGATAATTAAGTGTAGTTTATTCTATGCATTTTTAACAATAATTCAATTTTCTCGAAAACGGCTATAACAATTTTGATCAAATTTCGTACAGTTACTTGAGTTTACATCTTAAATAATACTGTATAATTCATATTTCTCAAAAAATGAATATAAGGCTAATTCATTCTAGGCAACTTTAACAATAATTCAATTTTCTTAAAAACGGCTGTAACAATTTTGATCAAATTTCATACAGTTACTTGAGTATATATCTAAAATAATACTACATATTTTATTTTTCTCAAGGAATGTATATAAGGCTAGTTTATTCTTGGGCAGGTTTAACAAAAATTGGATTTTCTAAAAACAGGCTCATACGATTTTCATTTTCTAAAGATTACTAAACAATGCATTAGTACGTATATGAGAAAGTTTGTACAATGTATGTTGTACTGATTTTTTCTCAGACTAGAGCTCAGAAAACAATGCATTGATTACATAAAATTCAAGTTATCTAAAAAGATACATTGCCCAAGATCATTTTTGAACTGACTACAATTATGGAGCAACTAGCTTCTCGACCCTGGGCAAAAGGTTACTATTATACAGTTATTTATCAAAATAGTTGCAACCTCGCTAGAAATAGTCTATTATATTTAGTCAGAAATGGAAAAATATTAGGAAGACAGCAAATAAACGATTTTTTGCTGAGTGCCATACAAATTCATCTCACATACCTAAAGTGGTATGCATGCCATCCATTTGCCATCCATGGTGAATTTTAATCCAAATCCTGATTTTCATGAAAATTCAAGTCATTTTACTTTACTATTTTTTTGACAATTCTTCAATCAATTCCAAGGGAAATAAAAAATAATTCAACTAACACTTCCAAAATAAATAATTACTATAAATTTTGTCTACATCGATCCCGATAAAAATACAAGCCGTATTTAAGTGTAAATTTGGTCAGCACTACTTTATTTGAAGCAATGGTAATGTTCAAAATGAAAAATGTAAATTAACCATGTCATACAGGAATTGCAGTGTGCATGAAACCCCTCAAGAAATTTCTCAACTTATGGCTCCATATCATGAAAGTCTCATTGTCTTTCTGTGCATTTTCTCCTAGCATGTCTGTTGATCAAGTGCAACTGAAATTGAAACATTCACATTGTAGTATTTTACAAAATACAGTAAACCCTTGCAGTTCTCAAGGAAACATAGTGAATGACAAGACCTTGATTAAATGACAAATAGGGAGTAAGGGACTTGGGTTAGCAGCGCCTATTTTTTGTTAAGAGATCACCTTTTGTGACAAACATATACATAATCCTAAAATCAGGCATGGATGATTAACCAGTTATCTATAATATAATCTAGACACCATCATCTCACTGCATGACACTGATGCATTGGTTCAAATTCCTCCAATCACATTTAAACTTAATGAATAATCACTGTGTTATTAATAAAGTAGTTTATAAAGAAGCAAAATCATTAAATGTTTAAATTATATTATAGTGTCTTTGATTAAACTAGCTAACAGAGAAATACAAAATGAAAAACAGTAGAAGTATTGTTGTTAAATTCTGTTAAAAGAACTGCTGAGAATGTTGAAGTATGATATATTGTTATACATTCCTCAACTCTGCCTATTTAAATACAAATTTGAAGTTTTTCTTAAGGAGGTTTTATACCAAGGTGATTGGTGACAGTGATATGATTTGACGGCAACTGAAGTTGCCAACAAATCAGTCACCAATGTATTTATATAAAAGCAACTGATTTTTGATGGTGATATGATATTTATTTTTCCCTAGTATCAAACATGTCCTAAAGCGAAGAGGATATACTTCTTTACTGCACATTATGATGGCAGCGTCGCCGTAGTAAGCAGAATGATAGAAGATTTAGTATTCACCCACTTAATATTTTTAATTTGCCACATAGCTCTTTTATATTAAGTCGCGAGTTAAACCAACAACCTAAAAGATTTTACTTGTTTTAGCGAATGAGCAAAGAAAAAGGAGACAGGGATTACTGTTTTAATAATATGTTTTTGGAAAGCTTTACCCAATGTTCTACGAATATGAACTCGTATTCAAACAACCTTCTTGAAATTGCCTACACTCCAGGGGCAAAAAATGAGAGTACCGGTTTAGCTGATCTGAAAACTTGTCACATTACCCAAAAGTAAAAACAAAAAGTACAGCTTATAAAGAAGTATTGGACCCTACATTTAAAAATATTATTATTAAAATTTACTTAAATTTGTATGGTTTTTAAAAAAAGAAAATGTTAAAGAAAACGTTTTTAATAATAAATAAGAAACTTGCTAGTATATTCCTAATAGTAATACCTATTTTGTTTAATTACGGTGTTGAAAGTTTCAGCGTTCACATACAAGAATTAAATTTTTACAATTTTTTCACTTAGGAAATATCATGCCTATGCTGCCGTTATCTGGGTGGCTTTCGGAAAAGAAAATTTTTAGTATGCAAAATTTGACTAGCATAGATTGTTAGGTTAAAGTTCAGGCTTTAAAAGTGTCTTTGCTTTCCTTACAGCATAAGCGGTAGCAAAATTATAGACACTGGAAGTTTACGGGACTATATTTTTGAAGGTGGTAATAGGCAACTGGCAGGTGACTAGAATCACGGGTGATCGGCAGGGAAAGTCACTCAATGACTAGAGTTGCAGAGTCGCTTCAAAGTTGCGTCACCATAACATTTCCGTCAACTTGGTATAAATGGCTCCATTTAAATGAATGTGTTGTCCAAGAGCAACTGAAGTTACCTTAAAATCACATTCACATCACCAATCACCTTGATATAAAACCCCTCTTAGAGAATTGAACCTCTTTTGTATGAATTCCGAAATCAGATGACTGTCTTAGAACATATCCTTATCTCATTCTTTCATTTCAATATTTATGATTTACTGCATTTATTGTTTCATGAAAGTTGAATTTTAATCTATGAAACTAGCCTTACAATGTTAAATCAAGCTTAAGAAAAAGACCAAAACATTCAATTGAAACCGACAAACAATGAACTAAAACACTGGCAAATCAAGTTGTAAGAAAATGAGCAAGGTATGTTGATAGCATAATACAAAATGTTTATCAAATGCTTAATTGGAATATTCAAATGTAACAAATTACAAATGCTGCACTTTCTGGATGATTTGAATGTTCATAATTCTCCTGTAAAATTGTAGTTAATTTCCAAAAAGAATAACAATACATCTAAATTCAAATCCTAAAGTTACTATTTAACAATGGCTAGAAATGAGGCATAAAAATGGCACTGGGACAGGCATGCCTAAGTTCTCAATGGTATCTATTTTCCAAAAAAGCCAGTCTCATATGCATTGAATACTAGCTGGAGCTTATATTACCATTCTTCTATGATGCTCTTGTTCATAATAATGGGATTTTAGGCAAGCCCACTTGAAAAAGATGTTTTTGAATCAATGCAACATTTTTGACTAAACATTGGTCAGTATGGAGGCATTTTAAAATTAGATCACAATAAATGAATTGCAAACCATGGAAACTGCATAAAGAAAGGGTTAACTGCACATTTAATTCATTAAATATTATTTTAATATATACTCTTTCTTTTCAACTAGTTCAAAATTTACCTATAAGCAAGTCAAACTCTTAGTAACATTCCTTATAAAAAGACTGGCATCGAAATGGATTTTTGAAGCCACCACACTGTCCTTGGATAACAATATTTAAAGATATTATTTTATCGTAGTTTTTATATCTCAATGTGTTTTGTTTGACTCTAGTTTCAACAAACCTGTCCTGCTAACCATTAAGGCTGATAGCTGGGTCCCTGAGGAAGAAATTATTATGAATAAACATATTTGGAATAAGATTATTACCTGCATGCCATTTAAATTTCAGTCCCCACTTAATGTGGCACTCTAAGCTAACAAAATTTATAAAAGCCTGAAAATTTCTTCACCTCCAGTGCAGCTTTCCTTTTCTCCTCTGCTGTTGATAGATTCTGAAAAAATAATGAAAATACACAATTAATTAAAATTGACAGCCATACTAACTCATTGCTAGCATAAAAGCTAGGAATACTAAATTAATTTATATTGAACAGGAAAAACATATGCTGTAGTCATGTTTATTGAATTCATTATGTCTGAATAATCACATTACTGTTTCAATACCATTAAAAATTGTTGTTTTATTATATTCTGAACCATCTCCTGAGAACCTTTTGCAAAACACTGTTTGATACATAAATAATTAAAAATAAGCCTCGAATATATATGCATAACATTTTTTCAGTCTAGGTGTACAGTTATAATTTTCAAATCTCAGTAATAACCATCCCAACCTACTTCATGTCTCAGTGGTAAATTTAATGCAAGTCAATATTCAAACCAGTGCTCAAAATGAGCTGGAATGTCTCTCTGGCTGGTCGTACGAACCGATGATACCCTTCCATTTCGTCAGACATTTATAAATGCTGTCCCTTATAAAAAGCGTTCCGTTTTGTAAAAATTTCCGTTCCACTACCAATACGAGCGTTCTGTTGTGTAACATTTTCCATTTCAAGCATTGATTGAAACGTTAACAACAATAGGTCATTTTATTTCCAAACTATTCTTTTATCAGAGTTTCCCAACTTAAATTTTCTACTATCATGGAAATCCATTCAAACGTTAATTGGCTGAGAATAAGAACTTCCTCTTGATTGAAAAGTGTAGTTGACATAGCTAAATTATTTATCAATCTTAATCAGATAATTTGATGGAGCAATGCTAAAACCACATGGATTTTAAAATTAACTTTTTCATGCGACTCCATAGTGATACTCAAATTCAAGAACAAACACTAAAAAAATACTTGCCTCCAGTATCACCAATAGCCACAGTAATGCTACAAAAAAAACATGCATTTAAGCTACAAAAAATCCATCTTCAGTGGTAATACACCATTGGTTAATTTAGCCGAAATGTACATCTGTTTTTTATAACCTTGTTGGGGATATTGGAAATACCTGAGATAAGTATTTTTTTCACCCTTTCAATGCTGAACTGAATGTTTTGGCAGTATGTGCCATTTTGAAAACCATTCTCTTAAAGTCAGGAGTTTTCGCTATTCTCTGTAAAAGCACACTGCTATAATATGATGCAAAACTAATTTGCTGAGGTGAGACTAAGCAAGTGACAAATCGTTTTGTCAATAGCACTGTAAGGGTGAAAGTGCTTGTTCTTGAATTTTTTTCTGCCACAAGACAAGCTCAATAATTTTGTTGAATTAGTGATAGCCAAAAGCAAAATACTTTTTCAGAATACAAATGACTAAACTTTACCAATACATTTATAGCTATGGTTTGATTCTTTGTTAACTACCACAACGATTTAAAAGCTCAGCTCTCAGAATCCATTTTCCAATTAACACTAACTTTTGTTATAATTGTTTGTTTTATTGAATTAATGAGCTTAAAATGATTTTTGTTGAAAATGTATTGAATGTCATAAAATCATCAGCATTACTGAGGAATTAATAAAAATAAAATACTGTATCCTAATTCAAATTTTTAAAAATATTATGAAAAACATACTCTTACCTTGGTGAGGATCAATATGGAAGGCTCAAACTCATAAGAAAGATGTAACTCTATGGACATCAAGATGGAAATATCCCATTACATTGATTTTGTTTCTATCTTCTTTACTCTTCTGGTAATTTTTGCAAATTAAGATTATCTTGTTTACATTGGAATACAGGATATCTTAGGGTGACCGAGTTTTCTAAATAAAATGGAGTACATATTTACTTTTATTAACAAAATGGAAGGATGATTTTGATGAGCAATATACTTACAAATATATGGTTTACTCCATATTTATTCTAATAAAATGATTATAAATGGGTCCACGTACTACAACAGGCTTAAGGCATTTGTAGTGCTCATTTCATAATATATTATATGCTTACAAGAAGAAATGAATGCCATTTGGATTGACAGACGTTCGGAAATACATCGTAACTTACAACATAATGTGTAGCATTAAATATACTTCACCTTTCCGTGAGCGATTTCCATTTTTAAAATTTCATCCACTGACAACAAATTTTCCTCTTGGGGCTAATGAAGTAAAATAAATACAGAATAATTACGATGATTAAACCATCCGCATACCAATTCACCGTCAAATACAACGTAAGTTTCCTATTTCTGCCTGTATGAGCGCTGTAATCAGTAAAAGAATATCGGAATGCGTACACAATTTGTATGAAAGATTTGATGTCAATTTTGTTTTAAGATTTTTTTAAATCTGAAAACTGTAATAATAAATCTACGCTACTGATATTTTGTGGGATTTATTGAAACGGAAGAAGAAACTGCTGGAGGAATGTAGGAAAAAGAGGATTGAAAAGTATCACGTACGAAAGAAGAAAGTATGAGTATGAAAGGAAAGACCGCGGTAGGTGCATAGACAGCGAGAGAAAACGCTCGAGAATTAATATGCTGCGAAAGAAGGAATCCTGCTGAGGGCATGGTTGCTCATTTTCTTGGCAGTATAATTATGTTAAACATGCGTTTGGATGCATTTTTCTATGAAATAAGTTAATCTTAATTCGAGTTATTAAAAAAAAGTTCAACTCAATCGTACTGGAAGTTTGGAAATTTAAGTTTTCTAACTTACTCCATTCGAAACAAAATGATTAGCTTATGTGTCAATTTAAATATATCCAAAAGAAATAATTTTATGATTTTACTATGATTATATTATAATATAAAAAGTTTTTTCTGTTGCATGTTAACCTCAATTGTCTTGCGTGCAATAGGTTTGCTATTCCACTTAGGACGGATTTTATTTTCCCAAAGTATAGCACAGGAATAGATAGCGGAAGAACATCGGGTAATCATGAAGTTTAGTCACTTTTATTATGAAGGGGTTATATCCAGTGGTGAGCTGCAGCCGGTTCGCGCGAATCGGTTGTAAAATTTTGAAGCAATTTTAGAACCAGTTATTAAAAATTTCTACAAAAAGCCTAGTCCACTCGATCCATTATTCGAACCCGATGGATGTTTGGTTTCATAAGAATTATTTCCCAGTGTTGAATTTCGGTACAGTAATATAACATTACAATTGAATAAAATATAATCCAGAACATTAAAATAACACATAAATTAATCGCACATAGCAAAAAGAGTTAATTTTGAAAATGATTTACAAATTTAGTATATGAATTTATCTTGATCCTTTTTATACGCGTCTTAATCAAAGATCTCTATTAAAGCATCATATATTTTTCCAAAATGATATCTCAGTGGTTTCAAAGCATTGATCCGACTCTCCCATCTTGTTTCACTCAATGGCTTAACAGTTATGCCTAAGTCTGATATATGGCTAGTTAGAATTTGCCAACACTGAGTCGATGCAGAGAAATAATTATAGATCTGTTGAACCAAACTGAAGAAACTAGTTGCTTCCAGACAACACTTAGCAGTATCATTGACTACCATTGCAGGGCACAAAAAAGGCACATGGGTTTATGTCCAGGATTCTCTTTTGTACGCCATTTTCTTTGCCTTTCATGTTACTCCCATTATCATAACCTTGACCATGCAGATTCTCAATTGGTAATCCCATTTGCTCAAGCTGTCCAAGAAGAGTTTCTGTCATTAAGGCACCTGTAGTCTCCTTTAGTGGAACAAATCCCAAGAAATGTTCTCTTATGATAACTTCAGGCTCAGACATCTCATTATCTGATGGTTTGATTACATCAACAAAACATACAATCATTGTCATTTGCTCAATGTGACTAACATCAGGTGTGCAGTCCAGAATAATTTGGCTGAATTTGTATATGTTAAAATTTGCTGCTTTATAGCACCTGCTAGAAGCTGTATAAGCTCATTTTGGATATCTTTTCCTAGGTAGTGAACCATTGTTTCTTGATCTTTAACTCTGCGCAAATGTTCATTCATGATAGGATCAAAAAGGGCTAGAAATTCTACAAACTTCAAAAAATTTCCATTGTTAGCACTGTACAAGTTTTCATTTGTACCACGGAATGACAAGTTTTGCATGCCAAGAACTCTGACCAAAGTAATCAAGCGTTCTAAGATTTGTCGCCAATATCGTTCTTCTTGCCTAATTTTCTGCTGGTTAATATAATCAATTGTTTTTCCTTTAGATAAGCGCAATTCAAGTTCATGCCAGGTCTGATAGTTTTCTAAATGATCAGTATTCCTCTGATGTGAAGAAAGAATTGCTGCAATGTTCTTCCAGTCTTTTGAACCTGTTTCTTGTAGGGATGATGCACCATTTTTTTTTGTTGAACACCTTACAGCAAAAACAAAAAAGCACATCCTTTGAGGTTGAATATATCAACCATTGACGGCATACTTCTTCACCATTTGCTAGTCTCCTCTTTTAGTGTATAGGAGAAAATCTTCTGTTTTTTGAGTCTTTGGGAAAATCATGTGATACAACCTGCTGTGGTCCATATTGTATTATAAGCTGTCGTAAATTATCACTGCAACAGTAGGGCCAGTTGGCAGGGTCACTGTAATTCAAGTCAGGCACAATACCATCTTCTTTTGCAGATTTTGCAGTACTCTCACTTTTCTTGATATCCTTTTTTCCTCTTGTGTGTTTTCCAGATATATCTCCAATTTTCGAAACTTCTGTGTTAGAGTTTATATCATTTGTAGTAGGAGCACCACATTAAGCTCCCCCAGTGCTAGTTTCAACAAGAGTACAGTCATATTCTTGTTCTTGATTTGCTTTCTGTGTACGAAGGTATTTCAGGAGGAATCCCTCTTGCTTTCCTTGCTCCTTATCTTTTTCTGCCTTTCGTTTGCGGTACTGAGCTCCAGAAGGTCGTTTTTTTATCAGCCATAGCCTATAAATATATATATATATATATACACAGTGGTGGACAAAAAAAATGCCTATTTAAAAAAATTAAAATTTTCCGTTAAAAAATATTGTTTATAGTTTTATTGCTATAATTGTAGCTTTTATATTCTATTATGTCTATTTATTAAATTTTATTTCTTTCTGATTGGCTTATTAACCTTTTTTGCACAAAATTCAAAGAAAAAGGCGTGAACAAAAAAATGCATACTTTCTTAAAACATGTTCTCCCTAAAAATTTTTCATAAATACAAAATCATAATCGACCCCATGAAAAAACAATTAAAGCCAGAGAAAAAATCTGCAATCTGCACCCTCAATGAAGCTGGAATGACTCAGATAGAGTTGTCCAAAAAATTTGGAGTACATCAGAGCACAATCACCCGAGTACTAAAAAACAAGCACATGAGAGGTTCTTTTGACAGATCACCTCAGTCGGGAAGAAAATTGTTGCTCAATGTCTCAGATCATGACTGTATTTTAGGCCAAGTAAAAAAAGATCCGAGACCGACCTCTGAAAAGCTGAGAGGAATGCTGGCAGAAAAAAAGTCTTTGTTTCTGCCAGAACCATTCGCAGATGTTTGGTTTCTGCGGTACCATGTTTGAAATCACTCCTATCTCCTAAAAACAAAATTAAAAGAATTGAAAAAGTTAAGGAGTGGTCAAGCTATGTGAATACATACTTGAAGAGTGTTATCTTCTCAGATGAAACCAAAATAAATCTCTTCGGGTCTGATGGATCTTAGTATGAATCTAGACACCTAAAGCCTACCATCAAGTATGGTGATGGTAATCTGATGGTCTGGGGTGTTTCTCAGATAGTGGAGATGGGAAACTTGTATTAGTCAACGGAAGAATGGATTCCGTTAAATACATAGCAATAGAAATACTAAATTTCGTTTTTTTTAATATGCATTTTTTTTGTCACCACTGTATATCGTGATCAAGAAAAATAAGATAATAAGAATAAATCAAAAGAACAAAAAATAAATAATAACTTACAGCTTTCAATCGAAAACCCGAACTTTCTTCCTCGAATTTTTTATTCTTTAGCAAAGACGCTGAAGATGGCCACTTAGATGCTCACTGCATGAATTTAGCAAGTCTTCTGAACCTAAGCTCCAAAATTTCTGACAATCCCTATCCTGCTATAAATGCGATCCTAAAACGGACAAAGAAAAAAGAAAGCGGACTTCGATGATGCAGTGCCTCTTAAGAGGCCAC
Organism: Uropetala carovei; assembly: GCA_036926305.1. Lineage (NCBI taxonomy): Eukaryota > Metazoa > Arthropoda > Insecta > Odonata > Petaluridae > Uropetala > Uropetala carovei. The sequence continues at coordinate 6,077,848 of JAXCHB010000035.1, forward strand.
CTGGCAGCGAGGGGAAATCCTCACTGCCTCTTTGCAGGGTAAATATCCACCATGGATGAGTTTTCTGGAATTTGAAGGACATATGTGGTTGATTGGGTTCTACTTCGAGAGGAAAGAAATAAGTTTTGGTGAGAAATTTTCGCAGAGACAAATTCTTGAGAGAGCGTGTTGGGGGATACTGACTGAGGCAGAAGACCTTCTATTTAACAAAGAGAGGGATTTAGGCAACACCTGTTTACTCACTAAAAGTGGCATATTTTCTTTCCCTTCTCATGCATCTATGTTTTCAACTTTACACTGACGGATGAGTATTTCACGGACAAGTTTGAGAAAGAATCCTTAATTACGATAGATTAAATTAAAATTATGATTAACATTCCTAGGATGTGACACTTTCAAGAGGTTACGAATTTCACTGCACGGGCTGCATAACACATTACAAGAATTGGAATAAGGGTAGTTTCTTGAAAAATTTCCAGCCAATTCTTCATTAAGTTCCTCCTTCGAACGAGTTTTTTTCACTCGTTCTCAGGTGTTACGGAAGATTCATGATATTGAAATGTAGGTTCTTTCCAGGCACGGGGCCCTGTGCGACTGCACTGCTCGCACACCCATGACATTGGCCTGAAGGTGGTTACTGCGCCTCTCTGGGGTCTGCGCCCTAGGCGGCTGCCTAGTTGGCCTAATGGTAGCACCGGCCCTGCTGACAGGGACACTTAGTCCAATGCTGAACATCTGATTTGTGCAGTTAACGAAATTGAGTTTATTGCTTCATTATTTATATTTTAAAAAATTTTCAGCTTATCATTGCCGCTCTGCAAAGCTTTGCAAGAAAAAAGTTTAGATCTAGCACAGGCTATTAACTGAGCAGATGATGTAACTGAGGAACTAAAAAGTTTGCGGCAAAATTGTGAATATGAATTCAATATAATTTTTGAAAAAATTTCCAGATATGCAGAAAAACAGGAAATTGCCATTAAAGTACCAAGGTTTTTGGCAAAGCAAACTAAGCATTTTAATGCAAATGCAGATTCACCAAAGACTTATTATCGTATAAGTATTTTTATACCTTTTTGGATAATTTTATTTCCCAGATAAATACTAGGTATTTACAACATAAATCTATTTTGGAAGGATTTAATTGCCTGCTCCCCAAAAATGATAGAATCTTGCCACAAAATGACAAGGTTAAGAAATTAACAGAATTTTATATAGGTGACGTAGTTTCTACTCCAGAGGAAATATTCGCGTAATTATCCCTTTGGTACTGCAGACTTTTTAAGGAAGAAAAACTACTTTTAAATGCTCTTGATGGATTGAAAATTTGTAATCCTACGATATATCCAAATATTTTTAAGTTACTAACAATATTAGCGACACTTCCAGTTTCTTCATGCACAAGTGAACGCTCATTCTCTACCTTACGGCGGTTAAAAACCTATTTGCGGAATACCATTGGAGAAAAAAGACTTAATGGCTTGGCTGTCTTAAATATTCACCGTGAATTTACACCCACAGCAGATGAAGTTATTGATGAGTTAGCATAAAAATCCTGTAGATTAAATCTACGTTTATAATGAAATCAATTTTCTTTTTCCTGATAATTTATACTGTTTTTTAAACTAACATATAAACTTTGTAATTGGTTGCCTCCAATATTGTCATTTTAATACATTAAACTGTTCATTTTAAAATCATATGTATATTTGTTATGACTGACATTTTTTTTTGTATTTGTACCAAGGTAAACGGTAATATTTTTTTTGCTTTAAGTGATACTAAAAATTAAAAGATATTTTGTTTTTCTATTTCTTTTTATTATCACAATTTTATAAGATTTGTAAATATATAATGTTGTTTGTAGGATATTAAATTGTAATGATCTTAAAAAGTTGTACAGTTTATTTTCGTATATGTATTTCCCTTTCAATTTTTAGTAAACCTTCATGAACATTTCAGTAAGTTTTCACTTTGTCTTGCAAGTGCAAGATATCTCTAGGAATTCCAGAGGGGGCAAACATATTTTCAGAATTAGTTTCTCAAAACTTGTGTCCAGAATGGAAAATTTTTAATGGTCCCTGTAGCCCGAGTTCTAACGATTTTCTCAACTTATGTAACACAGGAATGACTGTCACGTACTTTTTAAAAATGAAATTTAAATATTTAAAAAGTATGAAATCAGAACTTGACATAGGGTTGCATAAACAATTGGATTTTCATTATATTATGGCCAAAATAAGGATCCATTTCATAATGTGCGCTAATCGACTACAAATACGAATGTAGATGGTTTTAAATGTTATATCATACTTATTGTGTTTTTATACATACTTAGGATCGTGTCATAACGTACTTGAATCTCTAAAAAAGATCAATGGTGATTTTGTTGACGAGACTAATAACCTCCCCTGAAAAATTCCTGGATACGCCACTGCTCCCCTTCATCTATATTCTTAACTGTACAACATTTATCAAGACATATCCAGTACTTTTTCCCATTAACCAAGATATTCATTTTCATGATACACACCATAAAACTGACATTCACATCAATGAATATCGCTTGACCCTTGGTCAAAAAGGTTCTCACCATGCTGCTTCCTTAGTGTATAGTAAGCTTCCTCCCAGGATTAAGAATTCTTGCTCTATGTATGTATTCAAACAACATCTTAAAAGTTTGCTAATAAGCAAAGCTTATTATTCTTATGATTATATTAATGACACTTTATAATTATCTTAACTACCTTATATGGTAATTAGAATTTTGTATTGTAAATGTATTTTGTTATTCTTATTTTATTTTTGACTTCTCTATTGACCCAAGGAGCAAATAAATTATTATTATTATATTATTATTAATGATGTGTAGAAGTATACATTTTTATTTTCTCCATTGAGTTTAATTTTTGTCATTTTTCCTTTTTTCCAAATATCTCCTTTAAAACTCAATTTACGTAAATATTTGTTTATTAACGTTGTAGAAAATCTAATTTTCTACATGTTTTGTTTGAAACATTATTTCATAAAACCGATTGTTTAAGAGATATTTTGATTTTTCTTCTAAATTTATGTGAAATACGTCGTTAAGTGATATCAGTTTCCGCTGCTATGATAAAATTTTCTAATTGTTGATAGCGTTGCATATGCTGCCAAGGGTAATTTTAATTCTACATTTTGTTACCCAAAGACACAACTAACAATTTTCTTTATTTATTCTATGCTTCTGTATTCCAAAATCTATTTTTGAAAAATATGCTAAAATACTTTACATTCCAAAAGCCATTTCTGCATGAATAAATAAATCAATAGGACACGTTGGAATGTCAATGGGCACCTGGCAGAATTCAAATGAGAATATGACATACTACCTTAGAAACACAACACGTGAAGTTGGAAGCTTATTCATTCTACTTTGTAGCAAACACTGATTACTCTCACTCCTATCTTTCTTGATATCACGAAAGAGAACAGGTCCAGGCAGATCCAGGATGTCAGCTGTGTGGTAGATTGCATATTCAGAATGACCTCCTATCTCCTGAAACAATGACAGAATCAAATCAGAAATCTTACACCACAGGAAGTTGTTAAGGCACTTCGTGATAGTATTATTTATCTTACGTTACTATTCTACTGTTTTCAAGAATTGAATTCTGTAAAAAAACCTCATCACTAGAGCCCGGAAGTTCAGGCACTAAAAAAGGGCAAAATAGGCAAGCAAATACGCAACAAATTTTCTCAAAAAAAGGCACTTAAAAAGGAAAATAAAGGTACTATAAACAAAAGGAATACTTGTATTTTAAGATAAATTTATCCAAATCTCAACATAATTTCACGTTTTCGTCACACTATAAATAAGGCAGCAATATACTAAGTAAGATGCAGTATAATACCAAAATAATTTGAGCTTATCTACACAGAAAACAACATTTCTTAAAACGAATCATCAAAGCAAAGAATTTATGAGAACACAAAATGCAATTATATTAAAAAAAAGAAGAATGGCTGCACATTACAACAACATGCCTTTTCAAGTTTTCAAAAGAAAAGGCCTCTCTTTTGTAAGTAAGATTTTTTTAAACAGAGAAACATCATTCCACCTCTACAGAAGTGATTGTGGCGTACTTGAAACAAGCTAGTGCTAATGGTTCCATATCGACCGAAACCTTACTATTACCTTCAATAATCTTACCTACACTTCTTATTTTTTCAAAATCAGAATTAGCACTCAACACTTTCTCAAACTTAGCACTTACAGCACGTCCTTTTTCACCTGGAATGATCAATAACGCCTTTACAATGCCATTCACAACTTTTAGTGAGTTCACAAGGGCATCATTCCTTTTTTCTAGCGACGCAATAGTATCTGGTAACATTGAAAAGAGGGTGGATATGAAACTTAACTCGTTCTGAAGAGATGTCTTGGTTAATAGTTATTTCAATACACGAATAGATGTGGCTTCATCTGAGTCAAATCGATCCATAATATCAGAGAATGTTCTGAAATTCCTGGCATAGTACATAGCAGCTGTTCCTCACCCAGTAAGAACTGGTTGCGGAGGCAGTGTGAGGTTCGGAGCAATCTCTTTGACTAGATTAACTGCCATTCTGTGGAGAGCGTGAGCCATACATGTCAGGTGCAGCATCTGAGAAAAAAACTTGCATAGCTCTGGATGCTTTTTTCATGTAAGGAGCCGCATCTGTTACAAATAGAAGGACATCCTTGTGTTTTATTCCGTTGGTCCATAGTTTTATGAGGGCACTGGTAAAGAGCTGTGCAATTGTTGAACTATTTGCCTTTTCAAGTTCTTCTGTAGTTAGCAAATAAATGTTAGGAGGTGCATCAGGCGTCATTGTTCCTACGACAACGTTGGCGACATATCTCCCGACAGCATCTGTTGCGTCATCTATGTTGATCCAAATTTTCTTGCTGAAGACTTCACTCCGAATTTTTTTAATAACACCGTTGTAACTTATGTCCAAATACGTTTTCCGTAAAGTAGATTCACCAGGAACTGTTTCATTCTTGTATTTCCTCAAAAAAGTCTTCAGCGACTGGTTTTCCATCTTCTAAAGGAGAATAGCGGCGGCTAAGGAGGCATCACACAAATTGAAGGAAAACTGCACCTGCTTATCTTATCATGGAAAGTAGAAATCAGACGGCTTGATTTACATGCAGCTGAGGCTTTGTGTTTTGAAGTCGCGAGGTGCTGAAAAATGAAGTACTTCTTCTCGAAATTTACAGATTTTTCACAATATTTGCACAACAACACTGTGCCATCAGTTGAAAAAGTCTTCACCAAATTCCTTCACAAAATGCTTAACTCTATCGCTACTACTGCAAGCGGTTTTCGGCATTTTAAAATCAGTGTCTATGAACTAAACTAACTAGTCAATTTTGTAGGAAATGCTGAACAAAAAATGGAGAAAACTGAAGTGAAAGTAGGAAGGTTTTAAGGACATACTATGTCATTAACGCTAATGAAAGGGAGCCCATTGCCTCCTGGGGAGCTAATGGAAATGGGACTTCCAGGTATCAAGACGTCTGAGATATGCACTAAAGCAGATTTTTTTAATATGAAACACACAATATAACTCAAAATGAAAAACTGGAAAAAGTATAAAATGGAATAGGCAAAGAAATAAGAAAAAGGATTTTTTTTGCAAAAAAATCACGAAAATAGGCAAGTAAAGCAAAAAACACGAAAATAGGCAAGTAAAGCAAAAAACACGAAAATAGGCAAGTAAGGCAAAAACAGGCAAAATGCCTGAACTTCCGGGTTCTACTTATCACATTTTAGCTTTAAGATATTAAAAGATGCAAATGATGAATTATTTTTTTATACATTTATAAAAACACTAGTATAAAAGTCTGTCAATATGACCGGCTATCTTTAGTTAAACTTAAAATAATTGCCTCCCTCCTTTCATCAAGATATCACTTCTCCTTGCTGCCGCTTCCGCCGTGGAACACCACACTCCCGATCTCCATCCCGATGGTCTCGAACTGGATGACGTTTGATATAAAATACTAAAAATCTGGTCATACTCACCCCTATGCATAGATGAACCGTCCGTGGAACAAGTTCATCAGTTCGGGCAAATTGTATACAGAAGGATGTTACTTTTGCAATCACGAGAGGACACAAAAGGTTTCGGACCAGACTACTTAACGTAACACAATGAAAGCTATTTATGTCACGCATGGAGCGGTCTCCCTCGATCTGAGGAGTAAAAATAACTAACACAATACAAAATAAATAAACTGAAAATATGTATTTATTCAAATTAATATCTAGTATAAATTATTTTCCACTTCAAATGGATATTTGATGGGCGCCAGTGGTGTAATAAATGGAGATACTGTCTGGGAGGGAGTGTTGCAGCATGATAAATGTGACAATAATGCATCAAAATTTCATGCAAAATCTAAAAAGATGTTTTAAAAGTAATATCACATTTTAGTTTTACGGTAATCTCACAGCATCAATAAATTTCACGGGGATTTATGTGCTACAAAATATAAAAAAACAAAAGTCTGGTCATTGTCACCCCTATGCAAAGAGGAATCGTTCTGAGAACGAATTCATCAGTTCGGGCCATGTATTGAAGAGCCTATAACAGTGGCATTCACGATCGGACGCAAGAGGCTTCGGACCAAACCTGATGATCGATACGCATCAAAATGTATTTATAACGCTCTCGGCGCGGACGTCTTCCATCTGAGAAGTAAAACTAACTAACATAATAAAAACTGAATAAACTGAAAATCTGTATTTATTGTAGCTGTTATCTAATATAAGCTATATTTACCTCCAAATCGACATGCAATTATTTAAAATGCGAAGAAGTGCGGAGAAGCGATAAAGGATTACAAAAAAGAGCATAGAGAAGCTTTGGAAGGAAGATTGATCGTATAATAACTGATATGAAAAAAGAATTTCGTGTACATTCCATCTTTCCCGCGATATAAATTGCTTTGCGACTTTTATTCACTTTCAGGTAGGACCGGATTAAGTGATACGTGTGCCCCACCCACAGCACGCTTAAGGCCCCACCAAATTCGTAAAATTTTTACAAGTAACTGATTGTTGCAAGGTTTGTAAAGGGTTTCAGCGAGACGAAATAAGATTGGGTCCACCTGTCCTCTTGGGGCCAGCGGACTTGAGCGTGTTGTACACCGCTTAGCTATATATGTGGCAGATACAGTTCAAGTCCTGTGGTTTTATTTCTACTCTTGAGTGCAAAAAATAGTCAAGTTCAGAAAATTACTATACTTTAAACAAATGAATGCATTTTTCAATGAATGATTCCCTCAGTAAGTCTAAATACCCGGATAGTGATATAGTCTATTTCTTTCTTTGTGTTTATTTCTTTACATAACCTCGCCCAAAAATTTAAACATAATAAAGACTACATACCTGTAATATTCGCATCGGAGACCGCTGATTCCGAAACACGAACTACAGCTGGGGTTTCCAACCTGGTGCTCCGAGCACCGCAGTGCTCTCGGGCTGCCCGGTAGTGCTATTCTGATATACTCGAATTCGTGCTCTTGATCTCCGGTAATTTAATTTGTTAATTTATTTATATCCTAAATGTATAAAAAAATTATTAATACCTTTGAATTGGTTTGTATTTAATTATGATCATTCCCAATGTCTACAAAAGTATAGTGGTGCTCTTTTGATGTTCTATTAAATAACTTGGCGCTCTTCACATTGGATGTGTTGGGAGCCCTTTGACTACAACGTCAAGACTAAATTATGATTAGTAAATTCCGCCGCCGGCAAGAGGTCGGTAGTTTCCTTTTAGAATGCAGTGGGGTACGGTCAGAGAACCGAAATTTCTGAAGAAAAATATTGAATCGCTCTTACGACTAACGCTGGCCTTGTCAGATGCAGTTAGTTTCGTGGTTTTCGGCGTTACGTACGACTCAACTTTGATTTTATCCAATCATTGATAAATGAATCTCCTCCAAAGGAATCGCTTGAGGCACAGCGAAATTTTAACTAAATAACGAATCGGCAGTTTCAAAAAGGAAAAATAATGGGCAATAGACGTTTAAATAGGTGTGGTTACGCTTCCTTTTTCTAGGAAGTTGAAACGCTGTAATTCTCAAGGAATCTGGACAATGAAAACACCAAAACCTTGAGGTGAGTCACAGGAGGTTAAGGTTGGAGCGGGCAGGTTTAAGGAGAAGCTCTCAGGGTTGTTCCTGAAATTGTGTAGAAAGAAGACGCGTCAGCGATGCCGAATAGTGTAAAGAATGAGCCAGGTAACGAAGAAGTACGTGAGCTAGGTATTCGTCAAATAGAACGCCTTCTGTGAAGTATGCAGTCCAAGGGCGTGGATTGTTGAGGAAATACGCGAACGTTGAGAAACTCAGGGGTTTTAACTTTGGTGCAACGCACCGACGGGTCTCTCAATTTGCGTCTCAAATTAAATCACGGATGGCGAGACCTGCGTGTTGATTCTTGCTCAGAACCATCGGAATCGCTGTCAATACGTGATGATTCTATTTAAACATTCGGTATTTTATGTTAAATAAAATCAATAACATAAATTAAAAATTTCAAAATGAAAATTCGAATTTTTATAGCATATCCGTACAAGTGGGCCCCCTAAGAAAATAGCACTGTGTAGTTCGAAGTCTTAAAAACGCCCCTGGAGAAAATATTGCCGTCTTTAGCTGTATTGAGCGAGTGTCGATTTTTAAAAGAAAGCGTCTCTAATTTCATTTACACATTCTCAGCAAGTAATGCTGGCACTCGAAGGTTCGTGAATCGCGATCTAATTTGAAAATGCCTCCGCACCAGCGAAAGAATAGCCAAAACTTGTTTCAAAAATGCATATTTTTTCATTTATACGCATAAAACCAAATTACTATAAACATTTTTAAAAATTAGAGTGAGAGACTGTACTGGTATTTTACTAAATATAAGTCAAATAATAGCCATAACTTGGGTGTGGCAAAGGTAGCATTTGCGATACGTGCCACTTTCAAAAGTTGCAGTACAACTCCCGCTAACACGTGAAACGATATCTAATTCATTCAGAAAATATTTAGCTTATGCTCAACTATCACAATCATTATATATAGAATCAATTGCTTCTTAAGTAGAAGGGAGAAAATAAGCTATAACCACCCAAATTTCTTTTTGAAAGGATCTAGCTTAAACTTTGCCATTAAAATTTGGTTCACTTATTGGAATAAATTTTGATGTGAAAGCAAACTTAATTCATAAATAACAAATAAATCACAGATTAAATTGGTGAACCTATGCTAAAATTTACTCAGTTTTCACAGAAAGTGTACTCAAAATATTTTTAACAAGTGAGCATTTTAAATCTCTATACCTTACTTAAGAACACTTACTAACACAATATCGATGAATAATGGAATATTTATTTTTGTTGCTGTCATATTGGTTATTGATACCAAGGTATTGTTTAACCTTCAAAATACCACTGAAATTTCGCAGTTATATGAACAGACGTGATGCAAATTTGGAAACCAACGGCAATGATACAAATTCTTAGTTTTCTAGATGTTCTTTACTTCAAGTCTATAATTTGTGCGATGATTCTAAGTAATTTAAAAATGTAAATCTAAAATATACCCTTTCGCACATTATTCAAATGGAAAAATGAAATGCTCCTGGAATCAGAGCCAGGATATTCCCGTAAGCTCTGGCCCTTGCCAACTGTGGGTTAAAGTCAGGAACATAACCGCTGCAGTTGGCGAAAGACTATTCGATATGCCACTTTTGCCAAACCCTAGTTGCAGTTCTGCTTACAAGTGCTAGGGCCGTAAAAACTACACATACAAGGATGAAAAAGGGTCACCACAAGTATGCTCCAATCAGATTATCCCAGTCAATTTGCTCTCACCAAAAATTGTCAATCATTTAGCATTAGACAATAAACATTACTTAAAACAAGAATCTTAAACAGATTTTATGGGAGCCAAATAGATATTTTGTATTACACAGTGCACCGCATGTAATAATTTCAAATATGTTTTTGGCCAAATGTCATAATAATGAGTCTTAGGCATTTTGTTGAAAGCAATTGCATATATTCAATATGGTATGCAGCTCCATTAAAAAATAAACTATGATAGAATTCCTAAATAATAAACATTTTTATATTGTTTCCTATCTTTCTGTTATTCTCCTAAACTCTCCTCTCCTCTTTTCACTTCATTTCTGTAGAAACAAAGTAATAAGAGGTTTTGAACAGGGAACTGGGTGTTTTTAGACCCCTGGAGTAAAGCCATCTTTATGCAATGAATCGAAAAATTGTCGGGTTTGAGTGATTGTGCTTCATTTAACGTGAATAAATATAACTGGAAAAAATATGAGTTAACTGGCATTGAATGTTTACATTCATGCAACAATAAACCATGAATTACACACAACATTGAAAAAATTTATTGCACAACATAACTAACATATAATACTTTTAGAAAATACCATCAAGGACTAGAGGTAACATCAAATTGCCCTTTGTGCAAAAAAAGTGTAACAGACTAGAACATAATCATACCAATAGTTTCATATATTAATACACACTTGGCACTATAGAAAATAAATCTCAAAAAAAGTACTGTCATAATTAAAAAAGTCATGTCATTTAAATACATTCAGAACATTAATGTAACAAAAAATTTTTGGAGCAACCTAAATTGATCTGTTCAAGGTTATTTAGAGTCACTAACAGCAATTAAATTATGTTTTGACAATAAAATATCAGCAGTTGAGTCTGTATTCAATTGATATATAATACACATTCCCTACCAATAACTCACATAATTATAAAGATATAGGCAAAGCTGTTAAGAACAGCACATTCAAAATAATCTTGATCCTTAAAACCTTTACCTGAGGTCATTTCAGAATTTCTAAAAGCTAACATCATTGATGCATTAGCTGGCCTTGACGCAGAAAAAAAAGAGAAAGCAGGGGCACAAACTTACGCAAAGGCAGCACAACATTAATATAGTAGAGTACTCTAGAAGTGACTGAACGTCACCTGGACAATTTATGGTGAACTAGCTCCATTTAATGGCTTAAAATATAATCACAAAAAGGTATAAATCCAAAACAAGAAAACTGAACTATACAAGGAACAATGAGTTATCATTTGCTAAAGTTTCAAATATAACTTATTCACTGCATTTAATCATGGTAACATATTTAAAAATTTAATCAAAAGAATAATAAAACAAATTTATCACAAATGTTAGCACCAACGAGTATATATCAGACAAATCAATTGAATAGTTAAAAGTGACACATAAATGAAAAATAACTATTAAAAACATGAGAATTAAATAAAAATTAATAATATATTGCACCATAAGCTGACATGATACTTTTCATCAGAATACTAATGAAAACTAAACTACATATGTATAGTTAACATCAAATATTACAACAGTATAAGCCAACAAGTGTTCACGATTGAAAATGAAGTGATAATTATTCCCAGCTTACACCTAATTTTTTGTCAACTGTGGCTACACTAACAATAACTGTCATGAATAACACGATGATATGCTTTAATCAGGACCACAATCACAAATTCTTAAAATAAATAAATAAACAAACTGCAATAAATAAACTGCAACTGAAAATAGACTTAAATGACTAGAATAAACACTCTTAACATATTCAATAAATTATACTGTATTAGGGAAAATTATGCTGTTACTGTTAAATTAAAATGCATAAGATTCAACGAAAAAACAAAATAAGGGTGTAGAAAGTTATGGCCAGTTATTCACAACTAAACCATGATATGAAAGGCCAATACTTTCATAAAAGACATACCGTATATACCCGAATATAAGACGACTCTGATTATAAGACGACCCCCTATTTTGAACTCCTAATAAAAGGAAAAAATTTATTATGCACACCATGACAGGGGTTTATTATACCATTGACTAATAAACATTGAACCAATTGAAATAAGCAATTTTGTAGTGTTAGTTCGCATATACAGTTGCTTTCCTTCAAGTGTCTATCAATGACTGATTTTAACTTCTTAAAGGACCTACTATAAAGGCGATGTCAATGCAAGCGTTTAGTTAGATTATCAATGAAGAGAAGATAACAATAACGCCTTTCTTTCGTCTATTTGAAGGTTTAATTGGCTTTAAATGAATCGGAAGCAACAATGAGTCTCCTTGGCAACGCCCGGAATGAGTACGAAAAATCAGCAAAATTTCGAAAAAGAATGCGTACTTCTGAAAAATTTGACCGTATAACGTGTAAACATCGCAAGAATAAGATAGTATAGAGCTTTAGCCGTCGAATAAAGCAAAAAAAAGAAAATCAGTCCATATTTACGTATTTTAATGAATGAAGGAAAAAAAACCTTGCACTCTGAAACATCGAAAATCCCGTGTAAACTTATGGGAAAATATAATTGTCTCCTGGATTCGAACCCAGGACACTTCAGCAAACGAAAATATTTTTCCAGGGACCTCATAGCCAGTAGAAACAAAATGCTGTTTACCGCATATCTCTTACGACGAACAGTTCTCGAGAAATACGCCGATATAATTACGCAAGACTTCATACTCACGGACGCACGCAACTTCACTACATTTGAATCGATTCATTTTCTACTACTACTTTTAATAATCGATTGTTTCGATTGATTTAAAGAATCGAATATTTCGATTATACTTTGCATTCGGTTCCTCTGTCAGTCAAATTATTATGCACCGCGCGATTATAAGATGACTAGCAATTTTTCAGTCATAAAAATTGGAACAAAATCTCGTCTTATATTCAGGTATATACGGTATTTACGCTATATTTTGCCATATTTTTAAGAAAAAACAATCGGTACTTTAAGAAACAAGCAGTCTTCAACCATCCAGAAACAGACTGATATTGTTCCTAGAAAACTCCACCATAGCTTTCTTTTCAGGATACTCAAAGGAGAATTTCTGGTTGCCTAGGAGAAAAACCATAAAAAAATTACTGGGAAGCTGTACTGAACAAATCATCCATTGAAGCTATGATTAGCAAAATTTAAAACTGATCAACAAAAATTTAAAAATCTAATTCTGAAACAAAAAAAACCCATAGAAATTAAAAGTCTTCAATAAAATAGCAGCAACTAATGCTATTAGTAAGAGATTAACAAAAGTTGGTCATTCCTTGCATTTCTTAACTTCTTGTGATCCTGTACTGTTTTTGGTCAGTTTATGTTCATAGGCATGGATTGAGGGAAGCTGGTAATGTATGTAGCTGTCTCGCAACCCCCAAGCATCCTGGCGATCCATGCACCCAAGGTACTCGGAACAGCCTACCGCCTGGCATACACACACACACTTTGTACTGTGGCCTCGGCTCGCCTTTCCCACCCCTCCGTTGTCTAGAGGCAGCACCTCCATGAGCATGTGATGAAGCCGTCTCATTGCCGAGCGACCAGACATTTCCTAATTTACCATATTTCTCCTCAAATATGCTCATGTCGTCACCAGCTGTAAATCCAGATGAAACATGACTCTTAGAAACTTTCAACGTTCCAAATGGTGTTTTCTCAAAGGCTTCCGACATCTGCTTCATAGTTTTGCGTAAACGCCTTGGCTTCACCCTCCTGGGAGATCCTGTTACTGAGATATTTTCTTGAGCTGATTCACCCTTACTGGGCTGATTATGGTAACTTCTTCTATGCTGATTTTCTATCTGAAATAAGGTGAGATATAAGTTGTATAAACACATTCGCTTTTAGATGCAGTCATATATCATGAAGACCTCTGGAATGCATGATGGCGGGTTACATGAGTAAATACGATATTTTCTAACACAATAAGATTACACGTGACATTGGTTTCACTTAGACACAATAGCAAAAGATCGAAATTGTAATCTTTGGATATATGGCAGTAAATAAAAAACAGGAGAATTCATTAATAAAAAGAGTTAAAATGTTACATCTGTTTTTGAGCATAAAATAGTTAACAATGATAAAAATATACTTGTTTGCAAAGATGCATTAAGTGCACATAAAACTAAGGAATAATAATGTGCATCAGACATTTATCCAAACTACTCCATATAACATTAAAAGTTTATAGAAATCAGTGAAGAAATACTTCAGCTTCAACAATTTCATCTACTAAGAATCTGTGGCACAAATGCAGTGATACCTATCATCATGTTGTCAAAATTTTGTACCACAGCAAAAGGGACACTTACTCTTCTCTGCTTATGCTCCTTAGGCTCAGAAAATTTGTCCTCAATGGCTCCACCACCAGCTTCACTCAATCTGTCTCTGTTGTTGACTGCACGCATTTGACGACGTAGAGCACTATGAGTAGGTGGAGGCAGAGAGACAAGAGGCACGCTTCTTACATCAAGAGCAACACCTTCTGTTCCTGCAAAGTGGATTTTATGCATTTTGTTTCCTTGTAACAAAACCGGTTATATTAAAATTGTGTATATGGATCAATACACTGTTTCTTTTTCCTAGTTTATAATTATGGAATCGTTCCACAAAAAAGGTTTTATGACTAAATCAAATTTTTTACAGTTGAGTCATACAAGTCTTAGAACTGATAGGTTTTTGAACTGATGGACATCAAATGGGTTAACTAAGCAAATAAATGCATACAATGCAGGATATCTTCAATGCTTGCAGGAATTAAATCAACTTGAAAAGAAACGATAGCATACCATTTAGAAGTATACTTCCATTAACAGAGCGTAACAAGATGTCTTGATCAGCAGACCATGCAAGCTCTCTTCCATCTAGCACTGCTCCTTCACTCCCTCTCAGGCGTACCTAGCAATAACACAATTTTTTGTATTACAAATTTGCAAAGTGAGGTATGTTTCCCCATAGGAATACATAAATTACAAATGTGAACTTGGAGAAAGAGAAAAATTCTTAACTTGACCAGGCATCTAACGAATCTGGAGTCTCCCACTTGCCAGATAGTTGTGACTGGGCATAAAGCCCTCAAGATAATGCCTTGCGGCGTTATGAGACATAGCATGAGACTCCGGACCAGCTAAGCTATCAAGCCAGTTTCATTCTCCATTCTCAAATTGAGATATTTACGGTGAGGATGGGCTAAATAAGTAGTAAACCTTACAACACTAAATGTCCTCACAGGAGCACAGCAGAAAACACCCCTACTCCATCTTGTTATCATATTTGTGATTAGTCTTATGCACTCCCGCATAATAAAAGCTATATTTCTTAACATTCCATCTTGTTACGTAAATTACATTTGAACAGTACCTTGAGATCAGCATGACACCATCCAGACACACTGTAGTCAGAATTGCTGCCTTTTATCCTTTCTTACAATCTCTTATGTCAAAATGAAACAGTTGATGCAATTTAATCCTCTAAAACCATTTTAAAAACATGTTAAAAAGAAATAATTTGCAATTCAATTTGAGACAGTTCCCCAAAAAGGAAATCGTACTTAAATATACAAAGTGAAACCATGCAATTTGAGGTATGAGTGTCTTAATTCTGGTCTTTACAAGCACTGAAATAAAATATACAAACTAAACAACTTTTGAGCAGAGGATTCTATATTTGTAATAATCAGATGTAGTACAGGTGACTCCCGAGATTCGACCGGTCGAAACCCGATTATTCGACCTAGCCGATCGGTCGGTCGAATTAGGAACTAGTTTACGTGAAGTAATTTTCGGCCCGCCCAACCACACGAGGTTTAGTTTCAGTCAAGACATTATTATTTCTGCTCTAATTGTTTGAATTTGTGCTGATTTTACTCGTTTTTAGGTGCGTTCAACATTCGACTATTCGAGATTCGACCAAGTTTTCAGGAATGCATCCCGGTCGAATCTCGGGAGTCGCCTGTATTTGCTTTACAAAATACTATTAATCAAATGAGGATTCAAGTAAGATATCAATGCTTCAGTCTTTTGCAAACTTTCCTATCTGCAACTTCCATCTCCATATCACTGAGGAGTAGCCATAATAACATTACAGGGATAGACAGATCCAATTCTTTCTTTCTCAGTTTCCATATATAGCTCCTAAACTTCCCCACACACCAGGAGCTATGCTTAAATCATCTTCTTCATAACATTTTTCTGCCAAAAAGCCAGATAGGTAAAGCACATACCTTTAATTAAATTCAAACAGAAGTAGAGGTATATGCCACAGATACGTTCCTGAGAATTATGGAATAAATTGAAAGTAATTCTCCCATAACATACATGTACATTAAAGACCACCGCACACCGGGCGCTATACTATATAGCGCTATATTTTTGTGTGATGTTATAGCTAGCGATAAGATATAAATATGCACACACCAGATACTATAATATGTTTTATTTTTTCCCGGGAAACTCGCTTAGTTCTACAAGATGGCCAAGAGAATAAATGCCAAGGCATTGCTGTTGTTAACATTGGCTTTCACCCTTAAACCGAAGTATGTGTCTGACAACCACATACGATTTTTCATTTTGTTAGTGTGACTGCACTGATTGAGCTGGCGGCCCAAACCTCACAGTACCTTCCTCATATTACTTCCTGCTGCGGGTGATACATTGTTTTTGCAGTCGCAATTTCTCAACCGTTCGTAAAAAATCGTTTTTCAAAAGTTACAGTGTCTCGTGGACACCTACTTCTCATAACGTATATTTTTTGCGTGTCTGGTGGACACATACAAATAAATATTATTTTCATTTCTTTTTTTAACAATTTTTAGAATTATATAATTATAATTTAGATTTATTACAGAAGTAAGGATGGATGCAGGCCCTAGCACCTCGGAAGACGGTAGTACATCAAAGAATTGGTGCAAATATTACGAGAGAAAAAGCTAGCGTACGTAGGAACACTGAAGAGAAAAAAACAAAAATCCCAAGAGTTTTTACAATTGAGGAAAAAAGAAGTTGGTTCGACATTGTATGGATTTAGTAATGATATCACGTTGCTCAGTTACGTTCCAAAAAAGAATAAAGCGGTGCTGATGGTATCAACTATGCATCGACACAAATAAACCAGAAATAGTGGGATTTTACAACAGAACAAAAGGAGGCGTCGATGTAATGGATCATAAATGCGGTAATTATTCTTCTAAAGGTAGTCGCCCACTACACCGTTCTGTTACGTCATGTCATGCCAAATGACGGCTCGGATTAAACACATGGAAGTAAATGGAGCAGAGCCCACCACTCCGTTCCGAGATGTTACGTTGCGAACCGTTGCTGACAGGATTCTCCCTTGACGTTCCGACACGTCAAAAAACGGGACGACTGTGACGTCATGGCCTAGCTAGTGAGCCTCTTTGCAGGTGTTCATCGTCCTGCGCCTGTGCGTTTTCATCCTGCCTTGGAATGCAAGTAGCAAAGGTTGCCTAGATGTCAGGCTATGCCCCACTACAGCTGACTACAGCACTCCACACTGCGCAGCAACTCCCGTATACACCGAGACGGCGACTGCCCTTGATTGTGAGTTGTGGGGCTACCATAGTGGAAATACGACGGGTCATGGCGGCACGAAACGGACAAGTGGGCGACAAGGCTACCGTCTCCGTCCGTCGGCGGGTCGCATCGTGACGGAACAGAACGGTGTAGTAACAGAAGAAGTCGACGCTGGCCATTAGCAGTAATTTATATGTTTGTAAACATATCTGTGGTGAATAGTTACATAGTCTACTTATGTTTCAAAAATTCGGAAAAAGAGATTCAATTTTTTGAAAGAATTAACTCTAGTACTTTTGAGGCCACACCTGGGAAACAGACTTGATGTTCCAAATCTGCATTCAGACTTGAAAAAACTCATTGAAAGCATTTTACAAGAAGTAAATAAGGATGGCACACCAAAACCAAAACAGAAATCTGAGAGTGACAGACCTGAAAGAAAGAGGAAGTGTAGCTAATGTCCGTATACACAAAATCGAAATACCAGCTATAAATGCATAAAATGTCAAAGGCCAATCTACTTACAATGTTTCAAAAAGATTTGTGACATATGTTGTGGAGATTTGTAAGCGTAAACTATTTGTTACATTATGTATACTTTCAATGCAAAGATTTTTAAATATTAATATGTAGATATTACATTGGTATATGGCGAATAATAATTATAGGTAATAAATGAATAAGCTTAATGTATCATTACACTTAATTTAATAATAAAACAATAAAAATTGAATATTTTTATATGCGTGTCTGACATACACAAACTTCTAATAATAGACAAAAAGTAGATACTTCGGTTTAAGGGTTAAAGCCAAAGAAGAGGAAGTGGATTCATGAAACTTATATTAGTACAGAGCAACTTGGAGAGTTCCATCATTTACTTCAGGATCTACAGAACGATGACGAAAAGTTCCGACAGTATTTTCGTTTAACAAAAACACAGTTTGAAGAGATATTGCGTGTCTTCCATGTCAAACACTGTATAAGAAAAAAACAATCAGCCTGATACTTGCTCAAGTAAAGACTTCAACTATATGACGCTAGGAGCACTGTACACGTGGTCGCCCGTGCATTCTGCGCATGTGCCAGTTCTGCTATATATTATGTTAAAATAGCCAAGACCACAATGCATGCTATATCGCAGGGTTTTATAGCTTATAGCGCGCTATATTTTTCCTTCAGTCTGCGGGCTTACATTGAATTACATGTTGCACAAAAGTTAGCGATATATCTTTATATTATATCTTCATAGCATAGCGCCCGGTGTGCGGTGGTCTTAAGAGAGTTGCGTTCCCAAACTTGGGAAAATTATGCCTATGATTTTTTAGTTTAGTATTATGCAATATGTTTTAAATAATCTGAAATATAATATTCGAATCTATAAAATAAGAAAAATTATGAATACAGGTGAATTTGCTGAGTGCGTAGGCTTCCTTTCGATTAAGAGCAATGTGAGACTTTTATACAGAACTCAGCTGGTGTTCTAGATCAGGTGCATGCAATCTTTGAAAGGCCGCATTCATACATATGAGTGCTTTGGTGAGCTGTATTAGAAGTCACAAGTGCCTCGGCAGGCCAGATTAGTTTACATCGGAATTTACAAAAGGGATTATGTACGATTTTAAATCTGAAAATAAAGGTTTAACAATTTTTTAGCATAAAAACTTCACCAGGCAATGTGTTATGGTAACAATCAGAAAAAATGTACAAAATTATATGTAATAAATATAATAGATCATATCTTCACCAAAGCTTCGTGGGCCATATAAAATGCTCTCCTGGGAAATAGGTTGTACATCCCTGTTCCAGATGATACGAGCTGCTACCTAAAATAACATTCTTCTATCACTGCATTGTTCTCAAGGAATGCTTATGAAGATCAAATGCTGGGACTTTGGAGCTCCTCTGATAATCTAGATCTTTTTCATCAAGAACTGCTGCTATGTCGTCCAGGTGCTTGAAAATTACTGCCAAGTCCTTCGTTGACAAGGTTCTATTAAGCTCCAGCTAATCAGGACTACACTCAAATTCCTCCCTTATTTGCTCCTCATCCATTGCTATTAAGGTCTTCATTCGTAAGTTTTTCTCTGTCCAAGTGTAGCAGATTCTCGATATCATCTCCATCAACCTCCATGGTGAGGCATCTTGACGATGGCGTGCCTCTCACCCTCTAATCTTGAGTATCAGAGCCCCTTAAGTCATCGACGACCTCATGCCAGATATTCTTCCACACTCCATTCATGCATTTCTGTGATACTTCTACCCAGGAATCGCCAATGATATCAATGGCCATCTTAATGTTATAACTCCATCAGAAGTCTTCTATGTCTGGTTTGTCTGCTCTTACGGTGTCCATTAGAAGCTTGACCAAGATTTGGCGAAGATAGTAGGCCTTGAACGTTATTACTGAGGTCGGTAAGGTTATAAGGGTGGCCAGGTACACTGTCAAGGAAAAGAAGAATCTAGAATGGCAATTTTTACTTTTTGCAGTAGGCCTTCAATTCCTATTCAAGTTGGGACAAAAAATAATCAGTGAAAATGGCCGAAGTAATCCAGGCCTTTCTGCTGGTGTGCCAAAGGACAGGTAAATGCAGTTTTACCTAGCCCTTCAGTGCTCTAGGATTTTCTGAGTGTTACACCATTAAAGGCTTGATCTTGCAATTGCCAGATGCATTTCTACCCAGGAAGTATGCAATGCTGTTTTGAATCCCAATGCTGACTTTTCTTCCATGGAGAAGTACGTTTGGTTCGGCATCCAACTATTAAAATGATGAACGGAGATGAACGAGAGCAAAGTGAGAGATGTTAGTACTAGAAATGACGGCAACAACAAAAGCTGCCAAGACAGCAGTATGCTCTCTCTGTGAGTGATAGGGTGCATGCGAGTCAACTGCACATGGCGGTAGTGATAGCATAACAATGAGTACTGTGGCACAAATTAGATGTTATAATCTTCACTATAAATGGCACTAAAATGAAAGCTTGTAAATCGAATTGGCATATAAAGAGCATCACCTGTACACTACTAAGTTTTTGGAAGGTGGAGGGGCTTGTGCTTGTCAATCCAACTATTTTAACGAAGCTTTACTGCTGCTAATGTATATAAGTGAAAGTCCATTTTATTAAAATTAAACTTATTCTTTGATGATTAAGCTAGAAAAAATGAAATCATTGTTGTGCAGACAAACAGCAAACAATCACACAAATTACACAGGTATAGAAGGAGAAATAAAATGCACAATAAAGATGCTTACCCTAGAAGAGGACCTCAAACGAAGTGATGCACCAACAGGTGCCGAGAGTCGTTTGGCTGTTGCTGACGCAACATCCAGGCGACGAACTCCTCGAGGCAAACCAAAATTTGGAAATCTGGTAGAGAAGACTATGGGAGGTGATTGAGATGACACAAGCCCTGAGAGACCCGACCCAGGTCCTCTTAATCCCCCATGGACAAAAACATCAAGAGACTCCAGCCCTGTCATGCTAATCCCTTCCTCATCAAGGGAAACCCTGAGATAAAGAAAGAAACAACTAATTTTTTAAACAGTTCAAACAAATTGCATAGAGGGAAATGCCTCATTCATTATTAGAACCACACATCTTTAAAGAATGACAAAATTAAGTTTAAAAACCAAAATGTGTTATGAAATTTCACAAAAGGATGTCTGAAGTAGATTTTATTTTAACTACAGAATATGACAATTTTTTAGGGTAATTGCAAGCTGTTTGGTTAATTACGTAAAATGACAGCTCTACCTATGAAGTACAGACATTTCAAACAAAAAGAATCACCCTCCAAGAAATCTTACAATTGTACGTTGATTGACACAGGGACAACAGGAAGGATTGCAAATATTTTCAGTCACAAAGTCAATTTGAAAGTGATTATAAGATACAAAATGTTTATTTATTATCAACATCATCAAAAGAGTACAAAGGGTTTATGTAGCAGATCTGGGGCCATGTTTCAGGAGACTACCTATTCTTCAAGTTGGACACTCATTAGTGAGGATTAGCATCCCTGGTCTGGCTCAGTCCCCGACCCTAGCTCCCTAGCTCGGTGTAGTCTACCCTCACAGCGGGTGGTGAAATTACCGCTCCATCATTGCAAAATTGCAATACTTTTTGCAAATAAGACGAATGAAAGTTACATCACTGCATTGAGTGAAAATGCTGATTATTGGCATTTTTAAACGAAATTCTATGGTACATATCAACGGAACAAGGAAACAGGTGAGGTACAGGGTGGGGGAGGAAGGAAACTGAAAGGAGAGTGAGAGGTACCAACACAAGAGCTTCGACATGCTTTAAGCTTTTTAGGGAGGAAATTTGAAATCGACATTGTCTTTCCGAATTACAACATGTACAGTGACTCCGTCCTTTCAGCTATCACATTCAAATAGTCTACAGGGCCCAGAAAATATTAAACATAAAGCAACAACGATTGTTTTCATTGTCATTGGTATATGTTTCATGATTTTCTCGGGATTTCAAATTTTCTTCTTTGGAAGAAATAGGAGCAGGGTCTGCTAAACGTTTTTGTTGCGCTTTTCTAAGATGATAAAGTATACCTTCAGGATATGTGAAACGAAAAAAGTCTCATATGTGCAAAATATGAGAGTTTGCACCAGACATAATTCAAGTGATTCAATAAGGGCAATGATATACGCTGAAAATATTAATGCAGTTTTCACATCACTTTGAAATGAGGGAGGGACTGCTTATGTAGACTCGTTGCCTGGCAATGTCTTGGACCAATGGGAAGTGCTCACATAACGCTCTAATAAGGCGATGGAGGGGTAATATGACATCACGTTTACTCGTGCCTCGTATTCTAATGTTGAGTGTTGCGACTGTGCTACTGTCTTAGCATCCAGTTGTGTAATATAGTGCAGGACTTTTTCCAGTGTTTTAAATTGTTCTTGCCATTTCGCCATCTTGTAGATACGTCTAAAAAGTGTAAGCACAGTTCGTGTTCGCTAAAAGATGTTGGAATTGCTCAAATGCATTGACAAAGGCAAAAGTGCGATCAAACTAGCCTTAGAGTTTGGTGTCGGAAAGGCAACCATCCGTGACTGGAAAAAGAATCGTATTAAAATTGAACAATTTTGTGCCACTATTAGTGGTGAATCTCTCGGCAATCATCACACATCAAAAGTGTCATTATTCAACAAAGTTGGTGATGCGTTGTTTTTGTGGTTTACACAAGAAAGAGAAAGAGAAACTCTCTTAAGTGGACCTCTCATTCAAGAGAAAGCTCTCCAGCTGAATACTCTACTTGAAGGTGATCCTAACTTTACCGCTAGTAATGGTTGGTTGGATCGCTGGAAAAAAAGACATGGAGGGCGCCAACACTTTATCAGAAGAAAATAACAATTTTGTAAAAAAGGACTAATTTATAAAAGTGTAAGTTATAGTGTTCTGTCAATTTTCGTCTGAATAAATAAAACTTTTTCTTATGACTATTTTTATTTACATCTTGTTCGGATTAACCGAAATTTCTGATTACCGAGGTTCAGATTAGTGAGGCTCTACTGTATATGGATGCAACTTTTACTTTCTCCATACACGCAGTATACAGAAAGTATTGTATTAACGAAAAAATCAAATTTGAAATTTCAATGGAAATACACGTTTTGAGGTCCCTAGAAAACGTTTTGACTATTTTCTCAATGTTGCCTGTGTGTATGAGATAGGAATTTTTCAAAAACCGATAGTTTATTAGATATTTTGATCCATAGAACACATTTAGAATATTTTCGGAATGATATCTGTATGTGATTGTGGATGCTCTAACTCGAAAAGTACTTGCCATATCATTACCAAATTTCATATATAACACTTCAGTATGAGCACGAAGAGCTGATTAGTTTTTGGACAATAACAGTTAACAGGAAGTCGAGGTTTATTCAAAACCCGATTCAGTTTTTACGATATTTCTCTGTTAAAACATCATTATTGTATATACAATTCGATACAAAGGTTATAGAGAATGTAATTTCCTACACTTTCATTTGAAACAATTTTCCATAGCAGTTATTGTTTATAAATTATTTATAAATAATCGGTTTCCATCAAATATCTCCTCAAAAATGTCGTTATTGGTAATCTTCGTGAGGACCAAAGTTGTAGAGAATAATATTTACTCCAAGTTTTGTTTGAAACAAATTTTTGTAGAACCTTCCATTTAGTAGATAATTAATTTATTCATACATTTCCAGTATAAAGCCCCACCATCTAGCAGTGAATTCTGTAAACATATTCAAAATATAATGTACAGCAATAAGGACGACTGTATTCTTTTACAATACAAAATAATAATTTTGCCTTATAATGCTATTCATAATAATTTCAATATCTATACACCAAATATGAAGTTATGTGTTGGCCACATCAGATTTTTTAAAAAACATGACCCAAGTAAATGACTCCATCAATACTATAACAAAAATTTTCTAAACATTATAAAATTTCAAAATTATACAGTAGAAACTACATTCTCAACAAATTAAAATAAAAATACTATTTTTAAATCTAGAACCATTATCAGTTTCCACTTGACCAAATGTAAGTCTAGAATAGAAATTCAGACCTTCGTATCATGCTTCTTATTCAATAAAAAAGGATATAGAACATACCTGGGTCCTACTGAAGTTCCTAAATCAAAAAGAACTGATCCACCATCTCCTGATATTTCCACAGGGGAACCTGCAAATCCTTGTATGCGGCCATCCCTTTTAGTCACTCTGAAAAAAGGCATGCAGGAGTCATTAGAAGTTTCAGCATTTAGTTCCAGATAGGGATAATCACAAGGAATTGCTTTCAATAATTTTAACAAGAATCTAAGAAATCCAGTGGTGTGGTTTGCTATTAGCAAACCTATGCCCACAGTTAAGGTGGCCCCAGGGGTATGCCGTCCGTATGTGTGATGTGTGCAGTGCACACAGGCGGCTGGTTAATCATCAGACACGTACAGTATTTTTAACAGTAATGAGGATTGTATTATAATATGTTGTATATTCTTTCATATTTACTGACTACAGAAATTTATCAAACCACTAGGCGTTTTTTTATTTTTGTAAAGAATGCATAAAAAGGGAGGCAAATGAGAGACTTGCACACAAATGGCCAAACAGAATCTTGCACACGGGTGGCCGTGAGGCATGGCACACCCCTGGATGGCCCCTACAACCAAGAAGTAATCCATAAAATATTATTTGCATTTTGTCATATAAATTTTTAAAAAATCATTATTTAATATAAATTATTTTTTAATATTCCAACTCATAGTTCGGGTTCGGAGAGTCATATATACATATATGTCTCTCCGTCGCTGAAGAAGGGCGTCAGCCTGAAAGCTCCATATTTGTGTCGTTTTCGTTTTTTTGTGTTTTTCGTGTGTCCTCAGCACCCCCAGCGGCTCTTCAATCTAGGTAAGTGTCCACTGGGCTTCCTCCAACACCTTGTTGCCACCTTTATTATTACCTTTCCTTTTCCTTAAGCATTTATATATACACACACACGCACGCACACACACACTCATATTAATGCCACAACTGATGACATCCCATGTCAAAATTTAATTTATTCTTAGGTTTTTAGTGCCTTGAATATAAAAGTTGTATAACGTAAAAAAGTAATTTTTATTTTATTTATTCTATTGACTAAAACCACCCTTGCTCCCAATCCATTTGGATAATCAGAGTTGTACTGTATTATCAGTTGAGCGAGAAGCAGAGAATTCCTTAATCAATAGGGCCAGTAATGAGATCATTTAAACTCCAACAGGAGAAGGCTAACCAGATAGATACATTTGATCTTACTTCCTTATAACAATATAGAACAAGTAAGATATTCTTGTAAAAGTAAAAGGTGAAAAGATGTTTTCTTAAAAACTTTCAGGGTTCTGCTGGCTTTTCGGATTTGGATTTACAATCCTATCCATAAAAAGTTCACTCCTCTAGCTTGAATAGACTATAATACCATTTCAAAGTCTGAATTTTCCAACTTTGAAGTCAACTAGGGGAAAGCGAAAGAAATGCCAGGAAAACCCTATTGTTGGAAAATTCAAAGACTGATAAGAGCTATCAAATTCAAAAAGAAGCTTCCAAATATCTCTTTAAACAAAAAAGTTGATAGTTCACAGACAAAGCGACCAAATTAGCATGTTTTTAAGATACAAAGATAAAAAAAGGGGAAAATACCTATACAGGAGAAAGACACTCAGGGGCAATCCAAGCCCACATGCAAGCAACAGAGACATTAACTTTATAAAATTTTTTACCTGACAGCCTAGGGCAGGGGTGGGTAACCTTTCAAAGTAAAAGCCATTTTTACTTTCTCATATACAAAGTATATTGAGAAAGTATTGTTATCACGAAAGAATTCGACCTCGAGAGTTTGATAGAAATATATGTTTTAGATCTACAGGCGACTCCCGAGATTCGATGGGGATGCGTTCCTGAAAACGTGGTCGAATCTCGAATAGTCGAATCAGCACAAATTCAAAAAATTAGAGCAGAAATAATGATGTCTAGACTGAAACTAAACCTCTCGTGGTTGCACGGGCTGTAAATTACTTTGTGTAAACTAGTTTCTAATTCGACTGATCGATTGGCTGGGTCAAATAAGCGGGTTTCGGCCAGTCGAATTCTCGAGTTGGTCGAATCTCGAGTTGGTCGAATCTCGAATGGTCGAATCTCAGGAGTCGCCTGTATCTGAATCCAAAAAAGTGGTTTTCGCAATGCCGTCTGTCTACCTGTCCGTGGCTCTAGAGCAGTGGTCTTAAAGGTGGGCGATAGCGCCCACCGGTGGGCGTTTTTGGATTTTTGGTGGGTGTTAAAGAACTTACCAAATGCTATTCTAATTTTTACACTGAAAAATAAAATTCTATAAAAAAGCCTAATGATACGCACATATATTCTGTACAACTATTTAATGTAAAATTATTACAGTTCGTTTGTCGTTAACTATAGTATCATATCATACTATACTAGCGACAATGTATCCATGCTGCAGTAAAATCGAAAGGCCCATGAGGGTGGTCGGAGTCTCTCGCAAAAGTAGCGAAGCGTTTAAGTTTAATTTTATCAAATATATAAAATTATAAATTTTTAAACACTGTTATCACCACTGATTGTGAGACCGTATTCGGTAATCTTATCTAACGACAATCCCACTAGTATTAGGGTTACAATACATCCGGATTTTCTTAAAATTTACCGAGATTTTAGCAAATAAAGCCCATTTTTTTCTGGTTATGCCCATCAAAATCTTAACACTATAGACTTAAGCAATTAGATACCTTGATTTTAAAAAAATTATACTATATTTTAGGTTTAAAATAAAATTTGTCTGGGTTTTATTATCAGAATATGGTAATCCTAACTATGTCTGTTTTCAAATGACTTGGCGGATGAGGGGGAGGTAAAAGAGAAAGTGGACGGGGACGAGGCACTGAGCGAACCAATAGGAAAGTAGGAGGAGGAGCCTAGGCGTCCGAGAGCTCACTCTTTATCGGGACTCCGTAGTGGTGACATCGTGTCTGAGTGTGCTGTGTTGCCACGTGCTTACGCCGCTGAAATTGTGCAGTTAAAGTTGTTGTTCGTTGAGATTTTTAGTTACATTGTTGTTTTTTATCTTTGTTAATTCAATTTCCTTGTTATTCATTCCGTTTGTTAAATCGTTCGTTATAAGTAATTCAGTTACTTCGTTATTTGTTTTTTAGTTACATATTTTGTTTTTTATCTTTGTTAACTCAATTTTCTTTTTTTATTCCGTTTGTTACATCGTTCGTGGTTTAAATTCTTTTGCGTGTAATTAAACGGGGAATATTCCGGACGGTTTGGAATCGAACCGAGGGCACCTAAGGAAATCTTATCTTCGAATTATTGTAGTAACCCACCATACCTACGAACGTACCAAATTTCATTTCTGTAACTTATCGGGAAGTGCCACAATGTATAAAAAATATTTCCATTCGTAAATTCCCTTTAAATGCCCGCCAAACGCTGTGTGTTCTGGTGTAGAGTTGGCAACGTCGAGTTTGAGGTACTTCCCCCTCCTCCTGGCAGCGAAGAGATACGGGCTGTCCCGAGTGCGGCCGAAATCTCACCCGACAAGTCATTTGAAAACGACCATAGTATGTGCCATTTAGGAAAGAAATGCTGAAAAGCGAGCAGTGGTTTAAAATCCCCAATGGGATACCTTCACTCAGATATTTGATACATAATATGGGGAACGCAGCGAAATGAAAGAGAAGCAATATTAAGAGATAAGTATACTCTCTCTTCCAACGGACACTCATTGATTGCAAAAATGGTATTTCGATATTCATTGACAAATTGGATTTATTCAGAAAAAACATCCTGCAAAAAGAATTTTACCAGTTTTCAGAACTACACAGCATCAAAGATGATCTTACAGCTGGAGACATAGATAAGTTTGCAGATCACCTTTCTGTCAATAGAATTGATATGATGACTCGTTTTCGCGATGTAATAGACTTGAAAGTGGATGCCTGGATGGTGACTTCATTCATCACATATGTGTGTGATGTGGATATTGAATACCAAGAGGAGATAATAGAATGAATTCATGATGATGAGCATAAAGCCAATTTCAACCAAGGTGGATATGTACAACTTTGGCAGAACAAGAAAATTCCCTCTCTGTATCCACGCTTGTGGAAGAAAATATCGTTGCTCTTGTTAGCTTTCCCAACTTCATATGTAGTCGAGAAGGGATTCAGTGCAGTCGACAATCTCCTGTCCAAAAAAAGAAACCGCTTACAAATAACAGAAAGAGGAGATCTTCGAATGACCCTTACTGACTTTAAGCCAGACACTGCTTCCCTGGTTTGTAGGCACCAAACACAAAGTACGCATTGAAATGTATGCCAAATGCTTATTTTAACATTGTTTTGGGATTAATAAACATAATTAAATTTTGTCTTTTTAAACATTTATTTTATTTAAAACTTTATTGTTAAGTCGATACAGTAGGTGGGCTTAGTGGCGTAGTGTAGGGGGACAGAGGGGTGCAGTTGCCCGGGTGCCGAGTTCACGGGGGGGGCAAAAATATCATATTTGCACCCGTCAGATCGGGGGTTAAATGTAAGAAGGGACTTCACAGTCTCAATTTCGCCCTAAATAAAGTCGTTTGTCTGTCTGTCTGTCAGATCGAGGTGTGATTTGCACCCCCCCTCCCCCCATAAATCACTTTGCTATTGGGGGCGCAAAATTATTCTTTGCCACGGGTGCCAGAAACACTCAATATGCCACTGGGTGGGCAGTGACTCAAAAAAGGTTGAAGACCACTGCTCTAGTGTTTATTCTACGTATTTTTAACAACAATTTGATTTTCTCAAAAACAGCTCTAGTGATTTTGATCAATTTTCATACAATTACTTGAGTTTGTCTTCAATAATACTACATAGTTCATATTTCTCAAAAAATTAATATAAGGCTAGTTTATTCTAACAACGTGATTTTCTTAAAAACTGCTACTACAATGATTTTGATCAAATTTCATACAGCTACTTGAGTTTACGTCTGAAATAATATTACATATTTCTCAAGGAATGAATGGGCAACTTTAATAACAATTGAATTTTTGAAAAAACGGCTCATACGATTTTCATCAAATTTCGTATAGTTATTTAAGGTGATGCTTATAACGATTCTACATAGTTCATATTTTTCAAAAGATAACTAAACGATGCATTAGTATATGAGAAAGTCTGTAAAATGTATGTTGTACCGATTTTGTTTTTCGTCTCATTCCAAAATACTTGAGTGAAAACCTGTACAGCCTTATTTTTTAAATAGACATTTGAGTGATTGCAATAAGCATTTTTCATGACTGATGAAGGTTAGGAAGCTCAGCTAACTTCTAAAGAGCACAAAGTACATATGTACTGAAGGAGCCATATGTGGCTCTGGAGCAGCAGGTTGCCGATCCTTGGCCCAGGGCAAAAAGACCCTGAAACAGTGATTTTAAATCCTCATAACACATTTGTGTGCATATAGAGAACAAAAACTATGCAAACCCCTGCAGGTTAGCTGTGGACAGACAAGTTTATATGCTCTGAATGTGATATGGTAATACAAAGAAACTAACTGCGAATATTGAAGATTTACTGTGGTGAATTTTAAGTTTAAGTGAAGAGCGCAGTTCATTTAATTCAAGCTGCCAATCACCAACCATACAAACAGGACAAAATCTGGGATGTGGGTGATGCAGTGGGTAAGGCACTAGCCTACTACTTGCCCGCTGTTCCAAACGGCAGCAGGCACAAATCCTGCAAAAGAAGGATTTTTTCAGAGGTTATCCGGCCACCTATTTGTGTGTGTATGAACTGAGACAACGAGGAAACAAAAAATGAGGAAAATGCACAAATCAGTGCCGATCCTTCAGAAGCGACATTAAGCAGTTGGCCCCGTTGCTGCTCTTCGTAAGAGTAGGCTAATGCCGGCACCAGGTTTCCCTCCTCCCTTCTGTGTGCATGGTGTGGAAGGCAACGGTAAACCGCCACACCATTTGTGTATATTCCCAAGTCAGTCAAACCAATCCAATCAGGGTTGTTTAACTGTATACATTACACATACACCAAACATAGGCCTTCTGAAGTAATACAGAAAAATATAGTTGCCACCATGCAATTTTTAGTAGCCAGATGAATGGCAACTGGGTTTGTCTAGCTGTGTTGATTTGTTTCCCCTCTTAACAATTCAAAACTTCCATCATCTTTTCTCCTATCTCATCACTTGTTACCACTGGCTTTCACAACACTTGATTTTTTCCTCCATATGTACCCTATTATAACTTGTTCATCTGATAATTAGTCTAATGGAAATGTATTTTTTTCCATTTTCTTCTAACTGCACTTATCAAAAACATTACAAATTGTGCGAATTACTCTTCGAAAGGGATTTCAAAAGAAAATATAACTTTATTTGAAATCAAAAGTCATATAAATGAGGCCAGGTGTAACTAGATATTTCAAAGTAAGTAAAATTGACTACTTAACCGCAAAAATAATTAAATATTAAAAATAGACACCTACTTCATTTATAGTAGACTCAATCTATTATTGTGAAACATACGCAATGAATAAAAAAAGAATTGTAGCCATTTGGCCTGAAGGTACATCGTAACAAATGCACTTACCTGTCCAAATCGGCTATTCCCCTGAATTTTAGAATTCCGAGCTCTGACAGGAATTCAATAGCTTCCATGCCATGTCCAACTCGTAGCACTCCAAGAACGGTAAGCGTTAGGCAAAGGTTGGCTGCCGCCAAAGCAAACAACAGTAAAACTAATGCCCAGAGAACAACAGTTTTACGCCCTCTTACACCAGTCCTTCCCAATGACGGTTCATGAACAGGTACATAACCGGCTCTATAAAAAAGATATTATTAGCCTTTAAATTGATAACTAATAAAACCTAAAAGCTTTTAGACGGGAAATGGTACTTTATCAAAATTGGTCAAATTCAGGTCTATAACTCGACCAAGATAAATGTAGGGGTATTGTTCACCTGACCCACACAGTAACCCAAAGTATACCCTAGTATTGGATAAAAAACTTTAG
This sequence comes from Uropetala carovei, assembly GCA_036926305.1. NCBI lineage: Eukaryota > Metazoa > Arthropoda > Insecta > Odonata > Petaluridae > Uropetala > Uropetala carovei. The sequence continues at coordinate 6,108,882 of JAXCHB010000035.1, forward strand.
AAAGTGAAATTTATCGGAAAACTTCAAATAAAATTGTAGTGTGATGTATAGATCTGATAGTAAGTGTAGTGTTTGGAATTTAATATACAAACTTGAAATTGCTGTTGTGATGCCGACTGATGTTTCTTTTGATGAGAGCCTTGTCGCGAAGTGACAATGTCCCCAAAGTGCTATCCCCCGACATATCTGACATCGGAGTTGACATCCTCTTCACAAAAGACCTTACAAGAACCAGAGGTATTTACTTACAATAAAGTACTCCTTTCCATGTTTAGCAATCGCAATCATTCAAAAACCACTTATTGTTGCGATTAGTTGTTTCACTTCAATAGTAAATTCTGTTTTTCAAATGACTGTCGATAAGCTTAGCGTCATCTGTTGAAGGCACGTAATACCATTATTTTAAATATTGATGTTAAGAATATTTCATATTCCTTATGAGAGATTAATTCATTACGTAATGATTTGTATTTCTCCCAATTGTCAAATCAGTCTTTAATAGAGCATGAGAATAAGGAAAAAATTCATCTTAATCGTTGACATTACAACGAACATCATTTCATCTTGTACCATAATTTACGCATCTTATTAAAACACATATGCTCCAATTTAAGTATTACGGATATATTAAAATCTCCATTAACCCTCAAGTACAGGCATTGACTTTAATCACACTTTCACAGGCATGGAGTCTTACAGACTCCAACATAAGTTAGTTATATTCTGGCTTTATATATATTTTTTCACTTTGACCTAGTAGTTTGGAATAAAAGGTGCTATGGATAAATTAAAACTAATAAATAATAATTGTTCATTTCAAACAACTGTTTTTAACAATTTTTCAATACACCTCCTGTCAAAATGTATTTTTTTCTTTTTCAGTTTTGATATTTATTTAAATGTTTAAATAGACAATATCATCAATGTATAGGAGAAAACACAAAATAACTAAGTAATCGAACAAAAACGAAAATAACTAAAAACAAATATTAAAAAACCATTTAAACTTCGCTTACTATTTTACATTTGCAGTCCTTACAAATACAAATCGAACAATGTAAACATATAGGACTACTGCATAAATAGCACTGGTAGGCTGTCTTGCGTTTATTTGCTGGAGGACAAGAGCAACAGTACAATGGCGCGAATGTCTTCCATGTTTGATTTAAAAATTGCTGTGCAGTACAGGAGACCAAAAATGCTCGTATCTCAACTGCATCAACATCGGACAAATCTCTAGACCGAAATGTATATTGGGCTCTCATTCTAGCCATCTGAATGTTGGTGAAAATGACGATATCATTTATCACCTCTTCAGTTAGCAATAAATCCCAGATTGATATGGGTTCAGCAGTATCACCTATTTTTGATTCATTTTTCAGTCCAGGCAGCTGTAATACTATGTTATGTTTTAGAGTTCTGGTGTTGACTGGAACAAATGGTTGCTTCATTCACTTGAAACAGTTCTTCTCCCATAAAACGCTGTGCCAAGGTCCCCCATTTCATTTTGGTCTTCATCATTATCGCTTACCGCACTTTGTTCAGACTCGCCATTATGATCACTGTCAATAAATTCGTCTTCCTTGTCACTTCCCGCGTCACCATCTATTAGGTCGTCACTTAAGGGGCCCTCTAACACCTCCTCGAAATTAGGGTCGTCGGTATGAATCTCAGATGGATCCATTGTCGACGGAACGAAAAATTCACTTAATCACAGCCTTGGAGTCTGTGAGACTCTAGCAGAAGATCAATACATTGTCTCCAAGACAATTGTCCACCGACTGACGAAAAGTCTTTGCCAAATTCAGCAAACATAGAGAAAACGGTAGAATACACAAAGCGCCGGATCAAAGTCACCGTTAACAAAACAAACTAGAAAATAAATATGGTAGAGTCTGAGACACTCCATGCCTGTACTCGAGGGTTAAATAAAAAGATTCCCAGCGTTCCCCTTAGAGCACGAAATCGGCAATCGCAGATTTTCCTGAAGAACGCAATGTCATTTTGAATTTGGCAATGACACAACCCTATTGCGTTTTAAAATTAAACTTTGTTCACTTACCCAGTAAAAAAAATGCGTTGACTCGTCAGCATAAGTTAATTTGTTGGCTAGTTTCTCAGGAGATTCCACAGCATCCCCCAGGTACACATAATGCTTCTTCAATAAAATGTTGCATAAACATTAATTCCACTACACACCTCTGCGCTTACGCCTTAACTTTTCTGAACTAATATCTCCCATTAAACTACATTCAATGGGTTAATATCACCAGCCGCCTAAGAAATTCTAATAACTCGAATAAAAATATAGCAACTGTAATGCAATTACTATTTACACTATGCAGTAACAGACAGTACTTATCTCATTAAAACTAAGTAAATACTTCTTAAATGAAATTGCGCACTTCTTTCAGTCCCACCAACATTTACGAATGTTGATACAACTAAAACAGCAGCACACCACTAATCACCATGCAATACAAAATTTAAAAAAAATTAAACTATCATTTCCCCTTGGTTTAGCCTTTTATTCAATCACAAAATCACACAACAATAATATTCAACACATGCCCCCCCTTAGGAGCATTTATTACAAAAAAGGAAAATGCTCTCATGGTGATCAATTTCGTTTAATATGTAGCCAGTGTGGCCCTGTTGAGCGGTTACAAGTCGAATCCTTCTGTCAACCCCATCTTGGTAAAAGACTGAAAGGTTCCACCCAACACCAAACTGCAGCAGCATCATAACGTTGCACAAGCAACCCCATCGTCACACAAAAAATGAGCACACCTGAAGAAATTTTGAGAGGAGTAAAAGGCTTCACCGACAGGGACACCAGCTTAAATGGAGCCTAGTGCTGCTTTCTTCTGAAGGAACAACCTGAAAATGCACAAACAGCAATAGTGAGAAGGACATAATTCAATTTTTCAAATAGTTTTTTTTCATCAAATGCCTCTAGGAAATACAATAAAGATCAAAATACAATCCAAAAATCGTGAGAGGTTTAATTAAACACTAAAAAATATGGAGGACATTTATTTGTTGCAGAGGAATATAAAACCTCGAATTTTAATTTACCAATAGTTCAGTTCCAGATAAATCCAGAAGTTAATGCAAATAATGATATTACAGAGATATGTGGTAATTGTGATTACAACTTGAAATGCAGTTGCACAATTGGAGAATTAAGCTGAACAAAATAACCATCAGTGTTCTTAGCAATCCAGTTTGCCCTTAAACACAACCTGATCTGGACTAACACCAATCATATGAACACTAACCATAAATATTATAACGTGAGTGTAGTCAGAAAGTGGCAAAACATTTTTTAAATGTTAAAATTTGCCTTTAAACTGATACAAGTCAACTACTTCATAAAAAATCACCTGCCCATATGATATAAATTAATATCAATGTGCACCATGAGGATGATATTTATAATTAAATATAAGATTCACAGTATCTCTTGCTTAGTAATTTACAGTGTTACAACAAGCCTTGCTATCCACAGTTCAAGTCAAATAATAACTTGAGTCACAATGACACCATTGATTTCTATACCTTTGGTACATTAAAAATTTATCTAACAGAAAATAAAATTTAAAAAATAGAATCAAGTTAAGAAAAATGACTAGTTAAAACACAAGGGTAGGCAGTTTTATAGGCAACATTCTAACCAAGTACAATAAACGACCTATATTATTACCTGGCATCTAAGGGACTTAGGGGTTGAAGGATAATTAATTTTTTCCCAATAATCGAGGTTCAGTGATATAAGGTGGCACACAGTAACACAATCTTTAATGTGCTTAAAATCAGCAGCACTATTGTCACCAGCACCTGTTAGTTGTTACATTCGGCAAACAGTCCCAAAATAGGCAAGTTTTGTCAGCATTACAAATTTGTTACACCTTGATCCTTAGTAAAAATTCACATTTTCAGATTTTTTTACCAGAAACATCCAACCATGATGAAGCTTAAAACACTTTAGCTATTCATCTGAAAATGAGCATCTTTCACTAAAATCATTATTTACAAGTCTTGAGCCTTTTCAACAAGTTTTCTGAACTTGGGGACCCTCCGAACATTTTGGACCAAACCATTTGTAAAGCACTTTGTCTAGATGATCCATTTTTGGTTCATGAAGAATATGTCGTTGCTCTATAATACCTTTACTTGCCTCGAAGCATGTTAACAAAGCTAAGAGATCGTTCTTTTACTTCTTGATATCATAAATAAATGAAATCCTAAATTGACTTGTTTCATCAAAATGGTTCCCTTTTCCCCCCTTACCAGGCATCTAATAATTTTAATTTTGTCTTTTATTGCAAGCAGAATATGTTTGCACTTTTGTGTTTTGCTTCTTGATGGTGCGTTGGACATATGGTTTGGGAGTTTTCCCCTGATAATAACACACAATATTCACTACTGAAACAATACCAGAAACGGTTGTTTGTAAAATGGAAAGAAGTGAGCACTACTATCAATGGCTTTCGGTACTATCAATAACAAATTAGGAATCTGTAGAGAATGTAGTGCAATTTGCACATTCATGGAGTTTTCCAGATAGCAAAGAGCTGCACAATGCAGAGTTTACCATACCTAACAAAAATGGTTGAGAAAATTTAATAAATCACCAGTAGAGTAAAAGGAAAATTTAAAGTCGGTATGATTAATTACAGGAGTAAAAGGTACTGCGGCACAGCAGTTCCCTGCCAATCTTGGTTTTGAGCATAAACAATTAATAAATTTAGGTACTTATGTATTAATGGGGGACCCAAGTTTAAATGTTAAAATTCAAAGAAAAATGGGTTCTTTTCGGTTATCCCAGATCCCCTTTGAAAAATAATTATTTGAGATAACCTTTCATGCAAAATGAAAGCTTGCAAACCCATGACTGCCTGTGGCGACATTTACCAACCAGACTGCCGGCCAATGGTGAGGGATAGTTTCGTTCCAGAGGGGCAAAGGGCACGATATCGCCCAGAGACGGCTACACCAGCTATAAAAGTCATGGTAATCATGAAGTTCAGTCACTTTTATTATGAAGGAGGTTTTAGCACTCAGGAAAACCCAAATTCAATTTTTAAAACAGTTATTACTTTTATGTTTAATATAAATTCAAGTGAATCACAAAACATACTCCTCAATAACACAAAGTAAAAAGCTATTAAAAAGATTTGAATCACAAAATGCGTTTCGCCAAATAAATTACATTGGTTCCATTTGCGGCACAACAGTCAAGAGGATATAACATTGAAAGGATATATTGACGAGCCTTCAGCTCGCTTTGTTTTAATGGGTAGTTGGCTCCGGGCGCTACCGCACCCTTCACCTCGTCCAGAACCATAGTAACCCTCCACGTTGCCCAGAGATTGGGTTAGTAAATGTCGAGACAGGCCAATCAGTTTTTACAAACCCAATCTTTTCAATGTTGTTTGAAGTATACATATCCATTTACATAATAAAAGTGATTGAACTTTAGCTTGGAACCCCTTCATAATAAAAGTGACTAACTTCATGATTACTGTCGTTATAATCTAAAAGGAAAGCGAGCTGAAGACTCGCCAATATCTTCAGTTACTTGTAAATAAATTTTTTTTGACAAGTTCTCATTTTATTTGTTTTATTGGGTCCCCTGTTAATGCATAAGTACCTAAATTTAATTGTTCTATCAACTGTAGTATGCAGTCTGAGTTTTCAGTCCTCTGCATGGCCACATTGGTTTTAACAGCATTCCTTGAATTTTGTGGCAGGTTTCCCATAGCATGGAAGTGGTCATTGACCCTATGGAGCTCTTATGTAATTTAGGTTAGGAGTCAAGTTAATGCCACCTTCCTTAGGAGTAATTATTATTTTTATATATAAAAAACGTATTTTTAAATATTGCATACTTATTTTTAAATGTCTCTAACCCTTATTCCCTCAAAAGCTCCAGCCCTAGCCAACACCGGATTGTTAGGCACATAGCTCCTGCAGTAGTTGTGTAAAATTTTTAAAATATTGAATAGTAAGATTGTAGGTTTTGTGGTTAAAAAATTTATTAAACAATAGTGCATCAGCACTGCACTATTCCACCAATAAAAAAATAAACAAACAATACGAACCTTCTGTTAATCTTGCACGCCCTCCTGTTGGTTGGCAAAGGATTGTGGAACAGCCTGCACATACCACCACACTTTGTGCATGACTAAAGACTGTCGTAATCCTATAGCAACCTAGAAAGCAAAATTTCCAGTGTAAACCAACACTGCCTAATAATGAACACTATAATATGCCCAAAAACTACAAGTTAAAATCACAATCAAGCTAAAAAGACTTCTATAGCATAATATTTTATTCCAATAAAAAAGTTAGGTTCTATTCATACAACATCACCCAGCAATAAATGAAACATTTTAAAGGCTAATGTCGTCTTGCTGGAAAATGAACATGCTCTCTACCTTTGTTCATCAATGTGTTAACTAAATAGTAGTAAAAGCAAAAATAATGAACTTTACAGAGATGAGTCCAAATCCCACTCTGCTATAAGCTTCAACATATCCCATCCCTTGAAGCTGAAACAAAATAAATAAAATGTATTGACTGAATTAACAACGGCTCCTCTATGGAATGATATAAAACTAACAGCAATCCAACAAACTCAACGAGCTTCACTGCTGGTTATAAGCAACATACGTTTCTAGCATAAAGTCGTTAACGGCCAATGGGGTATTATCCTTCCTATTACAACTGGATTTAATTAAAAGAACATACGTAACCACCTTACGGATTCGAACTATCATCACCATACCGTACGATAATCCTCGGCATTTTATGTGTATAATTATTAATTACAGCAAAAGCCGTTACCAGAGAACCGCATTAACTACGTCAGTAATATCATAAATTGTGAAGACATTCATCGGTAAACGTAGCGCTAAATAGATTTAGTGGAAATCATAACTGGCGGTCATAATTTATATTACAAAACATTAATAATTTTCATAACAATCCGTTCCTTCACCATAGACGATCATAAGACAAACCGTAATTTCCTTATCAGTTCCTGAATCAAAATCGAAGTTATCGATAGGGTATGATTACCAGATGAATTACAGAATGCATCTAATACTTAAAATACACAATGCTCACATGAATAAAACTTTTCGTTTGCTGCGCAAATTAATTTGCCCACATTATCATCGGATCCTCAGCAAAAGAAATACTAATGCAATAGTCAATTGAAACTCTCCTATTAGATCCATTAATTCCCTTGAAACGATAACTTCACAATTATGAGAAGAAATTATATTCAACGGAACGGTAAACAATGACGCTTCCCTCTTCTTAATAACTCCATTTACAATAACCTTCAAATTTTGGAAATTAAAAATTACTCTCAAAATCGATGTGATTTTATCAAATAAGATAAAACTTCATTGATATCGATTACGGTAACATCGCTATAGACATGCCAGTGCAATGAGTTATATATAAAATAACTCTATCCACATAATACTTGTCTACAACCAATAATTACATCCAGATCACCTACCTGGGCATTTGACATCCATAAAATATGAATTTGGATGTTGCACTAATCTTTTTAACTTGTGTTTCCGCTTTTCTTCCGCGGGTGACGGATGCAATAAATCCTTTGCGAGCTGAAATGAAAAACAAACCATTAGCATGAAATGACATTTTTTTAAAATTCTGTACGTGATAACTCCAGATACTTCTACATAAATCCGTGTACTTAATACGATAACGGATATTATTTTTCCACATTTATGACAAACATAGCGAATAATACTGCATAATTTTAACATATGACCCTTGGCATTTAATTGCAATATTTTTGGTACTATTTAGACCATACAAAATATACATCTACAAAGTTTTTGAAAGAAAATAATGAAGATTTGTTTAGCCAACGTGGAACATGTTTTGACATGCTCTCAAACAATTTCGGCTTAACGATTCTTTACTTCTCAATCTTCAGGTATATTCAACCTACGCGTAAACAATTGCGCTCATAAATATATTTTATTAAAATTCAATTATAAGGTACTTTAACAGTAAATTAATGTATTAAAATCACGTGTTCCATCATCCATACTTACAGGCATGTTTTCCACAGATAGCTCCACCGGAAAAGGAACTCGGTAAAACCACGGGGTTCACACAAGTAAGTTCAAGGAATTTAAATCACTGCGTATTACATTTAAAGGAATTATCAATTAAAATATAAACGTTATACTTAGAAAATATAATTTATATTTTAGGAAAGAGATTTTGTGACATTCATAATAATAGGAACATATTTATTTTTATTCACTAAGGCTCCCTTCACAGCTCTACCTGCCGGGTAAATTTTTGCGGGAAAATTCGTGTAAATGAAAGCGAGCCAAACAGAAAGATGAGTCTAAATATGGCGGGTAGGGAGTTCACAAAAACATTTAAAAATTAAATTACCTGTTTAGTATTGTTTAATTTAGTTTGTTATGTTTCTAATTGTGTATGTTAATATTCAATGAGAACCACTACATGCAGTCATTTTGCATTTCAAATTAATTTGTTGAATGGTGTTCATTCTAGCATTTGATGACTCAGTGGATGAAGAGTCGAGAGATCCTCTTGAAGAATTCGCGAGCGATGCTAATAAAGCCCTGGAGTTCAAATTGAGTAAGTTATATGTCTGCATGATAAGTTTGACCTAAATAAGTGTGGCGTCATATTTGACGTTTTTATTGTCATTTTCAGTTCGTCGGGCGGTAGATATTGAAGATGACGATTGTGCTTTCAATGCTGAAATGTCTCACCAAGTATTTGGGGAAGGGTTAGTGTTATTTAATGTAATGAACTTGCAATTTATATATTTTAAATTTTTGAAGCAGTTTTTATTTTTTGCCGATTGAACTAATTTTATCCTGAACACTTCCGCAGGGAAACGATATTTGGATATAAAAACCCTCGTGTGCAGTTGTATTATACAGCTGCAAAATTGACAACGTATTTAGGCATGACATATTCAGAAAAGCTAACTCCAGAAGAAGATTCGGAGGTCAAGGTCTGTTCTTATTGAGCATAAGATTATTTTTTTAATATTACGTAATAATTATTTTACTCGATATCTACTTTAAAGATGGTTTTTTATGAGTATTAGCTTATCTATTTATATTCATGGAGTTTTAATGTGTAATGTACGGAAAAATAAGTTAGAATTTTGAATCAGCGTCAGTAATGTCCGAATCTGCTATAATTAACTGGATTAAAATCCATTTTTCACTAAACTGACGAAAGTATAAGCCAATTTCTAGGTCTTTGTTCAGGTGGATAATAGCTATCACTTAAAATTGTGTTATGCTTAAGCACTCCTCAAGGCAGGGAAAAACTAAAATCCTTATTTGTTATAAAATTATGATTATTTAATTTAGCCTTTATCAAAGTTCTCACTATAGCTGTAGATAACAAGTGGTTTGGTAAAGAATCGCTTTATGAAAATTTCATTTTAAGTATGAAATTGAGAAAGATTGGGTTCATGGGTGTATAATAACACATTTCTGTTATTTCAAGTTTCCTCATACTTATAATTTTCAGGCTGATGAAGTACTTAGCATGGTGGCAGAATACCTCCAGCCTGGTTTTTTGACAAAAATTTCGGACCTTAGAGCTTCCTTGCCCAAAGAAGACAGTTTCACACCCTTTGGAGATTTAATCCATTCATTTCAAGCTCAGGCATCACAACCACCAAACTTAGGTACCATTTTTTTATTGACAAAACTATCGAGTTATTTTCTCCAGGCAATTTTGAAGAATGTGTAAAATTTGGTTCCATCTTTATTTGCTCTTTTTATGTTAGGAAAAATGGCAAGTACTTGTAAAGATGAAAATACATCCAAGTATGAAATATACATGTGTAGCATGGAATCCTCTCCTGCCTTTCGTTCATATCATGAAAGACTCCAAACCTTTATGCTCTGGTATGTAGATGGGGCAAGCTTCATTGATGCAGACGATCCTAGGTGGCGTTATTTTGTTGTGTAAGTTTTAATCCAAATTTTTAACATTCGTGCTAATGATTAATTTTGGTCCATGTCAGTGACCTATTTATACCACATTTTCTCAGAATATTTTGGACATGTCTGGTAATTAATGACCAAACTTGTCATCCTAAGTATTTTACTTTCCACTGTTCAGTTTTTTCATACTTGTGTTATTATTTTAGGTTATTAACAATTATACCAAAGATTCCTGTTGTTTTAATGATGCTCTTTGATAGTAATGATTTAAATAATTGCTTGTTGCTTCACATTAGATCAGAAATATTCATTGTTTTTTGAACTTGAGGATTTTGTGTGCATTAGTTTCTTTTTTAGTAATATTTTATTCAATAGATTGTTCATTTGAATATGCTTTTATTATATTTCCTAGTTATGAACGTTATCGTAAGACTGATGATACAAGTTCTGGGGTTGGAGGGCGGTGGATGTATGCAGTATGTGGATATGCTACAGTCTATCAGTATTATGCTTATCCCATGAACATGCGTCCACGAGTTGCTCAAGCTCTTGTCCTTCCTCCCTTCCAAAACTTTGGAATAGGATCTGAGCTTTTGTCTGCAATTTGTGCTCATTATGCAAGGGATCCAATGGTAGCTGACATGACAGGTTAGTTTGTTTCCAGTATGTTCTCCTTTGATAAAGGTCGGTATGGCATGACTTGGACACTAAATAAACACCAAAATGTGTTTATCTCTACCCTTAAGTTTTTACGAATGATTGCTAGAATTTAACAAAAATATTGTTATAGAAAATGTTCTATATGGGTATTGTAGCATTACAAACTTGACTAATTTCTTAATTGAAATACTTGTAGCATTGTTTACTAATTTTATTCAGTACGATGATCGAGTTAACATGTTACTATGATTTCTATAATTGGCTGATTGTGGTAATTGTGAATGCAGTTGTATTTATAACTATTATTTTTACTGTAACGTAGTCATGAGCACGTTTGAAACTGTTATTCCAAGTAATGAATTAAATAAATTCTCTGGCGCGGTATCCTCTCAAATCTCTTACAAAGGGAGGACCTGTACTTGGGGTCATGGATTTTGCTGAAACTTCATAGGTACATAGTGCTAGACTTCAGGATCACAACCAACCCCTTTTGAGTATACATGATCAGTAGTTTTTCTGCAAATTGCATTTAAAATTTGCAGTTCTGTGATGCGCATGATGATTACCCAAACGACTACGATGGTAGACAACGCCAGCTGTAGCCCAGTGCTAGGGAGTTGGGCTAGGAAGCTGTAAATCCAGAGTTCGCGCTGGTTTTGGTTGCTTTTTTATTATTCCTGATTTGCTTTGTCGCGGTGAAGTTTTACTCAGTATCCGCAATCACTTTTTAATTTTTTCATCTATACAGTTTTGTTCTTGGAATTTTTCATATCTTCTCTTGTTCACTGAACAGCAGACATGCTAGAATTTACTGTCAGATCAGATCTTTCATTGATCTCTGTATGCACCTATTATTGATATTCATAGTACATAGTAAAAAAATCCATAAAATATTTTCGCGAACACTGTAATATATCCTTTTAAAGATCTATAATTGGCAGAAAAATATCAGCCATAGAATCACTGTCAGTCTTTTAATATTATGAATTGGTGAAGCCAGTTCTAGATATATCCATTCTTATTCATGATCCTTTGCTCATTTATTTGTCATTTGGAATATACGGTCAAGTAAGTATTTTATTTTTCCTGTATATTATGAATGACTTTGTCTATTTCTCAACCATATTCGGTATGTTGGAGAAGTAATTTCACGATCATATTACAGATACAGGCGACTCCCGAGATTCGACCGGGATGTGTTCCTGAAAATGCGGTCGTATCTCGAACAGTTGAATGTCGAACACGCCTAAAAACGAGTGAAATCAGCACAAATTCAAACAATTAGAGCAGAAATAACGATGTCTAGACTGAAACTAAACTTCGCATGGTTGGGCGGGCCAAAAATTACTTCGCATAAACTAGTTCCTAATTTGACCGACTGATCGGCTGGGTCGAATAAGCAGACTTCGACCGGTTGAATTCTGGAGTTGGTTGAATCTTGGGAGTCGCCTGTATTGAAGTTTTCACGATGGAATCTTTGCCTGGATAGGATATATTTTGTCTCCTGGTGAAGATTATCTGGAAAAGCCTGATTTGTTCGCTTTATATTATTGTGCTGAACTTCTTCGCAAGGGAGGGCAATAAATAACGGGACAGTGGTGATCCCTCAAGATGGTTGTAAAACTTGGTATCGTGAATGGTTTGATGGATGCATCATGTTAGTTTTCTTCCAAGCGTTTCTAAGGTGAAGAATGTTTTGATACCTACGGCGCCTGTTAACCACTTGACTGGCGAATGCTATTTTCAAAAAATGCATTCTATTTGGGGAGTAACGTAATGAAAATGGTAGGTTTTTATTTTTAGATAAGTAAATTCTTGATGCAGTTAAAGAAAAACATTTATTATAAGAAAATATTATTAAAAGTCAATTATAAAATAGTAAATGTTAATATATTCATTTACAAAAAAGTTCAAAAATACAATTTTTTTTAAATTCAACTTTGGTATGATAATTTTTAAAACATATTGTGGGACATAATGCCACTTCACAATCAGGACAGCAGAATCTCGTTTCTTTCCGCAGTCCTGACTTGCAGCAAACTACACACCTTTTTGTAGGGGGTTTTTTTTGAGTGGGAGGAATTGAGCCAACGAAGTCACTGAAATCACTTTCGCAACTTTCCTCCAAAAGATCGCGAATAGTATCCTCGGACGTCGGAGCGTATTTTCCTCTTTTACTACTAGATGCCATTATTGTTGGGAAATTAAATAAAAATTATAATAACCACAAATAAATGGAAAAACTTGATATCTTGAACACTATTTCACGATACTGCTACTTCGATGTTCGAAAGAAAACTGACCTTTACAAAGAAAAGATTCTAAAACGCTCTATTTTAAGAAAGGGAAATGCTTATTGCTTTAAAGAGAGGAAGGGACCACCAAGCTTGCCAGAGATCACAAAAGGGTACAAGAAGGTTTTATGGCACCTTCGAAATAGGGTCAAAAAGAGGTGGGGATATGCAACCCCTACCAACAGATGCAGGATTTTATGAAAATGCATCTTCCTTACGACTGCTTGGGTGTAACTGCCATCTGCTGGCTGAAAAGCGTACTCGAAGGACCAAGGAAGATGCGTAATAAACTCCTTGTGAGATATCTCGTCTAGCCCAAAAATTAACTTGACGAGATATCTCGTCTCCCCCAAATTAATTGCAAATTCTGCATGGCAAGATATCTAGTCTTCTCCAGTCAAATGGTTAATGTTTCAATAACGTATGGTTTACTAATCAATCGTACCATGTGGGCATAAAAAGATGTTGAGCATGGAGACCATTACACGATTGTCTTTAAGATACAATAACATTATTTTTAATACGTATTAACTAGCACGAGTGCATGGTCCCTGTCCCTCGCTTCTGCTCTGTAACTCTGATTTCGCAGTCCACTTGTAAGAATCATAGGCAGGTCATCACGGAAGCATGATGAATTATATGAACAAAGGATCAGGAAAAAGAATGAATATACCTACAACTGGCTTCACCAATTCATATTATTAAAAGATTGACAGTGAAAGAAAATCTGATCTGACAAGTCAATTCTAGCATGACTGCTGTTCGGTGAACAAGCAAAGATGTGAAAAATTCCGAGAATGAAACTATAGATGAAAAAATTAAAAAGTGATTGCGGATACCGAGTAAAACTTCGCCACGACAAAGCAAAACAGGAATAATAAAAAAAAGTGAAGGAAAAAAGCAACCAAAACCGGATGCAAACTGCGGACTTACAGCTTCCTAGCCCAACTCCCTAGTGCTGGTGTTGTGTACTGCTGCGGTCGTTTGGGTAATCATTGTGTGCATTGCAGAATTGCAAACTTCAAATGCAATTTGCAGAAAAAGTACTGATCATATACACCCAAAAGGGGGGTTGGCTGTGATCCTGGAGTCTAGCACTATGTACCTACGAAGTTTTAGCAAAATCCATGACCCTACGTACGGGTCTTACCCTTGATAGTCTTAAAAGATAAATACTGTCTTTTGATCATAATCATCCTTAACTCCAAAATATCATTACTTCTACTTCAGCGACTCCAGGAAGTCTGCCTATCACTGGGTAATTTGTATGATTTTTTTTACAGTGGAAGATTCATCGGAGGATTTTCAACGTGTACGAGATTATTTAGATTGTGTTTCCTGCATCACCCTTCCAGGATTTAGTCCATCCTTAATCAAGAAAGGATTTACTCAAGAAATGGTTGAACAAGCCAGGAAGAAATTTAAAATTCACAAGGTATCCTAGTGTTTACAGTTGGTATTTTTATTTGTGCAGCTAAGATATCAAACTCGGGAAATTTCTTACTTTTGTTTCATTTGTTGGCTTTAGAAACAAGTACGCAGGATCTATGAAATTCTTCGTCTGAGACTTACGGATCGTGAAAATGAAGAAGAGTATCGATCTTATCGTCTTGAGATTAAAAATAGACTAAATGCACCATTTGTGGTAAGTTGTTGTTGTTGAAATGGTTTGCACAATAGTTTAAATTATTTTTTGTTTCTATAGTACCCTTAATTTGAAAATTTTTCTGTATGTATTTTACATAAAGCTGAATTGTGTTCATCTAAACCTGATATTATTAAGCTTTGTTTTTAAACTTACCAAAAGGGAAATCCAAACATTTTATTTACCCCTGGAGGATATGAAATACACAATTATGGTTTAGGTAAAAAATTACTTGTTAAAATTTCACTACATTTTTTTTTTTAAGGTTTGAACATCTTTTGTGAGGATTTTTTAAATTCTCGTGCATTTTATTCCGAGTAGGTACAGTGTATTATTGTATTTTTCAGAAAGAACAAAAAACTGCCGTCAAGCTACAAAAGCTCATGGACTCGCCTGAAGCAGCAGCAAGGAGCTTTTTGTCTGATGAGGAACGAATTCAGTCTCTCACCAAGCTATACAATGAGTTAGAAGAGCAGTACCTTCGTGTTGTTGGAAGACTCGACAGAGAGGGTAAAGCTTGGCCAACCGAGAGAAATGGTCTGGCCCCCATGGAGTGTACGGAGTCGTCAGGTGAAGAAAAGTCTAAAACTAGCTGAACGAAGAATTCGAGGATTTCATATCAAGTGCATGTTGAATGATTCAAATAAGGAAGATCTGAGAACTTAAACCATCTCTGGCATTGGAGTGCATGCCAAGTGAAGAAATGGTCATAATTGCATGTAAAATGTTGGTTTGAATACCTAGGAGAGAACTTTTTAAAGTGAAGTTAGCATTGTAAGATTTTAATAGATTTTATAGCCATGATACCATTCCATGTTTTTCATTGTCTATCTCGATATAGAATGGAATTTTCAACAAAACAAAGTCTGTATTGAAATTTAGCTGAATTAGTGGTTTTCATATCCTTTATTTTTAATGGCTATAAAAAAAACAATATTACACATTTGAAAGGAATAAAATCAACTTGTTAATAATCATAGAAGCTGTTCTACCAGGGCTGTATGTATATATATATATATTAATTTTCTGTTTGTGATTTATATAAGTAGTAATTAGTTCATGGAAACATTGTTTCTAAAAACCTATGGTGAAGTTACAATTAAGGAACTTTAACCAAAGACTTAAAGTTTCCAAATTGTCCAGTGATGAGTTTAGTATGTTTTGCATAGGCTATTATAGTTATAACCTTGTAATCTCTTCAGTGTTACTGGTGATTATTTTTTGTATCAAAAACATTTTAATTTGGTCCATGTTGAATGCAGTGTTAAATTACTTTTAAAAATCACAAAGGCCTATGCTATTGTTGGTTGTTGACATTTCTTTCTGTTAATGAAAGGTGCACAAAATTAATTTGCAATGCTGATATTCACAAATATAATTTCAATTTTCTAAAATGTTGTCTTCATTAATATGCCCTGTAAAATTTTCCCATTTCTGAAAAAATTATGGGATTGTCAAGAATGCAAAAATTTGACTTTTTTTAGGCTAATTCAGAATGGATTTAAGTTTTCACGGCAATAAAAATTAACTTCATTCTATTGTCTGTACATATGTTCCTCTCAAGCCTAACCCAATGGTGAGCAGGCTGCATGCAGCATTCAAGCATTTTACGCTGCCTATGAAGCAATGATTAAATAGAGATTTAACACAGTCATATACATTCAAACTAAAACACTTGTTATTGAAGTGTTAACTCTAAAAACCTAATTTAGACGATTTCACTACCATGATACCTCAGAATCTCATTAACATATGATTTGGAGTCGAATCTCATATGCTGAAGCATTGGCAACTTGCAATTTGGTCCGTCACATATAAAGGTTGCCTGTCGGCATTTAAAAATGCAAATTAAAATTATTATATGCTCAATCCATAGATGATCAAATGGAAAAAAGAAAGGTTCCTTGAACTGAACCCAGGATTTCTGAGTTTTTTCTGGGACACACCTGATCACCTATGCTGGCACAAAATTTCTGTCATTTCAACAAAAGCATGGCAGACATTTGAAACAGACATATATAATAGGTATATTGATATGATCATGTTTTCTTGGGTCTGGCCAAAGGGCTGTCAGCTAAAAAGGCTAACAACATCAATATACAATATTTAAATTAATAATTTTTTCTAGTTTTAATGATTTCAAGTTATTAAAGTTGAAATCCATCAGTCATTTAATATATAAACAACAATTGAAAAATCAAATTTGAAATTGAGTTTTGAACTTCTGATCTTCATTCCATCTCCCTCTGGCACTATTACCCATTAAAGTATATTTTATTTTTCTGCCCTTCCGTATTGTTTACCCTAGAGTATTTTGGCACTTTGGGTATTGTTGACCTTTTATGTCTGGGGCCCTTAGTTGCCAAACTCTGGCTCTTGTCAGCCAGGCCTATGCCATTGAAATCCTTATGCACAGAAATGCCTATTCATAATGTAAGGGAAATATAATGTCAGTTCCACTTACTCATTGGTTAAGAAATTTTTCATGTTTATTTTTGTGCATATATGCCTTTCCAGTATTTATTTACAAAAACAAATGACAAAATTTCACATCTGGGCATTATTTTAATCTAATTATGAGCACCAGAATCGTCAATATTGTGACATTTATGAAGAAAATTATATTGGGCCTACAGATGATTCGCAGTTGTCTTGGAGGACTGGCAGGGCCAGACATAGGCATGGGCTTTAGCCCAGGGTCCCGCAATGCTTAGGGCCCCATAATTCTTCGGTCTCGACAATTCCTTAGACTCCACTTCTTAGAGCCCTGAAAGTCTCAAAGCCCAAGTGCATTAAAGAAAAAAACATTCACTTCATTTTTTAAATATTGGTGCACCAGAATTTTCTTTTGATGGTCCGTTTACATTGATTGCATGGTTGCTCAAACATCACTGAATACAGTAATTACTCTGTGTCTGCATCTAGTGCAAAGATTGATATTTTTTTATCTTCATAAATTTAAAGTATATTTTGTATATTTGATAATGTAAGGGTACTTCACTTGCTAAATAAATCGATATTACTAACGTGATTTAATTTATTAAGTCTATAACGAATACCTACACCCTCACATCTCCCACTTTAGTTTAGTTGGTTCAGCGACTTACACTAAATTTTAAATTCAAAACTATAGTGTTTAAAGTACAATTAAGTAGTCCGTTTGAACGCGAAACCCATATTCACAAATTTTACAGGTCACATAAAACGTTTTTATCATATGCCTGTTGATTATTTTGAAATGATCAACTGCATATGATACAGAGGCACAGATGGCACTGGCAAACCTGCCCAAAAGGAGTTTCTCTAGAATGAGTTACATCAAAAAATAAACATAGAACCACCATGACAGAAGAGAGATTAAATTATTTAACCATATTATCAACTGAAAGTGATATAACAAAATCGCTAACATATGATAATGTAATTAGAGACTATGCCACTGTAAAATGTAGGAGATTAATTAAAATGTAGATTGTAGATTTTTTTATATATGTATGTATAAATAACTACAAATGTTAATTGTTGGTTTGTAATTAGATATTAATATAATGTAGCAGCTCTTTTCTCTATGTATTGTTCTTTTGTTGTAATAAAATATAATATCAATATTACATTTTGTTTATATTTTTATAACTTTATAGGGGCCCCTAAAAATTATTAGCCCAGGGCCCAAAAACTTGAGTGTCTGGCACTGAGGACTCGAAATTGAAGAATTTTACAGATGTAGCAGAGTACAATGTTTCACAAATATCTTTTCTCCTCTCCTTTCCTATCAAAATATGAGGTATGACAATAAAGTAACCACTGATATTATTGTGGCATCTAGCAGGAGAAAAATGCCACAGACATTTACAAAATGCTAAAACAAGTTTATAAAGATGGAAACATGAATAAAGAACAAGTTTTTGTGAGGGTTAAGAATCTTAACTTAAGATATTTCAAGAAGGTAAAATGTATAACAGATGATCCGGCAACTTAAAGGTGAAAGTGAATCAAATGGTGAAAAATGATCATCAAATGACTATTAAGAAGTTAGCAAACTAAATGTAAATATTGAAACTGTTGGGTCGATTTTGACCAAAGACCTGAACATGAAGAATGTCTGTGCCAAGATTGTGCCAAAACTTCTCAGAACCCAACCTTTTGGAAAATAATAGTCACCAGTGATGAGACCTGGATCTTCCAGTATGACCCAGAAACAAAATGCCAAAGTCTTAAATGGAAAAGTCTGGCAAAGCTTTTACAGTAAGTTAATTTTTGCCAAAATACAATTACCAGTGTTGGAACATCCACTGTACTCACCTGATCTCTCATATGGGAAATGAAATCTTCTGCCAACAAGAACTGTAAAGAAGTTTTCAAAGTAGGGATATTCTTTTACCTCGGTAGACACATAATTGCTAAAATGGATGACTTTTTTTGTGAGCATGTGGATTGCAAGCAACATATGAAGTGAAGGATTCTCTTTTTGTGGTATTATGCAAAATCCTTTTTTTTTGGAATACAGTTTGTCAACAATGAGTCATGTTCCTGGAAAACATTGCAGATAAAAAAACCAGTGGCATATGGGAGAAAGGAGTTCAGTTACTGGCTCACATGGCTGTAAATGTAATCAAAAAATATATGGGCATATTTATTAATGAAGAACATAGGCATAGTCCATAAAAATGTTAATCAATACTATATTGTTACTAAAAATTGAAATACAATATCTTCTGTGAATAATATACAAAGCTATTAGAAAAATAAGGAAAATGTGGGTACTTCTCACCGGCCTTCTTTCAGCTTCTTTCCTAGAATTCAGTGCGGGGCCTCAAGCTTAGGAGGCTCCCACCCCATAGGTTGACTGTTACATAAGCAGTATTATTGAAAGCAAAAAGAAAATTTAATTTAAAAAATGAATTAACAAGTAAAATGTAAAAATATGGTTTTCTTATTCTAAAGACAGTAAAGAATTAAAATACAGCAATTAATACAATAATCCCTGCTTGTAATTTTGATGTCTGATCTAACTGGTGCAGTTCATTTGGCCTGTACGTTACTCACTCGTCTGTTATGCCTAGACGTTTGACTTCTGCATGTTGCTATGCAACAACACCACCGGGGTCTACAGTTCAATGTTCAGTCCAGTTCAATCAGGCACAATCATTTTCATACATTTTAACCGATCGTAGCAATATTCTAGTATTTTCCTTGGAAACTATTTCAGAATCAGAATACAAAGGGAAGGTTTTTGGTCCCTATATAGAAAGTGAATCATCGAAATTTGTTTTCCCTTTATTTTCTTTGAGTCATCTTGCCAAAGGTATTTTTCTTTCTATTTTACTCTTTGCACAGAGCATCGAGTATTATACTTAGCACACGTGCTAGAAAGCGATAGATCAGGGATGTACAAACTTTTAACACCCACACGCCGCATTTGATGGTTTATACTTATTCGAAGGCTGCACTTAATTAAAAGCTGAATAATGTAAATTAAACAATAATAAAATTTTAGGTCACAAGTTAAAGCATTTTTACTTATCAATAATCAAATGCAAAATTATCAGAAATATAGAATGCAGTGCAAGTTTGAAAAGGTGTACAACTCTTTTGAAAGAAGCAGTAAAGGAGTAAAATTTTTCAGGAGTACAAATTTACTAAAAGTAGAGCATTTGGTTAACCTTAGCATTTTGCACTCTCTTATAATTTTCACTTTATGATTTACCAAATTAACCTAAACATTGTTCAATATTAACCTTATGCTGCAAAATCTTCCGTGGGCTGCACAAACATCAACCGTGGGCTGCATGTGGCCTGCACTTAGTGCACCCCTGAGATAGACAGAACTGCACATTTGAGATAACAATATAATGGCACAGTGTTCTTATGGTGTGCTGACGGCTCTTACGAAATGTATTGAGTCTAATATGCACTGAACATGATTTTGTTAAATAATTATTCATTGATACAGAAAATTGCTGCCTCAAAAGTTTGGAAGGTGAATTTCTGAAGCTTATTTTCATGTTTTTTGAAAAAGAAAACATTATTTTGTCAATAAAACATTCTTCAGTATACCATAGTTTTCTTTATATCATCTTTATATCTTAATCCGCCACTGCTAGAATTCCTTCAGAATCAACATCTTATCTGCAACTCAGTCGTAAATGTATATTATTATTAAGTATGTTACAATTTGGCCAGGTGGCAATGTTAATCAGTCACAAATTATTAAAAACTAGTATAAGTGCCCGTCAAAAATGACGGGGATGATCGATTATTCTGAAATAAAATTGAGGCAGTCTTCTTTGACCTGAAATCATACCTCCTGCTGAGGGTTGTCTTTGATCTGAGTGAAGGTGAGAAACCCTCGCCGCATCTATTGTGCTTCAAAAGCTGACCTTAGTCCCCTCTTGTCAGGTATATTTCTGTTTTTCAGAGCGTGACAGAGGGAGTGACAAAAACAAACGGACAGAATAAGGCTTTTATATATTACCGACACATTGAAACATTTTGTTATTATATCATAATGCTATCCTGAAAATTTCATCAAATTCGGTTCAGTCGTTCGCGAGATATTAAGTTTCAAAAAGCATTACATGACAAAGTGACACTCTTTTATATATGTTTTATGATTAAACTACTGTTACATAAAAGATTTCATAAAACTATCAATATATGGACATACAAAAGCAGGGACAAAAAATTCTCAGGTTTTGTGGTAGGCCTCCTCGGCTGCCGAGGTCTATGAAGCCCCCATCATAAGTCACCTAAACAAGCAATAACCTACTTCTTCGATATTTAGGCAACAATTAAGGGGAAAAACGAAGATTCTAATTAATAATTTGCATCATATTAACTTTGAAGAGTTCTACAGGGGAAAGGAAAGGCTCAATGACATCTATAGATAACTTGTTCCAATTATCCATCAACCTATCGAAGAAATGAAAATTTCCACCACAATCTTAGATACTAAGGATCCATATATTCACTCAGAAATTTTGCAAGGTAACATTTTTCTACACCATATGTTAAAATATCTTTCAAGTATTCTCCTATGCAAATAATGCTATCTCCTTTCCCAGCTCACTCAGTGAATTCACACGTAAGATAGTCATGAAATCCTAGACCAGCTATTCTGTGATACAACATAACCTGTTTTTCCTCATTGATAATTTTAATTTCCATAATTACAGCCTTATGGCCACTTATACCATAGATTAATTTATTCCCAGAATTAATCCACCAACCCTAGCCAGATACACATCTCTTGTCAGCCCTTACACTACCTGAGCAAATTCTTCCTCCCTAATTAATTCATTTATCTATGACCTTCACCCCCTACTGTGGCCTACCCCTCCCAGTCAATCAGGGACAAGTTAAAATCACGAACAATAGCTGGTTTTTTAAGAACCTTACCAATACAAGCCATCTAGCACTGCATAGTCATTCCTTTGAGGTATATATGCAGCTATGACTAAGAGGTTTTTTCCATTCTGTACACATAAGTTAACATAGAGCATCTCATAATTCTCATCTGACCAATTTTGACTGCTGGTTATGCATTCTCTCAGGTATACTCCACCCATTATGCTTATGACTTCCTCTCCACTCTTCAATGATAACTCTTAAGTATTATCTACTACATATATTTTGAAGTGTGTTTGTTTTTTTGTTGGTTTGTTCATGGAACTCCTCCTAAACGGTAAAAGCTAGAATAACCAAATTTGGCACGATTCTTCCTTATATCCTAACTTAGTGAATGGTCAAAGTTTGGTCAACCGGGATTAATCAGTGCTGCCAATATAGGGGATTAACATTTTTCCATAACACGTATGAATCCATTTCTTGACTTACAAGGTATTCTTCCTTCAAGCATTAAAATACGTAAATATGGACCGATTTTTTTCGTTTTTGCTTAATTCGACGAATTAAACTCTATACTATCTTATTCCTGTGAAGTTTACATGTTACACGGTTGAAGTTTTCAGAAATATGCTTTTTGTTTCGAAATTTTGTGGATTTTTCGTACCCCTCCTGGGCGTTGCCAAGGTGGCCATCATTGTTACCTCCAATTCAATTAGCTTCAATGAAGCTTATAAATAGATGAAAGTTTAGTGTTATTCAATTCGCACTTTTGTTTAAGCAACGAAACGATAGATGTTTATGGATAGCAACGTAAATAGATACGGAATATTATTCAGGAAGCGTTTATAATGATTGAATCAAGTAACTGAACCTTCTTTCATCTGTCGAATACCGGAATCTTACATTTTTTTTAAGTAAAATCATTATATTCTACATTAAATGTTTATTAATGTAAATAGGCTCACGTATCTGGTGTACATTTACCAGTCGGTGTTCAATCATGGACAACCGTACGTTGCTTTTTACGGGTTTCTTGCTTGCAAGACATAAATGTAAACATTTCATAATTACACAAGAAATGATTTGGCGAAAGTGATATGATAGGAAATACAATTATCGTTATATTTGAATGCAATACGTTCGGAAACGGATTGTTACAAGCAAATATGATTGTTAAGAAAAGGTAATTGTAACTTAAAAAGTATCTACTATATATTTTAAAGAGTTTGTATGTTGTGCTGTAGTAGTTTCACTAAATCTGTTGAAATTCATCGGAAAATTCTGCTAGTTTAAAATATTTTACATCGGAGGACAGACTCCAGGGTCAGATTTTTCTAATTTCAATATTTATAAATACTTAAGTTGAATACAGATTATATGTAAAATTTGGTGTAAATATCGTCATATAAATTATTTATTTTCTTGGATTTAAATTGCAAAATGTTTGTATAATCCATTACATTACTTTACATCTACCAAGTAACAAGAGCTGCACATGTAAATGAAAGAGCTTGAAAGCAAGTTAAACCATGCTTGTACTATCCAAATAAAAATAATTCATTAATTCTAGCATTTTATATATGATTAGATTAGAAGTAAACTATTTCACTGGAATAATTTGTTTTCCAGCAGGAGTGCAAACTTTGGTCGTAAAAATAAAATCATTTTCTTATAATCAAAAAATATATTTACAAACATAAATTGAACAATTTAGTATGATGGTCATACAAATCCAAACGGATTTTAAAAAATATTTTGCTGAATCAGTTAGGTAACCAGATTAGCAAATATTCTTGATATTTCAATAGCAAGTGGATTGAGACTAACACCTTGGAGGTTTGTCAACAGCACTACTGCTACACCCTTTGGTGGGACATCTTCATTACACTTCTTGGGGACAATGATCATCGCACTGCTTGCACCTACAGCACCCCCAGTATGTCCAACAATGTATGGCTGCCCTCCATCAGGTACTCCCCCTGCACTATCAATGGCTTGGGCAACTCCAAATCCTAGTCCATAACCACCCTCAATGTGAGGTCCCCAGTCTGAGAGACGAGTGCCATCAACCCTTGTCCATAATGACACCATCGTACTCGACATAACATACGGCTTATTGTTTCTGTTCAAATTTATTTCCTTAGAACCAAATGAGTTCCTAAATTTGTCAGTCGTTTCAAAATTCCCATCATCAGAAATAAATTCCGCAGTTTTAATCTGCGTTTGTCTCAACACAACCCCAACTGCATATGGAAGAACGTGGTCAAACCAAAAGTCTTTCCTTCTTCCTGAATCCACTAATAGAAATGATAATTCACTGTCACCTTCTGAGTTTGTTTTCATGCTTTTTTCATCGTCAACTAATGCCCTAGGCTTGAAAACATCCTTGAGCAATTCCATCCAGGATTTCTTTTCTTCCTCATCTTTCTGATCACTAGCAAATGTAGCCTTTTTCCAAAGATACAAACCTGCAGAATAAGCACTTGACATTGTGCTCTTGACAACAGACTGTGTTTCTAAACTGCTTTCCTTTTCAGGAGTTCCCTTGTCATCATTCTCTTTGCTAAACAAAGAAGTTGCCAATCCCCAAACATAGCTGCCACCAGACCCTATTCCCTGCATAATACTATTTGCTCCTGAACGAATGTATGATTCATCTTCAACTTTACTGCCTTTACTTGGACTTTCGCTGTCTTCTGTCTTTTTGCTGAACAAAGAAGTTGCCATTCCCCAAACATAGCTGCCACGAGACCCTATTCCCTGCATAATACTTTTTGCTCCTGAACGCATGTATGATTCATCTTCAACTTTGCTGTCTTTATTTTGACTTTCAGGAACATATGATTTATTTTCCAACTTGCTTTCCTTGTTTGGAATTTCAAGAACATTCCCCGCTCCTGAATGGATGTATGATTCATCTTCAACTTTACTGCCTTTACTTGGACTTTCGCTGTCTTCTGTCTTTTTGCTGAACAAAGAAGTTGCCATTCCCCAAACATAGCTGCCACCAGACCCTATTCCCTGCATAATACTTTTTGCTCCTGAACGAATGTATGATTCATCTTCAACTTTACTGCCTTTACTTGGACTTTCGCTGTCTTCTGTCTTTTTGCTGAACAAAGAAGTTGCCATTCCCCAAACATAGCTGCCACCAGACCCTATTCCCTGCATAACACTTTTTGCTCCTGAACGCATGTATGATTCACCTTCAACTTGTTTTACTTTGCTTTGCTCTATCCTCTCACCAGTGTCTTGGTCAATACTTTTCAATGAAGAATCATTTTGCTTGCTAAGTTTTGGTTGGTCTATTTTGTCCTCCTTTATCATTAGCATCTGTGACTGTTTGCTGACATCGATGTCACCGTCACTTTGGAATGCAAAGAGCATTGCATTCGCAAACTTGAGCAAATCTCCTACGGTCGACAGAAAACCACCACCAGCCCATTTGCACGAGTTGTCAACGTATGGAGAATTTATAATTCGACCGTTCTTGTTCTTGCTGTAGCACCTGCAGAGAAAATTACCTTAATTTTTTACACTTATTAAAGCAAAAATTCTTAATATATAAACAATTATTATAAAAATAATTCCACTTATATATGAGGGTGGTTAAAATGAACACAGCGAAAGTTAAAAAAAAATTAATTTTAAAACCTACGTTAAAGAACCTCTTTACTTTTAAACATAGCCTCTTTCTCTTTCGATACACTTCTTCCTTCACCAAACTAGTTCCTAGATTTATTTAGGTATTTATTATTATTTAATAATTATTACTGAATTATTCACTTTTGCTGTTTTCATTGAACCACCCTCATATTAAGTATTATGTATAATATAATACAGGTGATGCTCGTTATAAGCCAATTCAATTCATGCGCTTTCATTTTAACACTATTCATAATGAAGATATAACATCCAATTTTAGCCACCGAGCTCACTGTTGTAGTCATCCCATGTACACTGGACAACCGGAAGATTGCAAGCTTTATTTATATTTTGCATAAATAATTTTTTAGTATCTGAATTACCTGCACGTGTTTTAATAAAATAATGTTTGGTCTTACATTTATTGTTTAATTCAGCACCTCTATTTTTACTGCATATTTAGCGATTTATTTTCTTATTATCTCGTGATTTAATTTTCTAATAGTGACAGTTATTTTGCGCTCGTATGCTTTCAATTCTTTAAATTTACGACGAGACGAACTTTCATTTCAACATGAAAGAACTATGAAATGAAATTTATGAATTTCATATCAGCTTTGTTTACTGTCGAATATTCTACGAGGCCAGCATTCGATCTTCCTAAGTATACCTTGAGAACAATGCAATGATAGAAGAATGTCAGTTTAGGAAGTTGGAATTAACATCTGCTAGAATGAACACCAGCTATGTTCCGTATAGAAAACTATTCATAAAAGTCTCACGATGCTCACAGTCAGAAGAAAGCCTATGCGCTCAACGAATTCACTGGTATTCAAAAATTTTCTTCAATTCTGTACATGTGAATCTCTTTTCCAATTATATTTTAGTGTATTTGAAACATCGCAGAAAATTAAACTACCGTATATACCCACATATAATACACACTTTTTTCCCTAAAAATTTTGGCTAAAAAGTTGGGTATGTCTTATACGAGGGTATATATTTACCAGGATATTTATTATAATGGACCGAAGTTAGAAAACGTCACCGATTTTAAGTCCACTCAATATTGGGATGATATTAAACCTTCTGATAGTACTCTCATGCATTTTCTCGGTAATAACTTGAACTAAAAACGTAAATTAATAAACAAAAACACCAAATTTATTAAATAATTATATTTGATGTACAATACAAGATATTTCAAATAAAGTAAAAATAATGGAGAACATTATTAAGCATCGCAAAATCCAAGAAATTCTTGATCACTGCCCTATTCATCGGCGATGTTATTGGAATCATCTTCCACAGAAGATAGCGTTACGTTCTCCATGGCATAATTCCACATTGTAATTTCCTCGTGATTACATTTACATTGGCGACTAACATGCGAATAACAGAGTTGGCTATATCAAATAACCTCGCCAGTCGACCTCCACCGATGGGTCCGAAGTGCAGTTGAACTGCAACTATGTATTCTGTTTCAACTGATATTTAAAACTGTCACCTTCACACTGGGAAACTGCTAAACTATGTAACAGCTCTTTTCTTAAATGGTAGATTTTTATTACCAACTTGAGTGAAGTGCTGTCTTACTTATTGTTAGTACTAACTGAAGTAGGTATATTTTCATTAATTTTTCTTATCTCAATGATATTAACAATATAACGAATAATTTTGCAGTTGAATTATAAGCATGTGACAGAAATCAAATTCTAGAAACATATGCGTGCTATGCACGGGTATATAAAAAAATCGGTACAACACACATTGTACAAACTTTCTCATATATGGGTACTAATGCATCGTTTAGTTATCTTTAGAAAATGAAAATCGTATGAGCCTGTTTTTAGAAAATCCAATTTTTGTTAAAGTTGCCTAGAATAAACTAGCCTTATGTTCATTTTTTGAGAAATATGAACTATGCAGTATTATTGAAGATGTAAACTCAAGTAACTGTACGAAATTTGATCAAAATCGTTAAGAGCCATTTTCGAGAAAATCGGATTGTTGTTAAAAATGCATAGAATAAACTACTCTTAATTATTGATCAATGTCAACCATTTCTATGTATACTCTGCTCAGTATGATAAAATGCCTAAGTACGAGATTTCATTCATTTTCTTTCTACCGTCTAGGCTCCAGAGCCAGTAACAGACAGACGGCATTGCGAAAACCACTTTTTCGGATTCAGCGACACTTAAAACGTGTATTTCCGTAAAAATCTCGAGGTCGAATTTTTTCGCGAAAACAATACTTTCTCGATACTTGGTATGAGAAAGTAAAAATCTCAGAACATGGTGCCAAAAACCTCCCTGCGTGTTATACGCGGGTGTGTTTTATATGTGAGTATATATGGTAAAACTAACTAAATAACATGTCCAGGTTTGGGAATGCAACTCCCTTAATTTACATGTATGCTATTGGAAAATTACTTTCGATTTACGCCAACTCGATTTACTCTATAATCATCGGGAACGCATCTATAGCATAAATAGAGCGTCACCTGTAATGATAATAATAATTCAACCTATATGATATCACCGTGTTTAAATAAAATACTTATAAAAAATTTTGACTTTACATTATTGCAGGGATGGCAAACCTATGACATGCATACCAGAAGTATCACCTGAGATGATTATGGCTGGCATACAACAAAAGAATATTGTTAATTGACTGTCTCCTTAATATTTTCTTTATTTCTGACATGAAATAAGACTATTTATAGCAAGATTGCAATTATATGGATAAAATGACTAAGTGATTTTTTGTCCAAGATGCTTGTTGCTCCTTAATTGTCATTCAGCCATAAATAACCCAAGACAAGGTATTTTTAGATGATAAATTGAATTTTATAAAACCAATCTACTGTTTTCAGAGCTATAACTTTGAGAATAAATTATCATAGTTAATCCCTAAAATTACTTCTTCTTGGAAGTATTTTTAATTTACACATAAGTTAAAAAAAAAGAGAGCCAATTTTTGTAATTTTGGTGAGTAAAATAAGGTTTGACATCCCTGTATCATTTTATGGCTATAGTTAACACAAAGTAATATTTAGAAATGATTACATAAATGGTACTAAGAGTATAAAATAAAAGTAAAACAATTTTAAACATTAAGGCAATAATGAAGCTCATTAAAAAGTAAACAAAACTAGCTACATTGTTAAAGCAAATTTAAACAAGAGTATCAAATACAGATACTTTACTTAGACCGGCCATAGATGATAGGTTCTGGCTCATCCAGATATGTTCTGCGCATACCAATTTTCCTCAAGAATGTACGCATGAGCTGAGGATAAGTCCTCCCAGTAGCACCTTCCATCACCGCGCTTATAACTGTCCAACCATAGGTTGTGTACAAAAACTTTGAACCTACAGGAAAAATTTTAGAAATTAACTTATCAGATCTAAGAAAACTTAATTGCTATATTAATATAGTAACTGTAAGTAACAACACTTGTTCATGTAATGAAAACTATTTCATTCACAGTATAATTTTAAATAGTTTATTTAATAATAATTTAAAGAAATGGGGCACAATGTGCTCACCCATTGATGCATCTCGAACTGTTTAAGAAAATATATTCTATTTGTTTTTATACCAGACCTCCATATTCTTGTTTTGTTCCTAAATTCATCACCAAAAGTGCTAGTTAAGAGCATTCCCAACAGGGCTGGACTTTAACATAATCTCTCAAGATATCAAGTAAAATTTGAGCTCATATATTTCAATCGATGCTATAACTTTTTTAAAAATTTCATTCAAAATTTTGAAAGAAATGTCCGGAAACAATCTGAAAACAGCCCATTTGCACTTTTAATAATATCCATTTGAAAGGTATTGCATTAATACATTGCAAAATGAAAACGTTATCATGAGAAAAAGCTCTTGATAAATCTGTTACATTACAGCTTAATATAAGGTTTTACAAAAAGCAATTAAATTCCTTAAGTGATGTAATTCATGAGATTAATACAAAAGAAGGCATTTGGACTTTTCTTTACCAGGAGAGTGTAGAAGTTCATCGTCTTTAAAAATGGAGAGAGCCTTTTCGATGCTTTCACATCTCTCCTTAGAGTAGAATTCTTCCAGCTGACCATCTCCAGATGCTACTGAATCAACTTTCTTTTTCTTTAGATAATGCCGAATCCCTGATAAGTGACACATTAGTTGCCTCGTTGTAATGACAACCTAAAATTTGGAAAACAATCATGAGTCTGTTGTATACTAGTTACTCATTTTTACAAAAATTTCTTTTCAAAATAAAAAAAATCAATGAAATGTAGTTATTAGAATTCAAATTCATGAGAAAAAGGAAAATGAAATGTTCAGAAAAAATCACCAAATCAGGACTGCCATTTCAATGGAAACAAAAAAAAAGTTATTTGCTTTGAATTCTAAAGTAATCATTTAGCAGCATTCCAGAATAATATGATACGTATAAAAAATTATAAAATTAAGTCGGTAATTGTCTTTGGTATCTCCAACAATCATAACAAGGTGAGCTCGACAATTCTCTAGTGAATTCAGTAGTATTATTTTAGAAAATCTTGATCAAACATTTTCAACTGCATATCATTATCATATGAACACAACAGTTTACTCACCATGTGAGAATTTTATCGAAACAAAAGATAAAAATTAAATATGTGACATGCAAATCAGTCAGAACTTCCAACTTTCAATCTTATTAAAATGTGGAGTAAAACTAGCATCCCTGAAACATCATTCAATCATGGCTCTCACATTACTGGAAATAAGACTAAATTTCAACTACTTAATACTATGATAAAAATTCCTAAGATTCGGTATTTAGAAATTTTTTAAAATACAAGGAGACAGTACGTGATTGAATCACCCATCTCTATAAAAGACTGCTACGTCACTGGAAATGAAACTTTTAAATTAAATTTCTGAATCTCCTGAGAGAAGTTAAGACTAATTTATCACATGCCTCTTGTCTTCATTGTCCTACTTTTCAATTAATAAAATTAAATAATATAACTGGGAAATTCCGGCACATGTTCAATATAAAAGCAATGAGTGACAGCTTCAGATGAACAGTATAAGATTTGCATTTTCCCCCTAACTTAATTCAATACATTACCTTCTCATTTCCATAAGTTTTTTCTGGAAAATTTGGAACGTATTTCTGAATTGGCTGATCTATATCAATTTTTCCTTCCTGCCAGAGGAGCCCAACAACAGCTGCAGTAAGACTTTTGCTGATGCTGGCAATCCGAATAACTGTGTCCTCATGTGCTGGTACTTCATTCTCTAAATCTGCATAACCTATTCCTGAGCAGGTAAAGCGATTGTCAATATCTAGTGACACTACTATTTCTACATTAATCTATTTTTCATTTTAATGGCCAAAACTATAGCATTACAAAGTTCTTAAATGACGATATAAGGGAGATATTGTACTACTGTCCTTCTTATAGCAATTTCATAATATTTAATCCCATTGGGGATGTAATTCATCTATTGACTTGTGTCATTGTCTATTTTTATTATTTTTACTTATTCCATGTCATGTGCTTGGCCTCCAGGAATCAATAAAAATATTATTATTATAACTGTAGCAAAGTGCTCATTTGAAAGTATGCAAAACTTAATGCAACGATTAATAAGAATCTCTTGACGGAATTAGTAAAAACGGTTATATTATTTTCAAAATGGTTCAGGTATATCTGATTTGGTCAATACAATAACATGACTCACTAAATCTTTTTGATGATGAAAATTTTCCTCTATATAAATTTGTGACACTGAGGCTTAAGTGGACATGATTCAATTGACACTCCATCATTTATTTCTGTGTCCTTGATTGGGTTGGCATATTTACTTATGGTATACTCTTCATTAAATAATACAATAGCATGGCATTCTGTGCTATGACATTAAGGTAAACATCATTCAATAACTATGCATGAGACACTAGATCTCTTTATAAATATATTGTAAATAATTTAATTGGAAATAAAAGGAATTCCATATTCGCTACTGAAAACATTTTGCTGAAAGCCATTTTGGTAAGTGAATCTTTTGTAAAAGATATTTAATCTGCTTAAAATGACGCATGTGCACATAAGTATACATATAAAATCTCTCTGGTTTATCGTAAATCAAGGGAGTAAAATGAGTGGGACAGGTACATAAAAGTTCAAATTCATATGTTTAAATTAAATATTATCATCAGGCTCTTTAAATCTGGTGAAGATTATCAAATATTTATTGTGAGACATACCGATTTAAGTAACTAGGTAGAAAATTTTCCAATTCACAATCTTGACCACAAATATGAGAAGTACCATGCATAGATAAAATGTTACCATTACCTTCTTTCCACACAACCTCTCCATCCACACTGACCCCAACAATAATAGCAGGAGCACCTACTTCATCCTTCAATCGACACGTAAGTTTACGTGCTTGCTCGACAGCTTTCTTGATATTTAACTGTTTCTTTTCATTTTCCGTAAATATACATTTAGTTGTCGGCCTATTAGCTACAGATATAACAGCAGCACTTGCACTCAAACTGCCTATCACACAAAGTAATTTCTTCGCCATTTTATTAAATCTTTTATAAGCAGACCGATATCTATTTGTAAAACCACTAAATATGGCAGAATTTAAATCCTATAAACATTTAAGTTAGAAATAAAATAATTCATAAAAATGACGATCAGTGCTCTGATTGACAAAAATTAAAAACATTTTTCCAACACCTGACTTTCCGTATATCTCAACATCATCACCAAAGTACACACAGATATTACGCGCCCAACACCATGTTATCTAGCGTACAGACGCAACTTACAATTAGCTATAAAATTATGACAGAGAAGTTTGGTCGACTCACGCTAAGCCTACTGGCG
This sequence comes from Uropetala carovei, assembly GCA_036926305.1. Taxonomy (NCBI): domain Eukaryota; kingdom Metazoa; phylum Arthropoda; class Insecta; order Odonata; family Petaluridae; genus Uropetala; species Uropetala carovei. The sequence continues at coordinate 6,141,370 of JAXCHB010000035.1, forward strand.
CTAGTGTTGAGTAAAAGGAATAGAACGGTCATTTTTAATGAAATTAATAAGGCATAACTTGGTGAAACTGATTCATTCTAAAACAGGAAAAGACAAATGCATTTTGTAACAATTTCAACTTAATATTATTAAAGTAAAATTAATTTGAAAGTGTTATAAAGAATTTTTATTTCCCTGTTATGGGTGTTTTGGTCTAATTCATAAATAAGTAACATCTGAAGCACTACATATATCAAAATCTATTTGGCGGTGATTTGGTATCCAGATTATCAAACTCCTAAATATTCTACTGACATCTGAGATGTTCAACTTGGGTGAAGCTTTTAAGTGTAGACCCACATTGTCTTATTTAAAATCTGGTCTCTTTACTCATTGATCACAAAAATCCTTTTTGCACTAGTTACAAGCAAAAAAAAATATCATTCAATAAAATGTCTTTGGTTCAGAACAAATACAATAACATCACTCTTGTACCTGAAGCTACTACGATTTAAAGTCCCTTCACTTTTTGCACCATATACGAATGCCAAGGGCATCAACATTTAAGAATAAGAGTATAAATTATATATAAAAATTAAACCTGTATACAAGCACCAACATTCAAGTCCTATCCTTAAGTTTTTTCTCCAACTCCACCTATTACTTAATGCTTAAGATAATGCATGTCAAATAGGTAATCAACATACAGAAATTTTGAAACTTTTTTATTTGGTACAAAACCATCCAATTTGAACTTTTAAACTACCAAATTAATGCTTGCCACTTAATATTCCCAAAATTAAAGGACAAATAATGATAATAAAGAACGTGTACATGTAAACTTTTAAGGTATAGATTTGTGAGATAAATGTATTACAAGAAGACACTTGTAGGTTCCGAAAAGCACAAGAATCAATTAATTCCATAACCTCAAAAGGAAGCCTTTACAGGGATTTCAATACCACATCTAAACCTCACAAAAACTTATACTCTTCAAATATTAACAAAAAGGTCCTTCATGCCTACTCTCATGCATATTACCTTTCATACCTAGCATAGGTATTAGTTAAGTGAAGAAGGTAAGGCAACAATTACCACCTTTCAGTTTTGTATGCATCTAAAAAATGCAATGAGATTAACATTTCCAAATTTATGCACCTTGGCTGCAGATTCATCACTGATAACACATCATGTTACAATTTGGAGCTTAAGCACGTTTTAACGACTGTGTATGTGGAAAAAATAATATTGAAGCAAGTCAGCACAATCCAATTAACATGAATTTTCACTATTTCACATAACAGTGACTGTTATTCATCAGACCTAATTTTTGTCTTCAAAAATTCCAGAAGCAAGTATTTATTATGGAAAATCTAATTTAGAATGGAAGTTTCTAAAAAAAAGTTCTTAAAAGTAAACAATACATTTCAAAAACATTTTAAGCAAATCTTTCAATGTGGACATAAAAATAAACATTTCAACTATGTTACTAAACAAACGTGAGGCATCAACAACATGATCTGAAACTGCTTTCTTTACGTTCAGGAAATAGCATTTCATGACAGGTGGACTTGAATGAATCCTTACCACTTAGCACTACAAATTTGGAGAAAATTGAGTAAGTCTCACATGAGACAATTACATTCAAAAGGCAGATAACAAGAGGCATTCCAGAGTTTTTAACTCTTCATCTAGTTCACAAATTCTAAATTTGATACCAGAAAAATTTTCAATACATTTAACTTTTGAAATATAAAAATGTCAGTACAAATTTCAGAAAATGGCCCTTACATCCAGCCAAAAAAAAAACAAAATGTTACTTATACCTTTTACTGGGTTGGCATTTTTAAAGAACAGAATGCAACACTACATTACTAATTAATGAAAAATTTCATACACATTAATTACAGTGCATATTTTTATACAATTTGAAAAATAAAACTGGCAATCGTGAAAAGCACTGACAACAAACCTAAAGTTTGTGATTTTGACTGATATAAAAGATATTCAAAAGGTTAACATACACAACTTCTTTCATTTCAATTATAGAGGCCCTTGCAAAATTACAATCAAGATATATCAAATTGCTAGAATAACAAACTTAGGAATGCAATTTTCTGTATGACAAGCACATTTTTCATCAAGTGCTAAATGAAGAAATTATATCTCAGGACAAATGAACATCAAAAGAAAGTTCAATTTGGTTTGAAAATTGAAAGGTTCACTAAATCTAGGAATACATTACAAAAATATCTGCAGTATTTAATACAGTATTTTACTGACTCAAAATTTATGCCATTTATTTAGATTTAAAACTTAAAACACATTCTTCCATACAGGGAGAATGTTATCCGACTGTTATAGGAACTTACATAACTAATGAGTCCTTTTTGTTACAGTCTGACTATAACCTTATGTAACAAATCCTAAAGTTCATAAACAAATCACAGAGATAAATTACTTCCATAAAAACTGTTTTGGGAAAACAAAACAAAATTAAAACCTAATTTCTTCTGTACATTATTAATCATGATACTATAAGCATAAACTATCAATAATCAATGATATGAAAGACTAAACTGAATTACAGACAAGCTATTGGAAAAAAGAAACATTTTAAAAATCTCATGCAATATTTTGTGAGTATGAGCACTCATGGAAAAATTGGATAAAATCATATCCATCATTCAAGAAAAAGAAAATTACAGAGTAAAAAATAAGTTATCTTCGGCAAAAAACACCAATTCTTTCAGCTCAACTTTTTCCCTTTTTAATGGAATATTATTCTTCTCTAGGAAGTTAAGCAAATTAATCTTGAAGTTTTGTCCAGTATAAAGTTGAATGACATCACTCAGTCCTTTCAAAATATGAAGATCTATAAGAACTTCAACTGCTCAGGAGATGGATGAAATTCTAATTGCACTACATTATAAAGCTTTTAGTGAACTTGTGTACCTTCCTCAAGCCGATAATTTTAATACTATCGGACCAAATAAACAACTGATTGATCATTTAATCACTATGGCTGACACTAACTGATAAAGGTTTTTTTTTGTAGCCACTAAAAATAAAACTTTCGGCACTAGCTCACATCTTCTACCTTGTAAAACTTGACTTTCTATTTTTCACTGAAAGCCAAACATTTAGTCCTGTTATTTCTGCAAACCAATATACTGCATCCTCAATAAAGGATATTCTTACTCAACTATAAATGACTGAGCACACATGCATATCTTACTCAAGCATTTCCAGTTTTCTGATGTTTGCCATCTTTTTTCAGTTGATGCAGGAATAGCTCTTGGAAAGTACTTCCACCATTTTTAAAAGGAAAGGTGGAAGAATAAGCTACTCTCACCTGCAGTTTCTGGTTTGATTTCGCAATAAATTATCAATTCAAATTTGTCATTAGCAGAGAAGTAGCAAAAGCATTATTAGCACCTCTGCACTTTGAGCATGGCATGAAATGCATTAATAACATTCTGCTTAGCTTCAAGGTAGGGGAGCACCGAGCAAATTTTCGTCTTAAACGATGCTCTTTAGAATCAATACACAAAATGAAATGGTAACACTTTGCAAGAAGCAAGACACATTCTGGTCATTGTTTTAACGATGACAGCAATTCAATATATAAGTGCGAACCCAGCCTTTATCCCGGTTGCTTTCTGTGCCACTTTTCTTCAGAGACGGGAGAATGTGTAAAGGTCAAGAGAAGGGGAACTGGAGCATGCGCAAGACTCTACAAAGTCTAAACCATCGTGTCAGGGTGCAGCCGATGTCCCAGGTGCAGGTGGAGGAGGTGGAGGTATATCCTTGCTGAGATGATGGGTCTCTATATCCACACGACAAATGGGACACCGTTTGTTTGATGACAACCACTGATCCACACATTCAATGTGAAAGAGATGCATGCAAGGTAAGCGCCTGAAAAGAAAATTGATATAGTTATTAAAATGAAACACTTCTTTTGACCTTATTTATGGAGGAAAATTTTTTTTATGATAATTAAGTTTGATGTAAACCACATGAAACAATGGCTCAAAATATTCACTATTCAGTTATGGTAATACAGATCCAGTAAGTACACATATAACTTGTATTTGTTGATTGAGTGCGACTTTTTGGATGCTTAACTATGTGAAATCAAGCTATCTGTCATCACATTCATTAGACAATGGATAAAATTATTCATCAACATACTAATGTAATCGGAACTTGATCTTTAAAAATAAAGAAGTTAGGAACGTATCACAAATGGGCGCGTTTTGTGCAATTGGGTATTAGAAAGAAATGATATACCTGTACGTAAGGGAAATAGCGTTTCAAGTTATTTTCTTCATCATAAATATTCCATTTTCTTCCTATTTAAAAATAGTGCATGCACACGTAAGTAAATTAAACATTTGTTTGTGAGATTGTTTATGTTAGCAACAATGAAGAAGTAACCATGCAAGAAATTTTCTAATTGTAAGTTCAACTCGATTTAAGAATTTCTTGTTCAATTTTATGGATAACGGCTACTGCTACGATAAAAATGTATAGGAAAAAATACTCTAATTTATTAGTTCTACAAGTTTTATTTGAAAAATATTTTGATATGAGCAATACTTTACGAGATATGACGGAAAGTTGATTTTTTAACACCAGTAAAGTGGTACCCCTGATTGGCTTACGTGATTCATTTTTGCGATTTTATTATTATCTTTGATAGTAAGTCCTTAATATCAAATTTCATGAAAATTCGTTTGGTAGAAGCTGAGAATGAACATGCGGACGACAGACAGACCGACGATAATAGGTGCTCATGCTGGAAGCAAAACATGCCTAAAAATAAATCATTGAGATTTAGCTTCAAATCTCAAGCAATCCATTTATACATAAAAACGAATTTTCTCCTTTTTTAAATACTAGTATTTTAAGAATGAATTTCACTTTAAATACAGAAAACTCATGCAATGCGGTAGTTACATTCCTGAGAGTTGGGAGAAAACGCACTGCATGAAATGGATAACTTCTGGGAAACATAAGGTTATGTATGTACTATTAATCTGAGAAGTTATATGCTTTTTTGTATGTAAAAAATGTTAAAAAGTCCCTTTTTTTCTGCTGGAACGCACCGGAATGCCGTTTCAGAAGTTGTTTTCATGCTAAATATCTCTCTATATTATAAAATCATAATGGTCATCATGATGCGTAACACACTAATTTTGTAAATAACTCAATTAGAAATAAACTTATGTTAGAAGCCTGAAATTTCTCAGGATTTCAGTGTTAATGAATCACTACGTTATGACTAAAAAAATTTTGAAAAAGGTCACGGGTTCAACTCCAGAGGATTAATATCATTTCCCATAAGATAACACGTAAAAATCACCTTTTTGGTTTGAAGGCTTTCATTCTTTTGCTCTTTAAAATATCTTAAAATTAAGTTATCGTCACAAAATTTGCATTAAAACACGCCAAAATGAACAAGGATTCGTATTCTTATCATCAAATACTCAATCTCATTCAAATGCATTCATATTTTGAATTTATACACGAGTTTTGGTAAATTTTTTAACATTTCAATAATAAGATTCCACGGTTACTGGTGTTGTTGTCCTTGGTAATTTCCGTGCATATGCACTTAAATAAAGGCTTAAAGATCGTAAATAAGATTATTCATGTTATTTGTATTTTTTATCTATATTACTAAAATTCTATTTCTGGTTCTCTCTCTTTAATGCTCTATACCTCAGCCATTTTTAATCTCCAGGAATTTCAGCCCTCTTAAGTTTATTTTTTATCGAGTTATTCAACTAGTTTTCTTAATTTGTGATTAAAAACCAAACATACATCCCTTATAAAATATATTCATTAAACTCATATTCAAAACATATTCACATTAAACTAATCTAATTCCAATAGGTACATGGTAGGAACGAAGAAACAGTGAGAAAAGGGGCTTGCCCTGTAGTAAAATCAATAACTTGTAACAGCAAAAATTTATAAATTTTGAAAACACTTCAAATTCAAAACATTTATTACTAGATCAACGTACATTTCACATATGAAATGCAAACCACCATTTATGAAATGGTTTATGACCTGACATTATAATATCCACCTTTTCGTCAACAAAAAAGTATGCACTCCGGAAAATGATTTTTTTTAGAGAAAAAAGCAGTTTAAAATGATGAGTTTTAAAGCTTTAATTTAAAATAATTTAAAAGTTAAAACAATTCCTTACAATCAATCAACTGCCATTGATTAGCACCTCTTTGTCTATTATTTCCGAGGCACAGGCCTAGCTCATCTCGGCTCTTGTTAATAAACTTTTTCTGGATTTGTATTGTTTTATAATGACTGTAGTAAGTCAAACAATATATACCATCAACAACAGAAATATTTTTAAAAAATGTATGCATATTTCATACATCTTTCAATTTTAACACCCTTTGGATAGTAGCTTCTTGGGCAACTGCCCAGTCAGCTGGTTTCTAGAGCTGGCATTGAAGTACGGTTGCTGCCCAAGGAAGTGTGCAAAATTAAAATGTCATAAAGTTTTTGGTTTTCTTTCTTGGTCCCTACCATGTTGGCTGAAAATACACTGTACTGCAAGAAAACTGATGTACTAAAAATCTGCACATTAATGAAAACATGCTGCAAGAATGCATGCTATGTGTACAGGTATTCCTTGTTTAGCACACTTTCGTTTAATGTGATTTTGCTTTTATGCGGTTTTCAAACTGAGGATCATTTTTGTTTAGCTCATTAATAGTTTTTGCTTTTGCATGATTTTCATGTCAAGGAATTTTTTTTCCGAAATCTCCGTTTTTTACCCATCTCGATTTTCTGAACTATCCTATTGTATTTTTTCATGTATTTATCAAGTTTTTAAGACCAACATGAATTATAACAGTCGCATTGCACATAAAGAAAATTTTTTTTCTCATTAAACTCTCACACCATCTAAATTGTAACATATATGTAGCCAGTGTTGCCAACGTAGCAACTTTTTAGCAACATTTTACTTTAGTCACTATTCTCTTAGCATTTATCTACTTATACATTTGGTCAGAAATATGCAAAATATTCAGCATAAACCAATCTAATTACTTCCATGATAGTTTTATAAAAATCAATATAATATTTTGATAAATCTTAACTTTTTCACGACGGAGGCCTTGCGCGGCCTTCTACCTCCCTGTACTGATGAATATTCGGCATGTAACTCACTGCCGGTTGCACAAACTTCGAGAAAGCGATATGTATATCACATCATATCTCGGATTGTATTATTCAAAATGAGAGAATTTTTTTTCTCTGACTCCTCTAATCATCCAGTTCAACATTGGTGCCTTTAAAAAATGTACTAAAGTTGTGAAACAATCACAAAAAATTTTAAATTAAATGTTTACCAAAAAATTTACAAATTGAGACATGAAAAAGTTGACATGTTAATAACTTTTTAAATATCTGTTTTAGAGGGGTACATGCTTCTTCCAAACCGAGAAAATAGTTTAAATATTTACAAAAAAAATATTTGGCATCGATAATTCAAATAGTTTTTATGAAATGAATTTATAAACTATCTGAAAAAACCAGCTATGAGCTGGAAGACAGCACTTGATTGCAGAATATGCTTACGTGTTTGTTTTTCGACAAGGAATTGTGGTATCTATCAAAAGGGAGGATTAAATGTTTATCAGTTAAGATTACGAATAATTAGGTGTTAATATGTATTTATTGTGATGATATTTTTATGATAAAACATCTCCATTCCGTGGAATTCACGTGAATCATGTCAAGTTTATACCTTCGTTGATGATTAGGCTTGTTATAATTTCCATAAAAACGTAAGAACTCAATCTATGAATAAATAGAAACTTAATTGCATACGTTGGATATGGTGTTGCATCAACATATATGTATACAAGTGTATCATCTGAAACTCAAAGGGAAATACTATCGGCGAGACATTTTGCGTGATAATACTTAAAGAAAACATCATACTTTGAGAGTAGAGGTTTGTGCTTCATATATAGGAGAACGTTAGAATATATATATATATCATTTTATAAACCAACAGCGCTTTCAATGTAACAGGATAGAACTGTAACTACGTAGAAGCAAAAAAGACCGCGTGCACTCACACACATTGCCTGATAATATCAAAAGAAAACATTCTATTTTAGAGTAGAGGATTGTACGCCATCTATAACAGAATATAGACAAATTTAAAACACAATAGCGCTTTCAACGGAACATAAAACAACTTGAACTGCATTGAAGAAAAAAAAAAACGTGTAAGCTCCAACACATACCGCGACAATATCTAAATGGTACATCGCATTTTGAAGGTAGAGGACTGTATGTCATCTAGAGTAGAATGCTAGAATATCTGCATCATCATAGAACTGACTAGCACCATCGTTGGAACAGGGAAGGACTTGAACGTGTATACACATCATTCGTCGTCTTGCATAGGTGACCTTTGAGTGTACATACACGTCATTCGGCGCAAAAAGGTTAAAATAATTTTTATGGTAATTTCCACTAAACAATATTTTGAATACCTTTTAGACGAAATACATTTGCATAGTTAGTTATTGGAGAAAATGGAAGCTTCGTTAATAAGTCAGGAACGCATCTTATCATTATTATATGTATTCTTATGGAAATTTGATTTTTGTTTAGCGCGTTTTTACTTAGTGTGGTGTTTTTCAAGAAGGTATCTACCACGCTATACAAGGGATAAGTGTATTTGATTTTATCTAAGATATCTATTAAAATCCATTTAGTGTTTATACCTTTGTTTTCATAGATCACACACAGCTATTTAACAAAAATCCTAGGAAATGTTGATTATCTCACTTTTTTGGATTTTTTTCAAGAAGGTATCTACCACGCTATACAAGGGATAAGTGTATTTGATTTTATCTAAGATATCTATTAAAATCCATTTAGTGTTTATACCTTTGTTTTCATAGATCACACACAGCTATTTAACAAAAATCCTAGGAAATGTTGATTATCTCACTTTTTTGGATTTTTTCTATTTTTTCCTTCTCATATAAGCCAATTCTTGGATCTGGAGACAAAAAATTGGGGGAAAGAGTGAGGCTTCCATGCAAGTAAATATATTTATTTTAATCAGGGAAGTGCTGTTCTATTCTGAATCGACATGATCTTCTCTGATGCAATCACCTGTCATGCAAACTTTACCTCATTACAACAGCACATTAAAAATTGCTTGGAGATTACATATTATAAATACTTGCCTGACGTTTTCATTTTCCTCAAATTCCGAAAGGCAAATCGTACACTTCTCTGTATTATCTTCCTGATCATCTGTGCTCCTCTTTACCTAAAAAGAGTGAAAAATATGCAGTGTTTTAGATGCCTTGAATTTGATAAAATTTAAATTCTGCATGTTTTTTAACATTACAGATACGGAATTTTATTTTTTGATATTAGGAGTTGTTTATGAATTTTATAAATTCTTTCTATATCAAGTTTCTCTCTTTTGGTTTTTATGTGGATGTTAGCCTAATTGCAATATGTACCTAACCATAAATAAACAGTAATACTTTCAAGAAAGCTAGAAAAAAAAGGTCACACCACATTTTACAGACAGAAATAATTTAATGTATTACATAAAAGTAAATAATCACATTTCTATCTCATTTGTGTTTTTGATTGACATAAACTATGCAACAATGAATAAAAACGCAACTACAGACTTCACCCCACACAGAAATAATTTCATTATTCTTCAAAATCTGCAACACTACAACCTAAATAACAGTCCAACGTGCCTGAACTGAAAACGTTTCATATCATGAGCAATGGAATAATAATTAGTAAAAATTTTTGCATGGAACTTGACTCAATATATTTTTTACTCATCAAATGTTACATTTTTCAACTATTTTCTAACATACACTTTCACACAGACGAAACACAGACAAAAAGTGGCCGCATAAAAAATTGAACTGCATTAATTCTCACCTTCTTGTAACAATGAGGGAAAGTGCAGCGCTCAATTGTTTCCTGAGTTGCTCCACGGTTCATCTGGGCCAAACGCCTGCGTTCAACAAGACGCATGTAATCCTCCAGACGTGCAGACATGTGTCTCGCAAGGAATGGGAAGGGCATAAACTCCGGAGAGAAGGCTGATGGGTATACGAGCTCATCAGGGAGACGAGGGTATATTTGTGGTGGAGGTCCAGCAGCAGCACCATCCACGACCTCCACAACTCCAGGTCCATTTGCACCTCCGACATCCATGCTACCCTTTAAAGTGATAAAAACAATTTGCAATGAACTGAAAGCAACCAGATCAATTGGAATTATATATATATATATATATATATATATATATATATATATATATATATATGTGTGTGTGTGTGTGTGTGTGTGTGTGTGTGTATGTATATATGTGTGTATATATATATCAAAAGGGATCATCCCGAAAGTTCCAATTTATGTGTGTATTCACGGATTTTTTTAATGAAAAAGACATTTCCGTGATTCACAGATATTTATATGGAAAAATTCGGTAGTTATCTGAGATATTCGCGTAAAAAATACGTAGACTGCTAAGAAATTCCGAGATTATTAATATTTCTATACGAATACATTCGATGAAATTGTTCTGTAAGTACGTATGTACCGTAATATACTTTGGGTGAAGTGTGAAAACTAGAACTTATAGTGAGAATGAACGCAAAAACTAGCTATTGAACTGGATCGGCAACCTACAGCATATTTATACAGTAAAACTTAACACAGCGCAATTTCGCTAAGATGCAGTATGCATTTCCCTATCAAACCTCAGAAGACGCAGTGGTTCGCCTCGCTCGCTAAGATGCGGTTTGACAAATCCAGGACAAAGTTAACCTTTAAATTTCTCGTAAACTATAAATGATAAAATCTTCAAATTAAAACATTTTAAAGAAAAAATACTGACAAATTGATTCATGTAATTATTTTACCTTATTAAAATGTCGCGTTGTGAGATTCATATTCTCATATTGCGCTGATACAGCAGAGCTCCGCAACCGGCATGCCGAGATAAAGTCCTTGATGTGCCGCGGTATATTTCACGATATAAGCAAGGGAAGGATATTACTACATTTTATTATCCTCCAGCTACGACCACAGAAAATACATTTTTAATAAACAGTGATACTTTATGGCTGAATATGTTACTGTTTCGGTTACTTGAAGCTACAACATAGTTATTTCTTAGAGAAACTAAGTCATACGGAACAGTTTCGGGTAACCCGATCTCCACAGTTTTGTATGTACTTGTGATGTTGCGATGTGAAAAATTCTGCAGTATTTCTACTCTATTTATGATAAATTCAGAACTTTTTGTTTCATGTTACCGTATTTACTTGAGTAATACCCGCACGTGTGTAATGCCCGCAACCCCGTTTTTACAGCGAATTATTCGAAAAAGATCAAATTCTGTAATGCCTGCACTTCTAAAATTTCAATTTTGATATTTTACGGCAACATCGGTTGAATAATCTATTTGAAGTGAAACTGCGAAAGTAGAAATTTTGTTCATTTTGACTAATTTTGTTGCACCATTATATTAATATCATTAAGAGTGAAAATTATTTTCCGTTTCATTGACAGCACTTTCGCTTTAAATTTCCAGCATTCTTTACACCAGGGTCATGCAACCTACTACCCATGAGAGCATTTTATGTGGCCCGCAAAGCTTTGGTGAAGATATGGTCTGTTATATTTATTACAGATAATTTTGTGCATTTTAAGTTCAATTGTTGCCATAACAAATTGCCTGGTAAAGTTTTTTTGCTAAAAAATGGTTAAAATTTTATTTTGTTTTAAAATCGCATATAATCCCTTGAGTAAGTTCTGATGTAAACCCTAATCCAGCCCGCCAAGGCACTTGTGACTTCTAATATGACTTCAAACTACTCGGTGCAATTTTCTTAGGGAGCATGTTGGTTCTTATCTGCTAGCCTTGGTAGAGGGTGGTTCTCATAAAAAATGTATTACAACACGTAATTGGAGGAACCTGTTTGTGTTAAATAAATGGAAAAAAATTAAAAATAAAAATTTGAATTTTCATTTTCAAAATTTTAATTTACGTTGATTTTATTTAACATAAAACATCGAATGTATAAATAGAAGAAGAATCGCTTATTGGTTATAAACACAAAGGTAAGCATATGAGCAAGAATTGACATGCAGGTCTCGCCATCCGTGAATTACTTTGGGGCCAGCAATATGAGGCGTCCGTCGGTGCAATGCACTGACGTTAAAAACACCCATCACCAAAGCACTCAAATGCATGAATGCAGCCTGCCACAAATTAGGTTGCATGCCCCTGCTTTACATGTTCAAGTATTTTTTCCTTCTTATAAATCATAGCCACTGTCAAATGATCAAGTTTAGCAACCTTGCTATCAATTCACTTGAGTCACCACACTTTATCCATTTTAAACTCAAAACTGTACCTTTGCCTTTCCTCTACACTTTCCCCATCACTAATTCTCCTTTTTGGTGACATGATATTAATCACAAGTAAACATTTATTATAACTGGCTCAACTGAACGTTTTAGACATGTTGTTGTCCTCCAAAGTTGTCTAAATTAATCCATGGTGCTGCGACTGAATCCGACAAAATTCCCCAAACATTGCTATTGCAAGGAATGGGCATCGGTATCTGGGTTGGAGGTTATAATGTATAAACATCGTTATTGCACAAATTTCATTATCTGAGTCATCGTTATCTGAAGACTTGCAGTACACCACTTCTTTGATTAAAATCTCTGATAGGAATAATTTTTATTCAATACATAAGCTATATCAGAGGTTTTTAAATTTATCATTCTTAACGATAAAAACTTATCTTAATTAGATTTTTTACCAAATGAAAAGGCAACTCTTTTGGGTTTAATAAGTTCAGCTACATTGACAATAGAGGTCTGGGGTTAGCAAACTGCAGCTTGTGAGCTGAATTTGGCTCTTTGTGGACTAAGCTGTGGCTCCCTAACCCAACTTCTTCTCTCATATAAAGTGCCTGGGACGTCCACTTCCCCTGTGACTTCAATACTCAGAAATTCCTGTTTACTTACATAACGATGTTCAGAAACATTAACTATTTTTTTTATAAGAACCATCTGATTTACCAGTACTCTTCTCATGTTGGGTTTTACAATGAATTGGAAAAAAGTGAATTTTCTTGTTAATTTGGTTGCCGACCCTTGGTCTAGGTTAACCATCATCTGTCCTTCAGTATATAAAGGATACAAAAGGCAATCAAGGCCTACTTATTTAAGATTTTTCAATTCTCTGAATTTCAAAAAACAAATTTTCTTGTAAGAATAAAAGCAGATTTGCTCAACAAATGAGCATAACAATTGGCTGAAACATGAATTATTAACTGTAAAGCAATGAACATGACACCATAGATTTAGATTTTTTACATTATGTTTTAAATCAAGCATTAAACATACCCCAGATGGTGCAATGCTTATATGTAGATGATGCATTCTTCCTGGTGGGTGATAGTGGTACAAATGGTGGTGTACATGTTGGTGAGAAGCCTCCCTGAAAGAATAAAAACAATCAAATTTGATAAAAGTTTCAAAACAAATTTGAGAAACTCTCTCCAACAAATATGGCTGAAATGAATGACAACCAGCTGAATTACTACATTACTCTATAAAACTGAACTTGAACCAAATTTCTTAGAAAACTTTATCAGCAGTTTTTCTTACATGACATAGAATGTGTTGTGTTCATGAGGATGGAGCTCATTCGAGACATCATCACAATGTATAGGCATATAAAGTAAATTCCATACTATATTATGTATTATATATTTATTGTTGAGAAATTTTAAGGAGCTATAATGAAGGCATTTCAGTAATTAACTATTTTTTAAATTCATTAATACACATTTCTCTGAAACAATAGGGAAATAACGATAAAAATATGAATATTGAAAAAAATATTAACAACATCCATAAAGGCTAATGCTATTTATTTAAAAAATACATTATTACACCTTGTGCACAGCAAACAAGCTGATGACGGCTTATTGTAAAATATAAAAAAAAAGGATTGTTTTCGACTTTCTTTAGACTTTGATTCAAATCTTTCTCCAAATCTGATATTAGCCATTATGATTTCTGCTGTTATTTTTCCAATCATAAAAGCAACACTTTTGCAGATGATAAAAGTATTAATTTACACTGGAAATCTTAATAGATAATTAGCAAATCAAGAGAATTTCATGATTAACTGCAAATAGATAATTCATACTTACGGGTTTAAATTGGAATTTGGCATTACTATCTGAGTTGGAACATCTGGATTTACATGACCCATATCCCTTTGTGTAGATACAGGGTGCTGGGATGAAGGGACACGAAGATCCAGAGCTGGGCCACTGTTAACTAAATTCACATCACTTGGAACCTTGAAAATAATAAAAAAAAAGAATAATAAGTACACTTATGTTTAGTTGAAATGTTACAGCAGTCTAAGGTAGCCATGGACACAATTTATGACCTTCATATAATAATTAAATTAATCCTTTATCTACTAAATCAGATGAGATTAATTCTACACAAACTACCAAGTTTAAGTGGTATCCACAGTTTTAATGCTATTATTTTTCAAATGGCACACATGATGGATGTACTTTATTTAGCTAAAAATAACTCAAGAATTATTTTATTTAGCATATTTAATTGATTGTAAGCCAACAATTTTTACTTTTTTACCTTCTTAAAAATTGCCACATGGCTTAGAATCGGAATTTACAAATCTGAGCCATCTCTAGTACGCACCTAATTTTGTGATTCCCCAAGCATCTCTAGTATATGCGTGTGCGTAATCCTGGGATTCCCCGAGCCAACCGTCATTTCCTCGTGCCTTTGCAAGCATACATTTTCGTCATTTACTTTGGTACTTTTCTAGGTCTCAACAATCGACTACCACGTCAACGAGCTCAATGCTTTTATATGTGTAAGCTTTTAATGGGAATCAGAGAGCTATATTATAATGGCATTAATATTACACAACGACCAATAAAAAAAATTTATTTTTGTAACTAAATCAACTTATAATACCTGCTTTTGCAGTACTTTCCTAACTTACTTATATTAACATTCATAGAATATGCATAGTTAAAGATGTGCTTACACAATGTAATAGAAAGATGAAAACATTTTGAAGAATTAGCCCCTACAAAAGACACCACTGGAAAAGACATGCTGGAAAGTTCTTGCTTCTCAGTATGGTATGGGAACACAATCCTTGATAGTGGCAGCAAGTAAATCAGTGAAGAGGGAAACGGAGAACAAGAAGGTTCAATTAAAACAAAATCCTCACCATTGGATTAGAAGGACCAGGAGTGGCAATAACTGTCGGCTGTTGCGGTGGTGGCAGTGGAGGCTGGTGCCACTGAAGCCTCTGCCCATGGTGGTGATGGTGATGATGTCCACGGTGATGCCCAACTGGCTGAACACCCACTGGATGATGATGGTCATACATATGGTCTTGTTCATAGACATCTGCTGTTGTACGTGATCTGTTAGATCAAGATTAAACATGAACGTTTATATTAATTGAGTAAGGGAAGGTCATGTCAGTCACAACCAAAAGCGAAGCATCGTTAGCTTATGATGGTTGGAAGAAGCGTTTACATTTACCAATTCAAAATGCCTGTTGTGTCATATCATAAGAAGATTATGGATTAGTTATAAACGATTACTTCTTTGCTTGCCCATTTATTCCTCCACTAATCAGTTCTTTTTAGCTATCTTTGGTGCCCTCGCAGTAACGTGGCATTTCATAGCCCAGCTATGCAGTACTGTCTCATTTGGGACTGTGGCTTAAATGCGCCAAGTTTCAAGGTATACCAGGTGCGCACCCAGGATTTTCTCTAGTGGGGGCTCAAATCTAACAAAAATATTCCATCAAACATTTGGACAATTCTCCTCAACTACCTGAGTACCTAGATATCTGGTTAATACAAACTCTTAGAGAGCCCCCACTGGTTGTGCACCTGAGGTATACACTCTGTACTTTTGCTGAATGCACAGCATATGATTACTGCAGTTAGCTTTCATGTCTGACTCTATGTACATTTTCCGATTGTATTACCGTCAATTAACCTTCAAATAAATAGAAGAATAGCATTATTCACATCACACTTTTATATAATCATCGAAATTATTGTTGTGGCAACGGCAGTCTTTATACATATTAAGGTAAATAGTTGTTATATACGGAGTATTTGCTTATCTGGGCCTATGGCTTAAATGCGCCAAATATCAAGGCATATAATTTTTACCTTTGCTCAATGCATAGCTTACTGCAGTTTTGCGATCATGTCTCTGACTCTATGTGCATTTTCCAATTAAATTAGCGTCAATTAAGCCTTCAAATAGACTGAAGAATAGCATATCAAAAATATTGTTGGATTGGGTTGGTTGGAAGCAGGGTAAAAAAAAGTCGTTGGGTTGGGTATGTTGAAAGAAGCGTTTCAAAAATGACAGATTGGTTGGAAGAAGGGTTTCAAAAATATCATTTGGTTGGGTTGGAAGAATGGTATTAAAAATACGTTTGGGTTGGGTGGAGGGCCTTCTTAACATAATACTCCTACAGAGCTCTGATTTCGGAGCTGTACGGGCAGCTAGTAACCATTTAAAACTTCCTTTTTCAGCAATATATTAGAGTATTTCCAAAGAGCACAAACTTGGGAAGGAAAAACAGCCTTTCCTCTGAATACCTATAACAGATGATACTTTGAAAAAAATTTGTACAAAGCAACTTTTTGTTACAAAATTACAAAGATGACCACATTAGCTATTCATAAGTTAACAATGTATTTAAGATTTTTTTAAATTTATACTAGGTGTATATATAAATAGGAATAAATTTTAACAATAATAATTTCATTATCAATTGGTAACAAATTAGCAGCAGTTTGGATTGCATTGTGCACCACAACCGACTCCAACTGTGTTTTGGTTCAAATGCTCATTAAGTTTAGCAAAAATGTTATTAATTCCTTTTCTATTTCTACCACCAAATTTTGAATTGGCATTGTCTGTAAAAAACATGATTAATTTTTCTTTTACATTGTTTTTCACAAAATTGTATTTATTGAATCAGAAATTATTTGCGAATTTTCACCTGGTAATGAAACAAAATCAAGAATTCTTATTTTGATGGCAGCATTTGGGTCAAAAAATTGAATAAGTGTTGGGAAAAGTTTTAAATCTTTATGATTAGATGCATCAGAATATATTGATATGAATGTGGTGTTCTTTAGTTCATTTTCCAACTGAAAATACGAAAATGGAAATAAGACATTACAAATGACTGCCTCAGTTTTTGCTCTGGCACATGAAAACATTTTTTCAAAGAATTTTTTGATGATTTGGGATGTACAGTCCATTGACCAAAAACTTTTATTATGGTTAATTACACTGAATGAAAAGGGTCCTTCTGCTGTTGCTAATTGTCTTTCCTTTTCAGCGAAATTGGTTTTTCAGAAGAAGTTAGAGCAGGAAGCAGCATTGTTTAAGGCTCTCTTATGCTTTTCTGTTGCTAAATGTTTTGTGATATCATATCTGCACTATGAGAGACAGAAAACTCACCATTACATTTATCACAATATTCTATTTTAGTTCTTTTCAGAAAAGGAAAATCTTTCGCAAAAAGTTCATTGAACTTACAAGTTCTCTTCCTGTTAGTTTTTTTTTCCTTTCCTATAAGTAAAAGGAAAGAACTTAATTTAAAAAAGCTTTTAAATTTTTAAAGTACTACCACACCTTATATGTTCACAAAATAATAACTCACTGAAAAGTTACGTGAGAGCACTTGTCAATATCCCATCAAACTATTTTATTAAAAACCAAGCTTACACCAGGATTCCACTACTGACAGCTTTAGCAAACGAGCCATAGGAAATCACAGAAATGTGTCCTATTACAACAAAATACAGTACCTAACCCTTCATGCATGCTGCTGAAGAAGAAAGTGGTACCAAAATATAATGGCATTTCCAAAGGAAAAGTTAAAACCGAATGCGCAACAGTGGCTAAGTATCAGAGCTACAAAGTAAAAGTCATGTTTGAATCAAACAATACAACCAGCTCCCGCCTCTCCTTTCTGCACCGGGAAGAGCAATATACAGTAAAAGCTCGTTTTAACGGCACCCATTCTAGCGGCAAACTCGCTCTAACGGCATCTTTGGTGAACTTACATTTTCCAATTTTCTAATGGATGTCGCCACAGTCATGACCAATCTTCCGTAAGCTTAACCACCGAAAAATCCGCAAAATTTCGAAAGAGAATGCATATTTCTGAAAATGTCGACCGTGCAACATGTAAACATCGCAAGAATAAAATAATATAGAGTTTTAGGTGACGAATAATGTCAAAACGAAGAAAATCGGTACATTTTTATGTATTTTGGTGAATGAAGGAAAAAAACCTTACTCTGAAAAATCGAAAATCCCATGTAAACGTATGGGAAAATATAATTGTCTCCTGGATTCGAATCCGGGACTTTAGCAAATAAAAATATTTTTCCATGGACTTCATAGCCAGTAGAAACAAAACGCCGTTTACTGCATATCTTTACGACAAACGGTTCTCGAGAAATACACCGATATAAATTGTACACAAATGTCGACAGATGTCAACGTAAAATTAATATATAGTTAAATTAATAAAAGTTTTTTCTCCAGAATTTCTACCAATGTTTCCATATATTCAATATTTTTAGAAAAATTAATGACAATAGAAGACAGAGCAAAACCATTGGCTGCATGAAAATTAATTACACTCCAAATATACAGGAGGCAACAATCTGCTCTCCCACAATAACTGTTAAATCATTAATACACAATAAAAAATAATTAATTAATTAAATTTTTTAAAAAACCAATTGAAGTCTTTTAACGCCACAAATATCCATAAAATAATTTCTATGTAAAAAATATTTTTCTTATTGTGGACAGAACTACAATTCTTTCCTTTAGCAACAACCTCCACCTCCTTCAATTTTTTCAATTAACCTTATGACCACTTACACATGCACATTTGTCCCATTAGATCTCTGCTGGTCTAACAGCCTCCTCTGCCTCTCCAACATCCGCTGTTGGACATACCAAAGTCTCTCGTGCATCGGATTCATCCTCCCAAGCACAATCGACTGTCGTCCATCGACACCGATACATGTGTGGGGCAATGTCCGAGATCCCTGAACGACCGACGTCCTCGGGTGCTGCTGTCCGGAGAAGTGGTGATGGTGATGGTGGTGATGATGGTGCCCGTGAAAAGGGTGATGAGAGTGGACGTGGTAAGGCTGAAGAGGCGAAGGAGGAGGAATTCTTGAAGAGGCCATGTTTGGAGGGTTGGCATAATATGGAAACGAAGGGGAGAAGGAAAGTGGATTCACAGCAGGGGTGGTGGTGGTAGTAGGAGTGGGAAAGACTGAAGGCTGTTGCATTGGAGTTGTCTGGAGCGAGTGAACTGGGACTAGGTAGGCACATGTGCCGCGGACCCTATTTGGTGCTGGAGTTTTGACCGTGGAGATAAAAAAATGTTAACCATCCGATTAATAATACATAAGCAATAATGACTGAAACTAAAGCAATATCATATAAGGGCTGACACCTATCTACCCAAAACATATAGGTGAGACAATTTTATTCCATCTTTTGAATTTTATTCATTCAATCATAATAATTAATAAAAAAATAATGCTTATTTTGCAATAAACTTCAATCGGTGCATTCCATTGCCAAAAATAATGAAGTATGAATTTATAAGTTTACATGTAACAAATTACAATAAATACTGGCATACACAAAAATATTTTTCCCTAAATTTTTGTACTAAAATTAGAATGGTGACTATGCCCAGAAAAGAATTGTTCCAGTATTTTTCCTAAGTGATATCACATCTGGGAAACAACTGCAATTATAAAAAATAGAGATTAAAGTAAATTACATTAAATTTATCATTAATAACAACAAAAAACAAAACTATTCATAATTATCTCCGGGAAAACCAAAAATAACTGAAGCCCTATGCTTGGTTACATTGAATTTTCCAATAATTTGAGGCCAAAATCCTAACTAGCTTGTACATGCAAATTAATTCTATACACAGATATATATGGTATATCAACAACACTATTGCAAAAAAATATCACTTGAAATTATACTGAATAACAATTTTCATACATTTTCCCAAAATTAAACAAAGTGATCATAAACTAGTTTAGAATCTAAAGAAATGTTTTGTATTACCGTATTTACTCGAATAATACCCGCACACATGTAATGCCCACCACCCCATTTTTAGATCTAAATATTCAGAAAAAAATTGAATTTGTGTAATGCCCGTACTTTCAAAGTTTCGATTTGATATTTTACGGCAACATCAGTTGAATAATTAATTGGAAGCCAAGTTTGATGAAACAATTATAGCAAAAAGCAAATATTTAAGAAGTGACTTCTACTGATGATTTTTAATACTTTTTTAACATATGTGATCATGAAAAATTGATATCCAATGTCATTATATTACATTAGACTACTCAAAAACCTATTTTGGAGTCTAGGTCCTTAATCTCACAGAAAGGTTCCACACACACACAATACCAAAAATAAACCAATCGCTCGATGCACTACGACCTGGTTACATAGAAGTGTTTATCACATTTCTGTGGATAAAATGTATAACTTACAGCTTTCAGAAAGTGCAAATGAACAACTCCAACAGCTTTTTAGTGGCACATTTCCAATGCAAGACTGCGTTCTTTGCTTTTATACAGAGTATTAAAAGTCGATTCGTTTAGCATAGCGTAAGGTAAAGGAAACCCAAAAAATGCAGTTTCGGTAAAATGTGTTCTGAGTATGTCACGAATTAAAAGGTAATCTTATATACCGTATTTAATTGATTGTAAGCTGACCATTTTTTTACTTTTTATCCCCTTAAAAATCATCACTCAGTTTTGTATCTGGTCTTAAAAATCAATGAAAGAAAAAGTAAAGTAATCAATGCATTAGCGCCTGTAGTTACATTATAACTCTAAATATAAGTGTATTAATATATAAGTAAACAATTTACTTTAAATGTATGTAAAAAGAATAACAATAATTAAATAGAAATAAATAAATGTTACGATAAATTCACTCCCGAGCCATCTCCAGTATGCACATAATCCTAGGATTCCCCCAGCCAATTGTCATTCCTTGAGCCTTTGCAAGAGTGAATTTTTGTCATTTACTTTGGTGAGTTTTTCAGTTTTTTTTAATAATCCCATAATGGGACAAATGCATTATTCTGCAGACTTTAAGAGAAAACTGATAGCATATGCAGAAGAAACATCAAATCTTGCTGCAAAATGGCACTACAGGATTGATGAGTTGAATGTAAGATGCTGAAGAGAGAAACCGGGATATTTTTGTTGTGAGATTAAAAATCTGTGACATAACCAGGACAAATTACATTTTAGTAAAAATTGTATTGAATGCTTGAATATAACGTAATTTGCTTTGTCGTAATTTTAGTTGATACATTTTTTATTTAATTACGAATTGAAAAAAACAGGGCATTCATACTTTTTGGAAATACCAGAATGTCTGTACACCAAACAAGGAATTTTCCTCGCGTGCCCTTGTGAAAAGTGGGAGTCAGCTGACAATCAATTAAATATGGTAATTCATCTGTATTTAATGAGAAATATATGCAATTCAGTTGTTTATGTCTCTTTCATCACCTTTTCTATGAGAATGGACTCTGCCTGACACTTCTATTTACATAGAATATTTACGTGATTTAAGTTTCCTACTGACAGCTGGCAAGGAATTTTTAAAAATACCTGATAAATAACATGCTGATTATATTATTCCAAGCATTTAAAAATTGATGAAATAAAATGCACGGTATACTGTGCCAACTGAAAAACACCAACTCAATACCTCACGCCAGGTGCGAAGTATTGAGTAGGCATTTCACGGGTGGCCTACCCTCACAGGATGAATGGAAAAACCTCATGTAATGTCTGCACCCCCCCTTATTGATGGGAAGTATTGGGGAAAAAGTGCGGCTATTATACAAGTTAATGCGGTACTCTAGGATACAACGAAGTTCTGCAAAGCCTTTAATTACAATTAATCAAGAGTTATTACAACTTACCGAGGTGCAAATTTACAGGTTCTGTCACAGCAGGTCTGCTAGAGAGGTTGGAACTGGGAGATATACTGGTTGGGGGAACAGTGGTAGCACACGCGTGTCTCAAATCTATAGAAGCTGATGCAACACTATCACCTTCCCCTCCTTGAGGTCTGCAACAAAAGGGTGCAAAAACTTTATATTTAGAAATCTTCAAAAGATATCATAAGGCAAAGTTTATACTATAAAATTTAATTAACAATGCACGGAACTCCATAATTTTCATCTTTGCAGTACATAAACCTTTCATTATTATTTTCCAATTGTCATCTATAATACTAGCAGAAGTGCCCATTGAATTTCAATGGGTTTAGTGAATCTACTATACCAGATTTTTTTCTGATATCTGATGGGTTGAAAAAAAAAAAAAATATATATATATATAAAACTAGAGAAGTTAATATAAAAGTTGATAATAAAGGAAATCATATTCAAATCCTTTAATCCATTGAGGGGTTAATAAGTAATGCGTTAAACTTGGTGAACTAAACGTTGGGGTTCGCAGGAAACAAGTCAAACTTGGAGACTATGCCAGATTAGGGGGGTTGCGGGATTACGGAATTCCAGATTATGGAAGTTTGACTGTATTATAATGCCATTAATATTAAACTACGACCAATGAAAGAAATCCGATATTGTCAAAATTCCAATTTTTAGGGCTGTTTTGCCCCATTTATGCCCCATACAAGGACAAAAGTTATAAGGCACTTCTAGATGAGGTAGCCTACCCTCAAAGGATGAATGGGCAAATCTCATGTAGTGTCTGCACTCTCCCTTTTTGATGTGAGAAAAAAGTGTGGGTATTACACAAGTAAATACGGTATAATTTATCATGAAGTTTTTGCTGTACTGTGTTGAAAATACCATAATATTTTAAACTAGAATGATAACCCGTCATATGAAGGGTAACATTATTATACATATAGTTTTACAATATTTAGATATTTTAATGAGCAAAAGAAAAAATGTCAGCATGGTCAATATGGTTTCCTCTCATGCTTTTAAATGGCAATACGAAAGGATATCTGGAGTCAAACCTAGGACACTTTATGTAAAAGTAATAACATTTTCTAGTAGTAAATGTGGTCATCTAAGAACACACCAAATTTCATATCTCTAGCTGCTTCCAGTGCTGAGATACTGAAAGATTCTAAGAGCGTTATACACAGAAAGAAGGAAAGACAGAATTGGAAAACTACATGTATAATGAAGTAACTACTGCTTTTATCATTATTTTTACAGAATAATACCAAATGAAGTTGAACTTTTGGTCAAAAAATAAAAATTTACCTGGCTGTTAAAGGGTTAATAACCAAGCTTATCTAATGTTTGAATGGTATCGGTAAGGTTGGACTTGTAGAGAACAAGCTCTTCATTCACAAAGAATGATCTGATCAGTAGGTAAACATAACTTGCAAGTTCCTCGGAGGCCTGACATCTTGTTATGTACATTGCACACCTGGCAAACAATGAAAAACATTCTACGACAATAAAGAACTCATTAACCTGCTGGAAGACTGAAGTTCTGCTGCAGGAGCAGGGATGGTAGAGGTAGTAGGATTATTCTGTCTTAATGCAGAGTTTCCTTCTCCTACATGTTCCGTTTCCCCTAAATAAATATCTAAACTTGGCATGACATGGTAGCTTGGAGGAAGTTGACTGCTCTGATGCACATCCATATCGACCCTGCAATTTAGAGTAAGAGAGAAATTTTTTTTGACATATTGCAACAGCTAATAAAGGCATGTCTAATTATTCAATGCTTATTTGATGAATTAGTTTTTGTACCATGCCCTGTTATTTGATTATCAAATCCACTAATTTTTCATGATGAGTCAGTGTGGCTGCTTTGGCATTATTGCAAAGCAAGTCTGAGTTCAATTTGGTGGTTAATGTTAATGGGCCCTTCACAGTCTCATATCCCTCTAAATATGACCCTGGTCAAATCCCAATGTTTGACAAATTACTCGTTCAAAACTCACCGAGGCATTTATTTGCTTAGTGTAAGACAACCATTGGGATTGAAAGACTGAATATCCACAATTAATCTGACTTGACCAATGTATATCCTCAGAAAAAGTTTAAGAGTTGGGTAATTATTCTTTCTACACAGAGACAGATAAAACCTCTACAGTTAAAGAGTTGATGTGAAAATCAGATCAGGTAATGCTGCAAGCCGTCTCACGGACAACATCAACATATATATTAGTTGAGTAAGGGAAGGCCTATGTCAGTCACAACCCGAAGAGAAGCTTCCAGTCCACTTTCACTTAGTCACGCTTGAGGGGAAGTGGAGGGGAAGGAATGTGTAGGGCGCGAGGAGGGCACGCAGGTAGCTGGAACAGGCCTTCGAGCCTCAGTGCGCAGTAGCGGGTGTCAGATGCATGCGGGTCAGGGGCACATGGATTAGGCAGTGGAGGGCCTTCTTACCATAATACTCCAACAGATCTTAAATTTCAGAGCTGTACGGGCAGCTAGTCCAAGGGTGGGCAAACCGTGGCCTGCAGGCCATATGTGGCCCTCAAGAGCATTTAACGTGGCCCGCAAAGCTTTGGTGAAAAAGCAATCTATAAAATTTAACACAATTTTATATTACTTTTGGTAAAATTATGACAATAAAACCTTTAGTTTTGAAAATTTAGCCCTGCAATACTTGTTTGTGCTTGTTTTTCACTTATGTATGATGCCTAAGAATCTAAGCAATTTCCGATTTAAACTCTAATCTGGCCCACCTAAGCATTGGCATCTTTCAATGTGGCCCGCTGAAGAATTCGCAAACACCGATGCGGCCTGCCATGCAGAAAAGTTTGCCCACCCCTGAGCTAGTCAGCGTATTAGTTAAATAAAAACATGCAGAATTCAAATAAAACCACTCCTGATAATAAAAAGATCTAGAAAAAATAAAATTATGGTAGCATGAATCCATTAAAAATAATCTTACCATGGTCCTCTCAAGGGATTGTGTGTTGATGACGATGAAGCTGCTGGCAATGGCTGCTCTATATTTGGTGCAACAGATTCATGTGGTAATTCTACAAAAACAGCATCATCATCATCATCTGATTCCTGAGTTAAATCAACCACAGTTACAGGCTGAAAATAAAAAACAATAAGATAAACAGTGTACATTTTTAATGTTATCATTTTTATAAGATGTAAAAATGTTGCCATTAAAAATATTGCTTTTTAGCTATGGATAACATTCAAAGGAACAGTTTCTTTATAAAATCAGCCTAAATGACAATAAATAAAAGGTACACCACTTTGAATTGTATGAGGAAATATATCTAATATATCTTAAAGCAGATTGCAGTTACTGTACATTTAAAAAAGAAAATTTTATAAATATAGCACAACTATAGTTTATGTATGCAACTTGTAGACCTCAATGCTGCAGATAAACTTCATAGCATCTGGGGCGGTTAGTCTATGTAAGCAACATAAGCACTGCTTGCCTAGTGAAACAACACCACAACAAACTTTTTTAATTACTTAGAATAACTTCAGTTACTATTATAAATTTGATAGAATATAGTTAGAATTTGAACTGCTTCTTGGTGTCGCAGAAAATTTCAACCAATGGTGAAATGAAATACTGCGTTGTGTCCATCTATCGGGGAAATTTGGTTTTACATATTTTTAGAGATATCGCATACCAGTGACAATACTGGCACAACTCAAAATTAATGTTTTCAGAAAATCAATAAATAAACTAGACTAGCAACATCAGGTTATCTTCCTATAGAATAGCATAAGTAACAGCCTTAAAATTTGGTGATCCCACATAACTAAAATTCTGCCAGTATTGCATGATGAAAGAGAGCCTTACAACAAACCCCTCAGCTGTATTAAACCCTATAACTACCAAGGGAGGGGGCCTCCGAGGCCCACAAATTTTGTTTTCGTCTGTATCTCTATTAAAAATAAAAGTGACGTCTTGATATTTAATTACATTATGCAGAGATTTATAGATAACTATTACTTGAGTTTCCCATAAATGTATGCATATTTCAATTTTCTGCAAATTATTTCATAATTGGCTGCATGCCTTGACAAGCGGGTGGCCTAAGTTATAGAGTGCCTTCGGATTGATCAGTTTTATTCTTGCAACTCCTGCCTCCCAGTATTGCTATTTATGGTCAAATTATGTTGTATTTCATTCTTTTCCACGCCCTCCTTATTAGTAGTTCATTTGTTTTCTCATAGAGCAATGTATCGGCGTGAAAAACCTTACATGCAAGCAAGGATGTGGGAGGATTTTCGTTTTGTTTTTTTCAATATGAATGCGACATTAGTCTGGTCCATACCGATAAGCAATATGGCATTGTGGTTGTTTTATGACAGTATGACAGCAAAAAGAAGGGACGATCAAACCCGCGGTCTCGTTAAACCTCGGGTTCACGGAGCCAGGAAAAGAATGACCCTTCCCAAACGAATAGTGGCCCAAGCTAGGGCACAGACCTTGAGGGTGAAAAGAGTGCATTTTACGATATGATAACATACTGCATTCTCCGTTTGTAATTTTTCCATTTTAAAAGAATTCGTCGCGAGCCAGAAGATGCCATATGATAATGAAAAATCCTAGATAAATATTTATTATAATTCCACGAAAGGAGGGGTCGATACTATAGATCAGATGGCAAGGAAGTACATATACTACAAAGAGAGGCACGAGGAGATGGCCACTTTCCATGTTCCATACTTTTATTGGCACAGTCGGGATGGATCAATTCATATACTATTTTTATTCTTAACTTCCCAGACTGGTGTGAGAATAAAAATAAACAGTATCACATATTTCTAAAGGAATTGGGAATAGAACTGATAAAATTCCAAGTTGAGGAGCGAGCAAAAAGTATGACAGGGCTCCAGAGACCAATTACAGTAGCTATGGAGACTATTCTTGATAGAAAATTAGTAACAGATTTGTCACCTCAACCACAACAACTCATTCGCAGGAGATATTATATGTGTTGCAATGAATCCCTTTCCAAAAAATATAAGTATAGTAACCCTGGAAAATCCACCATGATGTGCTCACCATGTGTATGGAAAGCACAGTATGAAGCGTGTTATTTGTTTAAATTGTTGTCAGATGTAGCAGATTAAATCGTTTTTCTAATAAATTTGTTATTATTTCTATAAATCTAATCTTACTGCAAAATTAATGTGATCTTTAAAACATAATGAGGAAAAATGTAAAAAAATTGTTTTTATGCAAACATTTCTATCTTTATAGTAGATAATGTACACATAATTTCAAACACTTTACTAAAATTACATAGCTTTATTCCTATGGTATTTCTAAATATATAAGAGTTGATTCAAAACATTACTATGGCTTCTTATAGTATTTTAGATGGTGGGCCTCTGAGGCCCCCCCTTGGTATTCCATGGTAGTGAAAATTGCTTGGTAGTTCTAGGGTTAACTCAAAAATCACATTTTTTTTAGTTGTGCCAGTGTTGTTGCCGGCATGTGATATACAGTAAATAAAACTGTTATTTCAATCCCAGATAATTCAAAATACGATGTAATTCAAAGCTAAGATCAGTCTCCAACCAACACCATAGGATTTTGCATACTTTTTTGTACGGATTATTTGAAATACACCTACAATGAAATTTGAAGTCATGACCTGGTCCGGTGACTCATGAAAAGTTCGTTTAATTTGAAATCTCAATCCTGTGTAAGAAGAAGGTTCATGTGCACCATTATATCACATTTTTGTTCTCCATTTCTCTCACATTCTCAATCGGATAATGAAATTCGAGAACTAAGCTGAAATGAACAAAGTTGCAAAAACCCCTATTGTCTCAATCCTCATGCTTTCCCAAACTTGAGCAAGATTTTTCTCATTAGAAAGTGATATGCTACAGAAAAGACCGTGTTTGTTTGTTTCTGTTACTGAACCAATCTTTAAATAACATTGTACAAAGTTAAACCAAATGTAGTCTCTAATAAAAAGATCATGCCTTTGTTTTACCTGAGAATAAGTGATGAGCCAAAAACAAAAACCTAGTGGTTTTACCCAGTGATGAGCTGGAAAAAATTATGAGCCAGCTCTCTAAAAAAAGTCAAGGAAATTTGGACAAGGGTGGCAGGATGCCTACATGCCAGGGGCACCAGATCGCTCTACTTTAGTAATAGCATTCCGCTAGCTTAACAAGTGTTCGATTCGAAATATATTCCATTTCATACACTGTTGGTAATTGTCTATGAGATAGGACAAAATGTACTTGAAGGGAAAAAATCAATAAATTTTCATAGTTTCTAAAAATTGAACAACTGTCTCATGCGAGTCGTGGGAGCCGGCTTCAGCTCATCACTGGTTTGACCATAATGTCATACAAGAAGACAACAATGTAATATATATGCAGCAGTATGGCCCACGGTTGAACATCTTTTCTTCGCAGCATAAAGGAGTAACTTGAAATGCATTGGGAAATTTGGGATATATGCTGGAGACTTTTTTCACACGTGGTCATCTATGTGAATCGCAAACTAAGTGTTCACTTCAGCTATGTTCGAATTCACCGTGTATACTAACTTGTAATAGATAGATAAGATTCTGTATTGTGGTTTTACTGCCCAAGATCATAAAAAGTTTGATTTTTATGAAAGTTCGTTTATTTCAAACCAGGATATTTCGAAGTTGTAATTTTTTGGTCTTTGGAACTTAGAAATAACGAGGTTTTACTGTATTTGTTTAGCTGTTTTGTGCCCTCCCTATGGTTTATAAAGTGTTTATTTTTGTTTCGCTACATCGGTACTTCCTTTTATTAAAGTTATTTACTTTTAATCCTAAAAATGTGTATGTATAATGAAAATTGCATAATAAAAAAATTACTGGTGAAATCATTTTCAAGTTATCAAGAATTTTCAACTAAAAAAGAGATTGTTCAAGCCAGAAAGCCTACAATAAGTTGAAGCTATAGAAGAGACTGCATGGTTAGGATATTTCGGAAGCGCAATTTAATATACCGTATTTAATCGATTGTAAGCTGATCTCCACTTTTAAGAAGGGAACACGATGAAAATTCCATGTTGGGTGTATAGACATCCTGGTTTTCTGGGATTTGTGGCAAAAAAAATACCAAGTATGAATGACCTGGTTTTTTCAATTCATAGTTAAATAAAATAGGTATCAACTAAAATTACAACAAAAATTTCGTTATATTTAAGAATTCAATACAATTTTTACTAAAATGTATTTGTCCCGGTTATGTCCCAGATTTTTAATCTCACAACAAAAATATCCCGGTTTCTCTTTTTGTCTTCTCCATTTCACATTTGACTCATCAATCCCATAGCACCATTGTGCAGCATGATTTAATGTTTCTTCCACATATGCTATCACTTTTTTCTTCAAGTCTGCAAAATAATGCGTTCATCCCATTATGGGATTAGTAAAAAAACAGAAAAACTCACCAAAGTAAATGAGAAAAATTTACGCTTGCAAAGGTATGAGGAAATGACGATTGGCTAGGATTATGTGCACGCGCATACTGAAGATGAGGAATCCCAAAATTACACATATACTAGAGATGGCTCGGGAGTGAATGTACTGAAACATTTGTATCTATTCAATTATTGTGACTTTAAATATATTGTTTATTTATATATTAATAAACATATCTAGAGTTATAATGTAACTACAGTCACTAATGCATTGATTACTTTACTTTTTCGTTCATTGATTTTTAAGACCCGATTCTAAGCCAAGTGGCAATTTTTAAGGAGGTAAAAAAAGGTAGGCTTACAACTGATTAAATATGGTATTTCTGTTGCTTAAAATTATTGGAAACAGAAAGTGAAAATTAATTTGGTTTCAAATGAGGTGTACTGTTATTTCTTATATCTATAGCATATTTCCAAATGAGATATATGAATGATGAGACTCGCAAAGTGACCAATTCGTACCATAAAGTAAAACTGGCACTGCTTGCCTTACTCAATGGGTCACCAACCACCCCGGCACAGCATTAATATTCATCATATAAAATTGAAAAGTTTAACATATGCTTTCACACAATCGTTAAGCATATATTTCTGCACAAGTTTTTGTTAAAGAAACGTTTGTTTATTTTATGGTGTCTATGCTAAATCAAGATTTGTGTCAATTTAGTTTCATGTGCACCAGATGGAGGACAGCAAAGAACCCAAATTCCAAGATACTAGGCATTTTTCTGTACCATGCTTTGGAAGCATACTTGATTGGTCATGGTTTTAGTCATTTTACCTTTAACGCATGTGTGAATATACTATACTCATCTAACAAATTTCCACAACTTGCATTAAAATAACTAAAAAATACGCACATGAAATGTGTGGATGGAATCTATGAGAAATCATTTATCTACACCAGACCCATAGCCCGGATGTGGCCTACTAAGAAATTTTATGCAGTCCACCGCCTTTATTTCATACTTTCAAAACTTTTCTATTCATCTTATGATTTACCTACCAAATATTATTTTTTTAACTAGAAAAGTTTATTAAAATATCTAGAGTTAAATTGGGACCCCTTAGTAAATATTTCTCAATTCAAATAAGTTCTACTTAATGTTGTTTTAGTCTTTTCTCAAAAATAATTCTATGATTGAATTCAATCGTGATTTTTAATAATGAAATTCCATTTTAATAATGAAATGTTAACCCTAAAAACCTAATTTTAACTTGATTTTCACTCATATAGTACCTAAGAATCCCTAGGTAAATTCCAATTTAACTTTACTATAGTCTGCCAAACCATTGGCAATTCCAATGTGGCCCACAAAAGGATTCACCGTCACCAATGCAGCCCACAATGCAAGAAATGTTGCCCACACCTAATCTACAGAAATACAAAATATCCCAAGGTCTGACATGCATTGTTTGCTCATACTTTTTGGCACTGGACACTGATCACTTCAATTCCGCTGTCATCGTCATCTGCATCTGGGGGAGGAGCATTTCTTGGATTCCTCCCACTACCTGAAGAAGATGCACCAACACATGCCCCTTTACCTCCAGATGACGTTGTACCAGCTCCCCTTCGCCAACACCAGTGATTTCTATACCTGGTGCAGGAATTATTTGGTCTTGACTTCCGTTTACTGGGAGACCCTATGATAAATATAATTTAATATTATACAACAAACTTTGATAAAATTAACAAGTACTCAGATCTGAAATTTTATTTGAAACAAATTGACAACAAGTACAAGTGCTATAACCAAGATTTGGATTTTAGCTTTATGTTAGGAAAGAAGCTGATTTGTGAAATTATATTATCCCTTGAAGCTTACTGACACACCAACCATAAAAGAGCTGACCATGTTGCAGACAATGAGAAAAGGAGTTTAAATTATAATAAAATCTACACAAGCTTCCCATTTATCAAGCAGAAAACTACACAATGAAAATTGATATTCACAGCTCAAAGTGAATAGGAATTAATGTGTAAATAGGATTCTGCCTAACCATGTCATGCACAGATGCATACCTCATGGGTGATTTAGAGATAAAACCAAAATACGAGGGATGATCGGAAAGTAAGAATACAATGTCTGCATTTCAAAAATGATATGTTATGTCCAAATTATTCTAATGCACATTTAAACTTACATTAATGAACTATATTTCCGGTTGAGACATTTGTTATAACGAGAAATCAAATTACTTACACTAGTAGTATAGAAATCGGGGCTCTGTACTCTGAGCCTAAAGCAAACTTCACTTTGAACTTCTGCATCCAAATGAAACTTATGACCACCGTGATGGTTTTTAAGAGGTCCAAATAACCCCTTTAAAAACATCTTGGTGGTCATAGGTTTCATTTGGATAGAGGTTCAAAGTGAAGTTTGTTTTTGGAGGGTACAGAACTGAAATTTCAGCAAATAAATAATAATTTGGAAATAACATATCATTTTCAAAACGCAGACATTATATTCTTACTTTCCAATCACCCCTAGTACCATTTATGATATTAAAACTTCAAAATTAAAAATACCTTCCATTATATTGCATAATAATTTTAAAATTAATATTTATCATGAACAAACCAATTTTCAAAATAAAAGGTGAAAGTTGATTGCAATTGCAGATATTCAGAACATCTCTTTTCTAATCAACTGTTATAAGAAGAGAAACAGGGATGTTAAATTAAAAGAGAAAATGGATTGATGATAGCAGATGAATAGAAAGTATACCTGCGTTACCATTCCTATATTATATTGAAGCCAAGAAAGCAATGGTTGAGAAAATTATACTCAACATATTTACTCAAATCAGTTAAATATTATTCAGTATACAAAAATATAAAATTTTTGGAATGCATGAAACTTTTTCGATTACCGTACTAATTCTCCAATTATAATACGCACCCTATATAATATGCACCTGTTTTTAGGAGTGAAATGTGAAAATTGTCTCATCACCATGTATAATACGCAACTCATTTTTTGTAAAAAGATCACTGTAATTTTTCACTTGGTTATTAGCAGTATCGATACAGTTCGCGTTTTGACTCTCACTTTAAAGATTGATACAATGTATAAAAACATGTCTCCCCGTCGAACTGTGTAATAATCTGGTCAGTTGGAATAATAGTTCTCGCATTACTGCCAAGCGAGTTATGTGCAAGAGTGTTTATGAAAATTTTACGTCTATATAGTTTTGACTCTCACTTTAAAGATCGATACAATGTTGCATTGTGTAATAATCTGGTCAGTTGGAATAAAAGTTTCCCCTTGCCGCCAAGCGAGATAGTTTACGTGAATATCACATCTAGTTCTGACTCTATCTTCATACAAGCCGGTCGAGGTATATAAAATATTTGTTGCTCGCAACTTGCATTGATTTTTTCTTAGAAAGCGCGGCTTTAAAAAGCGTTGCCTCACAAATGCCATGGATGGTTCTGAAGACGACATCGTATGGGATGATGATTTCACCGAAGTGGATAGTGAGGATGAAGATGACATTCTTGGCTATGCCATTTACGTAGATGATGAGAGAGAAGAAAATCGCCAGCAAACTATTTGAGGACAGCAATAATGAATACAGAGGCTAAGATTTGGACAGCTAAAGTAAATAATTATTCTTATTTTTGTTTTGAAAAATGATATTTAAAGGAATGTTATCGAAATGCATTGAAATGTACGATTTATTGGTAAAAATATGCCCGAAAATATAAATTATTTCCTTACTAAAAAAAAGTTGAATGCGCTTGTTAACATATATAATACGCACCCTAACTTTTTGTCAATTTTTCGTGAAAAAAATGTGTATGAAAATTACGGTATATGTCATTGCTTAGATACCTTTATAGAGAAGTGACGCAATATAACATTCAGAGAAATCATCATCCCTGAACCTGATACCATAATACTCATTTGTGAATATATTCTTCGAAAACCCAGAAATTACTAACATTAAACAAAATTGCTCAATGTGTTGATTACTCATGACACATCTAACACAATGCTACATGGGTGGAAATGTAAACACAATAAACATCCATCACAGCTTTTCCTCTTTGGACACGGAATACAAAACTCACCTCTCCATTTTGAGATCACAGCCAAGCAATCATCATCATCTAAGTCACTTGAAGATGATGATGAGGAAGAAGAAGAAAAGCAGTCCAACTGAAGGTCTGGGGCTAATGGCCCATCTTGTGGACCACGCCTTTCCCTGGTAACCCTACTTCCCTGATTACGATTGCCATTCCTGCCTATGCAATTCCAATTGCTCCTGGTAACCTCACCCTCAACCACAACTTCTGCCGCTTCCTCTGCCAAAGCTTCAGCAGACGCATGCCTAGACTGCTGAACCCCAGATGGCCCTTTAACATAAATTAAGCAAAAATTGAGCACAAGGAAATAATCAACAAGGAAATAGGTGATACTAATAAATGACGCAGAACAGGAACAAATAATAAGGAAAAATTCTAAATTATGTACTTAATATAAGCTCTGAGCTCATGGTTTTATTTTTGGAAAAATCAAATAAGATAATAAGTGGTTAAATATTTGGCACTCGAAGGAATTAAATCCCCGAGAGTCCAATTTATCTCTACTTGAATCAATACCAGGTTCTATTTATTTACTGGAATTGAAGGAAAAACTAGTACCGTCAAGCATCGCTAATTCGAAAAGCTTAGGATCTGGACTGTTCCAGACCTCAGATAATTTTGGATTAAAAACAATAATAATAATCCGTCTTTATTATGAGTGATATTTAGACAATGATGTCCAATCTTACATATAACTCATATGATCACAAACATCCATACGGAAAGATTGAGAAGGAGAAAAATTCTGAACTTGACCGGGGATCGAACCCGGGTCTCTCACATGCCGGTCAGGTGCTCTATCCACTAAGCTCACTAATCTAGCTTAGTGGTTAGAGCACCTGCCCGGCATGTGGGAGACCCGGGTTCGATCCCCGGTCAAGTTCAGAATTTCTCTCCTTCTCAATCTTTCCATTCATTCACCAGTACTATGCACTCAAGCATATAAGTTAACTTCCACCATTTAACTCTTATTAACAAACATCCATATCCTAGGCGTGATCTGAACCCGCAACCTTAGTATCCGTTGACAGCTAACCTTACCAACAGTCTACCAAGGCCAACAATGGGATATTATGTGGGTGGGATATATGGTAAGAGTATCAATGGATACATATTTCATATAAATAAAACTGTGTAAAATATAGTGTAATAGAAAATAAAATGTCTACATATTCCAAGTAAAAGTTATATGAATTGGCAGCATTTAAAATCAATAATATACTTAATTCTTTTTATTATGTTCTGTGCATGACAACCATCACAAACAAAACAAAACAATGTGAAAAAGCGATAAAAAAATATTGCATATTACTGTATCGGCAACTATTACACGTACATTGTTAATGTACACACAATAATTCTTAATGACATATACTGTTGTTGTTCTAACATGATATATGGAACAAATCTGCCACAATGATGAATCCTGGCCGAGTTTCTTTAATAATTGCACTTATTCCTGAATTGATAGTGTTTTACGCTTTCGCTTACAATTAGATGGATTTATTACTTTCATCTGATCGCTTACAAGACATGGTTAGGGTAAATTAAATTAATACTAAATTGTATTTTCTTTAAAAAAGCACTAGATATTGCGCTACAGCATGCGTGCACACCTTTGTTTGTACAGGCGAAGCCCGAGATTCGACCGTTCGACTAACTTGAGAATTTGACCGATATACCCTATAACCTAAACTTGACTTTCAACTGGTTGAAGTTCGCCTATTCGACTGAACCGATCGGCCGAATTTGGATCAACATATAATTACCTGAGTTTCTGTGCTTCCGTTCGAAGAATCAATAAAATTTTCCATGAAGCAAAAAGGAATATTTATAGAATGTACTTATAAAATCACCTACTGATGAATTTTCAGTGAGACTACGTCTACTGTTTGTGTTATGCCCATCAGCTAACTCCCACATCTTTACCTGCTAGCAGACCAAGAATTTAACAGAATGACTACTGAAATCTTTGGGGAATACCCTTTGCATTCAATTCGGGGTTTGGAGTCGCATACTCTCTCTCTCAGCAGATTTTTTCAAAGAACTTTTGTGAGTTTTATTTTTTCAAATTTATTTTTAAAGGAAATTTACAGAAAATTTACAGAAAGAAAACTTGTTTCAAAAAATAATTTCGAGCAAAAGAGAGATGATAGGTCAGTTCCTATCTGTACCCTAGGCATTCGATTGGATAAAAAGGAGGAGATTTCCTCTGAAACCCCAGTTGTGCAGTGTACTTAAAATTTTGTATCGCCATGATGTGTCATACGCTTTATCCAAACTGAAAAAGACTGCCACGACATGTTGGTGAAGAAGAAAGACCTCCTGGATGAAGTTTTCGGTCCTTACCAAGTGTTTGATTGTGGATTTGTTATGCCTGAAGCCACACAATGTTTGACAGTAAGTTATGGCTTTCCAGGCACCAATAAGTCTTCAGTTGACCATTCTCTCTAAGATCTTGCATAAGCAGCTCATTAGAGAGATGGGGCGGTAACCAGATGGTAAGGACTTGTCCTTTCCCAGTTTTGGGATGGGTATGATTAAGGATTTCCACTACTCATAGGGAAAATGCTTTTCCTCCCACAGTTGATTAAAAGTCTTCAGAAGCTCCCCTTTTGCCCTTTCGGGTAGGTTTTTTAAAAACATGTTGTGGATGTTATCAACACCCGAAGAGGTATTTTTAGATTCCCTCATTGCTGATTCTAATTTCGCCAGGGAAAAAGGATCATTGTGGGGAACTCTTTTACTTCCTGAATTGAAGACTAGAAACCTTTTTTCTTTTTTGAATACCTAAAAGGAGTCTGGGTATTTGTTTGTACTACTCGTTTCAGCATAATACTTTCCCATAATGTCTGTAATTTTATTGCTGGATTTTATTAATACCCCATCAGAATTTATTCCAGTAATGTGTTGCGAGTTCTATGAGCCTCCACCTTGACTGGCATTTCATGCAGCATTGTCATACCGAGTAACTTGGTGCTCTGCTTCTCATTGGTTGTCTGTATGAGAAGAGCACCATCTCTTAATTTCTTTACTGATTGTAGCGGTCCAGGAACCTGAGAGGACAAAGCCTTATATATTGAGAAGGGGGACACTTTGGTAAATGTCTCACCTTCTGTTTCGTGTCTCATAACAAGATACTTGTTACATTTAGCTAAATCTCCTCCGTCCGTGTCCGGACAGTATCTTTTAAGTGGAGGAAAGTTTTCCGCCATGGTTAAGTTTTTAGATTTCATCCTCTGGTCATCCCACCCACCACGGAGCCACAAATGGGATACTGCATCACAAACTGATGTGGTCGCCAAGGCTAACCAGGAGGATATAGCACCTCTGACTTGATTGTCTGCTTCAGATGAGATCTCCAGTGCATGGGCCCTCCAAGTTAATGCATCTTTGACCTCCCTACACAGATTCCCATAGCCTCAGAACTCGCCAACCGGAACGTCGAGACATGACTGCAAGCTGATTCATCGGGTGTGGCTAACACCCGACAACCCATTTACAGTGAATCCGAGGCCGAAGTGGTGCGGTGCTCACGGACTGCATCTTGGGCATCTGAAACCCAGATGAGGTCCAGAAAGCTCAACCACCAGGCATCTCTTCTCCACCTTACGGGTCTCCATGCATGGCAAACGCGTGGGCAGGTCGATAGCTGGATGTTGTGGCTAAAACACAAATAGTAGACCCACATGCTGTTTGAAAAACTACCCAGAGCTGACTGTGGGTTTTTTTCGCCCATTGGTCGCCTCTTACGACCAGCAGAGGGGCTGCGGGAGTATTCTACCTCCCTACCTGCAGGGGAAGTTAGTAATGTTATTTTAACTTTTTGTAATATGAGATGGAACTCAATAATTTTCTTCCGAGATGCTGGAATGCATCTCCCAATAATAACATGTACTTTATGGGAAAATGGCACTGGACATTCGACTGTTTGAGATTCGACCGCATTTACAGGAACGCATCCCTGTTGAATCTTGGGTGTCGCCTGTATTTGTAATGTTCAAATACATGGCCTTAGTTTGGAATAGACTGTAACACCACAATGCCATGGCAGCCGGTTGCTAAAGTAGTTGGGAATCACTCTTTTCGGAATACAGGTGGTTTCGGACTAACGAATTGATAATTAGCGATGCTTGCCTGCAATGTACCAAATTCAAAAAGTAAAATACGCGTTTCTTTGATTTGCTCAATTTATTACAATTGTCATGAACTTTTCTATAATTTTTAGCTTATGGTAGTAGACAAACCACTTATTTGGGTGGGGACCTAGATTCTTTGGACATATTTTAAAATAAAATAAAGTCTCATTTCACTACGGACTGATTATGTTTCATACTACTGACACTCACTTCCATTAATGTCTTCACTAATTATAAAATTTGTCATTACTAATTTTATTTGATATATCAATTTTTCTAATTCTTCCAGTATTTGTCACTCTCACTACATTGAGAAGATGGAATTTTTAAAAACACAATGTTCATTTCCGAAATTGTTTGTTTTTTCAAGGAAAAAGTTTAAAAAATAATCTCAACAACAATACCATCATGTTATAAAAGGCATAGGCAATGCTAACACACTAATCTGTCAGACTCACAAGGAGAGGCTACAGAGTGTAACTCTCAGATTTGATTCATCTTCTACCAGTGGAAAGTTTAGGTCAAAAAAAAATACCATTTCGGAATTAGGGGCCAATGCCTTTTAGTTTAAGAGAAATAATTAATTAAAAAGTACAAAAATGGGCCAATCTTAATAAATACTAGTAACTTCGCTTTTACGTTCATTAGCGACCGTAGACTAGGGGATAACGAGTAGGACTTTCGATGCATGGTCTCGGGGTTCGAGACTGGCGTTGTTTCGCACGAAAAATGAAATTTTACGCGAGAAAAAAAGTTAGTTTTTCTCCAATTTTTTGGAAAATACTTATTCACCGCAATTTTTATTTTTTTTACGCAGGATAATTGTTTTTAATCACTAGACCACTATTTTCCCCCATTTTCAGAAAATATTTATACACCGCTATTTACGTATTTTATTCACAACTTACACCCTCAAAAATCCCATGATTTTATTATTGTAAGTATTTATCCTGCGTGAAGAAGATTATTGCGAGAGCTAAAGATAAAGAATATATTTGCAGATAATAATAAAGTAACCCATCTTATTAGTTATTATTGGTACAGGCATATAGATCGGAAGGTATGATCGCGAAGAATAATTTCTGTGAGCTCCTCGCTCTGCATCTGCCCGTCACTGGGTTGACACCCTCCACCTTTCAAAATTAGTATAAATTTCCAGCGCATTCCTTTGGATGATAATCGTCGAAGAAATACGGAAAACAAATATTCATGACACCAGGAGCAACATATAAATGAACGCCTGCCATAGTTGCAGCAATTTATTTTAATTTTCTCTGTGAACGAAACTTCATTTACATTAAGAAATAATTTGCGCCGCTCGCAGCTATTTATATGCTGCCTGTATTGCCATGAATATTTATATTATCGTTTTTTTCGATGATTACCATCCAAAGAAATGCGCGGGAAATGCAAACTAAATGTAAGGGGTGGAAGTGCAATTATGGCGGAATATCACAGCTTAAAGAATACACCAGTCTATGGAGAGTGTCAATGTAGTGATGGATAGACGCGACTAATTTTCTTGAGGGAATAGGTTGGGAATAAAATACGTAAATAGCAGTACATAAATATTTTCTGAAAATGGGGGAAAATAGTGGTCTAGTGATTAAAAACAGTTATCCTGCGTGAAAAAAATAAAAATTGCGGTGAATAAGTATTTTCCGAAAAATTGGAGAAAAACTAGCACAAAAAATGAAATTTTACACGAGAAAAAAAGTTAAACAACGCTAGTCTCAAACCCCGAGACCATGCATCGAAAGTCCTACTCGTTATCCCCTACGCTACGGTCGCTATTTATTTATTAAGATTGGCCCATTTTTGTACTTTTTAATTAATTATTTCTCTTAAACTAAAAGGCGTTGGCCCCCAATTCCGAAATGGTATTTTTTTTTGACCTAAACTTTCCACTGGTAGAAGATGAATCAAATCTGAGAGTTACACTCCGTAGCCTCTCCTTGTCAGACCAGCACAGAATCTCATACAGACATCATAGATGATGAAATGAACTGTTTGACAGAGGACAACAAAAAGATAAATTTTAGCAATGAAAGATCTACAAGGAAAAATCAAACATGCTTAACTCTACTGACCATCTTAGGTCAGATACAAAATAACCTTTAGAACACAGAAGCCGGTGAGCAAAGAACTGCTTCAATCAATAACAAGTATATTCTTGAACTGTGAAAATATCTACAAATTAGTTTAAATTTTGTTGCAAATAATCTGAGCTGACATAATGTTATAACAAATTTTCCAAAAAAACCTCAACTTGTTCAAAAAAGGCATGGCCTGCAATGAATACCATGTAAAGAGATTTTTACCTCATTATAGATCATATATTATGCAAAGTCTGTAACTTTATTTACAAGGTTTTGACTATACACCTATCCCTTGATTTACACGGTTTCGGTTTAACACGGTCAGAAAAATATAAGCAGATTTGTTTTACACAATAAGACTCGGTTTTACACAGTACTGATGGTGGAAGCAAATAAAATATCAAAAAAGTACATTTAAAAAAATTCTGGATGAACTGGATGATTACAACATGCCTAGTGTCAACCAAGTTTGGAAAAACTTACAATTTTAGATTGTGTGAAAATAACGGCGTTGGCAGTTCGTGAAATAATACATCAATTTTAAATGCCTGTTGGAAAGTTATATGGCCAGAAGTAGTTTTGAGTGGTGCTAGTATCCCACCAGCAGAGAATGCATATTCTCAGATTACTGATCTGGCACATCCAGTGGAAGGTTTAGATGATTTGACTGTTGGGGAAATTGAAGAACTGTTGGTGGAAAGAGGTTTGAACGAAGCTGAATTGGTAGACATGGTTATCAATTCCACTTTCAGTGATCCTGAAAGTGATTACGATGACCCAGTTCCAACACTCACTATCAAGTATCAACAAAGTAAGTAAAGGACTAGCAATGGCTAGAAAATTGGAAAATTATTTCCTCGATAATGATCCAAGCATGGATCGCAGCTTAAAATTTCAAAAAGGAATTAAAAAACTGCTTCTCTCCGTACCAGGAAATTTACAAGGAATTGGAAAAAAAAATAAAAAAAGCTTTGATAACGGAGTGCATATATTGAAATGAGGCCCATGGAAAATGAATACGAAAAAAATTCTAGTGCCAAGGAAGTGGCAGCAGTGACGAATTTCAATCGAGGAAGAACGAAATTGTTGCTATATTAACAAGCGAAGAAGATGCTGAATAAAAGGACATTTTCATAAGAATTTGAGTGAAACTTTCTCTCTTTGTAAACTTTTAATTTTGAGGAGCTTGCATTTTTTATGCTTACTATAAGTACATATTAATTAAGTTTAATCAATGACAATATTTATCTGTATTAGTGCAAATGAAACATACCCAATATTTATGTTACATAAATGACTGAATTGA
Organism: Uropetala carovei; assembly: GCA_036926305.1. Taxonomy (NCBI): domain Eukaryota; kingdom Metazoa; phylum Arthropoda; class Insecta; order Odonata; family Petaluridae; genus Uropetala; species Uropetala carovei. The sequence continues at coordinate 6,182,685 of JAXCHB010000035.1, forward strand.
AATTTGTGATAAATAAATATGTGCATAAATATGTACAAATAAAACATTAATTATTCGTTTTATTAATAATAAGGATTTTGTTGGAACCTATCCCCCCATTTTATATACAAATGTTAGTCTCGATTTACACGGTTTTGATTTACACCGTGGTTTTGCGGAACCTATCTACCGTGTAAACCAAGGGATAGGTGTATTAGCAAATTCTTAAAAAAGAAAACTTTTTTGTGGATTATATTCAAACCAATAATTACAAGTTCATACTCATATGGTTCACCACCTGGAAACCGAAAATTTAAAAATAACATACCTGCGACTGCCATAGAATCTGTTGAGGCATCACATTTACTAGCAGTGTCCTGCTTCTGAACGACACTGGTTGAGGTTGTTGCACAGCCAGCAGTGGAGGAAGGTTGGCAAGGAGGAGTTGGTTCCCTTGTGTTTGTTGATGCATCCACAGTCATTGGTGGAACAGTTTGACTGCTCCCAGCAGCCATACCTTGACCACTGGGACGTACTTCGCCACAAGGCTCAACCCACGACGACTCCCACTTACGAACAGCTTTAGATTTTTCAGGGCCTTCTGGACTCATCAACGCCCTCTTCCGGGCACCTTCACAGCCACCATTCAGGCCCACATCACATTCCATTGCCTCTCCATCTCTTTCTACACCCAAAGGAGGAAGAATAACGGGAATAACATTAATAAAATGATTTTCAGTCCAAATACAGCCAGTATCAAAATGAATCGGTGATAATAATAATAACTAGTTAATTGCTGTTACTTGCAAATCTCAGTAGTTTTATGCATAGCATAATGGATTTAAAGAATTGCCATTTGCATGTAAAGATTCATGAAAGAACAAATGTTTACTAAAAATTTTGGACCTATTCTGTTATAGCACCACCACTCAGAAATCTTTGGTTATAGTACCATAACTCACAATATTTAATGTTGAGAGGTTCATGGGATCGCTATGTAAATATATATTTTGGAATTTTTAATTACAAGTAACTGAGGATATCGGCAAGCCTTCAGCTCACTTTCTTTTTAGATTATAATGCCTTTTATATCGGGTGTAGCCTTCTCCAGGTGCTATTATGCCCTTCACCTCTCTGGAACAAAACTATCCCTCCCAATTCGCCGGTGATCTGGTGGGTAAATGTCGCCACAGGCAGATCAGGTAATTTTTTGAGATAACCCTTTCACGCAAAATGAAAGCCTGCAAACCAATGACTGATCTGCCTGTGGCGACATTTACCCACCCGATCACTGGACAATGGGGAAGGATAGTTTCATTCCAGAGAGACAAAGGCACAATAGCGCCTGGAGACGGCTACACCTGATATAAAAGGCATTATACAGGCAGTCCTAAACTTTCGTACAACTCGCACATTCGTAAATTATACATTCTCACCCTTAAACCACCTTTCGTAGGCCAAATTCGGACTTTCATACATCAGCTGATGAACCAACATTTCGAGCTATCGCATAGTGGTGCTGTCTGTCAGCCAAGACACTTTTAATAAATTACCAAATGAAGCAAAATGCATAAATATAATAAAATTCAAAACAGTAATGGCTTCTTGGCTGAAATCTAAATCATTGTACTCAATGAGTTTCTAGGAAGTGACCTAGAAGATTTAAATTTCTGAAGACAAAACTAACCTTAAAGTATGCTAATTAATAATATATGTATTATATGTAATGTAAGATTTGTGTGTAATGTTTTTTAATAGTATACAGGCGGTCCTCGACTTTCGTACGTTCGACATTCGTACAACACGCACTTTCGTACATTATACATTGACACCCCTGAACCGCCTTTCGTACGCCGAATTCAGACTTCCGTATGTCAGCGAAATGACGAACGAACATCGTAATGGTCTTCATCATGGTCATGAGCAACACTCTAATTTTGTGAATAACTCGATTAGAAACAAACTTAGAAGCCTGAAATTTCTCAGGATTTCAGTCTTAATGAATCTTTCCGTTATGAATAAAAATATTTCGAAATAGGTCGCGGCTTTGACTCCAGAGGATGAATGTTGTTTGCCGTAAGGTAGCACGTAAAAATCACCTTTTTGGTTTGAAGGCTTTCATTCTTTTACTCTTTAAAATATCTTAAAATTAAGTTATCGATGCAAAATTTGTGCTAAAACACGCCAAAATGAACGAGGATCTTATTCTTACCATAGAATGCTCGACCTCATTCGAATTCGCTCATATTTTGAATTTATACTCAAGTTTTGGTAATTTTTTAACATTTCAATAATAAGATTCCATGGTTACGGGTATTGTTGTCCTCGGTAATTTCCATGCATATGCACATAAATAAAGGCTTAAAGATCGAAAATAAGATTAAAACTTGCTCCAAATGACCGAAGATATGAATGAAGCGGCGAATCTTTAGCCTCAATTGCTCCCTTAAGCCGGTCGATTGTGTATTCAATTGTGAAGGAAAAGAACAAAACTAAAGAACATGTATGAAATACTGGAAATATATTGTCGATGATTGTGTCTAAAAGGCCCTTGCTCAAAAAACTAAACATTTATACCATAATTAGAGATTTTATAATATTTTTTGGCTCTCTGGGAACGGAACCCCCATTATAACATGTAAGTCTATTGTTCGACTTTCGTACATTCGACTTTCGTACATGTTTTCAGGAACGCATTATGTATGAAAGTAGGGGACTGCCTGTAATCTAAAAAGAAAGTGAGCCGAAGGCTTGCCAATATCCTCAGTCACAATATGAAGCTCTGCCCCCAAGCCCCCGTGTGCTTCAGCTCGCTTTGTTTTCATTGTTATTGCTGGGTTAATAGGTTTCAAGAAAGTGGTGGTGCTATATTAGAAAAGATCCAAAATTTTTAATTTATTTAAGGTAAATTATCCATCATGCTCCAAAGATGCCCATGCTGATAAATTTTTGGGCAAGCCTTAACTCCTAGGCACAATTCTCAATAACTTGTACAACAGCACCAGGTAGGTCCTATTCAATATTCTCAGCTCTTAAAAATTAATTTCCAATAGCTATTTCATCTAACTAACTAATATATCATATTTAATCGATTGTAAGTCAACCTTTTTTACCTCCTTAAAAATTGCCACTTGCCTTAGAATCGGGTCTTAAAAATCAACGAATGAAAAAGTAAAGTACTCAATGCATTAGTGCCTGTAGTTACATTTTAACTCTAGATATGTGTATTAATACATAAGTAAACAATATACTTTAAATGTACATTAGATTAGATTTAGAAGGGTGGGCTATCTACAGCCCTTGCACTGCGACCATTGTTGGTCTATTGTGCATCCCCAGCCATTTATCCTACAAGCAAACAAGCACTTTGAATAAATCGCAGTAGCTTGTTTGTTGGGATCCTATATAATGTACATAAAAAGAATCACAATAACTAGATAGGAAGAAATAAATGTTTCCATAAATTCACTCTAGTTTGCGCATAATTTTGGGATTCCCCAAGCCATCTCTACTTCCCAAAAAATAATGAACATTGGTCAGTAAATTAAATTGGTAGAATTGAAATAAAAATCTTGGAAAAAGCCAGAGCCCTAATAATGAGAACATATACTGGCTATATATGGGAAAACTACATAAACTGGGTAAATAAACTTCATGAACATACTGGGATGGACAAATATGCTGTCTGCTCATCTGTGACAAGATAAAATTAAGGATGGCATGCTTAATTGATTGCTCTCATCCATTTTCTGCTTAATGTCTCAAAAAAAGTTTATTATTTGAAAAGGAAGAAATTAGGGATTGCTGCCCTGTACTTATTCTAATTTTTACCTGAAATAACATCCACAACAAATATAATGTAAGATGAAGAGATATATTTTTGACTCGTGAACTAAGTCAACATTTGCCCAGCTCGGTAAATATATATACATAACATGGGTCCTATGAGTCGGCATGGATTTTCTAGAAAAATTATTTATCATACTAGATGTTATTGGACTGATGCTGACCAAAAGGGTGCCAGTAAGAAACATCTATTTAAGCTACATTAAAAAGTAATCTGCGTTAATATATACCAGAACAGTAATATAAGACAGATATTTATAACATGTAGACTATTAAGCCAATGGACTTGTAAGTATGAAATCAGAAAGAAAATGAAACTATGAACTTGTGTAAAGCCATTAATTTGATACTAACAATAAAATTTTTAGTGGCAATAATGTCTTTACAAAATTTAACCAATATAGAAATCTATGAGAAACAAAAGCTTCATAATAAAGAACAATAATCATTAACTCATAACTACAAATACTGAATTCGGAGAGAATTAGGGAGCAACGTGAATTCCTACCCCTTCAGCCATAAATTAAACTTATTTTTACATCAAATCACCAAGATGCCAAAATGTCATTTTGAACTTTTCACTATGAAGGAATTTTAATGTAGTTTGTAAACTTTCAGATATAATTCAATGGTGAGTAAATTCTTTGTGGGTTAAACACTTTGATTCATAGAATAACAGGGCTATGTAAGCATTCCAGAAATACAGTATTACAAGAGTTTTAAAAAAATTTTGCATTGCTTGATCACACTCGTGATCAGTTCTTTATGAGTGGTTTTATGTACGTAGGTTGTCTTTGACTTTGTGAGCTTAACTGCTATATCATTCTTCATAACAAATTTTCCTTCTCAGATAAAGGCTTGAATTTTGTCATTATTATAAAATCTTTTATGTGTGTTCATCTGATATTTATTTATATATATATTTTGGGGTAGACAATTTTGTTCCCTCAGATCTCCTGAACGAATGATCGCATGGTAAAGAATGTTACATTGTTTGAAAGCTTATGGCTTTCAGATGGTTTTTAGCCCCTAAATAATTTCATATTTCATCTAGATGTTAAACTGTGAATGCTCAAACATTCCAAAAGTCTATTTGGTTGCGGTGGCTCTGCTGGTGAATCTGGGAGCGTTTTAGAGGCACGAAATGAACTACTACATATTCACAGCATTCTGTGCTCCAACGTTAGAAATGATAGCGGGAAATGCAGATTTCAACGTGAGTTGTCATTTTGACCAACATATGGTGAGAGAAGTTATAACGCTTAATTGTACGAAAATTTTAGCTTATTTCTATTACATCATTTTGTACCTCAATAACGTTCATTATTGGTTTAAAAATTTTGAACTTTTTCATAAAACAATTGAGAACTGGTAATCATTAGGTGGTTCATTTGGGAAAGTATTTTTATTCCTCACCCTGCGGTAGATGGCTTCTATGTAGAAAAGTAGCTTCGAAATTTCAAAACTTTCGAAATAGGATGCCGTGGCATAATGGCGAGCATGTTGGCCTGCTACGCTAAGCTATTGAAAACCTGCAAAGTTGCATTTTTTCAATAGCTCTTGCATGTTTAGAAGAGAGCACGCGAATCAACACTTCATTCTTCGGAAGGGACGTAAAGCCGCTGGTCCTCCTTGGTGATTTTCGAAAAGAGTAGGCTAATGCCGGTACTGGGTTTCTCTTATTAGCTTTGATTTAAGCTGACAAGCCTACTAGCGCTAGAGTCGTATGAAGTCACAAAGTTACACAAATCACAAACTTTGACATCAATCATTGTAAGAAAGCGATTGAGGTAAATTATTTATGTTCGTTATTTTTCATTGAATGTTATTCATTTTCACGCTTAAAAGATGAAAACAAGTAAGAATTTTTAAAAAATTCAAAAATAAAATCTTTTTTCTTTATTCTTAAAAGGATAACACAAGAAAATTTTCAGATTGTTTGTTACAAAATATTTTGGTGTCATGAACTTGCCGTTACTATAACTTTACATATCATTAATGTAATAATCTCATTCCATAAGCTGGAGTAAATGGATTTTGAATATAAAGTTAATAGCTCAACCTTGAAAACCTCCTACCAAAGTGAAATTATTATGTAAATGATATGTAAAGCAACAGTAATGAAAAGAATATGATGCCAAAAACTTTTATAACAAACAAATAATCAGAAAATTTTCACGTTTTATCCTTTTAAGGCCACCTATTTTTTAAAACAAAAAGATTTCATTTTTGAATTTTTTAAAATTCTTACTTGATGTTATCTAAACTGAAACTGAGGGATTAGGTATCAACTCATTTTGAACGAGCCACATATTCATTTAAGGTAATTCATCAAATCTAAGTACTTAAGATGGCTTCTGGTCAGTGCTAATACAAAAGTTGACAAACTTCACCAGATTATGTATTCTTTGTATAGAAAATTTTAATAATACCATGAACTTCAATGAAGCACTTAATCTCTACAACAACAGTTGATTTCTAGAACTCCCATGTATAAATACCTGATAAATACATGTCATTGACAGTAGCATTCTTTTGTAAGACAAGTTATGATAATTTCAAAGCCAGGATCATTAAAAATGCTCCAAACAACTCACAGCACATTTTTATTCCTAATTTTGACAAAATCTTATGCAATTTGCAGATGTATTAATTAAAAATATAATTTTCACTATTTGTATATATTTCCAAGTCAGTCAAACTAATCTAAGGATTGAGAACCATTGTTTTTTTTATTCTGACACAAGTTTCACAGTGATGCAGAATTAAGCAGCACTATTAAAATGAACACGAATATTTGCCTTGTAAAAATGTAATTACATGGTCTCATATGTTTCAAAATGTGAAGGTTCAAATTGCAAACTCCGAGACGGCTCGTAAAAAAAAATCTTACCAGTCATCTGTGGTCCATTAGATAGTACAGCAACTGCACCCCTTTCCTGTTCCTGATAATGTCCCAGTAAATGGCAGTATGCCGATGAAGACTGAGCCTGGGTTGCTTCTCCACTAATTTCGCCCACTTCCAGAGGCCAATGGTGAACATAGTGGGAGACGAACTCTGAAGATGCTGGATCGAGACCAACGTTTACTCCCACATTCACAGTTGCAGATGGTGCACCATTTCCCACAGTAGTTACCTGAGTTCCTGCAACGTTCCCTCCTGCAGCACCAGGGGGAACCACTGAACCTTCTGATTGAACAGTACTAAGATTCACTAAGTCCAAGCCGACCCCAATTCCCACACCGGGTGATAGACTCACACCCATATCAATCCTCCCTGAGTGAGGCACAACGCTTAAATCAACATCAACTGTTGGACCAACAACTTGCAGTGGATTGGTGGCTGTAGGCTCTCCTGGTGTTGACCCGTGTGATGGTGGATGGTGTCTGTGGAGCAAAAGAATAGTTGATTAATTGGATAAGTTCAAGACCAGTAAAATCTACTTTAAAACCTAGTTGATACGAAATGTCTGTTCATACCAATTATACTTCTGACCCATTTGAAAATGTTCATATAAGAACGTTGTTATAAAAACCTTAACAATTTAAATTTATTTGAGATTTTAATGTTTATAAAATTAGTTTTAAGAAAGAACCTCTTAATTATCTGTATAAGAATCTCTCTCTATATTTAATAAAAGTTTTGCTACACCAGCAGATGTTTCACAAAAAGAGGTATTTACTGTTGGCAGTATAGTCATATGATTAACAACAGATATAAGACTCAATTAAATATTCCTATGAGGCTATCATCAACTGTTTTCCATGCTTTATCTATAGTAATTTCCTATGGATTTCTTGACCAACTGTTTTTGTTTGTTTTGTTACTCATATTTCTTTTTTTGCAATTTTCCTTTCACGAAAAACAGCTAAGATCACAGGAGCTAAAGAGATGATGCAATGCAATATTTACTGAGTACTACAGATTAAATCATTGCCATAAAAAAATAAAATTATTCTAGCTTCACAAAATATAACGACGATGATAAGTGCAATGGAAACCAAAGTAGTGGTCATTACCATATTTACTCGGATATAAGCTGCCACCGCATCTAAGCCGCACCCAGGGTTTTTCAACATTGAAAATAGAAAAAAACTTTCCTCAATATAAACTGCGTTTTGAACTCAAAAACATGTCTACAATCGGAGGCTTGGAAATTTTCTTATTTGCCGTCCAACTGAAAAGTTATGGTGTAGAATAATTGAAGTTATGAGTGCATTAAAATGTCGAGTTTCGATTTTCCTCAGCTGACTTTGCCCGGGCGCATACGCAAGAGATTCATGAGTTACCTCTTCTTTTCCCCCTCTGCTTTAAATGAGTAAGATTATGCGACCACTGCAAATAAAGGAAAACTTTGCATAAAGAAATAATCGAAAATTTCCCTACTGCATATTTCAGTGCGTGCACGTCAAAAAATTTCATGCAGCTGGTCACGTGGCGTACTGAGTGCGTCATTTCATTGTGTGGAAAACGCGAACGTAAACAGTAATTATACCGATAATTTCATTCTAATTTTTGTTTATTTAGTCTTTTAATGTATGTAATGATTTATAATTCTCATTGTTGAAGTTATTGTTAGGATTTTCTACATTATATACGAACTAAAGTTTCAAGATATATTTAGTACCATATGACATTATAGCAGGGCTGCTACCAATTTTTTTTCTAAATCCTGTTACTGACATCAAAATATCTTGTAAAATCCTGTAATATGTAATTTCTTGGTTTTTTGATCCAAAATGCATGCTTTCAATATTTTCAGCATCTGCATTGCATATTTTCAGTAAAATTATTTACAACTGTTTATGCATAGCCCTGTAACTTAAATTTAAACATGCTTATTTATGAATTTTAAATTTATCCTGCATTACGAATCAACTGTATTGGCACAGAAAGTTAAAAAAAATGTATTCAAGTTTTTAATATACAGTAAATAGCACAAATGCAGTGAAAACAATAAGTAACCACAGGTCTAGTTTACAGAACAGGTCTAAGATTAGGAAATTTTCCGTATGCCGAATTTGGACTTTCGTGCGTCAGCGAAATGATGAACGAATATTTCAAGTGATGCTGGTTGCCAGTCACCAGTTTCTACCACGTCGCCATATTTGTCTGTACAGCAATGTTTATTCGTGCAATTATTTAAATATTTTATTGCATTTTGTCCTATCTCTCTATATTATAAAATCGACGACTGTGTCTGAAAGGTCCCTGCTCAAAAAACTAAACATTTATAGCATAATTAGAGATTTTATAATATTTTTTGACTCTCTGGGAATGGACCCCCCCCTATAACATGTAAATCTATGTTCGACATCCGTACATTCGACTTCTGTACATTCGACTTCCGTACACATTTTCAGGAACGCATTATGTACGGATGTCGAGGACTGCCTGTAGTTATATCTGCTCTAATTGTTTGAATTTGTGCTGATTTCACTCTTTTTTCTGTTAATCTTTTATTTTAATTTATTTATTTTATTGATTTATTTATAAATTTATCACTTGACATGGCATCTAAAAGGAAATGTAATAGCGATAATGTAAGTGAATCACATAAAAGAGGGCATAAGACTCATGGTTATGAATTTAAATTAGAAATTTTAAAGCGTGCCGAGAAAGGTGAAAGCCATACTGAAATTGCACGATCGTTGGGAATGTATCGTTCAACTATTAGCACTTATGTGAAACAGAAGGAGAAAATTCTAGAACGTGATAAATTCACGTAATTTTATAACAACAATAAACAGTCCTAGGCGCAGTGTTGTGATTCCTAAAATGGAAAAACTTTTAAAACTTTGGGTAGATGATCGGTGTCAGAAACACATTCCACTTAGTGAAACCATGATGAAATATTTTTAATTTTATTGTTTCTTTATTCTTAAGTTATTTTGTGCTTTTTTAATAACTTTTATATTAATTTCACTGTGATAAATAGTTGTATGTATATATAGATGTATGCAGGTATGTTATCCAGCTCGCACGAGTCGTTTGTTACAAACGACTCGCATAATCCGAACCGGGCTGTCTGCACTGGATATTGCATACATCTATCTTTGAAGTTCGAAACAAACATTTATTTTTTCCTTTTTAGTGCAAAAAATAAGTTATACATTTAAAATATTTATTATATAATTTATTCATAATTTAATATTGTTGTATGAACATATTAGTAATGTTATTTTATCTTTATAGAACGTGAGGGGAGACTTTTTCCTGAGATGCAGGAATGTATCCCCCAATTATAACATGCAAGTATATGGAAAAACTGCGTTCGACATTCGAATATTCGAGATTTGAACACATTTTCAGGAACGCATCCCCAACGAGACTCGGGAGTCACCCGTATATGGAAAAACGGTGGTCAACATTCAACAATTTGAGATTCGACCACGTTTTCAGGAATGCATCCCTTCGAATCTCGGGAGTCGCCTGTATATCTTTCTAGTTAAAAGAACAATGGCTGCATAAATACTTGTGATAATCATGTTGGCGCAGATGATGATGAAGCCTGAGGCGATGGTGGACCGTATGTAAAGGTAAAGATGGACACTCATTGACTGTGGATGACGTCGTTGTGACAGCAGAGCTAGAGAGGGGCATGGAAGAGAGGTGAGGGTCCATCAGTCCTAAACTTTGTGAATCTCTTCTTAAGGACACAACGTCAACATCTTCTGGATCGCTCTCGGCAAAAAGAGGTTCAAAATCCATATCCACTGCAAAAACAAAACACAGCTTAGAGATAATGTGAGACATCAATCTTTAATATATTTGATACAATGTATCAGACTCAGAAAAATGATATGGATGTATTTGCGGTAAATTTTAATTTTGAATTTTCACATTTAGGCAATAAGCAATTTTCAGAAATAGCAAACTTCTTATGTCAAAGTTGTAGTTTCCTATTCAAAAGGAAGATGTGACATAGGCTGCCATAACTCCTTTCAACTATCCACGTCACCAACAAAAACTTGCATGAAATGAGTGTCAGTTCTGGCATTATTAAGCTACCAAGCAGCTTACATCTAGTTGGGAAATAGGGAATAAATATAGTAAGATGCTACAAAACATGCATTGTTTTACTCTGTACCATGCCTTGTGACAAAGCCAACATTTATGGGTAAAAGGAAAAAATTACCATGGGATGGGGAATTATTAGACAAGTCCTTTATGAGAAAAGAAATGTTTTACCTTTCTTTTCTTTCAACTAAGTGATAAAAAATCTTAATAACATTCTATTTTGAATGCAAGAAATGAGGAAGGGCAGCCTCTTTGCTGCTCCAAATGTTGGTCTGCCCTCACTCACACTTAAAACCATCCCTGTTTGAGGTCATAATAATAGTGGAAAATATACAGTGAAGTTTACAAAGAATTCCGAATGCAAAATTTTTTCAAAAACAAAATATAAACAGTTATTTTGAATACAGCCAATTAAAATGGCCAAAATAACAAAAAAGAATTCAATATTACCTCATCAATAGAAAAAATTGTTAAAAACTAACACCTCTAAGAAAAAATATTAACTATGAAGTGCCTAAATATTTTAACAATTATGGTGGTACTAGATTAAAGGTGATTGTACCCAAGATTTTTAATAGTCTGCCGTATCATATGCATAAGTTGTCTACTATCTCAGCCGTTAAAAAGAATATAAGAGAATATTTATTGTTATATTAAAGTGTTTTTTTTGTTAGGAAAACAAAGTTTGTTATGAAACTCCAAAATCGTCTTTTCTTGTGATTAAATGATTATGTATTGTGTGGATGATGGTAAGATTTTAATTGAGCACCTCCTGATGAGCCGTTGTTTCTGGCTCAGGAGGACTTGAATGTTTTCGTTATTAGTTTTTTTCTGTTGATGAGAACAAACAGTGTCAAATGTTAATTGTATATGTTAAAAGTCATAACAGGTCTATGTAACATTTCACGTAATGTAATAATAATAATAATAAATAAAAAAGTAACTGATGCTAAAAATTTTTTATTTAATAATCCAATATTGGAATGACCTATTAATTCCTTATTGATTTAAGTTTAAAAAGAAATACAGGGTAAAAAGTTACATACCCACAGCAGTAAGTCCACCATTAGATAAATCTCCAGTCTCGGATCCCAAACCTGAGGCGGTGGCAGACATTCTTGTATGACATAAACCATTTGATCGATCATCAATAGTTGAAGAGAAGGCAGTGTCCAAAATCTCAGCTAAGGACGGTCTGGAGAGCAAGAGTGCTTGGTGATGTTCAGAGACCTCCACTGAAGAGGCTGTGAAGATGAAAAAAATTGAAATTTATCTTACCAATTGAGACAAAAGTCCACCAACCGCACCAAAAAGGCACAAACCAACAGCAGCTATTTTACGTAGAGAACATTTAAAATGCTGAGAAAAAAATTTGCATCCAACACATTTCTATAACAAAGGTTGTGTAACTTTATTTGGGGGTGAAAAGTAGCTACACAATATGGCGTGAAACATTCAAAGCTACTGAGCAAAGCAAATAAAAATTTTTAATGGCTTAGTTTGGAAAATTTTTGTGAAGAATAAACCAAAACTAAAAAATGCTAAATTTTCAGTCTGACTCAAATCACATCAATCAGATTTCAAACAATTTATAAAGATTTCCAATACAGGCATCAATAATGATATTTTGGTAAAATTAGAGGCAAGGATGGTTCGATGACATTTCCCTGTAAACCAGTTAAGGATAATAGTTCAGTGATCAGTGTTTCACGGGACTGAGATTAATGGTGGCAGATTCAGATCTGATTCATAGATGAATCAATTAATTTGTTCTGATTAATCAGAAAAGCTGAATTGATTTGCTTTTTATAATTAATCATAGAACTCAAAATGATTTGATTTATAGGTTTTTCAAAAATAATTATGAAGAATTATAAAACAAATATTAAATAAATCAAACGCTTGCGGAATCATAACAGAAAATAGAAACTATTTCCTGCCATACCAATTATCAGCCCTTCTCTTTCCGAGATCACTTTCCGATTGGCCATTAATGTAATTAAATACTTTAATAGTCTTTGTTAAGCTCTGACAATGGAAGACAATATTTGGTAGCTCTTTAAGTTTTGTTTCAATTTACATTATATATCATCTTAATAAAATTTCACTTTTCAAAACTCAATCTAAGCATTATATGATACTATAATCAGATTTTGAATATTTCAAAAGCCCCCTCACGATAATACTCATTAATTAAATCAGAAATTCCACAATCGAATTTTCCACTCAGATAGTCATGTCTACAAACTGTATAACTTTGTTCGACTCTCTGTATCCAATTGACTTAACGTGCTAGGACCAAGTTAACTTTTCATTATTATCTGGCAATTAATGTAACTTATTTTCAACCACAAATAAACATGTAATCATTAAATTACATTAGATTCTTCTTAATGATGAAGAGGTTAAAACAATTTTCTAGCATACTATTTACAAAAAAAATTGACCTCACCTACAGGTGAGGCAGGATTAGAAATGGGACTTAGGATAGGTGCAGCTCTCCCTCTGTCCACTGCAACCCCCCCAACAGCACCAGCTCCATCTGATTCCTCCCAAGGACGGTGTTTTGCCACGGTTACTGGAGGTCCAGGCCCTACCTGGGAACCTACCACTCGTTCTTCCATTTCAAATTAGGCCACCAACTTAAATGGTTGGGTGACACCAATGTGGAGCTCTTCATGTGACACCTCACCCTGCAATGAAATGGTGTTTCTTATAGTTGTTGTGTTTAACTGAATGTAAGAAGACCGCAACTTCCTATTGCCAGAAAAAACTTTCAAAACAGTTCTAGCAACATCCATAGTTGGGTCCACAGAAAACTTTTTCCATGTAAATGGCATACTTCAATTTTTCTTTTGTCATTGTACAATCACATTGGTAATGCCAAACAGCTGTAGCCTCAAGCTAGTGAAGATTCTCATAGGTGAGGACTCTATTTACAGTAGTGAATTTGACAAAAATCGCTGCTCGTGCATTTTCTAATCCTGTATTTAATATATTTATTCAACTCATATCAAAGGTCATATACATTTGTTAGATTATAAAATAAAGTCAGTTCTCCATTTACATGCTTTTGGTTTAACATGGCTGAAAAGTTAATACCCCTTCTCCATTCACTCAATATTAAGATTGGTTTAACGTGGTTAACAACATGATGCATGGAAACAGCATTAAGTAAAAAAAATTAAATTAAAGAGAAATAAATCATAAAAGAAATTGAAATTAATCACTAGAGTATAAATGGTAAAACATTTGACAGACAGGAAGAGAGATTTAATATTGTTAGGGTTAATAACTAAGAAATTGCATGGAGTATGATGTGCATCCAAGGCAATTTAAACTTTCTCCCTCTTGCTGCCAACAAACCCATCCAACCACTACCCACTCACCATCACCGCTGTCTACACTACTGCGCACTAGATCTTGCTATTTTGCTTTCATATTATATGAAATTAGACAACTATAAAAAGATTTTAGTTTAGTATAAGTCTACAATTGTTTATCAGTTGGGAATTTAACTCTCTGGAATGGCTTTGGTCACAATGTACTTCATCTTTAGGGTCTAGATTTTTTTTCTGACAGTAGTAACTTCTCATTGAAGTGCCGCCAGGATAAATGGTGTTCTGACAGATTTATGGGTGGTTTTCTTGTGATTTATGACTGACTCCTGTATTTTTTAAACAACACGAAAATTCTGAAAATCATTACAATACAGTTCTGACATTTTTGAAACATTTAAAGTTTCATAAAAAGTTAATTTTCAGGGTCAAGATATACACGAAAAATATGGGCGTGAAATCATGGGTGTAGTGCAAAGAAGGCAAAGTTACCTATTTTACATAATTAACTAATTTCATTTTATCTGGTTGACACTTATACTACTACGGTTCATATTAAACTTGATTTTCTTTTACGGTGTTTACCTATGTGAAAGACGAAATATTTTGTTTTAATAAATATTTAACGATAATTATAAATAAATTTTCATTGCAGTTGATTCTCAATGACATCAAACGGTTCAGATATATATGGTTTACTTTTTCGTTATTGCTGATTACAGAAAATTAATGGAGTGTCTGCGCTCGAACAATTGCAGCTATTTCTTTCGTAATATGAATACTATTAAGAATAAGACAAAAACACTGCAGATGAAGTACCAGCCGTTTTTGAAGATCAGAGCGGATTCCAGACGCTGAGAGTTAAACACAGCCCTACATCGACAACACAGCGCAATTCAGTAGCCACAATATCCCCAAGACATTACTTATTATTCCGTATTACAGCAAAGGGGCAAAGCAAGGGCAGAAACTTCATCAGCGAATGAATGCTGATTAACAATGGAGAAATCACAGTCATCCAACGGAGGCGTCGCCACTTGCATGAAGAATCGCTTACGTCAACAAAGACGTTCTCACTAAACACCGCTGTCCTTTTCCTATTTGTGATAACAGCCTGAATAAGCGTCATTGAATGTCGATCGAATGCAATTAGTTCCAACCTATTTAAGTCTCATAAACCCTTGCATTCCCAGATCAACAGTCAGGAATGGGAAGAGACAAAAAAGATTTAGGTTCATAAAAAATACGTTCAAAACGTCCCCGAAAGAATATCAACATTCAACTTACCTTAAACAACGAGTAGACACAAAATACTGAAAATCACACATGCATGTTACCAACTACTATAAAATTAAAACGATTCAACAGTTTTTGTGATCACCGCCGAAATATTACACTCCTCGGTTTAACTGCTGCTGCAATTTTTAAAAATATTTCCACTTTCCGCAACAGACGTGTTGTCTTCTTTACTCTTTGAGTTAACTATACTTTATGAGAATAACTACCTATGCTAAGGTCTTGACAACTCCTGAAATGAGAGCAGCTATGCGAAGGCAATTTGGAGGCACAATTGATAACGAAACTGGTATTAGCTCATGTTCCAAAATATTTCTTGACAACATTATCGCTCAAATAGGCCTGCAAGTAGTAATGATAACTTATTTCTTGAGAAATGGATTAGGCAATAAAATATACCGAATGTCGATCACTTCAATTTAAAGATAAAACAGACGAAATGTTTGGCTGATAGACTTTGACCAAGCGTTATTACTGATAAATGATTGTATTCCTCAAAAGCATATTAAATTTTTCTGACGAACACTACATAGTTTACATTAGTTCTATAATCTTGAAATGCAGGCATCAATTTATGAAAACAACAAACCCTATACAATGAATATAAGCACAAAAGAGAATGATGAACTGAACAAACAAAATTAATCTCAAACAACTATTGACGTGCATATTTACAGAAAACATAACGAGGTCTTTAAGAAACGTGTGCATAAACACGAAAAAAAAACTAGCAAGTATTAAACCTTTTCATTCCTAACCATATGTTATGTTATACACAATTGAGTCACTAAAGCGATAAGGGCAAAAAGGTCTTAAGCAGAGAAACTTGTTTACAAAATATAAAGTTTATCCATAGCTTAGTTATCAGCAATGCATGACTCGCGTGGATGCGATAAAGAAGAACAAGAGTAAAGAAACAATAGGGGCATTTATCATAAAAAGCACCTTTTAAAAATGTTCTTTGTTAATATTTAATAATATTCTCGGTGAAATACAAAGATGAGTATTTTTTCAACTACGCCAGCTGATTTTTGTTATAATAAAAATAACAAAGAATTTAAACGTCGTAAAAATGTGTAATAAGTCTAATTATGAAAGCGAATAAAATTCGAACTCAAAATAACTTCAGAATGAAAACTGATTTCAGCAGAATGTGTTATCTACAACGTTAACGATATTTCCTAGAAAGCTTTTCTTCGAGTAAGCACTCCGAAAGAATTACTTTATAGTAAATGACAAAAACATAACTACCCGATAGAATAGCTGCCCGAAATTACGAATATAAATTAGCAACCCAAGTTCGCTGTGATTAGGAACTGAATTAAATCAAGTGCAGGGTCATAGTTATTACACTGACAAACATTTAAACAAAGTTAACTACATTAAGTAAAATCTCTAGAAAATACTGAAAATAACATTAATGACAATTCCGGAATAATGGATGATATCACGTTCACAAATTTGCTTTCTCTTACTCCGTTTAACAGTTGCTTAATTTATCATGCATAAAAAGTTAATCATATGACGTAAGTATGATTACACACATCTCAGAAGGTAAAACGAGCAATCGATGACCATCTTCACTGACTTTGTACAGCTTACTGAGCAGTTATTCACAACAGCTACATACGTTATGACGTATGTTGACACTATTCATACACTGGACAAAGTTTCAAAACACTGTAATGTTCAGTTCGTGAGTTAACGCTATCTTAATTCGTTAAAGGTCATGATTAAAACAAAATAAAAGTTGGAACAAATTATACGGATTTATTTGTAATCACGTATGAAAAATCAGCAAAACAAATTTTAGTTCGAATAAAAGCAAACGTTGAGTGTGAAATGAGTAAAAATACTGATAATAATGATTAACAGTCCGTAGTACTCAATACATATAAGTTAGACCATATAGCCAACTCGAAAAAATACAACAGTAAATGCATTTAACATGGATGATAGCATACCCTATCCGTAAAACAGTAACAAAAATTAAATATCTTACCCTCGAATATCTTCCGTTTCACCCACGAGCCAATGCCATCCTAATTAAGTGGAAGACTTGCCTGAGTAAGCCCTTCACGATCCTTACGCCATCATGCTGAGCCTACTGCACTAAACGACAAGCATTGACAAACAGAAAAATAAAACATCTCAATATGGCGTCAAAGCACATCTTCGTAACTGTGGGTACGACAAAATTTGACCCATTTATTTCTAAAGTTCTTCACCCAGAGTCTCTAAAAGTAAGTGTAACTCAAAAATATTGTCAATATATTCATCATTTTTGGATACAATTCTAGACCTAAGAGGTTTGAATGCCTACGAAATAAAAACAGGTATCATATGTTATCATTTTCTCCTGACATGGAAGATCACCTGTATGTAAAACAAAGGACGCACGAAAACTTTAAATGCCCGTTTGGCGAGAAGACTTTGTTTCGACGAGATAAGCTTATATATAATGAGAACTAATGATAGTATTGTCTTTGATTATTTTATTTATTAGTATTTGAATTTCATGCACCCGCAAATAAGACGGTATAATTACGAAGGGAATGCCTGTCAAATGTACGTTTTTGTTGTTTCAGATTTTGCGTGCTCGAGGTTATGGATCAATTAATGCTCAAATCGGATCAGGTGATGTAGAACCTATTTCAGGGAACATAGAAGGAGTTGACGTTTCCTGTTTCCGCTTTCTTCCCTCGATTTCTGATGAAATACATCGTGCCGATTTGGTTATTAGTCATGCGGGAGCAGGTACTTGCTTAGAAGTACTAAATGCACAAAAGCCATTGATAGCTGTTGTTAACGGAGACCTAATGGATGATCATCAGGGTAGTATATATATATGTATATGAAGTAATAATAAATCTATACGATCCCCATAATATAATTATTTACTAAACTAAACGGTTTAGGGTCACGTACTTCCCAGTGTTGTTAATGTGAGATATTAAGAGGTGTAATTCACCTACGTTGATTTATGGAATATTTTACGCCTCAAACTCAAGGACAAAATTTTTCAGAAATTTTTTGTAGCACAACCTTTGTACATACTATCGTTTAAAATTAGTCGTAATTAAACCTTTAATCTGAGTGAAACACAAATCATAGATACTATTACAAAACTATAGGTGGAGCTAGCAGAAAGACTCGCAGAAAATGGCCACATCATTTATTGTGAAGGACCTGAAAAACTTGCTCATATTTTGGAGACAGCTGATTTATCATCCCTAACTCCTTTTCCTCCGGGCCAGCCGCAGAAATTCGCGGATTTCATAGATGAATTTATGGGTTTTAAAACAGCAAATTGCTAATTACATAAGGCTGAAAGTAATTCATTTTTTATTATAAGTTCTATTTTATACTAATTTAATATACATAAAATAGTTTCAGCTGTTGGATGAACCTTCTCACGTTAATACGTTTAAACAAAATCATAAGTCAGTGGTGTCTATTTTGATCACTGAATCAGATGGTAAAATCAAAATGATCCAATGACTTTGTTATTCAAATGTACAGTTGTTTATTCTTAACCAAGATGTTATTTCCATTATATATGTTGCCCAGGGTGAGCATTTTATGCCTTTATGTTATTTCCTCTAATTTTCTTTAGTTTATGATCTCGGAGATTTGGCTTTTGTTGCATCATTTTGCAACTATGTAAATTATCTGCTATTTCTACATTTATAACATCGAAAATTTCTTCATTGAAGAATTAAATATGGGCATTATTAACGTGTTACATTTTCCCTTTGTATGGGTACTCATCCATTTGTAAAATATGAAAAATAAATATATTTGTGCTTTATTATGAAAGTTATGTATATCTCAAGTGGGAAGGGAAACAGCTGATGTGGTATTAACTTATAATTATTATTAAAATAAAACTGATGTTTTGGTGTAATCTGTTATTGTCACACTTTGATGCCCTGTAATTGGGATGTATGATGCATTGCTAGATCCTCATCCACCAATTTCCTTGGGCTACATATTAAAGAGAATTTGGATTGGCTAGATCACAGCAACGGAGTTGCTGAAAAAGTTGCTACTGGAGTTTTTATGATAAGAAAATTGGCTCCAATACTTCCTATTGAAAGCTTATTATCTCTGTACTATGCTAAAGTGCATTCATTATTAAGCTATGGAATATTATTTTGGGGTAATTGTCGACTGGCTAGTAAAGTCTTTTCCTTACAGGAACAAGCTGTCAAAGCTTTATGTAGAGTACCTTACCATACACATGGCAAACCCTTGTTTTCATCTCTCCATATCTTAACCCTACCATCTCTTTACATTTTTAGTTGTGCAACTTTTGTTAGATCAAACCGTCACATTTTTCCCACAAATGCAGAATACCATAGCCATTTCACCCGCTCACTATCTCACATTCATATCAATGACTACAACAATGCTCTTTCTCAAAAAGGTCCTCATCACTCAGCCTTTGTAATATATAATAATCTGCCTGTGGATGTTAAATCAGTTCTGTCCTACAAAGTGTACAAAAGAAAAGTTAAAAAGTTCCTCTTGAAGAAAACTTACTATAGTGTCTGTGAATACCTAGATGATAAAGTATGATTTTGCTTTTCTTTGTGTTATTGATCGTATTTTCTTTGCTAGCATATCTATATTTTCTCTCCTCTTGTCTTGCTTTGTAAATATTTAATATTGTGATGAAACCATGCAAATGTATTTGCCAACGGTGAAATAAATTGTATTGTATTGTATATGTCGATAAAAGCACCGTACCATGAGAAATTCTGCAATACATACCAAGTTATGTGAAGCATTCTTGGATCATTACCACTTCCCATTAGTTACATTAATTTATAAATTATCCACACACATAATTTAAAATGGCTTTGACATGTAGTTGTACTCTATTTCATTTTCATGAATTAAACCAGAGGTATAAGCAGGGCCGTTTTATCCATTAGGCACAGTGCCTAGGGCCTATGAACCTATCAAGGGCCTACGAAAATGTTTGATGCTTGAATAAGTGTTGAAGTATTGTTGAAATAATTTCAAAAGCAAAATTATAAAAATGCTTTC
This sequence comes from Uropetala carovei, assembly GCA_036926305.1. NCBI lineage: Eukaryota > Metazoa > Arthropoda > Insecta > Odonata > Petaluridae > Uropetala > Uropetala carovei. The sequence continues at coordinate 6,203,220 of JAXCHB010000035.1, forward strand.
GAATATCTTTAACAGCAAAAAATTAGATTTAACTTGGGTGCATTTTAATATATTTGATATGACGTAGAGTTGAGCCTTCGAATGCAAGAGTGCCTAGGGCCTACGAAGGTCTTAAAACGGCCCTGGGTATAAGATACAACAAAGGGATGAATATCTTTTAAAAACAGGCTTGTTTCATATCCTTATAAATCTCTGATTTATTTTAATTGATAATGATAACTGGTCTCAAGAATTTGGATTTATGATTTTTTGAAAATTTTGCAACAACTTTGGCCAGGGGTCTCCAAACTATAGGCTGCAGGCCACATCTAGCTCAACTTCTAAGATGCACATTTGCCAGCAGGAAGTGTCATTAGCCATCATTTATGACATCTAAATAATATTTTTGAGTTATTATGTGCAGTATACTTGTAATATGTATCTCTAACAGGGGTGCACAACTCAGATGTTGACAAGGGCCAAAATCAACCTTGATTGGGCCTAAGCAGGCCACACTTTGAAAATTTTGTCCATAATAAAAACTTAAGTATACTATTGGGATTTATTAATTACCATAACAAATTTTACATGCAATTTTTGTAACAAATGAAGTGGTAAATAAATATAGGTAATTTACTTACAAATTTTAATTGTATTTTTTGTATAAAAGGAATTAAACAGCTGAGCAACAATCGAGCCAAACAAAAGGTGTTGGCAGGCCATATATTGTGTACCCCTGATCTATAATGTAGTATGCACTGTATTTAAATATACATAAAAATAATTTTGAATTGAAAAATGCCTAAAAAGCTGTAGAAATTTCTGAAAGTAGTTAAGGGTTATATTTTAAATTTCTTTAACCCATTAATGTTTCTGTTTTTATCCAAGCATAGATCAGTTATTTAATACACCATAATACAAATTTTGTAAGTATTGAGCTAATATGCTTTTGTATTGACAACTACAAGTTAACAGAACTTGATAAAACTGGTCAGATCTTCATTCTGTGCACAACACTTAATTGGGTCATTTTAACTTAAAAACCATGTAAGATAGGATGTGACTTTTGCATTGTGTAGGTGAATTTTCTGTTAATTAAATTCAGACTCATAAAATAAAGACTTGTCAAGAGAAAAATTATTGAGGAGTTGATCCAATTTTTGGTGAAAATAATATTTCAGTGATAAAGGCATTATTTTCTGAAACTGTATTATGATGATTAGTCCATTTTTGTAGAGTTTTACAGTGGTATTTGTTGTTCAATAAAATATTCTAGAATTAAGTCAACTCATTGATTGTAACAGCTCAGTTAATTTTCACATAGGAAAACTTAATTGTTAAACATAATTTATTTTTTCCTAAAGCAAGCCACTGTCCAATATAAATAAATGCATTGAAATGATTAGCAGCTATTTTGCTGGAAAATATCAAAAAGAAATTCCTTATTTCTTGAAAAAACCAGATTTCAAGCTCCATTTGAATAATAGAAAAAGCAGAACTTACACGTATCATTTTTATTAGTTTCCTATAACTGCAAGAAAAAAATACATATAATTACGTATTTTTGTAATTTAAATCAATGCTACAATCACATAAAATAATTGGACACAGTTACAGCACACAAACACACTAACAGAGACACATCAACTGAACATTTCATTAAAAACAATTAGTAATTTAGAAGAAAAATGTTTTTCATTACAGATCTTATGTAAATGTATTATTTTCTCATGTATTCCACTTGTGCATCAAAACGGGACCTGGAAATAAGGAATCAGTTTTATATTTTTCCAAACAGATTTAGGGATGGAATGAGCAATAAATGAAGAAAACTTAGATCTTAAAAATAATCTTATAATTCATTAGCTTAGACACATTTTGACTTGGATGCAAATTAAATAGGTAATAAATTTAATGGTTGATAAATTTAATATTTAGCAAGGCAATCCAAATTATTTTAAAAATTAATAATAATAATCACCTCTTATGGTGCTGTTTCATATAACACACTGTTTTCTAGGAACACGTATAGTGCTATAAGAGGTATGACTTTATGTTGTATCCAAGTCGAGAAAAGTTTTTTTTATCAAGGGATATCATGTAATTATCTCTCTATCTACAAGAAACTGATGGAAAGAATGGATCAAGAGGTATCTATGCAATTGGTATAAGTTGGAATATGGGAATAATTTGAAGTCAGGAGAAAAATTCTGCCATGACCAGAAATCGAACCTGGGCCTTATACTTGCCGGTTGGATATTCTATCACTTAACTATTGTGGCATTAATTTTAACTAAGAAATAATCCAGATCCTGAAACAGGAGAATTAAACTGTTTATGTCACTTCAATACTAAAATATCCACATGACTAGTGGAAGACCCGGATTCGATTCCCAGTCATGGCAGCATTATTTTTCTTGTTTTCAAATTATTCCTTATCTACCGTAGTGATTTTCTCTTTCTCTAATTCTCGAAGATGGACGGGAGGTAAATGCTTGCGCAACCCAATAGGAAAAGAAGGGAGGTGAATGGGTTTGCATAAGATGAGACGTGAAGTTGAGATTTTGTCAATTAAGATTGAGTAACGAATGTGCTACAGTGTAACTAATTTATAATAGTTCTCATCTGTAATTTGCTGTTAGTCCCTCATTTGTCATTGTTGCAAAATATATATACCGGAATTAATATTTGTTCTAAATAAATCTATTATTTTAACATTATTATGTATTTTAAATATTCATGTATTCTGGTAAGAAGATCGAAGGGTGATAATTGCATCATTTAGAAGGGGTAGTGAACATGCATTCATACAGATAAATATGTATTTGTTATCGCTGACTTCAACAAATCATTGACAGGAGTAGTAGTTCTGAGGTAAAATCCAACAGGTAAGCCCACATGGAAAACTCATGCAATACATGGCACATGGTTGGATGCCAAAAGCATGAGGGCAGAATCCCTGGTCCTTTAAAATATTTTGCCGTTAAAAGTGAAGAATCTGGATTGTATTGGCTCAGTTAAGAAAATAACTTGAAGGCATTTGGAAAAACCATCAATATATGTTATTTGGATAATGCATGAAAATCATATCAAAAAGAGATGAATCAGAATTTGGAAGTTTACATTTATAAAATTAACTGCATAATTACCCTTTTATTGGCTGGCTGTGAGGTCGGTTATTTACTGTACTTTTTTTAGCTCTTAGTGCAGGATACGAAGAAGAAGACAGGTGCTGGTTTAATAGCTTTCTATGCAATTCCCAATTTTTCTCTAACACGCTCTTCTGCTTAGAAATTGAGTGACTAGATGAGGGCAAGCTAATCCAATGGTACTGCAAAAAATTAAAGTCATACCTATGTAAAGTTTTAATTAAAAATCAAAGAGATTGACTACATGACTAGTAAAGGGAGTCCTTAATTGGCTCGATATTAATTCCAATGTTTTATTTCAAATGAATAAAACTTCACGTGTTGACTTTTGCTCTTTAAAAATTTATTTCAGCTCTACATACACCAAGAATGTATAGGTAACTTGTAAAACAGATGTAGTTCATCATTGTTTCTCTGACAGAATAATGTTCTCAGGACGTTCCTATTCCTTTCTACTCCAAACATTGACCAAATTTGCAAATATATTCTTCAAGAAAAATCTTTAGGACATTGTAGTGAATTATTTACTATACTTTCCTAAATATAATTACTAGTAAAACTATATTACTCTTAATATTATCAAAGAGATCCAGGTATATTTTCAAGAAAGGACATTCATCAGCATTATTTTCCATTAATAGTACAGAAAAATAATATTTTCAATATATCATTTACAACAAAAAGATAATGTTAACATTTAAATAATTATACAATTCAAGGGGAAGTAAAAGGAAGTTAATTTTTATAGTCTTGAATACTTTTTATAGGTGTTAAATTTGGTATATTAGTATATTTTGAAAGATCTTACATCATGAAGTTGAAATATAAATTACTATTGAGGGCTGTGTATCTAGCAGGAGTTTTTGTCCTTTTATATTTTAATAGTATTATTCCAGATTAAAATTATTTCAAAAATTTCTTTAGTGCACTACTGTGAGAAAATGGCTTTATATTTTCTCCATCAAAGGACCTCTTAATTGGTTTACCGTTTTAGGACCATAACTTACAACAAATAGACCATAAAGATAATATCTAGCTTTAACAAAATGGCCTTCGTTTCAAAAATACAGATGACCCCTGCTTTGCACCTTTGTTATAATGCGATCTAAATTTGACTCAAAAAATTAAAAAGCAAAATTTTTTTAATGTAAAAATATCTTATGCATAATGCGATTGTGGCCTAACATATTATGCACAGGGCGAACGTAGGCTAATGGCTCCAATGCAGGGGTCTGCAACCTTTTTCCAATGATGAGCACTGCAATGACAACTTCTTTCAGGGAGCACCAGTTCCATGGAGTAGGGGGCTAAAGAATATAGCCACCTTATATGAATTACTTTTGAATGGCCAAGTGTTTCTCCAGTCCTCTCACTCAGACTCTAAACACCATTGCCCCGAGCCACACGTGAAAAATCTGCTAAAATTGCCAGCGTTGCTCAAATCAACTACTAGTTTTTCGCCACGAACTCTAAAATATATTTGATAGATGCCGCATATTTTATGTTCAATGGTCTGTAGAGAGTTCAAGACTGATTTTTTTGCCGAATAAAAAGCTATTCCGATATCTCGAAAATAGCATCCCATATCGAGTTTGTACAGGATGCGGGACAAATATTGAAAATACAGGACGCATGCTAAGGGTTATAGTACCCCTGGCAAGTGTGGATTTTCGCTTAATGCAGAGTAGCCAGGAACACATCTCCTGCATTAAGCGTGGGTCACCTGTATATGTAAATTCTTTATCACAGCCACATCTTATCAGTAATATTTTCCAGCCTTGGTAGATTTGTGGTTTGGATGTCTGGCTGCTAAATCTGGGGTCTTGGATTTGAATACTATCATTGTGATCATTGTAAAAGGCTGTTAAAGGATTTTTATGAGCTAGTTAAAAAATATCAATGAAATGAGTAAATATTTTACCTCTGATTTACGTGGTTTATTATTTGTTGACAATAGTTGCATAATGTTTTTAAACAAAGCAGCTGGTATGTTTTTGTTTTCTCTTACATCTATTATAGCAATGGTGACATTGAAATTTAGAAGAGAGATGAAGCATTGAGCACCTGATTCTCCTATACCAGACTTCTGTAGATCTATGGCTGCAAGTAAAAATTATACTTCAATTAAATGGATGTGACATTTGGGAAGAAATGGCATTTATTAGAATTTTTAATTTATTACAAAAGTTTTAATTATCAGGGAAAGTATGACAACTTACCTTTCACCCAAAGGTCATCTTCAAGAGCATCACAAAGAATTTTAACACCTTCATCACCAATTAGTGGGTTACAATTTAGTGTGATACGGCGTAAACCCCACATGGAATCTAAATTTGGACATTGATAACGGAGTGACTGCTGCCATGTCTCTATGAAATGATTCATCTTCTGAGTCTAGCATTGCCCCATTAATACATTTTAAGATGTAATATAAAAGATATTTAGTTAAGGTTAACTTAAATATTTTATATAAGACATGAAAATCTTACAGTTGTTAAATTATTATTTTATTATTATTAATATTTATCATTAAGTTTGCCATATTTTAAATTAAAACATGGTGGCACCAAAGAGATTTTAAGTGACATGATATTTCAGAAAATAATTATGAAAAGTATGTATTTTTAACAGAATTTCACTTCTATTTCAATTTTATCTTGTATTTTAATGATACCGGATTATGTTCACGATTACTTATAATATAACAGGGATGGCAAAAGATTTTTGTGCTGCATCCAAAGAAAGTAAGTTGAAACAAGAATATTTTTCATGCACCATTACTTTACTCCTTTAATAAACTTCGTATTTTATGCAGAAAATACAAGCTTACAAATGTAAAGTAACATGCGTGCCACTTCCAGCACACCTGCCAGCATATTTGCCATCTCTGTAATATAAGAACCACTTTTTTAAATTTTTATGGACGAAACAAATTTAAGGATGGCACGTGTGGAGGGTCATGGATTATGAATATTGATAAAGAGTGGCACCCAACAACGTTGCCGACCCTTGGAATAAAGCAATCATTAAATTAAACTTATTGTAAGTTCAGCGTAATCTCAGTTCAAACAGTAGTTAATAAATAAAAAAAATAATGAACAAATACTTCAAAGTAAAGCTTACTTCATAATTTTCTCAGTTATGTGAATTTCTAACCTTTAAAAGAGAAGAAATGTAGCCAAGACCAATTGGTGTGAGACCACATGTGGTAACATTAAGAGTAACCACTTTTGGGAGTTGCCTTATTGCCTTACAAACGATTTCAACTCCCTCGTCACCAATGTAACATCTTTCAAAGGAGATGTGCTGCAAACTTTCTGATTTAATAAGACCCTGCAAAAATAAATTACTTTTGTGGTTCATATTACACATGTTGAAAATATTTAATGCACACAAATATGAAGTAAATGAATGATGCATGAAACAGCTATTCAATAAGTGATTTAGGCCTATGCAGGCAAAATACTCAAGTGTTGTCATGCTATTTTAAATGAACTATTAGATTATCACAGAAATATTGTTGCCCTTACATTTATGACTTATTGCCTTGAATTACCAGCATCATATTTTTATCTATTAATTTTAAATATATGTACTCTGTAACTTCATTTAATTAACTTATTTTAAAATGGGTGTGTGAGTTGCTTCTTCAGATTAGCAGCAAATTTCAGTATATGGTAAATACATCCAACCAACACCAGCATATATGCAACAAAAATTAAATTTAAATAGACAGGAGTTAAATCTATTTTATTATGACCAGGAGTAATAGAAATATGTTAGCAATGGTTGCTCTGACCTCAATCAATTTTAGCAGGTTAAACTAGACTCAGGATTGTCTTTCTTTCCTTCAATGTGAACAAAAATAATACAAAATATTTGTATCTGCATTTTAAGAAGTTAAACCTAAATTGATGGGGAATTATAGATTATTTTTTATTTCTATCTGTTAATGCTTCATTTCCTTCTCCTTTTGCCTGAAAATTGTTAAATTAATATTATTTGCAAAAGATAGAATAAATTATAAGAAAATTCGTAAATGTAAGTTTATAATATGAAGGGAATCATTACTGGAAGTATAATAAAATATACACCCAATGATGTAGCATCTTTTAATTACCAACATAAAACAACATTATTATTCATCATCTGATGGGCAAATGATATTAGTATTAATAATAATTACACTTCTACCATTAGCATATTCCATTATTACCAAGTCATTACGTTTTATTACTGATGTTATCTCTAAATAATTTTTAAAAATTGTTTGTGTTAACCCAAAGCATATCAATAAAAATTTTGGATAATGCTCAAACACATAAACGTAAAATCAATAATATTTCTGGAGTTTTCTTCCAGTGCCAGTTTCCTTTAAAAAATTTATGTATCTGCTTATTCAGTTGAAAGGAATAAAATAATTTCACATGAAATTTATGTCTTATTGATCAAATTCTTTTTTGGGTCATGTCATTCTGCAACCACTCAACAAAATCATTACTTGGACTATAAAAGTTAGCCACCCATGTTTTACATAATGCATGAGCGTTACATTACTTCAGTTTATAAGTTAGAATTGCATTTCTCATTTATAATGCAAGGGAGAGTAGAGGCACTGTCCTGAAAATTTCACTCAGATAAAAATATACAAATTGTCTACAGTTCAAGAAAGGTCTTCCTACCTTAGCTAGAATACTGAGATATTTTGGAGCTAATAGAATCCCCTCCAACTCCAGACATGTCAGATAACTGTTATTCTTGAGACATTCCACTAGTGATGCAGTTAGCCCCATTAGATAATAATGAGTGAAAATCAAAGGGCATCGCTTTGCCTTAACAGCTTTTTCTTTAGTGTCTGCTGGTGCCACCACTAGTTTCCAAAGTAAAAATTATTTATAAGATTCCATTGCTTCTTACCTGGTGAAAGTTCATTTTATAATCATTTTCTAAAAGCTTCACCCATATTGGCTACTATTGCATAGTCTAAACTTTCTGAATTAATACTTCTAGTAAAACTGATTTCTAGAATTAGTTTTAAGTCACAAAAAATCAGCTCTCAAATGAAATAATCTTTTATATACCAATATTAAAACAATATTAAACATACACTTCTTCAAGGAATAAAGTTTCACATGGTTACAACTTTATAAATTTATGAAGAAATCTTATAAGTTTCTGAAGGAAAAGTCATTTGGAAAACTTAAGTCTTCAAAAGTTTTTTATTAATATTAACTGAAAAACCATGATGACTAAGATGAAGAATGTGCAAAAATAAAACGAGCACATTCATAAAATTATAAAAGGCTGAAGATCGGTGGGGCTAACATATTTCAATGCATAAAAAATTAGGGTACTGGTCAGGGGTGGATTGGGAGCAAAAATCAGCCCAGTCAAATGCTCGGATATCGGCCCACCTAACAACTAATATTGCAGCTCCCTATACCCGTTTTCTACTTATGAAGCTTGACCATGGCGCAGTGAATAGCCAATCAGGGCGTTTTCCCCTTCCACCACCATTTGAAGTTTTCGAGAGGCACGGGAAAGTAGTACGCTCTTACCCGATATCTGCTCTTGAAGAAAGTCGCATGCGAACGTTAAGGCATAAACGCGGTAGATATGGCAACACAGTCGAGCTTGGAGCGATGTGAACAGCATGATGGCGAGAGACCGACTGACTTTCTCCCCTCCCCATCAACAGTCTCTCAAGCTTTCATTGGCTGCAGCAGTAAGCATACAACTAGGATTTTCAAAGTCAAGCTTCATAAGAGTAAAAAACGGGTATAGGAGGCCGCGGTCCATAGTTTGAGAAAAACTACTGTATAATACGGAAAAGCAACAGCTCCTGGCCGAGGCAGCAACCACTCAGGTAGCCCCGGCCCAGGAGCAGCATCGGCTCACTGGGACTTTGCCCGGTGTCCCGGCTGCCCAATCCGCCTCTGGTACTGGTCGGTTATCCCCCCGCAAATTACATTGGTTCCATTTGTGGCGCAACGGTCAAGAGGATATAGCATTGAAAGGATATATTGACGAGCCTTCGGATCACTTTGTTTTAATGGGTAGTTGTCTCTGGGCGCTACCACACCCTTTGCCTAGGCTGGAACCAAACCATCCCTCCCCATTGTCCGGTAATCGGGTTTGTAAATGTCACGACAAGCCCATCAGTCATGGGTTAGCAAGCTTTAGGGTAAAAAATATTACATAGCGATCCCATGAGCCTCTCAACAATAAATATTTACCATGAAAAATTTTGCGGGGCCAAAACAGGATAGTACCCTTTGCAGGGGGATAACCGACCAGTACCAAAATTAGTTTAGTAAAAATAAGACAATCTAAGTTTAGCTACTGGTATGCAGTCTACCAGACATTTAATAGCAGAGAGTGGAAAATCAGAGAAAAAGGAAATAAAATTCTTTATTATAAACCAGCGATAAAAAGGACCAACCAAGCACATATACAAATCAGAATAAATTAAACAAATTTGCAGTTTGTTACCACGTAGTAAAATATATTAATATTGTTTTTACAAAAATGACAAAATTTTAATACATCTGGTGGTATACTTAAAAACCTAAACTAAAATTTTGATTTATTTAAGCACAATGTTACAAATGCGTCAGCAATAATCAAAAATTTCATTTTCAGACTTAACTTTCCATATTTAAATAATTTTTGCTTAAGAATGAAGATATTTCTGTTTGAATAAAGCTAACTGGATTGTTAGAGATCATTTTTAACTTTGAAAGCAATGTACTGAACAAATTCTAGAAAGTTCTAAAAATATTAAAATTTAAAAAATGAGTTTCAGATGTGACTCCATGAACAGGTAAAAATTAAGTTCTTAGTTGAAATCATTCCCTCTATTTATGCTTTTCATGTTAATTCTAAGTAACAGCAAACGAAATTCACTATATAAAATCAGCACAGAAGCAACTTGATTTTAACTAATTAATGCCAGAGAAAGTTTCTTTAATATTACACAAAATTATTTAAAATAATTTTTTTCTGCAATCAATTGTGGGATGAAAGATGTATCAGTTAAAGAAATACTTTCCTTTCATAAAGACAATAAACTCATTTAGCTATCCTATTAGTTCTAACAAAATATGTTGTCTTAATAAATTATTTTCTGAATAAATACATATAAAAATGAGCATTGTTGGCTTATATAACCTTTTATTACTATTTATTCCATTAATATGATAAGTTTGGTCTGTTTCATGAAAAGTCAAGAGCTTACATATATCCCTTACCATTTCTTACTGGATATCGACTCCGTATTGCAATCATATGGAGCTCTTGATCTGAAGAAAGGGCTTCTAAAAAAGGTTTCCAATCATCAGCTTTTAGACGATCAGCCAAGAAATCAAGGGTTCTCCTTGGGAGATGAGATAATATTCCACCTTGAGGAATAACACAATAACGTTCACATAGCTCTTGGTATCGAGCTGAAAATGAATGTATGTAGAAACTTTTTGTATTTGTTTGAACTAAGCTATATTTTGTTAATGGCTTCCTTCTTCTAGCAGTAGATGTTGTGCTTGGTCTAATATAGAAAATTATAAAAGTCAAATCTATTAGACTGCTAAAACTCATCACTTCTTTATCAGAATTCAAGTAAAAACATGCTTACATACCGTATCCCAATATTATGGCAGCTTAAAAATTGTCTATCATTCACTACTTCTCCTGCCCAACTATTTCTCCTATCCATCGTTCTTTTGGAGCCATCCTTTGGAATTTTAGAATTATTTGTGTTTCTCAGATTTACTATTGGATCTGAATGTCTAGTTTTAATAATGTTCATAGTGAAGAAGACTATTTTCTAGTAGGTTAACTAAGCAAGGAAACATAAAAATGAATTTTGATTGTTATCAACACTTGTTTCTGGCTTCAAGTAAGAGTTTGTATTTATTATTTTACAATGCATAGAGAACAGTATAATTTTTCCCCGCAAATATTGGTTAATGCGGCACAGATACTATCATTCACTTCGTATGTATTAAAAATACTACATGAAATCTGGGATATGAAATATGTTCCATTGTTAATTTTTGAACAAATTTAATGAATACTAAGTATTAAAAGTCTAAATTAAATCATCGTGCATGAAGAAAAAACTGTAAAAGACTTAAATATTATCGACATTTCCCTCATTTTCTTATTTAACTAATCAGTTAGGAAGAAAAAATACGATATCTAATTATATGTAGTTACCTAAATGACGCTCAATTTTGATATCTTTGATTTGTTGTTAGAAGTTAGTTTCGCTGCATTACGCTGATAAAAATAATCGACGTTTAATAGCCCAAAAAGTGATGATGTTTTGAAAAAGAAAGCGCATCTGTTGTTAGAAACCAACTACACCTTGAAAACAACCATAGTGACCTGTTGCTAGGCAACGGAAAATGGCGCGAACGAAGTTTTTATTTATGCGTAATGAATACCAATAGCCATAAATAACTTACAGGTAAAGTAAAATTGGATTGTGTTTCATTGTGCACGTAAATATAGTTAAATTCTATACAAATTTTCCGAATACAGAATGTTCGCACATACAATCATTTGTAAAAGTACACAGAATGAAGAGGTTTGATGTAAAACTGTTCCGATGAAATATACATACGTGCTGAATGCCGAAAAATAACGAAGGTAATAGTACATAATTTTAATTAAATCTTTATCCATTTGCAGTGAGGATAAAATATATGTTGCACCACTGTAATGCTGATATTTTTATATTTTTGTTACGGACTTTGTGAATAGTTTTTGGCAACTCTAAAATGAATGTGTACTACAAATAGTTTTTCTATTAATATATTTTGTTTCAGTATAAAAATATTTTAATGGTCTTAGTATGGAGAAAAGGTTTCGTTATATTTTGTTCATAATCAGTAATGGTTATCTTACTACAGTACCTACAGTTACCTACTACTTAAATCGTTTTTTAAATTTAAAATCCTTTTTAGTTTGATACGACTATATCATGTTAACACATATAAATCAGATTATCGTAATCTTTTATCAACCTGCATTTTAACATCTTAAGCATGAGAATCAAATGGACATTATATTACCTAAATTATTTTCTTATCATACAATAAAGATAATTCCTCTTTAAGTGTCTTTTTATTGGCTTAAAACTCATAAAATCTCTGGGTAAATGAGGAGTTTTTTGTCTCCCAGCTTTCTAGAGCTATTATAAACCGAATGAAATCTTGTAGTGTCATCTGGATGAATAAAGTATTATTATTATATTAAACAACGTCAGCTATTTCTTCATCGTAATTCACTAAATTCTTTTTTGTTGTGTATTATTTACAATATAAATAACCAATTTCTGATTTACAAAACATCTCAAATTATATAAGTATTGCTTTTTACCATAAAACACTTGAATTGGCAAATTGTTTAATGGTTATCTACATATAAAAGCCATAAACTTTGCTCTCTTATTGTATATGTGACCAATTTTCCAGACTACCTAATTTACAATCAAATCAGAATTTTGCATGAAAAGTGTCTTCATTCCACTAAAAATTATATCTTATTTGTTATTCTTATGAGCAGCAACTTAAATCTATTTTTGTAAGTGGCATTTTTCAGCTTTGTGTAGGAAAAAAAATCATTAGGTGTCCTAAGGTTTGAAAATGTTATGGTAAATGCATTTTCACTAAAATGCTGTGGCCAAGCAATCATTTCTTTATTGTTTTGATGGTGATATAACTACTCTATATTAGTTGGTAACATTTTATGTCATAGAACCTATTGATAAATTACCATAAAATTGTTGAAAAATCAGATTTGCTTTTGGATCACAAAGCTTTTGCTTTTGGGGTTGATCATTGATAATTGATTCTAAATAAAATTTTACATATAATTTACTATCAGAGGAAAAGTTGATTCATTTTAGAACTTACTTTAGGTGAAGTAGCATTGATGATGGCTGCTGTGAAGCTAAAATGCACTTCAGCGATTCTTAACATTTTTTATGGCTCTTGGAACAACCTAATTTATTGATTCAATTCCAGTCCTAATGTGACCTCACAATTTTCTTAGAATTATAGAATCTTGCTGACCTTCCATCATACATTGCTTTTTTTTATTTAATAAAATGTCAGTAATACATATTTATTTTGGTTTCAATTTCTCTTTGATATTATCAGTTCATCAGCTTTCATACATTTTCTTTTCAGCTTAACATTAAGGAATCTTTTCAAGTTCATTGATAGAGGAACCATACATCATTTAATTTAAACACAACCAAAATTGATGGACTAGGTATTGGAGGAAACATATCACTGATCACTTTCATTTTCATTATACTAATAATATCTAGTCACCACATGTAACAATGAAACAGCAATGGGCAGATATCAGTCTTTCTTCGTCGACATTTTAAATCATCGATTTAGCGCTGTTTAACATTGTTTATCACTGCAAACTCATGAACATGAGTTGCTGTATTTTTATGAATATAGCACAGCACATTAGTTATACAATTTCACATCAAGAGAGTAGAGATCTAAATATTCATTAACAGGAAATTCGTCCTATTTTGCATGTATTTTTCCATTTTAGAAAATGGATTACCTTTATTTTTCAAAAAATTTTAACTGGAAACTTCTTAACAGGTAAACTTTACTTAGCTTATTCATAAAAATTAACTGAGCTAGTCTCTTGGGTCTATTTCTTGCAGTAATATTTTGAGTAACAATTGATAGAGAGCATTTGAGATTGGCTTGGTATGACAGTTCCTTTGCACCTTTCATGTTACTTAATGAAGATGACTCTGAATGATGCATAGGTCACTTCACAGCTGAGCACCATTCACAGTTTTATGTTGATGCAACTAGAACCCACTATTCTTGCATCTTGCAGGTTTTCTCTCAACAAACACAACTTGGGTACCGTCCCATGCAATGGAAACTCTGAATATCAGTAACCACTGTTTGCTTCCCTTGACCTGATGCTGCATTCTGTATCTCTGAAGAATCCATCATCACGTCATCTGATGTTCCAGGTAAGCTGCTAACGCTGCTAAAGTGTCCTCCAGACACTCCGCATGGTGGTCCTGGAGCCATTCCTCCACTACTATATCCAGAAGGTGGAGCTGTATGATGATGGCTATGGTGGTGACTGAAGTATTCCTACACAATAAACACAAATAATAACAAGTAGAGTGGTATCCATGAAAATGGGTAAATTTAGCGTGTTTTTTCTTCTATATATTATTAAATTCAGTAATACACTCTTTTTTATTTCGCTATGTAGATTTTTCCCATTAACCTAATTTATGAACTGAGAGGAATTTGGAATTTGATCACCTGTTATATGTGCAAATTTAATTTTTGTTAAATTATTTTTTATATGGTTATACAGGCTGTTCCTGACTCTAATGCATTCCTGAAAATCGCATCATAAATGGAATTATTTTAAGTTGAATTATCTTAAGTTGAATATCAATGTCCCATAGACTTACATGTTATAAATTGAGATACATTCCAGGACCTAGGAAAAAATATGTACCAAGTCTTATTTAGGCTATAAATTAATAGTTTAAGAACAAATGAGTGTTATATATTGTATAATAATTTTTTAGACTTAAAACAATCAACAAATTAATATAGGCTGCTTCCGACTTATGACTCTAATGTTTCTGAAAATCGCATTTTAAGTTGAATATCAATTTCCTATAGACTTGCATGTTATAAATTGATATACGGTCCAGGAGTTTTAAATAAAATTTTTGCCTGGATGCGTCTGGTAATTATTATATAATATGCAAACTGCACAAAACATATGATTGCTGAATACCAAAGGTCCAAAATTCATGTGAAAAATTGATGGGTCATCATACCAAGAAAATTTGGATTTGTGGGTCGCCATATCAAAAAGGTTGGGAACTCCTTACCTAGACAGTGCATTGCACAACATGTTAAAAAAGATATGAAGACTTAAATTTATCCTCATGCCCCGTGATAATGTTTTGGCACACTGTCCAAAGCAAAAGAAATTAATTTTTAGTTAACCATTTGTATTGAAAGTGAACATTTCATTATTAAAAGTAATATAAATTCTTCATAGGACATATTTGTTTATAAAGCATTGTAGTACAATATGAGCACCAGAGGTGTATTTTCAGGATGTGGTA
Source organism: Uropetala carovei (assembly GCA_036926305.1). NCBI lineage: Eukaryota > Metazoa > Arthropoda > Insecta > Odonata > Petaluridae > Uropetala > Uropetala carovei. The sequence continues at coordinate 6,218,499 of JAXCHB010000035.1, forward strand.
AGTGCACACCACACATGCATAAAATATAACAAAATGATTACATAATAATTTGAGTCAGAATAATGAAACCTATGGAATGGTTTACATTGTCACATCAATAGTCAAGTTTTGCATCTTGCATTGGCCACTACATGATACTGTGCTTTTAAGTGTAGATGTATGCCCATGCCAAGGGAAGAAGGCTGCAGCACTGCTAAAGAAGTCAAGCTGAGCATTGCCTGATTGCTTTTGCCTCTTAAAATATGTGGAGGCAAACAACTCTGCAGTAAGAGAAAAAATGTGTAACTATGGTGGACAAGTCATGGAGTTAGTGACGATATATGCTTGCTTTCCAGTTAGTGTAGATTGTTATTATAAAGTATATTTTGTGTTTGGCATAGCCTGGGGTAGTAGTGTAGCTAGAGGTATTGGGCCCCTAAGCAAGAATCGCTGATGGGCCCCCTAAGCGGAAATATTTTAGTAATGGGGGGCCCTCTTGAGAAAGAGGTGAAAGAATACCAACCACTAGTTTATTATGCAGCACAGGATATATAAGGATTTAAAAAATTAGCTTAAAATAAATAAAAGCGGAAATATTTTAGTAAAAAGATTTAAAAAATATATTTTATTGGTGTTTATTTTTCTCTGTGGTGGGGGCCCTCTTGAGAGAGAGGTGAAAGAATACCAACCACTAGTTTATTATGCAGCACAGGATATATAAGGATTAAAGAAATTAGCTTAAAATGTCTTTTTCCTTGCTTTTGCATTTGCGAATATATTGAGAATTGACAATTTCAACACAACGTATGGGCCCCTTTTGTTCGAGGGCCCTTAGGCATTGCCTACTCTTGCTATATGATAGCTACGCCACTGGCCTGGGGCCTTGACACTAATGGGGGCCTCAAAACAGTCAAAACTTATTACAGGCGACTCCCAAGTTTCGTTGGGGATGCGTTCCTGAAAACATGGTCGTATCTCGAATTGTCGAATGTCAAACGCCGTTTTTCCATATACTTGCATGTTATAATCGGGGGATACATTCCTGCATCTCGGGAAAAAGTCTCCCCTCATGTTCTATAAAGATAAAATAACATTACTATTATGTTAATACAACAATATTAAATTATGAATAAATTATATAATAAATATTTTAAATGTATAACTTATTTTTTGCACTAAAAAGGAAAAAATAAATTTTTGTTTCAAACTTCAAAGATAGATGTATGCAATATGTTGTGCAGACGGCCCGGTTCAGATCGCGCAAGTCGTTTGTTACAAACGACTCGCGCAAGCTGGATACCATACCTCATACATCTATCTATACATACAACTATTTATCGCAGCGAAATTATTATAAAAGTTATTTAAAAAAGCACAAAATAACTTAAGAATAAAGAAACAATAAAATTAAAAATATTTTCATACCTTAAATCTTTTTCAATTGCGCTTACTGGACTTGGTTTATTAATAAGATTAACAGAAAAAAGAGTGAAATCAGCACAAATTGAAACAATTAGAGCAGATATAACTATGTCTACACTAAAACTAAACCTCGTGTGGTTGCTCGGAACCAATTACTCCACAAAAATTACTCCGCTTGAAGTAACTCCCAATTCGATCGGCTGTGTCGTAATCTCGAATTTGTCCAATCTCGAACGGTCGAAACTCGGGAGTCGCCTGTATTTTTTTAGTAAAATATTTCACAATCAGTATAATCTACTACTTACATACACATCTCTTGTTTTTACTTAAGTTTGTTACAATGTAACATCCCTTGCGTCATTCGAAAACACATCTCACAGTTATAATTCATTTTTTGTTTATTTTTCAATATGCGCAAGTTTATATAATAAATTTTATATTTATGCATTTCTGTAATTCAATTTATTTAACCTGCTGCATACATTTTTTCCATTCGTAAGTTGTAAAAATTTTTGTAGAGATTGAGTATCTCCCCCCCTCCTCCTCCCAGTCAGTTGGGGGCCTCCCGAATTTTTTGCACCTGGGGCCTTCAGATACCTTAATCTGCCACCGGTACTTATATGTCGGTTTGTATTAGACCTCATAAAATCATTAATAACTCAGAACCAGTAAGATATCCAAATGGAACTAAGGCTGTGTGAGTTGAGATTTTAAAAGTTTTAATAGTAAGACTTCATTTGGTAGAGGTATACAATGAAATAAATCATAATTTGTAGTTTTTTTTTTTTAACATTCAGCACCACATTGTGCATCAGCTATTTAGTGGCAGTCTGAAATATCAGATGAAAGTTTGCAGGAAGCATGAGTCCAATTCAAGAATGGAGAATTAAATTGGCTTGATAGCTTAGTTGGTTAAAGTACCTAAAGTGGGGGACCCGGGTTCGATTCCCAGTCAAGTTCAGAATTTTTCTCTTCTCCAACTTCACATTTGTGTTTAGCCCTATGCACTCATGCATAAAAGTAACCTTTCCATATTGTTAATAATTTTTATATTAACTATGCCTTAACAAATAAACACCATGTAAAAATGTGAAATACCACTGAAAAAAAGAAATTACAATTTGAAGAAAGCTCAAAGAAACTGAAGAAAATCACAAAGAATGTCTGCAGAAGATGAACTATTTCTTGAGACTAAAAAGAAAAAATTAAATTAAAATTAAAAACTTTCAAAAAATAACATATTTTGCACTAAAAAGTAAAAAATAAAATTTGATTTACTAAAAGTTTTAATTTACCAGTCTTGATTTAGAACATTAGTAAAAATTATATGGCTTTTTAAAAGTGTAAGAAGGTTAAATTTTAATTTTAACTTTTTAGTGCATAATATAAAAGTTATTTTTAAAAAAGTTTTTAAATTATTATTTTATTACTGCAGAACAGCAAAATGGAAGTAATGTACACTCTTGGTAAGTGGTGAAAAATATGGATGTTTAACGTGTATTCTGTTTTGTTGAGGAGTGCAGTCATACCTCGCATTCTTTTTAGCATTCTAAAAACGAAGGCAGCCGAAAACTGACGTGACCTAACCATAAAGCTATAAATGTATTAGAAAATAAATTTTTACTGGTTTAAGGATTTTTGTAAAATTTTCTATTGATCCTCATTTAAGCTCAGGATGTGTCACACACATGCAAATAAAGAAGCCTCCAGAATGGCACACAGTCCATCACAAAGGCATTTACAGCTAGTCGAAGGTGGTTTGATTACTTAAAGTACCATTCTCCATAGCATCAGCATAACTGGTGAAGCTGCAAGCACAGATGAAAAGGCAGATGTGAGTTCTCTGTCACTTTGAAGACAATTGCAGAGAATGGCAATCATCCTCCAAACCTTGTTTTAAATGTGGAAGACTATTTCGGAAGAGTATGTCATCCTGTGTGTTCATCTCTGGGAAAGAACAGCATGCCTCTTGTTTTAAGGCAGCAAAAGACTGATTTACACTCCTCCAAGTTGGCAATACTTCAGGATACTTGAAGCTAAAGCTTCTTCTTATGTATCATTCTGAGGCACCATGGGCTATGAAAGGTTACGTAAAGGAATACCTGCCTGTAATCTGGCAGTCAAACCACAAGGTGTGGATAACTATGGATGTTTTTAATGACTGGTTCATCAATTGCTTCTGTCCAGATGTCGAGAATTATTATGAGCCAAATAGATTTGAACCAAGAGAAGGCCATGATTAATTCACTGGATAATTATTGAGTTCGTCTTTTAGCTGAAAGCTGTTATGGCTCTTGGAGATACCTAAGATAAGCATCCATTTTTTCAATTTTTTATCCTTAAGCAACATTAAAGTTTGGAGAGCTGTATTAGATCAAATGCCAAGAACGACAGTATAGAGCAGGGATCGGCAACCTTTTTGACAAGAAGAGCCATTTTTTCAAAAACTATAGAATCCAACATAAGCATATGTATTAAATACCGTCAAGCCATATTTAATGATATCTATTTATTTAAAAGCTGCACAAACATACCCATAAAATGATGTTTTGGAGATAATTTGTAAAAAGAACTTAAGAAACAAAAGAACATTTTACATAATTTTTTATTTAATGAAAATATAAATAAACATTCAAATGAAGCAAATGAAGAGATTCTTCCAGAATATCTAGGACTATAGATGAAAACGAGAAAGTTGAAAATGAAATTTTTACTCAGCAGCCCATACTGGATCCTTTTATTGAAAACGATTATATTATTATCAATTGAGACTGTCATTGTCATCTGGTGCGCTTTAAGTGGGGGAGTGGGCGTCGGGAGCTGCAGCTTATTCCTCAAAGAGCCGCATGCGGCCCACAAGCCGTGGGTTGCCGACCTCTGGTATAGAGGCATGCTCCATGAAATGGGCTATGAAAGTATGTACTGCATAATACTGTTGATATTCTACCAACAAATTCATAGATCCTACCAAAAGGATTTTTAGTGAAAATATAGTAAAATCATTCATTAAAATTTGTTGAAGAATTTGATAACAGCCCATTACAACAGAGAAAGAAAATTCTGGTGACCAAATTTTTCATGAAATAAAAAGTAACGAGCATCACCAGGACCGAAGGGAGGAATCTATGAATTCATAGTGTTAATGTTATGAGGTAGGAAGTGAAAAATGGAGTTCATCCGAAAAGATGGGAAATTTTTTGTAATTTTTTTGTGTTGTTCAAAAGGCTCGCGAGATGGCAGGAGAGTTGAGTCCGGGAGTAACGGGAAGTGTGCGTGAGAGAGTGGCGATAGCGATGTAGCGTGTGCGCAGTGGTTTACCGGACACCCTTGCAGCGGCCGGGGGTGGTGGGGTCACGTAGGCATAAGATCCCAAATTTCTTTTATTGAGGGCCTTAAATTTCTTTCTGGGATTTCAAATTTGTTTCAAGGGTAGACCTACACATTTTCCGGGTACAGTGAGGTTGGAAGAAGCTGTGTACATCGGATGAATTTAATGTAATATCTTATGTGCAGCGTGTTCTTTGAGTCCCACGGAACTGTGACGACCGCAGCAGTATATTATTTATCACATGAAGCGATTTTATCTTATTCATTTCATTTTATTATTTAATTTTACCTAAAAACTGTTAAAATTGATCGAAAATGTTTGTCTTATGCTTCATTAGCATTCATACAAATGCATTAATGGATTTATTAAGAACAGGTCATTTAGCCCAGTGTTTCTCAAACTTTGGGCCGCGGCCCCCAGGGGGACGCAAAATATTTTAGATGTTAGGTGAAATGCCTAAATATAAAATATTCACGAATAATAAAATTTAATCAGGAAATTTTAGGAAATACGATGTGTTAAAAATTGTTAACGGGCCGCATAACATTCAAGCAGGCCGTGACAGTTGAAAGTTTGAGAACCACTGATTCAGACTATTAATGATTTTTGCCCATAAAAATATCTCACTCCTTCTAGTGTTAATTTCCGACTTACATAATGGGGCATTCAATGGTCAGATATGACACGTGTTTGTAATTGTAGATCCAAGACAGAAGTATTATCAACAAGTCAAGAATCATGGGTTTTCATAATGACATCAATTCATTCTCAGCAATTTATCAGTGCTAAAAATAGGATATGCAGATCTTAACTCCATTAGAAAGTACTTAAACTGGAATTCAAGACGTTTTCTGAAGTAATAAAGGAACCCAGTTTAGAAGATGTGCTCATTATTTTTCTTGGTTCATCACTAATCTATCTGAACTCCTCGTGGGGAGGAAATTAACATATGGGCATCCTTGGGTCCGTTACTGTTAGACTGTATTAACTGTAATATCTACAATGAGATGGAGGTTCAAATTTCACATATTTTAATTTTTTGGTTCCTAGTATCCAAAATGACGTTTTTATTATCATTATCATATAAATTGTCCAATGATGTAATATTATAATAATAGGCGATGATGTGTAAATGATACTATTGTGTATACAGCTTCGGTTTGAAAGATATTATTGCACATTACGAGTGTTTGTTGACATTTTATAACAAATGGCGCAAATACCGATATTATCCGAATGCAATAAGCATTAAAATTAATCTAAAACTCAAGATGCGTCTTGCACGTGGTGACGAACGCAAATATATATTTTTAATCCGGTCAATAGCAGCATTCAATAGCTTTGTCATTGACAATGCATTTATAAGGAAATTAACAATTTCGGTGATGTTAATTGAAAGTTTTTGTTTGAAATGTGAATGTGAGAATAGACTTTTGTTCCATCAATTTTCAGCGTTTATAAACAGGAATTGATAAAGAAGATAAGGTTTTAAAGTTACGATAATTATTTACACGACTGTATGATAATCGTGGTATTCTGGGAAACTTAGCCATGTTCTGTCGGCGGCCTCCAAATAACGATGGAAGCGTATTGTCCCGTGAAAGGCCACATTGACACGAACATTAAAATTTTCTAATGTCTATTGTACCTAGTGATAACCGTATTATATTTTGAAAATTACTGCATGCTGCTTAGCCAAAACAGTCGTTGTAGGCCCCGAGGCAAAAAGCATATCCAGACGTAACTACACGCATCCAAGGGGGGGGGGGGGGGGGGTGCACCGGGGCACGTGCCCTCCCTGTTGTCAGACCCGCAAATATTTAATTGAAAATTATATATTAGTATTAATTCATAGCGTTCATTCCCAATGCCCAACCACGTAGTGTAAATGTTACTTCAACTTCTGTATCGGTAGTAAAAGAGTAATTGAACTTAACCCTTTCCGTACTGACTTTTAAATTTATGGTTATCCCTTCTCCGTACCAAGCCGGCCGAAACTGGTCGCTCCACTTCGACCTGATCAATGTCATCTCTTTGGGCTGATGAACTTCTTCTTTGCGCTAAGATGCATTAGCCTAACGTATATTTGTGGATTTTATTTATGTAATTTACTAATTGCTACTAGTAGTTATGGACAGGGCTCCAAAAATACGGTCGCCCGCTCGCCAGTGGCGAGTTGATGTTACCAGCTGGCGACAATTTATTCGCAATAACAATTTTTATTTGTAAATTTAGCACTCCGCCGATCAAACCAACATCCCGTGCTATTCAAAATAGATTCGTCTGTCGCAATTGCAGTTGGAACGTGTATGAAGTACGTATTAGCTCTCCGCCGTTAAAAAAGCGTCTCGTTCGCCTCGCCTCCATAAAATAAAACGCCCTGTCTTAATTTTTTATTTATTACCGTATTATTGTAACTCATGTTTAAATATCATTCTATGCATTTCATTTAATATTTACTATATTACAACGTGTAATATCATGAAGAGATGGGCTAGGCTTAACTATAGGATTAAGTACCTCCCGTAATCCAGCAAATTCCCTAATTCGGCTTCGGTCAGGTCTCAAGGTTGCCGGATTATGGAGGTTCAACTGTATTCACGTCAAAATTGGAAATCTTAGGGTTGTCTCTGAGGAAAAGGTGGCATCACACGTAGAAACTTACAAGAACACATGATGTTTGTTTGTTTACATATTTTTTATTATGTGCCCTCCCTGTCAAATTTTTCTGGATCCGCCGCTGACTACAGGTACACATAAGAAAATAAATTGGGTACGGCCATCATCGATTTCATGCGGAGTACCCATCTTTTGCAGTAGCGCCGCTGTTACTAACATCATTCCTGGGTCTTCTTCCTCAGGTTTGATTTATTCTCACCTGAAAGGGACTCTCTATGTACTGGAAATACTGGAAACCGTAATAAGGCGATCCGCTGGTAGCCGTCGGTGCAGGAGGTCCAGCACATCCGTGTCCGTACACTTGACTGCAGAAGACGTCCGAATAAGTGGTGGAAGCAGCAGAAGTTGAAGCCGAATTGGGTGCAGGAGGCAGGGGAACTGCCGGAGGTGGTGGAGGCGGAGTGGGGGAAGCGGAGGAAGATGTGACGGAGGAGGAAGGGGACGAAGGAGGCGGGCTCGAGGCTGTCGGAGGCTGGCCACCCCGACCGTATCCTTCCTCCGGAGGCTGGTCCGAGTAGTGCCTGGGATTATGGAGGTAGTAATGCGACGCCGCCCCGTCCGTCGTAGACGTCCCACCGCCGGTAACGCCAGATCTCCCGACCTCTGAACCCATGCCTACGTTCGTACTGCATGGTACGCTTCCGCTTCCCTTAGCGGAAGCGGAGGATTTCTGGTGCGACTCGCTGTACGCCATGTTGAAAAGGGCATCTGGATCGCAGACGAACTTGTAGACATATCGCTCGCCTGGTGAAAATGAAAAGGTAAGAGAAATATTTTTTGCTTTCTTCCGTTTTCTTATACTTTTATACGTCGGTAGGTGAAAAAGAAGCCCGATCAATTACAAGTGGTGTATTAGAACCGACAAAGATGTACACTAGCGCGGTGTTTAAATAGAGTCGCGACCAAGAACGGGGCCGCGGAACAAAGTAACTTGGCCCGCAGAGTTCATAGCAAACGTAATCAGCCAATGTATACATTTATGAAAGATACTAATGCATACAGTGAACTGACGGATTTATGAATGCGTTATATTTTCATATTTAAAAGTTAAAAAAATTCAGGTGAAAATACAACTTCTCGGGAAAATACTTCAATAGCTTGTATTTTGCAGATTTTATGACTGTGGAGCATTCTATTCTGCTTGCAATTAGTTGTCAGTTTTCGATGCGTCGCATTTTCAAGAGTTGCCGAATGCCTTGCAGACATGAATTCAATTCGGCATTTATATTTAATGTCTAATAACATAATACAGTGGAACTTCTATAAGTCGAAACTCAAGGGAAACAAAAAATATTCGAGTTACAGAAAATTCGAGTTATAGAAGAAAATAGCATGAAAATATTTTGCCCTTTAAAGTGATTTCACTTCAACTTATGGAAAATTCGAGTTATAGACGTTCGACTTATGGAAGTTCGACTGTAACTTGTTCACCTCACCTGCAACTTTCTGCATGATGCCCTTTTCATAGTAATATCGCAGAGAGCGACTCAGCTTGTCGTAATTCATAGCCGGCCGGTTCTTTTGCACTCCCCACCTACGAGCCACCTGAAAACAAGAACAATTTAATTAATCGAGGTACGTTAATTCGATATAATTTACCTTAGTTAAGAAAAGGATATGAAACTCTCGCGACTGGCTTCTAAATGTGGTACCGATTATATCGTCTATAGCAGTGCCCACCATTATCCAAAGTTTCCATCGTCGCAACTTTATAATATTCATAATTTACTGACGGTCGTGATGAAGTTTCATTTCGGTCGAACTTGAGAGTCCATAAAGTTTGAGAACGGATAGGGATGGGTATTGTTCAGGATATAGTTTCTCAGTAGAATGAAAGATGCGATTTAACGGAAATGTTAGGACACTGGCTTTATTAGGGCAAATCCTATGATGAAAAGTGTGCCAATCTCACCGATGTACAAGTTCAGCATTGATTATTTAGTCGTTCTTATGCGGGAATAATTACAGTTTGGATGGAATTTCAATTAAAAATATGAGATTTAAAAATATATAACAGTAGTATTTCTATGGCGCACCAATTACTAGAACGCTTTCCTGATTAATTAATGTTTTTATTCTTAATGATGCGATATTTTAAGAACATATTTACTCTTTATTGTGTAAGTATAAAGTTGTTTGCCTCTAGTTTGAATTCTTGTGAGAATCTATTCTTTTCAATATGGGGTGGGCATATGGGCATATTTTAAAGTAACAAATATGAAATTATATGTGCTAGGTTCCTTGCATCGCTTTTACATCATATTTTAACGGAAAGTAGCTGCCGGGTCGTAGCTACCCCTGCTTTAAATCTGATAGCTTCTGGTGGTCTCAAGGGTCATTTCATCCTTTATTTAACAAATATAGCTAAGCATCGCGTTTTTACATTGTAAATTTTAAATTTTAACAATATAACCCATTTAGGAAAGTTGTCCCCTAAAAAAAACGGGTAGTTGGTTCTGTAGCGGATAAGTTAAAATATATGCGTCAGTTTGAAGCAAAAGTCTTCAGCAATAGCTTCCAAAATCCACGACTTTGGATCAATGGGTGATTTTCAGGCGTTGAAATTTCCAAAAATTTAATCCTTTCTTCCATCCAGAACAGGGGTTTTCACGCTTCATTAGCATTTAAAATGTGATTCAATTCGGGTTCATTCTTTGACATTCTGATCCTCCAATTATACCTAACTTCTGTTGCGTTCATCGATGTTATATGATTTTTAAAACTTATCAAGTAAAATATTTCTTTATAAAATCTCAGTTTTGAACACAAATTCTACATATTCGCATTGCTCATGGTATAAAAAGCATGAAACATTTTGTTATAAAAAGTGATAACATTAAGTAAATAGGTAGAAAAAATGCAGCGGAATATAAATTGCGTTCTTTTTAAGTTTTTATTTCTAATTAAACGTTTGAATTATTTAAAATATACCTAGTCCCTCCCATCATGATCAATTACGACACACGGAGAAATAATAACGTTATATGCAAACCGAAGAAAATTGCTTTCTGAGTGTATGAAATTCGAAGTACATACACACATACGTAGATTACCTGTTACACTTTTTAGTACGTTCTCTTAAAAGAAAATAACGTGCTTATGTGATCACTTTGTTTGTCCGTCAGTGGACCATCATCTTTTTTTTGTTTTAATGGATATTTGAGAAATTCTTTTTGAATTAGATAGCTCGTATCAATCCATGAATTTTCTAATGATTGGATTTTCCAAGTAGTTCATAAATTTTCCGCTATGTGGCTTCACATTAGAAAAATTCAAAATTTAAAACGGTATTGTAGACAAACTACTGAAGCTAGAGGAGTGAAATTTTCACGCATGAGAAGGTCTAGCGAGGATCTACGTTCCAAGGATGCGGCGGTAGAAATGGCAACGCAGACCGATGTGAACGCTTCGAGAGCGAGAGTAACACTGAGTTCCCCCCACTACCTTCCCAAACGAACCGTCTCCTATTGGCTGCTGCTAAGTGGCGTACGCCCCGTTTTCAAGGCCAAGAGACTTTAGATAGTGAACAGACTATAACAAGTATCGTAACTGACATAATAGTAACCGACTTCATAACAAGTTCATGTAAAGTTTTCTCGTCAGACGCCGTAAGAAAAACGCACGGTCGGACAATTTCTTAAGTCTTGCCATCGAAGAAATTTCTCACCTCTTCCGGTTCTATCAATTTGAACTCCATCCCTCTTCCGGTCCATGCGATGCATGAAGAGTTTGCGGCTGGGTCGTCCAATAGAGCGACTAGAAACTGCCACAGCTGAAGGGAACCTCTTCTCTGTTGGTGTTGTTGACCACTTCCGGATTGTGTCTGTGAAGAGATGTTAAGTTGAACTTCCAGAAATTTTTTCAGTTCTATGGGAAAAAAGTTTTGTAGCTAAGAAAGTAATGTTGAGAACGTAAACGGTTAAAGGTGGCACGCGAGGTGAAAATACTATTACCATGGTTTGACAGTCGAGTAGCTCTACTTCAGTCAGTTTCATATTTCTACATTTCCGCGAATGTCTTAGTAATTTTTAAATTTTTTCTGTCGCAAATCTCATATTCTTTGGATTGGAATTTCTTGCGGTTTGGGAGGTTAGTCTTTAGACATCATGTAAATAATTGGGTAAAATATGCTTTATCTCTACTATTAAAATTAATTATTTTCATGTGTTTTTGTAAAAACAAGGGAGTATATTTTCGATGCATCGAAAAGCTTCTCAAGAAGATGCAAATCAAATTGAGATTATCACCAAATATTAAAATGTCCAATAGACAAAAATGCCCAATGCACAACATTGTCCAGCTAATTAAAATGTCCATGTATTGGATATTTTAGTAGTGGACATTTTTGTATATTGGGCATTTTGTAGTGGATGACTTGACCTATCACTAAATGGTTATAGATAGTTAAAATCTTCAGTATTTGTGTGACCTTTAATGCCATCTATAAAAATGCAGAAGAATTTTTTTGAAAATAGGTGGGCGACAGGTGGTGCTTTTAAAAATTTCAAATTAAGTTGGCTTTAAATGGATTTAGTTAGAAAGTTTGGATTTTAAAATTAATAATCGGATAAATTACTTCATGTCATATACTATAAATATATTACTCAGTTTATAAAGAATTTTAAGCTCACTATTATAAATAAGCCCAAACAAATAAAACGCGCTTTTTCATATTGCGTCATCAAATGAAACTCCCACTTTTTGAAAGTTCTCAACCGTAGCAACGCACGTTCTTCCTCCTGCCCTTTGATACTCGAGTCGAGTCATGCCTCCCCACCTGCTGCAGCCCCGTCTGTTCTGCAGATGCGGTCGCTTGAGCGTGTCCCGTAGGTCTTAAGATGCTCTCCGTTCCCGCCTGCTCTCCGCTCGAACCACCTCCGTAGTAGTGATGGTGCGGGTGGTGAGTGGTGACTGCAGCTGCGGCGGCTGCGGCCGCTGCTGCCGCCCAATAAGTCTGCGGTGGAGGCCTTGGAGGTGGTGGAGGCGATGAAGGGGATGGCGGCATGACGACTTGCTCCCTCTTGTACTCCGTCGCTGAAATTCATTCGAAAATAGTGAAATGATGGTGATCGGTGAAGTCGGACGGTAATTATTTTCGATGATTTTTGGTTCCTTGCCTTTATAAATCTGTTACCTTTCCAACCATGGTGTCAATGAGTTTGTTAGGTATATACGTATGTCCAGTTAGCCGCGAATGTATTTACGGAACGATAATTTCCATCAGTTACGTTACTCTAATTTCAGATTCATATTGTAACTGTATTTTTTGGTCTGTTGATTGATATACATACATATTATCCGATCTTCATCTGTCTAGTTCGATAGTAAGAAAGTCACGAGGTCGGATGGCAATGAAATAAATGTAAGGTAGAACGATTGGTTATTTTCCCCGACTTGTTTTATCCATTTTGTTATTATTTAACGGATATTATTGCCCAGCGAGGATTTTAATAATTGACTGATTAAGATTTTGCCTAAAATTTCCTCCTGTAGCCTCGAAATGATAATTAAAATATTTGTCAGTTATTCGAGTGGCGCAAACATGTCTATTATAATTTATCGCAAATCCGCCGAAACCATTGCGACCCTATTTTTATTGAAGATTGAGAAAACTTTGGCGCTTCACATGTAATTTGGCAACATTATGAGGAAAAGAAATTCACGTGGAAAAGAGGAGAATACTCATATTAACGACCTACCGATATAAAAATGTGACCGATTTGAAAAAATATTAATGAAGCGTTTTTTTAAACAAAGATTTTCTTCCAGTGTGTTGTAGCTAGCTTGTTTAGGTGCCTTTTAATTAAATAGCATATATAATTGTACCGCACTCGGTTAAGTGATCATCAAGTTACTATATAGACATCTTGGGTATTAATATGTTTAATCGCATTGTTGACTATGTAAGGTTGAATGCGTCATAAAAACGGAAGAGTTTTTGTTAGATATGAGTAAGAAATTCGATAATTTAATTTAAAAACTAAAACCGATAACCTTTAGTTTTTTAAGAGTATCAATAATGCCAGAAGTTATGCCACCATTGTACCGGAAAATCCTAACTCTAGATTTTCAGGTTTCTTTATATGAAATAAATTATATGCGGCTTTTTTCAATCTGCTATGAAAAATTCTACACAATTTCACTCTATATTTCATCAAACTGCGCGTTAAAATTTTACCTTCATGTGTAGCTTTTTCCGTCCTTGAAGACTGACTCGTTTGATATCCAGGAGCTTCTTGTGATGGGAACGCGCTGGATCTGCATTCCGCAGCTGAAAGAAAGGACGCATAAATAGTATTAGATACATCTCAATTATAATCCCATTTATAATTTCCCAAGTTTCTGTCCGTTCGTCTGTCACTATGTCTATCTCAAGCAGGGCCGGATTTAGACATGATGAGGCCCTAAGCCAAAGCATTTGAAGAGACCATCAGATATGTACAAGTATTTATAGATTTTTATCCTTACAAAAGGAAACTGAAAGTGTAATAATGGAAGCTAATGTATTATTGATTATAAGCACAATGATCATTTTGCAAATAAAATAATTAGAATACGCATTTAGCAATAAAGTTCCGTATACTGCAAGAATGAAAAAAATAATTTTGGAGGCGGCGAGGCCCCTCGGATAGCGAGGCCCAAAGCTATAGTTTATGCCTAAATCCTGCATTTATCTCAACAACTGTTTGTTGTTGATCAGTGGTGTCCAACAGAACTTTCAGGTTCGCCACAAGCGTGGCGAACGTATCGACCTTTTCGTCACATTATACAAAACATAAATATTATAAGTAGGACTTAATTTAAATTAAAAGTTACAGTGGCACACAATAATTATTTAAATTATATGTTAATCAAATAAATCATTCAATTTAAACATTTCATTTTAATGTGATATTTTACAGTTCATTTGTCCAAGTAGCGCACTGAAATTTGGGATAAAGTCCACAAATTTTAACATTTTACTGTATGATGTGTAAAATGATACGATGCGCTATAATATAACCACTGGTATCTGCTGTGCGTGCGGCAGTCGCAGGCCAAGTAAGCGGCCGTTGCCGTGCTGATGGACGTCGTATTTTGGCTCTATATTAACTAGAAAGTAGCAGCAAGAGACGGGAGTGAGAAGGCGTGAATTATATTTGTGTTGTCCTATTTATAAAGAATAATATTTTGTATTATGTTGCGAAAGGGCCGTTAGGTGTAAAATTTAGACAACCAGATATATATACTATGATTTAATAAACTAATAATAAAAAATAGTAGACAGTCATCATCAATTCGCCACATATCAATGGCCGATTCGCCAAAAGTGGCGATGGGGTTGGACACCACTGTAGTACATGAATGTAGATAACGACATTTGTGTTTCTACCAACAATTTTCATACGCCATCTTGAAACGAAATGGCGGGCGTTTAAAATATTTGGAAATTTATATCTCGGAAACGGTGCGTCGGAAAAAATTTGGACAAAAAATATGCCTAAAGCAATTTCGAATTTTTTTTGGCTAACACAAGCGAGGCGCGTAAAGCCGAGATGCCAGGAGAGAGCGGAGGGCGGGGTTGATAGCACGTTCTTTTTCAATATTTGTGCAATCTCTCTGGCTTTTAAAATGACCTTTGGTCTGCGTCAAAGGAAGCGGTCAAAATTATAAGACCTCTTCTTAACAAATAAATCTTCGCAATTCATAAATATTTAGCGGTAGTCATCTTATTTTAAGTTAAAAATTTCGCCATGAAAAAAAAATTTTCTGTCACCTTTTTCGGATCCATAGATGTTTCAGATCACTTCGCGGTAATCCCTTAGGCTTGAATTCCCCGTCGACAAATATATTTCGAAAGGAACTCAATTTCCTTTGCGTTTTGTGAAAAACCTTGCGTGGAAAATTACGAAACTCACTTCGTTCGCAATCCGATAATTATATCGGGCGGAAATGAATTTCGAACTAAATTTCTCTCGGGTGGCGTTTCCTTTTTTCCCGTTCAAATTTCGAAGATAAGACGGTGGAAGTGAAAATGAATGCTTCGCGAGATTGATAATTCACGCTCCACGTTTTCATTTTCATGGAACCGAGTTAGGTACGCGGCGAAGCTTTTCTACGATCCGTTTTCGTCATGGCATTTCTCGAAGATGGCTTTCGAGTGCACTTAACGAAATTCTTTCTAGAATCGATGTGGTTTAGAAAGTTAACCGGGTAAAATATGCCTTTGCATTTTAAACTCTTACGTTCTCGTAGAATAATTCTAAAGAAGAAAAGACATTATTTGTAAAGCGTCGCTTCTATCTCTAACGCGTTGAAATTTATTCGAGTCATAACAATATTATTTTTGGCGCTCTGTAAATTTCAGCGCAGGGCATATTTAACGTGTAAAAAGAATCAATGGCACAAAGATTTTATTAGAGGATTTAAATTGCGCCTCACTAAAATCTGAGGTTTAGAACTAAACTATCAAAGAAAAAGATGTCGAAGAGATTACATCACGGACTCGTATCGGAATCGCGACCACGATGATAACAATACACGAAACCGTTTGTAGCCAGAGAAGGATATCTAATTTTGGGTCTAGCATTTTCCTCACTCTTGAATCTTCTCCTCGTCCCAACTGGATGCAATCTCGCACCCATTTTGTAAAAAATCCCTCGAAATGGCGTATCAGAGTACATTGACTTATGTGATTCATTTTCGTATTATCTTTGATAGTAAGTCCTTAATATCATATTTCATGTAAATCCGTTCGGTAGAAGCCGAGAACGAACATGTGGACGGACGGACAGACCGACGACAATAGGCGCTCACGCTGGAAGCTAAACGCGCCTAAAAAGGTTAGCATTCTTATCTTACTTCTCTTACAAATATCGTTTACAAATCTCGAACACCCTAGTGCCGCAATGAAAAGATATCGGCGTTTGTACAAACGAAATCTTTTTAATATATGACTCAAATAAAACTTTTGCAAAACCCACTCTACTAGCTAAAAATTTTCGTATCTGGCTAACCGAGGATAAGGAAAGTTGGAAAACGATATCTCAAAGCGTTCTCGATAATACTTCTGGATAATTTAATCTTCAATAAAAAAAGGTATTCATAGGAAGGGACCGGAAGGGATCATCGGCCAAGGGGCAATTCGCGGAAACCAAACGAAGAGGTACACATCACTCAATGCCATAAACAACGATGTTGTCAAAGAATTGTTTTTTTCGAAGAGTTATTTATGGAAGAATTATTTTGTTTTATCGAGGAAGTGTATTATTGAGGATAGTTTTATAGAAGAATGATTATGTCGAAGAATAATTTTTTGGAGAATTTTCCATAAACCGCCTGTCGCTGTAGCGGATTCAATGTAAAGGGTTTGGAGAGTGTTTTTCCAAATTGGAAACTTTATGGATCCGCACCTGATCGTAAAAAACAAAGACGCTCACTTATTTTCCATAGGACTTACAGGGAGCACAGAGGAGAACAAAAGGTACGCCTGAGGAATTATTCGGATACTTGAAAGTATCTGATGAATTGATGTGTTATACTTGGGTATAGACGATGAGAGGTATACTAATATCAGCTCCTCCCTCATGCCAGCTACCCCACATCTGCCGACATAGTTCCGCTTCTCAGTCAAGATGGAACACGAGGGGATTTGAACACGACTAAATAATAATGACGGTAATAATAGCTTCTCAGCAGCGCAGGAAGGTCGAGCTGGAGTTTGAATCTGGGGTGAGAGAATGCAGGAAAGAGAAAGAATGAGGGAAATGGAGGAGGGGGATGAGCGAACGAAGAGGAGAGAGGGATGAAGGGTGTGTGTGTGTGAGAGAGAGAGAGAGAGAGAGAGAGAGAGAGAGAGAGAGAGAGAGAAGGGGTAGACTGAGGAGTAGTGAAGCGAAGGAGAGCGGGAGCGGAACAGGAGCGCCACCGGAAATGAGGCGCCCTGGCGGCTTTTTATTCAATTACGGATTCCATCTCGAGCACGTGGTTGTTCCACTCTCCAATTCTCTCACTCCCTCCCCCTCTCACTCCCTGCTCTTTCTTTCTCTCCCTCTCTGTACCTCTCCCATACTTTCTCCCTCTCTTCTCTCTCTCTCTCTCTCCCTCTTGTTCCCTCGCCCATCGTTTCACCATTTTTCATTGCGGCTTTATCTTCGCCACATTTCCCGCCAACACCCTAACCACTCCCATCCAGTCCGACAACTCGTTTTCTCCGTTTAAACCACTCCAAATTTATTTTTTTACTAACGCCAAATTATAAATAAATCAGGAATGAACGACCCGTCAACGTCGCTTTGGCATGAACGATGTTCGGGAAAACTGTCGCTGTTCATGCCTGAATTTACAAGATGTGTTTAATTTCCGTAGCCATAAAATGGTCGGGTGAACCACACAAGTATTCCAGCTGTATAATTGGACTCGTCAAAAGACTTGGATTCGGGGAAAGGGAATTGTAATATAGAATACGGAAACTTTATAGATAAAACGCTTATCTATCGTACTCAGCTGTTTTATGGCTTATCTAAATCATCCATTGGTTTAAAGCGATTTGTGTGAACTGAGATTTTTCAGTTTTTAAATCATTTTTTCTAGATACTCTTTTTTTCTTTCACGCGATATGTAAGGAAAATTGAGATTATACTGTTTGCTCCCAGAGAGTATGACGTTCTTTCTCTAGTTAAAAATAATAAAAAAAGTTCTTGCAGCAGACTCCAAAGGCATTTTTTTATCCACTCCTTCTCTTCCTCACGCAGCGGGCTCCATTTGAACTTTAAATAGAGGAATGAAGAGAAATTAACGAATACGATAGCCAATTAATACGAGAAAGTGTTTTTCATAAAAAGAAATTAATTGAAAATTTCGTGTAAATAAATGTTGAACGGCTAAAATGTGTGAAGTAAACATTTTCGTTGATGGGTTTTACCATTAGAGAAAAACATTTTGATGACATAGCTGACTTTTTATTGCCTTAAAACAGTAAACGCGTTTCGGCGTCAAAATGGCCGTCTTCAGTTGCAATTTACTGATCGTTGATTCAGGCAACTGGTAAAATAAAACTGTGGATCCCCCTTTGTTGGCAAATTGTATGTACATAAAATTACTCAACTGATTTACGGCTACAAGATTCACCAATTTGACGCAAACTGTAAGGGGTGTTTAGTCTCTATTCAATTAATATCCCTTGATTCATCAACGTGTCCTTAAACTTTGAAGAGTTGAAGAACGTGATTCTATACATTTTTTGAAAATGCGCTGTCGAACAACCGATAGTATTTTAAGAGAGTAATATAATTTCAATAAACGTTGAACTATAATATAGCGAATCTGAAGTTGAATTATAGCCATAAAATGTTACGAAGATTTCGTCTTATCAACTTAATGAAATAAGGGAGTTATTTCCTATCTGATCCAGAAGCTTTAATATAGTCATTTGTAATTCTAATTCATAGGAATACGAATTATTTCACTCAAAGAAAAAGTTACGACACGCTCTTCTTTCGATGAATAATATAATTACTCAGTTTCGTTGCAGCTATTTCTAGTTAAATGAAGCCACGGCTTTTTTTCTGTTTCACCGTTTATTTCATTTTGAAATCTATCATACAGTGTGTCATGCAACCTGTCGTATTAATTGTCATAAAAATTTCTTACGGTAAGCCTTTACTCGTCCAAACCTTCAGTCACGAAATCAAATGTTGTGCATAGGTTCTTTTCAGACCTCGAAGGATTGAAATTTGTCTTTTAAATATTCCTATTCCTTTAAAACATTTCACTATCCGAACCAGAATAGCGCACCGAAATGAAATCTTGAAGATTTAGATGTAGAGGTGATGATCCACACACCTTATTTGTCAGATCTTGTTTCTTGCAATTTTTCTCCTGTTTCGAAATTACTTCCGATTTTGGATAGATAAAAAATATATAACTTAATTTATGTAAGATTATAACATCCGCATAAGGACGCAATTTTAAATTGGAGGGGGGGGGGGGGGGGGAGTGGACCTTGTGACTTCAAACAACTCCAGCGCTAGTAGACTTTTCAGTCTAAATCACAAAGCAAGTGAGGAGAGAAACCCGATAGCGGCATTAGATTAATCTTTTCGAGTAGCACCAAGGGGACCAACGGCTTTACGTCCAGTAGCGTAGCTACCATATAGCAAGAGTAGGCAATGCCTAAGAGCCCTCGAACAAAAGGGGCCCCACGAGCGAAAGACAACGATTAGTTAAGCGTCACTTTGATGAATTGTCATCAGATTATCGTTTTCACCTCTTTCTCAAAAGGGCCCCCACCACAGAGAAAAATAAACACCAATAAAATATATATAAAAAAATCTTTTTACTAAAATATTTCCGCTTAGGGGGCCCATCAGCGATTCTTGCCTAGGGACCCGAAACCTCTAGCTACGCTACTGTTTACGTCCCTTCCGAAGGACGGAGCGCTGATTTGCGCGTCCTCCTCTTAAACACGCAAAAAGGGGGCCGGACAACCTCAGAAAAAATCTTACTTTTGCAGGATTCGTATCCGGTTCGCATCGGTTTTGCCCAGCGTGGCAGGTCAGCGCCCTGACCGCTACGCGACAACTCCCCTTTTAATGAAATAACGCTGATTTGCGCGTTCTCTTCTTAAACACGCAAAAAGGGGGCCGGAAAACCTCAGAAAAAATCTTACTTTTGCAGGATTCGTATCCGGTTCGCATCGGTTTTGCCCAGCGTGGCAGGTCAGCGCCCTGACCATTACGCGACAACTCCCCTTTTAATGAAATAACGCTGTTATGCGAGGGATGGCTTTATACATGCGAGACGTACATCCCGAATCTCTGCTACCTTTTCCGCCTCCTCCCCTTACATTACCCCCAGCATCTCCACACCGCTTTCCTTATCCCTCCTCACTCCCAAAACCAGCGCCAACCTACGCATGAGAGGAGAGAGAGAACTACGCACACTTCGAATTCCACTCCCTCTCAACGGGAAAAAAATACAAAACACAACCGAGCTCGCGCACCATCTGTTTCATGAATAAAATATGCCGAGCGAATGGCGAAGTTTGAATTGTCTTTAATGCATCACCCCACACCCCTCCTTCTCTCTCTCTGTCTCTCTATCCCTATCTCTCTCTCTCTCGGACCTTCTCGCTTTACTTTTCGCGGATCAGTTCGCGGAAAACAGGCAATGTTCCTGAGGGAAATCGATTCGTTAAAAACCTTGCGGCCGCCGTCCCGGGGAGAAGCGTCGGATTTATTTTTTTTACGCGTTTCGTTTCATTTCTTTTTCGAGGCCGACGTAAAAAAATAGCTACTCCGTTTAATTTTTGAAAAGCGAGTAAGGAAGAGAGGGGGGGGGGGGAGGATGGTTGAAGCGACGGTTGAAAGGTCGACGGTTTAAATATGATGGCGAGTTTTATAAGGCAACTTTTTTTTCGGTGGTATGGGAAATTGCTTAGAGGTGATCGGTATAGTCTTTTTTTTTTTAGCGTAGCGAGATCGACCGTGTTCGTTTCTCTGGTGAAAGAATAATACTCTTGAGTGCCGAAGGAAACGCCTTGATTTTATAGCGAAGTTACTCGGAGTAACCTAATAGTACTAATCAAATAATCATTACGGAGCTGGCGCAAGACGTCGAAGTTTTGGATGGGAATAGTTCGCAGCTTTTCATGCAGTTTCAGTTCGCTCGGATGCGAGTACTTTATTAAATATATATCTCTTTATTACCTTCTTTTACTGATTATTGTAGTAGCGGAATCAAATAAACTTTGAATTTTGGAGTTTTTTTTATAAAGAGTAAGGCTAAAAACTGTGCGCCGCTCCGAATATAATTACTCTCGATTTCGTAAGAGATACGGCGAAATAGAGATTTGAAAACTAAGTGTAAATTGAAGAGGATGTTGCAAAAATGGTGTATCATTCCATAATTTTGTGTTCTAGTTTTAATCTGTTCATCGTGTTAATCGATCGATGACTTTCAAACTGTTGAGATTTCCTTAACGTTATTACTTCTTGTATATGTATTAGTCAATGCGTAAGAGTTAAGATTGGCCATAGAGGCGATTTTTCTACAATCACAAGAAAATCCATGAATTTGGAACAAGATTAGCGAAGTCTGCTGTCAGTGGCGATAATCATATAAATTATATGGAGTCGCAGGAAGTGAACTCTCATGATATATAAGTAAAGATAATCGCCTTTACGATCCCTTATGCACCGTAATCTGTATTTATTTCTCGTTTAACGGAATCTACTGGTAATGCTTTACATATCATTTACGTAATAATTTCTCTTTGATAGAAGGTTTTCAAGGTTGGGCTTCATTAAAAATATGTGTTTTGCTATTAACTTTATATTCACAATCCATTTACTCCAGCTTATGGAGTGAGATTATTACGTAAATGATATGTAAAGTTATAGTAATGACAAGTACATGACACCAAAATCTTTTATAACGAACAAATAATCTGAAAATTTTCTTGTTTTATCGTTTTAAGTTTTATAAAGCGAAAAGATTTTATTTTTGAATTTTTAAAAATTCTTGCTTTTCATCTTTTAAGTGCGATAACGAATAACATTCAATGCAAAATAACTGACATAAATAATTTACCTCAATCGCTTTCTTACAATGATTGATGTCAAAGTTCGTGATTTGTGTAACTTTGTGACTTCATACGACTCTAGCGCTAGTAGGCTTGTCAGCTTAAATCAAAGCTAATGAGAGACACCCGGTACCGGCATTAGCCTACTCTTTTCAAAAATCACCAATGAGGACCAGCGGCTTTACGTCCCTTCCGAAGAATGAAGTGTTGATTCGCGTGCTCTCTTCTAAACATGCAAGAGCTATTGAAAAAATGCAACTTTGCAGGTTTTCAATAGCTTAGCGTAGCAAGCCAACATGCTCGCCATTATGCCACGGCATCCTATTTCGAAAGTTTTGAAATTTCGAAGCTACTTTTCTACACAGAAGCCATCTACCGCAGCGTGAGGAATAAAAATACTTTCCCAAATGAACCATCTAATGATTATGAGTTGTCAATTGTTTTATGAAAAAGTTCAAAATTTTAAAACCAATAATGAACATTATTGAGGTATAAAATGACGTAATAGAAATAAGCTAAAATTTTCGTACAATTAAGCGTTATAACTTCTCTCGCCATATGTTGGTCAGAATGACAACTCACGGTGAAATCTGCATTTCCCGCTGTCATTTCTAACGTTGGAGCACAGAATGCTGTGAATATGTAGTAGTTCATTTTCTTGCCTCTAAAACGCCCCCAGACTCACAAGCAGAGCCACCGCAACCAAATAGACTTTTCGATAGTTTGAACATTCACAGTTTAACATCTAGATGAAATACAAAATTGTTTATGGGCTATAAACCATCTGCAAACCATAAGATTTCAAACGATGTTACATTGTTTACGGTCCGATTATTCGTTCAAGAAATATGAGGGAACAAAAAATGGCCTACCCCAAAATATATAAATAAATAAACATAGGGCGAACGCATATAAAAGATTTTATAACAAGGAAAGAGAGAGAGAGAGGAATGTGAAGGAGAGTGGTCGAGACAAATAATACATCATTGATAAAGCAAAAAGGGTAAAAATATAATCGTACCAGACCGAAACATTTTTCCTCATTATGCTGATTTGTACTCCAAATTGATGGAAACTGAATTGGAATATTATAAATTACTGAACAAAGGTATTATATGAATACAATTTAGTTAAAAGGAAGCCTATCATAAAGAAACTCCCATCGGAAAAAATACAGCAAAATTCCGATTTACCGGATGTCTCGGGACCAAGCCTATTGCGGTGAATCTGCCTGCCTATTAAGTCATGATACACACAAATGAAAATAATTCAGTAATAAAGGAGATAAAGCACTAAAATGAAAGTAAATGAATAGTTGAGTGAGCCAAGTCATGCTGCACTGCGCATGGACAGCTTTAATAAGCAGGGGATATATAAAATCTGAACATACAGTATAGGTACTTAATGCCGTATAAAAGTTGTAAGTTTTAAAATTCCGATTATTCGATTAACCGGGATTTCATTGCAAACCGCTCTATACGATTATATGCAATGGGATTCCTACGTACTCAATTACCTATATTTATTTAATGTTACTAGCAAACATAAATATCAAGCTATTATATGGATAAAACGATTAAGATAGGTACCCTTGCTGGAGTAAGAGGCGGAAGCAAGTTTTCTTAAAAAATTTCAGTGTTCTGCTTTATTTCCCCCATATTAGTAGAAGACAACCCATACCGTTGGAATAAAGATCCTCACTAGACTTTCTCATCTGTGAAAGACTCACTCTAGTTTCAGTAGTTTAGCTACAACACCATTTCCAACTCGGAAAACTTCTGACTTTGAACCCATCTAGCGGAAAATCTATTAACTATTTGGAAAATCAAATCAGTGGAAAATTTATAGATTGATAACAGCTATCTAATTCAAAAGGAATTTTCCAAATATCTCTGAAAACAAAAATGTTGATAGTATAAAGATAGATCGGTCCATGCTGTTTAGACGAGTACGCTATACTTATACAACTGACGTAGCAAATCGTATTTAGATGCATATAGAATATTTTACGAAGCAAAATATGATTAGCGAAAAGCGATACGAGTATATACTTTAGTTGGGTAAAAAAAATTATTAATCACTATGACAATATTCAATCACACAGATACATTCGTTATTTCCGTATAACGATCGCTTCCGCAGATATAGAATTCAGATTTTTGCGCTCGTGTCTCATTACCGTAGCTTTCTACAGTATATAAAATACTTTCTCATCCGTAATGGCAATTCGGTAATCCACTCTTTTTGCCATTTCGTCATTCGATAGATTGAAATATAAGTGTAATCATAATCAGCCGACAGATTATGCCCCGATAAAATGCAAAATTGAAATTGGCGTCACTATTTTAATTATGAACGCGAAGCGATATAACCGCTTCAATGACGAAATTAAATTAATCTGTCACCGGTATCTAAATAGCACGCGCGTAATAACCAGCGAGCCGAATTATGACTTCTCTCTTAAATATTAAAAATACCGAATTCGCCTATCTTTACCTCGTAAATTTCCGTGCCGGCAAAAAAAGGAAAACTCGTTTACTTCGATAATCGCATTCCGATCGACGGCGTTAATTAAGGGACACGCTAATTATTTTACCACTCCCACGTTTTGATGGACGTAAAACTTTGAGTTTTCGATGGAAAATATGAAAATGACGGGTAATTATCATTAGCAGTTTTTCCCTATCGATGTAAATTACGTCATTTTCGCAGCATTGTGGTGTAAGCGCGTAAGCCATCTCGTCGGCCTTAGGAAAAATGGGAGCTTCATTTCCTGACGCAATATGCAAAAGCGCGTTTTATTTATATAGGTTAATTTATAATTGTCATCTTTCTATTCTTTATAAATTTATCAGTGTGATTTTTTACATAACATTATTTATTCAACAATTAATTAAGAAGTTTTAACTTTCTATTTGTAACCATTTGCTCAGAAACTTAATTTGAAAATTTTGAAGGCATCCCCTGCCACCAACCGATTTCTCCAAAAACATCTGTGGCAAAATACTAAATAGAATCATAGATCACGTACACCGTAAAATTTTCAGTCTTCTATCTCTTACCGTTTACTTGCTATTTTAATTTATTCGATTGTACAGACAGACAGAGCGTAACACATAAACGCGTTAGAAAATGAAACACGATCTCGTTAATTATGTTGGCACATTCCTTCTTTTCATATTGGAAGTTGTTTGATATAGAAAAAAAATCTTTCAAGCGCGAAAAAATTTGAAATTCCAATAAAAAATTCGAAATTAGAAGATAGATAAAGGTTGTGAATAGGGTCGATTCGCCTCGCGTCTGTGACCTATGTTTCTGAATGGAGAAATGGTTAAGAAAGAATAATTCCTGGGAAACTTTTACGGTTCGTCGAAAATAGAGAGTAATTTCTTTCACCTTCCCCGATAAACCGAAAAATCTACCAAAGCGATATGTCGTTCTCTCTCCCCCTCTCTTGAAACCTTTCATTTTATTCCTCGCATTCCGTTCCTCATACTGTTCCTATGGCGGTCTCGCTCTTCCTCCCCTTTCTTTCGTTTTCCCTTTCTTTTATTAATCACCTCCGAAAACTCCATTCCGTTCGTCCTGTTTCCCATAAATATTGTGAAGCGACACTTGGCGTCACCGTTTCGACCGAGAGTTTTAATCGCGAAACCCAAAAGCCTCTTTTCTCTCTCTCTATTTCTCCATCCCCTACCTCCCCCTAACTTCACCCCCTCAACCCTCTCTCTCTCTCGAATCCATCAAATATTCCTCGTAAAAGAACAAACCGTCCTTGCTTTTCCCTCTTCCACATTTTCTCCCCCATTCGACCATTGTATAGGATCCCTCCTCTCTCTCTCTCGCTAATCTCCTACTCTTACTGTTTATGTTCTTCTTCTTAAGAGATAAAACGTGCTAATTTGATTATACTCTGTCTATCCATCTGTGGACAATTAATTATTTTCGTTTTAAGAGATAATTGGAATTTTGAATTTTTCGTATTTCGAATTAGATTGCAAATCTAGGTATTTTCTCGTTAGTTCGTATATTTTCCGCTAGGTGGCGTCAAAGTCGAAAGTTTTTAGATTTTTGATATGGTATTACAGCCAAAACACTGAATCTATAGGGGTAGAGTTTTCACTCATGGGAAGGTCTAGTAAGGATCTTTATTCCAACGGTATGGGTTGTCCTCTCCTCAAAGGGAGGAAATAAAGCAGAACACTGAAATTTTTTAAGAAAACTTGCTTACACCCATAGAGTTAGTATATAATAATATACTAACTCTATGCTTACACCTCTTACTCCAGCAAGGGTATCTTACTCGTTTTATCCATATAATAGCTTGATATTTATGTTTGCTAGTAACATTAAATAAATATAGGTAATTGAATACGTAGGAATCCCTTTGCGTATAATCGTATAGAGCGGTTTTCAATGAAATCCCGGTTAATCGAATAATCGGAATTTCGATTAACCGGAAATTTTAAAACTTACAACTTTTATACGACATTAAGTACGTATACTGTATGTTCAGATTTTATATATCCCCTGCTTATTAAAGCTGTCCATGGGCAGTGCAGCATGACTTGGCTCACTCAACTATTAATTTACTTTCATTTTAGTGCTTTACCTCCTTTATTACTGAATTATTTTCATTTGTGTGTATCATGACTTAATAGGCATGCAGATTCACCGCAATAGGCTTGGTCCCGAGACATCCGATAAATCGGAATTTTACTGTATTTTTTCCTATGGGAGTTTCTCTATGATAGGCTTCCTTTGAACTAAATTGTATTCATATAATACCTTTATTCAGTAATTTATAATATTCTAATTTAGTTTCCATCAATTTGGAGTACAAATCAGCATAATGGGGAAAAATGTTTCGTTCTGGTACGACTTTATTTTTTTACCCTTTTTTGTAATCTTTCATTCAGGAATCGATTGATAGAAATGTATACGCGTTTTAACATCAACTTTGTGAGAAGCGACGGTATATTATTTACTCCACTTTCGTGGCTTCCCTTTGAGAAAAAGATTTGCCTATAATTTTCCGTTATTCGTGTTACGGAAAGCGAATGCGACCCTCATATTTTCTGAAGCAGTACATACTTAGAATAATGCTTCCTAACGTTAATTGTAATAGGTTATTTTCACGCAAATAAACTAGGAGAAATGGACCCTAAAGACACCGAAGAAAACCAACCCTATCAAACACATAGTCTCAGGGGAGGAACCTTTTTTTTGCAGGGACGAATACGCTGTTAACGAGTCGTAAAAATATAATTACCAAAGGTACTCGCGAAAATTAAGATTTAATTTGTGAAAATAAAATCCTTCGCAGAACCATTCCGTGCGAGCTAAGAGCGACCACGTCTTAAATAAGTCACAGAGTATCACATTCCCCAAAGCGCCTCCTCTCTCTCCCTTTCACTCTCTCTCCCCATCTCTCCCCCCTTTCTCTCTCTCTCACCCTCCATGTATCTTCACAATCCTCCGTATCGCTGCTCTTTTGTTTAGGGAACAAAAAGCGCGGAACGGCAAAGTAAATACGGCGCTAAATTAGTCAGCGATTGCGGCGGCCTCTGAGCTTAAGTCATTTGGTAATTCCACCCCACTCCCTCCCTCCCTCTCTCTCTCTTTCCTCCCACCCCCTTCCACCCTCCCTCTCCGAACCTCGCTAACAATCTCCCTCCCTCCCTCCCTCCGCCGTTAATGCTCCCCTCGCATTACTCCTCCTACATTCCCTCCCCCTTCTGTTCCTTCTCTTTCTCTCTCTCTCTCTCCGCCTGTTCTCCCTCCGGGCCAAAGCCTCTCCCACGGGTTGCCAGCCAGAGGGAAAAAATTCCGTTAAAAGCTTTCGCTACATAATTCAAAAACTAAGAGCTTTATCCTCCAGCCCCTTTTTCTCTCTCTCTCTCTCTGTTTCTCTCTCTCTCTTCCCCTCCTCCCCCTTTCCTCTTCCCTTCCCTTAACCTATCTCCTTTCTCTTTTATCCATCTCTCTCCCTTTTCGACTTTCTCTCCTCTCTCCTCCTCTTCAAGAGCTTTTCCTTGAGAAATCAAACGTTGTCGGCGGTGAAAATTCGCCTGGTTACGCAAGATGGCTTCTTTGGCGTATCATTTACTTTACGAAAGAAATCATTCAAATGCGGCGCCTCGTTTCTGACTAATTCTAGCGTCTTACTCTAAAACACCGATGAATTGTTTAGTATTACTAGATTAGATTATCATTTGCATTAGATATTGAAGTATAGCGAAAATTTGGCTTAAAAACTCTTAAATGGAGTGCGCTAATAAGTTTTAGGAAGGATTGCGCCCACTATTGGCCGGGATTTCCCGTAATTTGTCCCGTGTCCCGCACGAACTGTATACGGGACGCTATTTTTCCATATTCTAAAATTTACTGTTATTTTTTTAACTAGCGCTTTATATTGAAAATTAAAAAAAAATCCATGCAGGTTTAATGCGTGTGAAACAGTAACAACTCCAGTCACTGGGTGTATATCTAGTGGAGTAAGTTCTGCAGTGCCTGATAAACACATCTTGCGACCCTCAGTAATTGGAATGCTTCAATCGAGAGCATAAGAGATATAATGATCAAGTTTAGCTGACCTTAAATTGAGGGTTTGTGAGCGAATGTGACATATAATACTAGGTCATGGATTTCGTTCTGCCTGGACGTTTGAGCTAGTCATTATTACAATTGATGTAGCCGTTGTAAAAGACCTAGGATGATATACATGTTATAGCCAATACATTTATAAATGAAATCCACAGCGTCCTGTGTGGACTTTAAATTTTTTAATTGAAATCGTATTCTCTTAGTTTTCTAATGAAGAGGTGAAATTGATTTGGAAACGAATAAATTTTTATCGGTATTGATATAAAGACTATGTCTGCATACGTATTTACTTGACTATATGTCGTTTCATGATCGCAAAACTGCGTTTAGATGTTTTAGCATACATCCAGATATAGTGATATAATCTCATTTTAAGTGAAACGCAAGAAGAAATTACGCTTGTCGCACAGCAAAATGCCAATGCTAAATCCACATATATGCTAAATGATTTTTTACCTCTGTGTCACAGAATATAACCAATTAATACAGTATTATTAACGGCAAAATAAATATAAAATTACGAGAATAAAATTTGAATAACTCGTCATTTACGAGCGGCATATTTTGAATCGCGAAACGACATTCAATTCTTCAGAGGAAAAATATTTTTGAGAGGTAATAAAATTTTTCGAACACGATTAAATATTAGGTGGTGTCGAGTCTCGTTGAATAAAGACATTTTGTACATACCTGAAAATCCCAATCGGTGACTTTCTACAAAAACCTCTCGGCGGGGGTCGCGCGGAAATCTTAAGAACGAAGCGAAGCAAGGCACACCAAGGAAATTTATTTTGTTTTTAATTACATTTCATTTGCGATGAAATTTTACGAACGAAAATCGATGCTGAACTCATCCAGGACGACGATCGGCTTGAGATTTATTTTCGGGAGTGACGCCTACAGAAAAAAAAAGCTTGCGTCACAAGTCTCTTCTTTCTTTATCTCTTCATGATCCGAGAATTGAGAATTACCGAGCGACCTCTCCTATCTTTCTTCCTCTTACTCTCTCCCTTTCTCCTCCTCCTCTCTCTCTCTTGCTATAAAGACTTCCGTTCCTTTCAACAGCCTCTAGGGAGAAAAGAAGACACTAAGGTTGACGATAAAAAGGAATACGGAGGCGAATGAACCGAAAATATTCGAGGTGGTAAGAAATGGATGGAGTTATCGATGGGGCGCGTGTTGTAAGAGAGAAGGGGGGAGGGGAAGGGGGAGTTAAGGATGGAAAGATGAGGAAGAGGAAGGAAGGATGATAAAGGTAGCAGGAAAAAGATTCCGGGATGTAAGCCAAAGGGAACGTCGTAGTAGATGAAGAAGAGATGGGAGAGTGGAGAGGAAGGAAAAGACATGCGAGGTAGAGTTGGATTACACGGAAAATTCCAGACAGCGGTCGAAGGGGTAATCGAATATGCCGCGGAAAATCCTATTCCCAATTTCCAAAAGGTCCGTCTGTCCCCGTCTGTATCTCAAGAACTGTTTGCCGTCGTAGAGAAATGCGGTAAACGACATTTTGTTTCTACCAGCTAGGAAACTCCAGGGAAACTATTTTCATTTTCATCCGCCATCATTTTCATCCGCCATCTTGAAACAATGACGGGTATTTACACGCACAATTGACACGAAAACAAATATTTGTATTAAATTACTACGTCAATAAATCAACGATGGAATGAGTGTTATATGTGTAATTAATTCGATTTTTTTTCCAATTCTGATTCAGTTAAAAAATATATATATATCTATTCGTTTCAATATTGAAAAATAGTTTAAATACGATTATAACGTTAATATATTTCGTTAACAATACCGTATTGCTTAAACTGTCTAATTTCTCTAGAATAACAAATGAGTAACGTAGTATCATCGTTTGCACAACTTCCACTTAATTTTACACATCACCACGATCCGGATCTCGTTTTACGAATGAATAATCAAAGAAATGAATAAAATGGGCGTAGGTTGGCCGATGATCACTCTGTCCGAAAAATTGTACATCCGTTGCCGTCGCCATTCACACCCATCCTTTTTAAATGATCCCATCGGCGAAAACGAGGACGATAACAATAATCTTCCATTATAGCGGAAAGATTCGCACCTGATAGCGCACGGAAACCTCCTCGCCTAAACCTCCGATCTTTGTCCCTCCAGAGGCCTAAACCTCTAGCGTTGCTTTTTTAGCGCGTTTAATAAAAATGCGCTTATGCATTCACTTTTGAGTCTGCATGTGAACTTGCTTAAATTGAAATAATTGTGACTGCTGCTATTTGTTTTTCTTTAGTCTTGGGCTTTGAAAAATATTCAGGTTCGAATTGGTGCGATTATTATAATTTTTTTAAATCTGCGAAGGTATAAAAGATTAAAAGGTGAAATTTTGAGCGTACATCTTGTCTCCACGTTGATGCCGCTTACAGAACGAGGCTGTAGTGACCGAATATGTGGTGATATAACCACATAAATGATTTAAAAATACGAGATAATCTTATCCATGTTCGAGGAAAACGCTCTACTTCAATTGCTATGGTCGTATTAACACAAATTCTAAATAGTTCGTGAAAACTATGAGAAAAGCTTTCACTGAGATCTTTTCATCCTGTCTTTCCTCCCTCGTTTCTCCTACTTTCCCATCTTCTTTGCAATCTCTTTACTCGGTTGTCCATTCCGCTCCTATCAAATAGCAATCACTTTCAGGTTCCACCCTCCTCCGATTATTTCCCATCTAAACGCAAGCAGCTCCGCAATGAATACAGATTCACCCTCATACCCTCTCTCTCTCTCTCTCTCTTCCCTCCCTCTCACCTCTCCCCCACCCCCCTCTCTCTCTCTCTTTCAATCTCTCTCTCTCTAATCTCCGTATCAACCTGATTGACTCCTCCGAGGCAAATCCCGCGCGCACGCCTGGGTCTCCATAATCCTCGGCACCATCGCGCGGCATGGAAAACAAACAACAAAAAAAAAACGATAAACGGTTTCCGAAAATATGATTGGCTGAAAAAAGGGCGCGAAAAGGATGCCGCCTCGCGAATATTGATGGGCGAGAAATGTTTGTAAAAAAAAAAGGGAGAGTGGAATTTCGAGGGAGGACGGATTTCTGGGAGTGTGGAAAAAAATCCGCTCGTTGAGGGAAAAGTTAACGAGGGAAATAAAAAGAATGGAAACCGTTCAAAAACTTAATTTTCGAACGAAAAGTTTCGTGGCCAAAGCAACCCTTATGTTGTGATGTAGTACCGCTTCTCTGTACATAAAATGCGCATTTAATTTTCGCGCTTATTTATAGTACATACATACCTAGACAATCATCCGGACGTATATGTAACGTTCAAAGGCTGCTAATAATCCGTTATTTTCATCCAAGTTTATCCAGACGGAAACTCGATGTGTTTATTGGCGAGGATTCTGATTAAATGAGAAAAAGAGCGCTTAACTTAAGACACTCCTGTATTTGTATCGCTTCCAGAAGTGGCTAAACGGGTGTGTGGTTTAAAATGTTCCGAAATCCATTTAAAATAGGATTTCATTATTTTCTGGAGAGTTTATTAAAAGGAAATTATGCTTATTGAGGGTTGATGGCGTATGTAAACTTATTTATTTAGTTAAAATCACGCAAAGAAAGTCAATTAAGTCCTATATATATATGTGTGTATATTTTCGTGAGTTTATAAGCATATTTATATCAGATACCTACTTTCCAATGTGGTGTTAATTACTTAAATGATCCAGTGGTGTCAATGCCGTTTTCAGAGTTTATTGGATTCTGATCTAATATTTTTTCTCAATAAATTTCAATTATTGAATATGATAATAAGCTTTGCAATCACATTTATATCGCATTAATTGCGCACTGAATGGCCAAAGAATTCGAATTACGTGTAATATGATTGATATACCGCAAAAATGGGAAACGCGCTACAATTGGCTCTCCGAAACAAATCCCGATATTATGAACCTGTTTTCCCAAAAATAAAACGAAATAGAAAGTTGTTACCGGTAACGATCACCAATAACTCGCCAAACAGCATGTCACACAATTCAAAATTTATGTTATGCATAGGTTCCAATTTTTTAAATGTAAGGTAAGGGGAAACATGTCATCGCCAAAATTATGGCGAATTTTGAAATTTATTATGCATATAAATGATTATGTATAGGAAATATGATTCGAGAACGAAGAGTTTGACCAGGGTGTTTATTTTATACAAATACATAAATAATGACATAAAGGAAAATATCTACGCAAACCTTTATTGCTTCGCTTCTCTTTCGTTTGCACGAACTAAAAACTGTTGTTACATTCATTCGAAATGCAATTCTGTAGTGCGATAATCACGGAAGCTTGAGCGGACAACCACTCATTCTCGTTCGTTAATAGAAACGTTTTAAGATATTCCTCCATGTGGACAGTAGCGGAACTACAAACTTTCGTCTTGCGAAAATAATTTTATGGCATCTTCACAATTCGTTGTTTAACACAATGTATAAGTATAGATGGACCTAAAAAGGCCCCTAAATCTATTATCCCATCCTTCCGCGATCGCGGACTCTGTGGTATCCACTACTATGTAGTTTATCGTATCTTCCTCTATATCAGCGGTTACAAGCGTTATTTTTCCTGTAGACGACTATCTGTAACACCAACCTCGAAAATATTTTGTTGAAATTTTATTAAATACCTTTTTTATCGCGTTGTAAAAATTGTGTGTTGAAAACGAACAAAACAAATTATAAAATGTATAGCAGTAAGAGAAATGAATTTATTTGCAGAAAATAACAAATATAACTAAAGTTGCGTACGACTTAAAATGATCCACGTACCATAGTTTGGGAACAGTTGCTCTAGATCAGTGGTTCTCAACGGGGGCCATATGGCCCCCCAGGGGGCCACGCCGTATTTCTGAGGGGCCACGAGTAAAATACGTAAAGTTGGGGGGCCACTGAAACTTCTGAGTGGGCCACGAAAAGTACAATGCTAGAATAAAATATTACTAAAATATATAAATAAAAATACGAAATTTGGAACGCAGAATGGAATGAAAGAATTTTGGTTTGTTAGGTAGCAGTTTCTTATTTTAATATAATTTATTCTTTCCCATTTTGATACTGTTTTTTCCCATCCTACATTTTTCCGCTATATTTCCTTTACTACCGACAGTCACTATTACCAACATAAATGTGAAAATATTTCATTTACGTCGCGCTTTACTACACTTATTTGGCAGGACCTCTCTCCGAAATAATTTTCATTTAGTCACATTTAGCCGAAAAAAAACTACTTTTTTGCTCTCGAGTCACGGCAAAAGATTTTCTGTGGCCTCAGTTAAGGATTTTGTGATTAAAAATATATGTGGTGACTTGTCAAATCTTGTGTCAAAAGGGAGTAGACAGTTTTCGCACCGAGCCACCGGTGGCGGGAAACTGGTGACTATGTGCGAAAGCTGCATTAATTACGATGGTACCACATCTTACACGAGGGCTACCTTCCAAAGACGGCATCCGAAGCCAGGATTAATCTTAAGTTGACAATAAAGTACCTACATACCTTGGATACAGGGCCGTACTGATGAAAAGACGCATGAGGCGCTAGCTGGGAGCCTTGCCGAAAAGGGGTCTTTCCCTCAAATTTTAATTTTTTTCAAAATTTTGAAATTTTTTCTGCCATAGGCGCTGAATAGAGAATGTGCCAAACGGTCGGTCGGATGACAAGGAACATTCGCGAAAATATACATATTTCCATCCTTACACTATCAACAGCGTTCATGGAATTCTGGACTCACAATGCAGGTCATCCTCGTCCTGCGGAGTTTTAGCGCCTATTTGAGAAAACTTCGCCTGATAACTTTTTGTAGTTATGATTTGCTGAATATAGTGATAGTGCATTTATTTCACAAATATTTAGTGGATAAAAAAATACTGTAAGTGGCCGACGTCGTGAATTTCTTCATCAGGTGTTACCTCCTTTCTTTTCGACATAATTCCAATATGTAAAGCATAATATTTTTACTATAAAGACTATCCATTTGGGGTAAATGCGGTTGATGTTGACATCATATTCCAAGAATGTTTCATTGAGCTGCAGAGTGATATAACAGCTCAAGCTAGACTCAAAAATAGCAAACAGAATTTCTGGATAAGTAGCGAAATTGCAAATAAGTTTCCACAGCTCTGGGAGAAGGCAAAATTGTTTTTTATCGGATTTCCCACTTCTTATCTGGTTGAATCTGGGTTTAGTCGAGTACTTCACCTGCTATCAAAAGCTCGTAACCGTGTTGACATCGTGAAAAGAGGTGACCTTCGATTATCTCTGACAACACTTCAACCAGATATTCAAAAGCTTGCTAGTTTGCATCAGCCACAAGGATCTCACTAAACAAAGTGACAATAATATTATGGTAATATTTTTTGTATTAAATACATTATAAATAAACAATTTTTTGTATTACATTTATTATAAATAAACAATAGGTATATTATAAATATGGATTATATTATAAACAGTGCAGTTGATAAAGTACCTTTTTTTACCAACTAACAGCGACTATGATGGGCAGGGGCCACAGAGGTGAATGAAGCTCAGAAGGGGGCCACGAGGAAAAAAAGGTTGAGAAACACTGCTCTAGATCATGATACTGTTTTTTTGTTGTCGTTTTGTCGTGGACGATGAAATCGCAGGCCTTAAGGTGAGAATTATTGAATTCCTCGCAAAGAATTTCTTCTAACCAGATCGCCTCAAGGGTAAAGATTAAGTCATATAAGACGGAAAACCCATTAAAATTGTTATAAATAGTTTATTTTGTGTTAATATTCGTTTAATGAGATATATTGTTTCGTAGTGGGGTCAGAAATCCTTTTAGGCTGGTAGCAGTAGCGTAGCTAGAGGTATCGAGACCCTAGGCAAGAATCGCTGATGGGCCCCTTAAGCGGAAATATTTTAGTAATGGGGGGCCCTCTTGAGAAAGAGGTGAAAGAATACCAACCACTAGTTTATTAAGCAGCACAAGATATATATAAGGATTAAAAAATTAGCTTAAAATAAATCAAAGCGGAAATGTTTTAGTAAAAAGATTTTTTTAATATATTTTATTGGTGTTTATTTTTCTCTGGGGTGGGGGCCCTCTTGAGAAAGAGGTGAAAGACAACCAACCACTAGTTTATTATGCAGCACAGGATATATAAGGATTTAAAAAATTAGCTTAAAATGTCTTTTTCCTTGCTTTTGCATTTGCGAAAATATTGAGAATTGACAATTTCAACACAACGTATGGGCCCCTTTTGTTCGAGAGCCCTTAGGCATTGCCTACTCTTGCTATATGGTAGCTACGCCACTGGCTGGTAGTTTATCTCTCAGAAATTAAGTTTTATGTTTTAAAAGTCCAACCAAATCCTCATATGCATAAAATTATTATTGTGCTCCTTGCAACTATAACTTTTTTCAATTAAAGAAACAGTAATGAAAAGAAGAAAAACAAAAAAGTGCATTTAAAATAATCACTGATAAATAAAAGCTAATTTTAAATCACCGCATTAACATCCGATGAAGGATTCATGTTCCCACCCGTAGAGTAATTACAAATTAATGAAACTGAATATTTAAAAAAAATTCAGATGTTCCGAACCGATCATTTTGATGCAAAAAAAAACCACGCGTTTCAACGCCTCTCAGCTGCGTGACGTACGTCGAAAAAGGGTCCTAATTCCTCTTCTGGCGGATAACGAAATTCAGGCATGCGAAAAGAATATCGATCAGAGCTATAACGCTTGAGAAAGACAGACATACTCATAAAATAGTCTGTGGCTGAGCGCACCCGAAGCCCGCACGTGAAACGAGTTGGACAACCATACACACACACACGTAGAAATTGAATTTTCACCTGGGTAGGAGACGGAAAGGGGGGGTGGGTAGGGGGGAGAGAGAGGGAGAATGATATATATATATATATATATATAAAGAGAGAGAGAGAGAGCGAGGAGTGGAGGGAATAAGAGAAGATAGGAGATGGAAAGGTGAGTCCAGCGAGATAGGAAAGGAGAAAGGAAGGGTGTGATAGTGTGAAAGGGAAGAATAAAGAGGGAAAGAGAAGGAAAGGAGGGATGGAGATGGACGAATAGAGGGTAGAAGAGAAAGCAGAAGAGGAGGAGGGTAGAAAGAGGGTTGGAAGAGAGATTTTTTTTTCGGATTTCAGAATTACTAAGTTTATTGCCAGATGTGGGAAGAAACATAATACATATAATAATTTACATATAATAAATACA
The DNA here is from genome assembly GCA_036926305.1 of Uropetala carovei. Lineage (NCBI taxonomy): Eukaryota > Metazoa > Arthropoda > Insecta > Odonata > Petaluridae > Uropetala > Uropetala carovei. Next base: position 6,255,317 of record JAXCHB010000035.1, read on the forward strand.
AAGTTCCATTTCATAGGACTTGTCATGATAAATTTACAAATATAAATAACTTGTAAAACGGATGAATAGAGGGTAGAAAGAGAGATGGAGGAAGAGAAGGTAGAAGAAGGGATAGAGTGTAGAAAGAGGGTAGGAAAAGAGGTGGAGGAAGAGAAGATAGATGGAGTGAAGGAGGGTAGTAAGAGAGAGAGAGAGAGGAAGAGCAGGCAGAATGGGAAGAAAAGGGTACTGAAGACAGGGAGGAAGAGAGTAATGGGTATACAGAAAAGGAGAGAGTGAAATGGAGGAAGAGAGAGATGGAAGGGGGAGAAAAAGAAGGAAGGGAGAGAAAGAGAAGGAAGATGAGGTAGAGAAAGAGATAGAGAAATGGGGAATAAAGAGGGAAGGTGGAAAGGAAGAGGGAGAGAGAGAGGACGATGCAGAGTGGAAAGAGAGTCGAGAGAGAAAGGGATGGCGGAGGAGATAGAGCGAGAGAGAGAGAGAGAGCGGGGTAGCGAGAGGTCGGGATTACATTTCAATTTCGTGATGAGGAAATTAATATTCATCGCTAATTAACGGCTTGTCAGAGGGAGGAAAAGAGCAGGCGGCGCGGGGAGACTTTATGCTAGCTGAGGATTACTGCTCTGTAAGGGAGATAAACGAGCGAGGATTGGAAAGAGGGGGGGGAGGGGGAAACTGGAGGTGTGGAGGGAGGGAGGGGGGAGGGGGAGGAGAGAGGTGTACACATGTTAAGGGCGTTTTGTGGAGGGAAATGGGAGATACCGATTCAGAAGATAGGCATCTACGGAACGTAATTATAATTAAGTACGGAGAGAGATGGGGAGAAATAGGGAGCACATCCACCTTTCCTCGGAGTCACATCATCAATATTAGTGTATTTCGCTTAAGCAGACTTTCCCGATTTTGTTATGTCACCGCGCGTTTTTTTTTTACGTCGATGGTTAAACCGATAGCGAGGATTAATGTCGTGTTTTTGTTTTATTTTTGGAAATCACGCGTTGTCAACATCTGAATAAGAAGAAATTAAATGTTGCGTCGGAAATCTAATTTTTCATTTCAGAAATCTTCCTTTTTTTTTACAAATTCTGCAACTTTTTCCAAAAATTTCAAACGAAAGCGTCAAACTCGATGTTACTCTATGTCAGCTTCATGAGAAATAAAGGAAATAGTTTATATTTAACTTAATGAGCCTTGACTTTGTAGAAATCCATATTTACCATAGTATAAAAAAGAAAGATGAACGTCTGTGGATCATGCTATAAAAAGTTTTATTTTATTTTTTGATATTATTATCAATAGAAATGGCTTACTCAACTGTTTTGGGAGTATAAGATTTTCCTATTAATGCGGAATATGCGTTCGATTCCTGACTTAGGATTAGATGAAACTCATACCTTAACACTCTTCATTGATTAACGTCTCATATAAACGTTCTTAAAAAATAAAGGACGAGTAAAGGCTGTTATATTATGACAGTAATATTTTTGTTCCACCCCTTACCTGTAGACTAGGTAATAAACGTCAAAATATGGCTTTTGAGAAAGTAATGATTAATTTTTGGTAATTTTTTATCTTTCTTCTTTGAAGAAAAACACGCATTTATTAATTTTATCATCAGAGGCAACAAAATAATTTACTGCTATAATATAACAGATCGCTAAAAATACTACAGCGCTTAAGTGCATTCGGCCATCAAAACTTTACACTATCAATTGTATATTATCCTAAACAGCAGCGATTTTCTTTGGGATTATGGTATTGTGACATCAACGCCAAATGGATGAAGACCAATAATTTGTCAAAGATAGCGGAATAATGATAATAAATATCTTTGAAGACGGAGCACTTCCCGATGAAAAGAATAAAATCCGTTGAAACCCATTTACATTATATTTACGCTTTATTTTTTCTTAAAACTTGCGAATAAAACTCTTCGACGTTCGCTTCTAGCCGGTCATTTGTAAACGCCACCAGAAAAAGCCTCGCTGGAACTATACATAGTTACATAACGCGAGGAATAACATTTACGCGATTTGAGAAAGCGAATCAAAATTGCGTGCGATTAATAGATTCGTTTGCAAAGCTTCGTAGTCATGGCCCTCAGGGGGCGGTTTTAAAATGATGAATCCTTAGGGCGAACTTGCGAGAGAGAGAGGGAGGGGGAGACGGGCTGTCGTGGATCGATTAACGGTGGCTTTGTTGGCCAGCCACCTCCTTATCATCATCTCCACCGGCGCAGCTCACTCCCTTTCTTCATTATGACCGCTGACGAGCGCTAATTAAATAATTAACCCCGCCGCAACCATCCTTCACGCCAGACGAGAAGAAAGGAGAGAAAGGAAGCGCTGGGACGGCTTGAAGGAGAGATCGGCGGATCGGGAAAATAGAGAAGGATGGGAGGTGTCAGAGAGCGGAGGAGAAATAGGAAAGGGGGAAAACAAAGCGGGTAAAATTTGTAAGGGAGAAACCGACGAGGGAGATGCGCGGAGAAAATAAGATGGGATGGAACGTAAGGAAGGAGGTTTAAGAGGAGGTACAGAGAGAAAAGAGGTGATAATAGGAGGGAAATAAGGAGGAATAAAAGGAGGAAGGTAAATTGGAGAAGAAGGTAGGGCGAAGGAGGAAAGGGGGAGGAGAAATGTGGCAGATGAGAGAAACGGAGGCAGACAGACAGACAGACAAACGACTTTATTTAGGGCGAAATTGAGACTACATAGTCCGTTCTTACATTTAACCCTACGTTATGAATTACAAATTACAATAAAAATAATGACATATAAACATACAAACAGAAGACAAATACCTGAAACTAAACAAATGAAAAAATAACAAAAAAAAGAGAGAGGAGTAGAGAAGGAGTAGATAGGAAGAGGGGAGAGAGGAAGGGGGAGGTAGAGGATGAGTAAAGGAATGCAGGGAGTAGGACTTAGTGGGAGAAAGAGAAGAGGTGGGGGAAAGATAGGAGAGAAAAGTAAAACAAGTGAACAGAGAGAGAGAGGGGGGAGAGGGGGAACTGGAGGAAAAGAAAAGAGAGAAGAAAGAAAACGTAAAGTGAAGAAAAGGAGAAATTGGAGATCGCGATGAAGGAAAGGCGAGGAAAAAAGAGAAAATGGGGAAAAGAGTACAGAGTGAATGAAGAGTAGGGAAAGAGGAAGAATAGAGGGAAGAGGGAGAGAGAGAGGGAAGAAGGGAAGGAAAGAGAGAATAAATAGGCAGATAGAGAAGACAGTGGCAGTGGAGAAGAGAATGTTGAGATAAGTTGAAAGAAGAACAAGTAGAGAAGGAATTGTGATAATGGGGGGGTTAGGGAGAGTGTTAGAATGAGCAAGGTAATGTATGTTACGTACGTATATGGAAATGTGAGAAAGGAGAGGAAGAGAAAACGGAGGTATCGAAGTATTCGGAAGAAACTGGCGGGCGCAAGTGTGCAGAAAGCGGACGGCCGATTTTTAGGGTGGAGGGGCGCATTAGATTGAACATAGCAAGAGTAGGCAATGCCTAAGAGCCCTCGAATAAAGGGGCCCCACGAGCGAAAGACAACGATTAGTTAAGCGTCACTTTGATGAATTGTCATCAGATTATCGTTTTCACCTCTTTCTCAAAAGGGCCCCCACCACAGAAAAAAATAAACACCAATAAAATATATATAAAAAACTCTTTTTACTAAAATATATCCGCTTAGGGGGCCCATCAGCGATTCTAGCCTAGGGGCCCGAAACCTCTAGCTACGCTACTGCATAGAAGCCTTGGAAAAATCTATAAAATCTCAGCTGCTTAATGAATTTCTTTCACGTCTCCCACTATTCCGAGAAGAGCGGATTTGTTTTATATTAACCTTATATCAGTTTGTGTTATTGAATAAACTTAAACTTTGTGTATTAGGCTTTATCGCGACCATCCCCTTACGACATCCGACTTAATAGCGACGCTTTTTATTCCATCCACCAACAAATAAATATAAAATGTAACATTAATTTCAAAATTTTAGTATAAATATCTCTTTCATCTGAAGGCAAAATAAAATTTTATTGTGAACATATCCGCACATAACATCATAGTATATAATAAATACATTCCGTCTAAGCAACCCGCTGAATATATTTCACGACTCCCAGTTTGAGAACCACTGAAATAAGGTATTATATTCTTTTTCCGCACAATTCCTCTCTCAATTGGCGATAATGCGAACGCACGTCGCTTATCATATATCGGTGTTAAGTATTAGCGAATCAAAGGAATGGTGGTTTCCCTCCCCTTGGATTCCCCCATTTCTCTTCCTGGGTGCCTTCTTAAACCCACTCTGCGCAAAATTCTTTGATTCTACGCTGCAGATTAGGTCCGTGGGACAAAGTAAAGAAATATCCTGATGGGTATGGATTTTCAGAATAAAAGAACTGTGGCGGTTTCAAGAGGAGATAAGGACAGTCGGAGCGTTCGCCCTCCAACCCCACTTGAGAAGTTTATAGATCCGCCCCTGATGTCAAATATTTATAATCACGGTAAAAATTGAACTAGTGAACCTCTCTCTCTCTCGTAAACCTTTGTATTTTGTAATATTGCATCGGTAACGACCCCAATTAGCATAAGTATAGATCAGTGTTTTTCAACCTTGATTGAGTGGCGGAACACTTTGAAATGGAAAAAAATTGGCGGAACGCCTATATACGTACGCATTTATATATATTTACATATAACTTTTATTTTACACACTTAATAGAAGCACTTTCTGCTTCTGCGATAGATGGAGTTATGATGTGAGAGCAAAATAGAAATACTTTTTATTTTTAAATTCATTAAAAAATCTAAATTTATGGAAAAATTATTTTCGGTGGAATATTTCGCGGAACACTAGGCAATGCTATCGGAACACCGGTGTTCCGCGGAACACCGGTTGAAAAAACTGGTATAGATCAATGACTTCCGTATTTTCGCCATCCTCCACATATCGAATATTCCCCCTTATATCGAAATTGCCATCTTACTTATTCATAAAGTTATTTAAAAGAGTTTTAAAAAAGGTATTTATCTAAGTATGGCCTCGCCATAGTTATGTATATGATAGAAGGATGAAAGGTGGATCCTGCCATGAAGAGTAAAGAAAGGTTCTCTATCGTTTTATAATTCAATTGGGAGCGAAAAATTGGAGCCCTTGGTAAATAAAAAAACCTAGCTACTATAAAAATATCAAAATATACGTGGATCACAATATTATATGTAGTGCCCACACTTGATTAAAAAGTAGGCGCGCATAAAAGAAAAAATATTTTGTTCTTTGATCGACGCACTGTTCGTAAATGTGAAGAAATGAAATTACAACATGCGAATATGTTATATTTCTTACAAAATTACATTACTAAACTAAAACCATTGGATCAAGGAACAAGTTCTCAAGCGATTATATAGAAATCTGCTAAGGACCTACAAGGGAATTATTAAAATTCTTTCCGCGCGGAGGGTCTGGGTTTGAATCCTGGCGTTGACTGGTTATTCAAGTTATTCAACCCATGCTTCCTTCATCCCCTACTTGTGTATCGTGAGGAAATTCAAGACAGCATTCCGTCTGTCAGAAGGGACGTTAGTATTTTTTGCAGTAGTAAATATTTAGCAATATGTTTATCGAAGTAGAAAAATTACGGGACCTAGGTAAATAACTTTCTCCTTTTGTTAACTTTTCGTTAAATTTTGAAAGATGGAATTCATGTTTTTAATAAAATTTGTAATTTTCGTCCTTCGCTAAAATAAAATCATGTTGGTTGGAAAAAAGAAAATCGCAATACAAGAGCTTTTAGGAAGGTTTTTGCTCGAGCTAACTCTGTTTGAAGATACCTCATTTTTTATCGAGTTTTAAGCACTAACGCTGAGTTTCTTTTCTCATTCCATTGTGAATTCCACCCGTTTATTCCATTTAAAATGTCATAACTTCACGCTTTATTTCCTTCGTGAACCATGAAATTGTTTTTGTTCTTTCCATTTTCCAAGCTTAATCTTGTACGTCCCTGTGATGTGATATGGTCATGCTGAAGTGCTGCGTGTGTGATTGCGTCATGAGGAATTTCTGTCATCGCGGGAGGATGAGGATATCTTCTTCCACCGCTGGAACATTTACTTCACAGCAAAGGTAGGGATACTCCGTATATTCAGAACAATGCTTTCCGATATCATCTTTATTTTCAGCTTCGACTTGAATGACGTTTGGGTCGTCGCATGCAAAGGCATCCGATTGATACGAATTTTATTGCGCACAAAATTTGGGATTAGGATATGCCATAATTAGAGATTAAAAGTTAAACAAGGACGATATCCTCGTTGGATCAAGAGGTGGAAGTAAGTTTTCTTAAAATTTTTAAGGGTTCTGGTTTGCCTCTCTCTTTGGGAACCAGCGCCCTTGTAATGTAGATTATTATTAAACATTTCCATCCGTGAAAACTTTACTCCTCCAGCTTCAACAATAATACTAAAATGCAATTTCTAAGATCTGGTTCTAGTGTGTCTCCTTCTTGGAGAGGGAAAAGTCCGTTAGAATGTATATCTTCAATAGATCTTTACATCCTTGAAAACTTCACTCCTCTAGCTACCAATTCCTTTTCAAAGTTTTGAATTTTCCGACTGTGAAGTCACCTAGAGCCAGAAAATCTAAGGATTACTTGGAAAATACAATCGGTGAAAAATTCGTAAACCGATAAGATATATCTAATTCAAATAGAAATTTCCAAGTACTATCTCTTAAAACAAAAAAGCTGATTCTCCACCGATGGACAGACGAGGCGATCACATTACAACGTTTTTACTTTTATGAAAACGTGCTAAAGATAGATGAGAGAATTTTATAAACTACACGTAGGAAGGACTTTATTTCTTTTTTAGAATTTACTTTCGGTGAGTCGCCGCTCAAGATGGTTGCATTGTAGAGGAAATGTACATACACATGGTTTTTATAACTTAGTTATGGATATTGGAGATACCTAAGATAAGTACTTATTTTTTCAAGCGCCTATGCTTCATTTTGTTTTCAGCCACAAGTGGATTCTCTGGTGAATTAAAACATAGCTTGTTCAGAAAGCTTCCACTATAAGTTCCCATGTTACAGACCATCACTATTCTTTAAATGTCGCGTCGTTTCGTATTTACGACAGCTGTAAAATGCCGCAGGCGGAATTTCAGTTAAAATAAAGATGAAGTTTACGTTATTCCTTCGTGATGCTTCTTGTAAATGAGGTAGAGTTGATATCTCCCAAGTTTTGCCTATGCTTTTATTCGACCAGGGAGTTTACCTAAATATTTGCAATGTTTACTCTAATACTATATACTCGTTCAAATTAATGCCTCAATTAGTAAATCGATTTAGCGGATTTGTGTGGAATAATGTTGCATAGCATACAATACTCCATTAATACGCCTGTTCCTTTGCCTGACTGATGCCATCACGGCTCCTCACTCACACAAACAATCAGTTAGTATAACTATGCTTTACATCTGTATTGTCACGTTTCATTTGGATTAAAAATAGTAAATTCGTGACCCAAAAAGTCAGCCAGGAACGTAATTACTACTTTTACCGCTAGGTATTTGTACAAATTAGAACGCGTTACACGTCGTTTTGTTATAGATCGCATTTTTCATTAACGGTTCTCCGACCAGTAGCGGGGAAATGAATTATTTACCCTTGCTGAGTAACAAGTACCGAAATTTATATTTAGCAATTTTACATCACGCCGGATTTTGGAATTAATAAATGGCCAAGTAAAATATGGCGAACATTAATATTTTCACCCTCGAAATATTTACCATTATCTCGAAAGGGCCCTTCGTTTTAAATACAAACTTTTGACGTATATTTTTATACCGCGCGTCAATGTTGGACCTCCAATCTTCATCAAAAGCCGTTTGTAGAAGCGCCATAGCCGTTTTTCAACTCGTCAAACACGCCAAAGATTCCCAAATATAGGAGGGGAAGTTTTTATTTTTTCGACGTCGGAGCTTCGTACGAATTTTTTTCCATCTGGACTCTTATCCTTATTTGTCGTGGTGGATTTATTAAGGGAAGGGAAAAAGAAACAAGGATCCGATTCATTAAACCTTTGAACAAAGAAATGTTTTCGAGAGAGAGGGAGAAAAAGATGTGAAGGGTGGGAGGAAAGGGAGAGAGAGAGAGGGAGGGAGTGAGGAGGGGCGAGTGCTGATCAATAGTCCCAATGTATCGCCGTCCCTACCCGGTTCATAAATACCAACCCCCGTTGAGCAAACCGAAAGAGATCGCTTGGAAACGCGGCCAATTCTGTTTTCTCGATATCGTAATGCCGTGAGGTGAAGAGAGCGCCGAAGGAGCGTGCTACGAGGAAGCGTGGAAAGATTTGGAAAATAAAAGGGGAAAGAGAAAGGGAGTGATTAAGTGAGAGGAGGAGGAGCCAGGATGGAGATTTGTCGGAATGTTCGCCTGTTTTTTACTTTCTCATACGAAGTATCGAGAAAGTATTGTTTTCGCGAAAAAATTCGACCTCGAGATTTTTACGGAAATACACGTTTTAGGTGTCGCTGAATCCGAAAAAGTGGTTTTCGCAATGCCGTCTGTCTGTCTGTCTCTCTGTTACTGGCTCTGGAGCCTAGACGGTAAAGCGAAAATGAATGAAATCTCTTACTTAAGCATTTAATCATACTGAGCAGAGTATACATAGAAATGGTTGGCATTGCTTAATAATTAAGAGTAGTTTATTCTACGCATTTTTAACAACAATCCGATTTTCTCGAAAACGGCTCTAACGATTTTGATCTAATTTCGTACAGTTACTTAAGTTTACATCCTCAATAATACTGTATAGTTCATATTTCTTAAAAGATGAACATAAGGCTAGTTTATTCTTGGGCAACTTTAACAAAAATTGGATTTTCTAAAAACAGGCTCATACGATTTTCATTTTCTAAGGATAACTAAACAACGCATTAGTACCTATATATGAGAAAGTTTGTACAATGTATGTTGTACCGATTTTTTATTAAGGGTATTCCGTACATCACGCCATTTGCAGGGAAATTTCTATAACCTATAGCACGCAGATGAAATTTTCATGACACGTTATTTCATGGAAAAATCACCAAGTTTAAAAGAATGTTTGTTCTTTTAACTGTATTCCGTAATGAAATTACCCAGAATTATATTACATGTGTCTCGAATTTAAAGTGGAATCTCGTGATAACATATGTCCATACATTTTCTACATTGTGCTGAAAATATGATATATTGAAAATGCTTGCTTAGTGGCAAGTGTTATGGATGAACATAGAAACGTCATCACACACACAAAATCCTGATATTTCATTGCTTAGATTGTTAAGGGGGAGTGAAAAAATCATAAAACAGAAAAATACGTTACAACGAAATGTTACTATGTCACTTTACATATACTGGACAGAAAAAATTCATTTAATAATGAAAGACAAGCAAGGGTCGCAAAATTTGAATATCTATAAAGAGCAGAACCTAAGAGACAAATATTGATGAGATCCGATTCGGAATATGTTTATAATTCTCCATAAACAACGAAATCAAAACGAATGATATAGGAGTTGTTAGCCCGGAACCTACCTTATAACTATTTGTTTAAAGGTTTCAGTAATGTAGACCCTAATATAAATTGCATTCAAGAAAGGTGCATTTAAATGTTCCAATTTTTTGCATTACAGTTATTTTGATACAATGATCATCTTTAAATAAGAAAAAATTCTCCTTGACTGTACCTATAGAATAATATTTGCTCATGAACTGTCGAATCTTTGTCATCATCATCGGTGATGTTTTTCGTCAGGGTCAGATAGTATAAGTTAAATTGTAATCTTCATATCGTTCTGTCCTCTGCAACTTTCTTTATTACATTCGGTAAATCCCTGGTTCAAACTGAGCTACTATATAAGCAAATAGTAGCATAAAAAGAGTATGGAAGTGCCCAAGTTATCATAAATGAAACATTTTAAGCCAGAAATTTGAGGGAAAAATACTTGTGTTATAATTTACGAGTGATAAAGTCTCACATTTCATGCAAATCACAATTTCTATCATGAAATGAAATCTACTATGAAAGTTATGACTTGAAAATACTTCAGGATTCCGTTGCAATATTTTCTTTAAAAATATATTTAGCTTAATTTAGCGCGTGGCATATAAAATTTCTATATTTAATTACATTCTCTTCTTATCTGAAAGAGTTTTGAAACCAATAGCTCTCAATCCAGTTTCCTTGACCATATAAATTAAGAGTGGTTCCTTAGTGTTTTATTATCGTCGCAACTTATCCGACTTTTCAGTGAACTACATAAAAAAAATTACTGAAGCAGAATCCGCGAAGGTAAATGCAAGATAATTGTGATTCGCCATTAAATTGCCGGTTCTATAAATTCGCAAAACTTCAGTTTGCTCAGTCCAAAAGAGAAATGCCGAAACCCGGGATTGAACCAGGGACCTTTAGATCTTCAGTCTAACGCTCTCCCAACTGAGCTATTTCGGCTGGAAATTTTAATTACCTTACATCATATAAAATATCTATAAATAAACGAAATGCCGAGTTTGCCATTTAAAAAACTGCCATAAAGTGTAATAAACGTTAAGATACATCCTAATAGCTTAAATTTGCCGGAGTGAACGTGTTAACTGTACAATTCATATGGATCAGACGCGTCAAACTCAAAGGGGCATCAGGGTCGCACTGGAGGGATGGCTGCCATAGAAGGGCCGCGCTTGGATTACAGTTATTTAATGAGGAACAGATTTGGCCAATCTACTTTATCTAGAAGAGTGGGCGTCTGTTTTGAAATGAAAAGCAATACTTTAAAAAGCGCGGTCTATTTTACCTCAAGAATTATGAAAAAAAGAAAGTATTTTTGTTGTATCTGAAATGAATTAGATAAAACAAAAAGGCGCCAATTTGACATGTTTCATCTACATAGGTGGGAATTAGGGGATTCCATACACCTAAAATACTCCAAAATTCCATATTCAATGCCTTGGTTATCATGCTGTGGTTCCTATTAGCCTAAGAAAAACAAGCTATTGTAATGTTGTTTCTAAATCAATTTCACAAATTCTTTCACAATTACCTTCGCATAGTTACTTCACGCGTGGCAAAAACGTGTGCCATTGCATAATATCTAAAGTAATTACAGGAAAAAATGAACTCAAAAGCTCTGTTACTGTTGATGCGTTCCTATAGTCGTCCATAACGAATGTAGCCGCACTACGCTGGAACATTTCGATGTCCTAGGTATTACGTCAATTACTTTGACAATTTTGACTCCCGATGCTGCACAGGAACGATCGACATATACATTTTCAAACCTTTGTTATGGAATCAGCAGCGAATGTTATCTGTCCCTGAGCATCGAAAGGCATAATACCGTTCTCAATCCGCAAACACAACGCTACAAGTACCAAACACATATAGACACACCCTCTTCCTCCTATCCATTCCGTTTTAATATCTCGAATCAGAGAAAAAATATTATTAACAATGCAAACAGGTTGGCCTCTCCCCTACTCCAACAGCCCCCCCCCCCCCCCCCATCTGCCTCGCTCTCCCTCGCAACTATTTTCTTCCCTCCATTACACCCCTCTCTTCCCGCCGTTATCTTTCTGCTCCCCCCTCCACCACTCTCCCCTTCCCACCTTTTCCAGCCCAAGTACATGTGTGTGTATGAGCGAGGGTAGACCTCCCCCTCGGGGGACAGAGGGCTTAAGGGTCATGGAGAGAAGAGGAAGGGGAGTGAGTTGGATAAAAAAAGGGAATTCGGGTGGTTATGGCGGATGGTAACCGTGAGCTGAAGTCTCGTGTACTTAATCCTCAACCCGCCCAACTTGTTCTTTTTCTCCTCCTATTCAAATCTCCCTATCTCTCTCTCTCTCTCTCCCCCCCTCCCCGCCCAATTTCACCCTTCCCTATTCCCTCCCTCCCTATTCCCACTACGCCCAGTGCCCCTTGTATGTATGTACATCTCTGTTTACTTCTCAGTTTACTTTCGGCTTTACGTACCTCTCTATTTCTCTCTGTTTCGCTCTAACTCCCACTTTTCTTTTGCACCTATTCTTCTTACCTTTATTCTCTCTTTCCCAACCCACGTCTTTCTATTTTTTTCGCCCTCCAATAATGAAGGACGTCGGTTCGAAAATTTTTGTCTCTCAACTTGCTTGACGTCAAAAATGGATGGATTGAATTGGGCTACAGAGTCCCCCTGACGAGTTACCTAGATCCTGGGGCAGTTGCATAATTTCTGAATTGATCGTTTTCTTTCGTTTGATACGCTTGGACGAACTTGCAATGAGATGACTAGATCGTTTTCTAAGGACAGCTAAACGTAGCACAAAAAATAGACTTGAAAATAAATTCATCAACGTATTTGTTGTAATGTAAAAAAACAAAAAAGCAAACTATGCTCAGCAGTTGAAAACGAAATTTTTATGAATATTTCCAATATAAGCAATATGCTAAAGTTGTTATAAATAAAATACAAAACTCTGCTGTAACAGTTTTGAAAATGTTTTTTTTATTCGAGTCCCAAATACGTAAAATAATTTTTCGTTACAACTTAGGCCAATAACTACAGTTGAAGCGCAACTAAAAAATTCATAAATACTCTCAAAACGATTTAGATTTAATCTATACAACTCAGTACATACCATTGTACGCTAAATATTAGTTATTTAGGAAAATACGTAATACCTTTCCGTATCCTAATACAATTTGGTATATATAATCTCATAGATATAGTTTATACAATAAGGTGGCATTTGATGACACCAGCCTGACAGAATGACATACAAAGTCTTCTATACAATAGATAAAGGAATGAGACAATAAATAAAACATGTTTTTCATCAATCTTAATACTTGAGGGTAAAGGGACCTTTGGGACACTGTGCTTGGACAATCCTATGTAATCTTCTTTCGTGTTTGGTAATTTAATTTCCATAGAAATCCTTTTTCAATTGTTAAAAATGTCCGTCCTCCTTTTCTTCTATGTTAAACACATTCTTCAAATACTGATATTCTCCTCGAGGAACATAAAAATTATATCTTCCGATTCAAAAAAATGATTCGGTGGAATGTAAACAATGCAAGGAGTTTATTTGCCGAACACGAAAAACATCGACAGAAGAACTCCCGAGGGGAATATTTGTGTTGCGTGGCTTTTTTGCTCTTAATTTTTACTTTCTCATACGAAGTATCGAGAAAGTAGTTTTCGCGAAAAAATTCGACCTCGAGATTTTTACGGAAATATACGTTTTAGGTGTCACTGAATCAGAAAAAGTGGTTTTCGTAATGCTGTCTGTCCGTCCGTCCGTCTGTCTGTCTGTCTGTTACTGGCTCTGGAGCCTAGACGGTAGAGCGAAAATGAATGAAATCTCGTACTTAGGCATTTTATCATACTGAGCAGAGTATACATAGAAATGTTTGACATTGCTCATTAATTAAGAGTAGTTTTTTCTACGCATTTTTAACAACAATCCGATTTTCTCAAAAACGGCTTTAACGATTTTGATCAAATTTTTAACAGATACTTGAGTTTACGTCTTCAATAATACTGTATAGTTCATATTTCTCAAAAATGAATATAAGGCTAGTTTATTCTAGGCAACTTTAACAATAATTCGATTTTCTCACAAACGGCTCTAACGAATTTGATCAAATTTCGTACAGTTACTTGAGCTTACGTCTTCAATAATACCGTATAGTTCATATTTATCAAAAAACGAATATATGGCTATTTTATTCTAGGCAACTTTAACAACAATTCGATTTTCTCAAAAACGGCTCTAACGATTTTGATCAAATTTCGTACAGTTACTTGAGTATACATCTACAATAATACTACCTATTTCATTTTTCTCAATGAATGAATATAAGACTACTTTGTTCTTGGGCAACTTTAACAAATTTGGATTTTCTAAAAGCAGGTTCATACGATTTTCATTTATTAAAGATAACTAAACGACGCATTAGTATATGAGAAGGTTTGTACAATGTATGTTGTACCGATTTTTACTTTCTCATACGATGTATTGAGAAAGTATTGTTATCGCGAAAAAATTTTACCTCGAGATTTTTACGGAAATATACGTTTTAGGTGTCGCTGAATCCGAAAAAGTGGTTTTTGCAATGCCGTCTGTCTGTCAGTCTGCTACTGGCTCTGGAGCCTAAACGGTAGAGCGAAAATGAATGAAATCTCGTACTTCGGCATTTTATCATGCTGAGCAGAGTATATATAGAAATGGTTGACATCGCTCAATAATTAAGTGTAGTTTATTCTACGCATTTTTAAAAACAATTCGATTTTCTCAAAAACGGCTCTAACGATTTTGATCAAATTTCGTACCGTTACTTAAGTATACGTCTGCAATATTACTACCTATTTCATTTTTCTCAATGAATGAATACAGTAATATACGTCGGATTTGCGTTCCTGAAAAATGCGACTTATAACGAAACAACGTATAACGAAACAAAGATTACCATACGAACTATGATGAAAGTTAGGGGTTACATTCCTGGCGAATATTTTGTGTTACATTTGTTTCCCAAATAATACATATCATTACAGTAGTACATTAGACATACTATGTTACCACTATGTATTTACCATTCATTGCCACTAGGGTTTAATATACATTTAATCGTAACAACGAGTAACCAGTTGCAATAAGAAATTCAGAAATCACTGAAAATAATTGTCTATAGTGTGATGGAGCACAAAAATTGTTTCTTTACTTACACGTACACTGATACGCACTTTAGAGTATATTAACCATTTCTACATATACTCTGCTCAGTATGATAAAATGCCTAAGTACGAGATTTCATTCATTTTCGCTCTACCGTTTAGGCTCCAGAGCCAGTAACAGACAGACAGACAGACGGCATTGCAAAAACCACTTTTTCGGATTCAGCGACACCTAAAACGTATATTTCCGTAAAAATCTCGAGTTCGAGTTTTTTCGCGATAACAATACTTTCTCAATACTTCGTATGAGAAAGTAAAAAATATGCAAGAGTTTATAAAACACAGAAAAAAAATAACACCCACTTACGTTACGATAAATGTAACATCGAATTTTATGGAATTAGCTATGAAACATTCCACAGAATTTACGGAAATTTAAACTTATTTTTTACTTTTCGTGGATAGACATAATTTTTATTTTTTTCTTAATCGTTATTATATTATGCGAATAAGTTTTTTGCTAACAATTTATGAGCTAAAATAAATTGTGAAACGTTTTTTGTTATTTGTTATTCTCCTCGAATAAATGTTCTGAACAGTGTAAATTTATATTACAATTTTGAAATTGAGACGAAATGCCAGATCTATGGTCGTATTTGATTTCAATTAACATGACGTTATTTCTCACGCTGAAAGCTGCTTTGTCTTTTGAGATGTGGAGTTTTTGGCTACTTTGTTTTCGTGCAACATAGTCATTCCCGTCAGTAAAGCGTTAAGGGACACACTTCCCGAAGTCGAGAATGAAAATTAGGATACTGCGAAACGGGGAGGAATTTGGCTTAAAAATCAAACTGCCTAATTTACTGAATATTAAAATGTTAAAATATTAATTTTTGCAAGTGTCTACGACATAATACGCACAGACACAGATTAGAAGTTACAAAAATCAAACGCACTGATATTCAAGGATATATGTAGTAGCTCGCTTCAACGCTGAGATGCATTCGTTCTACACGTACTATATCCTAAATAAATGGCAATTTCTTCGAGGGGACGCGGCTTTGAATGGAGAGGCGTAAGGCAGATACGATGAGAGGAAAAAGGGGACGGGGGAAAGGAATGCGGGGAGAAACGATAATATTCGGCAGAGGGGAGAGAAGTGGTTTGGTTATGGGGACGAAGGCACTCCGATTGAATCCGGAATGACATTATGAAAAGGGGGAGAATTCACGAGGGGTTGAGATTTTGATGTGGGGTGAGACGACGGCGTGACATCCTCTTTCTGAACAGGGATTCCCTTTCCTATATAATCCAGGGTTTTGCACATGTGCCTCGGTTAGGGTGTCGGGGGATATATTTGTCACTTTCGGGTGTTAAAAGGTCAAGTGCGGCGAAGGGAATTCGGTGGACCGAAACAAATTATGGATCGTTAGGTCTGTTACGGTGGGGTCAGTTAAAAGAGCCGAAAGAAAGCCGACGCGACGGTTTGATGATATAGGAGTTGGAGGTAATTTAGAATACTATTAAGTTTTAAGAAATTGGTAAGAAATTAAGTGTTATTTGGACTTGCACCAAAATCTTTTAATATGCTAATAGTTTCCAAAAAATATTTTTTATTTTTCAGTTTGATTTAAATTAAGCTAGGCATAATTAATACATTTTACCTCAGGAGTTTTTTTCACTTCTAATTTATTTTTAAATTTTCAGCTTTTATAAGATATATGCATGTATTTTATTATAAATGAATTTTATGGTTTTTAACAAAATATCTGTTAAAATATAAAAATTACCCCTTACAGCAATTTTGTAAGCAGTTTGTATAAAAACCAAACACTTCATGGTGCATTACCTCATAGAGGTGATTAATACCAATTTTATGGACATATCGACAGTGTAGAGAGGTCAATAGGATTCTAAAACGGTATAACAATAGAAAACCAATCAAGTTACTTTTCGAGAAAATTGTCCTAAGAGATTTAACTATAAATATGCATATAAAAAGAATAGACCATCAGATTAAGTGAATTAAAACATTACAAATACTTTTTTGGCGTTTCTTTCACCCTTTTATTTACGGCTTTCACCAACTCAGACACAGTGTCGACACCATGTCTTCATTCCGCAATCTAAGTGACAAGTAGGAGGAAATATGAGACGAGGAGCGTAAGGTTGAAGTGGGAATGAGTACTTCACAAAAACCTTAACCTGTAGGCTCAGTAGAAAGCATGTCAAAACTTAATTTCCATGAGAGGAGAAATTATACACCGTATTGAGGTTGTCAATTTCCACTTTTAATTTGAATTTAACAGTGAACCAAAGCAGCTGAAGTTGCTTTGAATAATGACAACTCAATTCTTGTTTTGAAATTCAGCATTTAAGGAAAGGGAAAATTGACGACATCAAAACTGTTATTTCAACTTTAAATATTACACAAATTGTTTCTTCAAAATATTTCCTATATGAAGAAGAAATAATGGAGAATAGAAGCAGAGCCGGGGCAATATACTTTTGCGCCCTAGGCAAGGTTTGAAAATTACGCTCCCTCCTATTGAAAATATACAGTACACAATTTTGCCTCTCAAAACAGCAGTTTATTAGCAGTGTAGAAGTAAAATCAAATCTATTTTATGATATTAAACATTACACTTAAAAATCCGAATTGTCAAACGTTGCTCCCATAAGCGTGCTGTGTCCTTGGAGGGTGCATCGCCCGCCTAGCATTTGTACCGACTCTACATTGGAGGATGGAGGGAGAAAGAGAGAAAAATAAGGGAGAGGTGTGAGTAGGATAGCGGCATTCAAACTGGGGTACGCGAGGTCTTTCCAAGGGACACGCAAATGTATTTTTTTTAAAATAAAGGTCATGTTTTCCCACTCGACAACCGGTATCACCATCTTCCACCTCCTCCTCCTTGAAACAACCTTCCTTGTCATTAGTTTATTTTAGTTAAATGATCCAACATGAAGGAATTTTAGTAAAAATTCGCTTGATTCGTGTTCAAGTCAGCGTATGTTATTTAAATACAGAGGGCATAAACGACGGAGTGGATGTAGAAAAACTGACAATCGATTGGTGATTACGGTTAGGAAAATATTATGTGAGAGGAGGGATGAAAGAGCGAAGAGTGGGAATTCTACAGTAATAGTAATAGCAGTTTATTTATCACATACAGGAAATCCCAATTACATGCAATTTAATAAATAAATTACGAATTAAATAGAGGACAGTGAGGTAATACATAAAAAAACAAAAAGATAGTGCAACTGTGCACGGATTGGTTACAAAGTTTGAATAAAGGAAATCGACGAACTAGATTAACTCATTATAAGCCATTGGATACGAATTTCTTCAATGTTGTTTTAAGGAGTACGCCGACAAAAAAAAAAGGTTGAATATCACTGCAGTAGGAGGTGGATAGAGGTGGGAATAGAAGGGCGGAAAGAAAGAGACGAGGAGGGGGAGAGGGACGTGGAGTAAGGCATAACCAAGAGAAGGAGAAAAGGGTAGGAAAGAATGGGAGCTCGCGGGAAGGGGTGATGGAGGAGGAGACGGGGCGAGGTGCATTGTGGGAACGGAGGCAGTTGAATGGGAGTCCTTATCGGGTATCCGATCCACGTCTCCGAGAGAAGGAAGTCCCTCATGTCGCTCGCGTCGACATGATTTTCACGCACTGCGACCACAAAGGCGCTCTTAATCTCTCCCCGCGTGCGGAGGAAGGGGGCACGAATGCAAAAGGGAGAGGGGAAATGCTCCCTCTCTCACTCACTCACGCACGCACGCGGAGTCAAATTCGATATGCGAGAATGAATGGTTACCCATCAGATGTCGCCGCGTTCGTTACGGGTGGAATATACGGACCTTTTCAAAAATATTAAGCTTCAGCGTTCGGAATGAATATTGAAACATTTTTTGGCCCCTGAAAAAGGGAGGAGATCAAATGTCGTGGAATAAAAATTATTTTTATTTGAGGCTTAAAAATTGACTTATGTTTTTATATAGTACATAGTTTCACATTTTTACAATTTTTCATCGATCGATGCAATTTTATGGCGGAATAATTTCTCTTTCGAAAAGCACGCTGAATTTAATTTTTCCCTTAAGAGTTATATGTAGAACGAGTATAAATTTTTTTATCTCAAACAGTAAAATTTCTTCAAAAATTGCAGACATTCATAAAATTTAATAACATGTTTATTTTTAAAATGTAAATAATGAGCAGGAATTAATACATAAACTTGTATATATTTCTATCAGAACGAAACAGTTTCCAAAGAATTCATTTTAACCTTGCTATAAAAACAATTACATTAAAAGCCGAGGATTTATAAGCTTAGCTAAAAGATCAAATAAACTAATTATTTAATAAGAATGACAGGAAAAAACAGAGCTATAAGTAGGGTTATGACTGCGGTAAATTTCTCTATTTTAGTTCTTATCATAAAAAATTAGTTCTTTAGTAAAATAAGGTTGGGGTTGAAAAGGTATGGTTTGCTTTAAGGCTTGCATGCAAAGAACCATAATAACAGGATGCTCCGTCTGGCGTGAACCATAAAAAAAATGGGATCTCATGGGAAAATCTTTTTCAAAAACATTTAAGTACGGTTAATTCTTATTTAAACCAAGTCAATCCCATTACTGAAAAAAGGCAAAACCGCAATAGTTATAATATTTCAAATAACCGGATAGTTTTCCCAAAATTATTTAAAATAAAGCTTACCTCATAGCCTTACAAAAAATGGAAACATATGCGAAGAACCTTGAAAAAAATTCCACCAACGGAATTTTTTTTCGTGAAATCCTTCGGAAGGTAGAACTACGAATTTTACTCTTCTTTAACATGATTCCAGCTTTTTCTAATAATCTGCATGCATTTTTCCGTAACATGTTCGGCGTGACTAATCTTTTCACGAGGGAAATTCTCTCTATCCCGCCATCCCCAAACGAGGGAATGAAATTATCTCAGCCGTCGGAGTCTTGTTCCGATATCAATATGCTAAAAAATTTCCTTCGAAATATCTCTTCCCATTCCACCAAAACGCAACCCTCTATTTTTCAAACGCTCCTCGCGCCTCATACGTTTTCTAAGCTCTTTTTTTCACTTCCTCGGTAGCAAAGAATAAAACCTCGGTTTTTTTCGCTTCGTTTGCGCTCTTCATCAAAATATTTATTTATCTCATTTCAAGAAAAAAAACGGACTGCGTCGAGGGTGATACCTAAAAAAAAAACACGAGGATATGTGGTAAAATATTTGCCGCTGAAGGACATCTGCGCAAATATTAATCATTAAAACGCAATAAAGATGAACTTAAGATGAGAATTCGTGAAAATGTTAACATGCTCCGAAATGTTAATTTTCAACCGATGGCTTTTACAAAGGGTAATAAACTATATAAGGGAGATCAGGAGATAATCAATATTTATTTAAATATTATTTCATGTTTTTATACTATAGGCATTCTAGTAATACTTTGCAAATATATATGTAGTGTATAATATAACCTGCGTTTTGATCATAATGAGACAGTATTTTATATTAATATGTATCAGAATATTTAATTGTTTTTTATTTACCACCTCAAAGCCGTTCATCGAGATCAGCCCTCGTTTTCAACTGACTACTCAGTGCTATTTTTTCTCATTGAAATCGGAATACACCGAAAAATATATCACAAAATTAACGAAATAATATAATTAAATGATTCGGTATAATATTTTGAAGACGTCGATAGTTTGTGGAAAGAGTAAGAGCGCGTAAACATAATTATTATCAACACTACCTGTTTCGACGAATAATCGAACACCTGATGATGGCGAGCTCCATTAAAAGTTTTGTGGAAATTAATAAAATTCGACCGAACTTTGTGGAACTCCACCGTAAATGAAACGGAGTAACTTTGTAAAAGTTTCACTTTTATTATGAGAAACGACCGGTTTCGAAATCAGTCGTTTATCATTGTAAAAGTGAAACTTTTACTAAGTCATTCCTCCGTTTCATTTAAATCAGTAAAATTTTAAAATTTACGTGCACATCCATCCCTCACTTTTCAGTATGCATTCTTTGCTGAATAAGATGTCGAGGAAAGTAGAAAACTAATTACTTTGTAACAGTTTCACTTGAAAACAATTTTTAGTTATATCACTACATAACCTATGACTCGCAACGGAGCATTTTAAGGTTTTACCGATCAGAAACCGTGCTAAAGTGAGATCGACGGTCGTGCAATTCGAGTTAGTTCTCTGAAATGAAAACCGTGATAAACCGAAACCGTGCAAATCAAGGGATGGGTGTATCGCCCGTATGCGTTCTCCCGCACCCTAAAGAATTCCCTTACTCAGCCAAGACTGTGATTCTTTTCACATATTTTCGTATTTTAAAACTTCATATCCGTGAGCGACTCATAGCCGCTTATTTACTGGCAGCTGACCTTTACACGCTAAGCGATCCGATGTAATTTCTACCGTAACACCTTTCTTTTTTCGTGAAATTGGGATTTCTCCCGCATTGTCCCCGAGATTTCTCGATTTCCTCGCTTCGGTCACGTGACAAACATATTTCCAACTCCCTCCCTCCCCATTTCCAATCCACCTCCAATCCCCTTCATCCATTCCTCGGCCTCCCGCCACTTCTTACCCCCTCATTCCTTCCCCAATATCCTCCGCCCCCCTACCAGCCCCCCTACCTGCCCCCCTCCCCCCATCGCCCTCATCTCCACTCCCAATATAAAATCATTCCAACATTCATTTCCTTCTTCATCTCAGCAAGAAAACAAGTCCAATATTTACCCGACACAATATGGTTATTTTTTTATTGCTTGCTTCGATAACCGAGACATGATTTTTGTGGCCTGTATACGAGATTTTTCTAATGCGTTAGACTGTCTTTGACGCATAAAAAAACACGCAAACATCGTTGATATGGTTTTTATCGGCGAGTTTACTTCGCCAAATAAATACGAATGTTTAATGTCGGTAGTTTTTACCAGTTTCAAAAATTTTGAACAATTTACGCTTGGTCAAGATTTTTCCCATGCTACGTGTCGCTGAAATTTATTCCCATCTTAAGAAATAACTAACTGTCAGACGAATTATTATTTTAAATTTATTTGCTATAGGGACGGGTAAAAGTTATGGATCATCTAGAAAATTCTATTGTCGTTACTAAATTTCTTAATCGGCTTACTCTTTCTTGCTAACCAAGGAATGAGACATTAATTTTACACATTTCTGAATTCTGTGAATTTCATCGTATTATATACATTTTGCGGTGCCGGATATGCAGCGGTCATGGATTCAAATCCGGCGGTGATCTGATTTTTCAACCTGGGATCGCCCCCGTACTTGGGTGGTTTGAGGAGAACACGGAAGTCAGCGCTCCCTCCTTCGGAAGGGACGTTAAAGCAGTTGACCCCCTTGTTTCTTCTCGTAAAGAGTAGGCTAATTCCGGCACCGGATTTCCCTCGTCCCTTATGTGTGTGAATCCGGTGTGAAAGGCAACGGGAAACCACTGCACCATATACGTCTTCCCTTGTCAGCAAGACCAATCGAAAGATTGACATATCGATGATGAATACGTATGTGAATTTCTTTCAGAGTTAACCGACAAAATGTTTCCTCATAAAGGAAAATTACTAAACAATCAACAACGCAATGTGCTCCAACAAGAACTCGCGTAACAACAGTCGATAACAACACCCTGCAGTCATAGATCAGTAACCGACTAGTTACTCGACATGTCCATATTTTGTGTGGATTTTTAATAAGTATCCACACAGACACACACACACACTCCACACTCGCCGTGTCCATATTTTGTGTGGATTTTTAATAAGTATTTTTATTGTAATTGAAAAAGCTTGTGGTAGAAGTATAAAATAATCGAAGGATAAACTACAGACACCGTTTCCAAAGTGATAAATTTTTCACGAGACTCGTATTGCTGCATAACAAGAATTAACGCATTTCTCGTAAAAGAATGTGAGATTGAAGAAAACAAACCTCTGTCGTTTAAAGGAAGCGGAAAGATCGAATACGATCGATTAACACAAAATAGAATGAAAATATTTTGCATCGTCGCGTAGAGCTCCAACCGTAAAATTTAACGATATTTTAATACGGTACGCGTTAAAAATTTATTGCATAATTAAGAAAATTTTCTCAAATAATTTCACCGAACTGCGGCTGTGGGCTTCGAGTTCATCTCGCCTTTATCTAAAAGACTGGAAAACTGGGAAATTTTGGGAAATTTCTCCAGGTTAAAACTGTTTCCTCTTTATTCCGCACCCCGCAATTGATCGGCTTCGGGTATAATGCAGACCTTTCCTTAAACCGACTTGCGTTCAAGCGTCCATCTCCTCAAATCACTTACGTACGTGCATCCACCACGCCCCCTTCTCCCGATCATCCCCTTCGGCTTTCCCTACATTCTATTTACACCGCCCACTCCCTTCTTCACCCCTCTTACCACCTCCCCTTTCTTCAACTTCCCTCAATTCTCCTCCCTGCTCCCCGATGCTACTGTACTTTCCCTATTCCCCTTTGACCCTATTCTTTCTCTCTCTCCCTCCCCCTTAATCCTTAGCTTTTAACTCACCCAACTCGCAACTCTCCTCTAAAAAAATCGGAGGGAAAGTTGTGTCAACATCCTGCTCCGTGATACCGCTTAACCCTGCTTCTTCTTCCTCTCTCTCTCTCTCTTCCCGTCGCTGAGATCACTAAGGCTCTCTCACCCATCACCTCCTCCTTCGTTCACTCTCCCCCTCCCTTGATCGCTTCCTCACTTTAACCCCCTAACCTCCCGATGGAAAAAAATCCCCATTCCTCTCCCCTTCATCTCTTCGGATTCCCCCTCTCTCTCCTTTTTATTTCCACCCGACTCTCCTCCGATTTCTCACTCCCGTTCTTTTCCGGCTCACCTAAGACATACTTCTTCTGTCGCCATGCATTCCTAAATTATCAAGCGCGAGAGGATAACAATCAGAATGTAACTTGTTGGTCCCCGAAACTCGAATCGAGCGAAGTTTTTCGGTCCGATTTTGACAAAATATCGAGGAAAATAATATTCGCGCGTCTGTGTTAAATTTTACGAAAATTTTTCGTCTCGACAAATATTTATTTCGTAAATTCAAGAAAATTTTAAAATAGAATGTATTGATTTTTTCTTTAAGTTAGATATAATAATGATACATTTGGTTATAGCGGCTCTTAGTTTTAGCGAAATCATTCTTACAGTCATAACGTTTAATAAGTGTGTATGACGATGCATATATGCACATATATACAAAAATAGTAGCAAATAAAAAAAGAATGGCTGGAGCAAAATCAGAAGCTTTAAGTGAAACGTTGTCAACAGTAGTCTCATTACTTACTACAAAGAAAATAAATCTAACCACAGATTACATTCATCATTAGTATTTTTCCACAATTTCACATGCGATTGGCGAATTGTCGTTATAAATGCTGCTCAAAATACTTAATTAACCGTCTTTTCCACTGCTTGTTTAATGTTTAGTTATACAATCGATCATCGAATAACGCGGTAGTCGCGCTACTGAAAAAGTTGCATTCGAAATCACCATTTACCGATCAGCCTCTCGAAGAAATATTGTAATATTTTAATATATGAGCGTAAATAAAAATAAATTAAAAGAAATTTGAAGTATAAATGTCATTCTGAAATTTGGAATCCGGATCTGATACTCCCGTATAGATTAAGGTGCCCAACCGTCCCAAATTTGGAGTGGCAGTCCCTCTTTTTCATCATTCGTCCCTCTTTGTTACTTGTCCAAAATTTTGTCCCTCTTTTTGAAAAATTCTTTATTGAAATCCAAATTCTCATTTAAATTGACCCGGAAGACAATTACTGGCCTTACCAATTTACAATCATGGACAAGTCATTTGTATATGGCAAGATCCTTTGCTTGTATTTCATTGAGGAGGGAGATAGATTGGAACGATGTTCATGAAACTCTTATGTTGTTTCAAAAAAACTATCCGTTTGTTAAAATTGAAGATCACTTACTGATTGATGGAATAAGGAGAATTAACATATTTATTACTGAAGAACAATTGCAAGATTGGAGGGAAAATAAAAGTAAAATAGACAAAAAATGGGTCGAAATATTTAAGCATCTTCTGGATCAACATATTAATATTAGTAATGTAAAACAAATCATTGAATTCTCTTGAGTCTTCCAGGGACAAATGCTTGTGTGGAACAAGTATTTTCATTAATGCATAGGTTGTGGACACCAGAGAAAACACAATTTAAAGATGAAATATTACTAGCAATAAAAGTGGAATTCAATTTTGAATGTAGTTGTGAGGAGTTTTATGACTATTTATTAAAAAATCCTGATGTAATAAAGAAAAATACATTCTGTAGAAAAGTATAACTTGAAGAATCAAATGAATTTTATTTTATTAATAAGTAAATATTTTTTCTTCGGAAAATGTCTGCTTTCAGCTTCTTCAGAAATTTGTTGATAACAGAAATAGCAAGCTAAAATCATATATGAATAAAAAAATACACGCCACTATAAAATGTCCCACCTTACTGTCATGTTGTCCCTCCTTACATTTGAAAATGTCCCTCCTTAGCTTCATGAAAAGTTGGTCACCTTAGTGTTGACTGCAGTGGAACAAAACTAATTTGCCTCGAATTTTTAATCTAAATACAACTCTTTAATCCTTAAAACCGTGGTAAAGTCTGGAATATTCTTGTTTTTTCCCCGAAACAAGCATAGTATGTTTCCTCGCTGACCCACGTCCACATAATTCCACACGGAAAAACCTGCTTTTTATTTAAGCGATGATCATCCATCTTATCTTTTACACTGCGTTTTCTTTCTCTCCCTTTAACTTCTCCCGCGCCTTTCGCAACCTCTTCCTCTCATCCCAAAACCACAAAGACTCATCGACGAACATACACGCAAACTCACCTAGGGGAAAACGTGGCATACGATAGAGAACGCGAGAAAATACCCTCAAAATCACGAGTTCATCCACCTCCGAATCGCCCTTCTCTCGGACTCCTCCACTCTCTGATAACGCACGCACGCAAACACACACAGACCTTTTGCGGTCGGCGTGTGAGGGCGTGGAGAGCACGCAGATTAGGGCATCCTTAAGGGGTTCCATTTTTTTCGGAGAGGATCGTCTTGTTGGATGTTGTTCTTCTTGACTTTCGCACCGAGGAGGAGAGTTGGGATAGAGGGAGGTAAAAGAGAGAGGGAGAGAGAGAGGGGGGGGGGGCTTGGGTTTTAGAGGCTTTGGTTCCCGGAAATTGAGGCCATGATTAAAAAGCCCATAAAGTGGAGAGGGCTAGGAATGGGTGCGGAGTGGAGAGGAAGTGGATTTTTGGAGGAGGGGTTAGTCGTAAAGAGGGTGGGAGGGGGGTGGGAAAATCCGAGAATTCCCACACTCCTTGTAGCTACAAGTGCGGTGAGTGGAAGTTGGAGGGAGGGGATGGAAAGGAGGGGGATATGGAGGAGTAGAAAGGTCTGACTTGTCAAGAATAAAAGCTAGCGAAAATGATTTTTCTTGCTGCTCCTAGGGAAGCCTTGTCCACGCGAAGATAAAGGGCCCCATACACGATCAGTTAAAATGCACAAATTAACTGCGTGTCATCATAACTGAGGTAAAAATGAGTAAATTGCGCAGTTTTTACAGTTAAAAGGAGAAGTATTTCAACTGAATAAAACTCATCATTTTCTCAGTTAAATCCGGTAGCCGGACGCGATGCCGAAAAACACGATGTCGAAAGACACGACGCCGAACGGACACGATGACGAAAGGACACGATGCCGAAAGGACACGATGCCGAACGGACACGATGCCGAAAGGACACGATGCCGAACGGACACGATGCCGAAAGGACACGATGCCTAAAAAGCGAAATACACCACCGCTAGTATACATAATTGATACAGATTTAAATATTAGCGAACGGGTAAATTGTTCCACCAGCTATATAAACCATTGAACGGATAATGCTAACACCAGTAGTATAAACAATTGAGAGGCTTTGTTCAAGACTAAGGAATCGGCAGTTTTTTAATCTCGTGTAAGGGCAACAGAGGCTCATTTCTCGGTTCAGTTAGTATGCACATTATTTTAGAACGGTTAATTTGCGCACCTTGACTGATCGTGAATGGGGCACTTAGGTTGGAGGTACAGTGAATTTACTTTCCAGCTTCGGGATCCGTTTTTCGGTGGATTTGGTTCGTTTTATCGAAAATCGTATACCTATGCATACGTGTCACCAGAGACGTAGGTGCAATCGTTGCAACACACTGACGGGCCCCTCATGCTGCGCGCCCCGAAGTAATTCACGGATGAGGCGACTTGCGTGTTGATTCTTGCTCAGAAGCTTGCCTTTAGTGATCGTAACCATCTGAATCCCTGCCAGTTAATAATTCTTCCTCTGTCTGTAGACTAGGCCTATTATTTTAAAGCTAAGTAAATACGATATTTAAAATTTAGAAAGTGAAAAATCGATTTTTTTATAGGTGATCAGTAGAGACTAGCCCCCTAAGAAAAACTGCACCGAGTAGTTTGAAGTCTTAAATACGCCCCTCTTTTTTGTTTTCGGAAAACCTCTTTCCTGATGAGTATACCACGTAAAAGAAAAAGTTTTCTCGCAATAATATTGCAGTAATACCTATTTTTTCCTGCTAAAGATTAAGGCTTTAGCTAGTGATGTTGTTTATGACCTGCAATAAAATATGCACTAAAATCTTGAAGTAGAGACTCATCTTTGTACGGCTATAAACGTTTCCGAAAAATATCGAAATCAATTCAAGGCAGATATTTTCGCAAACTGAATAATTATTTCGGGAGGCGAGTAAATAATTCGAAATTTGAACTTACCACCAGCTAACTTTTGCCTTCCCTCATCGTAGTCCTTATCAGAAGGTTCCTCTTTCACGGACACGTGGCCAAAAGACGTTCTTCGATTAGTCGATGACGCCGGAGGAACTCTGAAATTATGTCAAATTATGGAGGAAAAAAGATCAGATTATTTGCTCATTTGTTACTTGCAGAAGAACGCAAGTAAATAAAAGGCCGTTTGTTTTCATGCATATTGTGGAATGGGAAATTTTAAATTACAAATCTCATACAAATATAAGTGCGGTAAACTTAATCAATAATCGCCTATCCTCATCATAGGTACAATAAAAGAAAAATTACTTTGTAGTAACATCTTTCATTTGTTATTACAACGTGGTTTTCCAAGAATTTGAATAATTATATAATTATAGAAAACATCCTCTAATTTTAGAGTTAAACAACTTCATTTGTCTTACCTGTAATTCGAGGGAGTCAAATTGAAGAACGCAGATTGGGGGTATTCTCCTCCTCCGCTACCTCTTCCCCCACCTACGCACTCCTCCCCCTCACCGCTCGCCATCGAGGCCTCCCTCCCGTTGAGGAAGGAGGGAGGTGCCGGCGGAGGAGGAGGGGGAGGCGAGGAAGTCGATGTGGCGTGGGTAGAAGAGGGGTGGAAAGTTAGGTAGGGGGCGGGTTTGAGGCAAGGGGGCGGGACGGTCACGGGAGGGGGATGCGGAGATGGGCGGGAGGGGATGGGGGTGGGGAGGGCGTTGGGGGCGGAGGAGGAGGAAGGGGAGGTTGAGGAGGAGCTGGAGGATGAGGAGGCGGAGGAAGAGGGCGGGGAGGCGGAGGAGGGAGGCGGGAGGGGCTCCCTCTTGATGCTCCTCTGTTGTCCCGAACCTGCGAATCAAAGGAAAGAAGGTCTGTTAGTCAACCGCTTGATTCAGTTCGTATTCATATTGACACAGGCTATTCTAATTAAAGCTGTATCGAGTCGTACAGCCACCCATTTCCGCGGTAACGTCAATCAGTGATTGTTATTGCAGAGCCATCACTACTTTAATTGTACTTCAGTCCGATTCAGCCATTGACACTCAAATTTTAATATATACCTGCATTAAACATATACAGATCTATTTAGTTTAGAGTTCACTCTTCAAACCAAATTTAGTGACGAGATTTTGTAAAACATAGTTTTCAGTGGTTGTCAACAACAGCCAGGGATTAAGTCACCTTTTCTCTCTAGCATGTCAAAATATGCTCACTTAACAAAATTTCAAATCTCTTAAAATGTTTAAATTGTCGCGAGAAAAAAATTGGAAATAGAAATAATCGATTCTCTAACTTCTTTGCAGTTACAAGGAAATACCCTCATGGAGCAAATTTGACAATAAAATCTCAGTTTTTGCTAATAATTTATTTTCTGCGTCCGTACCTTGAGAATAACAAGAGATATCGAGAATTTTCTTTTCAATATAATCCCAACTGCACTGCGGCGCATCAAGTGCTTCGGGGCGACACACCGACGCGCTGCGGCAAACCAATTACGGAACACTGTTTTAGGAATCCCAAGGAAATTGAATGACGCTCAAAGTAACGTTAACAGAAATCAATAAAAACATATATGCCTATTCACGTATTTTTATGATTGCCAGCCATTTCTTACAAAACCTTAAACTACTTGGGTTATCTTTTGCCCACTCACTGATGGTAGGAATTATCTAAAAGCACCTGTTAAACCATCCCCTTCCTCGGCAGTTACTAATAAAAATAATGCCCTCGAAATACGTCGTCACGGAAATTAATAAAATAAAGCCTTTCCCTTTAATCCCAGATATTCGGTTTAAAATTAATAACCCATAGACGATTTAAAGAGAGATGACAGCTAAAATTTCCACCGCCGTGGGTAATGACACGCCAACCCAAACAACTAGGGCGGCGGTGCAATGGATGCGGCTCTCATAAGCCGCGCAGTAACTGTACATTTGCCAGGGGGCAGCGCAAACTTATAGTACACAAACATGTTAAACTCTAGGGAGAGCACACATGCACGCACCAATGTGCATACACAAAAACACACAGACAATGGGAATTCACCCTCGGGCTGTGTGTAGAAAGGGATTAATAATAGGATGAGGAGAGGAGGGAAATATTATGACAGACGCACGAAGAGGGAGGAGGTGAAGAGAGGCCGATGACGAGAGGAGGAAAGAAGGAACACGCGATGAGATGAACGCCTATAGCAAAACCGCCGGTAGGATGGCTGTGAGCGCTTTTGTGGCGTGACTACACAGGATCGTACCCGCAGAATTTTCTCTTAAGTCTGTTTCTCTTTGCGAGAAGGAACAAAACCATCCGAATGTAGGATATGGAGTGGAAATTCTCAGGATTATACGTAACGAAGTAACTCTATCGCTAAACTCCTATGACCTCTTCAAAAACCACGAAGGTGCGTTCTTTCGATAGCTATAACATGTATCGGGAGTCGGAAACTTAACAACCCGAGAAGCTGCCATGAAAATGCGATCTTTAAAAATTAGCCCAAGGATGTTGGCAATGAAACATTTAATGTTGAAAAGTTTACGCTAAAAATGTTAAGACTTGGCTTCCACTTATATACCATGAAGATTCTCTAGGTATTTTCCGACGTGAACTCTTATTTGCAATGGTAACTTCCAATGCGGTCCGCCATTCAGAAAAGATTGCCGACCCCTGCATAATACCCTTGCAATTTGAGGAATGATTCAGACCTACAAACTATTGTAATAATGTGAAATTTGGAATAATACGCGACACGGGATTTTTACGATTCCTTAAACCATCATACGCATATTTGGTTTGATAGAGCAAAATCTTTAGCATTCTGAAAGCAATGATGTTTATCGTTGACTATATAGAGAGAGTTTCATTTCCCAATCTGTTGTTGGTTAAAATATTTCCAAATATTTCATTCGACGAATTTCTCCATTGTTATATCCATATGTATTCCAGAGATTGTTTAAAGAGAAGCCAATGTTTTAGGACCATTCCATGGCCGTGTATAAATAAATAAAAATGGCATGTAGATGATGCCAAAATATTTTAGTTGAATTGGAAGGAATGTGAGATACAAACAAGCCGCATAAATTTGATAACAGCTAAGAAAAAGATTATTGATTTACAAGTTAGATTTTTTTGGTAGAACATCGAATTATTTCCAGGACGACGATACGAGTTAAATATGAGCGCAAAATGTAGAATCTAAAAAACGAAAACGTCACCAGAAGATTATTCGTGATATGTCTTAAGCAACCGCCTTAGCAAAAATGCTCAATTCTGACCTTAATATTCTTTCGAGGTTTGATGACGCAATTATCTTCACAAAATAAAAAAAATTATAAGAGCAAGTTCGCCTTTTAGCTGCGAATAATGGGAAAACTGAAAAGTTTTGTAAAAGGATGGAAATAAAATCCCGAGATAAAAAGAAGAATAAACAGGAGAGAAGAAGAACGTTAGCACGTTTTCGCTTTTAAGAAAGCGTGCTAAAAAATGAAACGATAAGAGAGGAGAGTGACTAAGTGATATTCGAGAGAAATAAAAGAAAGACTAAAGGCGGAAAAAGAGAGGAGTGGGCGAAGGAGGTAAGAATGGAAGACAATGAGCGGGGAGGAATGAAAGAAACGAGGAGAAAGGAGACGGTGAAAGAAAAAGAAAAGAGGAGGCGAGATGCATAGAAAGAGAATATGAGATAGGTTACGTGCGTGACAGTGAAGGAAAAGGCGAATAGACGGCGAACGAAAGACGAGAAAGAGAGAGAGAGATAGATAGATGAGAAAACTAGAGATTAAACAGAGGTGAGTAAACGTATCGAAAGAGAGGCGGAGGAGAAAGGAGCGTTGGTAAGATGGGAAAGGCATCTGATGCCTCGAGATGAGACGGCGTGATGGTGTGCGTGCGTGTACGTGCGTGCGCGCGCGTCTGCTCGCGCGGGGGAGGAGGGGGGAGGGCGTGGTGACTCTCGAAGGGGAATACAAGGAAGGAAGGAAGGAAGGCGATAGATCAGTCTATCAAATACCACCGCTGCCTCACTCAATTCCCTCAGAATCTTCCCTCCATTACTCCCCTCCTCCTCCCTTTCCTCTTTTCAAAGGACGATCACACACACACAAACTTCCCCCAAAGACTTCCGAGGCGCGCCTCAATCGAGAAACGATCTCGCGGCCCTGCGGGGGGCGTGACCAGTCCTTTTAAACTTCCTTCGCCCGCGACATCCCCTACAATCGCACGCTACGAAACTTCCAACCCTCTTCCTTACGGTTCCCTGGGATGAACTCCTCACAAGGGGACCTCTCTCGTTCCGCCCCCGTTCGCTGCAGTCCCCTTTCTCCATGCTTCTCCCTACCTTGACTCCCACCTCCCTTTCATCCCCTAACCCTCAGACTCCGATCTATCGCGGAGAGGAGGAAAAATAAAAAAAGGGAGGCTTCCCGCCGACGGTGGATTGAAGGATCAATTTGGGACGGTATTCTGAGGAGAAAGCGCACGTGTATATATATATATACACATACGTATATATTTTTTATATATATTTTTTGAGGAATAAGGAAAACCGTATGCGGATTTTGCTTTTACTCCGAAGGAAAGGAGGTGGAGGATGGATGGGGATTTCCACCTTCTTCTCTTACCTTGTTTCTGTCGCCATCTCTCTCTATCTCTCAACGTTACTATTTACTTCCTTGTATATCTCCTTCTATATGTGTTCGCGACTACGTATTTAATTCACGTTTCTTGGTTCAAAAAGAAATAATTTAAAAATAATTAATTATCGTCAACGGTCTGTGTATTTAACAAAAACTAATTAGGCAATTTTACTTTCTCGCGTAATTAAGTCGTAGATTACTTGTTGGGCCCAATGTGATACTGTTGTAATTCTCTCGACAATCTTCATCTAGTAATAATGCTCCATTGCCTGTGTGGCTACACCAATCCTCATAATACTTTAAATTTATGTATGGTGTAACTATTTATCAAATTTGATTTTCACATATATGATGTAGGTAATCGATATATTGATAACATTTACTTACAGAAAATGTTTCCGCGGTTTTGTTGTTTTTGTAGCAGCAGAATATCCTTCCAGGAAAGTGTAGCGAGACCAGATGTATGCACGTATACGAAATATATGAAAAAATTTTCCTATGGGTCATTAAAACGTTTTCATCACTGAAGAACGTTTACCTCTCTTCACCATGTAAGAGAAATAACGTATTTTATTTGTAAATATCCTTTGATAAATAGCCATATCTTTTAAAATGCACAAATGTTTAAAATGTGAATCCGACGAAGGAGTAATTTCTGTTATAATTTCCTCTTTATTATTTATTACCCGTTTTCTAGGATGATATATAATCCTCAGTGAAAGCTTGCTCATCAAATGAGATCAATCGAGATGCATGTATTTCTAGTTATCACGTCGCGGTTGGGCTACTTTATGCGTTAATGACATTTTCTCCTCCCGTCTACTAATATGGGGCGCGCCGTATCCCCATCTCCTGTCTTACACCCCCTCCTTTACTTCTTCTCGTCCTCCCCCGCGTCGTCTCGTCGAAAAGCAAAGACCGCACTACAAAATGACGAACGGTTCGTTGGTTCCCCTTTGTCGAGAGACACGATCCGAAATCAATCGATTATTTCCGCGCCTCGGGGTCAGGGGAGAAGAGGGAGAGAGAGAAAGAGAAAGGGGGGAGAGTAGGAAAAGGAGAGAGGGGTGGACAAAACGAGACGTGTTTGTCACCCTTCCCTCTTAGCAAAAGGTCTCCCCCTTCCTCTCTCCCCCTCTCCGGCACCCCTCTTAAAAAGTAGCCTTGACGCCCCGACCCGGCATGTCAACCATAAAGGTTGACACTGCTAACCCTCCTCTTCCTTCCTCTCGCCATGCGAATCCTCTTTATCCTCCGTTACCATAATCTCTAATCCTCTTCCCGTATTCCCGCTACCTAATTCATCCCGACGCACTGTGTTGCTCGTAGGGAAAGGCGAGATATTATACAGTAAAATCTCGATGCAACGTATCTCTACGGAACATGAATTTTTATACTTTATACTGAAAGTACGGTATACTGAAAATGCCCATAAGGAGTACAGTATTTTCTCTGGAAGCATCACAGTGAGGGATCGGCATTATCGCAGGTCCGGCGCAAACCGAAACTGGCGATAATGAGCCTAACAGTAGATATATTTTCTATTACTTAAGATTTTATCTCGATGTTATTGTGAAAATAACGACTTTTCAGCTCGGAAAATTCCTTCTTTTGGGATTTTGGCGGAATTCCGCAGATCTTTCCGTACTAAAGACGAAAAATGCCTTCAAAATTGGTGTAGACGACTTGAATGAGCAGGAATTTGTTATAGTTGAGTCATTTACGGATGAAAGCATACGTTAAAACCACAAAAATCTTTTTTCGGGAACTCTGAATTTCATACGTAGTATTGAAAAGTACTTTAAGTTGAAGTACGTTATTTTGAAATATTTATACGGGAAAATTAACGGGGATTAAAAAAGTACGTTAATTTGAAATATATGTAATTGTGAAGTACAACGAGATTTCACTGTAATTTGATATGCCTTCCTATGCATACGTTTCTCCGTTAAAAATGCTTACTGGAGGCCCTGTCCCTATGCGTTGCGCGCGTCAGCCCCATCCTCCGCTGCGCGCCTCGCTAAGCTGTAAAATAATTTTTCGTTATTGTTATAATCAAGATGCATACCTTTTGTCCGAAATACAAATTCCAAATTTTTTTAAACGACTGCCATTTTGTTTCAAGATGGCAGATGAAAATATTTTTCCTGGGATCTCCTAGCTGGTAGAAACTTCGCATTTCTCTACGACAAACAGTTCTTGAGATACAGAGGGGGGCAGACGGACGGACGGATAGAACTTATTATATGTAGGATTCGATGGAGAATTACTCAACTCTCCTAATGGTTTAAATCAAATTGACGAAAGAGCCATAATAAAAGCTCATGAAAACGAGAAGCGCATTTCGTCTGCAAGGGCGGCGTCGGCAAGGGCGGATCGCCGATAACAGAACCTACTATATTCTGCCGGTTCTTCACCACTGATGACGGTTACTTTGTGGCATGCGGATAATATATCTTGTAGGAATTGAACTTTACTGTCGTCGAGCCGGATGAGGGCATTTTAGAACGTTTTTCGGCGGTAATGATGGAATGGTCCGTACTGGATTGGACGTTAGGTACCTCAGAAGAGACAGCATCATTATAAACGTATTAGAAGGAAAACTGAAAGGAAAAAGAGATAAAACGGGAAAAGTTCTCAGCTGATACACAACATTAAAGGGAAATAGAGCTCTCTCTCTCTGTCTCTCTCTCTCTCTCTCTCTCTATATATATATATATATATATATATATATATATATATATATATATATATATATACGGGTGATTCACGAAGATATGGAATAAATTCAGGAGCTGATTTCTGAGGTCATTATGAACAAAAAATTTCATATGAGCATGTGTCCGAATAATTAAAGAGTTATGGCTGTTTGAAAATTAGAAAAAGGCAAGGCAATATCCGGAACTCGGGAGACAATTGCCGACCAATACGCGATGCGTTCTCCGCTACAGTGATTATTTGCTTGTTTATTTACTTATTTACATTGTCAAATACGAACGTGCATATTATTAAAGTAGATTTTCAAAAATACCACCTTCAACTTCATTGCATTTCTCAGCTCGTGTGTGAATTGAGCTCGTTGCACACCGAAGTTCATCATGACTGTCTTTTATACGAGCCACAGCATTCAATACGCGATGAAGTAATGCATCCCATGTTTTCACTTTAGTATGGTACACAAGATCTTTCATCAACCCCCACAAGCAGAAATCCAACGGATTTAAGTCTGGGGACCTAGCTGGCAAATTCTGTGGACCATTGCGACCGATCCATCGCCCAGGGAACTGCTCATTGAGGTAATCACTGCACGGAAACAATGAGGTGGAGCTCCGTCATGTTGGAAGTACATTCGAAGTCTTGTAGCCAGGGGCACATCATCTAACAGTTGCTGCAATTCGTTTTGCAAAAATTGTAAATAAATCTGTCCAGTAAGATGACCCTCAAAAATGAATGGACCAATTACCTGATCACACAACATTCCACACCACACATTAACACTGAATCGGTGTTGAAAGTTACTGTCCACAGTGGCATGGAGTTTAATTTCCGACCAAACGTGGGAATTGTGTGTGTTGTTAACACCGTTGCGGGTGAATTGAGATTCATCAGCCATTAAATTACAAAATTCCAGTCGTCCGGCAGGATCCCCAGGTTCGAGGTGTTGGACACGTTGCAAGTGGTATGGGTACATTCCTTCTTCATTCAATGTTCTCCATACTGTTGATTGCGAAACACTGAGGCGTGTGGATTTCCTTCGTGTACTAGTACGAGGGCTACGCTGTACCGCCTCAAGGATTTTCTCTTGCTCAGCCACGTCTTGTTGAACCACACACTCATATGGGATGTTAACGCTGAGAAGTGAGCCAGTATCTCGCAAAGTTTGGAACACTCTGCTAATAACTTTTCGATTTGGAACTCTGCGGTTTGGAAAACATCGCTGGTATTCAGCGACAGCAGCAACAGCATTTCCATCGCAAAATCCATAAACAGACACCATATCGGCATATTCAGCACTTGTAAATGTAAAAGGCAACTTGAAAGTAACACCAACACAGTAACAACTAACAATGCTAATGTTGGTTCTTGCGTGCGCATGTTTCGACAAGCTACGTTCGGACTAGGTCATGGTTGTGCAGGAGCATGAGTTATGAGTGCGATTCACAGTGATGCAATGCTGAAAATCTACGAGCAGCCATAACTCCGCAAATATTCGGAATCGGACACATGTTCATATGAACTTTTTTGTTCTTAATGACCTCAGAAATCAGCTCCTGAAGTTATTCCATATCTTCGTGAGTCACCCTGTATATATATCCATCCATAGTTTTCAACCCTAAAGTTGGTTTGAAATGACTAGGGAATAAACACATATGATATGGTGGTTTCCCGTTGCCCTCCACATCAGACACACACACATGGTTGATGAAATATGAAATTATGAAAACTACACAAACATCCATGCCCTTGGCGGGATTCGAACCCGCGACCTTAGTGATAGTAGGCCACCACCGGGGCCGGCATATATATGTATGTATGTATATATGTGTGTATATATATATATGTGTATATATGTGTATATATGTGTGTGTATATATATATACATCATGTGTGTTTATTCCCTAGTCATTTCAAACCAATCTTAGGATTGAAAAACCATGAATGAAATATATATA
Organism: Uropetala carovei; assembly: GCA_036926305.1. Taxonomy (NCBI): domain Eukaryota; kingdom Metazoa; phylum Arthropoda; class Insecta; order Odonata; family Petaluridae; genus Uropetala; species Uropetala carovei. Next base: position 6,292,198 of record JAXCHB010000035.1, read on the forward strand.
TATATATATATGTACATAATGTGCCACATATATATTTTCGAATTGGCCAATGTGTTGACACCGTTAAATCAATTCCGAGAAGGACGACACCGATCGCACTCTTTCTTGCTCCTCCTTACTCTCTGCCCTACTCTCTCTTTGTCTTTCTCTCTCTCGTCTACTCTATATTACCCTTACCACCGTCTCTCATAACGCCTTCGCTTATCCCTCTCTCCTTAGAAGACCGTCGTGGATTTTGAAGGAGGTGACACACTGACAAATGAGAACCAACGACACCTTTTGTCGGCGAATGAGGAAAATGTACGACCTAAGATGATTCAGTGGTCCATTCGTCTCTCGTGCGAGAAAGGAATTGTCGGGAGAAAAAAAGAGATTGATTCGTCGGGATAGAAAAAACAATCGATGAGGCTCTTTTTCTATTGCGGAGAAATGGTGGAATGAGCTTCGTCGAGGGAATTGTGAATCTCACGCCCTCTCGCGGAAGATAGTATTTGGGCAAGATAACAGGAATAACCTTACGCCAAAAGGAACAACGCGTTATAATTCCTTACGAGGATGATTTTTTTAAAATTAACGAAGGAATCTGCAGAAAAATTGCCGATGAATTTTTAAGATAAAAGTTAAAAAAATAATTCAACTGAACGTGACGTCTTTCAAAATTTTGTCGCGATGACTGACAAACTATGCCTCTTCAACATCCTTAAAACTTTTGGGAAAGCCAGATTCTCATTTATGATTCAAAGCAGCCCTCGTCAATGATGCTACAACGATAGTAGAGTATAAAAGTTAATCATTGGCATTTTAAAGGCTGCCTAAAATAAATAGATTGCCAATTTTATTTCGGTCATTATTTGAACTGAATAATTGTTTTTTTAATTTTTGCGCAGAGAAGCTATTCAGCGAATCAATGTCATTAACATATTTAATATTCTTTCAGTTTTGTCTTAAGCTATTCAAACGCATTTTGGAAGAAAAAGGCATGGAATTAAAAAATTTTAAGTTGAAAGGTGTCAAATATACAATCTTGGCCTTCTTATTTAATGAATGCTTTAATTTCAACTTTATGTCGTTTATTTTATGGCTGAAAATTAAATTTTGCGTTGCTGAACTCAGGCTTATTTTTTGTAGTTGAGAATAATTATGTTTCGCCATTAATGTGTATTATTCATAGCATTTTCGAATTACGTGTATACCTACCCTTTATATGAGAAATTAAACAGTAAGTAAATAAATAAGTCTAAATTAAAAAACTTCATTTAATATTATTGAAATCATGCTGATCGCTACCATTGAAATTGATATACATACACGATTTTCAAGTATTGGATCCTTAAAAATAATACAGCACAACAGGATTGCCCTTATCACAATATCTGCAATAATCGTTTCTTAGCTAAGACGCATACGTTAACTGTAACATTAATTTATTGTTTAATTTATCAATGAAAATTGTCAATTAAGTCTTACCACTGGAAGGCCTAACGTCTTTTAATCGAGTTAAAAATAGGAAGAAAATTTTTCGCTTTATTGTTTATGCAAGCTAAATCGAAGTTATTAGTAGAATATCAATTTTTCATTTTGCAGATATTCGAGTTAATTGAATTTTTATTCGCATATATCAAATTTTCGAATAAATATTGGCTATGGGAGTAAGATAGATATCCGTCTTTATAAGGGCGAAATTGAGACTGGGAAGTCTCTTGTTACATTTTATCTGGCGTTATATTTTTTGTACTATATGATCAAGCGATGCAGCATACGAATCTTAAAATCCTATAATATATTATATAAAACTTTCGGATAGTTATATCCGTAAAAATTGTAAAGTAAACGTCATATATAGGATTTTATAGTGTCGGTAGTTTATTGATGTATATATTCATCATATGAAGACACGCAATGTTCATGACTGGGTCGTATCTCTTGCGTTGTTTTATCTGTAGTTATTTATCTCTTGTTACTGCCATTTATCTAATCAGTTAAAATGTCTTCGAAAGTAATTAGAAACAATACCTTTGACGTTTCTAAAAATATGTTTCCGTGGTGCAGTGGATATCACATTCTCCTAGCACGCGGAAGGCTCTAGGTTCGAATCTGTAATTGAGTGAGACGCAGCTTCGTGAAACTCCGTCTTCGAGAGATCGTGAAAAAGAGAGAGATTCGGGATCCAACATGACAAATTTCGCTGTTTACACGCGCTTCCGTTAGCATCGACCGGCGCATTAACCCAGTGAGGCGTACAAAAATAACCTCATCAAATTCAGTATTAATTTACCGATGCTTAAGCGTTTCCGTGGTGTAGCGGTTATCACGTCCGCCTCACACGCGGAAGGTCCCCGGTTCGATCCCGGGCGGAAACAATTCTTTTTCTTTCCACTTCATGACGCAATACAACGCTAGATTTTTTTACCTTACCGATTTTCCGTTTCAAGACACCTTTGACGGGAGCTGCTCTGACATTAATTTTTGATTCGCCTATGTACAGTTCGTTATGAAATTCTTCAGGGTTCGATCTTTCGACCTCAGAAGACTTCCAGAATCCTAGTATTATAGACGCCCAACATTGCTGATGAACTCCCGACAACTATCTTATGCGTCAGGCGTCATCCTGCGATCGACATTTTCGACAATTCGACACGATGTACATTTGAGAATGACAATCGACTCAATATCACTCGAGTAGGTAAGCATCGTTTGATTTTATTGCAAAAAGCAGAAAAACCTCAGGCCATTTGTAAGGAATCATGAGTTTTCGTACGGTTCCTGAATCAGGTTTCCGTGGTGTAGTGGTTATCACATCCGCCTAACACGCGGAAGGTCCCCGGTTCGATCCCGGGCGGAAACAATTCTTTTTCTTTCCACTTCATGACGCACAACAACACTAGATTTTTTTACCTTACCGGCTTTCCGTTTCAAGACACCTTTGAATTGAGCTGCTCCCACACTAATTTTTGATTCGCCTGTCTACCGTTCGTTATGAAATTCTTCAGGGTTCGATCGTTCGACCTCAGAAGACTTCCGGAATCCTAGGATCATAGACGCCCAACATTGCTCGTGAACTCCCGACAACTATCTTATGCGACAAGCGCCATCCTGCGATCGACATTTTCGACAATTCGACACGATGTACATTTGACAATGACAATCCACTCAATATCACTCGAGTAGGTAAGCATCGTTTGATTTTATTGCAAAAAGCAGAAAAACCTCAGGCCGTGGTGGCCAGACAATAAAATGTCGATAATGAACAAGACATTCGATCTGCATAACGTAGAAAAGAAAACATTTGTAAGGAATCTTCAGTTTTCATACGACGCCTTAATCAGGTTTCCGTGGTGTAGTGGTTATCACATCCGCCTAACACGCGGAAGGTCCCCGGTTCGATCCCGGGCGGAAACAATTCTTTTTCTTTCCACTTCATGACGCAATACAACGCTAGATTTTTTTACCTTACCGATTTTCCGTTTCAAGACACCTTTGACGGGAGCTGCTCTGACATTAATTTTTGATTCGCCTATGTACAGTTCGTTATGAAATTCTTCAGGGTTCGATCTTTCGACCTCAGAAGACTTCCAGAATCCTAGTATTATAGACGCCCAACATTGCTGATGAACTCCCGACAACTATCTTATGCGTCAGGCGTCATCCTGCGATCGACATTTTCGACAATGCGACACGATGTACATTTGAGAATGACAATGGACTCAATATCACTCGAGTAGGTAAGCATCGTTTGATTTTATTGCAAAAAGCAGAAAAACCTCAGGCCGTGTTGGCTAGACAATAAAATGTCGGTAATGAACAAGACATTCGATGTGCATTACATAGAAAAGAAAACATTTGTAAGGAATCTTGAGTTTTCGTACGGTTCTTGAATCAAGTTTCCGTGGTGTAGTGGTTATCACATCCGCCAACACGCGGAAGGTTCCCAGTTCGATCCTGGGAGGAAACATTTTTGCCATTTCAAAAAATTTTAACTACGCATCCCGAGGATAACATATCCTTCTGACACCGGACAGAATTCACTGGCCTTGACCGAACATGTTCATCAATTTTTAATCGGAATTCCTCACGCATCCTACCCATCCTTTTCATTCGCGCATTCTGAGATCCCCGTACGCTGAAAGGCTATTATACTCCCCGATTTTCGTGAGAAGTAATGCTAGTGCAAATAAGGCATACCTTTGACATTTCGTAAAACATGTTTCCGTGGTGTAGTGGTTATCACATCCGCCTAACACGCGGAAGGTCCCCGGTTCGATCCCGGGCGGAAACAGTTTTTTTCTTTATATTCAAATACAATATTGATCATATTACAATTTTATATCCTTGTCAATACTCGCAGTTGTTTATTCGTTTTGCACTATTATTCCACCAAGACGAAATTTCACAGAGCACGTCAGTGTCAAAAATAGAATATATCGGTCTATACATTTGCTTTTTTAAATTAATTTCCCGTCAAGATTCGAACTCAAGACAAACTGTCGGAAAGTTTAGAAATTGTAGTTTCTTATTTTTGAATACGGAATTCACATCCCTGTAGCTTTAGCGTACATTTTTGGATTTATCGGAAAAAAGTGAGTTTTTCTGGGTCTCAACAATCGACTACCATGGCAATGAGCTAAATGCTTTTATATGGCTAAGTTTTTGATAGGAATCAGATGGCTATGTTATAATGTCATTGATATTAAACAAAGACCAACGGAAGAAATTTATGTTTTTGAAAAAAAAATCGCCTTAAAATATCTGCTTCCGCAGTACTTTCCTAATTTGTCATTCTTGCGACCGATTTCGCGCGTGATACGGCATCATCCGGCCCTCTTTATTTGGACGAGATTGATATAACTAGACAATCACTTCTTCCATCTAACCCACTGTCGATTACGAGAATATGCCACAAAATTTCACAAGAAACCCTTTCCATCACTCTCTCAATTATACGTCGGGTGTCTTCTCCTGTACGTCTCTCATCTCTTGCAACCGAACTCCTCCTCTCCCCCTCACACGCACACACACATCCCCTACCCCTTCCCAACACGTGAACACCCTGACACGGGCGATGCGAAACTGAAGCACGGAAAATAAATAGAGCGAGCCAAGGAGTGGGGTTGGAAAGCGTGGACGAGAGAGAGAGAGAGAGGAGTTTAGATGGAGAGGAAGAGGGTTATAGGGAGCGGTCGGGAAGGAGGAGGGAAAAAAAGACGTATAAACTCGAAAGGCTCAAAGAATTAATCATCCCAACGAAAATGGCGGGGGGGGGGGGGGGGGCAGAGGTGGTGGGGAGAGACATTGTGGGGGGAGAGGGGGGGGGGGGGGAGGAAATAAGAGGAGAGTGAGAGGCGTAGGAGAGAGTTGGTAGAGACAAATATTGACCTCCCATTAGGGGAGACCAAATTAAATTCTCTCCCACTCCGTAACTCCTATCTCTCCTTCCTCCTATCTCCTTTCTCCTCTCTCTCTCTCTTTCCTACGTTCTGCTGTCCATACCTCGTACAATTTCTCTCTCTATAAAAAGTCTTAATAAAATAGTTTGTCTGTCTGTCTATATTCCTCCCAACTTCACCCTCTCCCATTCACTTTTTATTTGAAATCTCTTGATGTTTCCTTTGTTTTGATTTTTCTATGTTTCCGTACACTTATTCGAAATAGGTGTCAGAGGTGCGTTGCAGTCAGGATATGGTGTGGTCAGTACCGTACAATGGTCATCAAGAAAAATCGAAATGAACGTAAGAAATTCATGGCCTTCCATTATGAAATGTATAATTTTTGGTGAAGAGGTATTTTTTGTCCTATTTCTTATGTTAAAAATCCTAATTTCTTGTCTGTCTACTCCTCACCCTTAATAAATTTTACGCGATTATACGGCCTTCTAGCTTATGTCTTCAGTAAAATATGGTAAAAGAATGATTCAATTCTTATTTATTTTTTGTCGAACCTTAGCCAAGTCAATGAAACTTCAAGTCATAGAAATCAGTAAACGCACCCATATGAATACAGTAAAACCTCCGTAACTCGAATTTTAGATGAGTCGAATATATATATATATATATATATATATATATATATATATATATATTTCTATATTATATTTTGCCTTAAAGGACTGTTTTCTGCCACAATGACACAATGAAAGAGAACCGGGGGCTACAACAAACGCGTTTTCTCTCGTGAAATGCGAATAAACAAAAGTCGATTGCCGGATCGATAGACAGATATTACCGAAGGCAGCGAAGGCGGGCAAAACTGATGAGAGCGCCGTAGGTTAAATTATCCCTTCCTTCCCACGGGATCAAACAGGAAGAGGGAGGAAAAATTTACCAAATCCTCGATACCTCGCGCCATCCTTTGCTTATCGAATGAATATCGAAATGCAATCGGCCTTCTCTGTTTCCATCGGCGCCTTATTTGATCATCGACGGTGAGACGTGATTTATCGGAGCCGAAAACCTTACTTTTGTGTTTATGTAAACCGTTTTTTTCTCTCTTCCCTTTTCTTCCTTCTTATTAATTTTTCTAGTTCACTGAACCGAATCGAAAACAAAAACAAAAATCAAGAAAATGCTTTTAAAAAATCCGACAAATGAGGAAAGAATTTCTGAGCAAATTACGCAAAACGCTTTTTTTTAAAAGAATACTACTAAAATAAAAACATTCCCCTGCAGACCAACCTATCTTGAAAATTTTGCATCTTTAATAATATTCAATACATTAATTATGTAAATACATGTGTAGAGATACGTAATTTCACTTTTGTTTTGAAAAATTAATTAACTAATCTCACAGGAATGTATTAAATTCCTTCTAAAACAATTGGCATTAAATAAAAACGACAAAATATTTCATAGAGTAAAATTTTAGAACTGTGTCATTTCACTTACTTTCGCTTAATAGCATACTTGTTTATTTACATTCGTTGCTGTGAATATGGCCAACAGTACGATAGCCATAATGAACCCGTATAGATAGTTCGTAAGGGGTTTTCTAATATCCTGTTAAAAGGAAAACGGACAGCCGGACGGACCTCAAATGTTTTCCATATCTAGTCCAAATGTAGACGTATATATCCTGAAAATTTGATCACATGACATGATGATCCAGGCAGAATTTCCGCTTGTCCTGTCTCTTCCATTACCAACTCTTAAAAGGTTTCTTATTGGAGATGCTGATAGTGTATTTCGCTTAAAACCTACGTAAGGAGGGCACCACTGCCCTAAAGTTTTGTTGCTTACGTAATTTTTGAATTATTTTGTATACTGTCAGACAGACAGACGCGTGAACAGAATACATAAGCTTTTTGTTTATAAAAAAAGCACTTCCTTTGCTCTAGGAAGTCTTGTTTTGGTTAAATACGGGAAATACCAAGCCATAACGGGAAAGATCAAAATGCAGGAAAATACTCCGGATCGCAGGATTTATAGGCGGAAAAACAATTGCGAAACCGTCGCCATCTAACGGGGATCGCCGAAGTTTATTTTTCTCGAGGTGAAACAAATCACCGAAAGAAAAAAAACGCAGAACGAAACGAGCAGGAAATACATCAGAATGCGAATGAACAGGCTAATTAAAAAGTCCTCGCGCTTTCCAAGATTATTATTTTTTAAAAGAAATCCGTCCAAGAGCTGGGTTATTTTCCGCAGAACAAAGAAACGTTCCGCGATCGGATTGTTTACGTTACTGTTTGAAAAGCGTGATTGCATCGCAGATTCGTTCGCTACGGTGAAAAAAAATCTTACCGAGTCAATAAGAAGGTTATGAAATTTTAAGCCGAAGGATAACATCGAACTCGATTCAAAGAGGCAATTAAGAACGAGTAAATACAGTGTGTTCAAAAAGGAACGCCACCTATCCATTGGAAAATGGATGATTATTCGTAACAAAAATCTGATGTGGCCAATACATGACTTTCTCCATATAGAGCAATGAATATGGTTGCGTCCTCAGGAATAATTATCAGCAATTACACTAGTGAATACTTTTAAAACATTTTCAATCTTTATTTTAACAAATAAGAGGTAAAGAAAATTGTTACCTGTTTCTATGGATAACAAAATATCGATGCGCAATTAAAATTTCCCTTGGCAGCATAACCAACGCTATCAACATTTAGAAAAGTTTAACAAAGCAGCGAAAACAATGGTATCACTTAGCGACGTATTTTTAACATAAATTTAGAAGAAAAATCAATATATCTCTTAAACTATCGGTCTTATGAAAAAATATTTCAAAGAAAACTTATAGAAAATCACATTGTCTATATCTTTAATTGTAACAAATATTTTGGTAAATTGAGTTTTAAAGGTGGGATTTGAAAAAAAACGGAAAAATGACTAGAATAAGTATCTACTTCCGGTAGACCAGTTTCAGCCAAAACCTTGTCAAATCTTTATTTGCTAATAAAAGTATAAAGTTTTGTGCTGATTTGATAATTAATTTTTGAGTTAGAGCGCCTACAAAATTTCTATCACATACACACAGACATCGTCGAGAAAATAGTCAAAACGTGTTCTAGGGACATAAAACCGTGTATTTCCGTTGAAATATCGAAATCGATTTTTTTCATGAAAACAATACTTTCTCTTTACAACGTATATGGAGAAAGTAAAACGGAAAAAAGACAGAAATAAATCTCAACTTCCGGTTGACCTATACTGTCCAAAAACTAATCAGCTCTTGTCCCTATGAAGAAAATATTATTTTAAAATCTGGTACTGAAATGGCAAATATTCGTTGAGTTAGAGCGCCCACAAAGTCCCTATCAAATACATACACACATCATCGAGAAAATAGTCAAAACGTACTCGGGGAACTCAAAACGTGTGTTTACGTTGAAATCTCGAAATCGATTGTTTTCATGGAAACAATACTTTTCCTATACTATGTATGGAGAAAGTAAATATTGTAGAATGTTGGCCATTATACCGGGTCTACACCAAGTTGAAAAAACAGCAACCGTTTCGGTTTTGACAAACTCGGAGTAGTTTTTGAAATTGTTACGTATTCCGGCGACTCACGAGTCATTAATCAACGCTTATGCTTTCACCTTTTTGGCAACCTTAAATTGGATCTGGATTCTTTACGGAGATGGTAAAATTTACGCCTTTTCTTTTACATCTTAGACATTACTAGCCGTACCCGCGCAATGATTGCGCGGATATTTTTAAATTAATTTATAAAAATTAAGAAGTGTGTGAAGTAAGTAACTATTCTTGCATAACTATCGTTGATATCAATAATTCACATTTGACTCTAATAATGCATTTCACCGGTATAGGATTTTAGTACCTTTGGCTCCCAACGTAAGGTTCGTGGATTCGAATCTCGCTGAGGGAATAGTTGTTTGTGCGCAATGACAATTTATTATCATTTCCTTGCATTAAAGCATTCAATGCGCGCGTATATATTACGCAAATAATGCGATCTCGTGGGTCGCCAATGGCATGGTCACCTTGGTAACCTCCACAAATGTGTCAAAATTCAAGCGATATCGAACCGAAGGCCAAAATAGATTATTAGAATAAGAAATCATATTCATTTTTCTTAACAGTTAAACAGTTCAAATCCGAAGATCGTAGGTCAATTTTTTCTAATTTCAATTAATTAATTTATTTATTATATGGCAAAAATTCAGAAACAGTAGAAGGCCAGTTACACTTAATACCGTAACGGCAATAACATGAACGAAACACACGACCATGCTCTCGGCGTTATTCGAACCTGCGGCATTGGGATCTAGATACGCTAAACACCCCTTTACCAAAGCCGGCGAAAGAATGGAGTGCGGTTCGAAAAATCGATCTTTACGTGCTATCTAATGGGAAACAGAAATCATCCCCTGGGATCGAACCCGAGTCTTTGTGAAAATGAAAATAGTTTTCCAGATACCTCCTAGCTAGTAGAAACAAAACGCCCTTTATCGGATATCTCTACGACAAACGGTGTTTGAGATACAGACAGACAGACAAACGACTTTATTAGGGCGAAATTGAAACTATATAGTCCCTTCTTACATTTAACTCTGCGTCAACAATTACAATTGAGAATAAAATAGTAATAATAATTTCACATAAAACCAGAAAAAAATAAATAGAAAAACATACAAGCAAAACACCAAATTACAAGTTCGGAAAATATCCATAAAAAGGCAGAGTAATTTGGGGATGGACGGACGGACGCTTCTAAAATTATATAAATCGTGGATGACGACTGAAATCATGACGGAATGGCTTCATGTGTTTGACCGGAAAATGAAAAGAGAGAACCGTAAAGTTATTCTATTCTTGGATAACGCTACTTGCCACCCGCAACTTGACTTGGAAAACGTTAAGTTAATTTTTTTGCCACCTAACACCAGTTCCAAATGTCAGCCTCTTGATCAAGGAGTAATAAAAACTTTTAAATGCTTATACAGGAAAAAAGTGTTAAGACATCTGTTATCTAAAATGGACTCAGCTCTCACAGTTTCAGAGCTTACTAAAACCGTGACTGTCTTAGATGCTATAATATGGACAGTTCCAACCCTTAAGGAAATAAAGGCCGACACGGTCCGTAAGTGTTTCATAAAGGCAGGATTCGGCAGTGACTGTGGCACTCTTAACCAGCCGGAAGAACTTGAAACATACGAGGAACTGCAGCATCTTATTACAGAAACAATGTCTGAGGATGCGATTAGCGCTGAAGAGTTTATTTGTTTTGACAACGTAATGCTTACGACATGTAATGAAACCGACATCAAACAAATCATAGCTTTTAGCGCAAAAAATAAAGAAGACGAAGAATGCGACGAGGACGAGTTTGACAGCAGAACTATGGAGGAAGAAGGTGCTCCTAAAACTTATAAAGAAGCTATTCAATTAATTCGTAAACTAGAAACGTTTGTTCGAAACGAAGAAAATACTCATAGTTTGAAATTATTAAGTGAAGTGAAAATTGATTTTGAAAAACACAACGCTTCTAAATTAAATAAAATGGTGCAAAAAAATATCGATGAATTTTACAAAAAAAACTGACGAGCCACGGATTGTGTTGCTTTTTTTAACAAATGTAATGATGATTGCTTTTATTATAACTAATTAAAATATGTAATATATATTAAAAATTACTAAGTATGTACAATGAACACGTTCACATATATGTATTCCTAAAATGTTTATGTATTTTTCGTTGTTGTGGTAACAAAATTAAATAAATACGTTACTTCGTATGTGCACTTATCATTGTTACCAAAAATCATTTACTTAGCTTATTATTTAATAAGTACAAATAAGTAAATAAAATTATTCTTTTACGCAGAGCCCCTCAAAGTTTTTCTTGTTTGGGGGAGGTGGTCCTCTCCCAATAACGGGCACCTCCCAATAGCGGGCAGAAATTCAATTCCCCGCTGGTGCCCGTTATTGGGAGGTTCAACTGTATTAGGTTTATTCGTATAGTGTGTTCAAAATGCATCAGTATAGTTTATTATTAACTAGCTTTAAATTTGCATGCATATCTATTTTGCTCGTGGCAATTTTTTTGTGCTTTATAAATATGCAATCTCTGACTAAGTCTCAACCCAAAGATAATAGACAGTAAAAAAAAGTAGAAAAAATATATTTTGTAGAATTATAGTGATGGGGCATATGATTATTTCTATTTCCAAGAATATTTTTATATCTTCTAGAGAGTATCAAAGGAACTTCATGCTTCGGCTGGGATATAAATTGGTTTTTTCTGGCCTGCGAATAAAATCTGTGTCGCCAAATAAAGGCCAGAATTCATTTAACCCGAAGATTTGCGAGTCTGATCCAAAGTTGGGAAATTCTGCTTCTAATCCGAATTATATTTAAAGAAATAATTATGCACAATTTGCGCACAAATTTATGCTCAGAAATACTAGAAATCATTTTAGTTAATATTTATAAAGAAATTAATGTAATTAACGACTTCGTGCTTCCTAATAATTCCTCTCCTCTTTCTCTCTCCCAACCATCCAACCGCTTAACCTACCCCCTTGATTAACTAATTACCTACCGGTCGCATTGTGTAAAATTGTTTATAAATGTTGTTATTTCTATAAATAATTAGTAAGTATACAGAAGTGTCGTGTCTTTGAAAAGTACGACATCAGTCTACACAGCGTAGACGTTGTTGTTTGACAGTGTTTCGAATGATAAAACTCTTTGATATTTCCACTTCGAGGTGGAAGAAAAACATTTCGTCGCTGGCTCGTGAGTCTCCGGAATTTAGAAATAATTGCAAAAAATGGTCGCAGTTTTGTGAAAATCGACACAGTTGCTGTTCTGTGGACTTGGTCTAGACCCGGATTTTAAAAAAAGACTCCAAAAAGTTGCATGTATTTTTTACGCAAATGTCAGTTGTTGTTTGTAATCCAACGAGTTGCAGGAATAATAATAATGTTAATGCATTCTCCAGTGGATGGTGTTTTTTTCTAACAACATGTAATCTTCGAAATGCTCGTGCTTATTATTCATTGTATTAACTCCTTAACGGCTGCTCTTATGCCTAAACTGTCGGTTTCTTTCAGGTTTTGAAAATTCACTATCCTTACTGATGAACGCTGTGGCGTTTATATAATATTTCTGTTTGAGAGGACCTAACTCGATTTCTCCTCTTGAGCTCTCAAAGTAATGCAACGATTTCGCGAGTTATTATTAAACAAAATAAGAATATTTTTGGCTTTGAGGTAAAAGAATGCGAATTATGTGGTCCGGTAAAAACATTAAGGTCAGTTTCAATCGAAGAAAAAATGAACGGCGTAAAATATTATGGATAAACTGTAGTGCCAGTTGGAAATTTCTTTGATTTAATTAAGGATTTTTAAAGAAGCGCCTGAGGGACTAGGCGTTTGTTTAAAATAATTCATCTATCATTAAACAGTAAAATCTCGATACAACGTATCTTTACGGAACATGAATTTTTATATTTTATACTGAAAGTACGGTGTATTGAAAATATCCATAAAGAGTAGTGGAGAGGGGGGGGGAGGGTAGGGGGAGGGGGGGGGGGGGTTGGAGACGGAATTCTCGCAGGTCCGGCGCAAACGAGTCTGACAAGAGAGATAATTCTTAGAACTTAAGATTTTACCGCAGTGCTATTGTGAAAATACAAGAAGTATAACTGATTTACCTTTACGTTTACATTAATAACCTGCAAGCCGCCAGAAACGTTTGGCAGGGGGTGTCACAGCACCAATGAACTCTAACTAATTCCTCTGGTGGACTGCCTTATCACGTCTCGGAAAAAAGATCAGCTCGGAAAATCCCTTCTTTTGGGATTTTGGTGGAGTTCCGCAGATCTTTTCGTACTAAAGATAAAATATGCCTTCAAAATTGGTGTAAACGATTTGAATGAGCAAGAATTGGTTATAGTCAGTGCCGTAGTTGTAAAAAAAAGCAGAGGGTATACTGTATACTAAAGTATAAGTTTGAGGAAGGGCTCTTATCCAGTTTTTAGAGAAAATTACGCGACTGTAATGCTACGATACCAGGAGAAAACGTATGAACTGTTTTTTTTTCAGTCGACCTTTATAATTTTTCATAATTTTTCGAAAAAGCAGAGGGTATACGGCGTATACCACCGTACACCCTCCACTACAGCACTGGTTATAGTTGAGTCATTTACGGATGAAAGCATCCGTTAAAACCACAAAAATCATTTTTCAAGATCTCTGAATTCCATGCTTCGTATTGAAAAGTACGTTAAGTTGAAGTACGTTATTTTGAAATACTTATACAGTATTTATAGGGGAAAATGGACGGGGATTCAAAAAAGACAACGTTAATTTGAAACATACGTAATTGTGAAGTACGTTGCAACAAGATTTCACTGTATGGAATACAGCAATAGTTCCTTTGAGACAATGTTCATAGGCGTTAAAGCGTACGCAGTTGCGATTTAATACAAACTTAATGTACACACCGGAAATGGAGCTCTGGAACACAGGAACATATTGGTCCCGCTCCTCAGGACCTGTGAATGAGCAATAGTAGGGGAATTTAATACTTTGAAAAAACAAACCATGGTACATATACAAACAGGGCCGGCCCGAGGTACCGGCGAACCGGGCGACTGCCCGGGGCGCCAAAATCTTGGGGGCGCTATTCCATCTATATACGTATGCATTACTTGCAAGTGAACAAATATTGGATACCAATTTATATCGCCGAACAGACTGGAATCTTTATCGATTTCCTTGTTTTTTTTCCTTTATCTATAATCTTTAAAGATCAATGAATAAATTAACACGTACTTAGTAATTATCTCAACAAACATTTACGGAGTGGGGCGCTAGAGTTCTATCTTGCCCGGGGCACCAAAATTCCTCGGGCCGCCCCTCTATACAAATACATGGGTTATGCATCAATACTGAAGGAGTGAAAGAGAGTTGAAAAAGGATGAGGAAATACCCGTTAACACTTACCGAAAACATGGTAACATGATGAAAGAGCATTTGAGCACCTACTATCATTCTTCAGCCGTAGAACTATATAAACACGTACATGATGACACACGCAAAACTTCGATCCTTCTACGATAATCTGCGCAGTTAACGTCGTCTTATGAAGAATGTTTTTGTACGTATTTATTGTCCTCGGTAGTATAGTGGTCAGTATCCCCGCCTGTCACGCGGGAGACCGGGGTTCGATTCCCCGCCGGGGAGGAAATATTTTTTCATCATATAAAAGATATTATTTCGATATAAATCTTATGGGAGAAACTTTTGCAATTAACAAGAAAGAAAGCAGCAAGTCGAGAGACCGGAGTTTTATTTTCTGCTCTGAGGAAATTCGTTTTTTATATGTATGGTTTGAAATAATTTGAGGGTACGAGAAAACTATGCAAATGACGCGAAAACTATAAGAAAATAATTCATGCATCATTATGCGGCATACGAAGAAAAAAATATTCGTTGTTGTGAATATCGAGGTCCAGTTTTATAAAATTGACGCCTATGTGGTTCGCAAATCTAAGGCCCTAAAAATAAAAATTACTTTTTTAAATTGAATAATTTTCCCTTTCCGACTTGTTGGAAAGATAGTTCAAGAAGATTAAATGACGAAATAACTAATTTTTTAGTTTTCAAAATGCAGAAGTCCGCAGAATTTGTTTTTTAATCTAGCAGTTTTGGAATGTTAGTCAGAGTGAATTTTACCTACAGATAATTGCGCAATTTGCGTCGCTCACGTTTTCATTCACATTTCACTTACCTATCAGAAGTTTAAACGTTAACTTTTAATTCAGAAATATGAAGTTTATAAGAAAGTGCGTTAAATATAAGCAACATTAAATTCTGCGACACCCCACCTTTTGTTTTGTGACAGGGGAAATCCCTTTTCTAAGCCTAGATTTCCAACCTGGCAAACGTATCGTGCATTACCGCCAACTAAAAGCCATTCTTTCTTCCGCAACAGTTTTCGATACTCTCGATAATTACCTATCGATTTTCTCGTCGATAGCTTGTCGTCATAATTTCGTCCCTCTTTGAATCGAACAAACAAACTTCACTTTTCGCCACCTCTCTCCACATCACACTTTCTGTCTTTCTACACGCAGTTCTCTCTCTCTCCATTATTTCCCCCTCTTACTTTCTATCCCTCGCACACACACACACACACACACACACACACAGACACTCCAACCCTCCACCTTTTCCCCTGCTACCTACCCACCGGCATTACTGAGATTAGCCCCCTCACAATGGGAGAGTCCCAGCGGGGTGTGCAGACAAGTTGGACGGTGGGGTGAAGTTCGGGGAAGGGGAAGGCAGTCGGATTGGAGAGGGGAGGGCTTTTAAAAGGGCAGAAGGAAGGGAGGGTGAGGAGGAGTGGAAGTGTAGGGGGACCGCTGTGAAATGTGTTGCACTCTGTTCATGAAATGCGTTATTCCCGTCGTAATCGAATATGCGTAAAAACAATGTCGTTTGGAATCATTAGCGGTAGATTCTCCATCTACTTAGATTTTATCGTTCCAATTTTTTCATGTTTTCATGTGGAAATAAAATATGCAGCATTATATACTACATCGAATTCATACAATTGATGCACTTTTCGGATTTTTTTTCTATAAAACCCATTGCTCAGAAGCTGGCAGAAAATTTTATTTTATTATCAAAGATCACTTGAAAAACTTATTTAAACGAACGAATAAATTAATTTTTTGGTAAAACGACGCTTATATAATTTCAGCTGAGTAAAGTAATATTGACGAATGAAAATGGCTACCAGTTTCAATTAGCTATCGAAGTGAAAGCCTTCCGTTTAAAAAAAAAACTAGTTGTTAAACGTTATTCTTAATTTCCTTCGTATATATGTAGTATGTACGAACTCATTTTTAGACATACGAAATTCATAAAAAGATGGGATGAATTATTAATGCGAATTATTCGTATTAATAATAATCCTTTTATGATGGAATTCCACGAAGTCGTCCATTAATTTCATACGAAATTCATGTCCTACAAGAATGCCCGAGAATGGCATTCAGAAAAAATAAATTAAAATATATTTTTAACGCCATTTCGGCTTTCATCGAATCTTCGACATGAATGATTATACCCAAGTCTATGAAAAAAAGTCTCCCCGGCGGGGAATCGAACCCCGGTCTCCCGCGTAACAGGCGGGGATACTGACCACTATACTACCGAGGACTCGTAATTGTTCAATGAGAAATAATAAGCAATCCTTTTGAATTGCTCCTCCATACTTTTGAAGGTACTAATAGAACTCTCTAACTCTCTTAGAATCAAGGCGTAAAAATTAAATTATTATATAGGTGAGATATCTGGACATTTCTGGGTATTTTGATGAGAGCGAGATTAAAATTTTGGCTTATGTCGACTAAGTGGGACCACATTTAAAAGTGACCGCGAAGCTGACCCCTCGTCCGTCATTAAGTCGGATTAGAGGCCCATACCTCGAGACCCATCCTCAAATCCGAACTCAGGTGTCTTCACCCTCTCAGCGGGGGGGCACTAGCCGACCACGTCTTTTGCAATAAAATTTAAACTATTTTATGTTGTTAACTTAGTGCTATTGTGACTCAAGCAACATATTCGGGTTAATGCGCTGATCAAGAGCGTCTTTTTAACGGAATTCTACGATAAATAATAACATATTTACGCTCACATCTAATCTTGACGCCAAGGAATACCAGCCTCTTAAGATTTTTCGGACTGGATTGTAATGAAAGCAGACATTCTCGAGACGGTGCGGAGGGTGTAACTCTTGGATGTTATATGGTGTTAGATGGGAGGAAAGGGAAACCGCTCATAACTAAAAAGCTTTACAACCTTTTTCAATCAAACTTTCAGGAATCACTTGACTATTCAACGTTTCAATTTGAAACTGCTCGCCGTGTACATAGTAGTTCTGGGTTTGACTTCAGGAGCATATCTTTTCTCCATTTGAATAACATGGGCGGAGCTGAATCGAAGCGAGGCCTTTTTTCTTTAGCATTTTCAAATATCTTAAAAATGAGATTTCGACGAGGTATTTTCACAGTTATGCCGAAAAAAGTATGGAAATAAATTTCCATATCGTAGAAATTCAAATCTCTTTCGAAAAAAGCCAAAAATTAGGTTTAATTAATATTTTTCGTAATTTTTTACGAATTTATTCAATTCGTCGTGATAAAATCGTTTTTTATATGTCCATGACTATTATTACTCTCTGGAACATTCGATTATGTGGATTTTATATTCTTTTTGCGTTTTAGTGTACATAAAATTTGGTGTCATTAATTTTTATTTTATTTTAACGTAATACTCAATTCACGCCTACCCGTCATATTTCACGGGAAATTACGCTAGTCACTTATAATAATAGACAATTTTTTGTTGGTTGGTTGGTGATCATAGAAAAATGCGATTAACTAGATAAAAAAAGATATAGAAACTCTAAATGTGGCAGGTATGCTCGATATACATATTTTAAGGTGATGGCAAAAAATATCTCGAAAGAAGTCGACTCCAAGGAAGGCATTTTCATTTCCCATAAAGTAACACGTAAAACTTTACGAAAAATCTTAAGAGGTTGGTATTCCTTGGCGTCAAGATTAGATGTGAGCGTAAATATGTTATTATTTATTGTAGAATTCCGTTAAAAAGACGCTCTTGATCAGCGCATTAACCCGAATATGTTGCTTGAGTCACAATCGCACTAAGTTAACAACATAAAATAGTTTAAATTTTATTGCAAAAGACGTGGTCGGCTAGTGCCCCCCCGCTGAGAGGGTGAAGACACCTGAGCTCGGATTTGAGGATGGGTCTCGAGGTATGGGCCTCTAATCCGAGTTAATGACGGTCGAGGGGTCAGCTTCGCGGTCACTTTTAAATGTGGTCCCACTCAGTCGACAAGCCAAAATTTTTAAATGAAACCTGTATCTTCCACTGCAGTATTACGGTACACGCGAAGGAATCCATAAGAACGAAATGTTTTTTGGCTTGATTTCAGTTTTTTAAAAAATTCCATGAATGTAACAACGGTGCAAAAAACAACTGCAGGTGGATAAACAATCAACGGTTATGGATATTTTATTTTTCATGAAGGAAAAAACAGAAAAAAACATAGAAAACGTAGAAGAAGTGGAGGAACAATGGGGACAATTATAACGCACTCCTGTAACTAGAGAAGTGATTTTTTTTATAAAATGTGGTACAAAGTAAAAGAAAATCACAAAGAACGGACTCCAACGTGTATGCTAATGTACGTCAGCTGAGTTTGTGGAATTTATGAAATAAAAAACATTGCGTCAAAATTAACAAATGAACTTAGAGAGCTGGGTTCTAACTTGGTTTTGAAGTCCAAAACTGGAATCCAAGAAAATTACATGGAACTAATCCTTGCTTCTCAAAATATATTCAAAGCCATTTCTGAATTTTAATGGCGGATTCGTTTCCTTATTTGTTTAATAGGAATTGCGCTGAAATGTACATTAGGAGAAAATGACTCTAATAAATTTAATGAGGTATTAATAAATTACTTAACGATTTAATAAAAAAAGTTCTCCCCGGCGGGGAATCGAACCCCGGTCTCCCGCGTGACAGGCGGGGATACTCACCACTATACTACCGAGGACTTACTAAAAGTCTTGACAGATATATAAATTGTACTCTCTAAATGCTATGGAGGGAAATTTTGTATCACCGAATGATAAGCGTAACTTACAATTTGACATGTAAATAGGTGGTTGAGAGAGGTGTTAAATGGTTATCAAGTATTTTTGGAGGAAAGATTTGGGTACAATCCATGTACAGTCTAATGGCAAGTTATAATGGAGTAAACAGGACAAGGTGATACACAAAAATGATAAAATAATTTTCAAGCAATTTAGAATTCAAAACGAAATTATACCATATGAATAAGAAACTTTATTCAATCTCTCGTAGGATGGTATAAACTTCGCGAAAATAGCTCAATTCTATCACCTTTTAAAAAGATAATAAAAAAGTCCTGCACTTTTAATTCGAGGCATTCCCATGTTATTCAAATGGAAAACAAAAATAATTATTTAAACCTTTCACTCAGTATATTCTGGTGTGAAAAATAGTGCATTCAGCTAGTTTAAGCAGAAAGACTGTTTATGCAAAATTTTGGAACTGGAGGTAGTCGCGAAGTATGACTTTATACCAGTGGTCTTCAACCTTTTCTGAGTAACCGCCCACTTTTACCATATGTTGTCCTTTGAAATAAGTTCACCGCCCACCCAGTGGCTTAGTGAGGGTTTCTGGCGCCCGGGGCAAAGAATAATTTTGCGCCCCCAGTAGCAAAGCAATTTACGGAGGTAAGGTAACCCTAATACTAATGGGATTGACGTTAGATGAAATTACCGAATACGGTCTCAGTGGTAATAACAGTGTTTAAAAATTTATCATTTTATATATTTGATAAAATTAAACTTAAATGTTTCGCTGCTTCTGCGAGACTCCGACCACCCTCATGGGTCTTTCGATTTTACCGCAGCATGGATACATTGTCGCTAGTATAGTATGATATGATACTATAGTTAACGACAAAGGAACTGTAATAGTTGTACACAAAATAGTTGTACAGAATATGTGTGCTTTTTTATAGAATTTTATTTTTCAGTGTAAAAATTAGAATAGCATTTGGTGAATTCTTTAACGCCCACCAAAAATCCAAAAACGCCCACTGGTGGGCGCTATCGCCCACCTTGAAGACCACTGCTTTATACGGAACAAACACACTCTTCGAAATATTTCTGTAGAGAAGAAGATAATTTAACCTTGAAAACATTGATAGAAAAATAATTTTACCGTTTTATAAAAGGGTTCAACAAATAATTGCTACATAAACATCGATAAATAAATATCTGGCTAATATAATATTATCGAAACATATCTAATATTTTTATATTATAATTTGAACAAGAATAATTACATCTCAAAATTTCAGCAATATTCATTCGTTGGTTTTTCTTATACTGTAAATATTGCTTAACAATCCTAGTTTTCGCTGCGGATTGTACACGTCCCGGTTTTCTGGGATTTGTTTCGGTGTCCCGAAAATTTTTTTCGGGACTCGTAATTTTCTCGGTTTTTTGAAAATAAGCGTAATGGGTTATGCAGTAGTTTCTTTGTCTCCGGTTTATATGAAATAATTTTGAAAATGAAGCTCGACCTGCAAAATATCACACAAGGAACTATTATTTCAAAAGTGTTGGAAAAACCACTGATGCAAGGAAGTCCGTCAAATGCTGATTCTAAGAAAGTAAGAATTGCAGATGGGTATATTTTCCCCTTCCGTGCCTGTTACTCTGTTACGTATAAGCAGCAGTTTATCTTCACGCGTTCCACGAGTTTCGTCCGTTGACAGTGCGAAATAGTTGGGTGAATTTAAAGTACGTCAGCAATTACAAATATGCACTTAAGAGTACGAGAGATCGACTGTAGGACCGAGCGATATCAGAGCTCGTTTTTCCCAAGGACCATACGGGATCATAACTGGAGAGTGATTCCCACGAGGGACGTTATTGGGTAGGTTTTGGTGTGCTGCACCCCCTGCCACCCACCAGTCTGGTGATTTGCAGGGTATCATTTACATTTACATTTACATAAATACCCTGCAAGCCGCTAGAAGCGTTTGGCAGGGGGTGTCACAACACCAAGTGAAGTCTAGCTAATTCCTCTGTTGGATTGTCTTATCGCGTCTGGGAAAAAGGATCGGTAGTATTTCTCTGTTCTAGCGGTAATTTCGAGATATTTTCTCCTGCACTGTGATCTAACATTACGTTCACTAACACCGATGGGGACGACTATGCCGCGTACGTCTTCAACGAATTCGGAACTTTCAAATTTTTCAAATAGTTTCCTCTTGTATTCAATTCTTCTACTCTTCAACGTCTGCCATTTCAGATCTCTCAATAACTCTGATACACTCGCATCATACCGATATTCTCCTTTTACAAATCTAGCCGCTCTACGCTGAACCATTTCGAGCTCTCTAGTTAGGCCCTCCTCGAATGGGTCCCAGACGGCGCAACAGTATTCCACGATGGGTCGTATTAGGGAAAAGTATGCGATTTCCTTCACATTCGAGGGGCATCCCCGCAGGACTCTAGAGGAAAGCCCTTGAATTCTGTTTGTCGATGCTATAACGGATTTGATATGCTCTCTACTAGACAAATTGCTACTGAGAATTACTCCTAGGTATTTGTAGCTATTGACGTATTTTAGCTTTAGTTCAGATATTTGGTACGGGTAACGGTTGAAATTCGTGGAGCGCGTGAAGTTCATTGCGGCGCATTTCTTTATATTCAGATCGAGTTGCCAATCTTTACACCATTTCGTGATAGCCTGAAGGTCCTTTTGCAAATTCTCCTGATCGTGTATTGTGTTGATTTCTCCATACACAAGTGTGTCATCCGCGAAGAGTCTAACTTTACACTTTATATTATCCGCTAAATCATTTATATATATCAAGAATAACAAAGGTCCGATTACACTTCCCTGAGGCACGCCGGAAGTCACTTTGACGACGTCTGATGCAACTCCATCGAGGACTACCCTCTGGGTTCTATCGGAAAGAAACGAGGCGATCCAATTTACAATTTTCTCGTTAATTGAATAAGCCCTTAATTTTTGCACTATTTTCACGTGGGAAACGGTGTCGAAGGCTTTCCTAAAGTCTAAAAATACTGCATCAACTCCTATTCCTTTATCCGTTGCTTTCACAATATCTTGTGTGAGTAGAGCTAACTGAGTCTCGCATGACCTGCCTCTCCGGAAACCATGCTGGCTACTGTTAAGCGCTTCTTTGCTTTCGAGAAATCGCATTATTGAGCTACCGATAATGTGCTCAAAAACCTTACAGAAGATTGACGTCAACGATATAGGGCGGTAGTTTTCCACTTTTAATTTACTTCCCGTTTTATGTATTGGTGTAACGTGGGCTGTTTTCCATATCAAAGGAACTACACCCTCATCTAAAGATTTTCTGAATAGAAGCTTAAGGTACGGAGCTAATTCGTTTGCTAACGAGTTTATAATGAATGCAGGTATGGCTTCAGGCCCTGGCGATTTTCTTTTGTGGACCTGACTTAGTAATTTGACGATACCGCTTTCGGATATTTCTATGTCGCTCATATTTGAGTCTATACGAGTAGGGAAATCAATTAAATCACCGCTGTCTATTGTGAAGCAATTTTCGAAGAACCGATTTAACATACTAGCCTTAGTAAATGAATCGTTTACACTTTCACCGTTGTCTGTACGTAGAAGAGGTACTGTGGACTGTCCTCCTCGCATTTCTCGCACGTACGACCAAAATTCTTTCGAGTCGTTTTTGAGTGAGTCCGACAGTGTCGTGGATCGGTAGACGTCAAATTCCTTACGCGCTTCGTCTCTTGCAGATTTACGAATATTTCTGTATATTAAATACTCGTTTGCGTGGTCCCTACCAACTTCTTTAAGGTGCTTTATGTGCGCATGATGCCGTCTTTGTTTCTTGAGCAAGGCACGGAGTTTCGGTTTCACCCACCGCGGGTCCTTCCGATCACGAATTGCTTTAGTTGGGACAAACGTTTTTAGCCCTTCTCGAATGATTCGCAAAATTTCCGTCCAAGAGTCATCTACGCTGTTACTATTCGCAAAATTGATAAATGTCGCTATTTGGTTTGTAACATAATTTTTTAAGCCTGGGAGATCTGCTTTACTGAAGATATAGACTAATCGCGTTGGCTTATATATTTCGCAGGGGTGTATTTGAAGTCGGCAATTACTATTTTATGATCACCTATGCCGTCGTCGATTTGTAGGTTTCTAGTCGATAGTGGGTGGGTAGTGGCTAGCAGATCTAATATGTTTCCGTTTCCGTTGTTGTCATATCGCGTCGGCTCGTTGACGATTTGCTCTAGCGAGTTTAGAGTGAATGCTTCAATTAATTCACGACAAGCTTCTCTATTTTTTCCACCACTAACATAGGTTACGGATTTCCAATCGATCGATGGAAGATTAAAGTCTCCTCCAAGAATGATTACTGGATCGTTCTTTCTCCTAGCTATCACCTGCAATGTACGACTGAGTTCTCTAATGTTCTCGACTCCCGAGTCAGGTGGGCGGTAAAATGAGCAAAAAAATAATTTTTTACCATTTCTCGTACGAAGGGAGCACCATATCGTTTCGCAGTGTTCGCTGACGTTAATCTCCTCTAATTGGCTTGATATACTCTTTCTGACGGCGATGAAAACTCCGCCTCCGACTCTTTCCCTCCTGTCTTTGCGATACACCACGTAATCTGGTGGGAAAATCTCGTTAGAATTAATGTCGCCCGATAGCCAGCTCTTAGTTCCCAATACAACGTCTGCACGATGGCTTTTAACTAAGTGGCAAAAATCAGCCTGTTTCCTTCGAATGCTTCGGCAGTTCAAAATAATAATTTTTATTGTGTTTTCTACGGATATTTTCGTTCTGGTTTTCCCGCCACTTGATCTAACAATTTTATTTTTCTACTTCTCACTCTACCGCTATTCTTGGACTCCCTACGGTTAATGTTGGCGGACTCTTTTCTAACAGATCTATTGGTCGTCTAACCTAAAAAAACCCTAGCGTGTTCAAAAACCCTACGCGCTACCGCATCCGCTGCCTCGGCCGTGTAGTGGACACCAGAACCGTTTAGGGGTACCCTACATGAGTCCAGCACCGGCCTCAGGTCAACGAAGTCCACTCCATTGCCCCTACAGAAGTCCCACAGCCTACGGTTCAAGCCCACCACGCGGCTCCAAACCATAGACCCGCAGTCCGTCCGAGGGACAATGCTGCAGATAGTAAGCCGCACATCAGAACCCGACTCCTCTCGGACACGAGCAACCTCAGCGGCCAAGTTCTTAAAAGAACTTAAAACCTCCTCGGAGCCGCGCTTCGAGGCGTCATTGGTCCCAACATGGGCCACCACCCGCAACGAGGAGCAACCCGTGCCCAAAACCGACGCCCTGACCTCCTTCGTCACCTGGGGCACCGTACCTCCTGGTATACACCTGGAGAACACCCGCTCATGAACACCCTCCCGGCGGGCCCGTGACAGTAAAGGCGCCACCACACGCCGGACATTGGAGCTCCCTAACACTAACAGCCCCCTCTTTCCCCCCGAGCTCCCCTTGGGCCCGGTCCCCACCGAGGAGACGGGAGCGGGTGCGGGCGCAACGGCTTCGGAGTCGTCCTCCGACAACACCGCAAACCTATTACGAACAGGAAGAGGGTCCACCGAGGTGTTCCCAGCTCCCTGCCTCCGCAGCACCACCCCACGATCCCCCCGAGTGGACACCACTCTCCACTCATCGGGTTTCCCGGCCCGAACACCCTCAGCCCGCGATAAGGAGTGACGGATAACCCCGATCGCTCTACCGGCTTCCGCACCCAGGCTAACCCGAGCCGCCAATTTGGCGCGGTTTGCTTTCAGGGATGACCCCGCACCCCTCACAAGCACCAAAGCCGCCTCGGACTTTTCCACCCTCTGAAGGAGGTCCGCAACCACCCTCTCAAGCTCCGTGATTCGAGACCTCATGGCCTCCAAACCAGCGTCGCGCAAAAAGGAGGAAACGGGAGTCCTTGGGGTAGCCATCCTAAACTCTAAACTAATCTGAACTAGCTAAATGTTTTTTAAAATATAACTTAAAATACTGGGCTAACTTATTCGTTGGCTGACAAGCGCTGTAATTTAGGCTTAACGCAGGTAAAAAGTGAAAGGGAGGGGGTGATTCACTACACAAACAACGTTAGTATCGACCTGCAAGCCTTGAGTCAAGGTCGACTATAAGAATAGGAAGTGAAAGGAGGGTTCCGAAATACACAAGTAGAAATATAAAGTCTTTGCTTTACTAAATTTTATGCACGGGAATCATGTAGATGTAGAAGAGTTAACACTCAGTAGCAAAATTTCCAGAATGGAGCTCGTCAAAACCGTTGTCGCATCAGTAAACAGATTTCAAGGGCCTTACACAAGGGTCCTGCGGAGGTGTCCTTCGAATTTGAAGGAAATAGCATAGTTTTTGCTAATCCGACCTCTCACGGAATACTGCTATGCTATCTGATACCCTTTCAAGGAGAGCCCAACCAGGGAGCTCGAAATGGCCCACCGTGGAATGGCTAGATTAGTAAAGGGAGAGTATCGAAACGATGTGTGCGTATAAGAGATTTTGGGAGATCTGAAATGGTAGGCAATCTACATCTACATGATACCCTGCAAATCATCAGACTGGTGGGTGGCAGGGGTTGCAGTACACCAAAACCTACCTAATAACTTCCCTCGTGGGAATCACTCTCCTGTTATGATCCCGTATGGTCCTTGGGAAAAACGAGCTCTGATATCGCTCGGTCCTACAGTCGATCTCTCGTATTTTATTCTCGTGATCGTGCCTGCCCATGTACGTAGGTGCCTGTAATATTCCTGAGACCTCCTCTAAGAGAACATCCGACCTAAATTTCTCCAGAAGTCTTAACCTAGCGCTAATTCTGCGATCCTCAAGCGATATTCAATTCAACTCCTTCAAGAGTGATGTGACGCTTAATTTTTGCTCATATTTTTGCTTAACGAATCTGGCTGCTCTGCGTTGGATTCTTTCTAACTCAAGTATCTGTCCCTTTTCGTACGGATCCCATATGCTGGAAGCGTATTCGACCTGAGATCTGACCAATGATAAATAACACGTTTCTCGTACCTGTTCTGTGCCACTTCTTACTATTCTGCCTACGAAGCCCAATTTCTTATTAGCTGCGCTTACGATCCTTCGAATATGCATATTCCACGATAGATCACGACAAATT
The DNA here is from genome assembly GCA_036926305.1 of Uropetala carovei. Classification (NCBI taxonomy): domain Eukaryota; kingdom Metazoa; phylum Arthropoda; class Insecta; order Odonata; family Petaluridae; genus Uropetala; species Uropetala carovei. The sequence continues at coordinate 6,318,470 of JAXCHB010000035.1, forward strand.
GTGACTCCTAAATATTTAACGTACTCTGCAGATTGGATATTCAATCTATTAATTCTGTACTCCGAGTCTAATTCATTGATGAAGAGTAGAAGAATGGAATATGAGCGGAAACTATTCAAAAGTTTTAATATCTCCGAATTCGTTGAGGACATGCGGGGCATAGTTGAACCCATCGGTGCCAGTGAACGTAAGGGTAGGTCAGAGCATACAAGAAAATACCTCGAAATAGTCGCTAGAATCGATAAATACTACAGATAGTTCTTCCCATACGCGATAAGACAGACCAATAGAGGATTTAACTTGAAATCAACGTAATTATGTTAGTGCAGTGACATCCCCGCCAAATGCACCTGGCGGGTTACAATGCGGTAACGTAAATACCCGAGAGCTACGTAGGTGAATTTCTCGGCACCTGCAAAATCAAGATCCGCTAGAAAAAACATACCATATTGAATCTTCTAGCAGGAAAATTACATCTTAAAATTACACTGGGCGGTTAGACTCTAACTTCCTCTAACCGTTAGAGGAAGCATATTTTTGCAAAAAATTACTACAAAATCGAAAAAAGTGTATCCTAATGTGGGACAGAAAGTAAAAAATCAAAATATCAAAAATAACTCTATCACTACACAACATTATGCACAGTATAATTAACCTAACACTAACACAATATAAGGCAAAGCACATGAAACTTTGAACCAAAGAGTCATTCGACAACTTACAGTTAATTAAATGTACCAAAAAATAAATACTCCTGACAGTTTTCGTTACTTTGAAATATATTAATAAATAGCCGATTTTTCCATTCTCGGCAAGATTCTCACCCCATTAAAACCGAGTGATACGGGGACAAAAATCGTAGCGCAGCTAAATCTATACAGATTTTCCCTGCGCAGTTGAAAGTGCCCTAAAACCCGTGCATACGTTTCGTCCTTATTGGCTTACTTTTTGAATCATACCATCGATCGAATAACCTTCTAGGGCGTACCCTCCGTTATTCGAAACATCCTTCGCTTCCCTAATATCTCTTTTAAACGGATCATCCAACGACCACTTTGAGACTGATTCGTCTGAACGGCCCCGAAGTGATAATGGCAGCATAGTAGTCCCGCAGTAACTCACTTTGTCCCTAACCCTGTTTCCATCAATACTCCTCTTGGGAATACGGCTGTGGATGGATTTAATAGGAAGGGGGTGAGTGTGTGTGAGAGAGAGGGAGGGAAGAGGAGGAGAGGGAGTTGCCTAGAAGGAGGGCGCGAGTGAGAAAGGGAGGGGAACAATAGGGAAAGGAGAACGATAGAGACGAATAAATTCGGGGAATAACCAGGATAGGAAGAAAAAAGAACGGAAGAGAAGATGAGGAAGTGAGAGGTAGAGATGAGGAAGGGCAAGAGTGCGTAACGTTAGAGAGGTGGGGAGAGATGGAGGTGAAGAAGAGGTAGGAAAAGATGGGATGTTACAGCGGTCGAGGGAGATGGAGTGAGGTGGGATGGATTGAAAGAAGAGGAAAAAATTATAGGTAAAGGTGGAGAGTAGTTTAAAGAATTAGTGTAGGAGACATTTTAATGAGGAAGAAAGGCGGGGTCTGGGAGATGTGTACGGAGGAAGAGAGGAGGGAAGGGATGTGGAATACTAAAGGAGATAGGCAAATGTAAACAAGAGAGGGAGTAATCTCAGAGAAAATTACATAAGGCCCTTTTCTCTATAGACGTTTCCCCGCTAAAGTAATCTTTCTAGCATGAATTCTCGCTCGAGTTACGGCAAAGTTCTGATGTAGATACCGATTACTCCCCGGCAGCTAATCATAAATCCACCAAATTTTTACCCTGTTTAGCTTTTATATAGACCGACATATTTTGAGATTTTGAATTTTTTAAAAGTTGTAGGATTCCAGAGATATTGTCCAAACAGGCTGACAGACAAACCGAATGCATAAGAGTTTCTTTTTAAGAAGAAAAAATACCTCAAAAGATGAGGAAGGAGACAAGAAAGAGGCGAATATTGGATTGACACAATAGGCCATAAAGAGGCTATGAAAACCAAACACGCCGTTTAGGGTACAGAGCAGCAGTAATCAGTGGTGATTAACCGATAGTGAAATAATATTCATTATATTTTCGTGACATTTTTATGACTATCTGAGATGCCCATCGCGTCGATTTCACTTTATCCGTAAGTCTAGCTCGAAAATTCAATACTGAAGTCAAATATCGAAAATGAAAAATGACGAGATGGAAAGAGACGTGTGGAGAGAATAGAGAGAGACAGTAAGAGAGAGAGAGAGAGAATAAGAGAGAGAGAGATAGGTAGAGAAGGGAGAGGTGAGGTTAGGGAGCGAGCGAGCGAGGCCTGCATGGCTCCAACCCTACAATGGGTCGGATATCTGGGTGGGCCCCGCCTTAATGACTAATTCAAACAGGCACTTAGGGGACGATATGGGGTCATCCCCTTTCTCCTCTCGACCCTCTCTCTCTCTCTCTCTCTCTCTCTCTATCCCTCCTGCCATCCCACTAATACGCGCTCTCCCTCTCTACCTGCTATCCCACTTACTCCGCTAAGCCGCCAACCCCCTTACGCATAACCCGTGAAGCGTGAGGAGACTCGTGGTCTCTCCCTCTCTATCCACCCCCAGACACCCTCCAAGTGATCCATACATCATCTCCATGGAAGCATTAGGCGTGCACGACGCCAACTTACATCTCCCGAGTAGGTATGTTTCATCGTAGGAATTGCTGCAGGTGAAAGCTTAACCGCACCTCAACGCGTGGTCACTTAGTATATCCCACGTCATGTCCTGATTCGGGATTTATAAGTCTGAATGAATATTCCGCAAGCCATTGCAATTGGTGTGTGTGTGGCAGGGGGAGAATATCACGGACCTATCGTGTCATTCTCCTGGTATGCTCTTTTATTGTCTTGGGAAAAAAAGATTCCTTGTGTCTATCCGTCCTAAAATCAATTTCTCCTATCTTGTCAGTGTGGTAGAAGCGTTCTACGTAGGATGAGCTCTTAATTACTTCTAGCAATCCAGGAATAACCCATGCAAAACTGAAAAAGTGCATTGTGCATTCGTGTTTTTTTAATGGGTAGGTTTTTTCGGTAGGATTCGTTTATAGAATTGGCTGGACGAATTAATTCGTCATATCGCATTAAATATCTTGGTATCCCATTAACGCTCGATTTATCTCGGAATCAGCATATTCGATGGATATTAGGAGCAGCTTTTAAAAGGCTAGGATTTATAAGTAGAATGTTAGGGGTATGCGATGAAAAGACACTTGATATTTGTTATTTTCTCTGGTTAGATCGTTAATTGAGTATGTGTATATAATATGGGACTCGTATGAGATATGGTGTACCTAGTGCATGGTTTTTATACGAAGAGTCAGTCTCTTAACTCACTTTCATGTAAAAAATAATTTAATGCAAATGATCGCGGTAAATTAGACAGAGTTTGTTTAATGTTAACATTTAAAATGTGCAGCTACTAATTCGAGGCCTATCATATTATTCTGCAAAAATGGTTTTTATACATTAAAAAATGCGAATAAACTGTAAATAGTTGTAAACTTATTTTTAATGTGTTTTAGGCAATAGCATTATCAAGCAGCAAAAAGTATTTCTTCGTAGAGGATACGATATAATTTATTATTAGTACAGCAATTACTAACATTTTTTACGAAGCGCCACACATGGTAGACGGATGTAGTATAATCTTTTTACGAAACAGACCGCAAAATAAAACAATTCACAGTTTTTTGCGCAATTCTGTAGAATTGATTCATGAAAAACATACTTAAAAAATAACAATGTTAAAATTCCACTTTAATAAACAAAAATATTCACGACCAGGTTGTCACCTAACAAAGGCACCGTCAGATGAGCTTAAACGACCCTACACTACATATTATGTCTGTACTTTTCCGGAAAACAAAGCTGAAAACCTCGATTTTTCGTCTCTATCAGGTTTTAATAAAGTCTGCAATAAGATCCGATGGAACGCGTAGCATGGAATTTAAAATTAAACGTAAGGGTGGGGGGAGGGAGGAGGGGGTAAAGGGGAGGGGGGGGGCGGCAGCTTTTCCATCCTTTCATTCCTTAACAACCCTCAGCATCAGCCGACCGAATGAATAATTCAGAGAAATTCTGGCCAATGCCCTTTACGGATTTTATGGAGGCCATACCATTGAGGCCGTTGAAATATTCAGGTCCGTGGATGCTAATCTTTGAACGATATTAATTCGATGCAGCGCCATCTATTTTACGTAATTCATCTGCGAATTATGTTTGCACGAACTAAGGTCACATTCTCATTTCCGAAAAGAGTTTTAACGCCCCATTACTCTGCGCGCTTTATTTATGGGCGGGAAAGATCTTGCCACTAACGGCGATTTGAGCAACTTTGAGTGTACTTTAGATCTTATAACTTTTGTCACCCTTCTCAAGGTTGTTATGTATCGTAAAGATTTGCGTTCATTTTTCCATTCTGAATAAAAATACTATATCGTTATCATTTAATGTAGAGAAGGTACAGTCGCAGCATTGCATGATTAAACTTACTTTCGTAGCGTGAATTTTTAAATTAAAGTTAATGCGATGCGTTCTAATTGAACTGAATTTATGATTAAAATTATCCTGTTGATTCATCAGATGTTTAAGCTTTAAACAGCAGTAAAGCAAACATACTGTCATGTGCTGCACTTCTTTGATTCAACCGTTTCGCGCAGTTGGAGAATATTATCACCCTATAACAGATTCTCTAAAAGAAAGGAGCTTAGCAGTATGGTGCAGTGTTTCCAAGTTGTGCAATATCCGAAGGAAATACTGGAAAATAAAAAATAAGATATAGCGTTGTTCCTCATGTGGCTAAGCAATATTGACTTGCATACGAGAAGAAAAAAATCTCGCGTGAATTAATTTCTACGAGTATTTCAACCTCTCTACGCTGAAAGGAGAGCGTAAAAATACTCCAAGGGTAATTGATCCGCGGTAGTATTTTTAGGCGCGTTTCGCTTACAGCGTGAGCGCCTATTATCGTCGGTCGGTCCGTCCGTCCGTCCGTCCGCATGTTCGTTCTCGGCTTCTACCGAACGGATTTTTATGAAATTTGATATTAAGGACTTTCAATCAAATATAATAAGAAAATCGCAAAAATGAATCACGTACGCCAATCAGGGGTACCACTTTACTACAGACAAAAAATTAAATTTTCGTCATATCTCGTAAACTATTGTTCATATCAAAATATTTTTCAAATAAAAGCTGTAGAACTGGTAAAGTAGAGTATTTCCTTTTCTATATATTTTCATCGTAGGAGTAGCCGTTATCGAGAAAATCAAACAAGAAAGTCTTATATGGAGTTGAACTTAGAAAATTTCTTGCATGGTTACTTCATTGTTGCTAACATAAACAATCTCCCAAACAAACGTTTAATTTCCTTACGTGTGCATGTAATACTATTAAATAGGAAGAAAATGGATTATTTATGATGAAGAAAAGGACATTAAAACGCTATTTCCCTTACGTGCAGGTATATAATTTCTTTCTAATACTCCATTGCACGATACGCGCCCCATTTGTGATACGTTGTACGCTTTCCTAACTTGTTAATCTTTAATTTCGATTGTGTCTTATTTTCCGGAAATTCGTTTTACGAGGTTGTGCGAAGGGATTTTTGGCCTCCTTTACGCTTGTCCGGTTTATACGTTATTCCTATACGCCGGACACAGTTCATTTTATTTAGTTTGTCTTTGAAATACAAATTTAAATACGTTTATATACCGAATCGATATAGTAGCGATACAAAGACCGCCCCTCACAAGAAGCCTTCGCCCGAGTGCGGTGGCTCACATCGTACACGCCTAAGACTTACCCTGCGAGTACTTCCTCAGCTAAGGTTTCTGATCTATATATTACTCTATGAGTTTTAATCTAGTGTTCAGTCGGCGCTTCTCCAGAGATACCAAATTCAAATTTCTTAATAATGAAGTAATGCTATTTATGGGGCAGTGTATTTGTTTCACGAATTTTGCGAACCTGCGATGCATATTTTCCGACTCGAGCACGTGGCCTTTGTCACGTTAATGGAGTCGAACCCCTGATTAATCGAAGGAAACAGTCCTAGTCATCGGAAATTTCTATCGTTTGGACGCTTTTTAAACTCGCGCGGTTTCCTACAACGGTCAAAATGGCCCGTTAGCCAGAAAAATAAATCATACTCGCTCGGACACGGACGGGAAAAATTCCTTCCTCGAAACTTCGAACGTCCGCGTCGTAGAGGTTACGGCGAGACGGAGGGCACGACGGCATTTTGCGGGGAAACCTTTCGAAACGGAAAATCATCGTCGGTAATCGGCTCGATTCGTGAGGCGGGAAAGCGATTAAGGCGTCCGATCGCGTACGAGTCCGTTCATTTATTCACCGAAATCGACTTTTTGCGCAGGCGCGTGTCGGCCAGCGGACCGCCAGACCGCAACACGCAACCGATCCTCCCGCCCCTCTAAACCCTTTCCTCCCCTTCGCCCTTTCCGTACGCCCTGACCCCCGACTCACAACCGACCCCGTCCGCAACCGCCTCCTCTTCTGTCCCAATCCCCCGTTTGTTCACTCCTCCCACCGTTACACCTTTCCTCCCACGCGACGCACCCTAATTAATTGGCCACAGGTGACTCTGCGAAAACCCTGAACCCAGAACACACCGCACTCCCTTAGGGTCCAACTCGCTCTCTATCCCCAATCCGAAAGCCACCATCGCTCGCCTTCTCTCCCTCCCCACTCACGGCGAAAACTTACTCATTCTATTTTACGAACTTTTTTTACCAGCCCCTCTGTAGTCCCTTTTAGGTAATCGTTTTTTTCCTCCATTCCCTCCCCCTCCCCTCTTATTCGTTCATTGTGTGTTTTTAGATGTTTAAAGGAAGGGGAGGAGAAAGGAGGGTGGTCGGATAAACTGTGTGGGTGTAAATTGATACGGAAACGGGAGTTACGTATGGGAAATATAGAAGCTAACCACGTAAAAACGAGAATTGCGTCGCAAGTTACGCAAGGAACTTAGTTTTAAAAAAAACATTTCACATCACTCGCCCTTAGCCCTCTCCGTGTTCCTAGGTAAAGGGACGAATGCCAAAATACAGTAAAACCTCTTTTATCTGTGTTAAACGGGAATTGGGTAGGCTCGGATAATTGAAGAGAACGGATAATCCGCAATGTAAAGGCAAAATTTAATATAATTTCAGTGAAATACAGGTCTATTTACGTAGAAAAAGGCTGAATGCAACTGATAAAAAGCTATCAATGTAACCAGAAACTGTAATTAGATTGGAATAAATGAACAAAAATTAAAATTAGTTTTTGGCAGTGACTCTTCAGTCTACTTAATGATCACCGCTACGTGTGCACATAAAAAGGATGGGACAGAAAGACAAAAACGCTACAAAAGCATTATCTCACACATAGATTAATTGAATTGATGCATCATTGAAAGTTTAATAAATCAGTGAAGTCCGTTTCTTCTTCATTTCTCATATAAGCGGAAAAATTCAAACTCGCTTAAGAATTTCCCGGTTAATCCGCTCACTGATAATTGAGGTTTTACTATATTTTCATGCCTCAGTTGATAGTTGGTCGTACCAATATATTTTGGCCACTCTAGCTACATTAGTTTAGGAGATATCGACCGAAAAACGGAAAGAATGGCCAACAGATTATAGCCACAATGTAATTAAGAATACATATTCTTAATTATATAAAATAAAATGGTTCACTAATTCATTAATTCAGCGGGTGTCTACTACATGGATAATTGAACTGAAAAACGCGAATTTTTCAAAAAGACAAAATACTAGTTAGTGGTTTTGCGACGGCGACACAAGTGAAATCAATTACAGACGAAAATGGTGAAACCATTATACAAAATAAAAACTGAGTTTAATTCATACAATAAAACGTGTGTATCCATTAAATGTTAATAGTCAAAACTCACCATCGGGTAACCAGGAACCTTGCAGATGGCGAAAATCGTCCAGAAACAGATCTGGGGAAAGAAGAAAGATTATTGTCTCAAATGCAAAATCAAGTGAGGACTTAATTTTGTAAAAACCATTGACATGCATACATACACACTCGCGCGCACACATAAACATCCATCCGCCTTGCTCTATAATCTTCATAATTGTTTCCCCCTATAATTTAAACAAAAGCAAAAAGAAAATGCTGCTAAGTGATCGGTTTTCGCTGAAGATTATCTCGAGAGCGCATTTAAAACGTTTCCAGGTAAAATAGTTTTCTTCGAATTAAACAAATTTAAAGGTCTAAAAATTTATATTTGTAGCCTTTAAACTTCTCATAAAATTCTAGAAATAAATAGAACTGGGAATAATTACGTACTCCTAATTAACAACAGGTTGGCTGATGCGTAATGTTTTATCGTTATGCTAAATATTTAACAAGCAATCAAAATGTCACAAATTCACACTTTTATGAGTAGTCGATTGTGGTGAATATAAGGGAGACTGATCTTTTCTGATATCTATCTTAGCATCCACATCTTCACAACGAAACTAATGGAAATAAACACATTATTTCCGTGGATTCTTGTTATTCCCACTTATACCAAAACTCGCCAATGTAATATGATTTTCATAAATTATAACTACCATATGCCACATCATAATTTATTTTTCGCAACAACTCTTTATTAGGTATTTATTTATCTGCATCAATATTGCACCTGTTTACTTGACAGAACTTTTTCGAACTTAAATGTGTATGTCTTTATACCAGTGGGACTTAATTCGGGGAATTATTTTTATAGAAACGTAACATAGCGCTTCAGTGGGAATCATTCAGGAAAAGCACAAGGTAGTGGACTTAAGGCGAAGGTCACGCCATTCTATCCCCCTGCTACGCCTGTTTCATGACGGGGCGTTTATGTTATTCTATACTAGGGGTCGGTAACGTTCTCCTGCCTGCTGCCACTGTTTATCAAATTTCAAAATTTGAAACTCTCCGCGCGTGTCATCCTCAAATTCATATTGTCCGTAGCGTTTAAGAATAAAAATGATCCTTGCAGCACGAGGCATGCAGGTTAAAATGCGAAACAAAAATTAACTTTAAATTATTTAAAAAAATAGTTTTCCTAAATTTTCTGACTTGTAAAATCACTTTTCCGATTCCTTTTACATAAAATTAGGTCAAGTAACAAAATGAGAAGGTTGGTGCAGAGTAAAGGAGAGTACCTAACACCCCAGTTCAATTCGTCGCGGCGACTGTTACCTACCAACTGCTAATCGCCGAAAGGGAATAGCTATAGGGAGAAAGGGCGGGGGGGAGGGGGGGGGGGAGAGGGGGGGGGGGAGAGAGAGAGAGGAGGCTGGGCGTGATGCGGGAGTCTGGTCAACGAGGAAAATAAATGATGCGTTTTAATTGAAAATGCACGAGCGATCCATCTTCATTAAGGATGGGGCATATTAATAGTCTGAGGCTTTTAGGTGTGGGAGGTAGGGTGAAAGGGGTGGATAAGGGTTGGTAAGAGTGGCAGGCTAGAGAGAGGGTTGGGATCGTGATGAATTTTAAAAAAAAAGAGGTCCTGCTGAGGGAGACGTTTGTTTTTATCGGAAGAGCGGCATCAGAGCGGGGAGAAGTAATATGTAAATCATTCATAAAATATTTTATATCGCGTCCGAGTGTTTTCTTCATTTAGGTTCTTTTTATTTTCTTCATACGCAGCATAGAGAAGGAATTGTACCCGCGAAAAACATCGAATTCGAAATTTCAACGAAAATAAACAAATAGAGTATTTTAACCTTAACCTAGGATTTAAACGGAAATACACGTTTTAAGGTCCCCTGAGTACGTATCCATTATTCTTTCGATGACGTATGTGTGTATGATAGGATTTTTTGCGCTCTAAACCAAAAACTACTAATGAAATATGAAACTTCATAATGAAGAGTTTAATGAGAAACATCTAAATTGGAAAAATAAGTATTTGTCTTAGGTATCTACAATAACCGGAACATGCATAAGAAAAATCAGACGCGCATTTTAGAATACTTTCGGCGAGTCTCCACTGATGATGGCTGTGTTGTAGCCAAAATGCGCATCTATTTTTTCATAACTTTGTTACAGCTTTTAAGATGTCTTGGAATTGGACTTATTTTTTTCATTTTTTTATACTCAAGCGCTTATTTTTGTATCAATTTGGACGTTAATAGCAGCCTTTATCTTTAAAATCGATACGTTCTACACCGAGAGAACTAAAAAGGGCCACGTGATAGATGTGTCATTCTTATTTAGCAACACTTAAGCTACACGAATGAACGCGATAAGGAATGCGTTCCATGATGAAGATTATTATGTCCGCGAAGATCAACGTTCTATTCCCATAGATGTTTTTTATTAAAAAAATCTGATGTGGCCAACACATGACTTTTTCCATATTTGCCGTATAGATATTTAAATTATTATGAATAGCATTATGAGGCAAAATTATCATTTCATATCGTAAAAGAATACAGTCGTCCTTATTGCCGTAAATTATATTTTGAATATTTTACAGAATTCACCGCTAAATGGTGGCGGCGCTGTATACTAGAAAAAGCAAAATATCTCCGAAATGAATGGTTCTACGAAAATTTGTTTCAAACAAAACCTGCAAGAAATATTATTCTCTACAACTTTGGTCCTTACGAAGATTACCAATAAGGACGTTTTTAAGGAGATATTTGACGGAAACCGAAAAAACCGATTATTTATAAATAATTCCTAAACTATAACTGCTATGGAAAATTGTTTCAAATGAATGTTGTAGGAAATTACATTCTCTATAACCCCTGTATAGAATTGTATATACAAATGATGATGTTTTAACGGAGAAATATCGGAAAACCGAACCGGGTTTCGAATAAACCTCGACTTCCGGTCAACCGTTATTGTCCAAAAACTAATGTTCTTTGTGCTCATACCAAAGTGTTATATATGAAATTTGGTATTAATATGACAAGTACTTTTTGAGTTAGAGCGCCACAATCACATACACACACACACACACATACGCGCGCGCACACACACACACAGACATCATTCCGAAAATAGTCTAAACGTGTTATATGGACCTCAAAATGTGTATTTCCGTTGAAATCTCGAAGTCGATTTTTTTCGTGATCGCAATACTTTCCCATTACTACGTATGGAGAAAGTAAAAAACACATAAAAGAATACGGACAGTCAGGGAGTTAGGAAGATAAGGAGGGGAAAATGAAGTTTCCACTGCGTCAGAAATCCAAAGATGCCGCGAGATCCCTGCTGAAAGGAAGGTAGCCAGCAGGTGGGCCGATGTCTGATCGAAGGGAGTCGGGAACGAAGAAGGGAGACCGTGTGAAGGATGCGTTTGACGGGTAAGGTCGTGGAGGAGGGTAGGGGTTGCCTGAAGATCGGAGATGAGAAAACATTCTCGGAAGTTTTTGGATCGACTACTTGTATGGTTAGAAGAAAGTGGGTCACATCGTTTCAGTGACCCGTATCTAGAAAACCTGACGTCTGTAACCAGCGGATTTTGTATATTTGGAATAATAGGACAGTTTTCAATCAATGTTAAGGTGTTCACTCGTCAAAATCACGGAATCGATCACTTTGTGGGCATTTTTTTCCTATGCCGCTATTTTAAAACTGTACTTTAATTTATATATGGCAAAGTAACTCCATTCGCCATTGTCTCCATCTGAAGATCATACCGATATGTAAAATGCAGAAAATAATTTACATTTATTTCGATGTTAATTCTATAAAGGGCTGCGTATGAATTGTATATTGTATTTGTATAATTGTATATACTTTGTTTGAAACTTCGATATGCAGAAGAATGCTGACAATAAAATCGACGGATAGAGGAAAAATGAGGAATTATTAAGAAAAATGGGAGGGGAAGGGAGTTCTAATAAAAACGTTAATAAAGAGTAAGGCAAAATTCGTGAAGAGACTGCGTCATTTAAGATGTTACTGGAAGAAAGTGTCCAAAACAGGAAGAGAGAAAAAAACCGATTCATTTATTAGAGTACTCAAAGTAGACAATAGGTATCACGTCGTAAGGTATCAGAGGGCAGGAGAAAGCGAAAAACCCAGTCAAATTCCACCGAGAGATTACTAATGATGATGGACATGAATAAATTTTTAAACAATAAAACGCAATGGAACACAGGAAAATACTTTCATGCTATAACATACTAATAAAACAGGTTTAAATATGAATAATATGAAACAAAAAGGACAAGGGAGTCATTTCATTCACGTTTCCTGTCTTACAAAAGGAGATTCAAGGGAAGTCTTTTTTCCTCTCCTCACAGTCGTCAAAGGCGGATCAAAGGATTCCCAACAAAGGAGTCGAAATCCCTGCATTTCTTTGCGATCAAAGAAAAAAGTGATCTGAAACTCCGTTTTTTTACGTGTCATAAACCTAAGAATGGCGAGAAGAGCATATATGTATATAAATTTATATATGTATTATACATTAATAATTCTAAATGTATATATAAATAAATAAATATGTGTATATAATAATATATTACCCATGTTGCAAAACTTATGTGATGTTAAACATACTTCAATTTGTTTCAGGGATTTCAGTCGTTTGTCAGTTTAGCTGTGACTGCTCCAAATTAATTTTATCAAACTAATAATGAAAAAGTCGTAATGTATGGATGGTAAAACATTATTAATGATTTCTTTCTTTCCCAGAAATATAGTACCTTCCGGATTTCCCGAGGGAGCAGGCGGTGGAGTTTCCTTCGCCTTTCTCCCTGGATGCTGCAGATTTGGCGAGTCTGATGACGTCACCCGTGCAAACGGTGAGCTCTGAAAAAATTAAAAAGAACGAATTAAAATAACATTTCCTTCTTTTTATCGCTGCAACACTTCAAATAAGTCAAATGGCATGAATAATAATTCGTCTCAACTCGCAATGTCTCTATTCCTATTTCATGGTAGTTAGGGAAATGAAATTCTACAATTTTCTAACAATAAGATGTGAAATTTCTCTGAAAGTTGTGAAAAATACCTATTTTGTGGTGATGTCACGTTGTGCCCACACCATTTACATTTTTTTGGTAGCGCACGCAAGATTTTGAGTAATACATGTTATAAAATATCCATAAGTGTAAACTATGAAAAATTCATTTGCCAGTGGGTTAATTTGTTGATTTTATCGTGATAACTTTTAAAACTCTACTTATATTTATTTACTTTTTACTTTTACCTTGAATACGTTTGAAACCCTCCCGTATGTTCGCTCTCGCCTTTTATTTTAGAATATACACTAATGCAATTATGTTCGAAGATATAAAATTATTTTAGAATAGGTTAGAAAAATGTCTTCTTTGTAGCTAATTTATAAATCTGTAGCTCTTCGATATCGACTCCATTAATTCCTCATTGCATTGGCGGCGTAAATAGCTGGGATCCATTAACTTTTAAGTTTGGTGCAAACTTTACCGATGGCGATTAAAGGTTTATAGAATGACTTCTAGTGCTAGATAAAGCAAAAGAAAAGGTCGAATAGGTAGGCGAAATAGATTCGATAAAATAACATTCGCGCGTACATGGAAATTACGGCTGTAATAGTTTGTGCAGATTTACCACAAAAATATAATAATAGAGAAGAATATTTATTCTAATGTTGAAGTTTTTCGATATTAACTAACTTCGATGATTATTACTTTAAAATTACTTATTGGATTTAAAAGTCATATAAATTTTCTAAGTAAACATTGTTAAATAAGTTCTTCAAAACAAAACTGCTAGGAGAAAATTCGTTTTGCAATTTCGAGAATTATCTTGTGATGGACACTTTCATTTGGTTCCCTAGTATCTACAGTATATAATGCTATAATTACAGACTTTAAAAATCAATTGAAAGAATATAATAGAATACTTAGCATATTGAAAATATTGCCTCAGTGGAATAACATTTAATGACTTCTTTTTCGTACAACTTCAATTGATTTTATCATAAAACCGTTCAAATTCATACAGATATTAGTAATTTCCTTTTTCATATTGTATCGGTTGTCACTCCAATCTAATTCAATTCAAATATGTGAGAGGGATGGAGGTATCCTATTGGCGGCACGCAGTGCACTAAATATTAGCTCTGAAATTCCCAATCAGTCTTAAGGAATAGAAATAACCGCTTTGCATCACTGATACAGATGCTAACACGGCTGAGAAGACCGAGTAGTTTTTTGTAAGGAAATTACCAACGAAAAAAATTGTTCTTGGTTTAAACGAATTGAAATCCAGTCACACTGACAAACCTTTCGACATAAATCGTAGTATTCGCATAATTTTCAAGGGATAAATCTTTCAATACGAGAAACGGAAGAAAAGAAACCTCGTAGCGTCGACGGAATTTTCATTTTCCTCCACCTTCGAAGGAAAGATACGTGGACAAACAAAGATTTGATTTTTTTCGTACCACCCCTATAAAAAAAATAAGGAACGCCACATGAATATTTCATCCTCTTAAGATTCGAGGGGTGAAAAAAAACATAGGGAAGACTCACTCCCCTTCTGACCCAGTCACCACTTTTTTCCATCCTCCTTTTCAGTGTATAAGGGAGACGAAAGGAGGAGGGGGAGAGAGGGCGAGCGTCTTTGGTGGGGGGAAGGAATGGACGACGCGCTAGGGACGTTTTATCAAAAATTTTAAAAAAGAGGTCTTCGAACGGAAGGAAAAGAGGAGTTTGAGTGGAACAGAATGGATCATGTCACCTACGATCCTGCCGCGTTCGAAAATCCTCCCCTGCCCTCGTTTTTACTTTCTCCATACGAAGTAATGGGAAAGTATTGCGATCACGAAAAAAATCGACTTCGAGATTTCAACGGAAATACACGTTTTGATGTCCCTAGAACACGTTTAGACTATTTTCGGAATGATGTCTGTGTGTGTGTGTGTGTGTGTGTGTGTGTGTGTGTGTTATTGTGGGCGCTCTAACTCAAAAAGTACGTGCAATATCGTTACCAAGCTTCATATATAACACTTTAGCATGGGCACAAAGAACTGATTAGTTTTTGGACAATAACGGTTAATCGGAAGTCGAGGTTTATTCGAAACCCGATTCGGTTTTTGCGATATTTCTCCGTTAAAACATTATTATTGTGTATACAGTTCTATACAAAGATTATAGAGAATGTTATTTCCTACAACTTTCATTTGAAACAATTTTCCATAGCAGTTATAGTTTAGGAATTATTTATAAATAATCGGTTTTTTCGGTTTCCGTCAAATATCTCCTTAAAAACGTAATTAGTCATCTTCGTGAGGACCATAGTTGTAGAGAATAATATTTCTTCCAAGTTTTGTTTGAAACAAACTTTCGTAGAACCATCCGTTTCGGAGATATTTAACTTTTTCGTAATTTCCTGTATACAGCGCCACCACCATGTAGCGGTGAATTCTGTAAACATATTCAAAATATACATAATTTACGGGAATAAGGATGACTGTATTTTTTTACGATACGAAATAATAATTTTGCCTTATAATGCTATTCATAATAATTTAAATATACCCCAAATATGGAGAAAGTCATATGTTGGCCACAGATTTTTTTTTAGGGTTTCGCAACACCCAATCTCGTCTCTCCCTCTCTATGGCCCTGTCTGTTTCTCTTGTCTCCCTTACCCTCCATCTTCTTTTATTTTACTTTCTTTCCTCTCTTCTCTCCCAACCTCTCTCTCCTCTTCCTCTCCGTTCCTTTCTCTATTTTTCTTTCCCCAATTATATTTCCCTCGGCAGGCGCGTAACTTGGAGGGCGCAGACAGGGGCGGCCCGAGGAATTTTGGCCCCCGGGCGGGATAGCACTCCACGTTAATTTATTCATCGCTCTGTAAAACTTATTGATAATGAAAAAATAATAGGAATGCCATAAGATTCCAGCCTCTTTCACGCTGTAAATTTCTGTCCAATATTTATTCGACTGTAAGTAATGCATGGATTATTGATCAGGATAGCGCCCCCAACACTTTGGCGCCCCGGGCAGCCGCCCTGCTCGCCCGTATCTTGGGCTGGCCCTGGGCGCGGACCCACGCAATGCTTTGGGGCCCCAAGATATTTGGGGTCCCTACAAAAATACTTAGAATTTTTCCCGTAATCTGCAGTAAGATATTCGAGGTAGTAATATCCTTATGGCAGGGGTGCTCAAGACGCCGATCGCCAACTCGTTTTAGGTGGATCTCTGAAACTTTTCTGCCCTGCTCGCCTGCTCGAAAGAATTTTTGTGAAAAATGGACGGTCGATGACCCCCCCCCCCCTCCCCCCACCCCCGCTCGAAGTAATTAAGTAATTTTTAACAGTGAAGTTGGGCGGTCGATCGCCTTATGGGATTGAAAGATTTCATCGCTCGAAATGAAGATGAAAATACCCATCTCAAGTGTTTGGAGTTGTTTTGTACTATCCTTATAATGTTAGAATTATAGAAGGCTCAATGTATTTTTGGAATTAAAACAAAAAATAACGATAAAAATCAAAACGTTATAATAATTTCATATATTTTTATATAAATGGGGCCCCCAAAAACTTGACTTACGTGGGGGCCCCCAAAACGTAGTTACGCCCCTGTCCCTCGGTATAGGAAAATAGAAGAAATCCCAAAAAAGCAAGTTCCAAAAGATTAAGTGAAAGTGGGGTAAATGACCATGTGGACGAAAGAACAATTGGGACAAGAACAAACGCTTAAAGAATATCGTCTCAGATATCTCCAATAGCTACAAAAAGCTTATAAAAAACCAGATGCGCATTTCGGCTACAAAGCAGCCGTCTTCAGTGGTAATTTATCGAAAACGAATTCCAACTTTTAGAATAGGATGGCATATTTAGAATAAATAAATTTAAAATGAAAAATTTTATTTTATTTGTATTTCTACCATTCTTTTCCTCCACCTGCCTTTTAGAAGCTCTAAACTTTACCTTACTCGTGATTTATAAACGTATAACGAAACGTTATAGCAAGAGAGAGGGAGTATAGTCACTCTCACAGAAAGGAAACGCTCGTAAAATCTCATGCGATGAAACATCAGTTCTACATTAAACGGGGTCGTATTATTTTAAAATAGGTTTTGTGAGAAATAGGCTGATATTCACTTACGCTAGATATAATTTGGAAGACTTCAATCTAGAATTTTATCTCTTTATGTTTTAGAACACGGTCTGTTACAGAAGGACTAGTGTCGTAAGCAACAAAAAACGTATCCAGGATGAAATTCGCAATTATATCTCAACATTCAATATAAAGGGAAACAAGCTATATTATTAAAAATAACTTTTTTGCCAAATTACCAAATAAGCTGCTCTATTAGGGCAAGAAACCGTTCTTAAAGGCGCTATCTAAAAACTATGGTGAATTACAGTCTTGTACTTGATCTTTCGAAAATCTCGATTAAGTTACAAGACATAGCATAAAATAAGGCATAAAACCTCTTAAAAGTGAGTAAAAAACTTCCAAGGAGTTATCAACAAACATACCTATAAAGCCACCCCTGATGTTAATGTTGAATATGATTACGAAGTTACCCAAGAAGATAATATCTACAAATCTATCTACTAAGCTACCTTGTCCTTAACATAGTTTTCTGCGAAGTTACCCGAAAATTTACCTGAGAATGAAAGAAAAAGACAAGGTAAATACTTCGTGGAATTCTATAATATTGAGGAAATGCGACGCTGTTAAAATTAAAACAACGCACAGCTTTAACGACACTCCGACTTCTTCTATATAATTATATAAACACGACCTGTTTCGATGATTCACCCGATGATGGTGATTATTCATCGAAAGCGGTCGTGTTTATATAGTGTTATGTGGAAGAAGTCACAGTGTCATTTAAGATATGCGTTGTTTTAATTTTGGGTTAAGTTTAACAGCGCCCAATTTCCTCAATGTTACCCATAGAAGTTCTTGTCCGAAATCACAAACGAAACAACTCACGAAGTGACCTAAAAATTTACTTCTCTATAGATCGCTTATAAACCCGTAAGAAACGAGGGAATTATCATTCCTCCAGATTATGATGCCGTAGTAATGCCGAAAAAAAAAAAAAAGATATTTAAAAAAAATGAAATCCCTATTCCCTCCGATTCCACCCTCCTCCTTTCCCCTCCCACCTTGAATATCTCCTGAAGTCCTCCTCTTGGATCCGACCGAACGACGGACGCTGAGAAGACATCACGTCCTTCGCGAATGTCGCGCAAAGAGGATTTGGACCCGTGAGACGAGAGGAGAGAGAAGAAATATTTATGCAAAAGGTGGGAGAGGAGAGGGTGGGAGGTTTTTGGGAGGGTAGTAGGGGAAGTGGAGAAGGGAAGGGTAGCGAGGTGGGAAGGGGGGAGGGAGTAGAGTTCTCGTTCGACCCGCCTCCTCCCCTCCCCCCTCCCTTCCCCCGCCAACCTCCACTCCTCATTTCCGGTTCCCGAGAGCTAGTGTCGCTTCTTCCGGTTCAAACCTCCCTCTCTCCCTCACCCCCCACCCAACTTTCCCCCGCTCACTCCCTGACTCCTTGCTGAATTTATTCCCCTCTCCTAAACCGAAAGCTCCTCCTTTTCCACCTTTCGGAAGTAAAGATTCCATCTATTCCAGCGAAAAAAAAACGGGGAATAAAATCAGAAAACTATTCGGTCTGAAATCCCTGAGATTGGTTCGCCATAAATCGTGCGTGAAATTACAAACAATTGAGACTGCGTTTTCGTCCATTGTTCCTCTCTAGTTATCTTTCTCTGTTTCCATATCTTATCTTTATAATAAAATATTATTATCAGTAGCCCGCCAAATGTGAAGGGTGTGCGTGAATTATGTATTAAGTTAAAATAAAATTCAGATAAAAAATAATGAATCCAGGTTAGTGTGTACTAAAAATGAAATATAAACCACATATTTGAATGCCGCAGAAAGTAAAAATAGTTTTTGGCAAATCAAAGGTGGGTGGAGTAGAAATATTAACGAAAATTTATTTGTTTACCCTTACGCTACTCAACATTTATAAGCTCAAAACTATTTTAAAATTATCGAGAATGCAATTTATTTTTTTACCGCTTCGTGCATTAAAAACGTGAACTCATTAAAATTAATGTACTTATATAAATTTAATTTTTCTGCTAAAGTCAAACTCACTCAGCTTTCTCAGAAAATGTCCTCAAAGACCTTAAAAAAGTTCATCGATTCTAAACTCATTATCTGATATCTTTGATACGATATAATGAATATTTGTTTATTTGTTACAGTCGCATCGCAACCAAGGTATTGTTAAAACTTCAAAACAGCGTCGAAATTTCTTGAATATGTGGGCATATCCGACGCTAATTTATAATCCCAGTCAATCACATGGAATTACACGAAACTTCCGATAATGCAAACCACGTAGACTAGGGGTGGTCAACCTTTTCTGAATGATGTGCCGCATTGGTGGAGGTGAATCATTCGGTGGGCCGCGTTGTAAATTTCCAATGCTTCGGCGGACTGGATTAAAGTTAACTCGGAAGTTGCCTAGAGATTCTTAGGAATTATGAGTGAAAATCAAGTTCAAATTACTTTTCTAGGGTTAATATTTCAATATTAATAACGACTATGAAATTAAATCTTAGGAATACCTTTGAGGAAAGATCAAAAACAACGTAAAAAATCTGATGTGGCCAACACATGACTTTCTCCATATTTGGGGTATAGATTTAAATTATTATGAATAGCATTATGAGGCAAAATTATCATTTCGTATCGTAAAAGAATACAGTCTTCCTTATTGCCATCAATTAGGTATATTTTGAATAAGTTTAGAGAATTCACCGCTACATGGTTGTGGCGCTGTATACGGGAAATTACGAATATCTCCGAAATGGATGGTTCTACGAAAATTTGTTTCAAACAAAACCCGGAAGAAATATTATTCTCTACAACTTTGGTTCCCACGAAGATTACCAATAACGACGTTTTTAAGGAGGTATTTGACGAAAACCGAAAAAACCGATTATTTATAAATAATTCATAAACTATAACTGCTATGGAAAATTGTTTGAAATAAAAGATGTAGGAAATTATATTTTCTACATTTGTTGTAATGATCATTGTATACAATAATGACGTATTATCGGAGAAATATCGCAAAAACCGAATCGGGTTTCGAATAAACCTCGACTTCCGGTTAACCGTTATTGTCCAAAAACTAATCAGTTCTTTGTGCTCATGCTAAAGTGTTATATATGAAATTTGGTATTAATATGACAAGTACTTTTTGAGTTAGAGCGCCCACAATCATATACATCCATCCACACAGACACATACACACACATATATCATTCCGAAAATAGTCTAAACGTGTTCTACGTACCTCAATATGTGTATTTCCGTTGAAATCTCGAAGTCGATTTTTTTCGTGATCACAATACTTTCCCCGTACTACGTATGGAGAAAGTAAAAAGGACTTATTTTTATTGAGAAATATTTACTAAGGGATCCCAATTGAACTCTAGATATTTTAACAGATTCTGCTTGATAAAAAATTTAAAAAGTTTCGAAAACTATGAAACACTGGCGGTGGACCGTATAAATTTAAAATAGGTGTATTTTAAACGTTAAAAACCAATTTGTGGATCAATTTTACACGTATTCGAAAATCGACGGCAGGAAAATGTAATTCTGTACTTCGGGCGTTCTTTGTTTCAAGTCCTGACTTCCTACGATGATTACAAGAGAATTTAATATTCAAGTGACTAATGCACTTCGCTCACACCCGCTTTAATCAAATGAAGAAAATAAGCGCAATTAAATTCCGTTTTTATACAGCTACTTTCTACATCTACGTAATACTTTGCAAATCACCAGAGTGGTGCGTGGCAGGGGGTGCAGCGCACCAAAGCCTGCCTAACAACTTCTCTCTTGGGAATTACTTTCCTGTTATGATCGCGGATGGTCCTTGGGAAAAACGTACCCTAATATCGCTCTATCCTACAGTCGATCTCTCGTATTTTATCCTAGTGATCGTGCCTACCCATGTAATTAGGTGCCTCTAGTATTCCTGAAACGTCCCCTAAGAGAACTTCCGACCTAAATTTCTCCAGAAACCTTAACCTAGCGCTAATTCTGCGGTCCTCTATTGACATCCAATTCATCACCTTCAAGAGTGATGTAACGCTTAATTTTTGCTCATATTTTTGCTTAACGAATCTGGCTGCTCTGCGTTGGATTCTTTCTAACTCAAGTATCTGTCCCTTTTCGTACGGATTCCATATGCTGGAAGCGTATTCGACCTGAGATCTGACCAATGATAAATAACGTTTCTCGTACCTGTTCTGTGCCACTTCTTACTATTCTGCCTACGAAGCCCAATTTCTTATTAGCTGCATCTACGATCCTTCGAACATGCATATTCCACGATAGATCACGACAAATGGTGACTCCTAAATATTTAACGTATTCCGCAGATTGGATATTCAATCTATCAGTTCTGTACTCCGAGTCTAATTCATTGTTCTTACCCTTCCAGAAACTCAAAAGGGAACATTTGCGGTGATTAATTTCGATTTTCCAATCTTGACACCATGCTGAAAGGGCGTTTAAACCTTCCTGGAGCGATTTTTGGTCATCCTGGCTCTTTATCTCCTTATATAAGACGGTGTCACCTGCGAAAAGTCACCTCTTTTGTCTTTTCATTTGTATGTTTGTTTTAAGGAGAGGATTTTGGAATCATAAAAATCTCCGCCACACTTCTCAAAGTTCTGATGAAAGACTAAAGCGCAGAAGCTTATAAAATAAAAAAAATATCACGGCAATTCTTTCGTCGGCACCGTTATATCTTCGAAACTTTTTATCCGCGCTTGAAACTGTCATTTTGGATATCTATTCTTCTTCTCCCTCTCCCCCCACCCCCACCAAATCCTACCTTTCTCTCTCTTTTAATTCTTCCCTCTCCAATACCCTACCGTTTCCCTCGCTCCATTCCACCCTAAGTTTCCTCCCTTCTCTCGCCTCTTTCTCTTTCCTTACCTCCGCCTTTCCCCCCAATCTTAACCCCCTCTTCCCCCTCCTCCGCCATCCCTTACCACGTCATCCCCTTCGCCCGCAAAAACGCCAGTGAGTGGCTTCTCCCGACTCCCCCATCTCACTCCCTCGCATTGTGCTCCTGTGTTCTCCCAGTCCATTAGCGGAGTTGGTTGTTTGTGGGTCGGAGTGATGCTCAATTGTCTAACGAACACCCTCCTCCTCTCTCTCTCTCTCTCTCGCCTCTGTCGCTCTCTCTCTCTCTCTCCCTCTTTCTCTCCTCTTCTCTTCCCCTCCGTCTCTACCATTTCTCCCTCTGTTCCTCTAACTCTCTCCATCTAGTTCTCTCTCTCTTTTACTAGGATGGCCAAGTCTGGTCTTTCCTAGGTTTTTACCACAATTACTCTGTCTTTTTATAGAAATTTTCTGAATTTGTGATTTGGTGTTATGCTTGTATGTTTTTCTATTTTGTTTTCTGGATGTTTTCTGTGAAATTATTATTAGTATCTTATTCTCATTTGTAATTGTTGACGCAGGGTTAAATGTAAGAAGGGACTATATAGTCTCAATTTCGCCCTAATAAAGTCGTTTGCCTGTCTTTCTGTCTCATCTCCATTTTTCTCCTCCCTTTACTGGAGTTTTCTTTTATGTTATATATATTTTAGTTTTATCATATTATATTTTGTGTATCACAAAGGACCAAATGGAAAATTAAGCTTTATAGTCTCAATTTCGACTTACTAAAAAGCGACACAAAATTATCCATTTCTCTCTTCCTCCCTTCCTCGTTCTCTCTCTCCATCTCCATCCTCTACCTCCCTCCCTTCTCTTTGGGGATTGAGAAAATTCTTCGGGAATGATTCATCAGAAACAATTCGTCGAAAAACAATTCCTCGAAAAACAGTTCTTCTGAAAAAAATCTTCGAAGGTGTATATAAAATAATGAAAAATATTAATAAGCGATAAATTTTATAGCATTCAAATTTATAAAATTTTCACATTAAAAAATTTATTTACTCTTAAATAATCACAAATGTTATTAGTCCGTTCGTAATTATTTATAATCCTACTTATTCGGAATGGTGACCGCAAGACAACCCATACCGAATAAGAAAATGGTTACGCCAGGGCCTCTCTCTTGTGTTCACGCGGAAGATACATCTACAAGATACCCTGCAAATCACCAGACTGTAGGGGATCTCCCACAAGCTATAGGCGGAGGGGGCAGTCGTCGGGGAAACGATGCCCCTGGAGCAATTGGCGCGGAAACGACTTTCGAATATTTTTTTTTCGAAGAAGTTTTTTTCCTCAAAATTGACATTTGAAGAATTGCTTATCGATGAATTTTTCCGCAAACCGTTCAATTATTACTAACCTCGTCCCTATGGCGTAAAGTCATTAAATTTGTTCTTTTTTTTGCAATTAAATGTTCTCAAATTTATTTGCTCTGTTTGGAATCGTTATTATTTCTTTGGTTGAAACTTTTTTCCCGTTCAGTTTTCTATCGTGATTTTAGTAATTCTCTAGAACAGTGTTGCTCAACTTACGGCCCGCGGGCCGTATGTGGCCCCCGAAGGGTTTTTATGAGGCCATGATGAAAAAGCAATACCCGTTAACAGACAAATTCATATATTTTTATTTATATAAACTTTTGAAAATAAAACTTAAATGGAATGTTTACCTTAAAAACCTCATTTATATTTGATTTTCACTAAAATAGCACCTCAGAATTTATAGCTAACATCCTATTAAGACTCTAATCCGGCCCGCAGAAGAATTGGCAATGCGGCTCGCGGAAGGATTCACAACTACCGATGCGGCCAGTCACGCAGAAAAGGTTGGACACCACTGCTCTAGAGTACTAGTTTTAAAATAAGCATTCCTGGCTTGTTTTATTCCCTCTGATAAGACTTATAGCAAAGAAGGATTCGATAAAGCGTCATGACAATAATCACTAAGGTTCACATGCCTCCGATGGTTATTTTAAGTGTAATGTGCGAAATAAACAAGCCGCCTACAAAAAGGTCGAGGATATTAATTTAATTTGAAAAGTATTCGCTGCCATAGTTACTCCTATATACTGACCACTAATTCCCATGCATCGGACTATCAGCAGTTTTTCTACTTTGATCTTGTTTCGATTAATATTTACAGAAATATAAGTCTTTGAGTAAGTTGTAATTCAGTAGAACCAATGTTGGTAATTTCTGTAAGTAGGGATCGAGAGCTAGTTTTATATTATTCACTTATAATGTAGTTTATTTTTGTATTTTTTGATAAAGCAAGTATTTCATTCATCACACATTATATTTAAATTATCTCGGTATAATTTTGAATTTTTTAAACCAAGCTTTCATTGCAGTAATCTTGGCGTTCTGGAAGAGTTTCTGTATTCATTTTATGCAAAGATTATCGACGCTTTCTTTAAAACAACATGTAAAATAAAATGTGGTTTTTGTCCGAATCTGATGTTATGGTGTTTTTGTCAGCGGGGTTTATGTAATGGACCCGACCCGTACAAATGGACAGTAGCCACTAGGTGCAATATTTGACAGTTGAGAAAGAATAAAATTAGCATATCGCATGTTAACGAATGAGAATATTAATACAATCCCATTCATACCTCGGATTACATTTTTATTCACTGCATAGATCGATTGTTAGTTGAAACCAATTTGAAATTTTCTGCTACACGATACATCTCGGATACTATTGCTACACCAAAAACGATGACAGTTGTTTACACATATATAAATCATGCTTAAAACAAGTGTCAGCAACCGAAGTAACAAGGGTGAGCAGATTTTCCAAATTCAGTGTAAAACTCAACCTGAGAAGAACCGCGGATGTTTCGGCCCCTTAAACGTCCTTGGTGCGCGCCCAAGAAAACTTACCGAAATTAAATCATCTTTTACAGCCACTGTGAATTTAAAAAATCGGTACAACATACATTGTACAAACTTTCTCATATATTAATGCATCGATTAGTTATCTTTAAAAAATGAAAATCGTATCAGCCGGTTTTAGAAAACCCTATTTTTGTTAAAGTTGTCCAAGAATAAACTAGCCTTATATTCATTCGTTGGGGAAAATGAAATACATAGTAATATTGCAGACGTATACTCAAGTAACTGTACGAAATTTGATCAAAATCGTTCTAGCCGTTTTTGAGAAAATCAAATTATTGTTAACGTTGCCTACAATAAACTAGCCTTATATTCATTTTTTGAGAAATACGAACTATGTAGTATTATTGAAGACGTAAACTCAAATAACTGTACGTAATTTGATCAAAATCGTTAAAGCCGTTTTTGAGAAAATCGAATTGTTGTTAAAATGTATAGAGTAAACTACCCTTGATTATTGAGCAATGTCAACCATTTCTATATATACTCTACTCAGTATGATAAAATGCCTAAGTACGAGATTTAATTATTTTCGCTGTACCGTTTAGGCTCTAGAGCCAGTAACAGACTACGGCATTGCGAAAACCACTTTTCCCCCACCATGCGCCCACTAGACTGACTCACCATCTAATCTCGTGTACACGCATGCCTTTAGTACATTTTTAGTCGAGTGCAGTTGCCCTGTGTGCCTTTGTCTACGTAGGAGGTTACGTTTCTCGTATTATTCACAAACTGTATACCTCGTGTTTCTTCACATTTAATTTCTTAACATGGCAAAGTGGTCAGAACACGAGACTCTCATATTTGTTACGGAGTATGTGAAACATGAGTGCTTGTGGGATGCGTCGAAAGACGAATACAAAAACAGACAAGCTCGTGTAAGTCCATATGCTGAAATTTTTTTATTTCTCTTGAAATCAAGCTTTCTGTTTCGGTGACACATATTCTCAAGAGATGTATAGATATAGACCGGAGTGCGCGATTCACAATCTCGTTCCGTTTAGCAGTCATGGCGGCAGTCAACTAATGAACTAAACTAAATCCAATAATCCAATGTAGACCGGCTACTCTCACTGGACTAAATTACTGCCCTCGACCAAACTACTGGCTGCATGTAAACGGATACTAAGCATCTCTCACTCAACTAAACTACTCTACTCGACTAAACAACTAGCCGCGTGTAGACCGGCCTTACGAGAAAGTAAAAAGTGTTCAACCGAGTTGGTTGAACGTTTTCGATAGGAGGAAATCCGTACGGGAGTTGTTTGAGAATGGAAATCGAGGGAAGGGTCCGTCGAGTCAGGCGCGAAAGAGTGCGAAAGGAACGGACAAGGCCTTCAAAGTCTCGTCACGTGCCCTCGTCCAGTGACCAATTAACTCTTCGGACCTCTGTCCAAAGGGAAAGAGACCGCGAGTCCGAGACCACCCCAGGAGTGCGTGTGTGAGTGCATGGAAGGGACGGGTGGGGAGGGGAGTGGTGTGAGTGATGGATGAAGGGGAGAGGGGGGAAGTAGACGGGAGAGGCAGGGGAAAAATATTAGTGCTGGGGGTGGATGACCTTTTCTTAAGGGCCCCATACACGATCATTTAAGATGCGAAAATTAACTGTTCTAAAATAATGTGCAAACTGACCGAACTGAGAAATGAGCCTCTTGTTGTCCTTACACGAGATTTAAAAAATTGCGCATTCCTCAGTCTTGAACAAAGTCTCTTGAGTGGTCTCAGTGATTTGTTTGCTGGGATTGAAATGGGGAAAGCAGAAGGACTGTTAACTGAGAAAAAATGACGAGTTTTTTACTCGGTTAAAATACTCGTCCTTTTAACTGTACAAACTGCGCAATTTACTCATTTTTTTACCTCAGTTATGATGACACACGGTTGATTTGCGCATTTTAACTGATCGTGTACGGGGCCCTTTACACGGCGGGCCGCATTGGAAGTTTGCCAATACTTCCGCGGGCAGGATTTAAGAGTTTAAATAAGAATTTACCTAGAGATTCCAATGTGCCGTACATGCGTAAATCAAGTCTAAATCGGTATTTTAATGTCTAAAACTTTTAAAATAAAATATTTTATCATCATAGCTTTACCGCGAAACATTAATTTGCGCGCTTAATTTTACTGATCGATTTTTCATAATAGCAGCGGGGGCCGTCAGTTTCACACCTTTCGATTAGGGAGAGAGCGGCACGAGAAGGCGAGGAGAGTAAAGGGCAGCGGGAAAAATGAGGAAGAAAGAAATGACATGGAGTTGAAAGGTGAGAGGAAGGAAGGCGAAACAATGAGAACAAGTCAAAAGACAAGGAGAGAGAGAAAAATGGCGGGAGGAGAGGGGGGGGGGGAGTGTGTAAGGAGAGGAGGGGAGAAACAGTAGAGGGAGAGAATGGATTAGCAGGGGATATATCTGAGAGAGAGAAAGGGATAAAGGAGACAAAAGGGAGGATGAGTAGGGGAAGGAGGAAAGAAGAGGGGGAGGGAGGAAGACAAAGGAAAAGTGTCGGAGAAAGAGAGGAAGATGAGGGAGGTGGTCCAGATGACATGGGCATCGAAGAAAACTCAGGGTGAGAGAGAGAGAGAGGTGGGGAGGGAAAATTAAGGATAGAAGGGAGGAGAGAAGGGATGGGAAGAGGGAGGGAGGATAGGTGGGAGAAAAGAACACTAAGTAAAAAGAGCAGAAAAGACGAAATGGGACTCGCGTGTGAGGGCATCTATTCCTTCGGCGCCTTTTCTAACACACACACACACACTCCCAAGAAACTCCCTCCATCCATATACAAGACCTCTTCCGCTCTCTCGTTTTGACCCTTCCTCGAAAGACAAAGAAAGGAAGGTCGGCCCCTTTCTTTTTGCGCCTTTCATCATCCCACCGGGAGGAAGAAAAAAGGCCTGAAGTGGACTGGGAATGGGATCATCCCATACGAATCGGAGCGAGTGACTCAGGATCTTAATTCGGTAAAAAGGGGGTTTATTTTTCGCAGCCTTATGTAGTGTTTCTCTCATTTTGGGGTGGATCTTTCGCTTTTAGACCTAAAGAAAAAGCTTTCTCTAAAGAGAGAGAGAGAGAGTTTTTCTCAGTATTTATCTTTTATCTAAAAAATACGTCTAAAAGTAGGAGAATCTTAGCGTGAATATCTATTGCTGGTTATTCGTGCACGACATCTGAACCAAGCATTCCGTGTAACAAAATAACAGTGACACAGCTTCCTCGTTAATTTTTATTTCAATTAATTAAAAAAATTGTTCGTTTTTCCGTCAATTTTATTGAACCGAATATTTTTATAGGGTCTAATTCTTAAATTCATATGAAATATTCTCTATAAATGCTAAATTCCCTCTTCAGAATATGACCATTCTCCAATACACTGAATTTCAGTCTTATTAATGCAAAAAGCCTTACTTCGGCCAAGATATTAGAACTATTTCCCTCGCCATATCTTAAATAGAAAACCTCCGGACCCTTGCACCTTTTTATGGAGGTAAGCATGTCCGACGTCTGACAAACACTGAGAAAATAAAAACCTTCCCTCGTCAAAGCTCTCGCGAAACATACATAAATAGGACAAACTTAATTTCGCAACTCACCACAGGTCCTTGGAAGTGCGGCACATGTGTGTGGATCTGGTGCTGAGACGGTCCATGAGCAGCTTGATGGTGTTGGTGGTGCACGTGGTGCAGGTTTGCGGCGGTGGTTCCGAAGAGACGAGGATCTGTCACCTCGGTCGCCATATCCACCGGATGGGTCTCAAACGCACCAGAGGAGGAACATTGCGATTCCTAGACTCTCGGAAGATTGGCCCACTCGAGGAATATCTCCTGACCTGTCGACGTTCGAAGAAAACAAGTGAGGTGAGGATTGCAACGTAAATTTCTAGCTTTAGGATTATGACGTCATCATAACATTAAATCTTTAGTTTAGATCGACGGCCTCGTGATATAGTAGTTTATAAATTCCCTTTGAAATCGTTATAACAATGCTATGAAATAATATGCCCCATTTAAAAGCAGTGGACTCGTTTCTATGGCAGTTTTATTTCCCGTTTTTAAAAAATTAGGAAAATTTCCATTATATTTTGTAGTTTTATGTACTTTTTTATGTATGTACTTTCCGTGGTGTGGCGGTTAACGCATTCTCCTATCAAAATACATAAAGTACGATATTTCGAAACATTCTTTCGGGAAGCCGGGACCCAACGCCGACAACCGGGAAAATCCGATGACCTGGGTAAATCCCGAGAAACCCAGAAAATCCTGGAAAACAAAAAAAAACTCGGAAACGCGGAACTCTAGCCAAGTGGTCCCAAGCTACGGCCCGCGGGCCAAATCCGGCCCTCCGAGTTTCTTCATCCGGCCCGCTATATGATTTTAGCATTTCAACGATACAATATAACATAAAGAAAATAGAAAATTATAAAAACAATACATTTTATGTTTACCTCTCTACTCATATATAATAATACATAAATGCTTTTAAAACAAATCAGATAATTTTGACTCAAAATGAAATCCTTAATTTCCTTAAGCTGTATTTTCCACTGGGTGTGGCCCTAGAAGAGTGAGGAATTGAGCTATGTGGCCCGCGACGTGTGAAGTAAATGGTCATGTGGCCCTCGGGCCGAAATGTTTGGACACCACTGATTTTCACGACCATGGTTTCGCTACACAGAAGCATCTTAAGGTACTGGAGGATTATATGTATGCATGTATAAGTGAGTACTACATGCAAACATACATACATACACGTACACAAACATACATATACATATGCACATACACAAACAGAAACATATACACATCTAAATAGCAATTGTAATTAAACGGTACAAATGGTTTAAAAAGAATAGCGTTTCGGGCGTATGTCACTCGCTTCGCGGCGACGATTCGAAATTCCCCGGCGCCACGCACGACCTCAGGAGTCCGCCCATCAATTTTAAAATCCCCCGATTTTTTCCCCCACGTACATGAACATCGCAGTAATCC
Source organism: Uropetala carovei (assembly GCA_036926305.1). Taxonomy (NCBI): domain Eukaryota; kingdom Metazoa; phylum Arthropoda; class Insecta; order Odonata; family Petaluridae; genus Uropetala; species Uropetala carovei. The sequence goes on from JAXCHB010000035.1 coordinate 6,348,369, forward strand.
ACCGATCGAGAACGGAGTTCGATACAACAATTCGTAACGCCCGGCAGCCGCGGCGGCGGAACGAGATAGCCGCGATCAATTTTTAAAATGTAATTTGCGAAGGGGAGTGAACGGGGGAGTCACGGTTTCCACCGCGAAAACCGCCACAGCGTGTTAGGGTCGATGCGATACCAGCCGCCGACCGAAAACAATTGAAGCGAGAAAATGGAAAGAATAGGGGGTCGAAATTTGATAATAAATAAATAAATAAATAAAGCCGCTGCCGTAATTTTCCGTTCAGAGGTCCGATGCAGATTTATGTTTGGAGAGAAAAAAATTGGCCGTCCTGAAGGTTTAATGGGATTAGTAGCGAAAAATATTTTAAGGTGGAATCAAGGGATTGGAATTATTTTTTTTCTTTTCGAAAGAATAAGACTGTCGCCGTTGGGGATTTATCGTCTTCTTTCTCTCCCGAAGCCAACAATGGGAGACGAGTTCGAATTGAGCGTTGCGGAAAGCGAATCGGAGGATAACAGATTAACTCTGTGGAGGCCTTTTAAATTTTTTTCGACCGTTGTGTAGGACATATTTTTTTAATGGTACCGACAGATTAAATCCGGGAATAAGGCCGTCGAGAGGACATATTCGGTAATGGAATTAGAAAAAAAAATCCATTTTATTTTCCGCTGGAGTTTATTTTTTCGAATTGGAGATAAACAGAGTTCGGACAAAAAATTTCGCCGTGACACGAAAATTAACTTGATTGAATAATATACAGCTCGCTCTCTCTCTATTGAAAGGGTTTCCTCATTTAAAAAATAAAAATGCGAGATTTTATACATAATACAATATTTTGTTAGGATAATTACGTAGCTGCCTTTAGCCAAGTTAGTTGCATGATTTGAGAAATTTAGAGGAAAAGTTGGGTTATTGAATTTTAAGTGTTGAAGTTCCTGGTTCACACTATTCCTTGTGAAATTTTCTACTATTCGTTTCTCATAGCCATTTCTTTCTCTTAATCTACAAAAGAATCCTAGTTCTTTTCCTGTTTTCGATTTTCCTTTCAGCCCACCTAAGATTCTGCCATTCCTCTTCCCTTTTCTCTAAGAAAATTTTAACGAAAGCTTTAAATACAACAACGTATTTTTATTACAAAATTCAGGCAGATTTTAAAAGTATTAAAATGATTGCTTGATTGTAAAAAGGCCTGCTGGCCTCAGTTTGAAAATCTGCAAAGAAATATAACATAGTTTTTCTTGCGATCATTCAAAGTCTCTCAGTAATTTTGCAGCGTCGAGTACTCTGCATTAATTATTTTAATCAATACTAGCTTCTGCGAAATATTCTGGTCGACGTTGTACAATTCCTCTCCTACGGTCAAATGTAATCTGTTTACGCATGTCATCTCAAAATTCTATCTTTTCAAGAAGATTATTTAGATTGGAGTGAACGATTCATTTGAATGCATACAGCAAAGTCTAGCAATTTGCGGAAGACACGTTTCTTAGACAACCCCGGATACTTATACTAAGGACTTCTGGGAAAAATAGATATATATACCTGGCACCTAAAATTACTTCTACAAAAATAAGAACATAACACGTAATTCTACCTTCCTGTAGGTTTTAGGCACACACCACCAAATCCTGGCTATCCAAAGCCTTTCTCTTAAAATTTTCATATCCCAACCCTTCTTTCAACGAATCTAATATACATACCTCTTTGCCTCTTTCCTAACATTCGTCCTTCTATGTCGTCTTTCAGTAAACCGTTTTCTTTCAAATGTTGACCCACCCATTTCTTCTGTCTACCGAGGGAAGTTCCTCTCTTCCCCTGCTATACTCAAAACTTTTCCATTCGTTTTCCTCTCTGTCCAACTGATTTTCTCTAATCTACGCCATACCCACATCTCAAACGCCTCTAATCTCCTCACACCTTCTTTTCTCATTGTCCATGTCTCGCACCCATATACGCAAATGCCTCTTTTGCTCTTGCTATCCTTGTCCTGATCTCTTTCCTAATTCTTCCATCATTTGACAAAATACTACCTAAATAAGTAAAACATTCTACCTGTTCCAGCCTTTCTCCTTCCACTATAACATTGATCTCCACTCTTGGAAAATCTCATAACTTTCGTTTACCTTGTATTAATTTTCATTCCGAATGCCTTTGCATCTGAAGGCCCCTTTCATAATTACTCACCAATGCTTTGCCGTCTGCATATCTAACCGATTTAACCAGGCTCCCTCCCACTTTTATCCCTGTTTCTACATCTTTCCATTACTCTCTTATCATTTCCTCGGCATAAATGTTAAACAATGCTGGTGAGAGAGGGCGGCCCTGCCTCACCCCTCTCCCTAGCGTTGCCCAAACCGATTCTTTTCTGCTACCCTTACCTGGGCAGTCTGGTTCATATACAGATTTCTGATTAAACGTCTATCTTTCCAATCAATTATCCTATGCACATTCATCAGCTTAGGCCATAAAGCTCTATCAAAGTCCTTTCGAAATATACAAAGCATGTGAATAAATCCTGGTTGTATTGTTTCTTTCTATCAATGTCCTCATCACCCCTATTGCATCCCTGGTGCCACGATCTTTTCGAAACCCGAACTGGTCTACACCTATATAGCTATTGGATTTTGCTTCTAGCGTCCTGTTCAAAATTTTGGGAATAACTTCAGCTGCATGGGAAATTAAACTGATTGTTCTATAGGTAATCCTCACATTCGTTTGTTTTATTCTTTTTCTTCAAGGGTATCAAAACAGATGTAGTGAAATCCTTTGGCCATTCCCCCTCTTCACGTGTCTTACAATTTATAAAAACTCTCTTGACCCTCTTTTCTACAATAATAAATAATGTGATGTAAAATTCTGTAAAAACTAAACTAATGTGTCTCTCTTGTGCTGACGAAGGGATCATCCCGAATGCTCTAACAACGTTTACAAATGTGTCTCTCCGACACCCCAGCGGCTCTCCTTCCGGTAAGTGCTCACTGGGTTTCCTTCAACACCTAGTTGCCCTATATATATATAAAACGTTCAGAAACATGTGCAACCGTCTTCTTGGGAGTTGACATACCGAACAAGCTTAGACTTCAATGAAGGGTATTTATTCATCTTCTTGTCATTTCTCCATGTGTCTCGTAAATTATTTACATAAGCTGTTAAGCTAATTCTTTCGCTTTTGTAATAAAAAATCACGCTTGTAGTCGTTCATCAGCGTCAGGAATAAGAATTCAACACTATGATGACAGGCAATTTTTCGGCTGAATGACAGCGCTTCAACATAAAGTAGATTTTTTTCGTTAGAAAGTTCACGATCAATTCGTCTTTTGTTAAACTTTTTATATAAAATGGAAGGATGGCTCTCTAGATTATGTAAAAGAAAAGCAAAGTAGTTACTGTCATATAGTTTATTTCCTCATTAATTAGAGAAATAATACGACTCTGTGTGCGATTGACGATTCACTGCCTGTATAAGTAAAAGCATGTTTAGACAGTCTGAAACTCGCGACCAGCCGAAACAGTGAATGAAGGGAAAGGTTGCTGCATTGATACACCTAAGGCTACTAAATAGAGTGTAACGCAATTATAATGAAGAAATGAATCATCGAGGCCATCTGACGGTTCGTATCAAACAAATGAATTGGATAATTCTATGTACTGAGAAAACGTTCCATTAATGCGTAGAAAAATATAAAATACAGCTCTCAATGGCTCATTCATCAATTGTTAAGTATAATATAAAGAATTTACATAACAAGCGATAGCTGAATTGTCATGAATGATAAAGGCGGCATTATACCTTTGGGGGCAATTACGTATATTTTTGGGGCCCTCGAATTATTGTGCAAAGAAAATGTTCGAACTTCTGATATGCTCTGTTAATTTTAGCGTCAATTGTACTGACGCACCACAAAATAAAAAGTGCATGGTTGCAGTTAATTTGTTTTAAATTAATGTACAAAATTAAAATGAAGAAATATTACTTACACATTATTCATTTTAACTGTAAGCGCCTGGATTTTAGGGATGTCCTTTACTTATAATTTCATGGAAATCATACTTTTGGACTTCATCAATTTCGGTGGACATTATTTCAAGTGGGGATGGTCTTTCTTTGCGCATAATTCACTGTCAGCTTTAATTTTCTAAAAGAACGTTCAGCAGAACTTTTAATAAGTGCGATAGTTAATAATAATAAACTCAGAACAGTCATTGAGTTGGGGAAAACGTCACTGCATCTGTTTCTGTAGAAAAAATTTAGTGACGCCAATGAATTCATTTCACCAACATTACTTTGCTGCAATGCCTTCTTCAGTAAAAGTACTTATTCTTGTGGCAAATCTAAAATATCCCTATTAAAACCATACATTATAGTCTGAAATTCCAATTTTAGTGCACTTTCTTCAGTTCTGACGTTTATATGCATAAATCTGCCGCTCGCTGTTTTGGCTGCAGCAAATTGCTCCGATATTTGACTGAGCATTGTATCAAGGACCAAAAAAGTAATTTTGAAGTTGTAGTAATCATTTAAAGGAATTTAATCGGGAAAGAGTTCTTCAAAAATATCTTCAGCCAGGCAGTTTGAGTTTCGTCCTCTTTCCCTAACTTCGCAGACGAAAAAAATATATTACTGAGTATAACTATGGTTCGTCCAGTATAATTTCTTCTTGAAACCGAAAGCGCGAAAAACTGCTAGTGTTTTATATTAACTCCTACCTTCACCTCCGCTGCTAAGAAGACATCGTAATTTTGTCGCTAAACAAATCTTGAAAAAACCGGGAATTTCTCAATGTGTTTGAATATAAAATGACGACGTTCGATAAATAAATATGAGCATATAACATGTTGGAGATATCTGAAAAAGCTAACGTAAATATAGTGATTGTGAAAATTTTTCTAAAAATCCATTATTTTGTGTGGTTGCTGTTGAAAGCGGGTAGCAAATGAGTGGACGTAAGTAATGAAGTTAGATTTTTTCGTTATCACAAAGAAGTAAAAGATAATATTATTTGGACAGAGAGGTAGACGGACGAGGAAGTTTGGAATACAATGGGGGAAGAGAGGACCTACATTATTGTGATAAGGGATTAGCTCAAGAAATTGATTGGTCAAATTTCGAAAGGAAACCATAAGATGTAATGGAAGAAGAATGCTAGAAAGGAGGCAAAGAGTTGGGAAAAGGACAGGTATATTGGATGCAGCGCAAGAAGGAATTGGGTGTTAAAAGTGATAAAAATAGATTTCGAGACAATGGATGAAATCATACGCTTAGGCATGACGCAGAGTTGAATTCCCTTGGTGCCGTCAGCAGATAACCGATGAATCATAAATTACAATATGCTGTCTCATTCGAGTTTGAAAGTTGGTGTAAAATGATCTAATGTAAGAATAACGTTATTTGGGAAAAGACGAGGGTTTGGATGTAATTTGCAAAATATTTCAGAAACAATATAGTGAGTGTCTACTGCAGCCTTAAGAGGTGGATGTTATGATATATGGCTTATTGTTAGCGAAAGAAATCGTAGAAATAAATAACACTCAAAAACGTTTGTACAGATAAACTTGTAAGTTTCCATTACAGTTGGGATGACGGATTAATTAATTAGAATATTTATAAAGCTATTAATATTTTATGGCGATATAAGGGGCCAATAAAATACATGGAGTATCAAAAATGTCTTTAAGTTATGCCTGAAATTTTAAAAATTCATTCTAAATAGCTACGTACAATTTTCCAATTATTATTATTATGCTGGAATGTTTTATTTTCGTCCACGACGCTGTACGGGACATAGTCTTCATCCGATAATTTCGAATATATTTTACTGAGAATAATATTTTGAGAACCAAGGTAAAGATTGATAAATTAGATAGATTCAATATCCATAAATAAGTTGAGAAAGCCATTGGTTTTATCAACCGGATTCCAGTCATATAGTGATCTCAATAGTTATTCTTGATTAAAAATAAATATGGTAAACGCAAAATAAGAAGAACTCTAACGATCTTTTAAATAAAAATATAAATGCAGAGCAACATGTTATAGCTTTCATTAGATTCGTATAACAATCTGAAATCATTCAATGAAATCTTGACCAAACAGGTCAGCCGCCTGACCGATTGTTAAATAAAATTTTCCTTTTAATTACAACCTGAATTTCTTACGGGAAACTTATTGGCTAAAAAATGAGATTTTAAATTCGGCATGTTGAGATTTTATGTGACAGAAATCGTGGAGATGAATAGAAAAATTTCGTCGAAAACGTCGAGAGATCTGGAACTCTCAACGAAATACACATATCTGTTCAGTTTTAATTGTAGCGAGATGTTTTACATGAAAGTTACGATATAAATCTCGAGGTTCACAGTAACAATGAACCAACGGTTGTAAACTAAATTCTAGCAAAAAAAATGGTGACTACCCATCATTTACTTGGACATTTGCGGTTATACTTGTAGCTGAATGACAGGGGATGATGTGATACGTTTCCAAATTTTAACCATAAGGAGGAACAGAGTAAAGAGTTTGGATAGAGAGCAGAAGATAGTGAACTTCGCGAGCCTAGAACGAGTAATACATTGCGTTTTCCTAAAACATAGGATATATAGTTATACCGTAAAATCATGTTTCAATAACATTTTTACAAATTTCTGCTGCTAATATATGTTATTAATAACGAATAATTCCATGGTTGACTGAGAAGAGAGAATTAGCGCAAAAATCCAGGAATTATTGCTATAAAATCAATTAATTATGTAGAAAATACATTTTAGGATAGAGTAAAAATGTAATTCAATATGCACAGCGTTGATGAAACTCCCAAAATGCATTCGTCGAACGGGACTTATTTTAATTGGAACTTCGGAGCTTATAATAAACTTTAAATCAAGCGTTCTCATTTCTTTTGTTCCAGGGCATCCCTTTCTGTCCGCCAGGCATGAGATTTGTGCAAAATTTTCAGAAATATCATTCAATTAGTACATAGATATCAATGGGTGGCAGGTTTTTGGCGAACAATTCACAGATAAATTGACTCTCAATCGATGAAGAAAATAGCATTAATGCAAAAAATTGTTTAAACTAACAGAAATAACTTGTAAAGAGTCATTAAGCGAAAGCTGTTCAAAATGCATAACACCACATATTCACGAAACGATTTATAGATAATACTCCTCGAATTATAGGAAGATGAGACAAAAATTAAAAATTGAGGCGTACATTTTCGCGTATGGAAATGCTTATGAAAGGCGTGGTCGGAGGAAAACTTTTAAATAAGAAGATAAAATAAAAGGATCCAGCTATTAGGTGAGAAACAATATATCGAGAAGTTGGAGGAGGACAGGAAAACGCGGATAAATCGGTTTAAGCGGTAATTACTTATGACCAGTCTCCCGAGAGGTTGCTAGCGGAGACGACCTATCTTTCTATGTCCGCGAAGCATTTCCAGCATATGGCCATCATCGTACAGAATTAGATGCGAGTGTTAATATCATAAACGTTGTGAGGTTGGGCAGCACGCGGCGATTCTGCAAGCCGGCCGGATAAGGCGATTATACGAGCTGCGTTATTGGAACCTTGTCGTGGGTGGGGTGGGCGATTAATAAATACGTAAACCCTGACTCCATTGACCCGTAATTAATGCGGGAACATTTGTTGGGGAGAGAGATATTTTAGGGTTCCAATACGTTTTTCATAAAAATTCTTCCGTTTTCCCCATTACAAAGAACGTATATATTTTGAAATCAAAGGAATCGCCATGTGTTACGTATAGAAATCTGAGGAAATGCATGAGTTAATTGTATTATTACATCAAATATTTTTAATAATCACGAACAGCTGATCGATGAAAGTTGGTTGTTTACTCAAGTTTCCTTAAGAAACAATACAATGTTTTATTGCAGAATTTTCTCAGTTATCCTTTTGGAATGTACTCTCTATATATAAATGCCAAAATTGGAGTAACAAAATGGTGGATAACGGACCGCCTTAAACAGCGCATACTAATATGTTAGTAAGTAGGATATTTCTGGTATCGGTCTCTTAATGATTTTGCCGTTGGAAATAACTTAGTCTTTCACAGCTGCTATTAGTAACGTTAGTACATAATTGGCAAGTGGTTTCTAAAATTATTATTATCATTATATAGTTGTGGTTTTATCTCCTAATGTGTACATAACTCTTTTAGTTTGATGAGAATGGTTAAAGCGTTCATAATATAATGGAGATCTTCAGAGCTACCATATAAGTCACAGGGCCTTAGATACTCCACTGTGCATCATCTTACGAAGAAATCACACATAAACTACACATACCGTCCATTTATCAACGATAACAACATTCTACAATAAATAAAATATACAATAATAAGAGATAGAATTGACGAATTCGAACTAGAGTACTGGTTGTCAATTTTTAAATTATTAAATGAGTTATTTTTGGCAATAAGGCAAAACATAAGATAAGGAATCACCATATACCTATCTCGTCGATAATTACATTACATTACGGGAAAACAGCTTAAAATTTGCAGTCCCGACATTACCGTTTTTCCGATGCGTTCCGTACAGACCAAAATAAGAACGCCTACAAATTTCCCTGGCTATATTCTTCAACGTTATTACAATAAACGAAACTCGCAAGAACGTAATGACGACAAGAAAAGCAAAAGAGTAAGACTTCTTTATCAAGATGTAAACAAGAAAGAAAATTGAGAGTCAAGGAAGAAGTCATTGAAATACTCAGGATGAATTATGACCTTGATGGAACATTGATTGCAAGGAAACTTTGGAAATCTCCGATATTTGGAGTTGGAGAAGGATAGACAAATAATCCGGACGATTAAACAAAGAAAAAATTAGAATTTATTAGAGAGAACGAGAAAACGATGAATGATGAAACGGTTGATTATAAAGAGGTTGGATAAATGGAATGGGCGTTCCCTGAGAAGAAACTACAAATGTTTGGCGAATGTAAATTACGGACAACTACCGTAAGTTTGTCAGACGGATGGAACGGTAAAAACGGATGGATTACGTTGATTCCGGAGGACATGATGACGGCGCGCGAAGAAACCGTCTCACGAACCCTAATGAGGACACGCTACCGATAATGTTATAGAACCTGTTATAATGCGTCACCGTCCGTTGAAAGTAAATTCGATCGATCCTATTGCCGTCGCAGCCGCGATATTATTCTCACGGATCAAAGGGCGGAGGAGTCGGCGGATGAGCACTCACCAGCGAAGCGTTTCCACACCAGAAGGGAGAGTCTTCGAGGGAGGCGACGGTCGTTGGAGCGTCCCTCGAAGTCGTCGGTCCAGCTAGACGCGAAGACGGGAAGATCCACCCTCAGTGGGAGAGGGGGAGGGGAGGGGGGAGAACCCGTAATAGTTTTCGATCTCTTATAAAATCTACCACTCGCCCCGAAAAAGGTTCTCGTGCGCGGAGAGGCAAGAGGAATATCACTCAAACCAACTCGGCCGACATGGAAGGGAAGACAGAACCGAAGTAACGCCCCCTTTCATCCATCCGAACCTACACCCACTCTCTCCCTCCATCTCTCTCTCTCCCCCCTCCTCCTCATCCTCCTCCTCCTCCTCCCCCCCTTCGCATCCCCACCCTCTCACCTCCTCCGGCGCGGGCCGGAAATGATGTATACCTCCCTCCCTTCCTACGCTTCTCTCCCCTCTTTCCTCTCGACGACCCCCGTGCGAAATCGCCCCCGAAATCCTCCTCCTCCAACCCTCCATCAATCCCTCGTTCCTCTCCCTCTTTCTCTCTCTCTCTCTCTATCTCTTTCACTCTTCCCCCTCCCCTCTTCTCTATCCCACCTTCCTTGCCACCTCGATCCATTCACCCCCCTCTCCCTTCCCCCCCGTCATCTATGACTCTCTATGGCTCCACCCCTCCCTTATTCTCCCTCCTTCCCCCCATACCTCTCCGTCGCACCCTAAACCTGCGTGTGTGTGTGTATGTGGGAGAGTGTGTAGGTCTCTTTTTCTACATATGTATGTCTAATATATACGTATGTGCATGTGTGTGCGTGAGGGAGTGTGTCTCTCTCTGCATATATGTATTATATATATGTATGTATGTATGTATGTATGTGTGTTTGTGTGTGTGTGTGTGTGTCCTAAAAATCAGAGTTTCTCCCGCTCGTCTATGAAAACGTACTTGTGGATTCCGTATCAAGTCTTACCGTTGCAAAAGCATTAGAGGATTGTTGAAATAGTAGACGAACGGAATAATGATCGAGAACTTCATTTCATTATCCTACCGTGATTCCACGTAAGCGGGCGAAATTTCGTATGAATGAAAGAATTAATTTATTATAAAATCGTTTATGGAACGATCTCGCTGATTCATGCAGCCGTGCAACTATATACGCAAAGCGGCCGTTACCAGCGGTATTTCACCGCTCGTTTCTTATAAGTAGGGCGTACTCGCCTCATCTGGACATTTTTGCGTAGACGCCCTTGTTGTGTCCTTCGTTCAAAAATTTATATTTTATGATTTTATCCTACGTTTATCATGAGTGTTTTATTTTTAGGATGAAAGATTGTTGAATTAATGCCGAGGGTGGCTGCCATGCGGTTGAAATCCTCTACTCTGTTTTGCTGCTCTCATAGTTAGCAGTATCACCTATTGAATTCGAGACTTAATGCGAAATTTATTCATCGCTTCAACTAGCACGTATGTTGAAGTAAAGATATGTGCGGCTCGCTCTTTCAAAATAAAAGACCTATAGAACAAGAAATATAGAAAAATATTTGTTCAAATTGCAGCTTTAATATATTTTACCTGTCATTTTTTGTAGAAATAAGTGTTTCTTTAAGGTAAATTTTATTCGTCATTCCACGTATTGTATCGTTAAAAATGTTTCATGATGGTAACGTTTACGAATGTCTTCAAGTATTGACTGACTTCTAATCTTCAAGTCCTTTTTGTATTTTATCTGTTTTCGATCGTACTATCCAGTTTCTGTTAACTACACCGAGAAATGCGTGTAATGTATTGTCTAAAAAATCGTAAATATATTCTTATGCGATTCCAAAATTTCATAAATATAAAGTCTCATTCGATCTATGATTCATAAATACATTCTCTGCCAGATACATACATTTTCTTCTGCCAAAAAACTGATGATAAATATGTTTAATTATAAAAGGTAAATTAACGCAATTAACGTTTTGTGTACTTTTATCAAATATGCAATTCCATACTATGGTCGATCAATTCTTCATGACTCTCTGAGAGTAAATAGATACTGACGTTACTTCTAATCATGTCTGTTGATTACAACGAAAATTATAGGCATGCTTTACCTCTGGACCGTAATGTTGTGGAACTTAATTCTAATTCCATAGGCTTAACATTCACAAACTTATTTTATAGGCAGTAGGAATGCTTCAGAAGAAAATATGCATTGATGGCGCATGCAATTAGCTTAAAATGTCAAGTAAAAATCGTTTTTCTTTCAGAAGAAGAAAAAACTGTAATTACCACAGTAATCATATAGGCTAGATGCCACATAAAAATCCTGGCGGTTTGACAAGAAACCTTGAGTCATGGAAACATTTTTTTTTATTTCCTCGAATATTACATATTAACAATGCGGTCTTAACCGCTACAGTACTGAGATTCTAGTCACATGAACGATTTGAAATTTTGTTTCTTAACGAGTTGGTAATGGATTCTCTACCAGAATTTTCACGCGACTTGAGTTTATCTACGAGTCATTAAATAAACATGCGTGTTCGACCAATAAAGCAATTCCTTCGTCAATTTTTGAAATCATAAATCAGTCAAAATAACATCAAATTTTTAGTTCAGCTTATGCGAATTCATCAATGATATCGTAATTCGATAAAATCCGTACTAACTTTTGTTGTTTGTAAACGTATGTGACATATGCCGATTCGTGTATTTCAACCGAAAAGGGGACGTAACAGTTATTACCAAGTAAGGAGTATCAACATTGAGTTAGATTTTACCAAGCGTCGCCAATAACGTGTCGTTCGATAATCATTAATTTAAACTCTCGTCATGCAAAAAAATTCCACGTCGATCCCACTCGCATTCTTTTTAATTTTTAAACATGATTAATTTCCATGTACCCAATTTAAGGACCAGGCATAAGGCAATATTTGCCATTCCTCAACTTAGCAGAAATTATACCTATAGTAATCTGCCACTCCATAGAATGATGAGGGATGCTAACAATATCCTAGAGGAAATAGATTTTCATAACCTTTCTCTTCAAGCATTTAAGCTTAAGATAAAAAAAATTGTAATCACTCCACTAAGAAAACAGTAATAATCATTATATGTAAAAATCCAAAAGAGCAATTTCAAATGTGATTGTTTACTTTACGATATAACTTTAATATATAACTGTATGCGTTTTATTATATTGTATTATTCTATATTTTGTGTATTAATATGTACATCTTCCTCATATATGTTAAATAATTATAAAATACCTTTGTATGAAACTGAAAAAGGGTACTGCCCGTGAATAAAATTATTATTATTGTTATTAAGATTTCAGATTTTCAATTTGGATTTTGCTCCAGCTAAGCCGAATGAACGTCAGATGAAAATTTATTGGTAGATGCTGGTAAAAAGAAGTATCTGGGTTTTTTTATCGGATTAATTAAAATTCCAACCATCGTAGAAAGCCACGACCATCGGGGTGAATTGCATCAGATCCATAGGGAGAGCCATCGATGCAGAAGTTCGCGTTTTTCCTAAGGCTATCACAAGCCATAATAGGCTCTCGAGTTTTGGGTGTAATTGGATGCATCTCACGATCTGCCTATCATTAATCTAGCGAATTCAAGAGGAACGCGTAGGTGCCAGGAATCCGAATCGGTAGATTGATACGATAGATTCGACCGATTCTGGTCTTCAGAAATTAAACGATCCAAGCCCCGGAATTGAAACAAGCCGCAAAAGAATACTTCGATTTGTCTTGGCCTTAAACTATCGTTACCCTAAATCTCTTATGCGTCCCGGATTTGAAACGTAGTAGTTGAAGCCTTCGAATAATCATAGGAATAGTATTGTCGTGGGAATAGAGAAAATCAGTTTTGCCACAGATAAAAAATGAACTGTTAATATAGAGTAGAGCATCAATAATTCGAATATCGTACCGTCTTAAGAACAGAATTTCGAATTAAAGTTTTAGAATAAAAATTCGCCGATCGAATGAACTACTTTGAATAAAATGCTGGGAAGTTGTTAATTCTAACTTACTGTATCACATTACAATACATCGCAACGCGATATATATATATATATATATATATATATATATATATATATATATATATATATATATTTACACACACGCCGTGTTCATTTATCATGCAGTTGCATTATTATTCTGGCATAATCCGAGCAAATCGATAATCCGAGCTAGGTCCGTCATCGGTTAGGATATTCGTCGCTTTACTATATTTATAATTGAAGAAGGGAGGTTTTGTGAACAAGATTGAGTTGTCATAATTATTTATGTGAAATTTTACCCGAAGATTAACGAACGAGAGGTAACAGGTGAAGAGTACAAGAGAGATAGAGAGAGAGAGAGCAAGGAATCTGGTTTCTTTCAACCCTCACCGCCCATTGACTATTTAGCTCGTTGTATTAAAATGACGAACGGTCATCCTTCAATAAACGCCATATGAATATTTTATTTTAGTTTAGTAGAAAAAAAACAAATTAAAATTAAATATAAATTTTATATTAGGCGTAGGTTATTCATGAAACGCCGGAAGAACTTTTACCACGTCAGGATCTGAGAAAATATTTAAATTCCTCCGCGTTTTAAAGGGGCCTTGTGTTATTAAGAGATACTGCAAAAAGGACATTGAGGTAGGATAATCGAGACCAGAAAAACTGCCGAGTTCAGCCAAGATGATGAAATATAGCGAGAATTAAAAATTGGCCAATTCGTGTTTGCATAACATTATCGAATTCCAGGATAAACAAGTGAATATTTCAGAAGCGGTGTTCCATTTTAATAAAACGCTAACAAAATTCGATTTGAACTATTATTTGTTTTTACGGTGCTTACGTGTTAACGAGTGGCCCAAACAGTTTTGCAGTAAATTTTAAAGTTACTTGGGTTGCATTGGTGTTGGGCTGGTGAACCCAAGTAACTTTAATATACTACAAAATCGTTTGGGTCACCCGTTAATACCTAAGTACCGATTTTTCTTCTTACGACTAATTATTGGACTTAACGAAAGTCATTATCTGATGGTGAATTTATGAACCCGAAATAATCGCCTTAACGTAATTTTATTTTGCTTAAATTATTGTGTGAGTTATGAGTTAAAACCTCATTGGTTGGGGGTTGTCAGTACTCGTTTTTACAATCGACCTGTGTTGGAGACGTGTAGAACTGGGGAAACAGGTAAATTTTCTTTGAACGAAAAAGACGGGCATTTACATCGTAATTGGATTACGAAAAGAACGAAGTTACGACGATTGCGGCATGGGGCTAAGGACGGCAGTGGAAGAAAACCTCTCTTTATCTTCCCACTCCTCTCTTCCAAAAAAAAAACCCCCCTCCTCCATTGGACCAACACCCTCCGACTAGCATCTCCGCCATTGGGCGAGACCCTTCCGTCATCGATCTGAAACAACAAAAGGATCCCCGCCCTGGTAACGCCCCCTGCGGTACTCGCTAGCCAATTGGGTGGCGCCCGTGACGCAACAAACCGGAACCGCCTCATCATTGGCCGGGCACGGATTTCCATGGGAACCGAATGACCGTTTTTTTTGTTTATTTTTTTATCTCTCTCCCATCCTCTCTCCGTTCCGTACCCTTCTGCAGCCCCCACGTCTCTCTTTTTTCCTCCTCCCGTCGAATCTCTTAATCAGTTTGTTCTCGATTCCCTCTCACATCACGCGCACAACAAGTGTTTTCACGGCCCTTTTGTTCGCTTTCATCATTCACTCGTTCGGCTCATCCTTCATTATGAGAATAAAAAAAGAGGATTACGCACGTGATTTGAAGTTGCACCCGCAATTCGCCAAAGGTCGTGTTGCAATCCGGGTTTGCCGAATTCCGTAGCCAATGTTATTATATAACCACGATACGAGGCGGCGTTTAAAACTTTCCCTATATCGTGACGTGGATTTTTTATTGTTGATTTGGAAATAGTATCCGCTTTATGAAACGTGTAGATTATTTATATTATTGCTACTCGAGCGATTGTTGGATTGTCTTGTTTATAAGTATCCGCTTTATGAAACGTGTAGATTATTTATATTATTGCTACTCGAGCGATTGTTGGATTATCTTGTTTATAAGTATCCGCTTTGTGAAACGTGTAGGTTATTTATGTTATTGCTACTCTTACATTTTTTTTGTTACGATAAAATATTCAGTGGTCGGTGGGTTTTCAGCGGTGTTCATGGGTTTGACGTTGTGGTACGGGGATTAGGCTCAAATATCACATAGAAGGGTTCACGGTTTCGTATCAACAGAGGGGATGTTATTAGGGGAAAGAGTCCACAGTAGCGGATTAGTTATAGAGATAATAAAGGCTATAGCCTTGGGCGGCATGTTTAGGGGGAGACATAGTCCAAATATTGAAGAGGAAAATAGCAAACTAGATTTATGTTTGTACTATTCTGTATAAAAGTTTGATGCGTTCACTTTTCACCGATAACTTTTGATTAAATCGGATTTTTTTTAGACAGGAAGATTTGAAACACAAGTGATTCATTCCCGTATTTTCTATAACATCCAATTATATCTCGGGATATCTGACGAAGCTAAAGTTAATACAGTGGAACTTCTATAAGACGACCCTCAAGGAAAATGAAAAATATTCGACTTATAGAAGAAAAATAACATGAAAAATATGTTGTCCTGTAAAATGAATTCACTTCGAGTTACAGAAAATTCGAGTTATAGACGTTCGACTGTATGTAGGGGATTTTCCGAAAGGTTATGAGCACAATATGATCATGATACGAATAGTGGCTTAATAATGGAAGGAAAATTTCATCGAAGGTCCCTCTCCGCCTCATCCATCCTCCAACGAATGCATATGTTCAGTTAAAACTAAAATCCATCGTAAAACCTAACAAGTTGAGCTTATTAATCGATTATCAGGAATTTGCTTTTTAAATTGCTATCTCCAAAAATAATGATTAAATGCCATTCAGGAATTAGGATAATAAAGACTAAAAATCTTTATTTTTTTCTACATTAAAATTTTCGAGGACCTCAGGGGACCGAGAAGCCTCCGGGCCCTATTGTTACACGCCATAATGAATATGAAACACCGAATTTACTCAAAATGGTAATAAACAAACGCAATACGCAAAGATCGCCAATAAGACTAAAGTCTGAGTGGACTAGGAAGAACAATTCTCAATTGAGACTACTAGGTTTTATTTTGAAATATTAGGGGATTGACTGCCGGGTGATGCATATTGCATTTCTTTCTTCGGGAACGATGCGAATATTGTTAAAAATTCTCTCGCGAATAACGTGAAATGCCGCTGGTTGCATTTACGTGTAAAAGTGACCTCGGAGGATCTCCTCAATTTTTTTAGCTCGAAGTCAAGACTCGCAGATGGGGAGTCTCGCGGGATTCGTTCCCGTCGTCCATCTTGCCTGGACAAGGAACAGTAAATACGTGGACGCGGCAAATTCTTCGTCCTGCCACTCATGGTACAAAGTTTAATTTTCTAGCTCTATGTTTCACTCCTGTCATATAAGTTATTTATCTGATTTCTGATCTTTTTACGCAGCGGCGCATATTATGGTTATTTAGGGCCGTAGGTGCCAGATTATATGGATGTCCTCGAAATAAACAAAAAGAGACGTATTTCATTTTTCGCTTGCAAAAACACAGTATAAAATAATAATAAAAATAATTAAATGTGTAGTTTACTAGCCTTTTCTAGTGTTTATGTCAACTTTTCATAATCGCACTATAGAGAAACTGAAATCTGGGGCCCTTAGAAATGTGAGCTCCTACGCTATTGTCTAGTGCGCCTATACCGTCATGCACCACTGTTTTTTTACGGTTTTGAGGCTGCCCATATTGTTTATTATAGTAATGTATCGTGTAATTTTTAGTATCGTGCGACACTGATGAACGTATCTTAAATTAAAATGCTTTCCAAGAACGGTTATTGGACGTAACGGTGCATATTCTTCCTCGTGAAACACACCGTATTTAGTTTTATCGGTAGTGGATGTTTTTGACGATAATCAAATTCCAGATTACAGTCAGTGTCGTTAAGAAAAAGCATAGATGAGGATGTAATTATCTGTCCAAAAAAAGGAAGCAATCAAGTCCTCTTTATTTAATCCGGACATTGTTTGGTGAAATAATATCCACGAAGAATTGAAAATGCAGAGTGTTTTATTTCTCCTAACTGTTCCTTTTTAGGCGCGTTTCGCTTCCAGCATAAGCGCATATTAGCGTCGATCTGTCCGTCCGTCCGTCAACATGTTCGTTCTCGGCTTCTACCTAACGGATTTTCATGAAATTCGACATTAAGGACTTACAGTCAAAGATAATAAAAAATCACATAAATGAATCACGTAAGCCAATCAGGGGTACCACTTTGCTCGTGACAAAATTTGAACTTTCCGTCATATCTCGTAAAGTATTAGTCATATCAAAATAGTTTTCAAATACAACTTTTAGAACTAGTAAATTACAGTATTTATTTTCCTATTCTTTTTTATCGTAGGAGTATCCATTATCAATAAAATCAAACAAGAATGTCTTAATTCGAGTTGAACTTAGGAAATTTCTTGCATGTTTACTCCTTCATTGTCGCTAACATAAACAATCTCACAAAAATACGTTTAATTTCCTTACGTGTGCATGCAATATTTTTATTTAAGTTAAAGAAAAGAACTTTAAAACGCTATTTCCCTTACGTACACGTTTATCATTTATTTTAAATACTTGCCAGAAAAACGCCCATTTATGTTACGCTGTACACTTTCCTAACTTATTTCTTCTGATAACAGTTTTTATATTTCGTATGTGGAATAATCATTCCCTACGTTTAGGAGGATTTGAAGGAAAGAGAAAACCTGTCATGTCGAGCGGTATATTCGATTAATAAATTTATTTTACTTTATAATAATCAAACTTTTCCACAAAAACGTTGAAATTTAGAGATCATTAATTATGTTCTTTCAGCAATTTTGTGTCACATGCAATGCTTCTCTCTATAGTAATGTGCTCTCTGTAGTTTAATCGGAAAAAGAGTGTAAATCATCTTTTTAAAGGCTTAGAAATGTTTTAAATGAATACATGCAGCATTATGTTTAAGAGGTTTTATTTCATTTAAGTTATTTATGCAGTGCCCAAGTGGCTTCTGCATAACCAGCACACAAAAAATTTGTGCCGAAACCCGGGATTGAACCAGGGACCTTTAGATCTTCAGTCTAACGCTCTCCCAACTGAGCTATTTCGGCTTGATAGTGTGGCGTTGCGGCTTTGTTATACATCTTCAGAGGTCTTAACATGGTCTGTTAAAAAGATATTATTACAAAGTTTATCTTGAAAAATCGAACCCAGCGAAGCATTATGGTGATTTGGGGCCCTAGGCGCTACATTAAATGTAGGCACACCATTTCATATTAATTAAATAAAGACAAAATAGAAGCATAGATATTTTATTTTTCACTTATAAAAATAGTATAAAATAATAACAAATAATTACATGTGTACTTTTTTTAGTTTTTCTAGCGTTTTTGTCATCTTTTGATAATCGCACCACAAAGCAAATGATATCTGGGGACCACAGAAATGTGAAGGCCTAGACTAGCGCCTATTGCGCCTATACCAGAAACTAGAGCTGCTGGCTCGAGCTAACTCGAGCCAGAAAGTTCGAGCTTACTCGCCAATAAAGACTTTTTTCATAAAAAGATCGAGCCTCGAGCCTAAGTAACGAAACCTGCTACTTAGCTCTTTAGCTGCTGCGGTGCCAGAGAGGCTTGTAGATAACATTAAGGTAAAAATCCAAGAAAATCAAAAATTTAGTATCACTTTGGACGAATGGACCAGCAAAGAGGAATCGTAGATACGTCAACGTAAATCCTCACGGATCCGATGGAAAGTGCCACAACTTAGGTCTGTTTAGAATTTTCGGAAATATTCCCGCAGAAAAATCAGCACAACTTGTTGAAGACAAACTTAATGATTTCGGATTAAGTTTTCATGACATAATAGGCTGCACAACAGATGGTGCAGCTGTAATGAAAAAAATTGGCAAAATATTACCAATTTATCAACAAATGTGTTACGATCACGGTAGACACTTGGCTGTTATGGACGTTTTGTATGTGAAATCCGATCAAACAATCGAGGAATGTCCAAACTCGAACTCAGATTGTGAAACTGATAATAATACAGATACCGAATCTGATAGCGATAGTGAAAATGACAGTAATCAGAATTTTAACATTCCGCATTTCCCTTTTGACTATAGAGAGGCTCTGAGTCGCATTAGGAAAATAGTTATACTTTTCAAATAATCACCGGTGCGTAATAGTCTTCTGCGAACTTACGTGAAACTCGAACACGGCAAATAATTAAATTTACTGCTTGATTGTAAAACAAGATGGAATACAATTTGTTCAATGATAGAGAGGTTTTTGTTAATTAAAAATAGTGTCAAGAAAGCTTTGACGGATTTAAAAATGGAGACTTTTTTTGTTGAAAATTATTTAATTGAAATTTGTAACTTGCTGAATGTAATAAAACCTACTCAGTTAGCAGTAGAAGCATTAAGTCGCAGAGATTCAAACTTACGAGTGAAGGTGTCTTGAATTTTTTGTTTGAAACACTGGAAAATCGTGCTATCGCAAAAGAATTCTCAATCGCGTTGAAAGACCGCATTAATCAAAGAAGAAACAGTAATGTTGTATCTCTAATTAGATTTTTTACAAAATCCACTATGACTGCAAACATCAGGAGTGTCAAACTATTTCTTGAAAGTTTCCAAGAATGATATCGTAAAAACTGCGAAAGAACACGCAAATAAAATTTTTGTAAGTCAGACAGTTTCGTCCGATTCCGAAAATTCATCGGGTGGTGTAAATGAAGTAGCTGCTGAAATGAAAAATAAAACTTTTTCTTATGGTGATACTCTTCCTGAACTGCTTAGGAGTAATATAGAAAAAACTCTAGAAACAATGCCAGTGGAAAAAAATCTAATGAACAGGTCAATAGGAAAAGAAATAAACATATATGAAAATACTGGCGTGATTCCAGCTAACCTAAAACACCTTCTTGACTGTTTGAAGAGTATTCAGCCTACTTCAACGGAAAGTGATCGCGTATTTTCTTTGGCTGGTAATTTAATCGCCATTAAAAGAGTCTTAGTGATCAAAGCACAAACGCTATTTGTTTTTTGAAAAGTTATTTTTTAAAGAATAATTAATAAATATATGTATGTTGACCATATTATATATTTTAATTGTGTTATACTATATTAGTACTGTACATGTAACTCCTATGAATCGTATGTGTAGATATCTGTTAATTTTTATTAAGTAGGTTATTTTCTGCAAGTTATCATTTATTTAAATACATATAAAATTTTTATTTTTTCCTACTAAATAATAATAGAAATGAAAATGTGTGTTGCATTATTTCACATTGAAATTTTTACGAAGAGCTCGCGAGCTCGAGCTTTTGAAAATAGTCGAGCTTCAGCAGCTCTAACAGAAACCATAGGCGGATGTGATGATCACTAAACCACGGAAACACGTACATACATTGAATGATATATTAAATTGTAAATTACTTATAAAATTATTTTTATATCATAGCGAATGAATGTCATGTTCATTGTCGACATTAGAATACTCAACACTACCATAGCCTAACCTGAGCTATATCTGCTTGCTTTAATACAATCGATGGTTACTCTGCCATTATATAAAATTCTGAGTACATGATAGTGCTTTACGTATAAGGAAATCATGATCAGTGTTATGCATTTATGAACCTAGGGTTCAGGAAATCTTACGAAGAGGAGTGATTGTATATTTAAGGCCTTTAAAATTACCTGTATGAGAATCTGTCTATTTATTAGTGAGTAAGAGCAAATATATGGGATCAATTTGCGTTATTAATTACTTAAAATCGAAGCATACGGTCGATTGCCACTAGCGAGGTATATCATCGTATTAAGGTAAACATACTGATTTCATAAAAAGATCCTGTTTATAAGGTTGTTTTTAGAAAAGCAAATTGAAAACCAAAAGAAGAGAAATGTTTTCGCCCGGGATCGAAAGGTGGACCTTCATCTGTGAGGCGGATGACGACTACAACACGTAAACATAAATAACACTGAATCATTTTTATTTGTTTCTAGATTCTTTTTTAAACATTATTCGATTAATGTGGTGGTCGATGGTAACGGAAGGAATATAAACAACAAATTGCGACATTTTCATGTATTCAGTATAGGCAATAGTGGTCCCTAAATGAACAGGTTATCGGAATTTCCCTCTAAAATGCACGTATTTTCACACATGTAAACATTCATTCTAGCTTTCAGATTATTTTGAAGCGGCGCATTGCAGAAAACTGATCTGTCCACTCGTGTGTTGGTAAATACTCAATGCTTGGGTATCTTTCCATAATATATAAACAAATAAGTGAGGCGATTTAACATTTTGATGTCACAATCATTTAATCAATATGCCAAACTGCGATTTCAGCGAAATATATAAGAAGAATTTAAAAAATTTCTGTTTCCTTGTGGGAACAAATAAGATCGAGATTGCATTACAGCGACAAATAAAAGAATAGTTCACTCACTGTTGCGTTAATTCTGGTCATACAGAGGATGGCTAGTTTTAAACGGTATGTAACCCTCGAGGCCCGGGCCAAATGGCCTTCCTTACCTCCCCCCTCTGATTGGCCCTAAACGTAAGTAATTAGTATTTACATAGTAAAGGCGAATCGCTGCTTCAGGATTTTATTGTCCTAACTCCGATGGAGATAGAATAACACTACGAGGCGATTTCAAGCTATTAAAAGTGATATAATAATCACCAAATGTATACAAAAGTATCCAAGCTAACAAGAATTCGACGTTTTAATGGGCTCTGTAAGGTATACAACACAATTGCCAGGAATAAGTTTCTCAAAAATGGGTTCGAACACTTCAACCAGAACTAGAACAGATATGCATTATAAGTATTAGATTGAAAAATTATTATACTTGTGTAATAAATCCGTAAATATTTAATAGCATATAACTTTTATATTCCAGTAAATACCATTTATTAATATACAAAAATTGGAGTTAAATTTATTTTACTAAAGTTAGTTCTATTGATTGCTAAATTTGAGAAAATACATACTTTTGGACAACATACGCCAAATATGCCAAATGAATTGACCGCCGAAGTGCGTTGAGGTTACCATGTTTAACACGGGTCTGTGGTGGCGCTCAAATCACCGCTTCTAACACTGCTGTCATCTATTAATCATAAAAGCAACTATGTCCTCAAGAATTCCCTGTGAAGTAAATTTAAAATTGTTGACTAATTGAAATAATAATGGTTTAAAGTGGTGGTTTATATCTGCGGCACGCTTTCAAAGATAAAGAGAATTCCACGCCACCCCCACCTCGATACAAGGCTTCATATATATGCGTACAGGTATCAAAATCTTTGGACGCACGGATTTCATGATACGAACCACAATCAATTTACTAAAACAAAAGTCCTAATGACCTATCAGTACTTCCAAGTTGTTGATATATTTACTAAACGGCACCCATTATAATCAACTACTAGAAATATTGTGATTTACTTGCCGTTATAAAAAGCGAAAACAATAACGGCAAGTGGACGATTATCACAGTAAAATGTTTTCCCATTAGCGATATATTATTCGCCAAGTGAAATCGTTCAGAGTTTTATTTCTTTAAATTAACGATAGAAATATTTTTACGGTGACAACATTCGATAGACAATGTACACTTGCAGTATAAATATAGAACCACACAATTTTAAATTTTCGCGAAACCAGCCCGCCGTATATCGTTACGCAATTATCTTCCCATGTACCAATTTAACAATCGTTTTCAATTTGAAAGTCTTGTTCTAACCCATTCTAACCGCACTTTTGTTGGGAATGGTTGAGAACGTCATGGAATGCATTAGGTGAGAGTGACTGGTTAATATTTAGAATAATTTAAGCTGATGGGAATATAGCGATCATTGCAATATTCTTTTATTTATGCTGGCACTCCTAATGCCTCTTAATCTAAGACAATGTGGAAGTTATTTTTAAATAAATGCGTATCCATCAGTGCCATTATTATAGTATTCCATTTGTGTATGATGAATGTATTTAAATTTGTCTTGTATTTGTTCAACAAAATCACGTATTACCATTTTTGTACGAATTCTGAGGATAAGAATAGTTTTTGAAATGAATAATCGAAAAGGTTTCTAGTTACGTAGCGTGCTCTACACCGTTGATGTGTTTTTTTATTAAAAACATTAACATTTGCAACCTATTCGCCAAAGTCTTGTCAAAACTAAATTTAATTAACATCTCTGTTTTACTTATTGCTATACTCCTGATGCAAGTAGGTACTATTTATTTTAAAATTAAGGTTTCAATTTTAGAAAAGTTAAAAACAATATAGCTACTATTTATTTTAAAATAGTTTAAATTAATTTTCTCCCGTTTATCTCGTATTAACTAAATGGTATTTAAAAGTAATCCTGTAAATTCTGTTGACTTGAAAATGAAATGATAGAATTCTGTCATTGAAAATGAAAGTAGTATTGGGCCATTACTGTTGCTTTTAATGTATACTGGTGCATTTTTAGCTGAGCTTGGCAATTCATATATGTATTTGAATCGTGGAAGAAAATGTCTAAAAGTATCTTTAAAAATTCAGAAACAGAGCCATTAAAATGCCACATTTTTTCTAGATGACATTAAGCAGTGCAATTTTGTTCTGAAATCACATAATTTTCATTTTTATTTCAGAAAATGGTGCCCCACACTATGTAATATATAATCATATATTTAGTGTGGACTTAAGAAGATGAACAGAGAGAGAGAGAGAGAACCATTCATTTAGTTTTATAATTTCAAAATCTTGGTAATATTTGCTGGAAGAGATGACTGTATCTATTCCCTTCAAATTTACAATGGTGACAATTTTTCAGCTATCAAAGGTCATTTATCTACACTTCATGAATTATTCCTAAAAATTTTTAGAAATTTTATGCAGACAGAAAAGGCATATATCTTTGGGGATGGTCTTAAAAAGATGAACAAATTATTGGTCGGGATCAGTTGAGCTTCCAACTTCATCTGCTCAAAATATAATCGCTGATTTATCATTTCATTATATCAAGAAATCAATGATGTGGAGCATAAAAGTTGCTATGAAAATTTATTAGATTTTCTCCCGCCATAACTTTGAAGTTTGTCTTAAAAAGATGAACAAAGATTTGCCTCTGAATAATTAACATTCAATCTTTGACCTGATATATGACTTCTTAAGGCTGCCATTATATAGGTAAGTTTTGAAAAAAATTATTGCATGAAAGTCAATATGTATAAAAATTAAAGTGGCAGTAGAAATTAGGAATTTTTGTTCTGCAGTTCCTGTGAATATTTAAGTTCAAATATTGAATGGTACAAACTTTTCATAGGGATTCATTCATCAGAATTCTGGGCATGGTTTTGGTAAAGTCTGAACTTTACCTTAGAGAGGCATGGTTTTCTAAGCATACCGCAAAGCTGCTTTATATACTTGGGAAGGTGAGCAACTGATTTACTTTATCATTTTTATGTTAACTACACTTTTAATTCTTATGGAGATGACTAACTTGAGTGCCTTATGTGATGTTTCTCAAATCCTTGAGGGGTCTGGATTTTCAGCTAATTTGGAGGACTTTAAAAAAAT
This sequence comes from Uropetala carovei, assembly GCA_036926305.1. Taxonomy (NCBI): domain Eukaryota; kingdom Metazoa; phylum Arthropoda; class Insecta; order Odonata; family Petaluridae; genus Uropetala; species Uropetala carovei. The sequence continues at coordinate 6,373,308 of JAXCHB010000035.1, forward strand.
GTAATTATTTGCGTTAACCAATTATATTATGTTTTTATTTTTGTCTAATTAAATAATGGGTCCATCTCCAGGAGGATTTCTTTTCTCCATTAAATTAAAAATGGGATTTAATGTATGAAATATTTTATTGTGACTTACCAATGTACACCGCTCCCCGGTTATAATACCGTCGGTTATACCGTGGATTTGGATATACTGCAGGTCTTTCTTCCTTCCCGTTTCTTGGAAAGGAAGGCTGAGGAAAACATGCATATCTTTGCTCCAGACCTTGTGCTACAGGAGGGATGCCCACTCAAACGAACCAGTCTTGGTGGATAAAACAGAAATTGGGGTTTCTTGGAAATCCCATGGACCTATGCTTCGTTGCAGTAGGGAGTAAAATGGGTGAGTATTGGGCAAAACAATATGCTTGTACCTGCACGTCTCGAGTCATTTTAACACGATAAGATCAACCACTATACACACTTATAGCCCCTTTATACACCCTTTCTTTGTGTGGCAGGGTTTGCTTATCTCCTCCAAGCCCGTAAAGGTTTTCCCGAATGGAAAACAGATGGGAGCTAGTGTAAGGTTGTCTTTTTCGGTGACCGTTTTTCTGTATTGAGAATCATATATTAGAGTGAATTTTACAGACAGAACTATACTCTCTAAATAATTTAGATTTTATTTTACGGGTCATGGCAAACATTAATAAAAGAAAGTCGTATATCGTTAAGGAAAAGCTAACAATCATTGAATGAGTTAAAAGTGGTGTTTTGAAATCTCAAATAAAAATGATTTGGGTATCCCGGAGGGTACGATACGAGGATGGATTGCAGAAGAATGAAGGCTACATTTATTCTTGGATAAGCTGGACAATATTCCGGTACTGGAAAGGAAGAAATCAAGACTGCAGGAATTAAAATTAGAGGGAATGTTGGCCATGGGTTATAGCGTGGTTGTCTTATAACGCAGAGCCCCTCTCCGAAAACCTGCATTTTAACCAGGGAGCATTGTACTTAAGACTTCTGTTATGTTTTATGCAGCAAATTTTAATTGCCAAGGGTATTTGAATCTATCCTATCACCCCATGGATTAGCAAACTATGCAACTGTAAATTTTTCTAGTGTTAGGCTATGGGAATTGTAATTATTATCATGGAAACTTTTGGTATTGTCATTCCATTTGAATTGAAAATATCAGGATCCATCACTTTTAAATTGGTATGTCATAATGAAAATTTATTTTTGAATTCTTTTATGTAATTTAATCAAGTATTCATGCAAGCTTTGTAATGGTAATTAGCAAAATGTCATCTTAGCTTTTCTATTTTCTTTTGTATGATGTGTATATTTGTTCAGTTTTTTCCATATGATAATGTAATGATTGGTCTTATCCAAAATGAGTAATAAACTTTCTTTACATGGTGATATTTGATATTCACGTTGCTACTTGTTTATAAAAAATTCATGTGACATATGGCTTTCATAATGCATCTTTTTTGAACATTCTTCTTGTATATGATTATTCAGTTTTGTGTCAGTGCCATTATGATGGTTTAGTCAAAGACTTTGCCTCCCATTTCCATTATATACTCTGCCCAGTTGTATATGCAGGGTAGGGGGAGAGTCCAAATTCTATTCTTAAGGAACAAAAATGAAACTCACTGTTAAAAAACTGAATTAATTTTTATATCATTATTAATAATTAGTAACTAAAAAATGAGGAATTATAAATAGGAATTATAGAAGTGAATTTTAAAGTGGCAGAACTAATATCGAATGGTTAATTAATTTATTGACGTTTGTCTTACTTCTTAAAGGGGGGGTCCAGACCCCATGCGTAGTCTACTTGTATCTTCCATATTCTATTCTTTTCTTTACCTGTTTTTTTATGAAATCCAAATATACTGCTTCCCAAGCCTAAAAATTGTAGGGCATGAAAATGAAAAATTACACTTTTTCAAAACTTAATATTTAGATTTTTTTATTGCACAATTTGTGATACTTTAATTCAGTTTACAGGTAATGAAAATGTTTCATTATAAAACTGAATTTATTTAACAAAACTAAGATATTTAGAAAATGAAACTTTGCAAGCTTTTAACTGGGCAAAATTTTCCGTTAATTTGTCCACATTCATTACTCCAGTCGTTTTGTTTTATATACTAAGTGTGCTAATTTTTGTATTTTGCTGCCTGGAAAATTTTGTGCTAGTTATTTGCACCTGCCTTGAGATGGCCATGCAGCTACCTATATTTCACGAGAAAAAGTGTTAAAATTACAAAATATTTCAAACGGGCAATCTCATGACAATAGTATGTATAGCTCAAAATATATCACAGCAATTAAAAGAATTTAGCCCACATTGTAAGGAATTTTAAATCCAGTCTGTGAAAACTTTTGAATTTGTCATTTTCTTTCATATTATCAGGAATAAAAAATTGAAATAAAAAGAATAGTTGTAAATTCAAAACTCTTGGTACCCTATTTTCCTGTTTGTCCTTTTGAACTGATTTTTAATGGCAACTTAAGTTTCCTTTTATACAAAAAAGGTTAAATTTTAATCAGTGTGCAACAATTCATTTTTATATCTGGCACACTGTTTTGTTTTTATAATAACACCACTTGCTGTCTGCAAGGTTCCCAATTCTCACTTCTTATTTTCAACAAAAGTAATTTAGTATGTAAAATAGAAATTATATTTTTTTCGTCTTTCCTTCTCAATTCAATTTGTAATGTTTTAAATGAATTTTAAGTATCCACAACATATGAACATCCATTGATTTATATGTTTTCCTGGAAACTGAGTTTTTCTGTAAATGTACATAATTCCAATTCACTTGAGTTTTCTCTCTTTTAATTTAACTTGTCATTTTAGCCTGGATTGTGTGAACTGTGCTTGGAGATTAAGGCAGGGTTTTTACTTCTCTGTTTATGACTTTATTTCATTTATCTCATGTCTCTTTGATACTTTAATAATTTATGTAATCTCTTTCATTATTCTTATTCCAGAAACTTCAAAGTGAAGCCAAGACTCAGTTTTCCTGAAGATGGCGCATGTGACTTATGCCGAAACGTTGAATTCTACTCTAGACATCACCCGGTGTGAAACCCGAGAAAGCTTCACTAATGAAGCCAAGACAGTTGAATTACAGAAATCTCTAAAAGCAGCTGACATCTAGATGCAGCCCAGATGAATGCAACTTTTTATTAAAGGTACTTTAAGGAAAATGGAATTCCTGGGCACATCATTGTCAAAAAAGGCAGTTTTCATGGGCCATCTTTGAGTAGCGAATATGCATCTCAAGCTTGATGAATTGATGGCCAAGTTTCAAAAAGGTTGCCATTAACTGTGGTTTTAAGAGCCAATTGATCAGTAAACTTTTTACAAAATAATTAGATTCATCAATTCACAAAAAATTGTATCTATTCTGCCTGTTATCACTTCTACACTACAAAGCTGATACGTACTCTCATTCATAGGATACCTTTTGTTTAAGCTGTCCAACCTTTTTCCTAAAGCTAACCTGTAACCTGCCTTCTATTCTCCGGTTACACTTTCCAAAGTGTTTCTTGATTGATAACTGATCTTCTTCTCACTTGTACGGTTCAGAGTTAGAATTCCAAGTTATCATTTATCTTCCTTATAGTCTCCATTTCTGTTTATTATTCCTTTATGCTAAAGTTGATACCTACTTCTCTGATAAACTTTCACATGATTATTGCAGATCTGTGTATACCAGCTAAATGGGAAGAAGTTTTCTGAACAGAAGTGGTGCTTTGAATTGAAGATTACCACTTCCTAGTTTGTGAAACTCTTTTTTGACCATAATCATAGCAGTTCTTTTACTCCATGATTTGAAACTAAAGGCTGTATCTTAAGGCAAATTTACACGATTCACTTTGGATGTACATCTTGAATAAATCATCCAAAGTGAAAGCAAAATGAATCGTGCAAACAAAAATAATAGTGTTCACATTCGATGAATTGCTGTTTACATTGTTCACTTTTCTTTCACTTCAATATGTACATCCAAAGTGAATCGTGTAAATTCACCTTTAGATGCCACATGCCAGTTAGAAATCATCCCTCCCAAATTAAAGGATTCATTTCTTAATAATGAATTCGTTTTTCAAAACCATTCTCCATTGTTATCTTTACCTAATGTTTTTGTATGTCATTTGTAACTTTGTGATGTTAATTTGATGTTCCTTTCTTATACTACTTTTCCTTTAGGGGTTAGATGGTAGAAGGGACTATCCAGTCTCAATCTCGCCCATAAATAAAGATGTTATCTATCTTCCCATCACTCAAACTGACATCCACTAGCCTTCCGTACTGTCTCATTAATTCTCTCCCTTAATCCCTCTTTCTTCTTCCCTTTTTACTGAAATGTTGGAATTACTGTGTCTTCTGATGATGCTGATTGTAGTGAAACAGGCTGTTTTTAAGAAACATTTTTGTGGAGGTTAATTTTTTCTGTGATTATCATTATTTCTTTGTTTATTTTTGTCTTCCTAAGAGTAAAGTAATTTTTTCTTGGTATTTTATATATTGTGAATATATTTTGTTGGATTTTCTTGTGTCCTAAATTTTATATGATTTAGTAAATTATACACGTATTACATTATTTATAAAATATCAGGTCAGTTGATAAATGTGGCCATCTGGCCTATTTTTAACAATAATACTTGTTGTAGTCCTTGCCAAATTCTTTGTTTTAATTCCACATTTATCTCATAGTTAAACTGTACAGCAAAAATTATTTTCTAAACAGGAATTGTGCAAGTCAGCATAATGGATGCATACTTTTTAACTTGGTGATGTTACATTAACTTGTGAAGCTATAAATTTATAGCTGTATTAGAACTGGTGGAATTCTTATTTTGAACAGGAGTAAGTCCAAGCTATAAGTTGGAGATACATTCCTGAAAGCTGCATCTATAATGGAATGCCATGTAGCAAAATCTATTTTTCCCTAAACATGAAAGTACGGGTTATGTTCCCGGCAGACAATTTGTTACACATTTATTAACACATACTGTATGTAAGGCATACTGCGTTAAAATAAGTTAAAATTGAAATAAAATTAATAAGTATAAAAACCAAGTACTGCATGAAACTGTCCATGTACAGGACCATTTGGCAGTGAACAGATAAATTTTTGCAACCTTGTACGGGATGGCAAAGTTAAATTAAGCAGAAAATAAAATCAAATTACATACGTATAATTGTGAACATGAAATTAAGAACAAGAGTAAAGGGATTTAAAATTATAGTTAAAATTTATATGTTGCAATTGGAATTTCCCAAAATCTTTCTTCTGCTCTTCACGAAAAAACATGCGAAGCGATGCAACAAAACATCTTCCTTAATTCATTTGAGACACATACAGGAAACAAAGTATAAGTATAATGAGGGAACATATAGTATTACTTTATTAGGTAATAATTAGTTTACTTAAAAATGGTTAACTTAAAACATATTATTTGCATGTTATTATAAAAATTATTTTGCCTATGTATATATAACTAAACATAAATTGATAATTTTGATGTCTATCCTATGCAATTATTTAAATTAAATACTTTTTCTTTCTTAACAAATATGTCAGTAACAGACAGTTTTAAAAAATATATGTATTACTAATTTATAAACAGCATTTCTTATTTTAATTTCTAATGGAAAGTAAAGATTTTTTATCAATGAAAAACAAAAGTTTTTTGAAATCTTTCTGAAACAAGTGTATGCTTCATAGAAAAATATTATATCCAGGAGAGATAATAGTATAAATTTTTTTGTAAATTCATCTTGTTAGTAATAAGTAACTTTTGAAATAGTTTGTACATAGTTATTTCTTAAATTTGCTGGGTTTGAAGTTAGTCTTTTTTCTTTGCAGAAATTTCGTATTGCTTGCTTTTTATTTTCAAATTTGACCAATTGAACAACTTGAGTGATGTTAAGGAGCTGTAGAAATGAGGACAGGTTTTTGGGTTCAGCATTATTACTCACCAATCAGGATATAGACTAAAATCTGGGGAAGATAAATGATTTCTATGGCATTTTTTGGTAATTGTTTCAATTTTGTATCATTAAATGACTTAATAAATGGTATTGTACTTCAGGACTTCATTCATAAGTTTGTATGCTAATCCTGTGCAATTCTATGTTAATAATGTGCTATCTCATTCTGGCAATTCTTGGCAATTGTGAAATTGTAAGACGTGATCATGTTGAATAATTTTTATCATATTATGTTTATGTAAAACTGTTTACAATAAGTGCCTTCCTAATATTTTCCTCTTCATCTTCCTCTCCATTTGATTCAGTGAAATGATCTATCAAGAAAACATTATTTATGATGAAATGTCCGAATTAATTTGAAATTATCTCAATTGCTCCTTTCCCTTTGGGAAGTTTCTTTATCAGCCTTGTGAACTAATGGAATGAAAATGCATAACTTCTGAGCAATGTAAGAACTGGAATCAGGTGACCAAATTATTTAAAATTATATCTGAGACACATTATGAGATTATTTATGTATGAACATAGCTACATGCACTTGTCAGGGGTTTTAATGTAATTATAAAGAGTATCTTTCATCAGATTTTAAATGTTTATCGATAATAGTTTACATTCAAGTATTATCTGATTTTGGCTACATATGTGCTAAACAAAACTTGCTTACCACATGGTGATGACAATAATGGGTAATAATGGGCGTAATTTATGAAATGCTATTTGAGCCATTTTCCATGCAAATATATCAAATATTGAGTAAAAGTCATTTTTGTGTAACTTCAGAATTGATATTAAGCATGGAGAGTCCATTCAAATGCAACTTTGGGTACCCTTGGGCTTGTGGCCCAGGTCAAGTGGCCCTCCTGCCTTTCTGAGGCCCTGCCTGTAAGTCCCTTTACCTCAGTGTGTTTTGAGCTTTAATTGTGATTTGATATTTTTTCTTTGACTCCTTTTTTCAATGACCAGAATTCATTTAAATAGAGGGGAGTTTTATTTTTGTTAGTACATAAATCTTAACAACTGGTTATAAAGGGACTTGTAGAATATCCAGTATGCATATGACTGCTCTGTAGCTCACTATTCAAGTTGCATAGGATAATATCAATGGAATATGATTATATTGTGAAATTCATATTATATACTATATTGAATGCTGTGCATGTACAATATAAAATTGTTTTTTATATATACAACTTAACAAATTTTAGTGAGAGGGAGAATTTACAACACAAGTAACAAAAAATATGGAGGTAATTGGTGCAATGAAAATATTTTTCTGAACCATTTCTTAATTTAACAGACAGTCTCCTAAAACTAGGATCCATATAATAAATATTAAAAATAAATTTTTAGATTGCACTCCACATTATCTTCCCATATAAATGCAAATTTAAAAATTTAATTTCTTAATATTGAATTATATGCAACCTTCTAATTTATATCTACCCTTTGGATATTGGAGAGACAATGTGTTAATCTAATCATTAAACACATGGGAAAATTGAAAAATTCAAAGTAAGATAATGTGCAAACTCTGTGATCTGGAATCTATTATTTCATTCAGCATTTTGGAGTTGTGCAATTCCTGTGCACACCTAAATTCAATGAAATTGTGTAAAAATATAAATCAACAGGCAAAAACAGAGAAAAGAAACCTTTTTGCTCATGTTTTAACCTAATATTAGTTAAACCAAACCATTTAAATATATATTAGTTGGATTATGAAATAGTTAAGAGATGAAAATCACTGATTCTTCAATTAAGAACTATCTCAGTTTCAAGTGGATGAATCGTAATAAATTCTATCATAATGAATCCATTTTAAATAAAAATTTCTTTCCTATGGCAGCAATTTGACAATAATAAAATGGGTTTATTCTTCCTTCCTTAGAATTCCAAATGTACATCATGAGAGACTCATCACTCATCAAGCTAACTTCTGCAGCCTTAAAACTTTTTATTAATGAGATCCCCATGTTATCTACAGGGTAGTCACCCTCTATGTCACTTCTTCAGTTGTTGATTTGAACCCCATTGATGTTTATGACAACTTGCAGGATAATAGTAAATGAAATTTACACCTGCTGAACGGAACATAGCTACAGCCATTACATGGATCAAGATTGAATTCAAGCCATAAAGTGAGTTCTATAAATATTTTTTGAAGGAATTGGAGTGGATATGAAAAGAGTTTGAAATGGAATAAGATCCCTGGTTTCATTTCAAGTTGTATACACTCAAAATTTAAAAGGTTTCTTATTTTCTTTTTCAATTATGATAAATCATTTTTACCTAGTTAAGGCATCAGTAATATTCATGTAATTTTTATTTCTGTCTAATTTAGATAATTGTGTAATTCATATCATCTTTAGCCGAAACCTTAAATTAATTTCTAAACTTAGCTAGTTTCTACATTTCCAGTTTTAAAACACAGGAGTTAGCAGTATATAGTATTTCATTTGGTTTTTCCTCCATCCTCAGAAGGCTCAGACTGGTTCTAATTAGACTGGAGAAACTTAATGCAGATACTGAAAGAAAATGGGTTAGGATAGGATATTAATAAGATACACGAAAAAGACGAGTATATAACGGAGAAACGAAATACATTTTATAGGAAGAGGTATAGGGCAAGGCTGCAGTCTGTCTACATTTTTATTTTATGCATACGCAGAAAAGCTAATGATGGTGATTATTCATCAAAACCAGACATTTAATACCATAGTAGCCCAAGTCGGTTGGTTGGCCACGCTTTCACAATGGCCGATATAGAGCGTTTTAACAAACTTCCCGAATAGGTAGAAGATTGAAATTTGGCAAGGATGCATGATTAACATATTTTTAGGTAATGACAAAAATAAATCTTCAAAACAATCCTGGGTTCGACTCTAAGGAAGACATTTCCATTTTCCATAAGGTAACGTGTAGAAATCAATTTTTTGATGTGCAGGCTTTTATTGTTTTGGAAATTAAATTAGAAGGAATTAACCTATGATCTTCAGGTCTGAACCATTTTGAAGAAAAAATCACAAAGTTTCTTATTCTGTTCATCTTTTTCTGCATACAATTCGAAATCGCTCATGTTATACGTTTAATTCACATATTTTGTGGAAATATTGCCATTTTAACGGAATGTTGCCTTGGCTACCAATTATATTGTTAGACCTCAAAATCCTATTGTTGTATCAATCCTTATGGGTGTATAAGCGTGCTTTGTATGCTTTTAATACGAGAGAGGGGGGGGAGAGGTAGAGGGGGGAGTGAGAGGGAGGGGGAGAGAAGGAAGTAGAAGGGAAAAGAGGGAGAGAAGAGAGAGGGGGAGAAATGAGGAGGGGGAGGGAGATAGAGGGTGAGAGAGGAAGAGAGGCAACTATTTTAAGTTTAACTAAAGATAGCCCGTCAACAACAGAATATTCACTAGATATGTTGTATATGACAAAATATTTCATATGTAAAAGTGTGATATTAATTATTTTAAATGAAAATAATAATAATCTATCTAGCTATCTATAATTCTTCCCTTGATATTTCAATGGGCATTACACTAGTATATAATAAACAATTATATTTGTTTATGTAAGGGTTTCTACGATAAACAGTTTATTTTTTTGTCAATAAGGATCTCCAATACAATGATCCATTCAATCGTCAAGAGAACAGTTTACAATATTGAAATAAATTGGTGATTTGTTTTTGTTTAGATAGTATTCAAAGAAATTATTCCGCTTATTGATTAATTAGGTAGTTTTTAATTTAAATCTTTTAAAGAGTTTTATTTACATAACCACGGAGAACATTATTGACGGTTCGAGTAAGCTTTCTTTCTTCGTAAGTACAGAGTACAATTTTAAAACAATCATAACGTTAAGTGCATGGAATTTAATTATTTTCCCTATGTTATATATGTATACATATAATTATTTCCTTGTCTTTGCACACCGACAATTATATGTAGCATTGACGAGTACAAGGTGTGAGAAGAATATCAGAATTTTATAACAGAAAATAAAAACCAAAGGCATTTACTAAATGACAACAATATTCACTAGAAATGTAATATATGACGAAATATTTCATATGTAAAAGTGTGCTAATAATTATTTTAAATGCAAATATTAATAATCAATCTATCTATAATTCTTCCGTTGATATTTCAATGGGAATTACACTAGTGTTTATATAATGTGTGATGTGGAAGAAGTCTAAGTATTATTAAAGCTGCATTGTGTGAATTTTGTCTTAATTTTAGCAACACTGCATTTCCCATAAATCTAATACAAGAAGTCTGGAAATGAATTGAAGTACTTAAGATGGGTATGAAGAGGATAAAAATAGAAGCCATGTACATGATCAAGTAACACTAAGCTTATGAATTGGGAAAAATGACAGAAAATTGTAAACTGCTAATCACACTAAATATGGAAAAAATATGTACAAAGGAAATAAGAGCTGCATAAGCAACTTTTAACACAAGGATACTTTTGGCCAGCAAAATGAATGAAGATTCATGTGGTATATATTTGTAGTATTCTATGGAGTAGAAACATAGACTCTCAGGAAGAAAGATGTAAAATCTTTGGAAGGCTTTTAAATGTGGATATAGAGAAATGTACAGAGAATAAAATGGACAGCCAAATGAAGAGGTACTTAAAAGGATAAACAATGAAAGAAAACTGATTGACTGCATAAAACAACGGAAAGCTAATGGGATTGGGCATTTACTAAGAAGAGAATGTTTCTTGAGAGAACTAGAAGGGAAGATTAAAGATGGAAGACAAAGAATGGAGATCTTGGGCAACGTGAGGATTGATAATTATCAGCAAACAAAGCAGCTATGCAGTGTCGGATTTATGTACAAGCTAGATAATCTATAGCTTAGGGCAGGGATCAGCAACTTTTTTCCTAAGAAGAGCTACTTTTTCAAATTATGTATAACACGCAACATAAAGAGCTGCAATCATTGACGGATCTATGGGAGACCATCCCTCCTTAACCTTGCCATTTTACTTTTTGCTATTATCTCTGTAAAACAAATGTTTATTCTACATAATATGTCAATACCTTTAAAGTTTTCTGTAATTTTCATTAAAATAATTTACAAAGCCAGTTTCTTTTTTGGAGGTTTTATCAGGGATAGTTGCTGTCGGAAGCCGCACGCACATCCTTAAAGAGCAGATTGCCAAACCAGTTGGCAAAAATTCGAAATTGTAAAAATGCTAAAATGTAAAAATGCTTGCAGAATGCAAGCACTTATTACTACTATCATATATTATATAGGAAGATACAAAATTATGAGGCACTTGTGCTAGAAATTTGAAATTTGGTACATATGTAGGAATAGTGGCAAAACTGACAAAAAAATCGAAAATTACAGCATTTATTTTCTTGGCCATTAAAAAACATTAACATTCTAAATGTGCTACAATGCTGAAATTTTTTATAATGGTAGAATTTGCCAAGAAACTAAAACGGGATTATAGAAATTAGAATTGACTAATGTTTATATACTATCGGTCGAGCTAGGGAGCTGAAAATTTAAAAAAAGTTAGGGAATAATGTTCCAGCAGTAATTAGTATCAAAAATTACAATAAAGTATTATTTTGGCTGTTAAAAATTAATAAAGTTTAAACAATTAAATATATATAAATGCTCTTCTAGAGGTGCTACATCGATGAAATTTTGCAGAAATGTGAGATATTCGTTACAAGTGATGAAGAACTATAAAAATTTTATAATTATAAATTTTAAGGGTTGTTTTTACCCCAATATTGTCCGAAAAGAAAAACATAAATCGGCGCAGAGGTGCAAACTTTTGTGTTTAAAAAATATTTGTCGGCTCTTACTCTTTATATTAAGGAGAGATAAAATGCTCGCAGAATGCAAGCACATATTACTAGTAAATAATACAATTGATGGGATGGATGATCTAAAGATTCTGTGAGAGGCATAAGCTGTAATGATGGGAAATGTGGAAACAGGTGAAAAAATCTGCTATGACTGGGAATCGAACCCAGGTCTTACAACTTGCCAGGCAGATATTCTAACACTGAACTACTGTTTCAGAACAGGAATATTTTCTTAGGTTGGGACCAAGCTAGCTATGCTGGTATCAGTCAACCCCAACAGATGACCTCAATGAGATACATCGAAGAAAACCCCTACCCTCTAATGGTGAGAATGGCTATGTTATAAATTGTTGGGATGAATGATCTGAAGATCCTTATGCGTCATTCCCAACAATTGAATATAATGGCAACGAGCTCAGTGCTTTTATATGGGTAAGATTTTAATGGAAATCAGAAAGCAGTATTAAAATGCCATTAATGTTTAACTACAACCGATGGAAGAAATCCAGTATTGAAAAAATTCCAATTTTTTGAGGCTGTTTCGCTCCATTTTTGTCCCTTACAGGCATAAAAATTATAAGGCACTTCTAGATGAGCTAGAGAGTTGAAATTTGGCACTGTTATAGATTTTTTGCTACAACCAATGAAAAAACTCCAAAATTGTAAAAATTCCAATTTTTAGGCGTTGTTTTACTCCATTATAGCACCATACAAGGATAAAAATTCTGAGGCACTTCCATATGAGCTACAGACTTGAAATTTGCCACGATTGGAGGTTTTCAGACACAACCGAAGGAAAAAAATTGATATAATGAGAATTCCAATTTTTAGGGGCAGTTTTGCCCCATTGTTTCCCCATACTAAAATTATAAGGCACTTCTAGACAAGCTAGAGACTTGAAATTCGACATGGTTATAGATTTTGGTCACAACAGTTATATTAATTTTTAATTTGTAAGGGTTGTTTTTACTAGCTGGGGTGGCCCGAGGAATTTTGATGCCCTGGAAGAGATAGCACTCTAGCATCCCCTCCATATATATATATATATATATATATAGATATTTTCAAAGTACATATTAAATTATTCCTCACTATGTAAAAATTATGGATAACAAAATAATAAAAGGGATAATATCAAGATTATAGCTTGTTTCTTGATATAAATTGGAACAAAATATTCATTCACTTTTAAGTAATACATAGATATATGATCAGTATAGCCCCTAAGAATTAGGCATCTCGGGCAGCCACCCTGCTTGCCAGTAACTCTGGCCAGCCGTGTCTACTAGTAAACATATATATTTACAACAATAAAATTCATTGCAATGATGTGATAAAGTGAGATTGACGGCGACAGGCAGATAGTAATTAGAATTATTATATTTTACATGTCATAAAATACTGTTTGGGTTAGGGGTGCGATTCACATTATTTGCCCCGGACTCCAAAATACCTAGTCCCGGCTCTGGATGTATACCATAAGACTTTAATTTGTTCAAAATATGGGAATTTGTTTTTGACTTGGGTATATTCACAGTTACCATTGTAAAAATGGTCAACTGAAGTTAAATTATAAAGAATGATAATATTGGTAAATTGGTACAGATAGTCAATCAGTACAGTACTGAGTAAATCATTACGGTTGGCCACTTTAACCATATGGTAAGAATAGATATTATATAGATATAAATAGTTATGAAATTGACCGCCTATATTGCATTCTGCACACACTCATGTTGGTGTTGGTTCTTTAATCAGCATCTCGGAAGGACTTTTGGTTATTCTCTTTAAATATGGCACACAACAGGAAACAAAACGTTTGACGATAAAAGATGAAAATGTAAGAGTTCAGGTTAAAATCTTATTTTTTAATGAATATTTAAGACCCGGGAATTGGCCTAGGGATTAATTTAAGTCAGTTTTTCTTTGAGTGAAATCAAATTAAATATCTTGTTTAAGAATAGAGATTAAAAGCCCGATGTGAATTAGAAAATGGGCAGCTATGCCGTTGAAAATACTTTATTTAATAATTAATTTCTATAAGCATATGAATTTGGAAATAATTTGAAATCAGAAGCAGAATTCTGCTATGATAGGGAATTGGACCGAAGTTTTCCACTGGTGAATATCCTACCACTAAACTATCTGGGCTTTCACAATAGAATTTTTTCCCTGACGAAATTATTCCCAAATTTCCAAGTTATTCTTGTAGCATAGGGGTCATATGATATATCGATTTACTATTGTGAATACATAGTAAAAAATTTTCTGTTTTATACTCATTTTTAACATTTATTATTTTTAGCCATCACGCATTCCTGTAATTACGTTAACTGGCTGCCTGTGGAACACTTTGGAACAAGCCTAATTACAGTTATGGATATGCAGAAAATACAGCCTAAGAGAAAACAATGTGAGTTAAAAAATTACATTATTATTATTATTATTATAAGAATGATTTTAATCAAATCCGCCATAACTTCCTGTACAAAAAATGTTATTAGTCCTGATTTTGAGAAAAAGCATTTAGTGTATATGTTTTTGTTTTAGGCATGTTATACAGCAAATCATTGTCCAACACGGAATTTATCATAAATGTGACAGTTATTTACTCTCCAGTCATAAAATTTGATTATAGGCAGTCTTGCATCGGAGGCGCATGGCATTTTACATATATATCGTAGCATATACGAACATGTTATTTTTAACACGTTTAAAAAAATGTGCTTATAGTTTCACTTTGGCGACTGTCAGTCTGTGCAATTGCTAAGATTGAAATTGTGACAAAACCGTAAATGATGAACAGTTGAAACTTGGAATGTAGATTTCTGTACTGCTCCCCTTTCTTTTTCTTTAGATATCAGTTTTGAAAAATAGGGGACCATTATTTTTAAAAATTTCTCTGAAGGAATAAAAGATTGATAGGCGTGATTTTGAGCATACACTTTTACATTGATGCCACTTACAAACGAACTCTAGTGACCAAATATGTGTCGGTATAACCACATAAAAAATATGATAAGCTAAATTTACGTATATAACGGGTGATGAAATTCCTCGGGTCGTCGATTACGTTAATGGTGAAATCAAACAAAAAATAGTAATGATTTTAATAACAGAAGAAAAAACGCGCTTAATTTATCCATGTTCATGAATAACACTACTTGTTTCCATCAGGTTTTATAATTATGCCGCGCGGGTTTGCCCTTAACAGCCTTTTTCGATAACTCCCGCGTTACGCAAGGGACTACTATTTACGCGTGCGTGAACGAGCGTATATCTTTTAAGGCAATATGCTTTGGTGGGCTTTTTTTCCCCACAGAACGTCTCGTATTAGTCGTTAGGGCCGTTGGAACGTTGCGCTCGTCCATGTTGACAGAGCGACTAGTGGAAGAGCGCCTACATTCAAGATTTATTAAAGGAGCGGCACAATTGGTTCGGTTGTTCCATATATTGAAAAGAGTCAATGGACAGCGATGTAGGACATTCGGGGCAGAGTTTTATGGAAAAGCGATGAAGGGGCGCAACGTGTGCCCTTGGTCGGAATCCATGTCCACGAGTCGGTGGAGAGACAATCCGCCTGCGGCCTTGCAGGATCCTGGTATAGGGGAACCATCGCGTCTCTATAGTCTGTCTCTCGTTAAGAGTACAGAGCTTATGGAGCGCGTGTTTGCCAAATCTTTCTCCCCCCCCCCCCTCTCCCTCCCTCTCTCTCGTACACACACAACAGTCGTAATTCTCCGCGCTTTGCCTTCGATTTCCCATAAATCACAAACACAAAATAAAGTTTAAAGTACGTTATTGGCTTAAGAGGAAGAAGCTCAGAAATTTAAGCTTTCAATAATAAACTATGTATTGTTCTTAAGGGCGCCTCCGAACGAATGAGCTGGGGAAACAGCATCAGAATTTCTTAATATAATGCGAAAATAATAAAAATCGCGATAACAATTACAATTTCCTATACGCCCATTCACATTATGCCATACACAAATAACTATTAATCATAAAGATTATAGAACAGAAAATTAAATGCTTTCATAAAATATTATTTATAACAATGTCTATAAAAAATGAAAACTTCAAATTCTAATAATCCCGAGAAATTTTACGTACCTCAATCAAAATCGTCACTAACAATAAGTGGGGATATTCCCTCCATTCCTCTGATTCCCGAAGGCCAGGCTGGTCGAAGTCACCCTCAGGAGGAGATGGGGATGAAAATTCGGACGTTGACAAGGATGAAGTAGTCCGTCGAATAATCATTTCTTCCACGTCATCTTGTAGCTCGTCGGCTCTCCATAAGTCCTCCTCCACTTTCTTTACATGGTTTACGTGGCGTTACCCCATTTGCCGTAATCCGTATGCCCTAATCCCACTTGCCCTAATTTTTACATGCCCTAATCACACTTGCACTAATTTTTACATGCCCTAATCCCACTTGCCCTAATCCCACTTGCCCTAATTTTTATATGCCCTAATCGCAGTAAAGAGTATTTAATGAAATAATAAACAAATTGCGGTCTTACCGATTTGATTTAAGCCAATTAAATATAATTATGTAACAATGATATTAGCTGCAGTGTATTACCTTAATTAATTAACATTGTATTACGTCTTTGTCAGAAAATGTTTGTCAATAAATGGTTGAGCAACTTAAAATTTGTATTAATTTCTTTATTTGATTTTCAAAAATTTGTAACTTCAAATCTTAACCCTTAAAAGATCGCGCGGTAGTTGTGATGCGTGGGGTCGCACACTGCCATTTCGACCATGTTTGATAGGGAAAAATAAACAAAAATAAATGTTGTTATACAAAATTTTTTCATTTATAAGCAAATTTTTGCTCAAAAAGTGTTTTAATATCGATAATTGACTGTTAAACTAATAAACTGAAATCCATTTTCAAAGCTCACAGAGTGAGCCCTTCAGGCCCATTATATGATACACAATGAATTCTAGGTAAGGAATTGAGAAAACCAGAGTTGAAATGATACCGAAAGAGTATAGGTTTAAAATAATGTAGACACTCGGTCTTATGGACCGTGACGCGACCTCTAAAGGTAGAAATTAGGGCATATGAGATTAGGGCAAGTAGGAATTAGGGCATATAAAAATTAGGGCAAGTGGGATTAGGGCATATAAAAATTAGGGCAAGAGGGATTAGGGCATACGGATTAGGGCAAATGGGACCTAACCGGTTTACGTAACTCCCATAACTCTGCCAGTTTTCAATTGTCACTCTATCGTATGCCTGTTTTATCAATGGCTCCACATCTCTAATTGTGTTGTTCACCCTTATGAAATGTTTAACTTGAGCCCAAACCATCTCAATAGGGTTAAGGTCGCAGTGATACGGAGGCAATCTGAGAACGTGACGACCCGCTTCCTTTGCCATCTCATCCACTCTGCATTTTTCGTATTTCTCTCTCATTGTAGACACCGTATACAGAAGCTCCTTTTTTTAACATTCCTTCCTCTGTAGCGACGTTCTTCGAAGAAAATCACTCAACAATTTTGGATTTTCGCCACGATATGGTTGGGATAGCCTCACATTTTCTGCTATGATAGGCTGCGTTGTCAAAGACAATTACAGACCCTTCCGGAGTATTCGGCAACAACTGCTCCGCAAACAATTTCTCATATTTTCCCCCATCCATTTCATCATGGGCGTCCGCCGTATTCTTTTTGCATAGGAAAGTTAGCTCTGCTTCACTGATGAAGCCATTCTCATTACCCGCATGAACTAAGGCGAGACGAGGTCCGCGGACCTTCGGTGCTTTGAGACCTGTGCTAACGCCCTCTAAAAATGCCTGCCGAGGAGTTTTTATTGAAACATCTTTCCACACCTTGTCCACAGATTGTCCTACATTAACCCAAGATTCATCTATATAAACTATGGGCCGAACTTCCGCTCTAAATTTTTTTTACAGACATCAAGTATTTATGTCGCCATCTAATAATGTCATCCCGCTCGATCAAAATGCTTTTGTTTGGTCTTCTTTCATATCGAAAACCTATATCTTTTAAGAGCCTATGCAAGGTTGCTCGGCTGAAATTCGGCAGCATTTCATCAGCATTACAAGCAATTAAAATTGCACTTACCGGGGGCGGTATGTTCCTAAAAAAGAAACTATGAACAACCCGCCTCACGCCCGATTGCATCACTTCGTCATGAGTAATGGTCCGTGTATCTTTCCTTTTTATTTCACTTTTCTTTCTTCTTTTGGAAGTAGTTACTAAAGGACCCTTCTTCAGTTCTGCCTTTATGGAATAGATGAGTCTTTCTGAACATCCTGTTGCCTTACTTGTTTCCCGAACTGCATTACCGACACTCATAGTTCCTTTGAAATAGTTGTAAACGTTCATCAAAATAACTCTTTCTTTACTTCTCAGCCTTTCCCCAGAACGTCTTTTTTCATCTCCAGTTTCCGTCTTGAAAAATAAGAAATAAATATCTTCTGATTTAAAACTGAAGAAATACCACACGCAAAATCAGAAACACGTGGAAATATCCTCGTGTGTGATTCCTTGCACTTCCCAAAGAGGACTGAATTGTATTCCGAAGATTTAGGTTCATTCGCCGGAGAAACTTCGAAAGACCCTTTTATGGTGGGAGGAAAAACCCAATCCTTTGAATTTTCACCCCTGGGTTGTAAACTTGTCCGCAAAACAAAAGGTCTTTTCTGCTTGGGGTCAGGTCAGGGACGCGCAGGCCACACAGCAAGCGCGCCAGACGCCAGTCCGTCGCGCGCGAGCATTTGTCTTAATATATTCGTCAATATTCAGGAAAGTATTCAAGGTATCAACTTCGGGTTTGTTTTAAAAACATATTCAAACATTTATTAGCATTTCATACGCTTACTATACAGCTGTAACGCAAAAAATAAAAACGTTTCTCGCATATGAACTTTTTCATGCCTGATCAAACATTTTCGGAACTGTTCCGTAGTATACGTATATATCCAGTAAAATAAATTATCATAGTACGTTCCTAATTGCTGTATATTAGTATTTGATGCATAACCCTATATTTCAAGACTTCGCTACCTTCGTAATTGAATCGGCGACGCAGAGCGAGGACAGGGAGGAGGCGAGAATAATTCGAGTACTTCTCAGGTTTCTTGAGAAAATGCGGGGCTAGGAGACGGAGAGGGAGAGAGGTAAGAGGAAGGAAGGGTTTGAAAGGGTTGCGGAGGGAATTTAGACACGTGTTGATGGGTTAAAGAGACTCATCCTGATGAAGATGAGATGACAAGTAGTTTAACCTCTTAATTCCTAAGCCCGAAGTAAATATTTTATGTATTTACAGGCTTTTTGGTAAATTTATTTTCTCGACATGCAAAGTTCATTTTAATAAAATTTTGTAAAACTGAATTTTATTAAAAAATCCCTATTTGTCAGTATCCAAGAGGAGTTATTTTCGATTTTTAAAGATGACCCTATATGTATTTTTTTACTGCGAGAATTTTAAAATTAATTAAGTTAATATTTTTGGGGTTTACGATTTTTTAAAGTAGACCCTTTCTATTTTTTGAAGCTCGTGAAATCCGTAAAATTACCTTAACGCCTATTTACTTTTGTAATTTTCCCTACAATTACGATTGTCGGGACTTCGATTCTGCAATTTTTCAAGTTAAGATGAAAATGAAAATGTTTTTTTTATCATTACATTAGTGATACAGGTGCTCTATTTAATATGTAAACGCGGATTTTCGTAACCTGGTAACAGAATTCCACCTTCTCTTTTCCCTGTGGTTGTTGGACAGTCTTTCCTTAGATAAAACAGTTTTACGATAGTTTTAAGTAATAATTAATATTGTTAGTGTTATTCGAAATCGAGTCGTCTTAAGTTCGGTATCGCTCACGACTCGGATAAAAAAAATTCACTTTCGATTAGCGAATCTTGAATTTATTTTTATGGAAAAATCAATAATACCTACAAAACCAATTATGAATTTCTTATCAGTCTTTCAAAAATAAGAATATTTTCGGTGTCATCCCAGATTATAGATGGCCTTACAATTAGATTCAAGAGAATATAGTGTATTTTAACCCAAAAATTATATCAGAAGTAAATTAAATAATAAACATAAAAGAGGGACGGTTGTTTAAAAAAAGTTTAAATTAAAAGAGAAATTCAGCAGATGGATGGTAGGAAGTTATAATCAATAAATATCGCTCAAAAATTAAGGGATTTTTTTTGCGTAGGCGTACCGCAACCAGATTAGTATCTGAAATATTCGGCGCTTAGGGCAGCAATCTCCTTTAAAATAAATAAATATATAATTTTCGGCAACATTATTTTTACTCCGTTTTAATCAATAAAAATTTCCTTCTGGTTAAAACGACCGAGATATTTAGCATTCAATAAATATTTATCGAAGGAAAAGATTTTTTTTTCTTGACGTCTTGGTTCGCCTTTTGCGAGCGGCACCTACGGCAAACGCCACCTTCGCCACACCCTAGTTACGGCTCCGACAGGAACTCCGAATGTATAACTGGGAGGAGAAGAGGACGATGGAAGGGGAAGGACTTGGTAGCATGGCGGTGGGTGATGGAGGACGGTATCGCAGCGGCTAAGGGTCTAGTTCACTTTGGAAGTTACGGAGCGGTTTCTTTCAGCGGTCTACCGTGAGACCCATCTGATCCCATGGGAATGAAGGCACGGTGGAAAGGGATGAGGGGGAGGGGGGATGCTTCCATCCGACGTGGCGGAGGTTGAGAGAAGGATAGAGTTAAGGGAATTGTGGAGGGTAGTCGGCGGAATTGGGTTACCGCATTTGGGTTAGCTCGTGACACGTGGATCTCCGGAGATTTCGTTCTCTTTAATATAAGTATATACCTCTGAAGTCCAATCCTACGTCATGTAGTTCGCGTTGCAATTTCGATAATTACCGCATTTGGATATTTTCCGTTTCCTGATATTTCCTTCTGTGAAATTTTCACGTGAAAAATATAGCGTCTTTTGCCCATCTCTTTTTTTTGCGCATATAACTATAATTTGCGTCAAAATAATTGATTGGAATCTTGTGTGCCCCTGTGAGCGGGGATTGTATTGATCTTCAGGGTTTCTTTGCATATAATAACGCTCGCATTTTAAAAAAATCGTACGTAGTTTTTCGGAATCGTGATTTTTTGTTACATGCAGTGTCCTAAGAAAGTTTTGATGCCCTAGGAAAACTTTAAGATGGTTCCCCAAATTTATTTGACATTATACTCTTATTTCAGTCTAAAACTAATTTATGGAGGTAATGATATTTTGGCGGAGAGGTATAAAGAGTAAAGAAATATTAGGTGTATTAAAAAAAGTGGATTGGTATGAGAAGTTGATTAGAAGGGCCCTGGGTAGTACAAATAGAATCGAACGCGCCAAAAACCTACCGAAACATAGAATGACTGAATTATTGTTATTTTTTTGCATTAGGCCAGTCTCAGAACATAATAAATAAAGAATAGCGTAATTTTCTAATAGTAAATCTAATTGTAAGACAAATTTCAAGGGATAGCCTGCTTTATTTTTCGATTAAAAACAGTTGTGAAATAATTCAGGTTTGCGATTTTTTTTTTAAAAATAATAACTCCTCGATGTAATATCAGATTAGTCCGCTAAAATGTGAAGATTCTCACGTAATCTCACCTTACATCTAATTATACGACGTGATTATTTGAGATTACGAACACCCGCCAAGTTCGCTCCTAAAATATTCTCACGCATAATTCAATGCGTAAGTGTCCATTAATTCTCAAAGAGGAACTAACTGGGTCTTTTCCAAGTTTTTCGCGAAGAGGTTCAGATGATTTTTCACAAAAATTGACAACCTTTCTTGAGAACGTTTCTTGCTCTGTCCACAGTAATTCATTTATTAATAATGCTATTACGTATTTTACGATTAAACGGTCGTTCGGGATACTAAGACAGCAATAAGAATTATATCTGCTCTTAATAAATCCAATTTTTGTTAGAAGAAAATTTATTAGCGATATGAAATATAAATTCTATATAAATTGAAGCGGTAAATCCAGTGTTCGTAATGAAATTTAAAAAATCTAATTCACTGGAGAATTATCCAGATCGTTTTATAGCTGAAAACAAAATCAAGAGTGAGCACTTAAAAGTAAAAAAAACACTGCAAGTGGGTCACTTTTACCCAAGTTTTTACACCTGATCAATATTTACTTTAATTTATCAAACTTTATAAGCAACAGCTAAATATAAAAACCCATTGTTTGCGTTTTGTACAGCTTCCAATACAGTGATCTTAAATTCCTTTAAGAGGGGAAGTCCATTGAAATAACATATAAATGCACGTGCCTACGAGAATGAGGACAAAAAAAACAAAAAGGAACAAACGCTAAATGCGTTAATTAATCGAGCGAATTCGCGACGCTCTTTTTTTTTCGACGCGACGGACTTATCCGCGAATATCGAAACCGTATAAAAAAATCGCGCTATTTATTACCTTACAATCTCATCGGTGCCGTAAGTAAAAAAAATAAACACCGCAAGGTATCCTCAAGAGATCGTAATCGGGGAATTTGTCGAACCTCGCGCGTTTTCTCCGGCATCGCTCGTTTCTTTCACTCGATAAAACGTCTCTCCCCGTTCCAACCTGTTAAGGCGATGCATCGGTAGGAGTGGGAATTTTCCATCGTCCCTTAACGCCTCTCCCCCAACTCCATATCCTTTCCCTCCCCTCTCTTTCTACAAAATGTACAGATAGAGAAACTCTCCTTCCACTCTCTCCCTCTCTCTCTCTTACCAGTTCTCTCCTTGTAATCATCGTCGCTACGTCCTTGACAACCCCTTTCCTCGCTATATCTGTCCCATATTCTCGTAACTTATTTTTTTTTTCTCTTCATCGAGAAATAAGTGGGGAACTCTTTGAAGACCCGTTGTGCTCTCAAGAGGGTGCCAGCGGTTCGTTTTTTTCTCTCGATTCTCTAACGATGGTTTGAAAGAAAGATGGTCCCGTATAATTAATGATAGTTGCGGGATATTTTTTAAAGGTTTGATAGCGTTTGTTATGTCAAGCTGGACTTATATTTATGGTAAGATCAGTCATGAGAAGGGGAATATTTTTGTTGATATGTTTGTACATAATTAAAACTTCTACAAGATAGAATCTTTTTCATGTTATTTTTCTTCTATACCTCGAATTTTACTATAAGTCGAATATTTTTTGCGTCCCTTGAGGTTCGACTTATAGAAGTTTCATTGTATGTATATGCATAGCCGAAACTCGATTATTCGAACCTATAAAACTCGAATTTTCGATTAGTTGAAGTTGTCATTTTGCTCTCGTTCGAACATACAGTTAGGTAATTCTAAGTTGCAATTAGATGAACTTTTTCAGTTTCAGTTTGAGTCATAGAACTTAATTTTAACGTGCATATTATATGGATAGAAACGTGAAAAATGTGTACTTATGCCCATATAAATTCTAGTTAAAGAAGCTCGATTGTTAATATATACTAAACACACGTTTTAAAAGTAGCCTCAAGCTTACCAGAAGCAAAACTTGCACCGCAGTTGTGTGGCACGGCCGACCCGAATCCCCAGTTATGCTGAAAAAATAAAATCTCCCTTTATCCTCCAAGTTGGCCAATCACGTCGAAGGATTCATTAAAAGCCTCAGCTGTTTTTCCGCGGAGCATCTTGCCAGAGGGATTTCTCGAGGGGGAGGGATCGCGAGTCGCATCCACTTTCAACATTTCCTCGTGGCTTCATAGCGACGGTTTAAAGAAAAGAAAAAGTCCTTTAACTGGGGAATCAAAAGCGACAGGCGCTTCCTCAATTTGATCCATTCTTTTTGCCGCTCCCGAGGAAATGTCGATCCTTTCTCCCTTTCTCCCTTTCATTCGCTCTCGAAAACTCAGCCTCTCAACATTATCTCCTCGGAACTTCATCAAATATATTTTTTGTATCATTTATTTTATATCGACCCAACCTTTCTTCCTATCTTTCTGTGTCTATCTGCCGCTCTCTCAGAGCCTTCTGAAATTTTTATGCGGAGTCATATTTCGCCACACTTTTCCTCTCTCTCATTCCCCCCTCGTATCTGATTAAAAGGCTTCGTTGAAGACCGATTCCTACGGTTGTCAATATTCTTCCTTCCCCTATACGTTGACCCCCTTCCTTTTGCTTAGCCCCTGTCTCTTCTTCCCCGTTACGTTTTATGCTTACTAACTTGATGTAAAAATCTATGTAGGTACTTGATATTTCTATATAAATATTCCCAAAAAATGCTTTTATATACGTATGTACGTATATCTCTTTCTCTCCCTCTCTGTTCTTCACCCATCTCTCTCTCCCTACCCATTCTCCTTGCTCCCTCTCCCCCTTTCCTTCCCCCACCCTTCCTATTATCATTTCCCACGCTCCCTTTTCTCTCCCTCTCTCTCCCAAGTGGTTTCCAACCATTTCACCCCATTACCCACTTTACCATAATTTAAAGCTGCCATTACCCCCTATTGCATTTGTCCAAATTAAGGTATCTTGTGTGGGTTATACGCCCCGTTTCTCGAATTGTCAGAAACAACTGTTTTAATTTACCTAGTAACCGAGGATATTGGCGAGCCTTCGGCTTGCTTTGTTCTTAATGCCTCTTATATGGGGTGTAGCCGTCTCCGGCCTCTCTGGAACGAAGCTATCCCTCACCATTGGCCGGTGATCGGGTTAGTAAATGTCGCCACAGGTAGATTCGTCATGGTTTTCTAGCTTTCGTTTTGCGTGAAAGTTATTAAATGTAAGCAATTAACCCATGTGTTGGCTACATCAGATTTTTTCATATACCTCCTCTACCTCATATTCCGAATTCTCACATCGCTTTACCAAACGGATCTATGCGAACAAACGATCCTACCGGCCGTTTCGCCGCCGCGTCGTGGTCCTCGCACTCGCAGCAGCTTCGGTTTTCCTTATTCAAAAAATCTTCGTTCTAACCTATCCATTTCGTCTCTCCTCTAAAGTTATTTTTTTTTAAACTTCGTCATGCCCTAACATGCCAAATGATTTCGTTTTGCGAGGACACGGTGAAAAAACGATGAAGTACGTATCGGCGAAAATATATATCCGGATTTGGTTCGTTTCAAATGCGCTTTTTTTCTAAAAAAATCGTTAAATTGAAAATTTTGCCGCACCTTATCTCGCTCCCTAATTAAAACTCGGCTCAGTTTCGTCTTTCTCTCATCCTTATCATCTCAGGGACGAGCTAACCCAACGAGTTTCTTCATTTTTTTTTTCGAAATGATCGCGATCCGTGCCTTCTAAATCAGGTAGTTCGTGCTATCCTCTTTTTTATAATTATTACTTTTGGCGCTTTTTTATAACAAGTTAGGAAAGTGTACAACGTATCACAAATGGGCGCGTTTCGTGCAATGGAGTGTTAGAAAGAAATCATATACCTGTACGTAAGGGAAATTGCGTTTTAAAGTTCTTTTCTTCATCATAAATAATCCATTTTCTTCCTATTTAAAAATAGTGCATGCATACGTAAGGAAATTAAACGTTTGTTTTTGAGATTGTTTTTGTTAGCAACAATGAAGAAGTAACCATGCAAGAAATTTTGTTCAACTCGAATTAAGACGTTTTTGTTTGATTTTCTTGATAACGGCAACTCCTGCGATAAAAATATATAGGGAAAGAAATACTCTACTTTACCAGTTCTACAACTTTTATTTGAAAAATATTTTGATATGAGCAATACTTTACGAGATATGACGAAAGTTTAATTTTTTGTCACCAGTAAAGTGGTATCCCTGATTGGAGTACGTGATTCATTTTTGCGATTTTCTTATTATATTTGATTGTACGTCCTTAATATTAAATTTCATGAAAATCCGTTCAGTAGAAGCCGAGAACGAACATGCGGACGGACGGACGGACGGACAGACGGACCAACCGACCGACGATAATAGGCGCTCACGCCGTAAGCGAAACGCGCATGAAAAAGAGCTTATGTATTCGGTTCATCCGTCTGTCTGCCCGTGTACAAAATAACTAAAAAATTACGTAAGTTACAAACACCAAATTTTCAGGATATATAGTGCTACATTCGGACTAGATATTGAAAAAATTTGAGGTCTGTCCGTCTGTCAGATTGCCCTTTAAGAGGTTATTAGAAAACCCCTTACGAACTATCTATACTTATGGCTTATTATGGCTTTCGTATTGTTGACCGCATTTACAGCAACGAATGTAAATAAATAATTAGGCTATTAAGCGAAGGTAAGTGAAATTACAAAGTTTTGAAAATTTATTCTATGAAATATTTTGTCGTTGTTATTTAACGCGAATAGTTTTCGAAGAAATTTTGACGTGATACGCTGCTTAACATTTTAATGGTAAAATACATTTCTGTGAAATTCGTTAATTAATTTTTCGAAACAAAAGTGAAATTACATAGGTCTAAAAATGAATTTACATAATTAATGTATTGAATATTATTAAAGATGCAAAATTTTCAAGATAGTTTCGTCCGCACGGGAATGTTTTTATTTTACTATTCTTTAAAAGAAAGCGTTGTATGTAATTTGCTCAGCAGTTCTTTCCTCGCTTGTTTGAAAAAGTCCTTTCAGAAAAAAAAATCCTGTCTGTATTTCGAAAGAGAACCGAAGAGATTTTTCTAAATTAATTAAAGTGTTTTTTTTTTCGTAAGATCTTCCGCGCGATATTTCTCTTCTCCCGCGTTACGCGCCCGTGGACGAGAGAATGAAAGGAAATTTCGTTCGCCGTGGAACACGATCGATGCAGAAAACATTTTCCTCTCTTATCGCTGACGCGGAATTTTGAAGGTCGACAACCGTAAAATTCCGCGACGTTAGGTCGCCTCCCTTGGCGAACCGCGACTGCCTTTCGGCTGTGGAAATGCCCCGCTCTTCGTTGGAACCGAAGTGCCGTGACGCTTTCTATAGCCGTCGCCGGGTGGATTCGAAAGGGAAGCTAAATATTAGCGCGCGAATTTCGCAGATTTCATCCTTGTGTTTTCGTACATTATTTTGTCAAAACATTCGCGGAACGGTTTAATCTCCGTTAAAACTCAAACGGATCGATTACGCTTCAAACGTGTCTTTTTGCGAAAAACGGTACGCTTGTTTTTTTTTTCTGGGACGTCAAATAAAATTCGCCACGCTCGCGAAAAAAAAAAAGGATCGATTTATTTTTCGTCCGATTCCCCGCGTTCCCTTAGTTTTCCCTACTTTTCGATTCCTCATGGAAGCGCCTCGTGGATTCCTGTCACCGAATTCGAAATGAACGAGAGTTGGAAGGTGAAGGACGGGAGAGAAAGAGAGAGACAGACAGACAAACGACTTTATTCAGGGCGAAATTGAGAGAGAGAGGAAAGAAATAGAAATGGTTCGAGGGAGTGACTCAGAATTAATTCTTTTGATTTTAATGGAGCGAAACGAAGGAGCGACTCGAAACCGCACGCACGGAAAACCCTGAAAAAATTCTCCGATTCCTTTTAGAGCTTTCTTTCTGACCGCCATCTTCCTTTCTTCTCCCATCATGTTCAGTAGCAAACTTCTCGCCTCCGTATCAATCCAGCGATTTCTCTTTCTCGATCTCCCCCTCCCCTCACCCTGGGCATCCTTCTTCCATTTCCTTTCAATTCCTCCTAAGCCCCTTTTCGATAAATTGTTTCGAAAGTATCCTTAAGAAGCAAAATAAAAATTGACATTTATAGTTCTGTAATACGCAAAAAAAAAATAAACCGACAATTGGTTAAATTGCAGCACGTATCTATTAAGATTTTCAATGAACAATAATATGTTGTCATGTATGTTACAATTAAACGATCTGAATGTGTTTAATTCTAAAATTGTGAAGGCACGAGGTTTTAATTCGATATTTTTCGTAATTTTTGCTGCCAAAATAATTTTATTAATCCATTTAGAAATGAAACGTTACTCGATAGGATCGCCGCAACCGTGGATAAAGTCGGTTTACTCTGGTAGCGTTTTCCTTTTTTTCCCCGAGCGTTTTTCCATTCCCTTTTGCTTCTTCTTTGTCGGGATATGAGTATCGATCTCCTCGTTGTATACGACATTTTGAAATCACCTGAAAGCTGTTTCGCATTCGCGCCGCCATCGTCCATATTTGTGCTTTAAAAAACGCCATCTTTTTGGCCCATCTGAAAATCGTTTTCATCTCCTTCTAGGAAAGCATGATACCTTTCCCGAAAAAAGAACGTCTTTCTTTTTTTTTATTATATAATCCCTTTGCACAACACGGCCTTTGTGTACCGAGCATCTAAAAAAAAAGCTTACGATAAAAGTCCGAAACTTGCGGCAAACCAGAAACCATTGTTGTTATGTCGCATTAGCATATTAAAGTAGGTAGTCCCCTCCGTCGGTTCTCAATAAAATTTCCCTCCCCTCCTTTACCCTCCGTCTCCCAGACGAGCGGCCTTGAATCTATTCCCTTCTACCTCTCCATTCCCCTCCATATTTTCTAGGTATCGTTACGTTAAATCCCTTCCCATCCTAATCGCTAAGTCTCTCTCGTTTCCAGCTCGTTCTCAGACGTGTTGAAACTTGTTAATTTAGTAGGCTCGCATTCCTAGCTTAAATGCATAGGTGTTAAGTAGGTCAGATCTGTTGCGAGTCTATGATATTGTTTGAAATATTGATAATACGGAAGTTGTTTCGAAGAGGTTTTAGTCTTCTCTGAGCTTTCGAAGAGACCACAGGCTTTCTACTTCCATTCATCATCGAAGGCGATTTTGGAAAGTGTATTCCTAGTGAATCAACTCATTTATGTTCATAACTCATCAAGTGATGAGTTATGAGTTATCATACACAATGAAAAGACAAATGCATGAACCGATGAGCTTTTACATATATCTTGTCCACTCCGACGGTCATTTTAACGAACCTATTATGTATCGTGGACCGAACGCTGCCAAAGTTTTCATGGAAAAAATTAAACATGAAGTGGAAAAGATTGATGAAATATATAGTAACTTAAACCACTCACACCTGAACGAGAACACGCTTTCAAAACTTCAGACGTTTGCAACATCTGTAATAAACAACTCGGAAACGATACAGTCCGAGATCACAATCATTTAGATGCAGAATTTCGCGGACCGCCACACTCTACATGTAATTTACAATGCCAAATTCCCGATTTCGTTCCAGTAATGATACATAACTTATCAAGTTATGACGCTCATTTTATCGTAAATGAATTAGGATACGATTCTCAAAGAATATCTGTCATACCAAACACGGAGGAAAAATATATTTCTTTTCCAAACAGATTACTAAGAAACTATCAGTAAGGTTTTTAGACACGTATCGCTTCTTGGCTTGTTCATTAGCTCAGCTCGCTGATAACTTTCCTAAAGAGAATTTCATTCATACAATGCATAGCTTCGGTGAATATTCACATTTAGTATGTCGTAATGGGATCTTCCCATACGATTTTTTTTCTTCATTTACCCCTTCCTAAGACGAAGTAAAGAAATCCGAATGAAGCACGCAATTGTTGGTTTTGTAAAACATATTTTTAATTCACGTATTGATAATTTGAACAAAAAGAAATAATGTCACTATGCACAAATGAAAATGGAAAAAAGTCACTAAAAATCACAAATAAGCACAAAAAAATTCACTAAAAAAGTTTTTTTTTAATGAATGTCACTATTTATACAAAAATTGAAAAAAAGGACATCCTCCAACGGCTCCTCCTCCTCCTCCTCGGTGTCGTATGACGACTCCAGATCGGAATAGCATTCGGTGTCACGTACCCCCAGCTTGGGAAGTGTCCACTCCCGGCAGCATCGGCAATCCCGTGCCCAACGTATACTCTGTGGTAGCCGCTGCTGGCACACGGCGCACGCTTTTCCCGTGCGGCGAAAGTGGGACGCTTTCACAGTAACGTGCCGGCGTCCGCAACGAACTACCGGCAAGTTGTAATGTCGGAAACACGGACCACATAGTATGGCCGTTTCTTCGTCCGTGTTTATTCTCCGGGCCGCTTGGTGCTGGTCGTCGATTCGCAACCTTTGTTGCAGTAACTGCGAGAGCACGTGACGAATTTTGTATCTTACGCAGGCCCAGTTGGGGACTTCTTCCATTGCACTAGTTTCTGTTTTGACGTTTCTTTAGGAAATGATGCCGCGGTTGCGTTTGTCGTTTCTAGTTTTGAACCAGCGGATGTATCCCCAAGCGCTCAATTATCAGGCGGCGAGCCACGCTCAGGCAGCTGCAACCGCAATTCCCGGGCACATGAACCGGATGTAGTATCTGCAAGCGAGACATTACTATTTAGATTATACGACGAACGACCGGATGTAGCTGCGACCGCAATTCCCAGGCACATAAAGCGGATGTGCCTGCGAGCGAGTGTGGGAAATACGTCTCTCTTAACTACTATTTAGATTATGCGACAAACGCAACCGCGGCACCATTTCCTAAAGAAACGTCAAAACAGAAACAAGTGCAATGGAAGAAGTCCCCAACTGGGCCTGCGTAAGATACAAAATTCGTCACGTGCTCTCGCAGTTACTGCAACAAAGGTTGCGGATCGACGACCCGCACCAAGCGGCCCGGAGAATAAACACGGACGAAGAAACGGCCATACTATGTGGTCCGTGTTTCCGACATTACAACTTGCCGGTAGTTCGATACGGACGCCGGCACGTTACTGTGAAAGCGTCCCACTTTCGCCGCACGGGAAAAGCGTGCGCCGTGTGCCAGCAGCGGCTACCACAGAGTATACGTTGGGCACGGGATTGCCGATGCTGCTGGGAGTGGACACTTCCCAAGCTGGGGGTACGTGACACCGAATACTATTCCGATCTGGAGTCGCCAAACGACACCGAGGAAGAGGAGGAGGAGGAGCCGTTGGAGGGTCCTTTTTTTCAATTTTTTGTATAAATAGTGACATTCATTAAAAAAAAACTTTTTTAGTGAATTTTTTTGTGCTTATTTGTGATTTTTAGTGACTTTTTTCCATTTTCATTTGTGCGTAGTGACATTATTTCTTTTTGTTCAAATTATCAATACGTGAATTAAAGATATGTTTTACAAAACCAACAATTGCGTGCTTCTTTGAGAATCGTATCCTAATTCATTTACGATAAAATGAGCGTCATAACTTGATAAGTCATGTATCATCACTGGAACGAAATCGGGAATTTGGCATTGTAAATTACATGTAGAGTGTGGCGGTCCGCGAAATTCTGCATCTAAATGATTGTGATCTCGGACTGTATCGTTTCCGAGTTGTTTATTACAGATGTTGCAAACGTCTGAAGTTTTGAAAGCGTGTTCTCGTTCAGGTGTGAGTGGTTTCATTGGTTTCAAGTTACTATATATTTCATCAATCTTTTCCACTTCATGTTTAATTTTTTCCATGAAAACTTTGGCAGCGTTCGGTCCACGATACATAATAAGTTCGTTAAAATGACCGTCGGAGTGGACAACATATATGCAAAAGCTCATCGGTTCATGCATTTGTCTTTTCATTGTGTATGATAACTCAGACGTGGGTTGAACGGCATCTATATAGCGTAAGAAAGATTCAGAATCTGCATAAATGACTACTGGAACTGGAAAACGTGTGCTGTGTTTCTGAAAAAACATCCATTTTTTCTCTTCAGTCGGGAGCTCTATTCTGCTTGGAGAATTAGTTTTGCAATAAAATTGATGTTCCTCAAATTTTTCACAATCATTATAATGAATGAAGCAGCGCTTACAAATATAAAGTTTATTGTGATGTTTAGTTATCTATGGACTAATCTTTCAAAGTTTTTTATCCAACAATAATGAGCCGTTGTATCATTATTGATATACAATAGATGTCGGTGGTCCTGAAGTTCATTGTCAGCAATTTTGATTGGATACAAATTACTCTCATTATCAAGTCCAAACACATTGATAGAAATATTATTACTTCTTTCAAATTTAGGAATCTGATCAAGATCTACTGGGTATGTTACACAATTCCAATCGTAACCTCTTCGAAACTCTTCATTATTATATTTCGAAACGCGCTGAGGGACTTTACTAGTGTTTTTCGCCCAAATAGCATACATAAAACAGTATAAATCAAAATTTTGTACGTTAATTACAGCACCGGTACGTTTAATTCTCGAAGGAAGATTAATAAATGTAGACCCTCTCAATGGGGTATATTTATTTATCCGCAACTCTAAACCAACCAACCGGAGCCTTTCCCTTGGCTCTCTGATTTTTTCCCTTAAAATCTTTCCGTACATATAGTTCACAATTTCATCTAAATCATTAACTTGAAAAATTCTAATATTTTTAGTCTTGAAATTCTTTTGGCTATACTCATTCCCCTTTCTAAATTCAGCCTTTACAATCATATTAATTTTAAGCGCTGTGTTTTCTAATTGTTCCCTAATTTTATCCAGTAATATGCTTTTTACGCGTGATAAAAATGAAACTAGCTCTGTCATTTCTCTCACACTGCTAATCCAGTACGTTTTTAACCTGTTTTTAACCGCAGATTCAATTTATAAAATATTCACATCTCCTTCAGTTACACCGCCACCCTTTTGCAGAACATACCTTTGATGACAGTCACTCATTTCATGGGACACTTTGTAACGAGAGTTGTAAAACTCAAAACAAACATTACATTGAGTATCCATTATTTCAATATACTTACAGCAAATTCTTATAAATGAAAAGAAATCACTTGATGAGTTATGAACATAAATGAGTTGATTCACTAGGAATACACTTTCCAAAATCGCCTTCGATGATGAATGGAAGTAGAAAGCCTGTGGTCTCTTCGAAAGCTCAGAGAAGACCGAACCTCTGCACGTACACACTTCTTCCTCACATATAAACACGCGATATATCTCCTCCTTACTCAACCACTCTCTCTCTCCCTCTCTCCTCCTCAATCTCGCAATTCTTTGTTTTTCCCCCTTCTTATGTATCTCTTTCTCCCCCTATCTATCTCTCTCCATGTCTTTCTCCCTTTGTACGAGTTGTTCCAAGAGCCCCTTTACACCATTGGTTAAGAGCGAGTTGCAGAAAGTAAGACGCAGTCCCCTCTGTTGAACGAACTCCGTTCGCACCTCTTCATCCTGAAAAAAAAAACGACAATGGAATGAAAACACAAAATCGGAATTGCAGCTCACTACCTCTAAAGATAAAATGGTCTTACAAGATTGCCAAACCGTTGTTCTGGATCACTATTTAGGTTTAAGGAGGAGCAAACAAGTCTCTACATCGCCCAAATGAAGGCGTTTATCTACCTATTTATCTAAAGTATTTCCCTCTACCTCCTCTTTCACCTCTCTCTCTCTCTCTCTTTTTCTCGCCCTCCTTCGCATTTTCTCCTCTTTCCTCTTATTCCATCTACTTCCCTTTTAAATGTAAGAAGGGACTATATAGTCTCAATTTCGCCCTAATAAAGTCGTTTGTCTGTCTGTCTGTCCCTTTCTCTCCTTGGCATCCCCAAATCTATTCCTCCGTGCTTTCTCTTCTTCCCATTACCCAACTTCTCGTTCTCGTTTTTCATACCTCATTTCCATCCCTTAATCCATTAACACATTCACTTCGCCAAGACAAACGCCCGACTATCTCGCCTCCCAATCTATCCGAGCCTAAACGATCGGAGATGTGGAATCAGAGCCGGCTATAAATACCGCGGCGAAAGGTTTGCTCATTTCTTTGTAGATCCAAAGCGTCATTAAACGGAATACTGTTTTTTTTTTAACGGAACCACTTGTTAGGTGTATGTGGGTAATTTGCGCTTATGTGTAGACTGCTCTTAATTCATACATGATTTATCAATGACACCACGAAATCGAATGAGATTACCGTCGATCAGTGCCGTAACTATAGTATAGCGAAGGTGGCATTTGCTTGCAAAAGGCGCAAAACGTTCCCGCAAAAAGTGCGAAAAGTTAATTTCCCCATAAATAAGCGTTATTTTATCACTCAAGCCTTGATTTGTTTATAATAAAAACGCTATTATTCTTTATTAAAACTAAGAAAAAATTATATCCTACATAACCAAGGCGTTTCCTAAAGTTTTGCCATAGGCGCCATATCGCCTAGGCACGCAACTGCCGTCAGTAACCAGCGTTATTTGCATATACACACAGTAAAACCTATGTAACACAAAATGCACTATTATAAATACAGTGACTCCCCGACTTACGCGGATCCGTAGATACACGGATACATGACAACTTATCAGCGCGCTCGATTTTTAGTTCAACTGCCACTCAATAGATGGCGGTACTAGTACAGTAATCCCTCGGCATACGAGTAATCGGTTTACGAGTTTTCGCTTATACGAGATGCACAAATTAATGCCTGTTTTTCAATTTACGAGCCAATTTTCGCTTATACGATCTCCTTCCTCTCGCAAACCGATCGTGTTTCCCGGCACCTATTCTCGGCTTTCGTCGGTTCCCGAATCTTCTCGAATGCGCAGAAATTCACGGCATCCCAACTTTAATGATGTAACTATTGTTTATAAAATTTATAACATGGGATGTATTGGGAAATTAATTTTCGTTTTACGAGTTTTCGCCTTACGATCAGTTTTCGAGGAACAAATTAAGCTCGTAAACCGAGGGATTACTGTACGCTGACGCACAGCTGACAGCGTCGCTTTCGCCATTTAGATTAGTTATCCCGTGGGTGCAAGTTGTGTCTCGTTACTGTACTGCTCTTCATAAACAAATTATAAACCCTCATCAAATAAGCAGTACTTTTGTAGCTTTTACTATCCATTGAAACGAACGTACCTATATGTCAAAAAATATATCGTATTTAAGCGTTGTTGGACTTACACGGTTTTCAACTTATACGGCGACCTTCGGAAGGAATTAACCGTGTAAGTTTGGGACTTACTGTACTGCGATTCATTTTCCTGCAAACACGTATCTTTCTTATTAAACAAACTCATTTTTATAAACCTCGTTAATACAAATCATGAAATTTTACATCCATTACGGTTTCTTATTCTAATAATCGATTTTTGCCTTCGGTTCGATATCGCTCGAATTTTGACAGATAAGTTACGCATTTTTGAAAAATCTTGGGTTCATTTCTGGAGGTTGCCATGGCGACCATGCCATTGTTGGCCCACGAGATCGCATAATTTACTCAATCCGCATTTGCGTGATATATACGCACGCATTGAATGCCTTATTGCAAGGAAATGATAATAAATCGTCAATACGCACACACGGCCATGTCCTCAGCGAGATTCGAACCCGCGAACCTTACATTGGGAGCCAAATATACTGAAATCCTATACCAGGGAAATGCATTATTAGAGTTAAACGTGAATTATTGAGATCAACGATAAGGGTAATTACTTACTTCACAGACTTCTTAATTTTTTAATAAATGAATTGAGAAATATCCGCGCAATGATACAGCTATGTAGTTTGTAGTAATTTCTGCGCTTGTCATTACCAAAACATAATCCACCTTCTCTCGGATGTACATATTCTCTTTCGATTCCACTCGGTGCTCGCCGACTCTGCTATTTTTGGGTCGTCCGATAAGGCCGTTTCTACGCGAGTCCTTTTCGCAAACCCCCTCCTCCCTCAAGATAAGCCGTTATCACCAGTCGTCAAATCCTTGCCCGCAGACAACTCGGCATCGAGGCAGATCCGACTTTCTCTCTCCTCCTCTCGTAATTATCAGAGAGCGCAAAAAAAACATAGAGAAGCACGAATATCGCGAAATTCCTTCTCCTGCGAGTTTCTTTTTCGTGTTTTTTTTTTTTTTTGACGGAAGAAGAAGTGGGAAAAGAGCAAAAAAAATACACTACGTTTCTCTCGAAATGTAATTAGGGAACGTATCCGTACAGGACGCAGATGTACACGATTTTGTCTGTTTAATGCGAACGTGCTAGGATTCGTTTTTTTTTCTTTTAATCCGAGTTCAGAAGGGTAATTTTTGTCGATCAATATTATTTTGATTTCATTAATATGCTGCGAACTTAGATGAAAATAAGACCTTTCTGGGTTTTTTTATATTCCCTTCTTTGCTGGTAATTCTTTAGGTGAAGTTTTTGCCGTTTTGTGATAAGTCTGGAGGCATGGCCTTGGCGTGGTTTCATTCGTAACACTAATAAGCTCATTGCAAGTTGCCTCATTGCTGCAAAAGTTGAAGGATGCGTGAACAAATAAAGACAATGAATGGAAATTTTTCTTTATATCAAAATAAACTATTTTCTTACGTGTGCTTCCTGGTGAAATCTGCACAGGCGAATGACGACTTGGTACTTTTTCAAGGCTCGTACAGTCCGCTGAAATTAATTAAAACCAAAACATAAATCCTTGGGAAGCCAATCCATTTCATCATCTATCAATGTGGTCATAATAATCTCGGAGGAGGAAGAAAATGCGTTTCATTGACCTGAGGAGTAAACTAACATACGACTTCATTCATTATCGGAAGTAATATCTGAAAATAGTTTATGCGATTAATGCCTCGTTTGCATATATTTTGTGATAGTCTCTGTTTAAATGATAAGACGCCTTCGTGAAACAATTTGTGCCTTATTGTTTCGGATAATTAAATAAAAAAGCGACGAATTCAATGGCTTGCTCGTGAATAAAATTCTTTAACATACTACTTATTTGACAAGATCATACAAAACGCAAAATTTCCACTCTCATGCCGAATTTCGTTTGGTCGATATCGTTAGAAATAAAATATTCATGAATTAGTAAATATCGAGAGTAAAAAAAACTTCGAAAAAATTTTACGAACAATTTCTAGCAATAAAAATAATCCAACAATATGTATATGTGTATGAATATATTTATTTACACGAATAAACTAAATAAGTATTTCGTGGAAATTAATTTCAATTTTTTTAAATTTTGAAAACGTACCCGAAAAGAGTGCATCTGCTCCATTGAGATGTGCACCTCGTAGCGGCGGTTTTAGTAGGATGTTTTCATCCATACATGAAAAATAAAATTCCGCGCTTTCGACGGCGATATCGTTTCAGGGATCTCGTATTCTCTTCAATATCGAAGCGCTGCGACGAGATGAATACTTTCGAATATGGAATCTTTAGTATCGAGCTCTGGCTGTAAACATGGAGACACGAACTGGAGGCCACAACCATAAACCCCGTGTAATAACTCTTTCGTATCGCGATTGAAAAAGTTTAAAGAATTCTACAAGATTATTCGAGATCGATTCGGGAGAATTTTCGGTACTGGTCGGTTATCCCCCCGCAAATTACATTGGTTCCATTTGCGGCGCAACAGTCAAGGGGATATAATATTGAAAAGAAATAATACGAGCCTTCGGCTCGCTTTGTTTTAATGGGTAGTCGTCTCCGGGCGCTACCGCGACCTTCGCCTCGGCTGGAACCAAACTATCCCTCCCCGTTGTCCGGTGATTGGGTTTGCAAATGTCAAGACCGGGCAGTCATTTTCTGTTAATGTTGTCTAAAATTTTCGAAAAATAAAACATTTCAGTTATCATGTATTTTAGTGTCTTTATTATGGGATGTAATTTGCGGGGGGATAACCGACCAGTACCTTTCGCCTGAGGCCTGTTTTCTATCTTGGTTTAAGAACAAATCGAGGAAATTGCAATATCGTTGGGACAGAATCCGAAAATTATATACATTCTGCACGAATCAGTCTTTATAAAATTAAATTATAGCATCTATAACTCGATGATTACCGATAAACAAAAAGGGTCTCCGTATGTAAAATCCGAATTTTGAACGTATATTACATTTATTTAAAAAGATTACTACGATTTTTATCAAAAGCTAATGTATTAGGCGTTCGAATTACGAACTTCTGTGCTTTGGAGTTTCGCCCGTCTCTTGTAATTCGCAAAAAAAAAATGTTAATGTGTCTCATTCTCTTCTTAATTTTGTCCAATTATCCGAATTTTCAATTCGACCGTCCTTGTTCTCAAATTAATACGGATAATCCGAGTTATACTGTATAGCCAACCCTCGATCTGACGTCACTGATTATTCTTTGCCGTGTGCTGTAAATCATAATACCTGCTTTCGTCGTTTGATTGGTATGCGGTAGATTCATTCATAAATTTACATTTTCTGGCCTTAATTGAGGATGCCGCTATATCGGGCTATGCTAAATCGGGGTTCGCCAGAATAAGGTGCGAAATTATATATTTTGACGTCGCGGTTCAATTCTAGCGCTCACTTTACTTGGGTAAATATTATCAAAATTTGAATGTGTGTATTATAATTTATTTGCGTCTACTTTAAACAAGTAAGGAAAGTGTACATCGTTTCACAAATGGTTGCGTTTCGTGCAGTGGAGTATTAGAAAGAGATTATATACTTGTACGTAAGGGAAATAGCGCTTTAAAGTTCTTTTCTTCGACATAAATACTCCATTTTATTCTTATTTAAAAATACTGCATGCACAAGTGAAGAAATTAAACGTATTTTTGTGAGATTTTTTATGTTAGCAACAATGAAGAAGTAACCATGCAAGAAATTCAGCTCGAATTAAGACATTTTTGTTGGACGTTCTTGATAACGGCCACTCCGACGATAAAAATGTATAAGACATGAAATATTTTACTTTGCTAGTTCTATAAGTTTTATATGAAAAATATTTTGATATGACTAATACTTTACAAAATATGACGGAAAATTCATTTTTGTCACCAGTAAAGTGGTTTACGTGATTCGTTTGTACGATTTTCTTATTATATATGTCTATAAGTCCTTAAAATCAAATTTCATGGAAATCCGTTTGGAAGAAGCCGAGAACGAACATGCGGACGGACAGACAGACCGACGCTAATAGACAGGCTGGAAGTGAAACGCGCCTAAAAGTGACATTAAAGCGATGAAATGATTAAACGCCCGTTTACCCGTTCAGCGTTATCCGTTTCTAGCCAAGGCTTCATTGTCGTCATCAGTAATCTGTACTCATTGTCAAACATCCGCGATTATAGGTTAAACCGAGCTCTTCAAATTATCCTGTTCTCCGCAATCTTCTTCAGTTCTTGTTAACTCCCTTTTTCTTTCAAGTCTCTATCAGCTGAAAACTTTTCCTTCCTCTTTTGAGCTTGAACTTCAAACCTCCCATTACCAAAGGAGGATACTTTGTGCCCATCATTTATCAATTACCATTTTCGCCTTGTTATATTGCAAATAGACTTTTAATAATCTTACTGTCATTTATAGACGCTCTTGTGTGATTATAATTTTTTACTTTCTCCATGCGTGGAGTAGGAGAAAGTCTTTTTCACTGTGAAAATTATTCAGCATTTAAAAACTATTCACGGGTGTAATTGCTGATATTTATTCTTGAGAACGTTGACGTGGAGAGCAATCGTATTCATTACTCTGTATGGATACTCATGCTGAAAAAAATCTGATGTGGCCAACACATGACTTTCTCCATATTTGGGGTATAGATATTTAAATTATTATGAATAGCATTATAAGACAAAGTTATTATTTCGTATCGTAAAAGAATACAGTCGTCCTTATTGCCGCAAATTATATTTTGAATATGTTTACAGAATTCACTGCTACATGGTGGCGCTGTATACTGGAAATTACGAAAACGTTAAATATCTCCGAAATGGATGGTTCTACGAAAATTTGTTTCAAACAAAACTTGGAAGAAATACTATTCTCTACAACTTTGGTCTTCACAAAGATTACCAATAACGACGTTTTAAAGGAGATATTTGACGGAAACCGAAAAAACTGATTATTTATACATAATTAAATAATAACTGCTATGGAAAATTATTTGAAATGAAAGTTGTAATTTCCAGTATACAGCGCCACCACCATGTAGCAGTGAATTCTGTAAACATATTCAAAATATAATTTACGGCAATAAGGACGATTGTATTCTTTTACGATACGAAATAATAATTTTGCCTTATAATGCTATTCATAATAATTTAAATATCTATACCCCAAATATGGAGGAAGTCATGTGTTGGCCACATCAGATTTTTTTTGTTTTTTAAATATTTTTTTAATATTTGACTACTAAACCTGAATGGCGGGCAAAAAGCGCCAATCCCTAAGCCGTTTACCGATCTTGAAAAGAAAAATACCACAGGGTAAACAAGACGATCATCAGGTGCATCTACTGTCAGCGTACATAGTCGAAAAACAATCATCAGCAAAAATTGTGCTGCTGATTAAAGGCGGAATACCGATTTATAAAGATGAGCTAACAATCGCCGTCACTTGCTAAAGAACGAATGGATAGTACGAACAATATTTTTGTGTTTTTTGTATTATAATATCTAAACTCAACATTTTTACTTACGTTCAATAGTTAAAACAATAGATACAATAAATATTTAGCATTTGGGCTCAAAATATCTCGTATTCGTATAATTTTTCATTAAAATCTTCTTGTTATTACGGGAGCTAATCAGGAAATTCCTGAACCGTTTCGCCGTCCCCATTTTAATAACGTATTTTTCGATATTGTCCCTTTTGGTCTTCTTTAACGCTCCATCTTTTTCTTCGTTTTATTTTCGGCATTCTTCTCCGATTCCTAATTTTGAAACTTTCCAATTTTTGTGTATCATTCTCCTAATGAGCCCGTGTTCCCTTTCCACGACAGGCGATAATCCACACAAAGCATTTCAGTACTTTCTTCGATCATCGCTCATATGATTTTATATGCATATTCATTCATAGTAATATAGTTATAATTCATTCAATTCAATTATAGGGCTGGATCGTATCGGGAGCTCCCGCAATGTCTGCCTATGCACATTCCTCGTAACCTATTTCAACACCCAGGAGTAGGGATCTATATTCCAATGTTTCCAGGGTTCTATTCTATCCGGCAGCTCATCGACGTTTTAAGGTGAACTTTTGCATCTCACTATTCCGCCGAGCGAAAAACCGCTCCGGATACTCTGAAGGGAAGGGCTTTAAAGGGAAAAAAATCAATCTATCTATTTATCGGGGTTCAATATGGCTAACATTGGAACTCTTCTGGGCTTTGTAAGGAGAGGGGGAACGGAGAATGGAAATGGGGAGAGATAGGGCACGGTTCGGATTTTTTTAAAGGAAACTGAAATAGTTTGCGGGTCGCGAAAACAACTTCGAAAGTTTTTTTTTTAAAAGATCTTAGGGAACTGCCCTCATTAATTCGCGATGGATTTCGACGTCGATTACGTGCGCGAGCGAAAAGCAAACGGTTTTTTCCCCCCCATAAATTTCTCCAAACTTTGGTTTTTCGTTATCTCACGCCATTATAACGTGTCGGCGCGACAACCGAGAAACGTGGAAATTCTACGACTCGTACCTCAAAGAAGTAAGAAGTTTTTTTTTTTGGGAATTTTCCATTGTAATGAAGTCCGCAAGAGGTTTAATAAATCATAAAATTACAAAAAAGTTCTGATAAGCTAGATTGCAAGTTGCAGCATTGCTTGCGAAATATTTTATGCATTTCTGCAACAACCATCTCTTCTCGTTTTTCTTTCTTTCGCGTTTTAACGGCTGATTGTAATCCGTAGTCTTTTTTCGCCATTTCCGAGCATCTGTTAATTCAACGTGGAGACGTATTTTAAACACGATCTAGATTGCAAATATATTAAATAAAAACTTTTAATTTATACAACTTTTATGTTAAAGTCACTAAGAATAAATTCGCTGAACTTACACGATTTTGCATGATTGAGTATTTTGTGTAAGTTCGCACAACCACGATTTTCTTCTGATAAATTTTCAGCTTCATTACCTGTGCGCTTAGGTTATTTTTCTCTTCTATTCATTTTATGTGAAACTTAAAGGCTTGCGCTCCTGTGTCAACCACTTTCAAGTTTGCTCTACTTTAAAATTGAAACTGTAATTTTCAGATCCGTGATTTTAGTTATCAGATTTCGAGAGCAAATTTCATTCGTGGGTTGTTTTTCACTAAGCATCCCGTTTTCATACTATTTGTTACTATATATGAGCCCTATTATTTTCCAAAAATGTCTTATCAAATTCACATATGAACTTATCGACTTCTTCCTATCAACTTTATGTTTTTACGGCTAAAGCCTAAATAAATCGACGGAATGTACATATATATGAGTATTTTCGTGATAGGAATTTTAATGCGACAAGAGCCCTTTTAAAACAGAAATATTTGCGAGACCGCGAGATTTTTTTTGGTAGCTTAAGCCATTTCAAAACCGGGCAAACATTTTACGCGCGTCATTTTTTTTTGCCGCCGTTTGCCACTCCTCAGCAACGGGACAAGCTTCCTTCTTATTTTCTTACGATCGCCGTTGTTTACAAATAGGACGTTAAATGAAACGCATTTCCGTTATGGAAATGTTTATTTCCGTCAAACAGACAGAGAGAGAGAGAGGGTAATATGTCGTGTCTTTCCCTCGGACGCATTTGGCTGGCCGGGTCAGCGTTTATTTCCGAGAGGATTGAAATAACAACAACAAGAGAAACAAAAAAAAATGAAAAACTCGAATTCGGCGACAGTTAAAACGGAGGATTTTTTTTTTACATTTAGAGGCCGTAAAATAATTTAATTTGCGTTTTCAAGGGGACAGACTGCGCCAATAAAAAAAACTTGAATCCCCCGTCCGCACGTGTTCCGTCGCGTTCAAAAAACGAAAAAAAAAACTGACGCGATGCCGCGAAGGAAATCGTGGAAAAAATAATAAACGAAATCGTTTTTTAAGAAAAAAGTGGAATGACCCGTTTCGATTCTGTTGAGTCCTCGGTCTTTCCATCCAGCCTTCGCTCTCTTATTTGGTAACATACTAGATTTTAGCGGATAGTAATTTTTCTCCCCCCAAATTATCATCAAGTTCTTTTGCGATACATTATCTGAGTGATTAGTGGTAATTTCATTGTTCACGACAAAAGTTACAGCCTAAGACGGTGAAATAAACCGTATCCATGGCAACGATGATGCCCACAAAATTTCTCGATAATGACATTAAGTCCATTACGTTTGACGGCAGACTCTCTCAATATTTCGCCTTTAAAATACTTTTTAAAACCGTCAACAAAGCCTTTCCCAACCCGTATCATCCCGACCCAGACCCTAATCGAACCTAACCCTTCCCCTAACCTCTATAAACTCCCATACCTTAAGCCATATAAACCTCTCTTCCCGCACAATACCAAACCATTTTTTTCCAATTCATACCACCGTAATATTCCTTTTATCAATCCATCAGTTCGAAGCTATATAAATGTCAAATCCGTCCATCCCTATAAGGTTCTTACTACGATCATAACAAACCTTTTCTTTCGTAATCCTTCCAACCCCTTTCTCCCACCTACCCCCTATGTATAAAAAAAAAGAAAACCTTTATTTCGCAACCCTCTATAAGACCTTTCTTTTCGACGTCATGCCAACCCCTCTTACCAAATCACTTCTCAGCTCTATTCGCGCATCTTCCATCAACCCTTCCTCCACCCCCTCTCGGAGGCTTGGCTTCACCACCCACTCTACTCCGTTCCTGTCTCCCGAACTCCCATTCCTCCTCCCTCTCCACCTCCCCCTCCACCTCTTGCCTCTCTGCCTCCACTCCCTTAAACACCCTCCCCATGTCCGTGGACCCGCTCGTTTCTCCACCTCCGCAGTCTCTTGTGGGCGCCTCTGAAAGTAGGCAGTCTGTTCCTCTCTCTCGTTCGATCGGAAGTCGAACCCGTCACCGTCCGATTCGGAAGAGGAGCTTCGTGTATCGGGAGGGTTTTAAGTTTCTGTGGGGGTGATACCTCGTCGTCCTTTTTATTTTGTCGAAGATATTCTTCGGTGAGCTGTAACGCGTCGTTTCGACGAGGTGATATCTTCCCGGAAGACTCGTGAATCATCGCGAAGTCGTGTTTGTGTGTTTGCGTTCGACCGATCGAATCTTTTTTTTTTTTCGTTCTTCTCCCGAGACTGCTGATCGACTGCGGGTCGAGAAAGCGATCCGTCGATGATAGTGGACGTTGCTTCGAACTTTATACCGCTCTATCTCTCCCTCTCTCGATTTTTTCGTCATTTCGGAAGCATAGCGAAGCGGGAAAAAAGCACTAATCGCCGGAGAATCTTACGTCCGGCGCGCGAGTCACTCGCGAAATCATAGGGATCAATCTTTGCCGACCCAGGAAAAAATAATCGCGCTGGAACACCTTAACGAAAACAAAACAACGCGTCGTTTTAACGCAAAGCTCATTTGCCGAGTTACTTATCTGAAAAAAAAAGAAGGCAAACCCGTCCAGATTCGAGCGAGTCCTTTTCTTTTCTTCGGGTCCCGATTTCGTTTTCCATCCGATTCTTATTTTCCCTCCTTTTCGAGAGGCAACCTAAAAGTAAATTAATTTCCGCCGTATCCCCGCGATCCCTACCTCGTATAAAAAAAAAAAACGGCGAAGTTCCATTCCAAAATATTTCTTTTCATGTTCCTCCGTTTCTTTCGCATTGATCTCTAATTTGGAGGGAAAAAAAATAAGGAACATCATTTTGAAGTCTATCTTCCGCTCAATCAAACTCACCCTCACGATCCCTAAATAATATATCTCCGTCCACGCGATTCAATCATCCCGTTGGGGAAGCGAGTGGCGCTCTCTATCCTCTACCTAATTAACTAAACCCAACCACCCCACCTTTTCCCCCTCCCCTCCCTCCCCCCCTCCCTCCTTTTCCTAAAATGTCGCCGCCACTCCAATTTCGCCCACTTTTTTTCCTCCATTGATTCGATTACCCTCCCTAAACTAGGTCTTGGTCTCGCTCTCCTCACCTATACGCTTCTTCTCTAACGAACTTCCACCTCTCTTTCTCTCTCTCTCTCTCTCGCTCACTTTCTCCCTATC
Organism: Uropetala carovei; assembly: GCA_036926305.1. NCBI lineage: Eukaryota > Metazoa > Arthropoda > Insecta > Odonata > Petaluridae > Uropetala > Uropetala carovei. The sequence goes on from JAXCHB010000035.1 coordinate 6,417,931, forward strand.
TGCCTCCCTCCCTCTCTGTCTCTCTTTGCCTTATTCCTTTTTCTCCCTTGCTTTCTTCGCCAAACGAATCCGCCTACACAATATTCACTTCGTATTTGTATGCGCTTTTTCAGTTTCGCCGTTGAACGACAATTCTTTCTTTCATTCGTTCTTTCTAACGTGATAAAAGCCTATCTCTTCTCCGTCGATTCATCGCCGATCGTCATTTTTCCGAGAAACCATCTCTGACGCTGTTTGTTTACCGCAATCCTATCTCTCTCTTTTTCGCCGTTTCTCTCTCTCTCTCCTTTATCCCATTTCCTGAATAACAGCTGTACGATCCCTAAACCCTGACCCAATTCTGGCGAGAAACCCTAATCCTATTCCCTTGAAGGAGATTGGTATCTTGGTCAGTATGTCTCTGTATCACTCCCTCAACCTTCTTCCCTAATTCTCCTCTCCCCGTACATTGATCCGTACACCTCTCCTTTTTTCCCCTCTCTCCCTATCCCTCCTTTCCCAATCCCCCCCATTCACCTCAGTTGTCTCCCCTTTTCCTCTTTCCCAATCTTTCACTCCTCCCTCTCTCTTCGTGTTTTTTTTGTCAAATTGTTTCTCTCACCGTATTTGATATTATATGTCTAATATTTTTATTTTTACCCTTCCCTCTCTTATTCTTCCATCTCAATCGCGTATTCCTACAGTAATCTATACTCTCTCGCCTCTCTTCTCCTTTTTACGCCTCTTTTTCTCTGGTTATTCTTCATTCGCCGACTCCCTTCTGTCCTCTCATTTCTCTCCGACTCCCCTTTCGTTCTCTCTCTCTCGCAGTTTATTGAGACACGATTTTTTTTACCCAATATTTAATATCAGTTCTCACTTTCTCTCTCTTTCTCGAAGGATCCCTTCCAAATTTTGCTAAACCGCAGCTACCTCATCCCATTCCACCCCATCTCCTGGTCCCAATTCCACGTTCAGGGCTTCGATTGCTTTTTCTTTTCCTTCTTACTGCCCTCTGTGTCATCTTCACCCCTCGTCCGACGGTCCTTCCTTTTTTTCCGCTCCCAAAACGTATAAAAAAATTTTCTCCTTTTTGATTTCTTCCACGCCTATATAATATCTTATTTCGTCGATTCTTTTCTTCGCCGCGGCCTCTTTACCGGCGCTGCCGTCGCCCCACAGCATTCCCCCCCTCTCTTCCTATTTTAATGCCATAATAATTACCTCCTCTCTTGTTCACTATTCCTTTCATCGTTCCCCTTCGCTAATTCCGTTTCGTTAAGCTTATTGGACGGTTCGTTATTTCGGCGCTGCCTTTTTTTTTTAATGCAAGCCATATTAGTTTGGAGAAGTTTCTTTCCCGGCCCATTCGCGTCTCCCTACGTGTACTCCTTTAATAAAACGAGATTTTTTTTTCGATCGGCCGTTCCCTTCCCTTTTCGCTTTGGTGGTTCATTTGTTTTCGTTTGGTCTTTCTCCCCTTTCCTTTCCCTCTCTCTATCTCACCCTCTTAAGTCCCTATTTCCCTCACTTTAGAAGCTTCACCTGTTGCGCCCATTACATTCTTCCATTGCTCACCCCTGCCCTCCTTCTCCCCTTAACCTCTGCGAGATTTTTCTCTCCCCCATCTCCCCCTCCCACCACCTCTCTATTCCTTCCTCTCTCTTCCCTTTCTCCCTCTCGCCCCTCACTCTCTCACTCCGCATCTTTCTCCTCTTCTCCTTCCTCCTCTCCCTGTCTTCTTCTCCCCCTCTCTCTCCCTCCCTCCCTCTCTCTTTCTCTCCCTCCCTCCCTCTCTCTCCCTCTCTCACTCCCTCTCTCCCTCCTCTCTCCCTCCTCTCTCCCTCCATCTCTTTATCTCTCTTCTTCCCTCTTTCTCTTCCATTTCTCTCCCATTTCTCTCCCATTTTATCTCTCCTCCACATCTTTCCCTCTCCTCCTCTCTCCATTCCCTTGTCTCTTTCTCTCTTCCATTGCCTCTCTCTCCCTCTCCATTCTCTCCCATTTTCTCTGTCTCTGTCTCTTCCTCCTTCCCTCCCTCTTCAAACCCTCTTTACCCAATCACTACTCCTTCTTCCTCCCCCTCTTCACTTCACTCCATACAACCGCAAGACTTCCCTCATTAAAAGACCAGAGCGGCCTCACACTTCTCCCGGCGAAAAACGAAATTCTCTCTCCTCTCACGTATCTCCCTTTCCCGTCCTTTTCTCTTTCCCTCCTCTCTTTCTCTTTCCTTCCACCTATATTTCGCTTCCTTTCTCTTTTACGCGTCGCAAAAACGACTCCTTTCGAACCAAACTCTCACACCCTCCTCGTATCGGCTTGATACCGCGTTTTCCCTTCCTTTTCTAATTCTTTACTCCAATCTCAGAATCAACTTTCGGATCATTATCTCAACCGAGTCGAGCTCGAGTTTTTTCCCCACAAATAATTTCAGTTTTCCAATCTCTTCTCGGCCCCCCTCTCTCTCTCTCTCTCTATCTTAACCTCCGTCGTAATCTTTCAGTCACTCTCCCACTCCCAATATTTCTCCTACTCTCTCCCTTTGATATAAATCCTCTCATTTCGTATCCCGGGTGAAAGAAACCCGCGGTATCCTCCCGTTCATTAGAATTTCCTATATCCCATCCCCCCCCCTCTTCCTCCCCATTTCCTCCCTCCGGCTCCCAATACCTTTCGCGAGCAATAACCTGGTGTAATTCTTCTTCGGAAAACCCTCGGAGGGAAAACTAACAAAAAAAAATGTTCGATTCCGTTTTTCCGCTTTCCTCCCAGCCTTGAATTTCGAATCGAGATATCTCCTCCCCGATTTTCCTCTCGTTTGGTCACTAAGGGAGGTAATCTCGGTAAATCCAGATCGTATCTTTTGTCCCTGTCTGCTGTTACGAGGACTAACCTTACCCGATCCTTTTCTTGGCGCATTCATCGCTTTCTCCGCGTGCAAATATACGAGCGAGCCATTCACGCTTAGACAAGTCTATGAACATGTATACACGTAGAAATATATAAGTATATATACATACGCGTATATGTACACGTCTCAAAAATCCATTTCTCTCTTGTCCCTCCTCGCCATTTCTCGACCGATTGGCTTTCTCGGTCTCCGCTTCCCTTCCGTTTCAACGAGCCTCCATTGATCAATCGCCACTGTCAAAAATCTATACCCTTTTATTCCGCGGAAAAAAAAATAGGGGGATAAAAACCCATTCCGCTGTACCATTCGATTCTTCTCTAATACTACTTCCAAATCCCTATTTTCCCCTCCCTCGGGTTTCCTATTCTCTCCTCCGCGGATTTGTATTCACTTTTTTTTATTCTTTTCGATTTTATTTTGTCTCTCTATATATCACGCGATTACGCCAGATCTCTCGCTTCCGTCACTGACTTTGCATTTCGCGAAATCCCGGAATCGACTCGCGCTTCGCGTGTCAAAGGATTTTCTCTCTCTCTATCTCTTTCTTTCTCCCTTTCTTTCTCTCCCTCTTTCTTTCTCTCCCTCTTTCTTTCTCTCCCATCAGCTCCTCGGTTATTTCCATTGCTCGGTTCTCTTTGTTTTTTCCTCCAAGTGTTTTCATTTTTTTTTTTTTGCGTTTCGCCATCCGACGGAGATTCCTCGTTCCGGGAAGGACTGTTTTTCTTATCGGTAGACGCAATTTAGCCCGAAGAAAGGAGATCGTTCGCACTGGGATCTCCCTAATCCTTGCCGGGCTAATCTCTTTGACGTCTCCTATTATTCTTCCTCCCCCCCCCTCCCCCCATTCCCACATCTCTCGATTATTCGTGGATTTTCCTCGTCTTAGCGTCGCGGCGTTATCCTTCCCTCTTTTTTTTTTAATCTTCTCCCGTTATTGTCGTTTTCCTCCTTTTCTCTTGTTCCGAGCCTACGGCGAACGTGATTCTTCATCTTTTGACTCGGTTACCCCGACGATAATCCCGCTCCTCTTACTCGCCGCCGTCTACGTAAGCGTTTCTGCCTTTGCTATCCCTACTGATCTTTCTCTCCCTCTCTCTCTCTTCTATCTCGTTCCTCTTGAGAGAAAAGGGGAAGGAGAACAAACCGACACTTTCACCCTCTTCCCTTTCCAGCGCCCTCATTTATCATCCTTACGTCCCACACAACACCGTGCTATTTACTCTTTTAACGTTTCGTTGTCTTTTACATCTTAGGAAAAAAACAACCCGCCTTATTCTCTCTCTCTCTATCTCTCTCATCGTTTCCATTTTTCTCTCTTCTTACCTTTCCCTTCCTTATCTTTACTCCTACTTCACCTCTCACTAGAACTCTCGTATACCCTCTTAAACTCTTCCAACCCAACCAAGTTTCCCACATCTCCTAAAACCATTCCTCTACATCTCTCTCTCTCTGCCTCGGTCCCTTACTTCCTTAGGAAGAAACCTTCCCTCGGTAGATTCGTCTCCAGATGCTCCTTCCCACCCTAATTGCATCTCTCCGTCCCCACTCCTCGCCTCCTCAGCCTCCCTCCGCCTCCTCCCCTTCCTCCCTCCTTCCCTCCCACCTCCCCGGCGGTCCCGCTTTTCCGCCTCCCTCTCGCCGTTCTCCGCCTCGCGGGGACAACTCAATCTCCACTCCTCTTTTCGCTTCCACTCTTCCGCCGCCTCAAAAACCCTAGCTCCTTTGGTGTTTTGCGACACTTGCCGAGAAACTGCGGACATTTGCTCGCCGAACCTCCTCGTGCTCATCTCTTTTCCTTTTCAAGGGACGTCCCATCCTTCCCCCTTCTGCTCGCTCCATATTCTTCGCGGGACAGGGAACATTAAATGCCCCTCACTAACCCGCAGGCTTATTCTTTTAAGGTCGTATATTTCGACGGGTTGATCGCTTTTTCTCGCCCCTCGCGGGTCCCCGCCTGTTAAGTCGTCTTCTGGATCATCGTCGCTTTACTGCTTCCAACCATTTTGTTTTTATATCCCTGCGTGTCCAAATCAATTCACGTCCTCCGATAAAAATTGCATATTTCTAGGTTCCTTTCAGATTTTACGCGTCTCTCTCTTTTTTCTCTTCCCAGCGGAAACGGAAACGCCTTTTCTTTTTTCTTCTTGCGCGAATTTTTTCGCCAGTACCACGCTTTTGACGCAGTATTTGAACTGAGAAGTTTATCATTTTTCAGCATCACCCTTACACGCTTTATACATTCACGCAGTATTTGTGTAGTTCCTTGATTTATCCATTTAAAAAATTCCATTGTGTGATTTTTTTTCTCCATCGATTTAATTTTTATTATCCGGATTCGTTTATTATTTTGACCTGGGCGAGTCGTCTTCGCGTTTATAATCTTCCCGCGTTATGTAATACACCCTCGCAGTTCTCTCCTCTTGTGGAACCCGCTCATCCATTTTCCGTTCTTCCCCCACACGCGTTTTCCTCACAAAAAATCCTCCGTCCGACCACCTCTTTTCCTACGACCTACAAACAACCCATCCTCTTTAAGGAACTTTTGCACTCCGAAGAAGACTTCCTCGTACGTCGAGCGCACGTTTATCCTCTCTCTCTCTGTCCCTCTCCTTCTTTATCTTTTTCCTTTGCGAATCAACTCAGGGCACACGCGAAATTTCTCCCTTCTTCAACTCACTCGCGGTTATAAATTTCTCTCACTCAGTTTCTCGTACGAATTTATTATCGTCTAATCGATTCTATTTCCACGCGAGATTTTGAACCTATATCTCAATCGATACAAAATATTTTCATCGTTTTAACAAATATATACACTGCGAAACTTTCTCTCTCTCCGTCTCTCATACCTTCATTTTTTATCATTTCCCCGTTTCTTTCCTTAAAATTCCAAAGTTACGAAAGAAACGCTCACCCCATCCGTTCAATTTTTATCCCCGAAAGACTGTTCCTCATCCGCTCCAGTTCCCAAACTCCGGGTTGCACTTTTTTGTCTCCATATCCCATCACGTACGGCCACTCTCTCAATCTGTTTCCCTTAATACCATCCAAAACCTCTTCTTTTCCTTCAAACTTCTGTCCCAAAGAAAAAATCGTTCTTTAACTTTCAATTATTCCACCTATCTGGCTTTTTTCTCATTCTGTACCGTCTCGTCTCATCCCAATTCTATTTCCAGGCCGCGATACCTTAATTCCTCTCTCCCTCCCTCCCAATTCTCGTTTTTCTCGTTCTTTCAATTTCGTATTCGCTCTCTTTCCCAATCTTCTTTGCTCGCTTCTCATCATCCATTTGTGTATTCATACCGCAAACCTACTTTGTTATTTGACTCTACTCCAACCCCTATCTCCGTTTTCAGTTTTCCTCCTTTTTTTGCGCTTCTTAAACGTTCAAGTAATCCCCATTTCCTTTCTTCCTTTCGTCCGCTCACGTGTCCTCTCCCTTTCCTTCGCCCCTCCTTGGACCTCGCCACCCGACCCAACTCCGATTCCCTCCCTCCCTAACCTCCCCTCCCTCCTTTCTCCAACTCCTCCCTCCACTTCCCGGCTCTCTTTCCCTTCTCACATTGCTCGGCTAGGAGTGAAAGATAGAGCGGCAGTATCCCTCTCTGGACCGCTGGCCCGCATATCCTCCGACATTACTCCGCTCACCTGTTTTTTTTTCGTCTCTCGTCCATCCGATTCTTTCGTCTCTTCTAATTCATCAATCCTTTCCTCGTTTCTCCTGTTTCACGAGCTATCTTTTTTGGTTAACTCCGTCGGAGCTTCGACCAAACACCTATGTCACCCTCGCTACTGGTCCCTGATCTGTGATCGTAATCTCCCATTCTATTGCGGAACCAGAAATCCGTTTAGATTTTTTTCCTTGCTCATCTAACAGTCCTTAATTTTTTGCTCGCTTGTCCTCGATCTTTGAACCTTTCTCCACGGTTTAAAAGGCCACCTTTACCCAACCCACTCCCTCCGTCATTCTTCTTCCGAATCTTTTCGTTTTTTTTTCCTCGATAAGGAATGACCTCGCGATTCCTTTATATCCCTGACCTTATTTAACATTTTAATCGGGCATCGATCGCTCTTTTTTTCCCCCTTAATACAGGCAAAATCTATATACCATTTCGTAGTATCCAGATATCAGGAATTTTCTCGAAGTTTTTATCTTTTCCAATAACGACCCATTATTCACTCATTCCTCATCTCTTAAAGTCCGTCGACGCCCTCTCATTCTCTCTTTCGCCTACTGCCGTTCCTTCTCTCGGACCATTATTACGCGTCGTGATTAGGCCGTCCGTAAAATTCTTTTTTTTTTAATTTTTAATCGCCGCATAGAAGATCGCCATTCTTCTCCATTCGAGGCGCGACCCCTCGCTGGGGAAAAGAGCGGGAAGGGGAATAGGAGTCGACGGAGACACCCCCTCCCGGTCTGCTCAGTTGTTCTCATAACCCTGGAGGGGTACCTGCACCGCAATACTTCGGATTTCAATACGTACCCTCAGTTTATAAGAAGACCACCCTCGTATACCTTTTATCTCCATTTCTCTCAATATATATGTATCCATAATTCTCATTCGTATCACGTCCTAACGATCATTTCTCTCCTCTTTCTGTCTCCTATTTTCCTCTCATCCTTTCTCCTTTCCTTCTTGCTCTAATTTCTTTCGCTCGCACAGGCACCCACCCCTCGCTTTCCTCGCGACCGAAAAGAAGGAACGTGTCTCTCACGAGGGAAACCTATCCGCGATGATGGCGACGTACGGAATCTCCCGCATACACCCGTCCATCCAAGCCCTTCTCCTATTTCTGTTCTCCGTCCTCTCGGCCTCGTCGTCTCCCCCCGGTAATCCGTCTCACCCCCGCCACTCTCTCCTTCACCTCCTGAGGCACCACCTCCATTCCAGGCAACCTACGAGGCTCCAACATTCGTTCGCTCCTTATCTTCCGGACGAGGATGATTTGGACCACCGTCCTAGCTACTCCCTTCCACCTCAGGTGCTCCACGTCAAATCGCATCAGGGAGAGGTCCCAGAGTTGTTTGCGACCGCGCAACAACCTACGGTGGCTAAGACACGGTACGAATCGCGAAGTCACCTGAGATCGACGGTAGGAGGAGACGTTTCTCCGCTTCTCTCGCCGTCCTCTCAGCACCCTGCATCCCTACCTCCGCATCCTAACGTACCTCAGCCTTCCCAAGCGTCGCGGAAGGACGAAAATCATCCGGGGTCCTCGGAGGCGGTTTACGGGACAGGTATCGAACCAGGGAACGACCGTTCGATGTGGCCGCAGACACAGTCGGCTCTCGCTTTCGTCATCAGACACCCTACTCCGTCGGATTCCGAACGAGGGATGACCGAGTCGCTCTCATCTCCTCCGTCATCGGATCTGCGGAGACTTCGTGAGGCTTCGTCGGCTGTATCGGGCGGAGGAAGGTCGCGCCCGGCGGAACCGATTTGGAGACCTGAACCGGAAGATTCTTCTTTCGCGGCTCCGGAGGAATCCCAAGAATCCGTCCCTCTCCCCCTCCCCCTCTTCGAACCCGGTGTAGAGAGGACGACGTCCTCCCCAGAACATCTTCATCTTCCAACTCCACCCCTATCCTCTTCTTCCTCCGAATCGAGATCGTCCTCGACCATCCAATCACCTGTGGTGACCACGGACTGCGGTGACGTCATGGGGTTCTGGATCGGGGTTTCGACAGGTGGTCGTGTGGCATCGTTCTTGGGGATACCATATTCGGAGCCTCCAGTGGGTGACTTAAGGTTCAGGGTGAGTTGATGCGACGTTCCCCACCCCCCGTCCCTCCGTTTCCCACCCATCCATTTTGCTGAATTGCTCGGCTGAGGACCGGAAAGTATTTGTCCCGCGGCCAGAATGGCATGCCGGGATGCTAAATTTGCATATTTTATTTCGACGTCCATATATCCTTCCGGCGATAAACTAAATTGGTCCCGAGATGGGAATTACAATAAGCTTCACCCTTAAGGGAGAGAGAGAAAGAAGTGTCGGGAGATGATCAGATGATGCCTTGTGATGTTCGCCGGGCCGCGATAGGTGCGTTATACATAAACGCGCGTTGGTGATTGTTTTCCGTATGACCTCAATTTGAACGGTACATTTTCAAGATAGAAGGTCATTTTATTTGCTTATTGTATGGGAGGATATAGTAGAGGCCTTTCCATACAAAGGTCAGGATCTCGAATCATTCGATGATTATAGGCAATTGTGTTGTCCTTCACTGAAGTTGATGATATCGTCGTAACCACCTAGAGTGCTTAATTTGTGTTTATGTTTTATTTTCTCAATTGTGGTTTGACGAATAAATAAGGTATTATTCGTTCTTTAAACAAGTTAGGAAATTGTACAACGTATCACAAATGGGCGCGTTTCGTGCAATAGAGTATTAGAAAGAAATTATATACGTGTACGTAAGGGAAATTGCGTTTTAAAGTTCTTTTCTGCGTCATAAATAATCCATTTTCTTCCTATTTAATAATATTACATGCACACGTAAGGAAATTAAACGTTTGTTTGTGAGATTGTTTACGTTAGCAACATTGAAGAAGTAACCATGCAAGAAATTTTGTTCAACTCGAATTAAGACATTTTTGTTTGATTTTCTCGATAACGGCTACTCCTACGACAAAAATGTATAGGAAAGGAAATATTCTTCTTTACTAATTCTACAACTTTTATTTGAAAAATATTTTGATATGAGCAATACTTTACGAGATATGACGAAAATTTAATTTTTTGTCACCAGTAAAGTGGTATCCCTGATTGGAGTACGTGATTCATTTTTGCGATTTTCGTATTATATTTGATTGTACGTCCTTAATATCAAATTTCATGAAAATCCGTTTCGTTTCGAAGCCGAGAACGAACATGCGGACGGACGGACGGACAGACCGACGATAATAGGCGCTCACGCTGGAAGCGAAACGCGCCTAAAAAGTTTCTATTTAATTTCAGGGTTTCGTTTTTATTTTCGTTGATTCATTTTAGATTGATTGCCTGAAAATAACCGTTTAAAAATGTAATAGTCCTTCCCCGATGCCGGTTTATTCCATGACCTTAGGATCATAAAACTTTTATCTACCCTAAAAATTTCAAAATCTCAAAACTACAATTTAAACAGTAATTTAAATTAATGTGTTTTAATGGTAGGATAAATTGTTTCTGCTGATATTTATGAAATGGAAAGAGATAATGAATCCGAAATATTTTTCTCTTTACGTGCAAAGCCTAAACGCGAAATGGAAAGATCCGTCCTTTCTAGTGGTATTTTCTGTTGTTAAACGTGGCTGTTACCAAAGATATCGTGCAGACTAAGCATGTATATCCGACGAGATACCATTGCTACCAGATTATCGGGAAATACATATGAATTTAATTCTGTCGGATTGTATCTCTTAGAACAGTGGTCTTTTCCACATGGCGGGCCGCATCGATGGCTAATGATCCTTCAGCGGACCGCATTGGAAGTTGCCACTTTATCGGCGGGCCGGATTAGTGTTTTAATTTGACAATATCTGTATATTCTGAGGTGCCACTTTAGTGAAAATCAACTCTAAATGAAGAAAGGTTTGAGACTTTCTCAGCGGATACACATGATGAATCCTTCTCGGGTTTCTAGCCGGGTGGTAGCGAAAATATTGGCCGGCGTTTCATAGAAATGTATGAATTTGTGTGTTAAAATTTTCGGATTGTTTTTTCATCATGGCTTCGCGGGCCGCATAAAAACCCTTCACAGGCCGCATCCGGCCCGCGGGTCGTAGGTTGAGCACCGCTGTCTTAGAACATCGCTTATCAACATAGAAATATTTGACTCATCAAAATTATTGATGAATAACACTAGTTCTTAGCCCATGATTGCAAGGTGAACGCTTTGCATTCATTATGGTTTATTTGTATGCAGCTTTAAGCACAGAATCCCACGGTGTTAGGTTTAGGTTTTATAAATTTTTTAACCTTTTAGTCTAAAAAGATATCTGTGAATGCTACATGTAGCAGATATCTGCAGATCTTTCTCTCGGTCTCTTAAAGGATATTTAATGCCGGTAAAACTACGAGAATGCCAGTCGATTTACCTTGATATTGAAAATATTTTCCTTTGGATGACATTTTAAAAAATGTTTCAGAAACATGGTCCTTTTGAAAGACTCCCACATCAAAAAGTCGCCTTGGACTTCTTCTTATTATTATTTTTTTAAAGAAAACCAGACACGTTTTCGGCATAAGCCGAGGTATCATTGCCAAAAACAGATGGATGACGCAAAGAGTTCTCGTTTATTTTGATTTAAAAAGGTCCATTCTGCGAGTCGAAGCCATTTCTAAAACTTACGACGTTTTATTTTCACTGCGCGATATATCATCCTGAAGCTTTCCAACTTCTTTCCTCAGGTATCGGAAACTGCGTTTCGTGCTTCCCTTCCAAGAGGAAACGGCAATTAATGGTTGCGTATCTGTGTACAAGTAATAAATCTACTCGGCAGCTTAACTTATTTTTTAAGGCTTTCGAAAGAAAACTCTGCAAAGTCATCATCATCGCGTTTTTTCCCCTAAAGTCTGCGTGTTTACGTTACGACTTTGCTTGTTTATCTCTTCCGCGTTAATTCATATATATTGTTTTTTTGATCTTTCCAAAATTTGTTTCAGTGAAAGTATGCGTTGTAAATCGAATAGAAAATTTCGTGAAGTCGTTATATTCGCAAAAATGTTTGCAGATTTTTGGCCAACTCCTAACTACGAAAAGACATTTCAATGAAACTTTTAGTGCTAGATTAAGGTCTGTTAGAAAGGCCCGGATTAATCCATAGTCTAATAATGCGTTAGGTTGTCTATTTTTGTCAAACTCGAGCCCCCCTCCTCCCCATTCCATGTTGGAGTAACAACTGAGCGACAGTAGTGGCAGCTGTACTTAGGCCCCTACTTCGCATTACCCTTAGACCTTAATCCGACCCCGATAGTGACCATTTAAAATTTAATGACCGGATCGATTTTTATTCCGTATCAATACTTGAAAGGGAAGGGAACATTAGAACCTATCCGTTTTAATGCATTTGTAAAAACTTCGCGTGATGTTCTTAAGCTTGTTACCTTATTCGTATAATAATTTTAAAGATAGTTCATGTAAATTTTGCAGCCAAAATATGGCACAATCTAGGATAGTTTCTCTTGTTATTATTCATAGTATAATTTTTTATCAAAATTGATCTAATTCATGTGATGCGCGGGCAGTTTTTTTCTTTAAGTACAAATGAAGTTTACGCTTAATTACTTTCCCCATATACGTAGTACATGGAGAAAGTAATTAATTAATTAATGAAAAAATCGATTTCGAGATTTCAACGGAAATACACGTTTTGAGGTCCTTAGAACACTTTTTGAATATTTTCTCTATGATTTCTGTCTGTGTTTTTCTGCATGTATTTCATAGGAATTTTGTGGGCTCTCTAACTCAAAAACTAATAATCTTATCAGCACAGAACTTTGTATTTAAGTTTTTTATTAGCAAATTGAAGATTTGAAAAGTTTTTGACTGAAACTGATCCACCGGAAGTGGGTGTTTATTCTAGTCGTTTTTCCGTTTTTTTTTTCAAATATCTCCTTTAAAACTCCACTTTTGTAAATAGTTGTTATTATAAAAATTATAGACAATGTAATTTTCTAAATGTTTTGATTGAAAAATATTTTCAGAAAACAGTTTAAGAGATATCTTGATTTCTATTATCAATTTATGTTAAATACGTCGCTAACATAAGTGATACCATTGTTTCCGCTTATACGATACAATTTTCTGATTGCTGATAGCGATGCGTATGCTGCCAAGGGTCATTTTAATTGCGCATCGAAATGTTGTGATCCATAGAAAAAGTTAACAATTTTCTTTGCTCGTTGTTTTTTTATTAAAAACTATCGAAAATGGTTTAAAATCATTCTCGAGTGTAATCGCTGATAAATATTTCTGAGTACGCTGATGTCGAGAGCATTCATATTCATTGCTCTGTATGGAGAAATTCATGTGTTGGCCACATCAGATTTTTTTACCGAGAATTGACGCTTGAATTTTAAAAGTCTGAAACAATACGATTATATAGCATCAGAAACTATGAAATGGACGAAGTATTGCTGAGGAGCGTTATCACGACAATCAAAAGAATAATGAAAATCAATACGACATTGACACCTTTTGAAAGATGCCGAAATTGAGTCTTCCACCGCGAGCGATATTTTAGATTGGAGGAAATAATCGAAGCGCATCGTAAAATACCGGAAAAGGTACTGAATCTATCTCCTTCCTCCTCAAGTTTTCTTCGGTCACGTGTTTAATGTATCCATATAAAATTGATCATTAGAGAAAGTTGAGCTATTTAATTACTCATTCGTATAAATTTGTTAAAAACTCATTTTATTGGTCACCTACAAGTGAATTTTTACATCTTAAGCTTGGATAAGCGTTATTTGGATGAAGTTTGGGAATTTAGGCAGATTAGATGAAAAAAAGAGGCGGCTAATTTAGCGTGTATGGCTAAATTATAACAAGTAGTGTTTTCTATGGACAGGGATAAATGTAGCACGTTTCTTTTTATGCGATTAAACCGCCACATATTCGGTCGCTGGAGCCTCGTTTGTAAGTGGTATCAACGAGGAAATTCACGCTCAGAATTTCAGTTTTCCATCTTTTATACCTTCGGATATATTAAAATGGGCACATATCCTACTCCGTATATTTTTCAACACTCAAATGTGAAGGAAAACAATTGGCAGCAGTACTGAAAACTACACTCCAAGTTTCAGCACACTAACATATACAGTGTTGTCACAATTTCAATGTAAGCAAGTGTACAAACGAACAAAAAAATCCAAAGTGAAATAAAAAACTCGCTAAAATCATTTTCAAGTAAAATTATTGGACATTTTTTATTCATTGAAACCTAATATGATATTTTCAAGTAATTTATGGAAGTTATTTTCTTCACGAAATGACTTATGGCACCATAAGCGCTGTCATATAAAACAAAATGTTTCACCGGCAAAAAAAAGCTGGGAGTGGTCCATGGGGGATATGGTGCAGCGGCGAAGAATTCCCTTTAAAAATTTCATTATTCGAAGAGTTTTGCCCTCTGCGAGGGAATATCAGTTGAGCATGTCCTCCCGTAAACGAATTCCCAAGTTCCAATTTACCTTTAACCCAATAAAGAGGAGAGATTCGATTTTTTTGGCGAGGGTTTCCGATAAAAGCATCGAGGATGTGTTATAGCGACGTCGCACAGTGGTCCCAAATCGAAAAAACCTGGCCAAAAACAAATTTTCAACTTTTTTTTCAGGAGCCGAGAATAAGATATCATTATTCTCCTGTATGTGCTTCATAAGATAGACCACTTTTTGGCACTTCAAAATCCCGCAGTTAAATGTGTAGAACCCGTCAAAGTTGAGGAAAACGGGTTGTAAATGACTGTGGTAATTTTCCCATCGAAAATTACGAAATGTATTTTAATGGAGAGGGGCTCTTAGACAATAAATGGCCTTTTAAAGTACATTGCTGATTAATAGGCATCTATATCAATGACATCCTGATGTTTTCGTATAGGTATTTGTTGCAATTTTTTAAACTTATATGAATTTGAAGTGTGTACTACTTTTTACACGAATTTTGAAATGAAATGGCTCAGATCGTTTTTATCGACGCGGAGATATTTGTACAGGTATATAGCATGAAGTCCATACAATGATGTACAGAAGGAAATTCTTGCTACCATCTGCTATATTGCAGTTCCCCAGCGCGCTACTTGTACTGTTACTCAAGGCGCCTCTTTCTGGCTTTTATTAACAAAGCGCATTAGCAGCATTGCTAATGCTTTGATTTAATTTTTTTAAAGATTCTGGAATAAGCTGTCGTGTCGTCTTATGTGTTTTATAATCATAACGTAAATCGCAGTTAAGCGAAACTTGGGCCGACTCAATCACCAACTGCGACGGCTTGTTTTTGTAGTAATCTTTTTTTCGTTCCTGATTTTTTATTTTCAACCAGTATACATTGAATATGATGACTTACATGGTAATTGGATTCTTGGAAGTGCGCATTTATGTAAAAAATGAGGCTCTTGAATAAACGCTCAAACGTCAATGACAGCTTCGAAGACACCCTTGGTCATTCTCACCCTACCTCCCGCTGTTATAAGAAAAATCGGAGGCCGTAGCAAGATAGCATGACGGGGATGGAGAGGTCTGGTTGGTTTCACTTCGCACCCAAGCCTATATTAATTGCCTACCCTAGGAAAGGGAGTAGGCTCACGCCTACCCACGCGCAAGGAGTTTACACAAGAGTAATTACATTCGGGTGGCTTAGACTACCGTCGAGGACCATATTTTTCCGCTGTGATATCCTTTTCCTGGAAATTTTCAAAATATCGTAGTATTGAGGGTTCCGCAGAAATAGCTCGTTTTTTTTCCTTTTTTTTATTTTCTCTCGCTGACACGAGTATTTTAGAGTTATTTAGGTGCAAGTAGTTCGCTTTGTGCTGAATTGAATAGTACATGCATGTTTACGAAAATTTTCTCGCACCTGGCAACTTATTTGTTAAACAAATACGTTTTATTTGGATTATAATTAATAAATGTGTGCACAAATATTATCAACTGAACGGATCGATGTTATCTGCAACAAAAATAATTCTCCTATATAATTGCTCACTCTGCGAAAATATCACTTCACTCCTCAATTAAATAAAATCACGTAGGTATTTATTTCTTTTGGCTACGCATTACGAAGGGAAAAGTCATTTCACAGACTTAACGAGGTCATTACAGCAGATGCATACTAAATGAGAGCGAAAGACAAATTACCGAAATTTTAGCCTTAAAAGATGGAATCCCAGGAATATTTTAATGTCACATTAATTCTGTGGAAGTCAACTACCATGTGATTATTAAAACTTAATCGTTTTATCTCTGTACAAACCCTTTAAATCTCACCAATTACAGTTTGGTCAAAAAATGGTGTAATTAAATTTTAATCATAACCATGATTCGAAAATATTTAACACGTTCATTGCGGAAAAGAATTATTGCGAATTCCCGGATTACGGGAAAAATTTTTATTGAAGAAATTCAATATGACTTCACATTTGTGTCCTAAATATGATGTTAAAGAGGGAAAATGTCGAAATTTCTAAAAATATTTATTTTTTGAGGAGTACTGCATATGCAGTGGTCAGTAACTTGCGGTGGCCAAAAAGATATGCAACCCGCCGAGCAAATTTCGGCAAAATGTTATTACTTTAACCTCAGATGGTGCATTCATCCTGGATGTGTAAAATTTTGGAGGGATCATCCTAGAAGCCTCTTCTCAAGATTTGTTGAGGAAACACGCCGTAGGTTCCAATACTGGGGGTGAGGAGACCTTACACCAAGAGTAAGGGAGAGAGACAATTAGCCCTGCTGCTCTCTAACCGTAACCCACTTCACACTCCACCTGTGGGCAATGAAAATGTTCTTGCACAGGAGATGTTTCCTGAAACCCTTACCATTATTTTCTTCCTCCCTTTTTTCTTCTGCATGTTTAGACCGCGTTTAGTGGACTTTCGAACAGAGCGTTAGTTGGGCCGAGAATTTTTTTCTTGATAGAAAAGTGAAAATCTCTATTCTTTCCTTGGTAAGCTGATTTTTTATATTCATTCTCCCTTTGCCCTTATATAAAACCATTATTCACGATCCACCGGGAGAAGGAAATTTCAGTGATGAGCGGGGAAATGCTCTGAGGCCGGAAATTATCGAAGACTACAATCGCCACATGGGTTACGTAGACAAGTGGGGCAGGATGGCGACTAGCTATTGGATTGCATGATATTAAAATAAATTTCTTTTAATTTATTCATCTGAGTTTCTTAGTCTTTTGAGGAATCATGTGCACTTTTGTAGGACTCATGCAATATCTGAGACCAAATCTTTTGGAAATTTACGGTAAGCAACGTCACGAACTGGCATAGTGAAAAAGTATTGTCAATGGTAGCGTGAATATCGTTCGGAGGAAAGTTTGGCCTAGCTGTGTTGCAAATTTCCTTGTGTTTGAGGAGTCTCTGTATGTGTATGTATGTGTGTTCACTCACACATTCAATTTTTAGTAGCTTAATTGTTTCAGGAAAGTGATATTGGCTTTAAACGTACAAGTTTGTTCTCAAATGCTAAATCGCTATTTACTCCACAATATTTTAAGTAATTCAAAAGTTATGCGCCTATACGTAACATTGTACGCAAGTAAATTCTGTATTTATTTATTTAGCTGCCAAAATTTAAGGAGTAGACGTTAGCATTTCATTAGACACGGTGTATAATAAACATTTCTATTGATGATAAATTGAGGAAATACAATTTTCATTAGCGGGAAAGTCATCCCTTTCGTTCTGAGGAGTTATTTTGAAAAGGAGTATTTAAAAAAGGTTTTTTTGTTAATATTTTTAAGTTACTTAGTCCAATAAATCATTGATCAAATTATTACCAGTATATACTTAGAAAAAATACGCTGTGCTTTTCACTAAGTTAACTAAAGATAACTTTCATTATTTATTGTTTTCACTCATGTTATGAAAGTGAAAATAAATTGACGAGTTAAAATACGTCGAATTTTTCTAGTATTCACCGCCGAATATGCATGTCTAAGTCAATCTTAAAGAGTTTTGGGGCCGTTGTACTAATGGTGACAATACATCCTCTTTTTCGGTAAGAAATTCATTTTTAGAATTTATTTAAGGTAATAATTTGTATCTAACATCCAATATTGTTAAAAATGATTCATTTGTACTTTTTAATAATTCCTTAACAGCAAAATTGTATTTTTAAATTCAATAGTTTAGTTGAACTATAGCCACAAGAGCCAAGCCCCCTTTCTTGCAACGTTACATTGCGCAACAGATATGTAAGTAGGTAAAGGCCATAACCTCCCACCCCCTTGGATATCCTCATTGCCCTCCATCGGAATCATATCCGCACAAAATTAATTGATTATGCGCCACAGATTAGGTCCTTACGCCAAGAAATAGATTATGAAAAGGGCAGAGATTTCCAGAATAAAGGATGGTATCTGATTCAAGAGGATTGGGACTTTAAGAAGTCACTGTTTAAACCCCTGGTCAGTGGTGGACATTTAATGTTCGATTATTTTCCTTCAGACTTCGAATCCATCATCATTAGTTTTCTGTCCGCCGATCGGTCCGTGTTTCTATATGACTCTTTCCCTTTCAAGTCGTCAATTGGCTGAAACCTTTTCATTCCTTATTCCTCTTTTGCGTTCATTCTTTCCTTCAATCGCACATAAATTGCAGACAAATAAACTGCGAAAAACGTCATTTGAATTTTTTTAATTCTACACGTTGCTCTCTTCGCCAGGCACCCGTTCCCGTGTCACCTTGGCGGAAAACGAAAGAGGCCACGAAGTTCGGACCGCTGTGCATCCAACCCGGCAACCAGTTCGTTTGGGACGCCGTGAGATTCCCGTCACCAACGACTCCAACCCCACAGCACCAAACGGTTCGTCCCAAGCACATCCGGCAATCTTCGCAGCAGAAGGACGCTAAGAAGGACGATAAGACCTTCCAGTTCCCCGAACCTTCGATCCTCTTCTCTGCTCTCATAGCTGACAGGCCTACGCCTTTAGGAATATCAGATTCGGACAACGAAACGTTTCCGATGCCTGCGGTGGTCTTCCCCACGACGTCCGCGATGGAACGAGAGACCGTGTCGACGGCGCACGGGTGGTCCGTCGACTCCCAGTTGACTGCTGCGACGGAGCAGATTCCATCGGCGCCCGTGATGAGGCGTAGAAGGATGAGGAACTACGAGATGAGCGAAGATTGCCTCACGCTCAACATATATACGCCTCAGCTTCATTCGGTGAGTGTTTCATTGGAAACCACAGTCGAACTTTTATAAGTCGAACGTCTGTAACTCGAATTTTCCATAACTCGAAGTAAATTCATTTTTCAGAGCAAATTTTCATGTTATTTTTGTTCTATAACTCGAATTTCCTATAAGTCGAATGTTAGTTGTTTCTCTTGAGGGTCGACTTACTTGTAGAAGTTGCACATGTCCTGTAAACCAGGGGTTTTCGACCTTTGGCACCCAGGGCTTGACACGGACTCTGGGGAAGTTTTGGCATATGCCCCTCCAACTTCCTTTCATGAAAGAGAGGGATGGTGGGCTATGTCACAGTAAAAAAAATAGGTTGGCGAATAAAGAATTTTATCGAAATTACGTATAAAAATGTGAGAAATGGAGTTGTTTATAGGGTAGTTGAAATTAAAATGATTCGTCACTGTAACAACATATTGCATTTTTGCAGTATTTTGTAAGCTACGTGTGTTTCTTTTTTACTTTATTCATACGTAGTATGGGAGAAAGTATTGTATTTGTGAAAAAATCTAATACGAGATTTAAAAGTCTTAGTTCCCTGAATAAGTTTTCGCTATTTTCTCCATGATGTCAGTGTGTGCGATAGTAATTTTGTGGGCGCTCTAACTCAAAAACTAATATTATATACTAATACTAAATAAAATACGCTGCAAAGGATAATTTTAATTACGCATCGATATTTTGTTATCCACAGCGACAGCAAACAATTTTGTTTTCTTGTTGTTTTTTAATGTGGAAAGTGATTCAACGTACGAGTATTATTCATTGTGAAAATAATTCATTGCTGAAAAACTATTCACGAGTGTAATTGCCGATAATTATTGTTGAGGGCGCTGATGTCGAGAGCA
The DNA here is from genome assembly GCA_036926305.1 of Uropetala carovei. Taxonomy (NCBI): domain Eukaryota; kingdom Metazoa; phylum Arthropoda; class Insecta; order Odonata; family Petaluridae; genus Uropetala; species Uropetala carovei. Next base: position 6,437,566 of record JAXCHB010000035.1, read on the forward strand.
ATCATATTTATTACTCTGTACGGAGAAAGTCACGTGTTGGGCACATCAGATTTTTTCTCAGGATCATATTTTAAAAGAAATTCTCTTCACCCGATTAATTTTTCCCAACTTTATATCGAGACACACCGTCGATAAATCTATGGGATAACGCAGTTTTATTATATCTTAATTTTAATTCGTTTCTTAATCGTTCTCCCCAATTTAAATAATTTTTGTACGATATTAGTAAAATATTCGGAATTTTATCATTGCTTAAAAAAACCTAAGGTCAGGTAGAAGAATATCTTCCTAGGTTGAAAATATAGAATGTTTCAAGTCAGCCAGAAACCAGCCCAACCGCAGTCAATGACAGAAATATTATGATGGGGTCAATGGATAGGTTCGCGGCCAAACTCCTTGTTCGAGGTCAATGTCGCAGCCTTTAAATGCTCTCTCCTCCATCCCTTTATCTATCTTTTCCTCCTCTTTCCATGTTCCTCTCCCCCTTCTGCCTCCTCTCATTTCCTACCTTCCTCTTCCATTCCTGCGCTTCCACTGATGCCAATTGTTTTTAATTTCTCATATACGATGTATATTGAGGAAATATTGTAATCGCGAAAAAAATCGATCTCGAGATTTTGATAGAAATATACGTTTTAGGTGTACCCGAGTCCGAAAAAGTGGTTTTCGCAATTCCGTCTGTCCGGCTCCATCGATTGTGATCAAATTTCTTACAGTTACTTGAGTTTACGTCTACAATAATACTACATTGTTCATATTTCTCAAAAAATTAAGATAAGGCTAGTGTATTCTAGGCAACTTTAACAATAATTTGATTATCTCAAAAACGGCTACAACGATTTTGATCAAATTTCGTACAGTTACTTGAGTTTACGTATATAATGATACTACATAGTTAATATTTCGCGATAAATGAATATAAGACTAGTTTATTCTTGAACAACTTTAATAACAATTAGATTGTCTAAAAAACGGCTCATACGATTTTCGTCATATTTCGTATAGTTATTTAAGTTGATGTTTATAACGATTCTACGTAGTTATATATTTCAAAAGATAACTAAACGACCCATTAGTATGTGAGAAAGTTTGTAAAATGTATTTTGTACCGATTTTTTTCAGTAGGTCGCTAGATCACATCTCTTTGGTCGCTAGAAATTCGCTACGGAATGAACAATAGCGCTCTCTGCAAACGAGCAGGAAAAACTTTTACATTTCGCCACGGGTTGTTTTGTAACTCACGTTTAATGTCATCTAATTAGCGAAACGTGCGCTAAAAATAAAACTTTTGGACTTTGGAAAATATGGCAGTTATCTTTTGAAACCCTTTTCAAATGTGATGTTACGTTAGTGTTACCTATTCCAGCAAATATTAGCTATAGAAATACAGTCCACATGGTGCTTATGATATGAGCAAGTAGCTCGTGCTTTCAAACGAAAACTTTCTTCCACCACCCAATAATCCCCACTTTATTTCGAACAAGCGCTTTCTCTCTCCTTTATTCCTAAGGCCAAAATACAGGGTGTCCATTTAATCTCTCCGGTATTTTAAGAAGCTAAATTTTGTTAACAATTAGAAATATCGAAAAAAGCCAAATTGCGAATTGAAGCCTATCTCAAACAGTTTTAGTTAGGGAGTTGGCGACATGTTTGTGCGCATTGTTGTCTGCGCAGCACACCATTGTCTGGCCTACGTGTCATTGTGCTTGAGAGCAATGGAGACTCCACAAGTGAAAGCACAGTGCGTTCTGTGGTTTACTGAATTTAAATCAGTGATTCATGTGCAAAGAGAATTCAGACAGACGTACAACAGAGATCCTCCCACGGATAAAACGATCAGGCAATGGTATCAAAAGTTTAAAGAAATGGGTAGTGTCTTACCAACAAAGCAGCCTGGCCGAAATTGATTATCGACTAGAAATCTGCCGTGCGACAAAAGGAGCATACATAGAAATTTATTATCTTCAGGTTTTAAATTTATTTAGTTCTACATTTTTATTGTTTTTCATTTTCTGTCATATCTGCATTGGTTTAAAAAATATAGCTTCTTAAAATACCGGAGAGATTAAAGGGACACCCTGTACTACAATTCCCGTAAATTCACCGTTCCGTTGTTGTACTAAATTACTCAAATTATAGAAAGAAAACAATAAAATAAAAATTAAGAGACAAATGAAAATAACATTCATCTTCTCTATAGACATTTTTCGTTTTTTCAAATTTTTTTGTGTTTAATAGGCACGCAGATGCCGTAATTTTAGTCAATAGCTAGATTTAGACTGTTAAAACCGATTCAGTAGTTTTGTAATTGGTCGCTATATTATTTTTGTTAGGCGCAATATCGAACCTAAAGTCGCTAGATGTAGGTACAAATTCACTAGATTGGCAACACCACTTTTCTCCTCTCTTCCTTCGCGATTCCTCTCCCTCCATCAATTTCCTTCCCTCATTCTTTTCCTTCTTACCCCCTCCCCCCCTCCATTTTCCCCTCCGTCCTTCTATTCCGCCTCGAAATCAATTACGGCGATTCCATTCAGACCGGTGAACGAACAACTATGAGACGAGTTAACCTATTAATTAAGAGCGGATAAGGGGGGCAATGAATGAGAACTAGGTGACGGTGGAAATAAAGAGAGGATGGCCGACGTTATCTTTGTGTCACGCGTTGCGTCATAAGCCATGTCGGGCATGAGATAACACACTTGCATACTGTCGTTTTATGGGACGAAGGATTTTAAGCGATCGTTCGTGTCGTATTACCAGCATCGGAAGAGGATTTAACGAGTAAAATTTAATATCACGTTCCACTCATTATAAAATCATCGAGCTCGCATTAAATTGAAAAATGCTCGTTAAAAGGTTAAGAGGTTTCAGCTACAAAGCAGCCGTCTTCATTTGTGGTTGACAGATAATAATTTCAGTGCCCGCAAAATATATTAAGGATTCCTTAAGGCAGGAATATGTGCAGTATTCGACTTAGAGATGCGCGAATGAAGATGCATTATCGACGCCGTAGCTTTCATTAGTTCTTTTTTTCTGAATGCACATATACGTCTGTTGCTTCTGTTAATATCATTTTAATTTGCGCGTTGAAAAAGAGGAGATCAAGAAATACTTCAGCCGCTCTTTCACAAAATAAAATAATTTTGAGTAAGTGTTAGTCGTCTTTTTTTAATCTAAGTTTAACCTATATTATGCAATAAAATAACTAGAGAGTTAAAATCAAACGTCACTTTAGATATAACACCGATTGACTTACCTACGAACGATTTAAAAGAGTATAAAAGGTGTAAACCTGTGTAAAAAATTACTGATTGTGAGCCTGTGTACATTTTTCTATTTTCCAGCTTAAATTATTTTATAAGTGAGCGGCTACCAAAACATTTACGTATGAAATCTTATTAGATATCCTAATATCCTAAATAAAGGGTTACGGTTATTATTATTCTCTTATTGCAAGATAAAACGAATAATTTATTTATAATAATTAATTTTAATATATTCGTGTTCATTTATGGTAGAATTATTGATTTTTGGCCGTCATTCCTAATACAATTTCAATCTGCAATGTAGTTCGGTATCCGAAGGAGGCCGACTAGCCGCGAAGAAATGAAATGAATAATGAAAATAGTTACAAGAAGCATTAAAAGTTAATATTTAGTATTTACTACAGTTTGAAAACAACAATTGAAAACAAAAATCATGGAAAAATGTTTCCGCCCGGGATCGAACCGGGGACCTTCCGCGTGTTAGGCGGATGTGATAACCACTACACCACGGAAACACCATAGTAGGACTCGGGAATTTTAGTAATATAAATTCCATAACGTTTCCTATAATTGTTACTTGTTACATACATTTATATTTATCCTAAACATACTTCATGATTACGTTTTTATACATTCTTTAATTCATAAACGTTTACCTGGTTGTTATGTTATATACTACGGTTCCTACCTTAAATATGTGTATCTATAAATTCTGCATTTCACGCTAACGAAGTGCTTGATAAACCCACTTTGCAATGGAATCGCGATAAAAACGATGTATTTGTTCAATAACTGGTGGCTACGTTTCACATGATAATATCCATTTTTATCGAATGTCGGAATAGCGTAAGATAATTCACCAACGTGGATTACTTTACGCGCATATAATGTATAAAATTACGGATAGATATTTTTATATTTTTCTGACCATTAAATTTTATACTATTTGTTTAGTTGATAATTGAAAAGTGATTGATCGACTCTTTAGAACCCTTTGGGAGAGGCCGACGACAAATAAAGTGGATAACTAGTTTTACAAATTATTATATCAATCTTTGGGGGCTTTATTCTTATGCGGTTGCTATGAAAGATGTTAAACCATTGTCATCGCCGCTTTATGTGATAACTTTTTGCATTGAATGGAAGTTTATTATGATTTTTACGTAATTCACGTTCAAAGGAAAAGTGATTAAGCTTTAGAAAGGAGAATAGGTCATGTTTAACTTTAACACATACGTGTACATATTATTATCGGTTTCCGTGGTGTAGTGGTTATCACATCCGCTTTACACGCGGAAGGTCCCCAGTTCGATCCCGGGCGGAAACATGTTTTGGTTACTGTTTTCAAAGTAAATCGCGACAAATTTAAATTCAATTAGTTGAATTTTTACGGTTTTAGCGTTCAGACATATATTACGATTTGCGATATAATATTAATGTTACGTTGTAATAGGTGCTTTCTGTATTGAGTTTTTATTGAACATTGAACAATTTAAAAATGTGTTTCTGAATGAGATCCCTCGACTCTAAATTTACATTTGAGAAGGTGTCAAAGAAGTTTATCGATTGAAATTACTCATCACATATCAGAAAGAAGTAGTTGTATCGCAGTACATACTGTCTGAAATTATAGTTTAAGGTCTAATATATAATATGCTAGCATTTATACGTGTCATTGTTGGGGTACTTTTGTGTTAAACAAATACAACACTAGGAACAATTAAGATGGAAAGTATATATTTTTTAACGCTTATTAGTAACTTCAACGATGCATCATAAAAAACTATTCCTTTCTTCAGAATAAAATGTATAAAGAAGCAATACTTAAATTTAATGTAATTTACATAAAAAAGGGAACAACTAGATTTTTAATAAGCAGTTTGAACATTTGGTAAATGTTTATCACACGTGCAATTTTCCGAAAATATATCTTTAATTGTATTATCATCATTGATGAGAATGATATCAGAATAATATATTTTCGTCAAGGGATATAATCCATTTAGTATTTCGAGATCTTATCAGTTAACTAATTGTAAGACGTATTATTTTACATGTCATGAATAACAATATTATAAAATTTAAATAGTTCAATATATGAATAATAATAGCAGTCCATATCTGTTTGTTTGTGTGTTTGTTCAGAACGCTCCTCTGTCTGGAAAAGATTTTGCAGGATATTTAACGGAGTACTATTGGTACAATTTTTTCGCGATATACTGGCATCTACTTCTTGCACCTTTTAAGCCTGCCATGGTCCATCATAAGACAAAAAGGGTTTGTTTTCAGGAGCGTTTATTTTCTCCATTTGATTAACGCGGGTGAGAGTGTAGCACAATCATATTAAAAATTAAATTAAAATTATTTATAATCACTCGAGGAATTATTTGTAAACAAAAGTATAACATGTAATGAAACGAATTGATTTAATTTATTTTTTGTCGCGCACTCAAGAGGTATTTTTTCTTCTCTCATAATGGTTTTCTTTGTGTATGAGTGAAAATAATTCTGTGCGTTATAAATTAATCCAAAATGTATTTAACCTGTTTTTACTTTCTCCATACGTAGTAATGGGAAAGTATTGCGATCACGAAAAAAATCGACTTCGAGATTTCAACGGAAATACAAGTTTTGAGGTCCCTAGAACACGTTTAGACTATTACTTTCTCCATACGACGTAATGGGAAGGTCACGAAAAAAACGACTTCGAGATTTCAACGGAAATACTCGTTTTGAGGTCCCTAGAACACGTTTATACTATTTTCGGAATGATGTCTGTGTGTGTGCGCGTGTGCACGTGTGTGTGTATGTGATTGTGGGCGCTGTAACTCAAAAAGTACTTGCCATATCGTTACCAAATTTCATATATAACACTTTAACATGAGCAAAAAGAACTGATTAGTTTTTGGACAATAACGGTTAACCGGAAGTCGAGGTTTATTCGAAACTCGATTCGGTTTTTGCGATATTTCTCCTTTAAAACATCATTATTGTATATACAATTCTATGCAGAGGTTACAGAGAATGTAATTTCCTACAACTTTCATTTGAAACAATTTTCCATAGCAGTTATTGTTTAGGAATTATTTATAAATAATCGGTTTTTTCGGTTTCCGTCAAATATCTCCTTAAAAATGTCGTTATTGGTAATCTTCGTGAGGACCAAAGTCGTAGAGAATAATATTTCTTTCAAGTTTTGTTTGAAACAAATTTTCGTAGAACCATCCATTTCGGAGATATTTAACGTTTTCGTAATATCCTGTTTACAGCGCCAAAACCACGTAGCGTTGAATTCTGGAAACATAATCAAAATATAATTTACGGCAGTAAGGACGACTGTATTCTTTTACGATACGAAATAATAATTTTGTCTTATAATTTTAATAATTTTATGCTATAATAGCCCAGGTCTGTTGGTTGGTTGGTCACGCTTTCACGATGGCCGATATAGAGCGTTTTAACAAACTTCCCGAATAGGTAGAAGATTGAAATTTGGCAAGGATGCTTGATTAACATATTTTAAGGTAATGACGAAAATAAATCTCCAAAAAAGTCCTGGGTTCGACTCCAAGGAAGACATTTCCATTTTCCGTAAGGTAACATGTAATAATCAATTTTTTGATGTGCAGGCCTTTATTGTTTTGGAAATTAAAATTAGAAGGAATTAACCTACGATCTTCGGATCTGAACCATTTTGAAGAAAAAATTACAAAGTTTCTTATTCTGTTCATCTTTTTCGCATACAATTCGAAATCGCTCATGTTATACGTTTAATTCACATATTTTGTGGAAATATTGCCATTTTAACGGAATGTTGCCATGGCTACCAATTATACTGTTAGATCTCGAAATCCTATTGTTTTATCAATCCTTATGGGTGTAAGCGTGCTCTGAATGCTTTTAATACGAGATAGGGAGGGAGAGAGAGGGATGTTAACGCGGGGGGTGAGAGGGAGGGATAGGGAGTGAGGGAGAGAGGGAAGGGAGGGGGAGAAGGGAAGGAGAGGGTGGAAGGGAGGGGGATGGAGGGAGGAGGAGAGAGGGAATGAGGGGGAAGGGGTGGAGAGGGGGAGGGGAAATGAGGGGAAGAAGGGAGGGAGAGAGAGATAGGGAGACAGACAGAAAAATGACGTTATTGAGGGTGAAATTGAGACTATATAGTCCCTTCTTACACTTAAGAGAGAGGGAGAGGGAGTGAGGGGAAGAAGGGAAGGAGAGAGTGGAAGGGTGGGGGAGGGAGGGAGGAGGAGAGAGAGGGAGGGAGGAGGAAAGACGGGGAGGGAGGCAACTATTTTAAAGTTGACTAAAGATATCCCGTCATATTGACGGGCAATTATGCGAGTAATAATATAAATGTCTATACCCCAAATATGGAGAAAGGCATGTTGGCCACATCAGATTTTTTGATATTATCAACGAACAATCCCTCCAAAATCATTTCAATACTAATATGGCATCGAAAAACTTGAAACGTTCCGTTCAACTGCTCATTATTTAAATCACCGCGACTGACAGTTTTTATTTTTGTCACGCGTCCCAATCTGGAACGCGTTGTTTTCTATTAAACACGTGTTTATTCGCGAAGTAACTATTCGTTCCTTTTATTTTCTTTGTTGATTTTAACTCTTAAATTATCCCCGCACTTGTTATGCTAACTGTTCCGCCCTTGCAGAATGAATCCAACGGCGGTCTTCCCATCCTGTTTTTCATTCACGGAGGTTCTTACTACATGAACGGAGGGAGATTATATCCTGGAGAGGAACTGGCCGCCAGAGGTGCTGTCGTCGTAACTTTCAACTATAGGCTGGGCCCTTTCGGTAAGTTACAACAAACGGCCGTTATTCAGCTGTCACTAGGGCCGTCACACGTCTTCATTTCTGGCATATCAACATTAAGGAAAGAATTCCACACAATTGAATTTATCGGGAATTTAAAGCGTACATCAGATCTAGATATTTTTCTCATGTTGGATTTCTTTGTATGCCGTTATTTAATTCTAATATTTCTGCAAAAAAAAAGACTCCATAAACTTCGTTTGGGACAAGAGCGTACTCATTTTGCAGCCCAGAAAATGGCACATAGCTGTAGATGTCGCTTAATGGCATGGAAGCGCTTTAACGTTCGAAGGAGTTAGCAAAATGCTGTCCTTAAATATATAAAATGTAGTTTTAAATATTAGGGACAGTCTTGATCTTAAATCAAAATGGATAAATGGACATTAATTAAATACTGATAAGTTTCACTATTTTATGTAGCGAAGAAAAGTTTGATCTTGATCCGGTTGACAGCCTACTCGGGAGTTATCCGATCATTATTTCCTCTTCTACCTATCTCATTGTCCATTTATTTATCTATAATATAATACTTTTAGCTTTATACGTTGATTCTGACAGTTAGTATCTTTATCCAAACGTAGTTTAGGAGAAAGTGTTGTATTCGTGAAAAAATGGAATTCGAGATTTCAACGGAAATACACGTTTTGAGGTACGTTGAATACGTTTTCACTATTTTCTCGATGATGCCTGTGTGTGTTATGTATGTGATAGAATTTTGTGGGCGCTATAACACAAAAATTATACCCAGATCAGCACAAAGCTTTATATTTAAGATTTTTATTAGTAAAAGATTTTGGCTGAAACTGATCAACCGTTTTTCCGTTTTTTTTTACAAATATCTCATTTAAAAGTCAATTTATGCAAATATTTTTTATTATTAAAGTTTTAGACAATGTAACTATCTACTACTTTGGTTTGAAACATTTTTCCATAAAAGGGATCGTTTAAGAGTTATTTTAATTTTTCGTCTGAATTTACGTTGAATACGTCGCCATTGTCTCCGTTGCTATGATAAAAGTTTCTAATTATTGATAGCAGTGCGTACGTTAACAAGGGTAATTTTTATATTCGTGTCGATACTTTCTTATCCAAAGTGACAGCTAACGATATTACTTATTGTTTTTTCAATGTAAAAATATTGTTTAAAAATTATTCACGGGTGTAATTGCCATTAATTATTCTTGTGGACGCGGATATCGATGCCATTAATCTCTATGGAGGAAATCGCGTGCTGGACACATCAGATTTTGTTTATTGATAACAGTGTCTTATAATATTGTTGCAAACAATATTTAAATGATGAATTTCCGTCGGTGCTCATCATAATTAGTTAAATAGGCACTGTAAGTGCTTTTTTCCACTGAAATATTTAAATAATGAAAATAATGATTTAATTTAATATTCAGTAATAAATTGAAATGAATGGGTATACCTAATATAATAGATATACAAAAACATAGAAACCTATGCCCGAAAGGAATAAGAAAAATAAAAGAAAAACATTCCGTTCCCGCTAAGGTTCAACCTGGCTTATCTGCACGTGTTAAGGTACATACATACGTTCACACTACATATATGTATATGACAAATACAAATACTTGTATGAGACTTGTCCTATACTTATATACTGTTTAGTATATACAAGTCTAATACAAGTATACATTTTTTAAGCGTTCATATTTGGCAAGTCAGTACACAATATAACGGCGTAATTGGACGTGTGCAAGCTCTCATTCCCACGGTTAAGTGGAATCATTGCTGCATTCATAGAGAATCCGTAGCATCAAGAAAAAATGAAGACAACACTAGACGAAGTAGTGAAAATTGTCAACTTTATTAAAGCTGGTCCTCTTAATTCCCGAATTTCCAAAGCCCTTTGTGAGGAAAGAGGCAGCGATCATAAACAGCTTCTTTTACATTCAGAAGTACGCTGGCTGTCTCTTGGAAAAATACTCATTCGAATTTTTGAATTACGAGACGGAATACGAATATTTTTGGAAAATACATTTCAATTTAACGAACAGTTAAATGATTTTTCATGGTTGGCTATTGTGGCGTACTTAGCCGACATTTTACCCATTTAAATGGACAAAATTTGAACTTACAAATTTATTCAAAGATGAAGATCATATTGAGGCATTGATTAAAAAATTTGACTTGTGGTCGGATCGTCTTCGCAAATCCTTGTATGGATCATTTCCAATACTTAACGGATTTCTTGAAATGTCCGACGATTAACCCCCTGATGAAACAAAAAACAATTTTATTCAAAATTTGCGAGCATTAAAGAACAACTTGTGAGATTATTTTCCTGTTCCTGATTCTGGTTATAACTGGCTTAGATAAACATATAAACATAACATTAAAGGAACAAGTTTAAATGAGCAAGACAACCTTTTAGAGATATCATGTGATGCCTCATTATAATTTACTTTCAGTGAACACACTTTGGCAGATTTTTGGCTATGTCTGCGTCATGATTATCCCGCGCTGTCTAGAAGTTGTAAAAATCATACAACTAAATGAAATGTGGCTCTTTGATAGTAGATTATAAAAACATGAGTGAAATGATGGAAATTTAAACTTATATGCGTGAGTGCATAAGACTGATCACAAATGTGAAGCACCCTCCGGCAAGTGGGGGACCCGGGTTCGAGTCCCGGTCAAGTTCAGAATATTTATCCTTCTCTATCTTCACATTTGAGATTATAAAAACATTACTGGATCTAGAAAATGTACAGAAGCATGAAAATGCTCGTGCCAGACCTTATCTCTTACTAGAATAAGATTATGTACTAAAGTACAAATTACTTTGAAACGCAATCAAAGAAGCGAATACCTTTGAAAGGAATATTTATAGACAGAACTACTGGTATAGCCCGTCTGAAATGATCGAATGGTTCCTCAGCGAGAGAGAGAGAGAGAGTTACAGAAGAGCTGGAGGAGAGACAACCGGAACAAGTTTGTGACGATGCTAGCAGGAGCATTTATTAAGGAGAAGTCGGTAGAAATAGATGTAGAATAGGACTCGTCCATCAATAGAAGGATGAATGCTATAATTGTAATAGGCGTGGGCAATTGGGTGGCGATATACTAATCGTTTACCTGCGGACTTTCAGGTTTCTTGAGCACTGGCGAGCCTTCCTGCCGCGGAAACTGGGGTTTACTGGACCAGGTCGAGGCGCTACGATGGGTTCGTCGCAACGCCAACGTCTTCGGAGGAGATGCGCACAATTCCCTCTGCCTCGTGGGTAACAGCGCAGGGGCTGCATCAGTGCTCCTCCACATGGTGTCACCAGTTACCAAAGGTTGGTTCATTAGGAAAGAAGATATTGCCCGTAAATTTTGTGTGCTAAAATACTTTTATATAATATTTTCGCAATGTGTGTGTGTGTCACCCACCGCTTCCCGCGTGCCCGCCCGCTGGATCAATCAGGCCATTCCTACAGGCTTCATCCCCCAGATGATAGAATCTTCCCCTTTCATTGGGAAAGGGTCCAGTTCCCTGTTCGACTTACATTTGCAATGACGATTAACAAGGCTCATGGGGAAACCTAGGATAGTGTCGGCGTTTTTCTGGAATATCTTGTTTTCAGTCACGGCCAACTCTACGTGGCCACCTCACGTGTCAGCAGCTCACGGAATATTCGGATTACATTGCCTGCCTCACATCTTGCCGCAACAACAAAACATTTATGTACCATGAGGCTTTGGAATAAAAGAGGAAGATTTCCCTATATAAAATACTTTTTGGTATATGTACTTTCTATTTTTATGAGCAAATGGATGGATAAAAAAAAAGGTTTAAAAAATAATACTCCTTTCAATACTTTTTCCCACATTTCGCGCGACATTGGCGTGCATAATGTTTAGGCTACTGATAAGAAATTTTTGTAAGACCTATTATCATTCTTCCAGGACTCTGTAACTTTAATGCATACAAAATTCAATCCGATGAATTCATTTTATACCAGTTTATGAATCATTTTAGCGTTTTCATTTATAAATCTTCTTACGCGTTGGGTTTGTCAGTCTCCTGTCTGATGCTCTTAATTCCTACATAGGTAAAGAATTCGCTCTTTCACCAAATCAATATTGTTTCATTATACAATTTACCTCGTTGACATCCATCATTCCGCCTGATGCACGAAATAAAAACAATAGCAGATAATAGTCATTCATTTAAGATTTGCTCTCAAACATGTTATATGAAATATGACAATTCGATAACCGTTTACACATTTTAACGCTATCTTTTAAGTTTAATGATAGGTCGTCATATAAAACTCGATAAAGACTCCAGATATGGTGCACATAACTTAAGGCACTATATTAAAAAAGTAAAAGATAACTGAAAACATTAGAATTAATAGATTAAAATTAACTTCAGAAATTTCCCTATGTGATATTACTTCCACCAACCATATTGATGGGTAATTACCCAGCTATATTTCATTATCTTGCCACACTAAATTAACAGACTATAGAAAATGAGATACCGTCCGCCGTAATCAATTGCGCAGAACGATGGTCATTTTGAAAGTAATTGGGGGACGAAAAGTGTCTTCAAAAGGATTGCCGAAACCCGGGATTGAACCAGGGACCTTTAGATCTTCAGTCTAACGCTCTCCCAACTGAGCTATTTCGGCTTGGACGGTTTGAGGCGAAGGCTTCGTAATCCCTGAAAATGATGTAGCCAAAACGGACGAAACATAGGATAATGGCAAAGTTTGGGAATATTGATGGTGCACACCGCATCCATAGATCGGCTCAAGGGCTTCGGATAGGGTAGCGCGCACTTTACGCGCATCTCCGCAATTTTACGATGGCGCCACTTCACGTCTGCTACGATCGCGTTAAAGATACGTGGGTGAAGACACGCGTCCGCGAATGTAAGTTCTCTTTTCCCGTCGTTTTTTAATCGTTCGATTTTTAAGGCAACAACGGGAACTTATGATTGAGGAGGGAATCAGGAATTTTTTTTCAGGGTCAACGTCCGAAACCAGGTGAAGGGTTTAAGAATGTATTGTTTAAATCCGCATGAAGCGGATGGAAAAATGGACCTAACGTTTTAATGGTCAACGCGAAGGAATTACGAGGATCAAAAAGCGCGTCGCGTCCGGCGCAATCAATTGCGCCGAACGATGGTCCTATTGAAAGTAATTGGGAGTCGAAAAGTGTTTTCAAAAGGATTGCCGAAACCCGGGATTGAACCAGGGACCTTTAGATTTTCAGTCTAACGCTCTCCCAACTGAGCTATTTCGGCTTGGACGGTTTGAGGCGAAGGCTTCGTAATCCGTTGAAATGATGTTGCCAAAACGGACGAAACATAGGATAATGGCAAAGTTTGGTAATCTTGATGGTGCACACCGCATGCGTAGATCGGCTCAAGGGCTTCGCATGCATTTCGCGGCAATGCCGCCTAATTAATCGAGGGATTATCTGTCACGAAAACCTTGGAACTGAGAATCGCGAGTGAAAAGAATGAGCAGGATGTTTGAGGAATTCCGATTAAAAATTGACGAACATGTTCGGTCAGGGCGAGTGAGTTCTGGCCGATGTCGGAAGGTAATGTTATCCTCGGGTTGCGTAGTTAAAAGTTTTTGAAATGGCAAAAAATGTCGAATGTTTCCGTCCGGGATCGAACCGGGGACCTTCCGCGTGTTAGGCGGATGTGATAACCACTACACCACGGAAACCTGATTCAGGCGTCGCACAGTGGTTTAGAATAAAAATCTAGCGCGAATAAAATCTGCTTTTGCTCTTATCATGTTACTAGTGGCTGTATTATTCTAATTTCACATGAGGGACTTTTATTTTTCAATAAAACAAAATTTTAGATCATACATAAATAAATTTGTAATTTAATTATTCATCAAAATCCTGCCCATCACTATCGCTATCAGCATATTGAATATTGGGTTCGGTGAGTAGGTTTAGTACTTCGGGAGTAAATGCAATATTCTTATATTTTGGCAGAGTTTTGCGGGAAATTGTTGAAATAATGGGGTCAGAGGACAATATCAAATAATTAAATAAGTCTTCGTTAGTAGACGAACGCGACATCTTTCGCGTGTGGTGTTCTCTCACATACTTAAAATCCTTGTTTTTTGCCTCTTGTGCTTCTTCACTTAATTGTCCTATAGGAAGAATAGCATTCTTAATTACTTCCGAGCCATGCATTAGGACTTTATGCACACTCGTGGGCATATAATACCATGGGTATTCCTGCACAAAAATCCTCGTCGTTTCCTTGGTATATATATCAAATTTTTCGTGGCTGATCTCAAATCCACTTGAGATGACACGAAGTATAACACTGAAGTGGTTTATTATTTCTTGACTTACTCCAGTGATACTGGAAGACAGTTTTGGGTCTCGGAAAAACCTCCTCGCTGTATTCCCATCATTGGTCGAACCAAAACCAGATTTTGGTTGATCCACTAAGAGGCCAAGCTCTTTTCTTAATTTTTCAAATATTTCTTTTTTTCTGCTTTCAATTTTATTTTTGTTAGGCCCTCTTGCCTGCCATGTTTTAACTTCCAAACGATAACTAATATGTAGGCAACATTTAAAAAACCGAATCCAGGAATGGAGGATGGAAAGACCAAAAGTGTAATTTCGTTCGTCGGAAATCTTTGCTGATATTTTTTGTAGGTCATTCATTTCTGACGGCTTTGCTTTGCATATGTAACATACTTGGGTTGATCTTGTATCCGTCAGGGAATTGCAAACTTTTCCATCCACCATTGTCAGCAGTAAATTATAATTCACAATGATATTTGGTGACACTTCTGTAGGACATAATTCTGATATTTGTTGTTGGATACATTCTATTTCTCTTTGAGTTGTTTCGGGGGTTTCTTTAAAAAATGTAAATTTAATGGGTCTACAAAACCTCGTCGAAGATGGGCATGGATTTTGCCACACTATCACTTTGTCATCAGGCTCATTCGATTTCGGATAAAATAGCTGCAGTGGCACAAAGGAAACAATAAATACAGATGAATCATCTTGTCCGTCTCCCGAAAAGCGTTGTTTATAATTACTTTGTCCCGAGCTCCCGTCACAACCCCATTTACATATCAAAGTTAAACTCGTAATTTCTGTAGGAGTTGTTTTTATCACCTCTTCTTGTAGACAGCAAATCCGTTTTGTAGTAATATCTAAAATATCTTGAAGTTTCACTTGCGCTGAGTTTTCGGTAACTTCAGTCTCGGGTTAACATCTATTTTTCGCCGTAATAACTGCATTCCATGAAGGGTAAACCTTTACATTATGGTTCTTGGCTTCAGATCTGATCAAAAGATATTGTTGCTTACCTAATTTTGCGTTTATTATTAAAGAAAGCGCCTCCTCAGGTGTGTATGCAATTGGTTTGTCGCCCGACCTCCCAGATAACAAATATGCTCTTCTATACTTTTGAGCTCGCTTCGGCGTGGTTGCAGTAACATCATGTAATACAGAAGCAGCAGATCGCTCACCGCGACCTCGTAATGCTACTTGTGTAGCAAAAGCTAACTCTTCGACACTTTTCTCTTGAAGCAATTGTTTCGCCCTAATTTGTTTCCTTCTAACACCACACTCTTCAAACTTCTTCAGCGGCCGACCACGTTTTCGCGATTTACTCGAGCCAGTTTCAATGTTTTCTTCAGGAAAAACTAATTCGGTATGTAACCACTGAGAGTTTTGTGTCTGAAAACGTTTCTTGATTCGGTGGCACATTTTCCAACGAAGTTCAAGATTTTTTATAAATTTCGTAATTGTTTCTTTCACCAAATGTTCACTGACATCTACTTTTGTACGTATATAGTCCGTAAGACGATCACACAACTCCACCCTTTTCAAACTTTTGATTTTTAACCACTCCAAATACATGTCCAAACGCATTATTGCGCGCAATGTACCTGGAAAAAAGCGAATAAAATTGTAATGTGCGCATATGTGCATTTTATTTTTTTCATACAAGTGACTCAGTATATAAGAAATAAAATAGTATGATATGAGCCCCTGCAAATACCTGCAAATTTTGTAAACTCAATGTAAAAAAAGAAAAAGTAAAAAACCAAAGCCGTAAAATAAGTGTCTTTTTAGAATGACTTTTTAGAATTATTTTATAAAAATTTACAATATAAAATGTATATAAATATTCGACTAACCTTGCTGTATCTCAGCCATCACAAAACTTTCACTATTCACTTAGAAAACTCGAAAATAGCAACTGTTAACAACAAGCGATAAGCAGCGACTGACGCTTTCGAGTTACGCGCATACATAGTTTGCGCGAGTTTCAAGTTCCACTAATCATTTTCTTTGTACCTGTTTACAAACTGTCATTTGTTTTCAAATAGTTTGAAATGTTCTTGACACGGTACTATGTAAGTTTGCTTAAATTTTAACCTTGTGATTTTGTATTTAATTCGCGCTGCATTCATTCTCTAAACCACTGTGCGTCGTATGAAAACTGAAGATTCCTTGCAAATGTTTTCTTTTCCATGTAATGTAGATCGAATGCCGAGTTAATTGGCGACATTTTGTCGCCAAGGCATCCTGGCCCGAGGTTCTTCTGCCTTTTGCAATAAAATTCAAGCGATGCTTACCTACTGGAGTAATATTGAGTCGAGTGTCATTGTGAAACGTTAATCCTGTCGCATTTTGGAAAATGTCGATCGCAGGATGGCGCTTGGCGCATAAGATAGTCGGGAGTTCACGAGCAATGTTGAGCGTTTATGATCCTAGGGCTTCCGGAAGTCTTGTGAGGTAGAGCGATCGAACCGTGATGGATTTTATAACGAACTGTACACAGGCGAGTCTCAAAATTAACGTGGGAGCAGCTCGCGTCAAAGGTGTCTCGAAACGGAAAACCAGGAAGGTAAAAAAATCTATTGTCGTGGTGCGTCATGAAGTGGAAAGCAAAAGAATTGTTTCCGCCCGGGATCGAACCGGGGACCTTCCGCGTGTGAGGCGGACGTGATAACCGCTACACCACGGAAACGCTTAAGCGTCGGTAAATTAAAATGGAATTTGTAGGGGTTATTTTTGTATGCCTCACTGGGTTAATGCGCCGGTCGATGCTAACGGAAAGGCGTGTAAACAGCGAAATTCGTCATGTTGGGCCGCGTATCTCTTTCTTTTTCGCGACCTCTCGAAGACGGAGTTTCAGGAAGCTGCGTCTCACTCGATTACAGAAATGGGTAATTTCCGACGAAATGGAAGCTCCGGATGAAAAAAATCATGTCGAACGCGATTGTTTCTTCGGAACGGTGGACTCGTAAATTTCTGAAAATGTGCAGTCCTTGGATTTGGATGGCGGAAAATTATGACGATGTTCGCGGAGGGGGTATATTTTTTTCGATGTAATTCTTCAGTTTGAAGGCTTCGGAGGTGATGTAATATCTTTGTATTTTCCACATATTTAAAGCGCTGGTGCGGTATCATTTAAGGGAGCGTTTATTCGACGATGCCTTAGACATTCACGTTGGTGGCATCGCTCATTTTTCAGATGGTCAAAAAAAATAAAATAAAATATCCGGAAAGCGGGAGTATTCCGGGGATGTTTTGTTCTTCGTTCTGACTCTCACCGACTGAACTGTTAAGGCATAATAAATCTGGAATCGTCGATTATATAACTCCGGTGCAGCAACTACTACCATTATCGGATTAATTTTAAGATATCTCCGGACTAGGTTCTTTACGAGGGTAGGTGAGGCAGCGATGAATTTCTGGCTATCAAACGTCCCACTTATCGGAGTTGATAGTAAATTCGTGTATCCGCCCGGGATCGAACCGAGGACCTTCCGCGTGTAAAGCGGATGTCATTACCACTACACTACGGAAACTCGTGCTCGGTTTCTTCGCATGATATGTAGTGTGTTAGTTTCGGCCGAAAATTGCTGTTACGGAAATTAAAACGATTTTGATCGAGCACTCTCGTTATAACGGCTGGAGTACGGCGAGCGGCACCCTTCGTCACTGACTATGTGATTTCCCCGTTAGAACTAGCCGTAGCCCCAAGGTTAGGAAAGGGGAGGCCCTTCTCCTGTAGACCCTCCCTCCGTGCAACATAACACGAACACGTACGGGGTTGGTATCGGTGCGTGATTCGGACGCGGGTGGACACCGAAAAAATGTTCGCGTAGCGCGCACTTTACGCACATATCCGCAATTTTACGATTGGGGCACTTCACGTCTGCTACGATCGCTTTAAAGACACGTGGGTGAAGAAACGCGTCCGCGAATGTAAGTTCTCTTTTCCCGTCGTATTTTATTCTTTCGATTTTTAAGGCAACAACGGGAACTTATGATTGAGGTGGTAAGAAGGAATTTTTTTTTCAGGGTCAACGTCCGAAACCAGGTGAAGGGTTTAAGAATGTATTGTTTAAAACCGCATGAAGCGGATGGAAAAATGGACCTAACTCGGTGGGTTTTAATGGTCAACGCGAAGGAATTACGAGGATCAAAAAGCGCGTCGCGTCCGGCGCAATCAATTGCGCCGAACGATGGTCCTATTGAAAGTAATTGGGAGTCGAAAAGTGTTTTCAAAAGGATTGCCGAAACCCGGGATTGAACCAGGGACCTTTAGATTTTCAGTCTAACGCTCTCCCAACTGAGCTATTTCGGCTTGGACGGTTTGAGGCGAAGGCTTCGTAATCCGTTGAAATGATGTTGCCAAAACGGACGAAACATAGGATAATGGCAAAGTTTGGTAATTTTAATTGTGCACACCGCATCCGTAGATCGGCTCAAGGGCTTCGCATGCATTTCGCGGCAATGCCGCCTAATTAATCGAGGGATTATCTGTCACGAAAACCGTGGATCTGAGAATCGCGAGTGAAAAGAATGAGCAGGTTGCTTGAGGAATTCCGATTAAAAATTGTCGAGCATGTTCGGTCAGGGCGAGTGAGTACCGGCCGATGTTGAAGGTAATATTATCCTCGGGATGCGTAGTTAAAATTTTTTGAAATGGCAAAAAATGTCGAATGTTTCCGCCCGGGATCGAACCGGGGACCTTCCACGTGTTAGGCGGATGTGATAACCACTACACCACGGAAACCTGATTCAGGCGTCGTATGAAAACTGAAGATTCCTTGCAAATGTTTTCTTTTCCATGTAATGTAGATCGAATGCCGAGTTAATTGGCGACATTTTGTCGCCAAGGCATCCTGGCCCGAGGTTCTTCTGCCTTTTGCAATAAAATTCAAGCGATGCTTACCTACTGGAGTAATATTGAGTCGAGTGTCGTTGTGAAACGTTAATCCTGTCGCATTTTGGAAAATGTCGATCGCAGGATGGCGCTTGGCGCATAAGATAGTCGGGAGTTCACGAGCAATGTTGAGCGTTTATGATCCTAGGGCTTCCGGAAGTCTTGTGAGGTAGAGCGATCGAACCGTGATGGATTTTATAACGAACTGTACACAGGCGAGTCTCAAAATTAACGTGGGAGCAGCTCGCGTCAAAGGTGTCTCGAAACGGAAAACCAGGAAGGTAAAAAAATCTATTGTCGTGGTGCGTCATGAAGTGGAAAGCAAAAGAATTGTTTCCGCCCGGGATCGAACCGGGGACCTTCCGCGTGTGAGGCGGACGTGATAACCGCTACACCACGGAAACGCTTAAGCGTCGGTAAATTAAAATGGAATTTGTAGGGGTTATTTTTGTATGCCTGACTGGGTTAATTCGCCGGACGATGCTAACGGAAGGGCGTTTAAACAGCGAAATTCGTCATGTTGTATCGCGTATCTCTTTCTTTTTCGCGACCTCTCGAAGACGGAGTTTCAGGAAGCTGCGTCTCACTCGATTACAGAAATGGGTAATTTCTGACGAAATGGAAGCTCCGAATGAAAAAAATCATGTTGGACGCGATTTTTTCTTCGGACGGTGGACTCGTAAATTTCTGAAAATGTGCATTGCTTGAATTTGGATGGGGGTGAATTATGACGATGGTCGCGGAGGGGGTATATTTTTTCCCTGTAATTCTTCGGTGTGAAGTTTTCGGAAGTTATGTACTAATAGCCTCCTCTTCGCGGCAATGTTGGCTTATTAATCGTTGGATTATTTATCACGAAACCGTGGATCTGAGAATGTAAGAGTGAGAAGGTTGAACAGTGTGCGTAATTCCTTCGAAATCATGTTGCCAAAACGGTTGTAACTTAAGATAATTGCATTATTGGGAATATTGATCGTATTCGTTGGATTTTTCATGCTACTACACAAAGTTATCGTTTAGGTGGGAATAAGAACTTTTCTTTTATCCTCTGCTTCCGATACCAGGTTAAATATTTTTAGTACGAACGTACTGCAGTTCTTTTCGGCCAAAACCTTGATTAATGATTGATGTATATTGCATAGTAATGAATAAATTCTTTATTTTCGATATATTCTCCCCTCCCCGTCAATGCTTAGAGTTTCATTTCATTTGCCGAAAAAATCTCAAAATTGGTTTCCATGGATCTCTACTCGTTTAGTCAATAATGGTAACTGAACATCTTCATCGAAGTTATATAGATATTTTCTAATTTTTCTTGTCTTATAGAATTCTTTTTTAATTAATAAGCACATTTTATACTGATGTTTTCATTTTTAAGAATATTTCATTAACTTCTGTTCATTGTCTATTAGTTTTACTTATATCAAGTTAAGTCTGTTATTCTATATAGTGGTTACGTTCCCGATATGTGTTGCAGCACAACTAAACATCTTATTTTAAAATTAAATGAAAACGTTGTACGAATATGGGGTTTGATCCGAAGAACGCCTGTTTGAATGGCAATTCATGTACTTTCATCCCATTTTCGAATTTTCGAATAAGCGTCGAATCTGCCTACAAATTTCTATTGATCCCGAAAATTTCGATTTTTTAAGGTTAAAAATTGTTCGCTTAGGGTTATTGTAATGTTGGTGATTTATATTTTCCCTTGTTTCCATCTTTTGGCGTTGTTAGTCTCCCTACTGCCTAATTTTAGAAGTATTACTTATTTGTAATTAAATGAACGTTGTTATTAATTAAAATTTTTGATTTCACGTAACCTGTTTCCCTACTTACGTATTTCTAGTCAAATTACCTTGGACATTTTTCACGAAAATTACTATTTCGATTTTTTCTTGTTATTTTATAAACGTATTGACTTCTTCATGCTGACCTATCCTGAAAATCGACATTGATCATCTCCACGAGGTGCTGCGTAATAATCTTTTTGCCTTTCATACTAACTCCTTACACAACTGCTGTAAATTCTAATATTCTGAATTTAGTAGCTATCTTTTTAAAACAACTTAATAAAATTCATTTAAAATCTAATACTAATCCTAATCTATTGCTAATTAAATGCAAACTTATTATGAATCTGAAATTTTAAAAAATATGTTCGAAGTCAAAATGAAACTCCTAAGTTAAAATACGATATTTTCATTATATTGTAAGTTAAAGCAACCTGAAAAATAATTTTTTGGATAATTAAAACTTGGTGTTAAAGCATTTAAAACATTTTGGTGAAGGTGCAAATAATTAATAGTTTTCTCAATAATTTTAAAACATGTTATTAATCCAAAAATTGATTAATTAAACTACTATAAATTATCTTTCTCTTGTGTAAAATATTTAATACATATGCTAATAAAATGTTCTGAGAGCCCAAAACATTATTTTTATTTTTCAGTTTGCTTTAAATTAAACCGCAATTAAAACATTTTGCCTCACGAGAATTTATAATTCCTAATTGATTTGTTATGCAAGTTCCTGCCTATAGAAATAACCATGTTGATGGCCGAAGGATCTTTCACGTTTTCATCAAAGGGCCATTTATTTCTTTCGCTGCTGTCACAATTTTTAAAAAAAATATTGGTTTCTGTCATTTACTTTGCGTTAAGGATCTTTGAAAAGAATAAGTCGTTATGATGTATAAATTCATCTCTCCTACGATCTTTTTTTGTTGTTATATCTTGTTTTGCCATATATATTTTAATGTTCCAATTTTCAGTCTAATTTTGACGTTTTTTTATGGTTTGGGACATCGAAATCGAATTTGCATTTTTCAGCCTGTTATAAAAGCCGGTTCGGTGCTGCATAGCGTCAAATCCTTTCGGTTTATCTCAGGACTCTTCTCTTGCGCGGTGGCGATGAGCGGTTGCAGCGGAGCTCCATGGGCCATCCAGCCACGCCCTCTTCGACACGCCAAGTCCCTGGCCACTCGTCTGGGGTGCCCACACCCGAACAGGAGGCCTCACCACGCTGTGGCTTGCCTCAGGACATTTTCTGCGCAGCTCATAGCAGAGGTGGGCGAATGGATAGTGATAAAATGAAATTCGTGCGTGATAAGGCGCCAAGAAACGCTGAGCCACCGGAGTAAAATAAAAAAATCAATTGTTTCACAGAAAATTGTTCATATATATATATACTCATATATATATATGAGTACACACACACACACATATATATATACACACAAGTAATATGTGCTTGCATTCTGCAAGCATTTTATCTCACCTTAATATAAAGAGTAAGAGCCGTAAATTATTTTTAAACGCAAAAGTTTTCACCTCCGCACCGATTTACGTGTTTTTCTCTTAGGACAATATTGAGGTAAAAACAACCCCTAAAATTTATAATTATAAAAATTTTATATTTTTTCATCATTTGTTAGGAATACCTTATAGTTCTGCAAAATTTCATCGATAAAGCACCTCTAGAAGGACATTATATAAATTTAAATGTTTGAAATTTATGAATTTTTAACAGCCACAATAATTTTTTCTATCTCAATTACCGCTGGAACACTATTCCCTAACTTTCTTAAAGTTTTCAGCACCCCAGATCGGCCGAAAGTACATAAACATTAGTCAATTTGTTTAACATTTTTGAATTTTTAACCACCGAATAAATAAACACTTTCAAATTTCTATAATCCCTTTTTTGATATTTGTCAAATTCTAACGTTAGAAAAAATTTCAGCATTGTAGCACATGTAAAGTACCTAAACCATGAAATGTTTAAATGTTATTATTTTTTTAAAGGCCAGGAAAATAAACTTTGTAATTTGCGATTTTTTCTATCGGTTTTGCCATTAGACCTACTTATGCACCAAATTTCAAGTTTCTAGCACATCTGGAAGTGCCACATAAACTTGTATCCTCCTATATGATATATATGTATGTGTGTGTGTGTGTATCTCCTCAGATTTGTTTCTACGACTTTCTTCCTTTCTCCCGATTTAACAAAATTTCCCTTATAATCTTAAAGAACTCCGATTTGGAAGACGGTTTGGGAGTGGCGTTCGCCCCGGTCGTTGACGGAGTCGGTGTGGGAGGTGTCGGTGGGGGTCGAAGGGGAGCTGAGGGGTCGGAGGGCGGCACGGCCCCCGGAAACGGGCCCTTCATCCCGGACGATCCCCGCCGCCTTATGGCCGAGGGGAAATTCGCCCAGGTGCCTTTCCTATCGGGTCTCACGAGGGACGAAGTCTCCATATGGTTCAGCAACTGTGAGTCTGCGTCCGTAAAATATAACTTTTCTCTTATTTTTTTACTTCACAACGTTATAAAATTGACAGATATGAACCCTATATTATACTCTCGGTTGATTTTTGCTTTATTATTTATAATGGAACGAGTTCAAAAGGTTTACTCTCGCATTTTGAAAATCTTGCTTCTATTCTGATACTTATAACAATTTTAAAACAGTTGAATTTTTAAACAATTTGAAAGGAGATAAATAAGCAAACGCTGAACAAATAGATGCCAAGTAACGAGTAAAAATAACTCACAACTAGCGACATATGGGCACCATGTGCCCAGCTTTATAATACACTCTCAATCTAACGTTTAGACAAAATAAAAATCAGATTAAAAATACAGTAAAACTCGTTTAATATGTATTTGAGAGGACCGACTCATTGCTTCGTTATAAGCGTGACTACGTTATATACGAGAAACATGGTTTTTGGCCTATACATCCCATATAACACGTATACACATACAGTAAAAGCTGTGCTATCCGGCTATTTAGAACCGGCCAGCCCTAGATACCGGCAATTACACAATTCATTTTGTATGTCTTTTTCTTTTGTATAAATTTTTGTGTGAATTGTATATATGTAATACCTCAACTTCCACCTTAAAGTTTCTTAAAATATAAGATGTATGCATTACCTATTTACTCCGTATACTTCTGTGGCTGCCGAGTAAGCATGTCGTTTTTGGTTACATTTGCATTGTCTAGATGTTTTGGTGTACTTCTACAATTTCCAGTTTTATCGCTTTTTATTATTTAAAAAATTACTCATCCATTGAATATGGCATCAAAATAAATACCTTAAAGCAAGGAACAGGCGAGAAAAGGTTGGTTTAACGCTAACACAAAAGCTGGAGCTGATCAAACGAATTGAAAAAGAAAAAAATAGAGCAGCCATAGCAAAAGAATTCAACATCGGATCTTCCACGCTCTACGATATCAAGGCTCATAAGGCTAAATTAATGAAATTTGTGTCATCGTCTGAGACGAGTAAATCAATTAATAAACATCATACGCTTCATAAGCCAAAAATTGAGGAACTGAATAAAATATTATGTGACTGGTTTTCACAGAAATGTTCAGAAGAATTAAATAATTTCGTCCTTTTCTAATAGAGTAAATAAAGATAAATAATAAAGATAAATAAGAAAGATATAATCCAATAAATTCAATTTTGGGAACAGGTTCACTGCCTTAATCCCCAAACTTCCCGGACGCCCTAAACTTTTCAATAGTCTTTTTGTTTTGCATGTAAGCGTAGCAACGTATTAAATAAGAATGGGTAAATAGTGTCTATATCTAACTACGTGTGGAAGAATTAAAATGGAAACTGCAAAGTTATGTTTGGGGAGTACGATAGTGAACCTAAGCCCAATTTTGTTTGGTTATTGCTAAATTTGAGGTCAAAATCGAAAATCGCTCCCCTAACCGGATATTTCTCCTAATCGGCTTTCCACAATCCCCAAGATAGCCGGATAACAGCTTTTACTGTATTTGCAGTGAGTCGACTTCAATGCCGTACTTACATATGCAAAGAGATGCTTATCAACTTCGCGGCATGTAAAATGTTCGACTGCTATATATAATATTATTATTATTATTATGGTCATTCATTTACATAAACATTTCACATTTTTAATATCAGTTTCAAAACAAAGGGAGCGTGAAAATTCGTGTGGAAGGAGTAGATGGAGGAAGGGGACCTCTACGAACATGTGCGCGGTAAACGGGCGGAAACTATTCATTACTTATCGCTCTGCTGGCCAAAATTCGTTATAAATGGGGCATTTTTTGCCACGGGACCAAACATTTGTCGAGAATTCGTAAAATGCGTGTTCGTTACATCCGAGAAATTTAACCAATACCCTTATGGAGACGTTCAAGGGACCGAGACATTTCTTCCTTATAGCCGAGATTTCGTTTTAGGCGTGATCGTTATAAACGAGTTTTACTGTAGTTAAATAAATATTTAATTTTTAAAAAATCATTAATTACATCTGTAGTAACAATGTTTTTCATTTTGTTTTCTTTGCTTTCTTTACTCTAGATAAACCGACGTAGAGTTGCCCATGGTCAAATATTTGATTTTTGAGCAACAGTCCTACATAATCAAAAGTTTGCCCCTGACTCTTATTTATTGTCATTGCAAACGGCAGTGCTATAGGAAATTGTCTTCGTTTCATTTCGAATGCTAATTCGCATTCTGTCATTGTAACGTCAATTTTTGGTAGCAACACTGAATTTCCTTTGTTACTACCCGCAATTTTACATTCAATTGTGCTTTTTCCCCAACTTTTTAATTATTAGGCGGGTTCCATTACAAAGTCCTCTTTTTACATTGATATTTCTTAGTAACATTACCATAGCTCCAACTCTTAATCTTACTTAATGAGGTGGCATTCCTTGTGGTGTGAGTGAATTTAAAAACTAAACCGGATAATTTGCCTTTTCTTCTTCATTACAATTAACTAACTCGTCCGCACTTGTATATACTACTTCGCTTTCATTCACATCAGTGACCACTCGATTTAATATTTCAGTATTTATTTCTAAACAATCAGCATTTTTAGGTGCTAACGTAACTTTTCCATATAGTACTCCTTCTTTACCTTTTTCGATTTTCTTTCCGAATATTTCATCTATTAAATTACCACTGCTTTTACATTCCATTGATAACTCTATGTAACCATCAGGATCCTTTTGAATACTTCCATTTCCTATTTTTAACAAATAATCAGTCCAATTGCTACTGTTATTACTATCAGTTTCAACTCTCATATATTCACGTTAAATAAATTGATATTATAAATTGAATTGCAATTGTTTTAATGAGATTATTAGATCACAGACTTTATCAATCACATTACTAAATTAACATATAATAGTAGGGTAGCCCCGGATCTCCGATCCTCAACGCGATTTAAATAAACTGAAGGTTTAGTGAAATAATTTTTATTGAATAATTAATCAAGTAAATGAAATGCAAATAATATAAATAGTTCGGCCCTAGGTTATATCTTTGGTCCCTATTCATTTGACGTGTTTCCCTATTTCTTTGTCTTTCTTGTACTCTCCGCTCCTCATCTACACGGACAATCCTATGAGCTTCCGCATCTCTTTCTCTCTCTTTCCTACAATACTCTTCCTTTGATCTCTGGCTCCTCTTTCTTTCTCTGGCAGCTGTAGCTGGGCTAATACCTTAGTTCCAATGATTATTGCACCCTTATAGACGAACTCACAAACAATTGCCTTACTTCAAAGTGTCTATCAACGACTGCTTTTAACTTCTTACAGAACCTACTATAAAGGCGACGCGCGACGTCAATGCAACCGTTTATTTAGATTATCAATGAAGAGAAGATAACCATATAATGTGTTTACAAAGTAACGTGCGTCCCTATTCTCATCTAATTTTTAATTGATGCGTTAGCCTATTTGCGTTAATAAGGATTACAGATGTGTAATATGATGGTTCTACTTACAAAAAGGTAAGATTCCAGCATTCAAATGATGAAACAAAACAAAAAACAAATTAATTGCACAATTTAAAATAAAACTCAGTGCGTTGGAAGCTTGTTTGTTATACAAATGTTATGGACTGTTATTGACACAGAAAATGAGTTGGAGGCAACAATGAGCACGAAAAATCCTAAAAATTTCAAAAAAGAATGAGTATCTCTGAAAACTTCGACCATGTAACGTGTAAACATCGCAATAATAAGATAGTATAGAGCTTTAGCCGTCGAATAAAGCAAAAAAAGAAGAAAATCGTTCTATATTTACGTATTTTAATGAATGAAGGAAAAAAAACTTGCACTCTGAAAAATCGAAAAATCCCGTGTAAACTTATGGGAAAATATAATTGTCTCCTGGATTCGAACCCGGGACACTTTATAAAACGAAGATATTTTTCCAGAGACCTCATAGTCAGTAGAAACAAAACGCCGTTTACCGCATATCTTTACGACGAACGGTTCTCGTGAAATACGCCGATATAAATTGTAAACAAATGTCTACAGACGTCAACGTAAAATGAATATATACGTATATACATAGATTAGCGAAAGATAAGGTTCTGCGTTAAAGATTAGATATTTAAATTAGATGAAGTAACATCCTCATATTTTAATATTCGAATTTTCTATAAACGTGCTATCTAGGAAACATCACATTTCTTCATTCTCCATTAAGTAATCAGTCATAACGAGTACGCAACAAATCTATCAACGCTCATTTTTTTTTACTCCTGATTAGTTATTTTTCTTTGCTCAAGCTTCTGTCTTTCCTTCCTCCATTCCTCTTCCAACTTCTTTCCTCTCTCTCCAACTTTCCCTTTTGTCGCCAACTTTATCACTCTCTGTCAATCTCTCTATTCCTACCTTTCTCCAACCGTCTTCTCCTTATTTGTCCTCTCGTCCCATTACCCACTTCACTCCCTTTTCTCCACCCTTTCTTGCGTGGTCTTTTACGAGGACGGCCAAGTCAGGTCTTTCCTAGGTTTTTACCAGAATTACTGTCTTTTTTTTTAGAAGTTTTCCGATATGTAATTTGCTATTTTGCTTGTGTTTTTCTATTTTTTTTATTTTCAGGTTCTTTTCTGTGAAATTATTATTCTCCTTTGTAGTTGTTGACGCAGGGTTGAATTTAAGAAGGGACTATATAGTCTCAATTTCGTCCTAATAAAGTCGTTTGTCTGTCTGCCTGTCTGTATCCATTCTTCCATTTTTATTCCCCCTCCCCCCTTTCACCATATTCCTCTGTTCACGTCGCTTCCTCTCTCTCTCTCTGTTCACTCCACGTATTCCCTTCTCAACCTCTCTACCCTTAGTTCACTCTTCTCCCTTTCTCCGCCATTTTCTCCGTTCCCCTTCTCTCTCCCTACCCCTCTCTATTCCTTCTTTCATTCTCTTCCCCCTCCTTCTACCTTCCCTCTTGCTTTCTCCTCCATCTCTCCGTACTCTCTCTCTCTCCCTCCCTACCCCCTTTCTTCTCCTCCCCCTTCCATCTCCATTCCCCATCCATCTCCATTCTCCCTCGCTCTCTCTCTCTCTCTCTCTCTCTCTCTCTCTCTCTCTCTCTCTCTCTCTCTCTCCATTCTCTCCCTCCCTCCCTCTCCATTCTCCATTTCCTTTCCCTCTCTCTCTTGCTCCCCTTCTTACCCTCTCCTCTTTCACCCCCTCGCTCCCCTCTTTATCCTCTCCCTTTTTCCCTCTCCCACCCCCTTTCTCTCTCTTCTCTTTCTCCCATCTCTCCCTCGCCCCTCTCCTACTCTCGTCTCTTCCCACCCCCCCTCTTTATCTTTTCTCTCACTTTCTCAAATTTATCTTTATATTTATAGTTGGCCCAACGATGGAGAAGCGAATGATGCGTGTTTTCCTGGAGAAGGACATAAAACAGCTCCTAAACGGAACCGGCCTTCCTGCGCTTAACTCCTTTGCCCTCTCACACGCAGCCGCCCACCTTTATCTATGGGGGAGTCGCGGTGAGATAGGAGCGGAAGAGGCGAGGGTGGCAGAAGGACACAGGGCGTCTGAAGGGGTCAGAGGTTACGATCCAGGGTCAAGAGGAAGCACGCTAGCCGTTGCAGATGTAAGTACAATGGAAGGGGGGATGGTAAATGCTATAAAATTCTCATGCGGTATAAGGCCATTTAATGTTGCCATGGGAATTAATTGTGACGTCGAGTTAAATCATAATGGCAGTTAAATGAGATAAACTATCCGTTTGTCGATTTTTTTGGAAATGCGATCAAAAAGTTGTTCACTGAGCTGGGTCAATTTTTTTTACTTTGGCGTTTTTTATTATTATTATTTTTAAATTAACGCATTATAGTCGGGTCCTGTCCATCTGTCTGTCTGCATGTTTCATCTTCGAAATTATTAATTGGACTTTCAAGAATCTTGGTACTAAGGAATAAGGGCAATACAGAATGATATAAATGGTCCACATAACCTAATCAGGTGTGCCAACTTTATATGAAAAATGTGAACTTTCCGTCACATCTCTTAGATATTACATTAGTCACACTTTTTAATAAAATTGGTGGAATGAGTTGTTTGACATAATTATATAATTCGTAAATAACGCCTTGAATTTTTAAGAGTAGGTACGTCTTTCCTCTCTTGTTGTAATAATTTCAAAATTTTCTTTAACCAACGCCGCGCAGTTCATATCAGACGTGGGTTTGAAGGCACCCTGCATATATGACATGGAATTGATCGCCCGCTCCAACCAGAAGCCGTCATTCTTCTACGAGTTCCAGTACCACAGCGTTGATGACGCCAGGACAGACAAGCAGGAATGGATAGGTGAGTGGGTGAATTAATTCCAAATGTAATTAAAATAATTATATATGAAGTCGCTTTATGTATCTTTCGCCTCATTTTGAAATGTGATTAGACGAAACTTATCGATTAAAATTAAATGAATACGGACTTAAAAACAGATTTTAATGGAGGCTATAGTTAAAATAAAGGAATTATGAAATTATGTGAGGAAGAAATTTCTTTGTAGTCACCTTGTTTCATAACGAAAAGCAACTTTGTAGATCTAAGTGCCGTTTAAGTCGGCGATATTCAAACTGGTATGCGCGTACCTCTGGGGATACGCAAAGACTTTCCGAGGAGAGTTTATAGTTTAAAAGTTTTATAATTTGTCAGTGAACAAAAAATGAATACAACCTATACCTACGTAATCCATATAAATAACTGATTTTTACCGATGAAAAATTTTTTGTGTTCACTTTAAAATATACCAGGAGGTACGTAGTCATTCAAAAGTCTTCTAGGGGATATGCCAGCGATAAAGGTTGAATATCACTGGTTTTAGTTAAATGTTTTACATTTTTTTAAAAATTGTTATTGCCGGAACGGTGGAAACTTTGATGGTTTCTTTTTCAAATGAACGTAGAAAAATCGAACGCCAGTCATATCTTACAACAATGCATTTTGTCGAGGAACTTTTGCTTCTAGCAGTCATTCACTTTTGGTTTTCACGTTTTTCTTTACGAAGATAAACCCAATATCTGTTAGAAAAAAATAATCGATTGCTCATCTCGTGTCTTTTACGCGGTACAATGTGATTCATTCGCCAAAAATCTTTCATTTTTCAGGCGCATACCACGAGAGCGAGCTTCAGTTCCTTTTCGGGGAGCCTTTCCTAGGCTTTTCGAATCATTTGCGCTCCGCAAACGACAAGGAAGTGAGCGAAATGGTCATGTCACTGTGGATAAACTTCGCCAAACACGGGTGAGAAATTTTGTGATTTCGTTTAACTCAACTGATACCGTATTTACTCGCATATAAGCCGCACTATTTTCCTAGATTTTTATTCGAAAAATTAGGGTGCGGCTTATGCGCGAATATAAAGGAAAAAAATTCGTAAAGTGAGACATTTTCACATTACGATCACAATTTCCACGTTTACGTCATTTTCGATTAGAAGTCGTAAGACATACAGTAATCCCTCGCCATTCGCGAAATTTGCGTATCCGCGATTTCCATTTTGAGTACCTGTCTTTTCATTCGCGAGGCCGAAATTCGCGTATACGCGAATGATCGCTTAAGTACCTACCGATCACTCCGCGACATTTTTTTCGAAACTTCTTTCTTTCTCGATGTCTCGTAGTCACCGTGGTAATGTACGGGCGCAGTTCCTCGCCTATTTCATGAATTTATTGTGCCTTTATCGTTATTATTACTGTTTACATTCGCGTTTTCCAAACAATGCAACTGCGCACTCAGTGCGCCACGGGACCAGTTGCGTGAAACTTTTTGACACGCATGCACTGAAATATGCGGTAGGGAAATTTTCGATTATTTCTTTATGCTTAGTTTTCCTTTGTTTGCAGTGGCCGCGTAATAGGGGAAGAGGCAACTCACGAATCTCTTGCGTATGCACCCGGGCAGAGTCAGCTGAGAAAATCGACATTTTAATATACTCCTTACTTCAATTATTCTACACCATAACTTTTCAATTGGACAGCAAATAAGAAAATTTCCGGAGCCTCCGATTGTAACCATATTTTTGAGTTCAAAACGCATCTTATATCGAGGGAAGTTTTTTTTTCTATTTTCAATGTTGAAAAACCCTGGGTGCGGCTTATATGCGGTGGCGGCTTATATGCGAGTAAATACGGTACCCTAAGAATGAAGTAAGATGATGATAGCCACAACTTGCTCCTGACCAGGAGCAATTACAGACAAAATTGCCCGATTTACCACTCAATAATAATGATATTATACATACCAACATGCTAAACCAGCAAGGAATTTTATAATCGATCTCATTAAAATAAAGGGTTTACTATGGTGCCATTGATTTCATTCAAAACATTTCACTATTTTCTCGATAATGTCTGTGTGCGAGCGTGCGTGTGGTAGGTATTTTGCAGGCGCTCTAACTCAAGAACTAATAATCAGATCAGCACAAATTTTTTATTAATAATTCATGGTCTGAAAATGTTTTGGCTGGAACTGGTACACCGGAAGCGGTTTATTTATTGTCACTTTTTAGTATCTTTTTGCAAATTCTTCCGTTAGAACTAAATGTATGTAAATATACGTTATTATAAAAGTTGTAGATAATGTAATTTTCTACAACTTTTGTTTGAAACATTTTTTCAAAAGGAGTTGTTTAAGAGATATTTCGATTGTTATACGAAATTTGTTAAGTACAGTACGTACCAAAAGTTTAAGAGCACTTGAAAAAATGACAGGAATTTTCATTTACAATCAAAGGATCAGCTACATTTACAAACAAATCACTGTATTTTCATCTCCAGACTGTTTTTAGCAATCAATGGGACCTCCTCGGTGTTTAAGGCACCTCTGGATGCGTTTTGGCATACTCTTGACAAGATCGTAGCACTGGTGCTGGGTAATTCCATTAGAAGCAAGAGAAATTTCCTCGCGAAGTTCAGTAACATTTCTTGGTCGGTGGGCAGCAACTTGATGTCCTATGATATTCCATAAATTATAGAACTAAGACTCGGCCTCCTAGCAGGCCAAGTCAAAACTGGAATTTCTTTGTCTTCCAGTCACTGCATCGTTGCTCGAGATTTGTGGCATGGCGCGTTGTCTTGTTGAAAGACAAAGTAGCGACGATGAAGCATATGGCAGCATGTTTTCCTGCAGGGTTGGAATGTACTCGGTTGTATTCATAGAACCACTGCGCGCCTTGTCGGCGACTGTTCCTGTTGCCGCATGTTTGGCGATAGTATTTGTCACACATGTCCTGCTTATCCCCAGCTGTTCTGATATGTCCCTGTGAATCCTGCCGCATCTGTGCGTACCAATAATCTGCCACTTGATATCTTCAGACACTTTTTCCCCCCATTTTTGTCTTACGAAGGTTACAGAGCTCCTCCTTCAACACTAGCACGGATTCAGCTACGACCAGTTGTAAATATGATGCCGTAATTGCCTATCACTACAATAAACTCTGTTGAGCGGAAAGAGAACTAACGCTAGGTACCAAACCGGCTACGATAGCTCGAGTGGTATGTTTGCAGTGAATTATTGAAAAAATTTGATTTTTAAGCTTTATTCACAAAATTCGCAAATTTATAACTGTGGCAAACGATCACCTTTACCAATTTCTAATATCTTTTCTTTTTTCACCTTTGTTTTGGCCAACTATGAAATGTTACTCCAAAAAAATGCGTATTCAAATATGTACAGTCTTGTGTCTGCATCTCAATTCACATTAAAAAATATAGCATTCTCCGGGTATAAAAAACACAAAAATTCGTAACTTTTACATGAATTGAGATATTTTCATGATCTTTTTTTAAAAAACAGATGGCTTGGTCTGATTATATCACATAAACAAGTTAGGAAAGCGTACAACGTATCACAAATGGGGCGCGTTTCGTGCAATGGAGTATTAGAAAGCAATTATATACCTGTAGGTAAGGGAAATAGCGTTTTAAAGTCCTTTTCTTCATCATAAATAATCCATTTTCTTCCTATTTAATAATATTACATGCACACGTAAGGAAATTAAACGTTTGTTTGTGAGATTGTTTATGTTAGCAACATTGAAGAAGTAACCATGCAAGAAATTTTCTGTTCAACTCCATATAAGACATTCTTGTTTGATTTTCTCGGTAACAGCTACTCCTACGATGAAAACATATAGAAAAGGAAATACCCTACTTTACCAGTTCTACAACTTTTATTTGAAAAATATTTTGATATGAACAATACTTTACGAGATATGACGAAAATTTATTTTTTTGTCTCCAGTAAAGTGGTACCCCTGATTGGCGTACGTGATTCATTTTTGCGATTTTCTTATTATATCTGATTGAAAGTCCTTAATATCAAATTTCATAAAAATCCGTTCGGTAGAAGCCGAGAACGAACATGCGGACGGACAGACGGACGATAGTAGGCGCTCACGCTGTAAGCGAAACGCGCCTAAAAATATAAAGTATGCTGTAACTAAAGTTGAAGTCCAGGAATTCATTTACTTAAATATGCTAGTGGCCCTAAACTTTTGGTACGTACTGTACGTCGCTAAGTGATACCCGAGTTTCCGTTGCTATGATAAAATTTTCTAATTGTTGATAGCGGTGCCTCCTCTGTTACATTCTTATAGATATTTTGCCATCAATACCAACAATTAACAATTTTGTTTACTTATTGTTTTTCAGTATGATCCAAATATTTTTCAATGTGCAAATTTTTCGAAGTGTTTAAAAATTATTCACAAGCGTAATTGCCGATAATAATTATTGAGGACGCTGGCTTCGAGAGCAATCATATTCATTACTCTGTACGGAGAAATTCATGCGCTGGAAACATAAGTTTTTTTATTTTTAGGAGCATGTTCATCATTCTTAATTATCGATAAGTTTTCCATGGTGTAGTGGTTATCACATCGACCGAAGACGAGGAACGAAACGGTTCAATACCTACTGGGCGGAAACAATATTTCTTTTAATAATAGAAAGGCATCGAAAAAGTTATCCTTAAGCGGAAAATTGCCTGTGTCGTTCATTATAACACTATGATTGTAAATGTAGGCGTGCCTGTTGCTTTCAAGATTTTCAGTTAAGTTTTCCCTGTCTCATCTTTAAGACGAGAATTTGTGAATCTTTTCAAAAAAATTAAGAAGATAAAATCACGAAGTATAGTCAATGAATACACCTTTATCCATGTTGATATAAATATAACGGAAATCTGATTAGGTACTCGTTGCTGTAGTAATTGGTATCGTGTCAGTTAACTGCGTCAATTTAATCGTCGTTAAAAACAGTAACGGTTTTACTTAAACATATTACGATGAACTTTTACCACAATAACAAAGAAATCATTAATTTGAGATTTGTGAAACCTGCACGTATCCGGGGGATTTATTTTTAAACTCAGAAGCTTGTTGGTCAAAATTTAATAAGTCTGTAATGAACATAAAGAATACCCGGTATTTCCTTTTACACTGTCAACAGACGTGCGAACGATGAACGATCAATTGGGAGCAGCCCAGGTGATCACGGAGTTTCGAGAATCCCACTCGACCTTTCTCACGCCGCGCCGGTGGTAAAGGTTAATGCCCTGCACCTGGTGATGGTATGTGACATAAACGTATGCGAGAAAATCGACATCTGGTGCGGTCGCTGGCTTAGAAAACAACCCAAAAAAATCGATTGGAATGTTCGAACGCGTGTCACTTATGTTAGATTGATTTGCGTTCCGAGGAGCTCATCTTAGACAAATGAGGTTAGATGGGCGCAAACTCGTACAAAGGCGAGGGAGTAAACACAATTCTCAATTCTCCGTTCCTTCTTTCTTTAATTGCTAGGCACCCGACTCCCGATCGTGGGAGCAACGCCGTCCATGGAAACGTGGATTGGCAGCCGTTCACCAGCACTCATCGGCAGTATCTGGTTTTGGGATACAGACCTCGCATGGCTGAGAACTACCTCACCGAGCGGTAGGTACAAAAAGTCATCGAAATAAGTCCATTCACTTTTAAATTATAGTAGGCATAATTTAATCTGAACCCGTAACGTCAGTGTTTTTAATGTCATATTATATTCCGAGTTTCTTAAATATGGATGAAGTCCACTCGGAAAAATTTTAAACGGCCCGAAATGGGAGACCGGTCGAAGGTGTTTTACCACTCCTTTGATTGAAAACCCGTGTTTCTCATATGGCCGTAAAATGGTTGGGAAAAGCAGGCGAGCATTTCGACCACAAACAGCGATTCATTGATGAGAAATACTGAAAAAATAACACTTGTGGCGTTGTTTTAGTGTTTTTATACCTCGGTATTATGAGGAGGGCTTGTTTGAGTAGGTGTTTGTAAAGCAGGCATGAAAAACTGACGGACCTTTCTGCTCTTTGTTTTGTTGCTAACGTTTATCCTAACTAAATCTTTGGAGATGTTACATAAATACGTTATTTTTGTGAAGAGGAGAGGAAATTTAAAAAAAATAGTTTTTGTGGAAGAATAGAACGTTTTTTAAATTATTGTTTTTAAATACAAAATATACATCCAACTTTCTGTATTGTCTATTTTGTCAGCTTTGCCCCTCATTAAACGAATACAATGCTAATACGATCCTTCTATAACACCTTTCGCTTCAATGCGGCTCTGTTACCTCTTTGAGTTTGACATGCCTGCTGTAAACGGCGTTGCGGAAGCGGAATCTGTGCTAATATTGAAATGGAAGGTATTATAAATAAATGGTGTCCGGTACAACGAGAAAAATAAGTACAAAATTTTTTTCCCTAAAAGTTGGATTATCGATTTCACGAGTCATAAAGTATTTGCATTTGTTTTTTGCGTGCACTCTACGATTATTGTTTTAAAAAATCAATGCACATTTTAAACTTTTTAAGCACACACGAAAACAGTTTTCAAAACATGGGTGCCAAAATGCTAACAAGTGAGCTAAGTGACTGCTTTATGAAATTTTTGAAATAAGATGTATTATTCAAGAGATGAAGAGAGCAAAAGACAAAGGGAAGGCCGGGATACCGGCAGAGGTACTTATGGATGTAGGATCGAAAGAAATAAAAGTTATTACAAATTTAGTTAATAAAATATATGACTTGTAAGAGTGCTTTCAAGATTACCTAGGTGTAACAATGATCTCTCCAAAGGAGAAGTCAAAGGCAGTGCAGTGTAAAGACTACAGCACGATGAGCCCACTCTCGCACATTTCGAAGATCGCAAAAGAATTATTAATAAAAGCTAGAGAAAAAGACCGAAGAAATGCAAGGGGAAGATCAATTCTGTATCAGAAAAGGAACCAGAGATGCTATCGGTGTAATGAGAATGATATATCACAAAGGGCAATAGAGCACAGCCAAGATTGCTGCTTATGTTTCATCGATGGCAGAAGGCTCTTGATACAATAAATTCGGTAATGCTGATAATAATATCAAATGGAATCGGTGTGGATTGGAAGTACAGTAGACGAGTCAGGTATCTATACGTGAACCAAGTTGTGAAGGTCAGATTGGAGAAAACCGTTACCTGCGGAGAAAATGTCGACAGAGTAAGACAAGGTTGTTGCCTATCGCCAAGACTCAGGCTCAGTGTTAACAGTCTCTGGGTTCATCATGTAAAGCCGATATGGAAACTGTTCTTGTTATATTCAATATATATGGAGAAAATCTAAAGCAAGAAGATTTATAATGTTCAGGAGATTTCAATATTGAAGGAAGGACAATAAAAATAGTAAAATGTTCTGATGATCAAAAGAGGCAGGAAAAGCATTCAGCTGAGGGAGGAATTGAAAGGGAAATAGAGCTATGATGATTATTCCTGAATCGATGAAAAATAGGCCCCACAGAAATTTAATTATATTGCGTTTCAGCATTTCGTTCGGCTGGGGCGTTTCTACGGTTAGACCCGTAGGGTGAGGGGAAGAAAGTGTCAGCCAATAAGAGGTATTAAATTTTCTTCACCCTTCAAAATTTGTTGACAAGCGCTGTTGACACGATTGCTCACAATTTTCTCGGCGACGGCAGAAAGCATGAACGTGCGTCATTCGGATCTATCGGAGCATAGAACTTCACTCGTCCACAGCTACTGTTGAACTGATCGAAATTGGAAACTTTGCAAAATTGCGTCGTAGCCAAAGCGAAATAACCCGAATGCGGGCGGAATGCGCGAGTCCCAGTCGCACGACCTGTTGAAATGCACTTTAGTAAAACATCTTCAAAATCAGTAGATTTCCGAAGAAATTGGTCAGTTTTCTTGAATGGAAATCGTTACTTTCTTTCACTTTTCTTATATATTAAACTCTTCATTATTTTCAAATAAACAATTAAACAGATACGTAATAATATGCAAACACAATGGTTTATTTGCACAAATTTGAACAACGAAATTTTTTATTGATTGGCGGCGAGCTTTTATTTCTAGAGCATAGGGATTCTCCCGCATCATATGTGCATTTGAGATTACCTTATTGATATATAACCTAAAAGACAATAGACATGGAATAAGATCATGCGGAATGATGACTGAGAAATGGTAACGAAATGTCTACGCGGTCTTTTATTTTAGACTGTATTTATATAGGATCAGCTAATTTCAGCCTAATTATACAAGACTGAGTCAACAGCTTTCCGTCGTGAAGAAAAAGCATGCATGCATTCAACACTAGACGTTCCCTTATAACTTCATACCACCGCTTTTTACAATCCATCACTGAGAGGAACTATAAACAATTCCAAACCGAACCTAGAATTTGGTTGGATTCCTTTCGCAGGATGGTGTTTTGGAACTACATCGCGGACGCTTTTCGGAGGCACCCGATGCCGCCGTTCTGCACCACTCCCCCTGCCACCGATCCGCCGATGGTCAACCTCCCCCTCCCACCTTCAGACCACCTCCGGTGGATCTTCTGGACGATGGCCGCCGGCAACGCTCTCTTCGTTTTGACGATGCTGTTATGCGTCGCGAAGAGATTGCGCCGGCGCGCAAGGTCTCCAACTAACCGCAGCGCCACTTCCGGGGTTTGAAGGCGTCGAACGCGAACGATTCCATCGCTCCGGAAAGGGAAAGAAAGAGTTCAAATCAATCATCCTCGAAGGAATGGGGATTAAAGCTTTTTTCTAGTGAGAACTGCGCCGAAACTAACGTTAGCTTAGCTGGAGGGATAATCGAACCTTGCTGACATAACTTGACGCGACAAAACGCACGCGTGACGAAGCTGAAGCATTTTGAGTTTTCATTTGCAATCAACAGCTGTACCGAGAGCAGAAGAAAATTGCAGAAAAATATATAATTGAAGGAGGTCAATACAGTTCACTTGAGTTGTAAGTCTTGAGAAACAGCTATTAAACATTATGGTAACATTCTCCTGTGATTTGTTCAACGGAGTGTATTATGGAAACTTTATAATAATTCTGAATTTGTTGTATAAGTGATGAAACTGTTAACTATGTACCTGTGAACACAATTCAATAGAGGCTCCGTTTTAGTGTCACGTAAGGAATCTAATGTCCTGTTTCCTGTGATCGACTATAATTTCGGAATGATCTCATTTGCGATCGAAAATACCTCAAGGACACAAAAATGATTATTCTTATCTAATTGACGCAGTGCTATTTGAAATGTAACTTATTATCGTCAATTCCTCAAACGTTTTTAATGTAACAGCTCTTATGTTGCCACGAGATTTCACACGTCTTATCCCCCTTTTTTAATAATCGGATTGAGTATCGATGTGCACCAAAGAGTATATATTACCTCTCTATATTGGGAATAGTGGCGTTTTGAATAACTTTGCTGAAAATGTATTATGAATGCATATATATATATGCTTAAGGAAAAGGAAAGGTAATTATATAGGTGGGTGGCAACAAGGTGTTGGAGGAAGCCCAGTGGACACTTACCAAAACTGGAGAGCCGCTGAGGTTGCTGAAGACACGAAAAACAGCGGCTCTCCAGTTTTGGTAAGTGTCCACTGTTGGAGAGACACATTTGTAGAAGTTATTGGAGCTTTCGGGATGATCCCTTCGTCAGCACAAGAGAGACACAACTTACCGGAAGGAGAGCCGCTGGGGAAGGGATCATCCCGAAAGCTCCAATAACTTCTACAAATGTGTCTCTCCAACACCCCAGCGGCTCTCCTTCCGGTAAGTGCTCACTGGGTTTCCTTCAACACCTAGTTGTCCTAAATATCCTCATTTACCTTATATATATATATATATATATATATATATATATATATATATATATATATATATATATACATACACACACAGGGCTGTGCCGATGGGTGAGTCGGCGAGGCAACCGCCTCAGGCGCCTCTCGAAGGGGGGCGCCATGTTTGACAAAAATGAAAACCTATGAAAATAAATTCATAAAGCCAGCGAGGCCAGGAGGTGCCATATTATATCTCGCCTCAGGCGGAAAAATGTCTGGGCACTGCCCTGTGTGTGTGTGTGTGTGTGTGTGTATGTATATATATATATATATATATATATATATATATATATATATATATATATATATATATATATATATATATATATATATATATATATATATATATACTAAGGAAGAGGAAAGGTAAGTAAGGATATTTTGGGCAACTAGGTGTTGAAGGAAACCCAGTGAACACTTACCGGAAGTAGAGCCGCTGGGGTGTTGGAGAGACACATTTGTAGAGGTTAGAGTGTCTCTCCAACACCCCAGCGGCTCTACTTCCGGTAAGTGTTCACTGGGTTTCCTTCAACACCTAGTTGCCCAAAAAAAAAATATATATATATATATATATAGCTCCATTCAACCCAGGTTCTATGTAATACTTGTTCCAACATAAAAATTCAGGCTCGGCCCTCCTGAATTAATCCGTGGAAATACTGTTAAACTAGAGTGTAATAAAAATTTGTGTTTATAAAGAAAAGCTATTTATATCTGCGTACGAACTTGAACATTTGATTATAAACCTGAAATACTTTCGTTGTTGTCAATTACATTATCTGTCCGTTTTGGAGGAAGATATTCCTTTAAAACCCAAAGTAAAAGAGGCATGTACAAGAGATGAAGAAAACAAAAGAAAACAGTTTTCAAAAATGGATGCCAAAGTGCTAACAAGTGAGCTAAGTGACAGCTTTAAGAAAAATTTGAAATATGATATCATATTATTCAAGAGATGAAGAAAGAAAAAGCCATAGGAAGTGCTGAGATACCGTATGCATTGAAGTTACTTTATTGGGAAGAGTAACATTTGCATGGGATAATTTAGTTTATAAGGCGTAGGAGTTCATAGTAATTGATTTTGCAGTTATATGTAAAAGTTCTTCACAATTTAGGAAATGTTCTGCAAAAATAATCTTAAGGGAGGAGTTATCATTCGTATTATTCTGAAGAAATGTATTTCATCTTTGGCAATGGATTATATGGTAATTATTCTATGAAGAAAATTAAACCAATCAAAAATTATATCGATGTGTTTTAAATTATTCTTGCTCAACGCTGCATGCTAATAATTAAAAATCTAGTAAAAATACGGACTTTTTGTTTTACCTTAAACGGCATTTCTAAATATATCATCAACATTACATATATACACACAAAGACATAGGTACATAGATAAACGCTCACATACTTAAACACATTTACATCCATACATTCTGGTCCATTTAACCTTTCTTAGGTTCAGAACAGCTACGATCATCGACCACAGTGTTGTATAACATTTTTACTTGGCGGGCGCATTCGTGAATGTGAGTGCTTTGGCGATCCGGAGATATTTGTATTTCGTGCATTGGATAGTCAGTTAATATTTCCAAAGGCCCCATTAAATTTTTACTTTGTTCTTTTCATCTTCGTTGTAACATGCAAGAATGGAAGTGTACTGGCTCCTCTGCTCTGCTCATTCCCTCGATCCTAAAAATGTAGGTCAAAAATCTCTTTCCTCCAATCTCAATACTGCCGAGTATAAGACCTGACTTAACTTTACAAGTCGTTCGAAATGCAATTAAGTAATATTCATAGTAAGATTTCAGTAAAACGTTTCCTTAGAAGCAATTTAGGTTTCCTTCATAGAGGAAATAGAATGTATCAGTGTGTAATAGGATGTATTGATCCGACCATTGTGGCGAAATAAACAATAATTAATATCGATATCTCGCCAGAAATTTCACGGACACTCGTAATTTGTAACAAAGTTGCTTACTAAAAGTGTTGGATGAACATTCTCGGTATGCAACCGAATTACTAGTCAATTTAAATTTAAGTAGATTGCCTCCACATAATCTTACTCCATATGTAGTTGCTGTGGTTATACTGCTATATGACTTACTTATTTCAAGCGCAAGCAGTACCCCAAACGTCTTAGGTTTGCGATGACTATTCATAAGTCACAGGGGCACAAGTTAGAGATACTAGTATGTTTTTTACCTGCTTGGACCCGTTTTTGCGCACGGCCAGTTATGTGAGGGGTTTTTTGGAATATAAAAAATAAAGAAATCGTATCCAACCGTAAATTCACAGATATCGTTTTATAATGAGGTAGTATAAAGGATTCGTTGCGTTGCATTTTACTTCAAAACTCCTGGACGATACTGTTTTACCAAGCCCGCACGAATACCATCTAGTTTATATGAAATGGACACACCCACTCCTATTATATCGCGGCAGATGCATTCTGAGGAAGTTCTGGGCCATTCGAACCCGTTTTACGTGGATATTGATTTAAATAGTGAAAGGAGTATAGCGTTCCATACCCCATAAGACACCTTCCGTTAGATCCAAAATCAGAAAAAAAGACGGGCCCAAAAAAAGTAATGGAGAAAGAAAGCGTGGATTCAAAAATTTAATTTAATATAGATTATGTGAAAAAACTGCCAGATTAACGGATTGAAATTCTAAGACGAAATGTGATATTGTGAGACATCCAATTCAGAAAACCTTATTCTTTTTTGTCCCAATTTAATTACCAAGCTGAACCATTTACAAATTTCTATGCATGAAATTAATATAAATAAATATCAGTAACACGTGAATGGCGATTGTTAGTCTTATTTTTCCAGGTGTTGTACATAAAGACTATTCTACAGGAAACGAAAGGTTTTACGCTATGTACGGGCCACCGAAAACTCGATCCATTGTTCAATGTCCTGTCATTATAACCTTTATTAAAGGCAAACTAAGTGCACAGAGAAAGAAAGAAACACACAATCGCTAAACTCAGGTAATGTTTTAAATATTTATTTATTCCTTTTCTTTAAATCAATGTATAACATTCCTTTAGAAATATATGGTCATAAATCTTCATTCTTTCTTGTATGAGTATAAATACAATCATATAAAGGTCCATTTAAAGTAAACTGTTTACACTATAGTAGCTTGTACCATTTTGCTCTTTAGATCCAAAACTCCGTAAACAGGATAGGGAATATTTGGCACTGCTTTTCCCTGGTCCTCTCCATTTATGAAAAAGTGGATATCCCCGTTGTCTTTCTTCATCACTCCCACTCTTTCGCCAACCTAAAAATATAATGAAAACCACAGTAATTTATTATTTCAAAACTTAAATATGGTTAGTGTTGCACAGATTTAGCGTTTTAGTGATGAAGCGAGAATGGGTAATCCTACAGAAGGTCGTGAAAATTCTTACTATTCAATTGAACGGAAGATCTCATTAAAAGTATTTCATTTATATAATTTAATAAGGTTACAGAATCGTTTTTTAAACAGCATACTAAATTCATGTTGAAAAAATGTTGAACAACTATAATAATTACTTTATCTACTGTCTATCCATGTTCATGCAAAATAAATGACTTTTAGTCTAATATGAATTCGTTTC
Organism: Uropetala carovei; assembly: GCA_036926305.1. Lineage (NCBI taxonomy): Eukaryota > Metazoa > Arthropoda > Insecta > Odonata > Petaluridae > Uropetala > Uropetala carovei. Next base: position 6,480,956 of record JAXCHB010000035.1, read on the forward strand.
GACGATCATGCTATCACTTCATATTTACCGCTGTATCAAGAAAGGATTTCATGAAAACAGGGGACACGATCTAAAAGAAAATCTACACTCTCAAATTTGTAAAAATGAAATACAATGAAAATTCATGATAAATATTAGCTAAATATTAGCATGAGGTATACATAATTTAAGATATGCTTATCAAATTATTCATTAAAAGAGAAGTACTTGCCTGCAGCTGCTTTATATCTCGTCCGTAGTTTTTTATCTTAGACACTCCATTTATGTATATTTCATTGTTATAAAACATTGTAGCATCAGCCCTTAAATAAAACAAACGCCTTTTATAAATTACATGAAATTTTGAATTTTTCTCATCAACATATAAATTAAAAGAATCCTTAATGTATCCAGTGATTATTTATAGTATTGTCATAGTGACAGCATTAAGGATAACAAGATTTTGCTATTATTAACGTGAATAATTCATAAATAATCCTTTTCTTTATAAAACTGGGTTTCTTACACAATTAGACTCAATAATAGAATATAGCTATGAAATTGTAATGATGGAAAATATCAGGGGCTTCACTTACTTCATCCACTCTTGGTAAACCACGTCGGCCGGTGAGAGAGGCGTTATACCGATACCCATACCGAAACTCCATTTACTGATTTTTCGGTCTATCCTCACTTCGAACAACTCATTATTACGGAGTTGACGATTCGTAAGCACGGCTCCAAATCCTTCTTCTGAGTCCTCACTGCTCCGCACATATAATGAATGATATAAATTATTTGAATCAACTTCGACATTAAGTGGGCCAAAATTTCGAATGACTGTATTAAGTCGTTCAAATCCTTACATGTACCTACAGTTATTGGTTAAATGATTTTTGTTTTTCACTAAAAGAACTTCCACGGAATACGTCTATAGACACTTACTTTTTTCGGTAAACCGTGCGTCTGTCGTTGAGGATAACTGCGTTTTTTGCTCCTTTTTCTTGAAAAAGCAGCCCTGTTCCGCGGGATTCGATGGAGATGTTTTGAGGAGAACCTGCGATTCGAAAGAAAGTGATGTCATATAATATTAAATACAATATTTAGAGGATCGTAAACAGCGTCGCACTTTCGATTGAATTTTACCATAGAATCACTATTGATAAAGGTGCGTTAATACTAATGAGTTCCGGTCGGTGTGATCGTATTACGTGGGTGTGCCGTGTCGTAGTAGAGAGGTCGTTGGCCTGCTGCGTCTGAGCATACCCGGTGCGAAGCGGAAACGAATCCTGTGAAAGTAGGATTTTTTCAAGAGATCCTGCGGCCCCCTATTTGCGTGTTTAGAGGAGAGCACGCGAATCGGAAGGGACGTAAATCTGGTGGTCCCCTTCGTGCTTCTCGCCAAGAGTAGGCTAACGCCGGCACCAGGTTTCTCTCCCCACTTGTTTTGTGATTTAGACTGAGAAGCCGACTAGCGCTGGTCGTTGTTTGAAGGCACAGGGTCCCAATTCAATTCAATTCGCATTACGTTGTATGTACTGATAACACTAAGCGAGTACTACCATTAAACGGAGAATTTTCTTAAACTAGAGCTTCCGGGGTTTATTACAGTAATCATTGATAATAATAAGCCGACCTACTGCATTATGCATGATATAAAATCATGCAAATTTCACACGTCTGAATATAAACAAGGTGCTTTCTTAAAATAGCTTGCACCTGATGGAAAATTATATTCCTAGCATACTCTACCTCTTATGATAGCCTTCATATGGACGATTTGCTTTCCACCGCACGCAATGACGCTGCGGTTCACTTCCAAATTGGTGCTGTTAGGGGATGCTTCAGAATCCTGGAACGCTGAAATAGTTGTCACCCATTCTCCCGTCTCCTCCCTTTTGCTGTGGATTGACAGGCTGCTCTGCTCCGCGACTGTGTGAGAGATCCCGCACACGGCTTCTGGAAGCGATTCCGACGCGACGCAGAAGAAGATTGATACCGTGGTTAGGAGGAAAGCGGAGGACTTGATCATTTTAAGCGACGTTGTTATTTATCGGAGGGGAAGTTTTCTTTTTCCGCAGAAGCAAGAAACTGCCATATTTATACTCACTTCTCAGAGGGTATCAGTCTTTTATCGTCGTTGGCAGACTTACGCAAATAATCTGTTTTCATCATTACCGATCAGGTCGTGCAATAATGCCACAAGTCAAAGGGTGAGAGGGCGGAGAAGTTCACATTTATCATGTTAAAGTGTTAAAGATCATCTGGATGGCTACTGCGGCAAACTTATGCAATTGATCTGTTTTCATCATTATCCATCCAGCCATTCAATAATACCAAAAGCCAAAGGGTAAGAGGGCGGTGATGATCGCAGTTATCATGTTAATGTGCTAATAGGATAGCGTCCATAATTTATACATAGCTCTCCTAGTACATACCATTATCGCATCTCAATCGTAGCCGCCGCTAAATTGCAATTTCCCATTTTTGAATCTGGATATAATGAATGCTCCGCTCCTACGTATTGGAAAGTAAACTTAAGCGAGTCGATGCAGTTTTCCAAAATAATTGCTCTTTTGTGTCATTTTGAACGTCCGTCATTAATAATTTGTACAACTTAACTTTTACATTAATCGCTTCGTCTTTTTGGCATAACTTAAGTTACGGTTATCTTGTGCCAAAAAAGTCACTATAATCATTCAGACATTACGATGTATTCCATATACTTCTGGAAGATGTTCTAAAATATTAGTCTTAAGGTAGACGTGTTATTACGAATATATATATCCTTGTCTCCATACCATGCGAAGCGTTTCATACACAGTAATTTCTATCTTTAATGTGCCTCCCATTTACGTCGACTCCAGCTATTTTATTGTTACAAATGCTGACTATTTTTGTAACTTTTGTTAACGAGAAAATCTGGGAAAGTATTGTCGGCCAATGCTGTTAAGGAAACCCGTAGAGTTTGAGCTGTCAAATTGCACAATTGTTTGCCCGTGTTGCAGGAGAAATCCGCTTCCGCCATTTTGAGTCAATATGATTGTTTTCGGCCCACACTTAAAATGAAGTGATGCTCGTTAACAATGTATTCATGATGCAAACCACTGCGGACTCTAAATACATTGATCTGCAACCATTTAAATTTCATGGCACACTTTCGGATTCTCTCGAACTTCGCGGCACACCGAACCAAATTTATCGAGACTGTGTAGAACATTTTTTTCACCCTGTAACCAACAAATAAATAAAACCTCCTTTTCCACAATTATTGCTAAAATCTATATTTTCCAAGTCGTTTAGGCCAGATTACGAAGTTATCCTATGATAAAAATTCCAATTCTCCAGTCACGAAGCAACTTGTTTTCGGTTTCAAGTAGCGGAAACAGCATAAGAAATCGTACCATAAGAGAATTCATCTTTGGTTTCTGTTGTCTTATGTTAGCTTTAGAAGAATAAAATAGTATTTTTCCCTTGTCTGTGAGTTCAACATTTACTGAGGCACACCGGTTGCGGATAACTGTCTTAATCCACATAATTATATACGTTTTCAGCTTGTTAATTATACTTGGATTTCAGGTTACCGCAGCAATATACTCATTAAGATGCTCAGTGCGTGGGCGAAACGTGAAGCGGAAATGCTCGCAACATATTTTAAAAAGAGATCGTTAATTTATCCATTGCCTCGTAAAATGAATGATACTGAACAGTAAAAGGAATTTTATATAGATTTCCCCTAGCCCGCGATATAAATTGGTATCCAGTATTTATCCACTTGCAAGTAATGTAGAGGTTAGCACCCCCAATACCTGGATCCCCTGGTCAGCTGCCCGGCTCGCCGGTACTTCGGGCCGGCCCAGTTTACGGCTATCGTCGTTCAGAATTAGTTTTATTTAATATAATATCTGTGATTATACATGCTTAGCGTTGAAAATAGTTAAGCCCATATATTGGCAGCACTGATAGAAGTATGCTTTTGGCATTGTAGATTTCTCGTGAAATTGTCAATTTTTATAGGTATTTCCTTTCAACTCTCGGGTTTAGCTTCTTTTTCCCATAAGGTAAAGCGTAAAAATTTACTTTTATGAAGTGAAGACATTATTTCGTTAACATTTTAAAATATCTCGAAAATACGATTTTGACGTGAAACTTACGCAGGCATGCGGAGAAAATTATCCTATATATAATTTCTGAAGTGTCCGTCCGTCCGTCCCCCCCTCTATCTCGAAAACCATTTGCCGTAGAGATTTGCAGTAAACTGCGTTTTATTTCTGCAGGCCAGGAGGTCCCTAGAAAACTATTCTCAATTTCCTAAATTCCCGGGCTCGATTCCAGGAGATAATTATATGTTCCCATAAGTTTACACGGGATTTTCGAGTTTTCAGAGTGCAAAGTTTTTTTTCCTTCATTCGTTAAAATACGTAAATATGGACCGATTTTCTCCGTTTTTGATTTATTCGACGGCTAAAACTTTAAATTATCTTATTCTTGCAATGTTTATACCCTACGCGGTCGAAATTTTCGGAAATACACAATTGTTTTCGAAATTTTTCCGATTTTTTGTTCTCCTTCGGGACGTTGCCAAGTCAACCTTAATTGTTGCCTCTGATTCAATTACCATCGATTAAACGTTCATATTGACGTAAAAATGGAATCCTTAAGTTAGTGAAATCATTATACGCTTCATTTTTGCTTTAATTAAAATTTTATTGTTATAAATACCTATAACAATGGATGAATTCATTAAGATAATGGTTTAACTCGAGAACATTCAATAAGATTATTTTCTAAATATGGACCGATTTTCTCCGTTTTTAGGCGCGTTTCGCTTACAGCATGAGCGCCTATTATCGTCGGTCCCACAGTGGGATAAATTACGGAAAAGCTGGTCATAAATGAAAAAATCAAAATGTCAGATATTTCCTGTTTATTATTCTAAATGTAGTCTAAAACGACCTACGCACAAAGTATCGGTAATGAAACACTCCTTTTGTGCAATCTCTTGACACTGTATCATTTCAAAATTGGTGGCCTACAGTAACGTTTGCTTGGCGTCTAGTAACGTGTGAGTCACATCGTTGTGGTTTGCCTTCGTTAATTCCTTTTAACACTTATATTGTGACATAACTTTAATATGGATTCTGTTGCTGGGGGTATGTTAAAACTTCATTATACATTTTAAAACTTTAATCCCGTTCATTTGTATTTTTTTAAGGTTTTTTCTTTGACTAAGCATAAAATTTAAAATACGTATGTAAATATTTTGTTCATAAGGACTTTTAGTATAGTATTAAGCTTTATTAAACAAACTTTTATACTGGGTAATAAAGCGTAGGCATTCTATTTTCTGAAAATGTAAAAACATTTTGCGCATATTTGCGCCAAAAAAATATTTTATTTTTTATATACGTTTGTGCGACACTATAAATTTGAGCTGATATTTGTCATACAATATTAGTTGACAGTATGATAATTAACAAATTAAAACTATAAACTATATTCATTATAAATAAACTTCTATGTAATGCGGCGTACTGCAAACATGCTGAAATTAATACAGTTCTACGGTAAAATTTTTATTTTCTATTATTAACAAATAATTTTTTACGGTACAAGAAAAGGCGCTAATATATTCCCGCTGCAACAGTAACAATGCTTTTAACGCTTTAGAAATGTTCAAAATTCATTTTAGCAATGAGAAATTAATGTTTTAAACTACTTTAGTACTGAGAAATTGTTCGTTTTTTTGAAGCTTTGCTTAATTTGTCATACAAGCTGCATATTAAAAAATGGCAGGCGCGAACTGACAATGAGATTGAAAAAAAATCAGTGGCGGCAAACAAAGAAAGAATTCAAATGGAATTTAAAAAAACAATTGGCCCTTCTTGTTGATCGGCCAAAACCGGGCTATGGAAGTACTAATGATGGTAATACTGCCCGCACATTTTTCGCAAATCCAGAAATATCTTCATCGATTACAGGAGTTGATTTTCAAATAATCAAGAGATTTGGAACCATACTTCAGTCTTTGTCATCCGGGTATGACATAAATATAACTGCTTTTAAAGACTATGCAGTATCAACAGCAAGACTATTCGTGGAAAAGTACTCTTGGTACAACATGCAGACTACTATACACAAAATTTTAATTCATAGCGCTCAGGTCATATCTGCGAGCATATTACCTATAGGGCAGTTATCGGAGGAGGCTCAGGAAGCCAGAAATAAGGACATTAAAATTTTACATGAGGGATTTTCACGTAAGATGTCTAGAAGAAAAACAATAGAGGATCTCATCAAGAGACTTCTCATATCTTCTGATCCTCTCATTTCTAGCATGAAGAAATTACCTCAAAAGAAAAAAGCGCCTTTCCCTAAAGAAGTTTTGTTATTGTTGATATCTCCCAAGATCGAATTATCTGAAACTGAAAAGGAGGAAACAGATTCGTATGATTCCGAAAACTGATAGCAATTAATTTTGTATATTATGTAAATAATTTTATCTTTGTAAAAACGATTTCAGTAATTAATTTCCTGCGTTTCTGAATACATTTTATCTTTGTGAACATGATGACAGTAATTAAGTTTGTACATTTTGTAAGTAACGATCTAGTTCTTTAAGAACAATGTCCTCTTAATTAATACATTTTATCTTTGTGAACACGATTACAATAATTATGTTTGTTCATTTTGTAAATAACGATCTAGTTCTATAAGATCAATGCCCTCTTCAGTAATTTTTTGTGGTTTGTAAACCTCATGATTTTTTAAAATGTTGCAAATACAATTTGAATATACCAAGTAAATTAGATTACTTTTTTCACTATTAGCATAATTCACATTCGTAATTGTTATGTATTTTGTTTTTAATATATTTTATATCATTACTGGTAAATAATAAGAAGCTAAAATATTGCTACATGTACCGACTGAATACAGTTGCATTTTAGTTTTCAATTTCATATCAATGCGATTGGATAAATTTAAGTATATTGCGTTTCTTGAAATTTGACGTATGAAATGCGCTTCAAAGCGTTAAAATTACGCCAAATTTTTTTATTTACATTATTTCCTCTCAATAGTGCCTCATTATTTGACTTTAGGTGAGAATATATACCTTCCCTATTTATGACCATATTTTTGGTAATCCGTCCCACTGTGCGTCCGTCCGTCCGCATGTTCGTTCTCAGCTTCTACAGAACGGATTTTCATGAAATTTGATATTAAGGACTTTCAATCAAATATAATAAGAAAATCGCAAAAATGAATCACGTACGCCAATCAGGGGTACCACTTTACTGGGGACAAAAAATTAAATTTTCGTCATATCTCGTAAAGTATTGCTCATATCAAAATATTTTTCAAATAAAAGTTGTAGAACTGGTAGAGTATTTCCTTTTCTATACATTTTTATCGTAGGAGTAGCCGTTATCGAGAAAATCAAACAAGAAAGTCTTATATCGAGTTGAACAGAAATTTCTTGCATGGTTACTTCATTGTTGCTAACATAAACAATCTCCCAAACAAACGTTTAATTTCCTTACGTGTGCATGTAATATTATTAAATAGGAAGAAAATGGATTATTTATGATGAAGAAAAGAACTTTAAAACGCTATTTCCCTTACGTACAGGTATATAATTTCTTTCTAATACTCCATTGCACGAAACGCGCCCATTTGTGATACGTTGTACACTTTCCTAACGTGTTGATTTATTCGACGGCTAAAACTCTAAATTATCTTATTCTTGCAATGTTTATACCCTACGCGGTCGAAATTTTCGGAAATACACAATTGTTTTCGAAATCGTATTGGAGGAAAGCCATTAGAACAAGTTTCAGATTATAAATACCTTGGAAGCATCATAACGAGAGAAGCAAAATGTACAGATGAAATCAGGATTAGAATAACAAAAGCAAAAGCCGCTTTCAGAAGAAAGAAACTCCTGCTAACGGGAAATATAAAGCAGGAAATCCGCAAGAGGTTGATAAAATGCTATGTATGGAGTATAGCTTTGTACGAGCAGAAACATGGACGCTAAGGAAAAATGATATAAAATACTTGGAAAGTTTCGAAATGTGGACATGGAGAAGAATGCTGAAGATAAAATGGACAGATAGGGTGAAAAATGAAAAGTACTAGGAAGAATAGGAGAGAAGCGAACGATTATACAGACTATCAGAAATAGGAAGGCGAACTGGATTGGGCATTACCTGAGGAGAGAGTGCATGATTAAAGAAGTGCTAGAAGGAAAACTGGATGGAAAAAGAGAAAGAGGTAGGAAAAGGTTTCAGCTAGTAGACGACTTGAAAAGAGGGCTATCAAGACATGAAGAAAACTTCGGAACCAAGTTTAACCTAGAATAATTACGTACCTGTCAACGGACAGACTACCTATGATGATGATGAATAATTCTACATAGTTTATATTTTTCAAAAGAAAACCAAACGACCAATTAGTATACGAGAAAGTTTGTACATTGTATACTGTACCGATTTTTTACTGAAGCTCTATCTTTAAAACTTCCGATCAAAGCGAAATTATTACGAAAATGATATGAAGAGCAACAGTAATGAAAATAATATGACACCGAAATCTTTTCTAAAGAAACTTGCTTTTCGTACCCGGCTTTGCCCGGGTGCATTTCCGACTGAAATGTTTGTAAAGGGGATGTGTCCCAAGTAATAGACTTTTTAGTGGTTCAGCGGGTTCCATTATCATTGGTAATTTCACTTTACCATTAAAGCAACAAAGGGCGACACTTTCGTTTTCCTACTTTTTAGCTGTGCAAAATTGGCAAACATTGTCCACTTTGTCTAAAACCAATTCAGCATCTTTTTTGTATTCTATTCGGGGACTATAGCGAAAAGCAGAACGAACTTTCGAGCCCCATCTTTCTACTTGGCTCTCAATCCTAGCTTGCCTTTCTGCACTCTCTTGGCTAGACAATTGAGCGCGCCGCCGAGATGAGCGTATGCGCTGGCTTTCAAGACGAACTTCCCGGGCATTTGTCGTTTCGCGTGCTCGATGCTCTCTCTGCCTCTCATTAATAAGGGACCTATCGGGACTTTCTAATTATTCTCGCCGTAAAGAAGATCGCTCTCGTTCGTTTTATTCACGATTTTGGGATGAAGTTGTAGAATCATTTTCTCTAAAACGACGACTTCGCCTTGCTAAACCGTACAGTCGCCCAATTCCGGGCATTTTCTTAAAGGTATATGCACAAAATTTTATTAGTCAAAACAGTAATTTAAATGAAACAATAGAATGTTTAGTAACATCAACGATGTATGGTAGGTGTATCAGAAGAAAAGTTAGGCAAGTAAGAAGAATGTATTAAAAAGTGTTCACTCGTACGTAAACGCATGAAATTCGTAGCTCGCGAGAGGAGAGCGCGATAGGGGAGGGCGGGGATAGTAGGAAGATCCTAGTTCCTAAGATCGCCACCGGGAAGAAGTAGATCGCAGTAAGTGGCACACGCCGACATCGCTTTTCTCACCGACGGAAAATTGGTGTTCGCGGAAAAATCGCCATATCTTTGAAACGGCTTATGTTAGAAGAATAAAATTAAGCCTTAATCCTATTCGAGGTACCGCTGAGTCTTTCAGTGAAAATTTCGTGAAAATCGGCCCAGTAGATTCGGAGATCTCGCGTTGCAAACTTTCAAACTCATTTATCATTAAGCCTTTTATATATATATATACGTATATAGAGATTATCTGAAATTTTTCTTGTTTTTTTTAAGGCCGCCTATTTTGTAAAGCAAAATATATTTTATTTTTAAATTTTTAAAAATTCTTACTTGTTCTATTTATTGGTAACATTACGAAATTTTTATACTGATGTTCAATTATTAACATTTCCAAGACAGTATTAATGCTTATTTACTTGAGATATGCGAGAGAAAATAAAAGTGATTAATTCTGAATAATCGCCGTTACACGACATTTTTTGCCGTTAGTATTTATATATTCTTTTTATATTGTGAATTGTTAAGTGTTGGTTTCTAGTGTAATGGCTTTTGAAAATATTCATTGATGATTGTAACTTTGATTCGGTCTCTACAATCGCACGTTTTGTATTTGATTGTGCAGAAAGGTTATTTTGTTTTTTTAGCTTTTATTAATTATATTTGTGAATTTTATAAGTTAATTGTAAATTCCCGTTGAAATTCAATGGGAAACTTAGAAATGAATCATAACTATATTTATGGATTGAAATCTTTAATATAACGCCAATCTGATAACCGTACCTTATCAGAATAACAAATCGTAGCAAGAGATGAATTCCAAAAAGTAACTTAAATAGACAAAACATTAAAACCCTTAAAAGAACGCATTTTTTGCATTGCGGTGTAGAAAAAGTTCCTGTGTAAAATTTGAAAATAATTAATTTAATACTCGCATAAATATATTTTATTAATACCTTACGCTTTTCAACCACAACCCACGCTAAACGCGTCATATTTACAGTAAATAATCGTACTAAAGGTTCACGAGTTAAATCATACTCGTAGTGTTCTCATTCGTAGTTATATTAGTATTGAGCAACAATAGAAGCTCAAACGTCAGAAACTTTATTATCGTTTCTCGGCAGCAAACAGATTCCGGAGAGGGTTGTGGAGGGAAGGAAGGACTACGGGAAATTATTATATGACTAGCAGAAGTACCCGTTGAATTTCAACGGATTCAGTGAATCTAAAAGTTAGACCGCGTAACATGTAACATCGCAAGAATAACATAGTAGTACACAGTTTTAACCGTCGAATGGAGAAAAAATAAGATCACCGGACAACGAGGATAGATAGTTTGGTTCCAGCGAGGCGAAGGACGCTGTAGCGCCCTGGGACAACTAAAATAAAAACAAAGCGAGCCGATGGCTCGCCAATATCCTCTCCATTTGCGGCGCAACAGTCAAGAGATATAATTCCTCTGTAACCAATCCAGCCTAACTCGATCTACAAATAAAACGTAGATCCCTAAAATGTTAATCGTGACCCTAGCGACGTGATAATTTGCGAGGTCATAATGGGACAGTCCCCATCTTAACGTTCTCTTTTTATTGTTGCTAATATTTATTTGGGTAAACATCAATAAGTTTCTAAGGGCATCATTTACTCGTACGCATACTTCGATAGTTCATTTTTCCGGAATCAGGTGGTGCTGCGGTCGTGGGTGACCTATATCAAAGTTATTTTGATTTTTGTACAATTAATATAAAACATTTGGGATTAAAAAGTAGCCTACGGCCTTCCTGTTTGTGAAGAAAGTATCTTTTGAAAGTTTGATTACTCTAGCTTTAAAGGTGTGGAAATGTGTAGATGCACAAATAAACAAACAAACAAACTTTCATAAATATATATGAGATATATAGTGCAGGATGTTATTCAGGTTGCCATACAATTAGCGCGTCACTACATGTTTTTGTCATGTTATCAGTAATTGCCTCATATTCGAAAGGCTATCATCGAAATTACTTTTAACAGATATAAAATTTATGGAATGCATGAGTGAATGATAGTTTTCCTGCTTGTTCCCTGGAATATCTCTATAGAAATATTCCATAACAAGCTGCCGGTTGCGTGCAATAACATACAAAAAGTAATTTAAATAAATTTAACAAAAGAAATATTTCAAAATTTTATTTATCCTATTCTTTTACATCGAAATATAACTTTTCTATGCAAACTTATGAATTCCAATTTCCAAGCTTTCTACCTTTAGTATACATGCATTCATGAACATATATTTTTTAAAGAAAAATCCAGATTATACAATGGTGCCCTGGACAGTGTTGCTGAATGCGTCAAAAACTCCGTAAACAGGATAGGGAATTTTGGACACTGCTTTTCCCTGATCCTCTCCATTTATGAAAAAGTGTATATCCCCGTTGTCTTTCTTCATCACACCCACTCTTTCGCCAACCTGGAAATATAATTAAAACCACTGTAATTTGTTACATCTTAACTTAACTTGAGGACTCGTATTAAAAGTTACTATAATCTCTATAACATGAGAGAAGGATGGAATATTTGCAAAATTGAAATGCAGTTTTTTTCCATAAATAATTTCATGAAAAATTATTAGTTGGCAGTATAGAAAACATAAGATTACTTGTAAATTATTCATTTTAAGGGGAGTACTTGCCTGAAGCAGCTTTATATCTCGCCCGTAATTTTTTATAGTAGACGCTCCATTTATGAATATTTCATTGTTATAAAACATTGTAGCATCAGCACTTAAAATAAAACAAACGCCTTTTATAAATTACATGAAATTGTTGACTTTCCTCATCATCACATAAATTAAAAGAATACTTAATTCATGTTCATCACTTTGTGACGGTGTCAGAATTAATAAGAATTCACTAATATTTACACGAATAATTCTGGACTAATCCCGATTCATTTATGCCTAAAGCAGAGTTTCATGCAGAATTATTCTTATTAATCGAATATAGCTGTAGTGAAGGAATATATCAGGGACTTTACTTACTTCATCCAATCATGGTAAATCACGTCGGCTGGTAAGAGAGGAGTTATACCTATACCCATGCCCCATTTCCATTTACTGATTTTTCGGTCTATCCTCACTTCGAATAACTCATTATTACGGAGTTGACGATTCGTAAGCACGGTTCCAAATCCTTCTTCAGCTTCCTCACTGCTCCGCAGATGTAACGGATGATACAGATTATGAATGGCATTATTATTCAAACCCCCGTTTATACATATATATAAATATATATATATTCTGAACTTCTTACACCCATGTAAGACAATATTTAAATTTTGAAGACTCACTTTTTTCGGTAAACCGTGCGTCTGTTGCTCAGGACAATTGAGTTCTTACCACCTTTTTCTTGAAAAAGCAGTCCTGTTCCGCGGAAATCGATTGAGGCGTTTTGAGGAGAACCTGCGATTCGAAAACGTAATAGTGACGTCGTATATTTATGATTGCAATCTTAAAAGAACAGAAAATAGCATCAGTATAAAATTACGAATCTATAATCGTACTTACGATTCAATCTTATATCTAAAGTGAAATTCAGATTATGTTTGTTCTCTATACAGATACACACCTTTTAATGTAGCATCACGAAACTTCCCATAGTTATATAATTTTAGCCTGCGGGTAACATAGGCTATATGGCGGTGAATAATTTTGGAGGGGAAGGGTTGTTTAATTCAATAATTAATTTCCCATAAGTTTACACGTAATTTGCCATTTTTCGGTGCTATGATTTTTTTTCTTTATTCATCTAAATTCGTTTTTGCTTTATTCGATAGTTATAACTTATAACTCTGTTATTCTTGATGTTTAGATATTACACGGGCAAAGTTTTCAGAAATACGCTATTTGTTTCAAAATTTTGTTGTTTTTTCAAACTTTCCCGGCGTTGCCAAGGAAAGTGAATGAAACTTGCACACATCTGAATATAAAGAAGGTTCTTTCTCAAGATAGCTGGCATACTCTACCTCTTATGATAGCCTTCATATGGACGATTTGCTTTCCACCGCACGCAATGACGCTGCGGTTCACCTCCAGATTGGTGCTGTTAGGGGATGCTTCGGAATCCTGAAACGCCGAAATCGTTGTCACCCATTCTCCCGTCTCCTCCCTTTTGCTGTGGATTGACAGGCTGCTCTGCTCAGCGACTGTGTGGGATTTCCCGCAAACAGCTCCTGGAAGCGATTCCGACAGGACGCAGCATAAGATGGAAGCCGCGGTCAGGGCGAAAGTGGAAGACTTGATCATTTTTAGAGTCGGTGTCGTTTCTCGTAGAGGAAATATATTCATGCTGCAGAAGCGAAGCAACTACTGTATTTATACTAATTTCCAAGAGGATATCAGTCTGTTATTTTCTTTGGCATACTTACGCAAATGGGCTTTTTTATCATTAACAACTCGGTCGTGCAAAAATACCAAAAGTCAAAGGGTGAGAGGGCGGAGAAGTTCACATTTATCATGTTAAAGTGTTAAAGATCATCTGGATTTCATGAAACGTCGGCTCCATTAAGTCGGAAAATAATCCTCAGCGTGTCCGTGCAATTTCTCAATGTCATTTCTCTTTTATTTCCTTCAAAACATATCTTATTCCTCAGTTTATCACGGGCGGCGATGTTCTCAGTTATCATTTTATGGTTAGAAACCATCTGAATATTATCAAAAGTCGATTGCTTCACAAGAGAAAATGACCTTAAGGAAGTCGAGGCATTTTTCCTATATCATTGCCTTTTATGTCATTTTAAATGTCCCTAACACCTTTCGTATAACACTATCTGTCTTAAGCCTTATTAAAGATTTGTTTTGCACATTTGTTGTTGCAATTACGTTGTGCGAAAATATTCATTATAAGCATAATGATATCACAAAAATTCCATTTACTTCTGGAAAAATACTTTATCAAAATGATCTTGATGAATTTATACTTTCTCATATACGGAGTATATTGAGAAAGTATTGTTATCGCGAAAAAATTCGACCTCGAGATTTTTACGGAAATATACATCTTAGGTGTCTCTGAATCCGAAGTGGTTTTCGCAAAGTCGACAGTCTGTCTGTTATTGACTCTAGAGCCTAAACGGTAGAGCGGAAATGAATGGAATCTCGTACTTAGGCATTTTATCATACTGAGCAGAGTACATGAAGAAATGGTTGACATTGCTCAATAATTAAGGGAAGTTTATTCTACGCATTTTTAACAATTTGATTTTCTCAAGAACGGCTCTAACGATTTTGATCTAATTTCCTACAGTTACTTTAGTTTACGTCTTCAGTAATACCAAATAGTTCATATTTCTCAAAAAATGAATACGTATAAGGCTAGTATATTCTAGGTAACTTTAGCAATAATTGGATTTTCTCAAAAACGGCTCTAACGATTTTGATAAAATTTCGTCCAGTTACTTGAATATACTTCTGCAATAATACTACGTATTTCATTTTTCTCAATGAATGAATATAAGGCTAGTTTATTATTGGGCAATTTTAACAAAAATTGGATTTTCTAAAAACCAGCGGACACGATTTTCATTTTCTAAAGATAACTAAACGACGCATTATTCTATGTGAAAGTTTGTACAATGTATGTTGTACCGATTTTTTATCATGCCTTCTCTACGATGGATTTCATGTCAGCTGTTTTTCTGAATATTACCAGATACGAAATGTGTCGGGTGCATATGAATGATAATCACCATTATCTCATTTTTTCCATCTGTTATTTGTACATATATTCTGCAAGGGACACCCGGTTTTATGTAATCTAGTACAGAAAGAAACATACTAATGCTTAACACAGGAAACCATTCAAATATTTATTAATTCTTATCTCTTACACCAAAGTAAAACTTTTTTCACATAGCGTATGGACACTAATCTTCATATATTTCTTGTGTATGTAATATACACACAAACGCATCATTTTGAGAGAAGACTGTGTCATACGATAGTACCCTGGACTGTTTTGCCGAATGGGTCAAATATTCCGTAGACAGGATAGGGAATTTTGGATAATGCTTTTCCCTGGTCCACTCCATTTACGAAAAAATGAATGTCCCCGTTGTCTCTCTTCATCACGCCCACTCTTTCGCCAACCTATAAATAAAATAGAAACCACTGAATTTCATGAAATCAAAAATTGCGATCAGATTATGTTTCAAAGGATTTTACGATGCAACATGCGGAATACAACGAGAAACGATACGTACACATATACACATGCATACACCAATTTCATTTAGTCGTTTAGTTAAATTATAGCTTTATAAAATCTCAAATAATATTTTTTTTATTAATTGCAGAAATTAAATACTTTGGCGAAAGTTTTTTTCTGTGGGATTAATAAACTAAATATCACAACCTGTTATCTGAAAGACTACATTTAAATAGTAAAAAAAGATTAAGCAAAATAAATTTATATCTCATCTACAATCAGTAATCAACTATGACAAATAAATTATTTTCTTGTTAATAAATTCTTTTGGACAGTTATTCAACTACTTCCGATTTCCTCTTTCGTCACTCTGGTAGTGAAATGCCTTATTGGTCAGGACATCAATACAAAGCTATCACTCTCTCTCTCTCGCTGTCAAATTTTATGCGTAAATAAAATGGTTAACATTATCTAATAGTTAATTAAGGTTAGAATAAAATTATTTATCAGTGTATTAATCCATACCTGCAGCTGTCTTAGGTTACGACCGTAATTTTTAACCGTAATCACTCCATTTTCGTATATTTCGTCGTTGTACAGCATAGTCGCACCGGCCCTTAAATTAACACAAATAATTTCTGATCAATAGCTCGAAACATAACGCTTTAAAACAAATAAGAAATGAATCGAGAATCTTCTGAAATTACTGGAACACATCATACAATCAACCACATTCGTAAATGGGAATCATGGAAAGCATTTCGTGAAAACTTCGGGGCACTTGTAAATAGATAATGGTGACTGAATGCATATCGAGGAGAAAATGCCCAGCCAAACAAAGGAGGGACAGTGCAGGAGAAAGTGGAGAAACGGGAGAGGACGGTGACCTGAAATTCTTGTTCCTAGTTACTCAATCCGTTTCTTATAAAGCGGAAGTACATTGTTACTTAGTGACCTGGCCGAGGTCAATAACATTAAGCAAAAGCTAACCGGCGTACGATCTAGCAGACAACTGAAGTGTTCTTCATGTCCGGCATATGCATATCTGCATAGAAGTTTCATTCAAACTTGGGTTTGTGTTTTTCATAACATGGTAACATTTCTAGCAAAAAAAAATCAGCAATACCGCCTCTAACAATTGCAGTATTAAGAATTTTATGTTTTCCAATGTTTGTTGTAATGCGACGCATTTCTGTCAAAATGTAATCATTTAGCACCTCAAAATCATTTGCATTGATATAATTGTTTAAACTTTATGAATTTTGAACATTCACAATAATAAACTTCATTGTAACTTTAAATGTAAATTGCTACTGGAATACCAATCTCTAACTTTTAAAAAAATATCAGCTCAGTTGCTCCACTAAAAAGTACATATTCCATTTGTTTAACATTTATGAATTTTTAACGGCCAAATAAATAAACATATTTTAATTTATATAATTCCATTTTGATTATTTAATGAATTCTATCGCCAGAAAAAATGTCAGCATTGTAGGACATTTAGAAATACCTAAACAATGAAATATTTGTTTTAAATTTAGGATCTTTTATTAGCCAAAAAAATAAAAATTTTAAAAATTTTCGATTTTTATCGTCGGCTTTACCAGAACTACTGACGTACCAAATTTCAAGTTTCTATCACATCTAGAAGTGCCTCATAATTCGTATCCTCCTTCATCCTATATTCTCCTATGTTAGAAGCGTCTATATATTATATATATACTAGATTTTCGTACCCGGCTTCGCCCGGGTGCATTTCGGACTGCAAATAGTTATACTTTTTCCCGCTTAGAAGACAGCTTGAGAAAATGATACATACTAAAACTTCTCCTCTCCTTTCTGTAAACTACATTAGGAGTCTTGAAATAAAGTGGAAAGAACACGAAACGAACCAATACGAAAACTACAAAAACCACCATGAAAAAAGAAATGAATTAAACGCTAACCAATACCCGGTAGAAAATGATGTAAACCGACAAATAAATAATCGTGGAACATAAATTAAGAGTACAACCAAAGAATATAAGTTCAATGTAAAAACCACCAAGAAAAACGAAATGAATTAAACTCTAACCAATAGCCGGCATAAAAGGTGTAAACCGACAAATAGGTAATCAAGGAACAAAAATAAAGAGCACAACCAAAGAATATAAACATAGACTACAAAATGAACAACTAAGAACGAAAACAAAGAAAACAAACAAAGAACAAAAAATGGACACGAAACGAAAGCAAATGAAAACAACAAACTAACCAAAACCAACCAACCAATAATCTCCTAAAGCTCAATGTATCTGATGATGGCGACTGACGCTTTCTATTCAGTTGCTAAATAAACAACCAACAATCACATAATAGCATATCGTAGTGATGAGTAAATATTGATTACGCGGAATATGAGTTTCTATGTCAACATAATAACAGGAGAAACTAAATAAGAATACCTATTATTACTCTAAATAGATATAAAATTATTGATCTTAATTGTGTTTTCCATCGTAATTAATTGAATGATAGCCTGAGATATTCGAACGAATCGATTTTAAATAATGTAGTAAAATGTTTTACTTTTCTAACGTAATTAATTACGTGAGTGTATCGGTAGTGTTTACATTTTACCCATGGAACCGCAGACACGAATTCTTAATTTTAGTTCAGAAGACATAATAAAGTTCAACAAAAGTATTATTCAAATAATATCTTTCGAAATTCACTGCGTTACGTGTTCAAAATGTTAATCTAATTTAGTTCTCGTATTAAAATAACAATTACTCAAGAGTGAACCTTATTTCCAATTGATAAAACTCTCTTTTAATTCAAAACGATATTATATATTACAAAAAGGTGTCTAATTATTATTGAAACGCAAAATGGATGAGCATGGGAAAAAACTTGCATGTTAGCATGAAATGCTCAATTCAGTTTTTATTGATAAACTGATAAAACAAAACACAAAAACTTTAACGTAGTAATTTAATCATATATCTTCAGTAATTTTCACTTAAACAAAATATTAAATAAAATAAGACAAAAGGCATATAAAAACAATTTAACTTATATCCAAACATACCTATAATGCGAATGACACGATTACAGAAAAAGAAACAGTTCACTAATGTTTATTCGCAGAATTAACCTGTGTATAGAAGACCATAGATAATGAAAGAAAAACATACAATCAAATCAGAAGATATTAGATGAGTATTTCATCAACTATTCTACGTTTACGACATGTTTATAGTTCAAACGTAATTTGTTTACATCGGTTGCTAAGTATATCCAAATGCTGAGCAATAATGAAAAATAATATTTTCCCTTCAATTCGTCTTATTTGATCTGTAAGCCCCTCTTTTAAAAAATTATTCCAAAAGAGGAGATAATTTACCACAAAAAAGTCTGCGAGAGCATATAGCTGCGATATATATGTAAGGAGTTAAAAATTCGAGAAATTTACGAAAAAATTTTAAATGGAAATCCCATATAAACGAAAATATTTTATTATAATTAAATAGTACACCGAATCGGTTTAAAAACCTTACTACACCACCGTACACA
Source organism: Uropetala carovei (assembly GCA_036926305.1). Taxonomy (NCBI): domain Eukaryota; kingdom Metazoa; phylum Arthropoda; class Insecta; order Odonata; family Petaluridae; genus Uropetala; species Uropetala carovei. The sequence continues at coordinate 6,500,150 of JAXCHB010000035.1, forward strand.
TGATAACGGTTAATATGACACCTTCCTCTTTTTTCTGCGTGTTGTAGTTTCTGAGCCTTAGCAGAACATACATACATACATACATACATACATACATACATACATACATACATACAAACAAACACCTTACTTTATAGATATGTATAGATGTATAGATTCCACAAACTAAGACCTATTAATCAGGTAAAGTTGCAATATTAGGCTGTAGTTAAATATGTAGAGCTTTACTTACTTCATCCAATCATGGTGTACCACATCGGCTGGGGAGTTTGGTGTTATACCAATGCCAACGGATCTGTCCCATTTAGTGATTTTCCGGTCTAACCTCACTTCAAATAATTCATTATTACGGAGTTGACGATTCGTAAGCACGGCTCCAAATCCTTCTTCTGCATCCTCACTGCTCCGCGGAAATGACGCAAGATTAGAAGTATTTTTGAAATTTATAATGTCCAACATCCGAATAACATTATTAGTCAAATCGCGAGCACAACCATTTGCTTAGAAATACTAGTGTAATTGCCCATCAAACACGAGTTAGGTAAAGAATTAAAATTAAAATAATTCTCCCACTCTCTCTGCCTGATAGTTGCAGACATCGTGGTCTCACTTATATATGTATATATATATATATATACATATACATATATACACACCGCATTTACTCGCGAAATTGCACACATCGAGTAATTACCCCACGAGTACTTCCATGAGGAAGGAATAAAAGTTTATCTATATTCTTATATACACGAGCAGTTTCTTACGGTATGGTAAAACTGCATATTTGCAACACCCTTTCTCTGTTGTAATAAAACGTGCGAAAAAGTGGGACAATTACGCGAGTAAATCATATGTGAATATGAAACGTGATGCAGCAACTGTGACGCCCCTGAATCATATGTCTCCGGTGGTTCATATACGTAGAATTCTTGCACTTAGAAGATTTCTACTGCATATATTTTGAGTACTCACTTTTTTCGGTAAACCGTGTGTCTGTCGTTCAGGATAATAGAGTTCTTACCACCCTTTTCTTGAAAAAGCAGTCCTGTTCCACGGAATTCGATTGAGGCGTTTTGAGGAGAACCTGCGATTCGAAAAAGTAATAGGGAAGTCGTATAGTTATAATTACAATCTTAAAAGATCAGAAAATAACTTCAGCATAAAAATACGAGTCTATAATAGGACTTACGATTTAATTTCTCTATAGAAAATCTATAAAGATAAACGTGCGTTGTTAATATAATGCATAACATAAAGAGAATGATAGCTGAATATAAAAAAGGTGCTTTATCAAGTATAACTGGCATCAGATGAAAAATTATATTCCTAGCATACTCTACCTCTTATGATGGCCTTCATATGTACGATTTGCTTTCCACCGCACGCAATGACGCTGCGGTTCACCTCCAGATTGGTGCTGTTAGGGGATGCTTCGGAATCCTGAAACGCCGAAATCGTTGTCACCCATTCTCCCGTCTCCTCCCTTTTGCTGTGGATTGACAGGCTGCTCTGCTCAGCGACTGTGTGGGATGTCCCGCAAACAGCTCCTGGAAGCGATTCCGACACGACGCAGCATAAGATGGAAGCCGCGGTCAGGGCGAAAGTGGAAGACTTGATCATTTTTTGAGTCGGTGTCGTTTCTCGTAGAGGAAATATTATTCATGCTGCAGAAGCGAAGCAACTACTGTATTTATACTAATTTCCAAGAGGTTATCAGCCTGTTATTTTCTTTGGCATACTTACGCAAATGGACTTTTTTATCATTAACAACTCGATCGTGCAAAAATACCAAAAGTCAAAGGGTGAGAGGGCGGAGAAGTTCACATTTATCATGTTAAAGTGTTAAAGATCGTCTGGATTTCATGAAACGTCGGCTCCATTAAGTCGGAAAATAATCCTCAGCGTGTCCGTGCAATTTCTCTTTTATTTCCTTCAAAACGTATCTTATTCCTCAGTTTATCACGGGATCCTCCGTAAGTCTCATTAAAGAATTTTTGCTGGTATTCAATAAATTGCGATATGTTTCTCCGAGAAACGTCTATATTCTAACTATAATATCGCGGAGGAATGTATTTTCTACTGGTAGACAGAAACGATTAACATTAGACGCCTATATACGCGTCATATATACGTGTACAAATCAAATACAGTCAAGCCTTGCTGTTTGGGATTACTTTTTTGTGACCAAACTCAAGCTTTATGCCATGCATTATTTCCAAATATTATGTTCAAAACATTTATTTACTAATATTATGCGTATTTTTAAATACCTTACTTTAAACATTATATTTATGGTTGCCGTACAAATATATAGCATTTATTTACTACTAGCTGGAGTGCCCGTTGAATTTCAACGGATTTGGTGAATCTAAAACTTCGACCGTGTAACATGTAAGTTTTTAGGTAGGAGGATTTCCATGAACAAACCAACAAACACACCCTTCAAAATATATAAGAAATTAAACTGTATTTTCCAAGTTCAACAAGTGCTTCTTTGGGGTTGGAAGGGAACTCATTACCCTATTATAGCATTAGGCTTATGGGAAAAAAGTTTCTACTTGCGCGAATTCGATGTAGGCGACTGGTTTAAAGAAGAAATTGCTCGCGTAAGTCATTTTTCCTTCGCCGAATTCGCGCATGCGAGTGCCTTAGCGGTCCCGGTGATGTTCGCAGACCATAGGTAATCATCCAATTTTCAAAACGTTAGCTTTTATACAATTTCATTTCCAAGCTAACCATTTGCAACACGATATGCTTGATGTGAATGTTAACAGATATAAATTACAAGGATAACATGATAATGATATTTATTATAGTCTTTTTATTCCAGGTGTTGTCCTTAAGAATATTCTATAGGAAACAAAATGTTTACGTCAGAAAAGTCACTATGCACACGATTGCCTCTCATTATAACCTTTATTAAACACAAACGAAGTGCAAAGGGATTGGAAGAGCCTTACCATCGTTAAAATCAGGTAATGACTTTAATAGTATTTATTTATTTCTCTTCTTTAAATCAAGGTATAACATTCCTTTGGAAATATATGTGCATAAATCTTCATCCTCTCTTGTATGATTATCTATACAATCATGTAGAAGTCGTTTTGAAAGAAGAAACAGTTTATACTATAGTGCCCTGCACCATGTTTCCGAATGGGTCAAATATTCCGTAAACAGGATAGGGAATATTGGATAATGCTTTTCCCTGGTCCTCTCCATTTATGAAAAAGTGGATGTTCACGTTGTCTTTCTTCATCACTCCCAATCTTTCGCCAACCTAAAAACATAATTAAAACCACTACATTTTGTAATTTCAATACTTTAATCTGGTTAGTGTTACACATATTTAGCATCTAAACTTGAGTGATGTAGCGAGAAAGGTTTTTCGTACAGAAGTTTCAAAACATTCTTAACATTCAGTTGGAGCGTATTTAAAGTATTTTTATTTTTTCAAATTCATAATTTATTACTATTTAAAAGATTTCAGAATCTTTTTTAGTTGACATACCTACTAAATTCATGTGAATGAAAATGACGCAGGAATTGCAATCGTTATTTTATCCACTATCGATCATCATTCATGCAATATATACGATATTGAGTTCCATATGAACTCGCTTCGACAATTTACTGCTGTATCAATCAGAGATTTAATGAAATCGTGGCACACGATCTAAAGTATGGGTGTCCAAACTGCGGCCACTTTCACGATTTTGTGCGGCCCGCTGAATGATTTTAATTTTTAATGTATTTGCTACCATTTTCGAGAGAAGAAATTCCAAAATATTTTCAATTGTCCTAATTTTATTTGCTGTTTAAATATATATTCATATTGTTTTAGCAATATGGCCAATTAAAGTTTCTTAATACCGGTATAATTTGACCGATGAAAATCTGACCTATCAGCTCAAATTATCATCCACAAAATTAAAGGATTTACAAATTGATGATCTTTTGAATTAAATAAATTTTAAATACTTTATAAAAAATTAAACTCTGTTAAAGAAATATGTACTATAAAAAAGAAAATAAAATTTTTTAATTTGAATTAAATGAATTAAAAATACTTCGGAAAAACTTTTTAAAGAAATATGCAATATAAAAAATAAAAATTAATAATTGTTTTAGCAAACAAATCCTACAGACCCCCCTTCTAGTGCGGTCACTCAAGACTTTTTCTGGCCATTATAAGGCTACATGAGCTTCTATATCTGGACACCCATGATCTAAAGGTTAATTTACACTTTCAAATTAGCAAAAATGAACAACAAATTTTTATTCCATGAATTCATTATAATATAATTATTAGTGTACGTAGAGAAATTTTAAGATATGCTTATAAAATTATTCATTAAAAAGAGGAGTACATGCCTGCAGCTGATTTATATCTCGCCCGTAATTTTTTATCTTAGACACTCCATTTATGGATATTTCATTCCTATAAAACATTGTAGCATCATCACTTAAAATAAAACAAACGCCTTTTATAATAAAAATTAAAAGATAACCTGATATACGCAATGAGTGTTTATTTTAAGTTATAACTGTGTCAGAATTAATTATAAACAGATTTTACTATTATTAATGTGAATAATCCATTAATAATCTGGCTCCTTTTTTGACTAAAACAGGGTTTCTTACACAATTAGACTCAGTAATCGAATATCGCTATAAAATTCTAGTGAAGGAAAATATCAGGGGTTTAACCTACTTTATCCACAGATGGAAAACCACATCGGCCGGTAAGGGAGGCGTTATACCGATACCCATACCAGTACGCCATTTACTGATTTTTCGGTTTAACCCCACTTCGAATAACTCATTATTTCGGAGTTGACGATTCGTAAGCGCGGCTCCGAATCCATATTCTGATTCCTCACATGTGCACCGCACATGTGAGGAATGATGTAAATTATTGGAAACAATTTTGACATTAAATGGTCCAAAATTTCGAATAACTATAAAGTCGTTCAAATCCCTATTTTCTTTAATGTACGTGTATTAGTTAAGTGAATATTTTTTACTGACAGAACGTCCACGAAATACGTCTGTAGACACTTTTTTTTTCGATAAACCGTTCATCTTTCGTTGAGGACATTGCCACATTTTTCTTGAAAAAAAACAGTCCTGTTCCACTGGAATCGATGGGGGAGATTTGTGGAGGACCTATGATTAGAAAAATATGGTAATGTCATTTGTAATTCCTTAAGATCTCAGAATTTCGGAAAAAGCGTCAAGATAAAAATAATAATAATAAGATTAGAGGCGTATGAACTATCGCCGGTACAATTCTGTGTAAAAGTATACTTTTTTACCTTAAGTTTTTATTCATTTCAATCAAATTAAATGGTCAGATCCAAATTTGAAACTTTAATTTCGTAAATAGAGCAATTAACTTGCAGCATACTAATTCACAGTATTGGTTCCCACTGCGAGGCACATATTATAGGATGTTTTTAAATCCTCCATTTGCGGGGTTCGAACCCCGAAATTTTGCTATGGTAACTACTAAAACACCAGTGCATTTCTAAATACCTTACTTAATTTCTGTGTGCCGTACATTTATATAACATGCTTATTTACTGTTGAACTATTTTTTACGTTCAACAAGTGTTTCTTTGGTGTCCGAAAGGAACAGATTACCCTATTTAAACATTAATCGTATGGGAAAATTAGTCTCGATTTACGTGACTGATTTTAAGAACAAATTACCCAGTTAAATCGAGACCGTGGTGTATTTGATCAGCAAACAGAGCTGCGAAACATTTTTCCTTGGCAGTCCACAACTTTAACGGTCCGGATGCTGCCCGAAGACCGTAGGTAATCACCAAATTTACAAAAGGTCATCTGTTTTGCAATATCACTTCGACGCTGGCCGTTTACAAAACGCTTTGCATACAATTATTATAAACATATGAAATACATGGATAACATATGAATGATAATTATTAGTATTCTTTTTACAGGTGTTGTACATAAGACTATTCTACAGGAAACGAAAGGTTTTACGCTATATAGGGCGTCCGAAAAGTCACTATTATGCACATGATTATTGAATTGTCTGTCATTATAGCCTTTATTAACGGCAATCAAATTGCACAGGGAAGGAAAGAAACATACGATCGCTAAAATCAGGTAGTTTTAAATATTTATTTATTCCTTTTCTTTAAATCAAGGTATAACATCCCTTAAAATCTATGTAGACATCAATCTTCATGCTTTCTTGTATGACTATCTGTATATATACAATCATAAACACATCATGTTGAAAGAAGAGTCAGCTTATACTATAGTTCCCTGTACTACATTGCTGTTTAGGTCAAAAACTCCGTAAACAGAATAGGGAATATTGGTTACTGCTTTTCCCTGGTCCTCTCCATTTACGAAAAAGTGGATGTCCCCGTTGTCTTTCTTCATCACACCCAATCTTTCGCCAACCTAAATATATAACGAAAACCACTTTAAATAAAAGTATCTCATTTAAATCCATATAAATATTTAGAAGAATGTGTTTGTGCATTTATAGCGCAACAACTACAAAACGTAGAAGCAAGAACCGCAATAAAAAGTTAAGCAAAATGGGAGGGTTTTAAAAGTTATTTAAACTACATTTTTTATATAAAAAATATTTTTCTCTTTTAATTTTTCCCATGTAAATAACACGGGAATGAGCGTATTGTTGGATTAACAATTTACGTGACAACCGTTATAAACAACACGTAATATTAACTAAAAGAAGTAATATATACCTAATATAAACTTAAGTAGCGAAGGAAGAAACACAAAGTGTGGCATAGAGTTCTCCAAAGCAAATTGTTTTTAAAACTACGTAAGTAACTTAAATAATTAGACGTAGATTTTCCACAAATTGTGATTTTCAAACCTCTGAAGACGTCACAAAACTTCGCATGGGTAAATAATTTTATCCTGCGGATAACATGGGGGGGGGGGGGGTGCTTATTTCAATAATTATTTTCGCATAAGTTTTTTTTTTAAGTTTTTCAGAGTGCAAGATTTTCTTCTTTCATTCATCGAAATAGGTAATTGCGAACAGATTTTCTTCATTTTTGCTTTATTCGACGGTTAAAACTGTGCTACACGGTCGAAGTATTAGATTCACTAAATCCGTTGGAATTCAACGGGCAGTTCTGCTAGTAATATAATAATTTATTACTATTTAAAAGACTACATAATTATTTTAAAATAACATTAAATTATTGTGCAAAGAAATATGAACAAAGTGTGATCGTTTTATTATCTAGTGACGATTATCATTTATGCAACGCAACTGATTTACAGTGCGATATGAATGTAATTCAACAACACGCAATCTTATCTTATAATATAAAAGGCTAAACCTCTTGGTCATCATTTTCTGCGTAACGCTAAATATCTCGACTCATCTCGGCCATTCCTTCAGCCAGTCCTGCCAAATTCGGTAGGATTGCTACGAATACGTTCAAAAAGCGAATGCTATAAAAAAAATTTCAATAAAGTCCCAGGTTCGACGTCAGGAGAATGTTTTACATTCCATATGAATCTCATATCTCGGCTCATAAGTTTACACGTTAAAACTTAATTTTCAACGAACAGAGTTTTACTCTTTTGGAAATTGGAAAGAATTGACCTACGACCTTCAAATTAGCACCATTTTAAAGGAAAAGAAACGGGCCGTTTAATTTTGTTCGTCTTTTCTCACCTAAAGGTAAAACTTTAGCAAATTTTACATTTAAATTCGCCGATGTAAGAAAAATCGTTCATTTTCATCAATGATCGCCTTGGAAACGGGCATTGTTGTTTCAAGCCATATATATGCTCAGATAAACCTATATTCATTTACGTAAATTGGATGGATAAATGCGGTAAATTACGTATTTTAAAACATGCTAATGTTTGAAATAATTCGACAATGTTTTAACGTGCCTTCGTTGTGTTATTGAAGTCTTTCTCCATATTAAAGGCAGATGCTTGCGCTGTGCCTTCGCATTATCTGAATAGAATAGATATTATGAATTACATTTGCCAGATGCAGTTTTTTCACATAGCTGTATGTAGCCATAACTAGAACACGTGACAAACATAATTTGAAATTTTGGGTTAAGGATAAAGATAATCAAGGCCAATTGCTGTTAAACGAAAGAGTATTTACAAGGAACGTCGTTATAAGAAAGCTACTGATTAGCTAAAATAATATTATTGAGGTATAAGATGTTTTCCTCTTAATTTTTTAAAACTATTCCTTTGTTTTCATTTGTAGCCCTTTCCAATCTTATTCAAATATTATAATTTTATCATTTGTTTGTTGGTTTTATTTTTATATTGTTTGTTTTCAAAGGCCGTTTTAAACGGACTCATTCGTCTAGTGATATAAATAAAAACCTTAGCTTTTTGAATCTTAATATCTCGCAAATGACTGAACCGAATTTGATGAAATTTTCAGGATAGCATTATGATATAATAAAAAAAACGTTTTAACCTATCAAACTCGAGATCAAAGAGCCGGGTTCGACTCCAGGCGATAATTTCCATTTTCCATAAGTTAGCACGTAAAAATGGACATTTCGACGTGCAGGCTTTAATTCTTTTTTAGATTAAAATTAGAAATAATTGACTTACAATCTTCGGATATAAACCATTTTGAAGAAAACATTATAAAGTTTCTTATTCTTTTCATCTGTTTTCCGCCTACAGTTCGAAATCGCTCAATTTAAACGTTTAATTCACACAGCTTGAAGAAATCATGCCATTTTTAATGGGATGTTACCTTGCCTACCTATTCCATTGTCAGACCTCGATATCATATTGTTAATTCAGTCCTTATGGGTATAAACGGGGTTTGAATGCTTTTAATACGAGAGAGGAGGGAGGGAGGGAGAGAGAGGAGGGAGGGAGGGAGAGAGAGGAGGGAGGGAGGGAGGGAGGGAGAGAGAGGTAGAGGGGGGAGCGAGAGGGAGGGGGATAGAGGAAAGTAGAGGCGGAGGGAGGGAGGGGGAAACGATTTTCAAGACATTTGAAGTTTCTGATGTTAATATGATCACCCTAAATAGTTTGAACGATCGTATCTTTCCTCCCGTCATTTTTGACGTGCATTACACTAGTCACTTCAAATTTACTGCTGCATAACTTAAGGATTTAATGGAAACATGGCACACGATGTAAAGGTTAATTTACAATCTCAAATTAGCAAAAATGAAGTACAAATTTTTATCCCATGAAGAAATTCATTATAAAATAATTATTAGTGTACGTAGAGAAAATTTAAGATATACTTATCAAATTATTCATTAAAAGAGGAATACTTGCCTGCAGCTGCTTTATATCTCGTCCGTAGTTTTTTATCTTAGACACTCCATTTATGTATATTTCATTGTTATAAAACATTGTAGCATCAGCCCTTAAATAAAACAAACGCCTTTTATAAATTACATGAAATTTTGAATTTTTCTCATCAACATATAAATTAAAAGAATCCTTAATGTATCCAGTGATTATTTATAGTATTGTCATAGTGACAGCATTAACGATAACATGATTTTGCTATTATTAACGTGAATAATTCATAAATAATCCTTTTCTTTATAAAACTGGGTTTCATACACAATTAGACTCAATAATAGAATATAGATATGAAATTGTAATGATGGAAAATATCAGGGGCTTTACTTACTTCATCCACTGCTGGTAAACCACGTCGGCTGGTAAGAGAGGCGTTATACCTATACCCATGCCCCATTTCCATTTACTGATTTTTCGGTCTATCCTCACTTCGAACAACTCATTATTACGGAGTTGACGATTCGTAAGCACGGCTCCAAATCCTTCTTCTGATTCCTCACTGCTCCGCACATTTGATGAATTATAAAAATTATTTGAATCAACTTTGACATTAAGTGGTCTAAAATTTCGAATAATTTAATTAAATCGTTCAAATCCCTATTTCTTTAAATGTACAAGTATTAGTTAAGTGAATATTTTACGCTATAAGAACGGAATACGTATATGGACACTCACTTTTTTCGGTAAACCGTGCGTCTGTCGTTGAGGATAACTGCGTTTTTTGCTCCTTTTTCTTGAAAAAGCAGTCCTGTTCCACGAGAATCGATGGAGGTGTATTCAGGGGTACCTGCGAATCGAATCGAAAAAAAAACAAAGTGTCCTAGTATTATCTACAATTTTCAGATAATTGGAATAAACCGTCAATGTAGGAGTCCATAGTCGACATTTAGGTATATTTTTACAATAATATCTATATAGATAAAGGTATGCAATATAGTGGCTTCCGATCGATGGGGTTCCACCGTGTTGTATTTCAGTGATTACCCAAAGCGACTGGTAACATTAAAGGTCGAATTTTCATATGCCAGATCTTGTTTTGGAATTCTGCCGCTTATAACAGTAACCGGCTGTTAGCAATAACCAGTAATAATGAAAAGTCGGACCTTTAGTATTGTGATTAACTTAAATTCATGGAAACTTTCACATGTCTGAATATGAAAACCGTTCTATCTCAGAATAGCTGACATCGGTTGAAAAATTATATTCCAAGCACACTCTCTACCTCTTATGATGGCCTTCATATGGACGATTTGCTTTCCACCGCAAGCAATGACGCTGCGGTTCACCTCCAGATCGGTGCTGTTGGGAGATGCCTCCGAATTCTGCAACGACGAAATCGTTGTCACCCATTCTCCCGTCTCCTCCCTTTTGCTGTGGATTGATAGGCTGCTCTGCTCCGCGACTGTGTGAGAGATCCCGCACACGGCTTCTGGAAGCGATTCCGACGCGACGCAGAAGATTGATACCGCGGTCAGGACGAAAGTGGAAGACTTGATCATTTTTAGAGTCATTGTCATTTCTCGTAGAGGAAATATTATTCAAGCCGCAGAAGCGAAGCAACTACTGTATTTATACTAGTTTCCAAGAGGATATCAGCCTGTCGTTTTCTTGGGCATACTTACGCAAATGGCCTTTTTTCAAGTCGGCCATTAGGTGCGCTGTAACCCGGCTAAAAACCCGAGAAAATTTCTTCACGCCTTTTTTTCATGATTAACAACTCGGTCGTGCAAAAATACCAAAAGTCAAAGGGTGAGAGGGCGGAGAAGTTCACATTTATCATGTTAAAGTGTTAAAGATCGTCTCGATTTCATGAAAGTCGGCTCCATTAAGTCGGAAAATAATCTTCAGCGTGCCCGTGCAATTTCTCAATGTCATTTCTCTTTTATTTCCTTCAAAACGTATCTTATTCCTCAGTTTATCACGGGATCCTCCGTAAGCCTCATTAAAGAATTTTTGCTGGTATTCAATAAATTGCGATATGTTTATCCGAGAAACGTCGATATTCTAACTATAATATCGCGGATGATGGTATTTTCTACTGGTAGACAGAATAGATTAACATTAGACGCCTATATGCACGTTTTATGTGCGTGTGCAAATCATGGTATAGTTAATCCTTACCGTTATGATTAATTATTTTAGCCAAAACCCGTCTTTCTCGAATCGCGAATTAATTTGTAAATGCATCTGTAGTGGCGAATGTATCATCAACAGTTATTTTATTTCTTCAAAGTGATACTCATCGTAGCCGTAAAGTAATATAAGCCCAGCAATTATCAACACTGGTGGTAATAGGTGTTTTGAAATAGGATATTATACCGGAACACACGTATAACTGTCCTAGTCCCATGATCGCATCTCACAATGTCTTAGCCATCTATAAACTGCAACTTTCCATGTTTGATTTCGATTCAACGTTCCTGTTATTGGAAATTTTCAAATATTACCTAATTTCTTATAAACTTTTGAACATTTTCGAAATTTTGGAATAACAATCTAATTTACCTTCCTGAGTTTTGCCTTTTACTAGTTAAAAACTAATATATCCCAAGCGTAACAGGAAGAAAAAATTATGCATAAACCTTATTTATTTAGCTTATAATATTTGTCACAAAAGATGATCCATACACAAAAATTATGATTCGACCTGCTAATAGCAGTTCTTTTTCCCTATTCCTTATTCAATCGAAATCTAGCCTTTCGCGATATAAACCGGCAAAGGTTAATTGTATTAAGCCGGGTTTACCCGGTGACAGTTCTATCACGACAGTATCTGCCACGACAGTGAGCGATAGTTACTGTCTTGGAAGTGTCCGTCTACATGTCATTCTGTAGATGCGACAATTTCTAGCATTAGTCTAAAGAAAGGATAACTATTCTTCTTGTACGCAATGATGATGGGAGTGATAAGCTACCACCTTTGATTATCGGTAAATTTAAAATTCCAATTTTTAAAGAATGTTAAGAAGCTGCCTACTAAGTATGTGGCTAATAAAAAATCTTGGATGACTATTCAAATATTCGAAGACTTCTTAATAGGACTCGATGCACATATGAGAGCTAAAGGCCACAAAATTATTCTTTCTGTCAATCAATGTGCCGCTTATCCCCGAGACACACGTCATTTGGCAAGCATCAAAGTTGTTTTCTTCCCACCAAATTGCACCAGTCATCTCCAGCCACTAGACCTGGGAAGATTCCATTTATATTATTTTTATTACTGTTTTCACAACGTAATTGCAATAAAGGATTCTTTCGATTCTTATGACAGACAAATTGTTAATAACTTGGTTATTGAAAAAATTCTGAATGATATCGTATACTTCTTTCTTTGAGCAATTATCGTTAAGCATTCGAATAAATAATAAACAATATAGTTTATAATTCATTTTTGTTCTATAAATTAATTTCTAAAGTGCTAAATTATTACTTAGATTGTAAAATTATCATATTTAAATGATTATGTTTTATATTACGTTGTTGAGTCGATGAGACCGTCAGTACATGGAAGAAGGTCACTATGATATAAGATATTAAAAAAGTTCACATATACTGAAGTGTAAGATTTTTCTTCAGATTAAAGAATTTTAATTTTCTCAATTTTATGTTTTCCCCGATTTTACGGTTTTTTAAATCGGTCCCTTCAAAAACGTAAAATCGAAGTTTAACTGTATCTCAGAGAGACATGTTCAATTCTCGGTTTCCATATAAAATATTCAAGAAAGAAACCGTGTATTCAAAAATGTAATTTAACATGTAGTAAGCGAAAAATGGCATGCGACGAATGGAATTTTTCTAGGGTGAACTGTGATTTTGTAAGACATCCAATTTACAAACGGTTATCTTTTCTTCCATGCCATTAACAAGCTGAACCATTAAATTATACGCTCTACAACTTTAAACAGATATAAAATATATGCATTACGTGTGAATGATAGTTATTGTACTCTTCCTTTTCTAAGTGTTGTCCCTAAGTCAGTTATAAAATAAAACATACGGTTTTAGCAATGTACAGGTTTTCCAAAAGGTCACAGTGCAAAAGAATATTGTATTTTCTATCATTATTATATTTATTACAGGCAGACTATCTGTACAAGGACTTTCTAGACAATCTGAAATATTGAAAGAAACTTACAAAAGCTTAACTCAGGAACTGTTTCAAATATTTATTTATTCCTTTTGCTTACATCAAAGCATAATTTTTTATGCAAACATATGAACACCAATCTTCATGCTTTCTTGTATAACTCACAAAATTATAAACATATCATTTTGAAAGATGAAAGACAGCTTATACTATAGTGCCCTGTACTACGTTGCTGTATGCATCAAAAACTCCATAAACAGGATAGGGAATTTTGGATAGTGCTTTTCCCTGATCCTCTCCATTTATGAAAAAGTGGATGTCCCCGTTACCTTTCTTCATCACACCCACTCTTTCGCCAACCTGGAAATATAACGAAAAACATTGTCATTTATAAGATCAAAATTTTGATCTGATTAGGTTTGCACAGATTTAGCATTTGAAAATCAGCAACTAAGCAAGAAAATATTATCGTACTAATCCCAGCAGATTGAGAAAATTCTTACTTTTAAAATGGAGGCAGGATTTTATTAACAGTATTTAATTTTGTAATTTGATGAAATATTTCTATTTAAAAGATTACAGGAACATTCTAAATGAATATATTAACTTTAGGTGATAAAAAAGGATAAACCAAGCTAAAACGTTATCTCAAATCAATCATCACTGATTTAATGTTAACTTACAGACTAAATGTTAGCAGTTTGTAGGACTAACAATAAGTGAAACTGATATTTCATCCATGGTCTATCATCAGTGATGAAAAATAAGTTATTTCTGTTGTTAAATCCCTTCAACAATCATGCTATAACTTCTGATTTACAGTTGTATCACTCAAGGATATATGATATAGGATACGATCTAAAAATCAATTTTACTCTCTCAACCTTGCAAAAAGAACGGAATAAATAACATTGGAGCCAATAAAATAATCTTCATTACATAAACAAGTTTGTGAAAAAGTATGCATTCATTTAAGGTACAGAAAATTTAAGATTTGCTAATCAAATTATTAGGCATTCTTTACCAGCAAAGTGATATTATCTGAATGCCTTATGGGTATGTCTCTTCCGTCCGTCCCCATCTTTAATCTTCAAAATTACTTCGCAGATATTCATTAAATTCGGTATTTAGGACTTAATAAAAACAAGAAAACGATATAATTAGTTCACATAGCCTAATAAGGAATGACACACTATTGGTGATAAAGAGTGGACTTTCAGTCATATATCGTAAAATATTGCATATATCAAAAAAGCCTTCAAACAACATTTGTAAAATTAGAATGTTTTATCCAATACAATTTTATCGAAAGAGTAGCCGTTTTCAATAAAATCAAATGAGAAAGTTGTAATTCGCTTTGGGCTTAGAAAAATTCATGCATCATTACGTAATTGTTGTCAACGAAAACAATCTTCGAAGCAACTGAAGTAAACAAGATCTATTGTATATACACTTAATTTAATTTTGTGCACCTACAGCATATAGTAAATGAAAGGAAATAGATTATCAACGACGAAGAAATGAACTAAATACGTTTAATTTCCTTATGTATATACAGGGCGTTTGTAGGTGAAAAGAAATGGGGCTTAGGTCTGTTATTAGTCAACCACAACTAAAACTAAAGCTTGGTAACCCATGGACAGATTGGCCTGTCGCGACATTTACAAACCCGATCACTGGACAATGGGGAGGGATAGTTTTGTTCCAGCCGAGGCAAAGGGTGCGGTTGTACCCGGAGACGACTACCCATTAAAACAAAGCGAGCCAAAGGCTCGTCAATATATCCTTTCAATGTTATATATTTTAGAAAAACATTCTTGACGGCGTTCCTTCTTCTCCCAGACATCTTTTACCTTTTATGTTTGGTATTAGCCTTTTTTCAATTATTTTGTCTTTATATTCCCCCAATACTTCTGAAATGGGTTTCATTTTTATCTTTCTATATCCCTCGTTATTAATTTTTTCTCTCAGTAAATAAAAACTGATTTCTAGTGGCAACGGTGTGTTTTAATGATGGGTGACTAATAACAGAGGTGTTCCACAAATGGATAATTTACGACGAAGGAAGGAAGGTGAGTGTAAAGATTATTACTGCACCTTTCTGTTTAGGTAAGTTTTAAATAATTTCCATTGTTATATTAATTACTGAAATATGTATATGAACCAGACTGTGCAGGTAACAGGGATTGGGCAATGCTAGGGAGAAGGGTGAGGCAGGGTTGCCCACTCTCACCAGCATTGTTTAACATATATGCCGAGGAAATGGTAAGAGAGCAATGGAAAGATGTAGAAACAGGGATAAAAGTGGGAGGGAGCCTGGTTAAATTGGCTAGATATGCAGATGGCAAAGCATTGGTGAGCAATTCTGAAAGGGGTACTATCCTGTTATTTCCCCCCAAAAAATTATTAATTTTTAAGGTCACTAAGGAAACGTTAAATATCCTTCCCATGACTGATTGGCCAGTCTCGACATTTACAAGCCTAATCACTGGACAACAGGGAGGGATACTTTGGTTCCGGGTGAGGCGAAGGGCACGGTAGCACCTGGAGACGACTACTCATTAAAACAAAGCGAGCCAAAGGCTCGTCAATATATCCTTTCAATGTTATATCCTCTTGACTGTTGTGCCGCAAATGGAAGGATATATTGACGAGCCTTTGGTTCGCTTTGTTTTAATGTGTAGTCATCTCCGGGCGCTACCGCACCCTTCACCTCGCCTGGAACCTAAGTATCTCTCCCCTTTGTCTGGTGATTGGGTTTGTAAATGTCGAGACCAGTCAATCAGTCATGGGTTAGGAAAGCTACCGCATCTTCTTCATTATTTGGCAAATTATACCAATGCATTATAACAATGTCAACCAAGTCATTATAACATTGAAATACCCTTTGGGGGGAGATAACAGGATAGTACCCGAGTTAGTTCTTTAAATGAAAATGCAAAGGCAGTCGGGATTAAAATTAATTCAAGGAAAACGAAAGTTATGAGATTTTCCAAGAGTGGAGATACCCAGGTCAATGTTACAGTGGAAGGAGGAAGGCTGGAACAGGTAGAATGTTTTACTTATTTAGGTAGTATTCTGTCAAATGATGGAAGAATTAGGAAAGAGATCAGGACAAGGATAGCAAGAGCAAAAGAGGCATTTGCGAGATTATGAGAGTTGTTGACCAGCAGCTTGAGTAAAGAGATTAAAAAGAGGTTAGTGAAAACCCTGATATGGAGTGTAGCATTATATGGGTGCAAGACATGGACAAAGAAAAAAGAAGATGCGAGGAGATTGGAGGCATTGGAGAGGTGGGTATGGCGTAGATTAGAGAAAATCAGTTGGACAGAGAGGAAAACGAATGAGGAAGTTTTGAATATAGCAGGGGAAGAGAGGAACTTAATTAGAGAAATAATAGGTAGAAGAAATTGGTGGGTAATAATTTGAAAAAAAAAACTGTTTACTGAAAGGCGTCATAGAAGAAAGAACGTTAGGAAAGAGGCAAAGAGGTATGTATATTAGGTTTGTTGAAAGAAGGGTTGGGATATGAAAATTATAAGAGAAAGGTTTTGGATAGACAGGATTTGGTGGTGTGTGCCTAAAACCTACCAAAAGGTAGTATTACTTTGTATTGTATTAATTACTACTGATTATAAAATAATTCGTTAATATTTATTCTACATTGCTTCTGATACCTATATCATTTTGCAGAGTGTATACATTATACTAAGGCATTACTATTTATCATTTTTTTGGCATGGTAATCTGATTCATAAAGAACGCCCATTAAAAATCTTAGTACTCCGACTCGTTGTACATCTTTTCATTCTTGTTCATTATAAAAGGAGTACTTACCTGAAGCTGCCTTAGATCTCGCCCGTAATTTTTAATCTTCGAGGCATCATTTTCGAATATTTCATTGTTATAATATATAACCACACCAGCCCTTAAAATAACACAAATGTGTATTAATTACATGAAATACATTTTATTCATCTATATTTTAATTACAGGAATATTTGAATGCATCTCATATATATATATATATATATATATATATATATATATATATATAGAATAATAATAATAGAATGATTAAATATTTGTTTGAAATAGTATTAGCATCAAATATAACAAGAGTTTTCAATTATTAATATCAATACTTCTGGAATAATCCAGATTCTTTACACTCTAAAATGGAGTTTTATATCGATTTAAAAGCATTAGCTGAATATAGCTATAAAATTATACTGCTTTAATATATTAAGGCCCTATCTAACCTCATCCACAGATGGTATACGACGTCGGCTGGTGAGAGAGATGTTATACCGATACCCACACCCCATTTCCATTTACTGATTTTTCGGTCTATCCTCACTTCGAATAATTCATTGTCATGGAGATGACGATTAGTAAGCACTGCTCCAAATCCTTCTTCTGCTACCTCACTGCAACACAGTTATGACAGATAAAATAAATTATAAATTTTTTTCATATCGTTAGGCCCAATATTCGATTTATATATTTCTTGGAAACCCTCATTTGCTTATTCATGTATTTGTTAAGTGATTTAATTTCACCAAAGAAATGTCTACATAATACCATCTTTGACACTCACTTTTTTCGGTAAACCGTGCGTCTATCGTTGAGGACAATTACGTTTTTTCCACCCGTTTCTTGGAAAAGTAGATCTGTTCCACAGGAATCAATGGACATGTTTTGAGGAGTACCTGCGATTCGAAAAAGAAACTATAAAGTCGTATAGTATATAAGGTGACCAAATATTTGAAACCAAATAGGAGGACAAATTCCGATTTTTTATGCAAAAAGGAAGGACACATTTTATGATCAAAAAACTCTTAATATGATTTATTTCATATTTGTTCAAATAAAATAAGGGTTGTAAATAATTACATGCATTACAATAGTCTTGTGACATACAAATGTTTTTATTTAAAAAAAAACGCTGTAAGTATTCAAGAAAAAAATTTCACTTGAGCAGGACACAGTATATAACTATTTTTTCACAATTCACTGATAGAGAAAAACAAAACAAGCAGTAGGAAGCTGTAAGAGTTTAACTATCACGCATAGAAACAGAAACCTAATAAAATCACTGAACTCAGTGGCGTAGCAAGGTGAAACCGAGCCCTTGTTCGAGAATTCTTTATGGGCCCCCCCTCTCCTCCAATATATATTTTTTGATTATTTTATTTTTTAAGGGGAAATTTTTAATTAAATAAGTTTCATGATCTCATATTCTTTTCAGTGTATTTAGTAGCTCTTGTGGTTTCAAATGACACAAAGGGTACAATTTGGTATATGTCGACCATGGGCCTTCGGGCCCCCTCGAGCTCCGGGCCCTGGATCGATGGATCCATCGGATCCATGGTCCCTACGCCACTGACTGAACTCCATTTCATTGCTGATAATGACTAAGTGAACAGGAGTAAATCGATTTTGTTTTATGAAAGAAATCCTTTGAGGAATAGGATGTACATACATACACTGTTTAAACCAAAATTTTAATAAACCAAAATCCAAATGAATATAATGAAGGAGAAAATGAAACATTTATTCTAGCAGACAAAGTGTTCTTTATCGCTAAGAAAACACAATCAGCAAGCTGGACGAAGATGTTTTAACAAGCAGCATGCCAGAAAGATTAGTGTAAACTGAGAATCGTGCCTTGGGAGAAAGGCTCCAACTCGCTGTGCCTATAAAAATGTAACTGACAAGAGAAAAGACAGCCAACCAACAAAAATGACATTATATTGATTAGCATAGGTCTGGGTTCCCAAAGTACATAAATATAAATGTATGAGTTTTATGGATAGACAAAGTTAAAGGAACCCTGGCTTAAGTAAAAGGTAGGAAAATAGGTTTAGAGAGGTCAACGATTGAAAAAGGAGGACGTATGGTCACCTTAATCTTAGAGAGTCGGAAAATAGCTTCAATACAAAAATAAATAAATTGGACTTTTGATTATATTTCACTATAGAATATCTAGATTGATAAAGATGCATTTTTAATATTACGTATAACTTAAAGACATGGAAACCTGCACACGTCTGAATATGAAAGAGGTCCTTTTTCAGAATATCTGAAATAGAGTGGAAAATTATTTTCCAAGCATACTCTACCTCTTATGATGGCCTTCATATGGACGATTTGCTTTCCCCCGCACGCAATGACGCTGCGGTTCACCTCCAGATTGGTGCTGTTGGGAGATGCCTCTGAATTCTGAAACGATGAAATCGTTGTCACCCATTCTCCCGTCTCCTCCCTTTTGCTGTGGATTGACAGGCTGCTCTGCTCCACGACTGTGTGAGAGATCCCACAAACAGCTTCGGGAAGTGATTCAGACGCGACGCAGAAGAAGATGGAGGCCACAATCAGGAGGAAAGTGAAGAACTTGATCATTTCTTGCATGTGTAGTTGTCTTCTTGCCACAGAAGCGCAGTAACTGCTGTATTTATACTAATTTCTCAGAGGGTATCAGTCTCTTATCGCCGTGGACAGACTTGCATTTCTGAGCCGGTCATTGCCATTTAAGTGATCGTGATATAATATCGCCAGGAAAAGGGCAAGAGGGTCTCACTTTTTCACATTCGTCATGTTTATTGGTTAAAGATCATCTGGGAATCGTGAAAGTTCACCTCATTCCCATCGGAAAATATTGCTTATCAAGTCGGCACAAATTCTCAATGTCATTTCCCATATACGTACTCTTTGCGATTCCTCATTCCTAAAGCATCTTCAACCTTTTCGTCTTTCTGTAATAATTCATAGTGCTTTGTCGGTAAAAAAATAGGTTATAACCGAGTTCTGCTGTATTTGAAGAAATTGAAACACTATAAACATTTTTAAAAATTTAATAATTATAGTATTTTTATAATAGTCTGTAGCTTTCAAATTTTTGAAAGGCTATAGTTGTTCAAAATTTTCATACATCTTCAAATATTTCAAGGGCTATTGTATTTCAGATATATTCAAAGGTTCTATAGTCTTACAAATTTTTTCTTATTTATTCAAAATCTATATCATTCATATTTTTTCAAAGACTATGCTCTGAAAACTTTCATAAGGAAGTCTTTCAAATTTATTTGGACATTATATTCTTTCTAAAGATGCAGTCATTCAAAATTATTCAAAGGCTGCAGTCATATTCAAAGGCTAAGTCTGTCAAATGTTTAAGAGGCTCTGGCATTTCATATTTTTTTACAGGCTTACACATTTTTTCAGGGTCTATAGTCTTTCAAAGACGTACTAATTTTTTCATATTTATTCAAAATCTATATCTTTCATTTTTAAAAATATATATTCCTCAAAGGCTATGCTCTCAAAATTTTCAAAAGGAAGTCTTTCAAATTTATTTGGACACTATATTCATTCTAAAGATATGTCTTTCAAAATTATTCAAAGTCTTTCGCATGGTACTTTCCTGTTGTACATAAGTATGGGATGGGGATAATACATAAGTATCAGGTCCTGCAAAGGGTCCTGGAGGTATTCCCGTTAACAGGAAAGTACCTTTTGAATTTCTTCAACTGATGTAGTCTTTCAGAAATTTTCTTTAAAGTTTTTCTTGGGCTATAGTCTTTCAAATATATTCAAAGGCTATAGTGTTACAAAATTTTAAAAGACTATAGCGTTTCATATTTTTTCACAGGCTACAGTCTTTCAAATTGTTCAAAAGCTGTAGCCTTTCAATTTTGAAAGGCTATATTTGTTCAAAATTTTCATATATCTTCAAATATTTCAAGGGCTATTCTCTTTCAGATATAAACAAAGGCTATAGTACAGTGATGGCGAACCATCTATTGCTCGTGTGCCAATATTACTAAAATTTCCGCCTCGCGTGCCACAAAAAAGTTCTTGATATTTTTTGCATGCCAACGTAATTAAATTTGTGATCAAGACATAATAGATTTAAATTTGTAACCATAAATCTAAATAGCACAAATCTTCTTTACGGCACTAAAACAGTACGATATATGCTTTGATTGCTTTTCGCATTACGTTGTCGTGCCAACCATATTCTCTTGCGTGCCATAGGTTCACCATCACTGTTATAGTATAACAAATATTTTTATATTTATT
The DNA here is from genome assembly GCA_036926305.1 of Uropetala carovei. Classification (NCBI taxonomy): domain Eukaryota; kingdom Metazoa; phylum Arthropoda; class Insecta; order Odonata; family Petaluridae; genus Uropetala; species Uropetala carovei. The sequence continues at coordinate 6,521,658 of JAXCHB010000035.1, forward strand.
CAAAATTTCATTTTTTAAATATTTTTTCAAAGAATATATAGTTTCAAAGGATATGCTCTGAAAATTTTAAAAAGAAGTCTTTAAAATTTATTTAGACAATATATTCTTTATAAATATGTAGTCTTTCAAATATATTCAAAGGCTGTAGTCAGTGAAAATTTCAAAGGCTATAGTCTTACACATATTTTCGTGGACTATAGACATTGAAAAATTTCATGGACTATAATAGTCTTTGAAAAATTTCATGGAGTGTACTGTTTCAAGATTTTCATGGACTATAGCCTTTGAAAAATTTAACGGATTATAGCCTTTGAAAAATTTCATGCACTATAATCTTTGAAAAATTTTGTTAACTTCTTCAAAGACTATAGGCCATGAAATTTTTCAAAGGCTGTACTCCACGAAATTTTTCAAAGCCTAGTCCAAAAATTTTTCAAATGCTATAGTCCACAAAATTTTTCAAAGCTTATAGTCCATGAAATTTTTTAACGGCTATAGCCCACGAAATTTTTTCAAGACTATATTCAACGAAATTTTTCAATAGTCCATGAAATTCTTCAATGCCTATAGTCCACGAAATTATTCAGACTATAATCCACGAAATTTTTCCTAGATTATAGTCCACAAAATTTTCAAGGGCTTTAGTCCACGAAATTTTCCAAAGGCTATAGTCCATGAAATTCTTCAAAATCTACAGTCCAGAGATTTTCAAAGATTATAGTCCATGAAATTCTTCAAAATCTACAGTCCAGAGATTTTCAAAGATTATAGTCCATGAAATTTTTCAAAGTCCACAAAACTTTTCAAAGACCATGTCCATGGACTATAGTCTTTGAAAAATTTCATGGACTATAGTCTTTGAAAAATATCGTGGACTATTCTTTCAAGAATTTCATGGACTAGCCTTCGACAATTTCATGGGCTATAAGTCTTAGAGAAATTTCGTGGACTATAGTCCTTGAACAATTTTTTGCTCTATAGTCTTTGAGAAATTTCATGGACTCTTTCAAAAATTACATGGTCTTTGAAGAATTTCATAGACTATAGCCTTTGAAAAATTTCTTGGTCTATGGTATTTGATAATTTCGTGGACTTAAGCCATTGAAAAATTTCATGGACTATCTTTGAAAATTTCATGGACTACAGTCTTTGAGAAATTTCCTGGACCTTAGCCTATGAAAAATTTCATAGACTATATAATCTTTTAAATATTTCATGGACTTTGAAGAATTTCATAGACTATAGCCTTTGAAAAATTTCGTCGACTATAGTCTTTGAAAGATTTCATGGACTATAGGCTTTGAAAAATTTCATGGACTATAATAGTCTTTGAAAAATTTCATGGGCTGTACCTTGAAAAATTTTAATGACTATATTTTTCGAAAAATTTAATGGACTATATAATCTTGAAAAATTTCAAAGACTTTCAAAAATTTCATGGAATATGGGTTTGAAAAATTTCATGGACTCTAGTCTTTGAAAAATGTCAAGTACTATAGTCTATGAAATTTTTCAGACTATAGTCTTAGAAATTTTTGTTAGACTCGTCTTTGAGAAATTTCTTGGACTACAGTCTTTGAAAAATATCATGGACTATAGTCATTGAAAAATATCATGGACTATAGTCATTGAAAATTTCAAAGACTATATAGTCTTAGAAATTTTTGAAACACTATAGTCTGCAAAATTTTTTACAGACTATAGTCTGTTAATTTTTCACAGACTATAGTCCAGGAAATTTTTCAAAGACTATAATCCATGAAATTTTTGAAAGAATATAGTGTTTGAAATGTTTCAAAGACTATAGACTTTGAAATTTTTTAAAGACTGCAATCCATGGAATTTTTAAGCGTATAGTCCATGAAATTTTTCAGACTATATTCCATGAAATTTTTCAAAACCTATATTCCATGAAATTATTCAAAGGCTATAGTCCATGAAATTTTTCAAAGACTATTCTTTGAAATTTTTCAAGACTATATAGTACGTTAAATTTGAAAAATTTTACAGGCTATAGACCTTAAAAATTTCAAAGTCTATAGTTTTTGAAAATTTTCAGTCTATAGTCCATGAAATTTTTCAAAGCCTATATGCGTTGAAATTATTCAAAGGGTATAGTCCATGAAAGTCTGTAGTACAAGAAATTTCTCAAAGTTTTCAAAGACTAGTGTCCATGAAATTTTTCAAAGACTATAGTCCATGAAATTTCTCAAAGACTTAGTCTTTGAAATTATTTAGACTATAATCTATGAATTTTTTCCAAGACTATAGTCCATGATATTTTTCAAAGGCCATAGTTCATGAAATTTTTCAAAGTCTATATAGTCCATGAAATTTTTTAAAGTCTTTGAAAAATTTCAAAGACTATAGTCCATGAATTTTCTGAAAGACTATAGTCTTTAAAAAATTTCAAGGCTATAGTCCATCAAATTTTTCAAAGACTATAGTCCATGAAATTTTGCAAACCTATAGTCCATGAAATTTTTCAGACTATAGTCTTTGAAATTTTTAAAAGTCTATATAGTCCATGAACTCCCTACGCGAATAACAATGTAACAGACAGGAGCAAAGATAGCCAATCCACAATAATCACATTATATTGGTTAGCATATGTCTGAGTTCTCAAAGTAGATACTATAAATGTTCCTTCCAGACCTATTGTTTTTATAGTTTGTACAATTTTGTGGTTTTACTGTTTTTATGGTTTTTACAGGTTTTATTAAATATGATGCAGTTCCGCCACATCAAAGCTTCTACCATTGATTATAAAGTTAACAAACCCTGGCTTAAGTAAAAGGAAGGACAAAGGCAGAAAAATGCTCAACAAGGAGGACATGGAAGGACAAAAGGCTTTGGAAGGGCAATGATTGAAAAAGGACTGTCCTTCCTAAAGGAGGACATCTGGTCACCTTAATATATTGCAACATCTGTGTGATTGGCTTGTCCCATTTTTTTCCCCTCTATCTAGTATAAAACTGGTCATCCTATTGTTTATCAAGAATGAAAGAACAGGAGATGGATAGCAACATCAAACCAGAAGTGATAGTGTTTACAACCTAAAGCAAAATATCTAGGCCTTGTCATACTGAAAGTTTTACTTCCAGAAAATTGGAAATCTTTCACTTGCCATTAAGTTGAAGATATATTCAACTATTTAAGGCAAAATGCCTTTATAAATTTAATTACTTAAAAATATATGGAACTTGTTATATATTCATTATATTTAAATGCTGATATTAATGATGGTATTCTTTATGACATATGTGGAATAATTCAATGAGGTTACTAGATCAACTTCTTTGATTTTTGTGGAATTAATTGAAAAGGGCTTATAATTAATTGGCTATACAGCTAGAGCTGCTGGGTGACTTGAAATAAGTACAGTAGGACCTTGATAACTGCTGTTAATTGGTTCCTGGAATACCGAACGATTAGCATTTTCCCATAGAAATAATGTCATAGATCAACAATTCATTCAAAAAGACCTTACACGCATCATCTAAAACTGAATTTTTAGGCCCCAGATTCTACGTCATTTTCATTCATTCCCTTCTAGTTTTATTTGAAGGGATGTCACATTTCTGGATCTTTTATCAGCATTGTCATGTACTGGGACCACTTTTATCAACTGAGGTTTAATAAGCTATAAAATATTTAACTAACTATTGACAAATGAGTTCAGTTGTAGTGCAGCAATCCACAAAGGAATGTTTTTTTCACTTGCAACCGTTGTCGTAGTGACAGTGAAAAATTTTCTCTAGTAATTATTAACGTGCACTGTTTGTTATTGCGTGAAATTTTTGCCCTCATGATATCTGGAAAACGTCCATCTACATCGCAGGGTGCCACCGAGCTCAAGAAACGGTGAAAGCCAATAACTATTGGTATGAAAATGGACGTAATAAGCCGCATTGAGAAAGGAGAGCGCATAGTACATATTGCATGTGTTCTTGGGCTTAGCGAGAGTACCATCCGGACAATACGGGACAATTCCTCAAACATTTAAAAAAGTGCTAAATCTGGAACTTCGACGAGTGCCATGAAGACATCGTATGCGAGAAGTAATATGATGGAGAGGATGCTGAGTACATGGATCGAGGATCAAAACCAGCGGAATGTGCCTATCAGCATGTTCTTGGCCCATGCAAACGCTCGTTCAATCTACGAAGACTTAGTGAAGGATGAAGAGGATGTCAAGGTATCAATGCGAGTTCAGGTTGGTTTGCCAACTTTAGGAAAAGATACAATTTCCACAACATTAAAATGACTGGTGAGGCTGCCTCTGCCGACATAAATGCTGCAGAGAACTTTATTCCATCATTAAAAGATATCATCAAAGAAGGCGGTTATTCTCCTAAGCAAATCTTCAACCTTGACGAGACGGCACTCTTTTGGAAAAGGATGCCATCCAGAACATATATTTCTCAGGAGGAGAAATCAGCACCAGGGTTTAAGGCTGCCAAAGATCATTTTACACTGTTGCTGGGCAGTAACGCCGAAGGAGATTGCAAGTTGAAGCCAGTGTTGGTGTATCATTCAGCAAATCCGCTTGCTCTTAAAGGTTATCTTAAACAACATTTACCAGTTCATTTTTACTCCAATGCCACGGTATGGATAACGGACAGCATTTTCTGTGATTATTTAGTCTCCAAGTTTGAAGATGAACTGCGCAAATACTGCATGAAGGAGAAGCTGGACTTCAAGATTCTCTAACTCGTTGATAACGTCCCTGGCATCCACCATCAATTCAAGAACTTTGTGATAATATAAAAGTAGTTTTTCTACCTCCCAACACTACGTCTATTATCCAGCCAATTTACCAGGGTGCAATTGCCATTTTTAAGGTTAATTATCTGAAGAAAACATGTGATATGCTTGTGAGGGCTACTGAAGATAATAAAATGACAGTGAAAGAATTCTGGAAAAGTTTCACAATCAGGACTCCATCATGCTCATTGGCGAAGCCTGGAAGGCAGTTACAGTTTCTTGCATGAGGGATGTATGGAAAAAACTTTGCCCTTATCTAGTGCATTATTTCAAAGAGTTCAGCATTAATGAAGATGTCGCTAAAATGCAGAAAAATGTTGTGGAATTGGCAAAACAAGCAGGCTTTCATGAGGTGGATTTAGATGATGTGATGGAGTTGTGAAACTCACACAAAGAGGAACACTCTACCAAGGATTTACTTCAACTAGAGAAGGAATATCAAGAGGAGGAGAAGGAAGAGAGAACGGCAGAGTTTGAGGTAGTGCATACACTCACAAGCAAAAAGATTGGCGGAGGCATTTCGCCTGATCGAGGAAGGTCTTGCTATCTTTGATGAAGATGATCCCAACAGTGATCGAAGTGCGAAAGTCTCAAGAAATGTTTCAGCATCTCAAGAAATGTTTCAGCAACCATGCAATGTTACACTGAAATTTTAAAAGAAAAAAAAATGAAAGCCTCTCAAACATCATTACTTTCATACTTAAAGAAAACAGATAGCGTAAAATCAATTGAACCTCTGGCATCTCAAAAATCCAACAGTCGCACATAAGTGAAGAGGCATCTTCACCTCTCTGTTCTTCACCATCATCGCCCACAGAGTCATCTGACCCGGATGACCCCATCCCCAAGTAACTCCCTCACCTACAGTACCACCACCAGCAAGCCATCCCAGCCAGAGTTCAACGTAAGTGTTAGCAAAACTTTTCAATTAAAAATTGATTTTTTACTTTAGATTGGCTTTTTAACGTCTTTATTATAGTTAGTAACAAATAATCACATTCTAACATAAAAACAGTAGAGGAAATAATGTACGAATGTGTTTTTAGGCAGCGTTTCCCCTAACCCTTACCATTTCCTTAATTCCTTACGGGAAAATTATGTTTGATTTACGTGTTTTTGATTGATTATCAGGAACGTAACTACTGCGTAAATCGAGAGTTTACTGTATCAGGAACGTAACTACTGCGTAAATCGAGAGTTTACTGTATTATTGAAGTTTCATTCATAAGTCAAGTAAAAGCAAAATGATTTGAAAATGGATATACTTAAGCCAATATGCAAATTAAGTAACCAATATTTTCAATTTATTTTAATAGTAAAACCAGCATTTGTAAAATGTTATGGTATAAGTATATAGTGATTGTGTCCATCAGGGCTGGTTTCAGTTAAAAAATATATGTAAGCCTGCTGAAAATTTGCCACCCCTCTGGTTAGAAGAGAAAATGAACCTCTTTAACATTATTTATTGATGGGATTTTTGTAACTTCCAACTGCGAGGTTATCGGTGCATAGTTAACTTATTTTTAGGCCTGCCAATCCATAAAAACTTAAAAATCCTAGTTTAATGTCTTAATCGTGGAAATGTCTTCAACTAAATGAAAAAAATTTGTTCTTAAAGAGATTAAGATAGGAAATAACTGATATATTTATCAATAAGGAAGATAATTATATAGGTAACACAAAGTTTACTCCTTATAACAAATGCTACTTAATACAATAACTTGCAACAAAAATCAACAACCTAACTTTAGTTTGGTAAATGGTTAAGAACTCATTTATAGAACAGCATAGGTTATACTGTCACTTTAAAAATTCACTTGTCACAAAGAACTAATTAAAATTTAATTTTCGGGCTTTTTCTGTATAAAATAATTTGTCATATGTAGTATTTTAATTTTGGTATGGTTTTGCTTTATATATATATATATATAATCGATATATTTATCAGTTTCTCTTGCAAGATGGATGAGCACTAAGATTTATCAATTTGAATTTTAAAAAACTCTTTCTGCTGTTGCAATTATTATGGAAATTGTAAGTAGTATACAAAACATTACCAATATATTCGGAAATGTCTTGGAAATGGTGCTGCGCTATAAACTGCTAAACTAAAATCGAGCTACTTTACGAAAAATATAGTACTATCATTTGCACGCGAAGGCAATGAGATACTTCAAGATTTAACCATAACCCAAATTTTCCTCGGACTCGCATTTAAGCTGAGGGGAGATTTTTTCATGATAGATTTTGACAAAAAACATCTGCTTGAATTCAGGCAGATACGGTACTTCATTCATAGAATTTTTTAACTTCAAAATCTTGAATTTGCTGCCCCTCTGAAGCGGAGCCTGTAAGCGATTGCTTATATCATTTACACCTAAAACCAGACCTGGTGTCCATTGTAAGAATAAATTATATGCCAGAGTACTGTATTACCATGCCTCCATAAATTTCAATAATTTTATAAGATCAACATATGTGCTTGAAAGACAGTTAAATGTAAAAACCTTGGTCAACAAAAAATTTAGTAATGATATTTTTTAAAAATTCAGTCAAAATAAGTTTTGCACTATTTCCTTGAGAATTCACCAGAATTTTTCCTCTTTCTTTAAGGTGCTGACCCATAATGAACCAGATTGAGCAGATCAAGAGGATGTGCAAAGTGTTTGGAAGATTGGGAACCATGAAGTTAAGAGACCTGCTATGTTGTGCCCCCTCTGGGTGTGAGAGTAAAGATTAGTTTTGGCTAGAGGATATGGGATGGGGCAGGGTTTTTTTATTCATTGGTTGCTATTTCTGGCTTATTCATAATTTTGAGTTTTACAATAAAATCCTGAATTCATTTTGGGATAAAATCATTAAGGGGAAATTCATAATAAAAAAATTTCATCTGTTGAAAGAAACTTGGCAAAATCTGGATTACAAGTTTTTAAATTCTATCCACCCAATTTGCATGATATTTTTCAGTTCCCCCATTGCTTTGCAAATATATTTGCATGATATTTTCCAGTTTCCCATTACAGTTCAAAATGTAAACAAGTACTCCCACTTCAATTTTTGAAAAAATATTTTTTAAGTTCAGAATGTAAACATTCATTCCAGTTTATTGCCAATTTTTGTTTCTATGAGCAAGCCAGAATTAGTTTGCATCTGGTTGTGGGTATAAACTCTACTCCATTCCATTTTTTTCTAGCCCTACTCACAAAACTCATCTTTACTCTCACACCCACGTTTGGAGGGGATGAATGAGTGAGGGATTTTTTTCCCTCACTCATTTTTTGAAGGAAACAGAAAACAAACAAGCAACACCTGGAAAAAACTATGTTCTTGTATGTAATAAGAGAAATGTTGTAATTTTATTCAATTTCATTTTGAAATTTGAAACTACAAATTGTGTGTATTGTGTGTATATCAATCACAATGTACAATTTTCAAATGCAAATAAAAGATCACAAATGAAACTGGAGTTTTATAAATCACTAAAATATTTTTCCCCTACAATTCATCATTCACTTCACAATAAGTGCCCCTTTTATTTAAATGCCTCCTGCTGGTCAAGAAGTAGCTAAGGGCTTGCATAAAAGTGGTTTTTACATAGATGCACTGTACTGCATGAGTGAAGATAATGTCAGCAGTATTGGATAAAAAGCAATGCTGAATCAATAACCTTTGCACAGAATAACTAAGATATAATGCAACTTCAAGCTCTTTTGCCAAAAATAATAGCTTCATGTAGCAGTCACTGCATAGCATGAAGGAAATGATTGTTTCTGAGAGCAATTTAATTTTAATAATGACAGGGATTAAGCTTACAACCTGCATACATATTGCAAGATGATCTTAAGGAACTTTGAGACGTATAACACTCGTGTGTTGACAAAGCAAATGCATCATTTAGGAGAATACTTTGAGATTTTATCTTAAGTGAATCCCATTCTTATATCAGGGTAAATACAGTACATGCATTGCCCAACTCAACACTGCCAGCATTATTAGTTCATCATCCATACAGTACATTGCCCCTTCAATAGCTTAGGCAAATTCAGTAAAACATTTTTATTATTAAAATCAATAAATTATTTTTATTAACTGAATTTCCAGCCTCATTTTGGAATTGTGCTTACTATCTCAATACACTAGCAATTACAGAACATTTCTCAAATTGATATTTGGAAAACCTACAAATTGTAATTCATAAAATGATAAATGGGACAAGAAACTGTGGCATTTTATAAAACATTCCAATATAAGTATATCATTTATGATGAATATTGAGAATTCTTGAAAAGAAAATGTGAGAAAAAATTAAAATCACAACATCCCAGCATAAATAAAAGGCTGAGTAGTGATTTACTGAATTTTTCCACGAGCTATAAAGGTCTTGAGTAGATGACAATGCAGAAAATGTGGGAATTATAATTACATGGCATGTGAATAATTTAATGTAAAGTATTGTATGCAATGGCCGCGAAAGAGTTAATTCATCCTAACCACAACTCACTTAACCCATTCAATGCGGCATGACTGGAATTCCAGTCATAGCGCTACATCTGGTTATAGTGGTCCGGGTAAGGGACAGCCAGCAGAATGAGTTTCCTATGCGTCTCAAGCCATCAGTTTGACTCTAACCAGCGCTTGAGGAAGGTCAGTTTTGCAATTGGTTGATTTTCGACTTTTTCTTTTTTTGGGTATGTACTCACTCTGATTTTCCTTTAGTGATTGAAAATTAGTTGTTTTATTATGAATTAAAGGTTATTTTCTTTTCTTTCCAGTTCCTTTTTATATTATAAAAAGATTCATTTGTACATCGTTAATTTTTTTCGACGATTTGCATGTTTTTCCTCTAATAATTTGTTGTATCGGTAAGTACTCGATCCGAATTACCATCAGTGAATGAAAATTAGTCGTTTTATTATCAATTAAAGGTTGTTTTCTTTTCTTTCCAGGTCCTTTTTATATTTTAAGAAAATTCATTTGTATATCATTTTTTTTTCGACGATTTGCGTATTTTTTCTGTAATAACTTGTTGTATTGGTAAGTACTCGATCTGAATTATCTTCAGTGAATATAAATTAGTTGTTTTATTATCGATTAAAGGTTGTTTTCTTTTATTTAAAGGTCCTTTCATATTTTTAGATAATTTATTTTTAATAGTTATTAATTTTCTTGTACAACTTACTGTTTTTCGTGGAATCATTTGTTGTGTCGGTACGTATATACGTACGTATATTTGTGTGTGTGTATATGTATATATATATTTGTACATATTTGTTTATTATAAATGTTTGTGTACACCTACATGTTTATTTGTGTGTTTATTTCTTCTGTAAAATTTTTGTAGATATGTATATATTTAACATGTAAATGTACATACGTAAAAATTTTAATGTATCTGCATTATGCGAGTAAATTTTAATGTACCCAATAACTTGTGTTTTAATGCAGAATGACGAGCATGAATGACATTCAAATCTTTCATTCTCATATGATTACTCGAGGGTGAGATATTCATCGGAAAAATAAGAAACTTTCTTTTAGTCTTTTTTCCAGTAAATCAAATTTTATACAATGCAATGAAAATAGAAAAACTGAGGAGGCCATCATTTTATAAGAAAATTTTTTAAATTTAAACTTCTGTTGTTCATTGACACGAGTTTTTCGAGCACAACATTTTTGCCTTTGTGTGACCAATACCCTTCAAAAAGGTTTCGGACAAAGACTAATAGCAGGTACTTGGGAGAGGGGAAGGAAGGAATTCCTGCGGTGAATGCAAGGGTCGAAGCCCAGAGGTGTCGCTGAAAGTTTGGGGATGGGGAGCAGGGAACACTTCAGGGCCTCCCGCTGAATATAAACATCTGTTGTGAATGACATGGTCGGGCACTGAATGACCAGATGGGGAACGGACTGTAAGGAAGGAAAATTATCGAGCATATTCTTAGGAATCAGTTCTTCGAGGAAAAAATGGTGCAGAAAATATATAAGATTGCAACTAGTAGCTGAGAGGGATAGGAGGGAGCCAGTGGACACTTACTTGGTTTTGTGGATGTCCATGGCGATAGAGGAAGGCTTTATCTTGGAGCTTTCGGGCATCTGCCCTTCTTTGGCTAAAACTAAGTGTCTCACTGGGGGTAGAGGGGATGAGAAGAGGATGGGGTTCGTGGAAAGGAGGCTAGGCTATTTGAGGTGGGGGTGTATATACACATACACACACACACACACAATAAAGCATAAGTTAGTACTAACTAGTATATGCTGGCATCAGATGTATATGCTCTTTCTGCCCAAAAATAATAGGTGATTGTATCTAAATTCAGATAGCTAGATAAAAAAGTAAAAATCTAGCAATCAGAAGAATATCCTGATAGATAGGTAAACCCGCATTACAGATATAAGTCCTATCGGCTGACGGATGACTGGAATTCACGTCATTTCTTTAAAAAAATCGTTAAAAATCTATTTTTGTGTTTTTTCGTTAAATTTTCTCATATCTACGTTTCTTGCACCAAATTCTACTGGAAATGTAAGAAAACTGGATTCAGTCAGCAGCAAAGAATTCAGATTTTCGGTGCCGCGTTGAATGGGTTAATCAGCAGGAGGCATTAACACCATGATGAGAAAACACAATAATTGAAAAATCTCTCAAATTGTAATCAGTAAAAATAACAAGTAGAATTGGATGAGCTTTCCACAATATAAGTGAGCACGTAACTTCATAACATAACATATAGTAACTGAATCTTAAGGCATATTTTAACAAGTTAGATGGAAATGCTAGGCTGATGATCGAATTAGATGATCATAGTGAAACCTTGAGTACAATTCAGTCAATATTTGGTAGATATAAATTTCCAGAATTGCTATTTGGTTTAAATTGTTCACTAGAAATTTTATCTTTAATAAAGTTCACAGAATCTTAGGGGTGTGTGACTATGTACCTAAGTGTGTTCCTCATTACAGTAAAGTAACTCAACCACTCAGAGATTTATTACAAGAGATGTAGAGCTTTAGTGGAGTAAAAATTTAGACAAATCTTTTAACAATTTGAAGAATGAGTTATTATAAGCTCCAGTATTAAGATACTAAATTCCTAGAGAGAGTATAATCTTCTCAGTTGATTCTAGTTCTATTGGGCTATGTGCTTCTTTGTTACAAAAGGGTAAACATGTCGCATTAGCTCCTATAGCTTTAAATTAACTACAGTTTGGATATGCTGATATAGAAAAAGAGATGCTAGCAATTTTTTGGGCTATGTGAAGTTCAAGCAATATTTGTTATGGTATTAAAGAGGTACGGCTTGAAACCAACCATAAACCTATTGTTTCTATTTATGAAATAACATTGTACAAATTCCCAGCATGCTTACAAGGTATGATATTATAAATGCAACCATTTAATTTAAGTATTGATACAAACTAGGAAAATAGTTAGTTATACATTGCTGATTGCTGTTATCAAGAGATTTCAAAGAAACTAGTTGTGATATGGAACTGTATTATGGTGATGAAACTGAGTTACAAATTAATCAGTTGATTCCTTACTAGTGAAAAAAGCAAACTTGGTGTTAATTCAAATGAAGTGTTGTAATGATGTAGTAACTTGTTAATTAAAACATGTAGTGCCAGATTTAAAATATTATTTTGAATATAGAAATGATGTGTACTATAAAGGAGAGTGTTTATAGAAGATTCAATTGTAATCCCAAAGGCATTGCAAGAAATTCATCATCATCATTTCCCCTTATCCAGTTCCAATGGGGTCAGGGTGTGGTACTTCTCCACATTCCTCTCTACCACTCCTCCTCCATCATTGTGTTCCAGTCCAGACCTCTTCTTCTTACACTGTCCCTGATCGAATCTATCTATCTCGCTCTGGGTCTACCTCTGGGCCTTTTCCCCTCCATTTTAATTTCCATTGCCTGTTTCGGTATCCTTCCCTCTTCCATCCTCTTCACATGACCAAACCATCTTAATTTATTCTTCTCAATTTTTTCATTCAACTTTTCTACTCCAATCTCCTTTCATAATATCTTTATTTTTCAATCTAAGAAATTATGCTGATTAAATTACATTAAAGACATCCTGGTATTTCTTGAATGAAATCAAGACAATTATTGTGGCCTAATTTAATTAAAGGTATTAAAAATGTTATCTCATCATGTGCTCCTTGACAGAAATTTCAAAGAATAAAACTACATTGTCTTTATTACAATGACCAGTACTAGATTCATCATGATCTGAAGTAGGAATTTATGTTTTCAAACTTAATAATACTAATTAGTTATCAAATCAATTTTATACCAATTAAGGTTTATACTGATGGTAACATGTATTAATGCATTCTGAATTGTCCACAAAAATTAAAATGGAGTGGAACTATGAACATGTCATGTCAAGGCCTCATTTTCCTAAATCCAATGAATAAATGGAACCTGCTTTAAAGTCAATAAAAGCTTGTGTACAAATGTAAAATCTCAAAATCTGATCCTTATTTAGCATTGTCACATATTAGGAATACTACTAGAGAATGTGAATTCACCAGCAAAAATTTTAATGTTAAGGAATCTCAAAATTGATTTACCTACAACTTTTAATGCTTTAGTTCCTAATAAATAAAAAATTGAGAATAAAAAGTTGTCAAAAAATACCATCCTAAAGCCTCTATAGGAAATCTGAGTGTAATTTTTAAATAGGCCATGAGATAATGTTTAAACAAACTCCTAGTTTGGCATGGTTGCGGCAAAATCCCCTGAGCCATAATCTTATATTGTAGAGCAGGCATGTCAAACTCGAAGAGGCATCAGGGCCGCATTAAGGTGATGGATGATATAGGAGGGCTGTATTAGAATTGCAACTGTGTAATGAGAGCCAGATTTAGAAAAAAATTGATTTTATCTGAAAGACTGGATATCTTTTTTGTCATCGAAAGATATAATTTAGAAAAGGCGTTGTTTGGACATTAGTAGGAATGCAAAAATATTGCCCTTTCCATAAAAATAAAGAACTTATAAAAAAATATTAGAGCTTGAGTTGGAACAAAAATGAGCATGCGGGCCACCAGTTTGACATGTCTGTTGTAGAGGATGGGCATGGCAATAATTTCCAGAAAAATGAATCATACAATTCACTTGTCAAGGTTCCATTAAGAGATAAGAGTCTGGATAGAGGAGAAAATGATGACTCGTTTAGTGTTGGTATGGATGGTGAGCAACATTTCTTGGAAAATATGGATAATTATACAAAGTAGATTGTGTCGAGTTGTGAAAATTAATATTAAGTATTGAGTTTCTTTGCTGAAAAATTGGTTAATATTCCTTTATTATTTAAACTAAAACTTCTCAAATAATTTTTCCCCAGAGCAAAATTATTTCTAAATTGGCAATGGTTGCAAAAAATATAGTTTTTTTTACAGAAGTAATAAATTTTAGTTTTAAGTCTCAAATTTTGGGAGACAGAAGATACAAATTATTTGGTAATACTGCTGAAAGGAATGTCAGACACTTTCGGCTAAACCTGTCATTGGAGGGTTCGGAACTCAAAAGGGTAAAAACTTTACAGTACCTATTCAATTGTTCCTATGAATAAATATCTCTCTAGCTCTTAACTTAAGATGCATCCCTTAGAATATCTTTCCATCCCCTAAACATCCCTGCATTTACATTGCAAACAACATCACAACATCCGTCTGTAGGCAAAATTCTGAAGAAATGATTTGCGAGTAAGACTCGCAGGTTAGTGAAAAATGCCAATCCAATTTTTTGTAATAGTTCTAAGTGGTGTGAGTTAAATTATCAATTATATTTGTATTTGTATTATTATGACCTTATAATTCTACCTTTTGGTAAATGTAGATTATTCGGGGTTGAAGTAAATCTTAAAATGAACATGAGTTTCACAAAGTGTATTTTGTAAGTTTGGCACCACTTGGGCTTCAGCAATGATGAGGACTGCCCTTCTCACCCGTCACAAGCATATTACTTGTCGTTTCGTTAATTATAACCTATTAGAAACGGGCAAATGAACTATATTTAATCTGAAAAATGTCTTCATTCATTTTTTATTTAAACAGTGATATAATTTTTATAGGATTTTCATTGTCAGTAGTTTTCTAATATTTCTTATAGATATTAATATGCATGAAAAGGATGTTTCTGAAACGAAAAAAAGAAATTCTTTTTCAGTGAAACTTAATGCGATAAGACAAATTGAAGCTGGAGAACTGCAAGATGATGTTAGCAAAACCTTGTACTTAGCAGGATTGACATTCAGAATAATTCTGAAAAATAAAGTCAAAATTAAAGAGTAGAAAGATAGCAAACTCCTTTCAAAACTACAAAATTGAATAGAGATAGACCTTTGATTATGGTTGATATGGAACAGCTCCTTATGCTTTATATTAAGACAATATGCAATGCTACATACCTTTGAGTTCATCAAACATACAATAAAAAGCTGTTATCTTGTATAGATTACAGAAAACTAAGCCTGAGATATCACAGGAAGTAAGGGTTGGTTCAAGAGATTTAAGAAGCATGCCAAACTCCATAACATTGCTCTTCTAGTGCTGATGAAGAATGGGCTTTAAATTTTAAAAGTAAGATTATGGGGATTATAGAGGAGGGAGGCTACACATCCCAACAGGTGTTTAGCGTCAATGAGACAGATTTATATTGGAAGAAGATGCATAACAGGATTTTCATTTCCAAGGAAGAGAAGTCGATGCCTGTGTATAAAGAAGCAAAGGATTGCCTTACTCAATTACTGGGTGGTAATGCTGCAGTAGATTTCAAATTAAAACCGCTCATAGTCTATCATTCAGAAACTTCTTCGGCTTTGAAGGGAATTGTGAAATCGAAACTTCATGTAATTTGGAAGGCAAACAGATGGGCCTGGGTTACAATGACGCACTTTCACAATTGGTTTACTGAAATTTTTGTTCTGCAATTGAGAGGCATTGTGCAGCTAATCATCTCTCCAACAAGGCACTTCTCATTTTGGACAATGCAGCAGGACATCCAACCACCCTAGATGATCTCAATGACAATGTTAAAGTTGTTTCCTGCCCTCAAATACCACCTCTATTTTGCAACCAATGGATCAAGGTGTGATACACACTTTTAAGGCCTATTACATTAGGAAAACTTTGCCGAAGCTGTGAACAACACCAGTACTGGAGAAGGAGCACCAACCCTCAAAGAATTTTGGAAGTCTTACAATATAAGAGAGGAAATTGATAACATATCTAGTGCTTGGTATGAGGTGAAACCTAAGACAGTGAATGGGATATGGAGAGAGCTTTGAGAAGACTGTGTTCAGGATTTTAAAGGCTTTGATGAACCAGTCCAGACAATTCAGGAAAACATTGTTGAGCTTGGCAAGTTAATTGGCTTTGATAAACTTAAGCCTCATGGCATTTAGAAGCTTATGGACAGCCAAAGGGAAGAACTGACCAACAAGGAGCTTGTGGAAATGGAACAGGAGAGAGCTGTTGAGGAGAGGGAAGATGTGTTTATGAGAATGAAGAATCTGCCAGGTTCTTAACAACCAAAGGCTTTCCAACATCGTGAGTTTCCTTTTCTGCATTCTTTCTACAGCTCTAAGAAGGATAAGTCTGCCACCCTACAAAAGGAGATCCTCCAACTTGATGGAATGAATGCTTAATTTTATATGCTTTGGTAAGTATGTTGCAGGTAACTATTTGTTCATATCTTTATATATTACATGCCCTTTTATGTTTTCTATCGTTTCTTTACTGCTAGTACCAAAATATACTTTATTTAGCAAATTCATTACCATTTAGGGTAGGTTGATGTCACAAATTAAACCTATTAACATTGATCCTTATCGAAAAAATTCCCTCGCTTAGTGGGGCTTCAGTTAGGGCTCTGTTTTCCAGGAACCAATTAAAAACACTAAGTGAGGGATGCCTGTATTTTGTATTGATTTGTTCCTTTATTTGTTAACTAATAAGTACAGGCGACTCCCAAGATTAAACTGGGATGCATTCCTGAAAACGCAGTCAAATCTCAAACAGTTGAATGTCGAACGCGCCTGAAAACGAGTGAAATCAGCACAAATTCAAACAATTAGAGCAGAAACAACAATGTCTAGACTGAAACTAAACCTCGTGTGGTTGGGCGGGCCGAAAATTACATCGTGTAAACTAGTTCCTAATTCGACCGACCGATTGGCTGGGTCGAATAAGTTGTCTTCGACCGGTCAAATTCTCAAGTTGGTCGAATCTCAGGAGTCGCCTGTACTAGTAATTAATAAACATGCTTATTGTGTGTCAAGCAGACTCAATGTGCACTCAAGATTTGTCGCCATAACTACGAATATTATTACAAACTTTTCCTTTTCTTGTTCAGGTGGCGCTTTCAATATTTTGTAAATATTTTATTAAAGTAAACAGTTAAAAGATAACAAAGTGAAACTATACTTTATTAGTGCTCAAAATAAGTGTACCACCAACACCTATGTAACTCATGTAACAGACTACTAATGATAAAAATTGATGGCTTTAACTTTAAAATATACCATGGGGCACATAATCATAAAAAATCATTTAGGGGGTATGCAAATGAAAAAGATTGAAGACCACTGGTCTAGTCAACTCTTTTGGCTACATGTGTTATATATCAAGCATGATAATACTTACATTTATAAGCATATACAGTATACCTTTCATTGTTCTTCCATTTGATACTATGAAATTGCAATTTTCACTACTTTCATGAAAGGCATAGGCATCTTCTGCCTGAACATGCAAAAGTCTATTCTGGAAGAACATGTTGAAATATTTCACATTCCAAAAACTAATGCTTCTGCATGAGTAGATAAGCAGATCAATAGTGCAAGTTGGAACATCACTTTAAACTTTGCAAAATGCAAACTAGGATATCTCATACAACAGTTAACCTGATAAAGACAAGATGTAATGTGAGAAGCTCATTCATTCTACTTTTTTAAAAAAATATTACACTCACCCCTCTTCTTTCTTCAAATCACAAAGAACAGGTCCAGGAAGATCCAGAATATCAGTTGTGATGTAGACATCATGTTCACAATGGTCTGGTAACTATCTCTTGGAGCCACGCTTCTGAAACAACGAGAAAATCAAATCAGAAATCACAGGATATCATTAGAGCACTTCATGATATTCTTACTTACCTCATGATAAAGTATTCTACAGTTTTTCTGAATGAAAATTCTATAAAAACCTAATGTTATCTTTTAATTTGAGAATTTTAAAGAAGAAACAATACATTTTAATACATTTTTACAAACAATGTTTCTCAGTTGCTAAGGTAAACTATAGTTTTTGGTTAAAAACACTGAATATATGTACTTTGATTATAAACCTTAACATCACCATTACTAACCACATAATTATTTTAACTTCTTCCATAAATAATTATATGCTATAATCTAAGAACTGCTCCAAGTCTATAAAAATATCACCACTATCTCAGCAGAATAAAATTTATATGATAAAATTTCAAACAAATATCTAACATGTTAAAGACATGAAATGTTGCATCCTTTTCCCAAGCACAAATGTGGATAGGAATAAGAAGTTTTTCAAGGAATTATTACTACAGGAAGAAATCACATGAATCTGAACCATCAGAGGAATTTTAGACAAAAGAGAATTATTGTTTAGGGATAAGGTGTTTCTCCTTAATGGCACAAAAGAAATACTTCTAAAATCAAGATTATGTTATTAAATTACTTGCCCACTTTCTCTTTATTACCTCTTATACAAACTACACAAGAAGATTAAAGATATGAAAAATATCGTATAACAATCCAGACAAGGTATTGAATTGATAAATGTTTCTATTCTGTTGATGATTATATGAAATTTGATGACTTCAGTTCTCCTTTGTTTAGAAACTTGGACTGCATGAGTTGAACTTATAATACTGTAAGTTTATTATTGTATTCTGGCATGTCCTGTACATGTACCTATCTTATGTTTTGAGATGAATAAATTATTATTACTACTATTAATATATTTTCAATAATATTATTACTACTACTATCACTGACAATCAGGTACAGTTTCAGATTTAGGTTAAATTTTTATCAATGGAACATTATTGGGGCATATATTTCAATAAATCACATTAGCACTATACTGTGGATTAATCTAAATCCACATGATCAATACCAAATTACAACCATCAAAGGTTTTCTTGCTGCCTAATAAGTAAATGAATTCATTAACAAACTGTCATATGAAGAAATACTTGCAGACCCTACATGAAAACAACAGCGATGAGAAAAAATTGGAATTACAACAAGACTTTTAAGCAAAACAATGTACAGCAAGTAAGCACCCAGTGTAATCTCATACAGACAACATGTGTGTACATTGTATTCCCCTATTAGTACTAAATTGCGATTTTTTCCATCGGATGCCATTTCAACTATGACGACTTGTTTAACCAATTAACATTGAAAAGAAAAGTTAGTTCAGATTCCCTACCTTTGCTGAGAAGAATCATGCATTGGTGTGATATCACTCTCTGGGGTGCGATGAATGTGTTTCTTAAGACGAACACTCGAACATGGACCTCATGACAGAAACGCTGTATCACAGACATGCTGAAGTTTGCAGAACTGCAAAGATTCGAATAGTAATATTGAACATTATTATAACATTCTTACCAACGAAAAACCCTCAATAAAATTTAACAAATAGCGAAAATTATTCGCATAAAGTCTCGTAAAAGTGTACCCAAGTAAATGCAAACTAAAAACATTTAACTAATGTAGTCAAAATACTTGTAACAATATCCAAAACGTGTACCGATTCTTCCAAATCAAAAACGACCAGGGTCATGTCTTGACTAAAACTGATTAGTACATTCAACTTTACTTGACCGTATATTCCAAAGATAATGATTTTTAATAATTCTGACAAAACTCGTATGTCATCACAAAACTCAAGCGCGCAGGCAACCTCTCTCTTCCGTAGAATAGTCCGTAATGACAGCACAGCCTACCCAGCATTCCCTTACAAGCGAGAAAAATAAATAACGTGACAAGGGTCTCCAAAACCCCGAGCACGAGGCTATTTGAGAAAGAAGTGCAAAGCCCGGAGAGGGGAGGTGAGAGCTATATAGAAGTAGTGGGACGTAAGCTGGGAAGTGACCTTGAGCCGCCTATTGAAATTCTCCCTATAGTACAGTTACGGAAATGAAGTCTGAAGGGAAAGGGAAACAGAAAAACCTCGAGGAGAATCACAGCAGGGGCTCATGGAGCAAAGTTTACCTTAAGGGGGGAAGGCAGGGGTTTAGGATGGAGAAGCTCTGAGGTTTGTTCGTGAAATCGGAGGGAAGGAAGACACGTCAGCGATGCCGAGTAGTGTAAAGAGCAATCCAGTTAACGAAGAAGTACGTGGATTGTACGTTCGTAAAATGGAATACCTTCAGTGAAGTAGGCAGTCCTAAAGAGTGAGTTGTTGAGTATAATCGAAACGTGAAGAAAATATTGCTGCATTTGGCTGTAATGAGCTTGTAAATTGAATGTTTTATGAATGAAGCCCATATTTCTGTAGCTTATACTCGGTAGGTACGTAATTAGAAATGAAGGAAGCAATGATCAGAAATAAGTTTCAGAAGAGGACACTCAATCAAGACTCAGTTACCTCGAACACGATATTCTAAGATAGGGCTGTCCAACTGGCATTTTATCCGGCCCGAGGTACGGGCGAACCGTGTGGGGCTTACCCGTTGGTTTGTTTGTTATCTATAGAATACTGGTGAGCTGCCCTCAAACTTGTTACTTTGTTTAAGGCATTTCGCACTTTGCATAAAAAAAATTGTCCCTTAGCCGAAATTCTAATTTTTCTCTCAAAGAAAACATAACGTCATGTAATTCCGTTGATGTAATATCGTATTTTTCTAAATTTAAAATTGACTCCGTCGTAATATTCAGAAAATGTGATACAAAATATAAATATAATTCTGAAGATGACAAATCGTCCTCTATTTCATTTTGTTGTGATCCTACATATTTCCAAATGAAGGCGTCACAATCGTCTTCCCCCTTATTTAAAAAGTCGGTAAAACATACATTGTATAAACTTTCTCATATACTAATGCGTCGTTTAGTTATCTTTAGAAAATGAAAATCGTATGAGCCTGTTTTTAGAAAATCCAGTTCTTATTGAAGTTGTCCAAGAATAAACTAGCCTTATATTCATTCATTGAGAAAAATAAAATATGTAGTATTATTGTAGATGTATACTCAAGTAACTGTACGAAATTTGATCAAAATCGTTAGAGCCGTTTTTGAGAAAATCGGATTGTTGTTAAAAATGCATAGAATAAACTATTCTTAATTATTGAGCAACGTCAACCATTTCTATGTATACTCTGCTCAGTATGATAAAATGCCTAAGTACGAGATTTCATTTATTTTCGCTATACCGTCTAAGCTACAGAGCCAGTAACAGACAGACAGATGGCATTGCGAAAACCACTTTTTCGGATTCAGCGACACCTAAAACGTATATTTCCGTAAAAAACTCGAGGCCAATTTTTTCGCGATAGCAATACTTTCTCGATACTTCGTATGAGAAAGTAAAAATATTTCTTAAGGGCAGGCCAAGCTAGCATTTTTTATCTACGGCCATTGATAAACTTAGCCATCTTGTAGGACCATTTTTAACCAATTGGGAAAATTCCATATTGAAAAATGCTTGAAAATTCGGAATATATTTTATTGACCAGTGTTTCGATATCAAAGCTTAGTTTTATACATACAAATTTTGCTGCGTTATGAATTACGTGGCAGTTGCAATTGGCTTTTACAATGTTTGAGTTTAATTTTGTTAGTTTTTCAAAAACTGAATTGAATTTGCCAAATTTTACCGCTGCCTTATCAGCACAGTAAGCAGTGAGAAATTCAAACGGTAAATCGTTCTGTTTAAGGCGCTCAACAATTTTCCGTAATACTTGATGCTTTGGTGCGACCACAGTGGATGTGCTTCGAAATCGATCAGTCGCTGAAAATTTTGCACTTGAGTTTCATTGCACAATCAAAACTATTATAACTATGATGGTGCATCACTGTGTGATAAAATGATGACAGCTCAGCAATTGTAATTTTCAAATCGTTTTCTGATTCTTTCTGGATGAAAAAAATTGTGTAGTACCTGGGTACTTCTCTGTGCATTTATATTTTGTTTGTGACGAACAGATGCCTCATGGGTCTTAATAGATTTTTCTCCCTCATGTTTCACAAGAAAACTAATACCACATAGTTTGCGTTAGGCTGAAAACTTAGTTACCTTTTGCAACCAGCTGCGGTATTCTGGTTTTTTTAGCCAATTGCCATTAAATTGTGTTAAATATTGCCTTTTTTTCTTTCTTGGCACTTCGCTTTCACTAGTAGACATATTGAGGCCTTAAAATATCAAAATATTAATTGTAAAACAATAAAATAATAATAAATAATAAAATAAAATCTTACCACGTGCGAGTTTCGTTACTTCATATGTAAAAAAACAAAAATTGACGGACTTGACTTACCAGCAAGTGCACGGTCACGGTGTATGATAGGACAGGTGATGGAGGCTGAGAATGAACGACGTTCAATAACTACAACGCCTCGATCCGCGGCGA
This sequence comes from Uropetala carovei, assembly GCA_036926305.1. Taxonomy (NCBI): domain Eukaryota; kingdom Metazoa; phylum Arthropoda; class Insecta; order Odonata; family Petaluridae; genus Uropetala; species Uropetala carovei. The sequence goes on from JAXCHB010000035.1 coordinate 6,544,057, forward strand.
TAGATAGCGCTGGGAATTAAGGGAGGGGCCATAAGCAGAGCTCGCTGAAGTGCGTAACAAGCGGTGTTAAAAGAGATGTCAATCATTTATACTGGGATTTTTCTTCTTCTTACATGGTAGCTTGTCCAAACCTTGAGAAATTTCTTGTAAACCCTAAGTAAGACTATGGCCTATGGTTGCCAGGGGTGCATCGCACCCGGGCGGCAACATATTAGAGGCGGCAATTCACGGGCGGAAACAAGAATACATCTTCATTTTGTGTTTTTACAAACATACAAACGTCCTTTACATTCCGCTGTGTTTGTAAACTCATGTGATAGACCGCCTTCTATAATAAAGTACTTTTACGAAATATATCGAGATGATTCATATACGAGAAAGTTTGCGCAATGTGTTTTGCACAATTTATTTCTTAAATTAAATACAACTTTTAATCGAAAAAAATCTGGGCCAGGGTGCTTTTATAAGTCTGTAAGGGGCGGCATAAACTGCTTTCATCAGGGCGGCAAATATACCCGGCGCGGGTCTGTATATATTATTGGAACGCGATGAATATGCGATGATTTGTACCCTTTCACTCCGGATCTTTTTCCTTTCAAACAGGAAGGGAAAGGCAGAAATAGCAGAGCGATACAAAATATCTCAGTCAAATTTTATCTCCGAACCCTCGCTGTATGCATTCGCATTGTTCTATTCCCGAAAAGGAACTTATTATTTAAATTTACTTTAAATTAGTGTTAGTCACTTCCATGAGCTTTCCCTTTCTCTACTTGATCAGTGAATTTCCGTTTTTAAAAGCTTTCAAACATGCAGCTAACGCGTTTACCAGTCCGGGGTGCTAGTAACGTCACACACGGGCAGATCAAATTAAAATAATATGATATTTCATGACTTATTTCATTAAATCGTCTTTTTGGTCGCTCATTTAATAGTTTGCCCCTTCTTCGAAATGCTTTTAAGAGTAGATAAAGCTGAGCAATTTGCTCGATTGGCAATTGAAAGCTAATATTAAGCAAACGTAGCGAAGTTTAACTGTAAACATTATCGATACATAATTTTTAAATTAGAGGCTGACCATAATACGTAAAGGAACAGATATCTTCGATAACATTTATGTAGGGGACAGTGGCGGTCTTTTTTTTAGGGATTGACTAGTAGTCACTTTGGGGGAGGGGAGGGGGGCGCCGCAGAATTATTTTGCACCCGGGCAGCAAACACTCTTGGCGCGGCCCTGGCCACTTCACTATTAGCAAAAAATCGGTGCAACATACATTGTACAAACTTTCTCATATACTAATGCGTCGTTTACTTATCTTTAGAAAATGAAAATCGTATGAGCTTGTTTTTAGAAAATCCAATTTTTGTTAAAGTTGCCTAGAATAAACTAGCCTGATATTCATTTTTTGATAAATATGAACTATACTGTATTATTGAAGACGTAAAATCAAGTAACTGTACAAAATTTGATCAAAATCCTAGGAGCCGTTTTTGAGAATATGGAATTGTTGTTAAAGTTGCCTAGAATAAATTAGCCTTATATTCATTTTTTGAGAAATATGAATTATACAGTATTATTGAAGGCGTAAACTCAAGTAACTGTACGAAATTTGATCAAAATCGTTAGAGCCGTTTTTGAGAAAATCGGATTGTTGTTAAAAATGCGTAGAATAAACTACCCTTAATTATTAAGCAATGCCAACCATTTCTATGTATACTCTGCTCAGTATGATTAAATGCTTAAGTACGAGATTTCATTCATTTTCGCTTTACCGTCTAGGCTCCAGAGCCAGTATCAGAGAGACAGACAGACAGACGGCATTGCGAATACCACTTTTTCGGATTCAGCGACACCTAAAACGTATACTTCCGTAAAAATCTCGATGTCGAATTTTTTCGCGATATCAATTCTTTCTCGATACTTGGTATGAGAAAGTAAAAAGCGAACTGCCATTCATGTCTCGTGAAATAGTAGTAATGAAAATGGCATCAAAAAATTTTGTGGAATTCGTCAAATAATATAATCATTGCTTTGTAAATTTTTACCTTTGGATACACGTACACCTCCGGATAGAGTACACTGGGTACTGCTGATGAGGATATTAAAGGATATAGGAGTAGACTGGAAAGACAGGATTGATCAGGAATCTATACGTGAATCAAGTGGTAAAGGTCAGGTCGAAGAATGCGGACACCAGCGGAGTAAATATCTGTAGAGTAAGACAGGACTGTTGTCTATCGCCGATCCTATTAAATATATATGAAGAGGCTAATGCAAGAAGCGTTAGAAGGCACGGGAGATTTCAAAATTGGAGGAAGGATTATAAGAACAGAGAAATACGCGGATGATTAAATACTTCTAACAAGAAAGTAAAAGGTACTCCAGAAAATTATAGACTGGTGGTAGCAGGTAGAAAATATGGTATGGAAATAAATAAAGAAAAATCCAAGGTCATGCAAATATCAAGTAAAGGAGAAGAAAATTTGAACATAAGTATTGGAGGAAAGCCATTAGAACAAGTTTCACACCATAAATACCTTGGAAGCATCACAATGACAGAAGCAAAATGTTCCGATGAAATCAGGACTAGAATAACGAAAGCAAAAGCCGCTTTCAGAAGAAAGAAACTCCTATTAACGGGGAATATAAAGCAGGAAATCCGCAAGAAGTTGATAAAATGCTATGTATGGAGTATAGCTTTGTATGGGGCAGAAACATGGACGCTAAGGAAAAATGATATAAAATACTTGGAAAGCTTCGAAATGTGGGCATTGAGAAGAATGCTGAAGATAAAATGGACAGATAGGGTGAAAAACGACGAAGTACTACGAAGAATTGGAGAGAAGCGAAGATTATACAGACTATCAAAAAGGCGAACTGGATTGGACATTACCTGAGAAGAGAGAGCATGATTAAAGAAGTGCTAGAAGGAAAACTGGATGGAAAAAGAGAAAGATGTAGGAAAAGGTTTCAGCTGATAACTGTTTATCTTTTTCGGCGTGATTACATCATTCGACAAGGACACCTCTGCTTTGCATGTATAGACGCAAGATGCGTGCATATTTCCCCTATTGTTTGTTATTTTTATGATGCGACTGTCTATTTTCAGGCGAAAAATAGTATTAACAAGAAAAACCAAAAACTTAGTAATGTATGGAGTATATATATAATGTGGGAGTATAAGCAAATGAAAAATATTGGTAATATATCCGGCGCCCAAACGTCACGTACCCGAATCCGAGGAATAATTCCCAAGGATTGGCTATCAGATATCACAGAAATTAAATTCGTTGAATTATTTCTTCAGATATTTCTCGGATAATGGAATAGTTTAAAATCGAGCCATCGGCACAAAAAACATCCACTAATTCGGTAATGTTTCTAATATAATATTATTCCAGATTTTACTATTTCACAATTCTATCGATTGTCTTGAAATCAAAACAGAGGTGAAATCAACATATTTTGGCCAAAAACATATAAATCGTCATATTCCTCGTTTGATAAGAATATGACGTTAATGGAACGATTATGTCTAAAAGACTTGATTTAACGATACAACTGTGTCAGAGTTCCATGGTTGACAGAGTGAGATTTGTGATTATAATAAGCGCGTCAAGAAAGGAATATGATTTACGCTCCTAATCCTAATGGAGTTTTATGAGTCATGGGAACAAAAAAGGCAGATTTTTAAGAAAAAGAGAAGTTTGATTATATCTTTCTCCCCCTTATAGGTGACCGTGAAATGCATTCACGTGCGACGTGTTGTTTTCCCTTGCCTATGATGAGGCATTTTGTTCGCACGGTATTAAACTGAAATTTTCCCGCGATTTTTTAGGGTGTTCGAACAGGAAAAGTCGAACATCCTTGCGTCAGCAACAGACGATATCGGCAGAGTTCTTTCCTGCCTCCCGCTTTAATTCTCCCCCTCATTCCACTTCTCCCTCTCTCCCGCATCGCCACACTCCCCCTATCCGCTCTCCTTCTATGATAGGAATGTTAATTAGGAAAATTCAAAGGAATGATAATGAAGATAGGAAAAATGAATCCTACTTTTGCCGCGAAACTACATAGTTCTATTCACTACTGGCGGGATGCGACAGATTCTTCCAATGCGTTATTAGAACGACAAAATTGGAGCTTCATTTGATAACGCAACATGAAAAAGGGCGTTTTATTTATGGAAGTTTATTTAGAATTGTAAATTTAAAATTCTTTATAAATTTATCAATATAATTATATAACATAAAGTAATTCATTTAACGGTTAATTTAAAAAAAACTTTCTATCAGTATCCATTTGCCAATAATATTAATCTGAAATTTTTTTAAGGCAGCCCCTGCCGCCCAGCGATTAAAAAAAAAAGAATTCTTCTACAATGTCAGAGATGGCATTAAAGGTAACAAAAATCAGGAAATTTAAAAACATTCTATATATAAATATAAATTTCAAAATTTTAAAAGCACCTCCTGCAATAAACAAGGAACCAGATATGCTATCGGAATAATGAGAATTACATCAGAAAGGGCAAAACAAGAAGCATCATTACAATAGTTGCAAAATGTACCAATGAAATTAGGACTAGAAAGTGAAAGGAAAGATGGCGGTATGTGAGAGGGAGGTGTGTGAGAGCGGAAAGGGACCAGTTCGGCATGACCGGTTCGGCGATGAGACCATTCGGCGATGGGATTATTCGGCACCGGACAGTTCGGCGCCAGCCGTGTTCCGCACTGTACAATTCCAATATATTTAGGAGGGAATGGCGTCATGATAATATTAATATTGCAACTATTAAGTTACCGAATCTATAACGTTTAAATAAAAATGATTATATTTAAACAAAAATAGATTTAAATTAACTTTCGTGAGAAAAAGTACCCGATAAAAATTATACGACGAAAAATCACCGGATGATGTGCATAATGATCTGCACAATTAACACGTTAAGTGCTGAAGACATTTTATCAACCTTCGCCGATACCTGAACTTTTTTATTTATTTTGGAAGGAAACTGCCCAAAAGTGTTATGTAGAAATCCGTTTTCATTGTTGTCTTTCTTAAATGTTTATAATATTAACTTTTATTGAGGACCGCTCCAGCGTCCCTCAGGCATTGGTTAGTCTCCGATCTGCATTACATATTACTTAAACGCGAGTATTTTTACCTATATTTTCTAAACTTAATGGTTTCACACATATATTTACAAAAAAGTAATTAATTTTGAAATATATCACCATAAAATTTTTAAAAAACAATTTATTTACAAAAGAATATTTATTTTGGCATTTTTACACAATAAAATATTTTTCAATATGAAATACGATATAAAGTGAACGATACAAATATTCAATTTTACCTTGTTCAAAGAAGATGCGTTCAAATATTTGAAAAAAAACTAACCGAAAGCAAGATAATAGACCGAATTGAAAACTAAGCACACCGTAGTGAAGGCCGGAGCCCAACTGATGCCTAGCGACGCTTGGGCGTGTTAAAACCCGTGCCTATGCCCCATACCACAACAATCGGTCGTGCCGAACTGTCCCAAACCCTGTGTGAGAGGGTGTGTTTGTGAGAAAATCCTGTTGGACAACGCTGCTGTATGTAGTATACATTTTTTAATGAATTAAAATATATTGTGTTTTTGTTCTTGGTAAAAATTACGTTACAGTTGTATGAGTAGTTCAATGAAAAACTAGTTAAAATTGTTTGGATATTATTATTTGTTTCTATTTTTATTTTAAATTCTGGTGTGCACCTCCAAATATTTTCTCACAATCATGCTGGCGCCTCGACAGTCGGCAGGCTAGTTACGTCCCCGGGTCCATAGATGGCAGAGACGTGCTATATTTTTAAGGAAAACCCTGCTGTGTCCAGCACGCGACTTTCTCCATACAGAGAAATAAACACGATTGCAACAGTAATCAGAAGTTGCCTTCGACATCAATGTCCTCAAGATAAAGTATTGGCAATTACATTCATGAATAATTTTTAAACACTGAATAATTTTTAGTGAAAAATGCTTTGAATCCCTTTTCACAATGAAAAAACAATAAATAAAGAAAATATTTGTCTTTTGCTATGGGCAACAAATTATCGATGCGCGATTAAAATTGCAGTTGGCATCGCTGTCAATATTTACATGAACATTTGTTTACAAGGCAGAAGCGTTCTTTTTGATTAATGTAATTATGTGAAAAAAGATAAACATTAATAGCTTAGAGTAGCGTTTCCCAGACTAATTTGACCAGAGAACACTTTTAGACTTCAAAAGTATTGGAGGAACCCTTAAAAACATTACTATGCTGTTTAAAAAGTAGACACAAAACATATCTGCTTTGGGGAAATGGTACCTACAAAAATAAACTAAGTTATGTAAATAAACTGATAGAAAATAAATAGGAAATAAGTCAGTTATTTTAGGGACAAATATTATAACATTAGAAGGTTATTTTTTCGTTTTTTCTTCAAAAATCCGTTTCATATTAAGAACGATGTTGGAGTGTTGGATTCTCATATCAGATATAGAGTCGAGTCTACTCCTGTATTTTGTATTTGTTGCAATATTTAATATTGTAGAGAGGAATTCACGAGTAATACCACTGCCATCGAAATTTTCTCGCGGAACCCCAGGGTTCCGTGAAACAGTTTGTGAAACTTAGTCTATCTACGATAAGCATTTGCAAAACGATACATCAGAGGCGATGCCAAGGAAATGTTATAATATAGTAGCCCAGGTCTGTTGGTTGGTTGGTCACGCTATTCCATAGACCGTGCCTCTGGTAGCGAATTATGTTATTAACTCGAGAAAGAATCTAGATAGAATGTCGAAATTTGGTAGGAATGCTCGATTAACATATTTTAAGGTAATGACGAAAATAAATCTTGAAAAAAGTCCTGGGTTCGACTCCAAGGAAAACATTTCCATTTTCCGTAAGGTAACACGTAAAAGTCGATTTTTTGGCGCGCAGACTTTTATTGTTTTGGAAATTAAAATTATAAGGAATCTTCGGATCTGAATCATTTTGAAGAAAAAATTACGTTTCATATTCTGTTCATCTTTTTCCGCCTACAGTTCGAAACCGCTCATGTTAAACGTTGATTTTACATATTTTGTGTAAATATTGCCAATTTAACGGAATGTTGCCTTGGCTACCAATTATATTGTTAGACCTCAAAATCAGGGCATCGAACCGGAACCGAACCGAAAACCGAAACCGGAAAAAACCGTTATTTTTCCTGGAGTGAAACCGAACCCGAACCGAAAAAAAATATTTTCCTGAACCCGAACCGAAACCGAAAATCGTTATTTATTTCGTTCCATATTTTTCGGTTCGCATAAGTGGGAGCGAAAGAAGGGTTTTTCCTTTTGCTTTAGTTTGAGTCTTTCTGAAAGCCTCACGTTTAGAAACCGAATAAGAAAAGGGTTGGGTTTTTCTTGAGAACATATTCTCCTCAGCCTTGGGAAGGATGTGTCTTTGTGATAATATCTGTTGGCTCAATAATGGGATTTTCCATGTGCATCTCAATACATAGAGAGAGGGTCTACAATACATCCTGCTGAGATTACCTGTTAAACGAGGCTACTGGAAAGGAACTTGGGCGGTACTTTGAAGACAGCCTTGCTACCCTCCCCCCGAGCATACCCCGTAGTGTGTGTTCCCGGCAAAAAAATCCTGTTACCGCTAGTATTGAAGAAAATGACGTTCAAATCTGCTACCAAATCGTCTTGTAGAAAAAGATTATCGAGTGAATGAATTTCTGATATATCAACCTTAATCACATTATTTGGTAGCAGTCTCGGAGAAAGGCAACTGAAGAGAGATCCGCCTCGGAACACCGTCATAACCCATTTAAAGCTGGATTTATTCCGGAATGTAAATTGACCTGAAATTTAATTAATATAAAACATTTAATAAAATAGCCTTAGGAAGTCAGACGAAAGTTAACAAAAATTTCACGCAAGCGTATTTAAGGATTCAAAATAAAGGTTAGATGCCGGGCGTAAAAATTACATATAGTTTAGGAAACGCTGCAGACATGATAAGCATACTATGTCAGTATTCGCAGTCGATGAGGGATAACAAAGCCAATGAGAAAATGGGTAAACAAGCTAAAGCTTCTTTCGAAAAACTCTGCACGCTAGACTGAATTGATGAGCAGCAATTTCGCATGTTACCGTGGGCGAAGAATTTCATAACGGGTCTTCCATATTTCGAGAACGACTACGATCATTTCATTGGTTGTTGTAAGCCGTCGACCCGGTTTAGAAATATTATTTCGTCGAAAGAGCCAATTTGTCTTTTAAAATTATAAATTCCAACCTATTTTTAGATCCTCGGTCGATGCAACGCTTTCATCTTGCGCTTCTAGTGGATCCGAAGCAGTTAATCCTCGACACATTTGCTTTCTTCACTATTGCACCAATTACGGGACTCATTTGCCGTTATTTTTCCATTCATAACCCGAGCGAAAATTCCGTCCGACCAACTTCGGTTCAGTCACCAGGCGAAATTAGACAGTTTTATATATTCCGCTCGAGGGTTTGATGACGCGCGCGGGATACGATGACATCGCCGAGAATATATTTTCGCGAATAATCCTTGAGTAAGCGATGCGCGCTGAGAATTTGCGCTTGAGGAAAAAATATTTAAAAATTCTAATTCGACGTCGAGAATTAAAAAAACTCACGTAATGCAGCTGTTTTTTAAGTCATAGGTTTTAAAAGTTCCTACTGTAGAATTCCGGTGATTCGATAACATGTTAATCGTGAATTTTCCATACTTTTTAAGAACTGAGTAGTATAAAATTGACATATTAATGAAACATCAGGATAAGAAAATAACGTAGTTGGTTAGAATTTCGTGTGGCAAATAAACTGCGAGTAATAAGGCATGCTCATCGCAGAAAAAATGCCAGAGAAGAGAAAGGAAGGGTGTAAAACGTTCAAAAATCCCTGCAGAGATTAACTACAATCACATTTATATTTAAGCAATTTCATGCAGTTTCACAGATTAAAATTTGCAAGTGTAAAAATAAAATGACAAGAGAGGAGAGAAAGAAAAGGATAAGTTAGAAGTAAATGCGCGACGATAAAAGTGGAAAAAATCTGATGTGGCCAAAACATGACTTTCTCCATATTTGGGGTATAGATATTTAAATTATCATGAATAGCATTATAAGGCAAAATTATTATTTCGTGTCGTAAAAGAATACAGTCGTCCTTATTGCCGTAAATTACGTATATTTTGAAAATGTTTACAGAATTCACCGCTACACGCTGCATACTGAAAATTACGAAAGAAGTTGAATATCTCCGAAATGGATGATTCTACGAAAATTTGTTTCAAACAAAACCTGGAAGAAATATTATTCTCTACAACTTCGGTCCTCACGAAGATTACCAATAATGATGTTTTTAAGGAGAAAATCGAAAAACCGGTTATTTATAAATAACTCCTAAACAATAACTGCTATGGAAAATAGTTTCAAATAGAAGTTGTAGGAAATTACATTCTCTATAACCTTTGTATAGAATTGTATATACAATAATGATGTTTTAACGGAGAAATATCGCAAAAACCGAATCGGGTTTCGAATAAACCTCGACTTTCGGTTAACCGTTATTGTCCAAAAACTAATCAGTCATTTGTTCTCATGCTAAAGTGTTATATATGAAGTTTGGTAAAGATATGGTAAGTACTTTTTGAGTTAGAGCGCCCACAATCACATACACACACACACACACATACATCATTCCGAAAATAGTCTAAACCAGTTCTAGGGACCTCAAAACGTCGATTTTTTTCACGAACACAATACTTTCCCATTACTACGTATGGAGAAAGTAAAAACGATAGAGATAGGTTTGAGGAAACGGAGTAAACGAGAAAGACGAATTAAGGACGGATCTAAGTAAATTTAGGAGCCATCGAGTTGGAGAGATGAGGAAACATTAGATTAAAGACTAGATATGGATGATTTCGAAAAGGGAGAGCCGATATTGAATAAGATGTTAACTGAGGTGGAAGAAGAAAAAAAAGGAAGAAATCGTCAAGTTAGGGAAGGGAGAAGAGGAGAAACGGAAGGGGAGAGGGAGAGGCATGAATTATTCAAGACTTTGAAGGGATCTCGATAAAAATATTTCCCGTCGAAACGGATCTTTTTTACCTCTGCTGGAGCATGGTTTTTAATGGGCGATGACTTCGTGAGATCGTGCTTTGAGCAGATATGAACTTTGGCGCCCGTTCATTTCACGATCGGACTGTTATCGCGAGGCTATCCTCCCTCGGTCACAAAGTGATGCGCGAATGACGTTCATTAATTTCGGGAACAATTTGGTCGAGGAGACAATGGGAGTGACATCCTCAGGAAGTGGGAGAGAGTGAGGGAGAAGCGGAAGGATGAATGGAATTGATAAGGGTGTTGGAGGGAGGAAGAGAAAAGGGGAGCGAGAGAGAGAGATTGAAGGGTACGAGTTAAAGAGTGCGAGCAAGAGAGATAATAGGAGGGAGAAGGAAGGAGAGAAAAAGAGAGAGAGAGAGACTGAAGTGAAGAAGACGATCGTCTCGGCGTCGCATCGATTGTCGAAGTCTTCCCATTTAGGTGTTTACGTGATAATTTCGACGTCGTTAACACATTTATTTTATTTTATTGCCTAAATTATCTTTCAGATTTTATGAAAGATATTAAGTTTTAATTTGGCCAGAATTTAATGCCTTAAGATGGCAAGTTTGGTGGATAAAGGTCGTTCAATTAATAATTCTAGAATGTTGAAAGCCGTGAGGAGAAAGTGAGTCTATACTTTTTAACTGTGATATCTTAGGGGAAAAAGTTAAGGTTATTTTAAAATACTTTTTAACGACTAGAAGAATTCCACGTAAAAATTTATGGCGATGTATTAACCATAAATAACGAAAGTCCCTAACTTTTTGGGCGGAAAAGATCGA